>OX392514.1:7429173-9829173 GCA_947623375.1 Apotomis capreana
TTTAAACTGGAAACTTAAGGGGGCTTTCGCAGTATGGGAATCTGACCGACTCGAATGACCTTTCTCTTCATCTAATTTCCTTATATGATATTAGGTACGTTAGGAAGTAACTATTGATTGACCCACTGACCCTTAATATTCACTATTTATTTACTATCGTTGTTGCGCTTACCAAAACTGATAAGGTAATATTTTAATTTTATTAATAGAAATAACACTAAGTAGTTTTGTGCAATTACTTAGACATTAGTTTTATTAAAACATTCGATGCACATGTCAGATTTGGTAAGCGCAACGACGCTATGTGGTTTTACAAGATCTACGTTTCATCTTATGTTAGGACCTTGGACAAAAGCAACAACTTACATAGAATTTTTTTTTGCGACTTAATTTTTTTACAACGAAGATTGATACTAAATAATAAATATACAGTAATCAATCAAAGTACCTAAACTGTTCGCAATTATTAGTGTATTCTATATATTTTTTTTAAGGAAACAAAAAGGTTTAACTCCCTTCAAAGGGTCTTTCTTTTGTAGGAAGTCGACTTCCGGTACTTACGGTTCTGGGGTGTGATTCTCAGACGAAACATTAACATACTCACGTATTCTTATCGATCGTATCGATAAATGAATATTAATTCATTCGGTGAACAAATGAAAAAAAAAATTTGCTATTGTACGCTGGCACTAAGGATTTCTATCATTTTTGGCAATACGATTTTATTAGTAGGATTTAAAATTTATACGCTTAGATTCATTTGTATGGTTTGACAGTTCATTTGCTTGGAAGAGTTAGGTAGCGTGGTTTGAATCTATACCTGTTAAATTGAACAGGTCATTTAAGTAGGGAACTCATTCTATAATCGTATACATATTTACACGTAAGTAGTTAACAATGATTACCTAATAAAAAACTGTTTACACTCGCTTAAAAATTGTCAGGGGTAGCGACAAACGGCTCGCGCAGTTACAGTGATAAAGAACTCCATACCGCGTACGAGACAAACATGTCGGGCCGTTCCGGATCCGGACATTGTCTACGTGAGTTTAAAACCATTTTTTAATCACACTTAATATTATAAAGGCGAAAGATTGCGAGTGTGTTTATGTGCACGTTTGTCACTTCTACACGCTCAAACGGCTGGACCAATTTATATAAATATTGGTATGAAGACTATGAAGGTAGCTGACACCCCGGATTAACACATTGGCTACTTTTTATCCCGTGGGATAAGCGGGTAATACCGCGCGGCGCGGCTAGTAACTATAGGGTGTCTCACGATAGTTTTAATAAGATTAAAACCCATTTAGCTTAGGTTAGTTTTGTTTTATAAAAAAACATGAAATGTTAACTGTTTGTGAGAAAATTAACATTATACAAATTAAGCAGTACCGTACATTAGGTATGCCCTATCTATTTTATGCCTGTCAATAGGGATCCTCAAAAGAGGGTCCTGTAGCTTACTTTTGTTAGTAAGCTTCTCGTTCTGTGCTCCGTCTCAAACATTTTGAATACTTCTATGTATCATCAGATGTTCCTTAAGTCTTTGTATATTTATTGAACAAAACTTTATTTTCTTCAATACTGTGATATATCCCGCAAAGAGAAATCCCGGCCTGTTATTCATTGCGTTCAGATTCATCTCGTTTTCTATTCGAAGAAACTCGGACGTCGTCATAGCGACAAATATGGCGGCGCAGAAAGTGACAGGTCTGCTACTTGTGCCATAATTACGGCCATTAATTATAGTTAGTATTGAGCTTTGGCTTATTTATTACTTGATTTGTAAAACTTACCCAGTGTAATCAAGCCTATTAAATATACCGTAGATAGGTGGACGGATTACCTAGCCTCGTCCTGCCCAGTGTTCTCAATAAAGAACACATTGGACTTAGTGGTTCCTGCCCAAGGTTTTTTATTTATACTTCAGGATTCTGCCCAACGTTCTCAATTAATCACATATTCAAATTTGGCGCCTGGAGTCTAACATTTTCGTGATTTGCGGTTTTATTTGCTTGTTTCTGATTGGTAAGAGTATTGGCCAATACTTGGTCAAGGCCTTGCATCGAAGTTCTTTGAACTCCACGATAAGTGTTACGCCAAACGTCCAGGATGACACATCTTCGCTAAAGAGGTAAGTTTGATCCATACTTATCTCAGTAATCGTGCATGTTTTTTCAATAAATACAAGATAGATTTAAGCCCGAATAGTTCTAATTTATAATTAATAGTTTATTTTTAAATTTAGGTTATTTTCGATTTTTCAAGTCCATTTTTGGAAATGTGTGATTTATTGAGAACATTGGGCAGAACTGACTACTGTTTTTTGTTATAGCACTGATTGATCGAGTCGAGGGATTGAAGGTGTGTTAAGTCAGATAATCAGAAATGTTATGCCAATAGCAATTAAAAGATGAAGATCACTAACGACGGCGAAGAAGATACATATTATACGCCGCCGCGTCGTCCCCCGATAAACCCTAGTGAGACCAGTACAGATACAGTAGCTGAGACTGATGAAGTACCTATACCATTTTCGCTGAGGTCAATCTATGAAGCAGGTAGATGTGGCAGTGGTGGACGTGGTCGCAGATGTGGTGGTCGACGTGGAGATACGTAGTGGACAAAGTGGTGGCAGATGCAGTGAAGGCAGAGGACTCCAAGCTCAACTAACCCGTGCGACGTTAAGTTTTTTAGTTTTGTTGTTAAAATAGGGACTTTATATATTATGATGTTTTGTTAAAAATTATGCCCATTAGATGACATAAAGAAGTCGTCAGTTGTTATTTTCATTGATCTCAACCCTTTTTTTACTATTAAAATACTATAAAATGTAAATCTGCTTTATTTATTATCTTGCAACTGCTAATTAAAGAGTACGTTATTATCAAGATTTTTATGCCCAATGTTCTTAATAAATGACAAAAAATAATATACTATGTAGGCAATTCTGCCCAATGTTCTCAAAAAAGAACAAAAGATATAGACTCCTAAACTGGCTCAGTCTATCAAATGCATACCCATTATAACCTAAAAAATAATAAAAAAAATCTGGCTTACCTTTAACACAACAATTTCAATAAAAAAGGTGTTGGGCAGAACCCATATAAATTAGAATGTACTTAATTATGAACATTGGGCAGAACCGGGATAACTATCGAAAAATGCTTGGGCAGGACGAGGAGGACTAGAGAGGGTCGCAGAGAGTCGATGGATGCCGTCTCACAGGGGACCTTGTAGCGAGCTTTGGGGGAAGCCTATGTCTAGAAGTGGACTTATGTAGCTGATAGCTACCTAGATAGTACCTACACTTCACGTCAGTAGACGCCGAATCCCATCGAATTGCTTATTTTAGCGCACCCTTCACTTCAATAGTACTTTTAGAGAAAAAGTACCTACGCCACGCCCCACGACCAATTGCGTTGCTTTTCACACAGCCAACCAATAAAATACAAATACGTAGAGCGAAGAAAAAAAATATTCTGTAGTGTTTTAGATCTGTGCCATAACATAAGTCTAGCCCATACATATATACACGTAGGTAACCTAACTCATACACATACATATTATATACTGCTATACTTCATATTATCTATTTATAAAGTAGTAAGGCGTGACAGGTCACAACCACAGGTGCATTCGCGACATGCGGCACACTACGCTACAGCCGCTGTTTTTATAGTTTTATTCATACGTGGTCAGTGCCTCTAGCACAACTTGGCTTCGCGACATAGCATCGTCAATCACTCTCTCACAGTACTGTGACGATAGAGACAGGTATATCTTGCGCGAGACAGAGTCGCGTGTCACAGTTGTGGTTAGAGGTGCAGGTGACGATAGACAGTCACAGTGTCCAGTTACCTACTTAGTTAATTTGTGTTTGTTTCTGTTCTATGTAAACACCTCGAACTGTTTTGTCCGTTTTGTATCATTTTTGCTGTTTTCATAAGTATTGAGGAATGCACGTTTCCAAATACCTAGGTACCGAGTGTTTTGGAAAAACTATTTGGATTGTACGTTTTAGTTGCAACAAGATTATATAATTGTCAACCAAAACACACTTTCTATGAAGCAGTCTCTATTTTCAACCGAATTTAAAAAAGGACGGGTTTTGGTATTGTTTTTTTTGTACGTATAATACGTATGTTATTCCGACAATTGTGAATCGATTTGGATAATTCTTTTTTTGTTTGACAGATCATAAATTCAGAGGTGGTCTCATATAAATTTTATCGAAATTGATGAAGCGCTTTTTGAGAAAACCAAATATACCCATTTTGCTCATTGAGGTCAGTTTTATTTTGTGAAAAATTTATTATTACCAATAACATAAATTAAAAAATATATATTTAAAGTATTTCTACCAAAAAATACTGTTATATCGCTAATTAGAATTCAGGGGTCATGAATTTATGATTGTGTAAACCAAAAATCTTATTTTTTTTGATAATTACCTAACGCATTATATGTTAAATATTTAGGATGATAAAATCTGCGCTTGACTATTACTTTGTTATCTCACGATATCATCGATTGTCCTAATTAAATAGATAGTTTTCCACGGACAGGAAACCTGGGTTGACCTTCACGCCGCCACGCCAGTCCAATTGTGTGATCGAACCTACAACAATGCAAAACCAAAGAAACACAAGAAAACTGTCTGTTCACTGTTTTTTCTGCAAATAGCAAACACTTAAGTTTTTGCGCGGCACGGAAGACAAGATTTTTCACAGATAATGCCTACTTATTCGTGTTTTAGTTCGGTAAGTATGACATTATTAAGAATAAGAACTTTTTTGTGGTCGATACGGCTCATATGGGAACTATGACCGAACATTTGCAGCGAATCCAAGACACTGTCTTTTAATTGTGTGCAAACTTTCGTATGATGTGCTATGCATAAAATTCATCGCTAAAGTGCATGTAATACACACTATGACAAATATCTACTTATCAACTCACTGTCACTGCGCGTGAGAGTACCTAAAACTAGCGTCACTTTCGTTTTTAGGGTTCCGTAGCCAAATGGCAAAAAACGGAACCCTTATAGATTCGTCATGTCTGTCTGTCCGTCTGTCCGTCCGTATGTCACAGCCATTTTTTTCCGAAACTATAAGAGCTATATACTGTTGAAACTTGGTAGGTAGATGTATTCTGTGAACCGCATTAAGATTTTGATGCAAAAATAAAAAAATAATAATAAATATTGGGGGCTCCCCATACTTAGAACTGAAACTCAATTTTTTTTTTCATCAAACACATACGTGTGGGGTATCTATAGATAGGTCTTCAAAAATGATATCGAGGTTTCTAAAATATTTTTTTTCTAAACCGAATAGTTTGCGTGATAGTGACGCTTCCAAAGTGGAAAAAAGTTTCCCCCCCCCTCTAACTTCTAAAATAAGAAAATGAAAAATCTAAAAAAAACATATGATGTACATTACTATAAAAACTACCAACGAAAATAGTTTTGAACGAGATCTAGTAAGTAGTTTTTTTTTAATACCTAACTTTACACCTAATTTATATGGGGCGCTATACATACCAGGTGCAAACTTAACTTAACCACTTAGGGATGGAAAGTGTTTGTACGGAACCCTCGGTGCGCGAGTCCGACTCGCACTTGGCCGGTTTTTTTTTCTTTAAATATATTCTAAATCAGATACATTTTAAGTAATTACAAGTCTTGGAACTGGCAAGACACTTTTAATATTTATTAAATCGCTGAACATAATTTGCCGTTCTGTAAGTAGGTATACAGTTGTTTGTTCCCAAATACTTGCCAGAAACGTAAGTGGCCGCTTTTGACATTAACAAGTTTTCTGCGGTAAACTACTGTAGGTACACAAATTGTGAATTTACCAACAATTTATCTGTTTATGAAGATACAAGAAAAAAGTTGGAAGTGGCGCTTTGATTCAGTTGCTTGAATTGCAAACATACATAATTATATTATATATGCATGCTATTTATTAGGCCGACGCCTGGCAAAATTGTGGATGCCGCGATGCCTTCTCCAATTAGGAAACTATTTTCGGAGAACAAGCACTAAATCTGTTAAAATAATAAACCTATGACAGGTGCAGCATAAACACACCACAACCACTAGTTAAAACGTTTCTTGATAAAAGCTTTTACGATTCTAACATAGGCGTTAGTAATAAAATCGTAAAGCATAAACTTTACTACGATTCTGTTAAGGACGACGGACATAAACACAAAAGTGGGTAAGGTTAGGTCGTAAAAGGTGCATTAGAGTCGCTTACTAAATGTAAACAGTACGAGGTACAGGTGGTGACTAAAGTGCTGTAGCTATTAAATGTTTTACGTGCTGTTGACAGTACGATGTTATGTGTCTACATGTCAGGTGTCAGGTCAGGTGTAAAATGTAGTTTAAGAGAACTTGCTACTGGTGGGTTGTCTATAAAAAATACGATTATTTCCTCTCTGATTTTTGACACTGTATGATGTAGATCTCGGATTCAAGGTTATATTTTACATAGTTATGGTTATTATACGTTATTCTATAAGCTCACTCGGCACAGTACAGATATGTACTCGTACGATTTAGTAGGTTCTTATTATGGTATAAATGGTATAACACTTCTATCATCACTTATGTAGGATTGTAGGTACTTTCAAAGGAACACATTTTTCTCAGAGAGTGTCACTACTACTATTCCAAATGAGACATCTTTCTCAGTACCTAAGTGTCGATCCTCTCCAACTGTAGAAAGGATTCAAAAATTATGTCCTTGATTGCAATGGTTATTTTAAAAGATAGGTATAAAAACACTAGATATTGGATAATAATATATTTTAGTACAGAACAATAACCGATCTTATTCAAGGTCTATGACGCTACTCCAGGGGGGGCACACTCATTGGTGGCAACACTTTTCGTAGAACACAGTGACCTCCGACGCCTGGTGATGAACTAAAGAGGCGGCCATCTTGTGTGGACTTGTCAAAATTGTCATCAATCGCCGCCATTGTAAACTCTGACGCTTTGTTGTTTGGATGTTTGCGCTTTCTTTTCGAGGTTATCTCTTGTTATTGCAAAAGTTATTGTTAATTTGTTATTTATTTTTCGTTACCGCGTTTCTTGTTGTTTTGTTTTTCGTTATATAAATTCTTGTTGTGTTATTTCTTGTTAAGTTTCATTTTTGTTATTTGTTTGTTTTTGTTTTGTTATAACATGAGTCAAATTCCGAAAAGATATTGTGTTTTCGGCTGTGACTTTTTGGGTAAGTGTTTTCCTTTATTCAACTTTTGTGTAAAATGGTAGATTTCGCTCGCTCACGCTCATAACAGCGATTACTGGCTGTTTGCTGTACCGTGGCTGTACCTATTGAATCTTCCTTAGGTTGCACCGCGTGGTATTTTTCTGGACTTGTTAACAAACTCTGAAAAGAAATAATACTTTTCAAAGTTTCTTATCCAGTTAAAATACTACGCGGGGCAAATACAGAAATTTCTATCATCAAGCAGCCAGTAACCGGGTTTATTTATTAGTAGAGTTAATTCACAATAAAGAAATATTGAATGATGATAGAAAAAATACTATGTTAAACTTGATACTTAACCAACCCAATAACTAAGTATATATTTCTTTCTTGGATTGTATTTCTTATGATCCATTATGTATGTATGTAAGTTTTTCTGTGTACTGTTCTCAAACCGAAAGACTGAACGAATAACACTTCTTAACAAGAAAAAGGAAACTTAGTATTTTTTTATTTATGCATTAGAAATACCAAATTTCTCAGTCAATCTCGAACATGATTAGCAAACCTACTTATTATTATTGTGAATGTTGAGTAAAAATAAAAAATTCTTCTTAATTTTCCGTATTTTTTTTTGTATAATTATATTTTGTTACATACTTTTCATTCACATCAATCAGAACAATCTGTGTATTTATGTTATGTATGCAAAAATGTTGTCTAATGATTGATTTCAGTTATGATATAAAACATGATGCTAGAATCCTTACTATTGTTAGATGTATAATGATAATCTATTATCAGCAAATCAATAATTAACTATTTGAGGTGACATATGGTTGTGACCAAAATGAATGTACTATATAAAAGGTAAAAAATAACATGTATTTCATTATTTTTCAGTCACATTTAGTGTCCCAGTACATCGATTTCCGAACCCGGATAAAAAACCTGATCTTTTTAATGCTTGGGTGTCAGTGGTTGGAGACAAACTCAAGGAAACTGACCGTATGAAAATATACAAGTCTAAAAGACTGTGTGATCATCATTTTGATCCCAGTGATAAGATGTCATCAGATCGGATAAAGCCGTCAGCAATCCCATCAGTGAATTTACATTGTAAGTAGAACTAAATCTTGATTTTTTTTTATAGTGCAAAAAAACTACAATGGCTTTCTATTATTCTTCCAAATTATGGTTTCTCTGAATGTATGACTGCACTTCACTTGGCAGTATATATCTATGCATACTGGTATTAGTCGGTAAGGCGACTGTAGCCCCCAAAATTATTAAACATTAAGAAATAATTACTAAGCATTCATCCAAGAAGCTGTGAAAATATCACATGGGTTCAAAAATGATTATCTGGCATAAGTTAAGCTTATATTCACTTAAGGCTCGCTCAAAATGAGTATATATATTTTTTTAATGTAATGTATGGCATTTTAGCCAGTTACTGTGACATAATAGAATTCTAAGTTTATAATTTTCAGTGAGTACTATTGAGGATTAATCAAGGTTTTAAGTAGTTTCTATGTGCAGTATCTCTGTTTGTTCTCCAAATAATCTGCCGTGAAGCAGCAGTGTTCGCGCTGTTGTGGTGAAATGACTAGCATAGAGGCATTCCATCCTAGTCCTCAGGGTAGGCAACGCACTTGTGACTCTGGTGTTGCAGGTAGACACCTGTCACCGTTTACCATTAGGTGTTGCCGTGTGCTTGTTTGCCACTTATGTGGTATAAAAAAAAACTTTAAGCATAGAAAAGTACTCAATTAAATTTTTAGACTAAGGGAGTTATCATTGCTGAAATGTAAAAGGAATTTATTCTTACTCCTACTTTTGTAGTGATAGATCCTTGAAATGATTCTAACTAAGGGCCACGAAAGAACCACTTGTCTTGAAGAAACAAATTTAATAATGAATATAAGTATGTAGTTGTCTTTATTGGATTCCAATATAAACTATATACATATTACTAAAAATTTAATCCATACTAATCCATACTACTAATATTATAAATGCGAAAGTGTGTGTGTGTGTCTGTCTGTCTGTCTGTTACCTCTTCACGCTTAAACCGCTGAACCGACTTAGATGAAATTTGGTATGGAGATAGTTTGAGACCCGGGAAAGGACATAGGATACTTTTCATCCCGAAAATCTTTAGTGTTCCCGTGGGATGAGCGGGTAACACCGCGGGGCACAGCTAGTATTATAAATGCGAAAGTGTGTCTGTCTGTCTGTCTGTTACCTCTTCACGCTTAAACCGCTGAACCGATTTAGATGAAATTTGGTATATAGATAGTTTCAGTCCCGGGGAAGGACATAGGATACTTTTCATCCCGAATAAATTTAGTGTTCCCGTGGGATGAGCGGGGAACACCGCGGGGCACAGCTAGTATTGATTAGAAAGGGAGGACACTACAGTATTGCCACTTTTTAAGTTTTACTCTTTTTGGTCAGACTGTACCTGATGCAGTTTAATTTCACTGGGAAGTAATAAAAATCGGTATTTTGTAATATTTCGTAAAATATTGCAGTGTATTATGACATTTATACATGCTAGCTTGACATGGCAACTATTCACGCAACATCTTTAGAAGCACGCAATGTATACGTCCGTCTGACAATTTAGTGCGGGGAACAAGTCTATTTTAAATCCAGTGGTACTTTTAGCACCGAAAATCCATGTACAATATTGACGTTTATTTTTTAACATCAAGTATTAGTAACATTGTTCACGGACTTTTGTTGCTGATGGTGACGGTAGATATCGTTTCGTTTTACCTGGGAACGTAAAAAATACCTAAAAAATCGTCAACATTGATAGGCCAATTTGTTCTAC
This sequence comes from Apotomis capreana, assembly GCA_947623375.1. NCBI lineage: Eukaryota > Metazoa > Arthropoda > Insecta > Lepidoptera > Tortricidae > Apotomis > Apotomis capreana. The sequence continues at coordinate 7,439,245 of OX392514.1, forward strand.
CTTTTGCGTTTTATTTAACTCAATGTTTAAAAAAAATAACACATGCTGTAGTTAATGTTCACGTTTATTTTTACAAATCTTAACATAAACATTATATACTTGCAAGCACCTGCCTACTGAGCAGCGGTCCCGAGTTCGAATCCCGGCCAGGGCAAATATTTGTGTGATGAACTCGAATATTTGTGCTTGGGTCATGGTTGTTATATGTATTTACGTATATATTTATCTATATAAGTATATATATCGTCGTCTAGTACCCATAACACAAGCCTTCTTGAGCTTAATTTGGGACTAGATCGATTTGTGTGAGGTTGTCTTATTATTTATTTATATACTGTATAAGAGGAAATTTTTTGCCTATTTATTATTATATTATAAAAGTATCTTATAGTTTAGATAAATAGTTTACATATTACTATATAGGTACTCTTGTTGTAAGTGGTGTTAGTTTGTCTTTTTTACTTTTTTTTTAGGTCTTCTTACCCAAAATGTAAAAAACGGGACTCGCTGTCCGTCTGTCTGCATGTCTGTCTGCCTGTCTATCTGTCTGTCTGTCCGTCTGTCACCAGGCTGTATCTCATGAACGGTGATAGCTAGAGAGTTGAAATTCTCAGAGGGTTCTCAATTCGACTGTATTTTTTAGGGTTCCGTACCCAAAGGGTAAAAACGGGGCCCTATTACTGAGACTTCGCTGTCCGTCCGTCCGTCCGTCCGTCCGTAAAAACTCAGTACTAAAACTCAGAATTTGCAGATTAAATTACATTAATTATTACATAATTTTTATAAAAATTTTCACCTCTTTGTATGCGGCGCCAAACATTTCAGATGCAAACTTAACTCAACCAGGGCAATTAAGATGGGATAAGTGAACGTTTGTACGGAACCCTCGATTCTGTGTGATGAACTCGAATATTTTGTTCCTGGGTTATGGATGTTATCTATATGTATTTATTTATTATCATCGTCTAGTACCCATATTAAAAGCTTTGCTTAGTATAAGGTCAGGTCGAGTTGTGTACGATTGATGTCCCTTGATTATTTTGTTTACATTTTATATGATAAAATAAATAAATCTACTCCGTTTATAATTTACCTACACAGACAACCCCCACTAGACGGAGCATGTAAGGCGACCCGCGCTCACCAACGATATGGTACGGCAGAACATTAAAGTATGAACACGGCGACCACCGTTTAGTTGCGTCCTTGTTTATGATCCATGCGTACGTCAACGAAAAAAGAAATTAAATAAATAACATGGTAAATTGTAGTGTTAAGTGGTGTAGAGAGACCTCATAAACATGAACGCAACTAAACAGTGGCCGCCGTGTTGATACTTTAATGTTTTGCCGTACCATATCGTTGGTGCGCGCGGGTCGCCTACGGGTCGCCTTACATGCTCCGTCTAGTGGGGGTGGTCTGTGTTTACATACTACCTGTCCCAAATAAATAAATAAATATTAAGGGACAATCTTACACAAATCGACCTAGTCCCAAACTAAGCAAAGCCTGTGCTATGGGTACTAGACGACGATATACATAATATATAAATACATACATAGATAACATCCATGACCCAAGAACAAATATTTGCACAAATATTTGCCCCGGCCGGGATTCGAACCCGGGACCGCCGACTCAGTAGGCAGGTGTCTACCAACCGAGCCAAACGCGTGTTGTAAGGTGATGTTTTTATTATTCATATATCACTATATGTAAACATTCTGAACGATAGAAAGATTGAGATGGACGCTTCCATTTGATTTTGTCGCCAAAAATTAATAGGTCTGATAATTTAATTTAACATATTATTATTTTTCCGATATCGACTATTTTGATTTTATCACGCCCTTAACCTTTAGAATCAGTAGATGCATACCGCTGGCTAAAGGGTAATTTCTGAAACTAACTACTGTTCCGATTCCAATTTTTTTAAATATATGGCAATTCTTATATAAGAAACACGATTAAACATGCTTTTGTGTTCCAGGTATACATCAAGGATGTACTACTTTTGTACAAGCAGACCATTGCTATTCGCGGCCTCTACGAGAAAGTCTCCAAGCTGTACCATTGATGGACATAACGAATTTACCGGGGCCATCGAGACCAGCAGTTGACCCATCCGAAATTCTCCAAGCTGTACCATTGATGGACATAACGAATTTACCGGGGCCATCGAGACCAGCAGTTGACCCATCCGAAATTCTCCAAGCTGTACCATTGATGGATATAACGAATTTACCGGGGCCATCGAGACCAGCAGTTGACCCATCCGAAATTCCAATACCATCAGGATCTACGGAAACAACTTGTCCGGCTGCGACGGATAGGTCTCAATTTCGAACATCACGCACGAAGTTTGATGCAGGTGAATAAATATATTTCCTTTGGTTTCAGCGATTATCAGTAATTAGCTCGGACGGTTCAAAATTTTTACCAAGCGGATATCAAAGAAATGAGAATATTAATATCCTTATACTGGTGATTATACTATCCTATATAAATATACTGATCAAGTAGGCATGTAATAATGTTGTAATCAGGGCCCGTTCTAGGGAAGACTAGATGGAACGGTCGTTCTAGGCGCAAGGTGCCTTGGGGCACTTTAATGCCGAATTAAACTAAAAACAAGGGAACTTTTAAAATTTTGGAGGCACCTTTTGGGTGGCAAGGAATAAATCGCTCTACCCTGATCAGGAGATAGGGCCAGCGCTGGTTGCAGTTAAATATGTTTTCTCTAACATGCAATAAAATATTGATGTTATGTTCCTTATAATAGGCTACGAAGTATCACGTTTCGGGTGCAGCGAAACGAGAGGCATATAATGAAATTTCATACAAAATTGCAGGCCTAGGCCGGCAAAGCGACCTTTTGTTTCAATTTGTTCTGAGCAGCGGCGCGCCGCGGTGCGCTAGCGCCGCCCCCCGCCCGCCGTGGCGGCGGCGACAATTTAAGGCTGATTTAGACGATGCCAATTTTGAGACGCCTAAATTACGGCGCCTCGAAAAGGCACCGTATAAACACTTTCCGCGCCATTTTTTCGCCGCATGCCAGCGCTGGCGCGGAATAGAACACGAGCCTATTTTTCGGCGCCAGTGACCCCCCCTCCGCGTCTCTCGCCGCCACTAATGACTGGTACTGAAAACAAGCACCGTGTAAACACGACTGGCGGCGAGATTTAGGCGGCTGAACATAGTCATTGTCTAAACGGTCGGAGGTGTGCTGTGCGGTAATCACTGGCGCCGTAATTTAGGCGTCTCAAAATTGGCATCGTCTAAATCAGCCTGGCATGCGGCGAAAAAATGGCGCGGAAAGTGTTTATACGGTGCCTTTTCGAGGCGCCGTAATTTAGGCGTCTCAAAATTGGCATCGTCTAAATCAGCCTTAACGAATAAGTATCAGTAGCTACATATCAAAACGAAGGTAACCTATCTCAAACACTAAAAACCATTGACCGAATTTCATTTGCCCGAAAACTATTCGAATTATTATCGTTTGTTCGATGACAGGATTCGTATATTTTTCTTTTCACCATTTTACATTTAGTAGAAGTATCGTTTGTCCGAAAAACTTTTCCCGTCACATTCACTTGCCCTATGAGTTGTTACGTATTTTTTTTCGTAGCCCATTTTTCATTTACCAAATGATACTTTTGGCACTGCATACATTTGAACAAATTTTCAGTTCACCTTTTGACTTTTCCCGCCCCATTCACTTGCCATCTGAATTGAGACGTCTTTTGTTTAATACCCATTTTTTCATTTACTCAATGATATTTTTCGCATTACATAAGAACTGCGACCACAACAACAGCCCGCGAGCCGAACGAGCGAAGCTACCGTGCTGCGGCAACAGCCGACAAACCGCCAAAACCGACCTGGTTGGGTTAGGTTAGGTTAGAACTGTGACCACAACAGCCCGCGAGCCGAGCGAGATAGATAATAAACCGAAACGTTACATCGGAAAACTGATATTACGGATAAATGAGATTTAGGGAAACGTGTCATTAGTCAAGTGAATAAAAATCCTAAACAATTAATGCCCAATCGTAAATTATCGAATTGAATTTTCGGACAAATGAAAAAAAGTTAAAATGATATTTGTCGAATAGTTTTTGTCGAAATGAAATTCGGACTAACGTTTTTAGTGTTTCAGATAGGTAACCCAAAACGAATGTTTTGATGGGAAGATATTGATTGAATTTCATTAATTGTTATTGATTTCTTATTTTATTTCATTGCATGTTTGAGAAAAACACTATACATACCTCGGCGTGAAGAAGGGTTGCCAGCCTCGTAACTGTCTATCATAGTCTATATGTATTTGGCCGGCAACGCCTTACTTCCCAGCCTCTGTAGTAATGTACTATGTTAAGTTATTTGAGTTTCTAAATTGTACCACTTTATTCTTTGGAAATAAGCTCGAAAAGTGTATAATTAATGTTTATTGTTCTATGTGTTGTGCTAGGCATTCAGGGTTAGAAAAACTACTACTACTACTACTACAATAAAAAAAACCGGCCAAGTGCGAGTCAGACTCGCGCACCGAGGATTCCGTACAAAATATACGCTAAAAATGGCCGTATGTGTCAAAAGCAGTGTTAGCAGAGCCCAGTTTCTTAGCAAAATGTAACCAGCTGAAATTAATATCAAATACTTAAATCTGCAGTCCCGTGAAGCTGTGAAAAAATCAAACTTTGAAGTTCACGCAATCAAAATATATTACAGTAATTAAAAAAGGTGTTTCATACAAGTTGCCGCCCACCACGGTAAATATATAGGATACTTCCAGATATCCTAGAAACTTGAAATTTGATATGAAGGTAGCTCTTATAGCACAACCAACGAAATAAATATGAAAATCTTAAATTTTTATGTCTGTCTGTCTGTGTCAGTTACCACTTACCAATATAAAATGACCTCGCTCTGCTTACATTTTGCTCCAGAGCAGCTAACACTGGATTTTTACAGATACGGCCGTTTTTAACGCATATTTTGTACGGAACACTCGGTGCACGAGTCCCTCTGGCCGGTTTTTCCCTTTTGAGGTACGGAACCGTGAAAACAATTAAGTAGGCCCCTAAGTAGTATTAGCCCAGGGTCCCACAAATTACTTTAAATACCATAGATTTCTTATAGGTTTTCCTGTAATCTTTAGGTAAATATCTATATCTAGTGTTTTTTTTTTAATTTTATACCCAGCGCTTTCGGAGTTAAGGGGGGGGACCGTCAATTTTTGCATATTTTCCTAAATAACTTCAAAACTACTCATTACCCCCCCCAAAATTTAAAATTATGATACCTACACGTCCGTCTTTGGGTCAAAGACTTACGTAAGTGTACCAAATTTCAATTTAATTGGTCCAGTACTTTCCGAGAAAATTGACTGTGACAGTCGGACGGACGGACACACGAGTGATCTTATAAGGGTTCAGTTTTTTCCTTTTGAGGTACGGAACCCTAATAAAAGAATATTAGATTAGTTTTCTATTTTATTATATCTATTTTAGTTACATTTTAGTATAATAAATGATCTTACTACTTCTTTCAATTTAAAGTAAATATTTAGTTTGTTAAAGTATTTGTCTATTCTGATATTTATGTTTTTTGCTGTCATAATCTAATAGTCTTTGTTCTTTGTTTGCAGAGAAAACCTTCAAGTTCTTGCAAGAAAAACATGTTGGCGAGTGCGCAAGAAAAGTGCGGCAAAAAGAAAATGAAATAAGAAGATTACGGCAAAAAGTGAAAAGCTTTAAACTGCGTCTCCGACAGCTGAGGAAGGCTTCTCTAAAGACCGATTTTAAAAAGTTGACGAAAAATATGCCTAAGTCCGCAAAAATATTTACTAGAATGCAATTTATGGAAGGACACAAGAAAAAGAAGGGGCATAGGTTTACTTTGGACGAAAAGATTTTATCTTTGTCTTTATATAAAAAAAGTCCAAAAGCATACTCTTTGATGTGTAAACATTTTACTTTGCCATCAAGGAAGGTACTGAAATCATTATTGGCACAAGTAAAAATGGAACCAGGCATTAACCCAGTTATTTTTAATGAATTAAGATCAACAGTCACTAAAATGCAGCCACAAGATCGTCTGTGTACTTTAATATTTGATGAGATGTCAATTTCTCCTCAATTATTTTACAATCAGCACACAGACGATCTCGTAGGTTTTGAAAACCTTGGCAGGGAGAAAACTGAGCATTTTGCTAATCACGCCTTGGTTTTTATGGTGAAAGGAGTAAAAAGAAATTTTAAACAACCGGTTGCTTACTATTTTACACAACGTATGTCAACGCCGAGACTGAAGCAAATTTTAAAAGATGTAGTTTCAGAAGTTCAAGCTACCGGTCTCAAAATAGTGGCAACCGTTTGTGACCAGGGCTCGCCAAATTCGAGCTGTGTTAATAATTTAATTTCAGAAGCCAAGGCGAATTATTTTAATTTGGGGAAAGAGTGGAAAGGCGACGTGATTATTATAAATAATCAGGAAATAATCCCACTTTTTGACGTTCCACATTTGATAAAAGGTATAAGGAACAATTTATTAAATAAAGATATCATTTACAAAGTTAAAAATGAAGAGAAAAATGTAAAGTGGGAATATTTTCAAAAAATTTATGCCGCTGACAAGGCTCATGGTGAGTTACGGCTTTTGCCAAAATTGACAAGAGAACATGTGGATCCCACAAGAATAAAGAAGATGAGAGTGAAAAATGCCGTCCAAGTGCTCAGTCACAGTATGGCTGTAGCTACTGATAATTTGGTCGCGAGAGGCGATTTACTGCAAGAATGTTGTGATGTCATACCATTCTTAATGTTAATGGACAAATTATTTGACTCACTCAATGCCTCGAGCTTCTCAGTGCCCCACGGCAAAAAATACAGAGCGGCCATTAAAAGGAGCTCTCCGCACCATCAGCTTTGGCAAGAGGCTCTCCAATTATTAAAATCAATTAAATTTATATTAAGAAACGGTGACGGGTCAACAACAGTCAAATATGTACCAACTGTAAATAATTTTATTAAAACTATTGAGGGATTTAAATTGTTATGGCAATTGTTGTCAAAAAAATATAGTTTGGATTCAATGTTAACACGCAATTTCAACCAAGACCCCCTCGAGAACTTTTTCGGCAGCATTCGCAGTTTGGGTGCTCGTAATGTGGCACCCAATTGCATGGGGTTTGAGGGAGCTTTTAAAACTCTATTATTAAATAATATGAGCAGTGATCACTCAATAAATGCTAATTGTGAAAAAGACACAAATAAGTGTTTACAGTCATTAAACTTTTTTATAAATCACAAAAATAAAGGTAATGCTCCCTCACAACCCCAAGATATTGTAATTGATCAGCCTTTAGATGTCATGCAAAATAATGTAGCAGATTCTGGGGCTGATCAAAGAACTTATGTCTGTGGATGGGCGCTGACAAAATGTTTGCAAAAAGTTATAAAAGGGTGTAAACTATGTAAAAGCAAGCTATTAGGCGATTCAAAGAATGCTAAATACAGATTCATAAGAGCAAAAGAATATGAAAAAGATAAAGAATGGCTTATATATCCCTCTGATCGCCTAGTAGCTTGTTTTCAGGACATACAAAACACAACAATTGCCTTCCTCAATAGTGAATGTTACAAAAAAAATATTAAAGAGCGTATCATTGCTTTTATTGATTTATTTGTTGATTTTTCCTTTATTGACTGTGATATTCATAAAGATAAGTTCAAGGACTACTTTCTAAATACAACGATTAATATAATTATTTACAGTTGGTGTAGGACGGTAAATAGGATTTTAGATGGAAAGATTAATTATGAAGGAGATGATATTGTAAAAAAAGCAGCTCAAGTGTATTACAACAAACATAAATCAATAAAAAAATGAATAAAAACACGTATTTTAAACATTTCTTATGCTTTTTCCCGATATAAAAACAAGTTTCTCAATGTAAAAAATAACTGTTTTAAGACGTCGGCTACCGTGGTCATTTATGTACCGAATTTCATGTCATTAACATCATGAAAACTAGTACAATTTGATAAAAAAAATCTTTTTAATTGACAAATCGTTATGTCTGCTTAGTACAGTGCACAGTTAGTTTGGTTATAACTGCGTACTGAAAATATTGTACAAATTAGAACATCAATTAAGGTATACTTTTAATTTCCCCTTTTTGTTACCAATTTATTTAGCCATATCTAATGAAATGTTTTGAGATTCCTAAAAGTACAAACGTACGACCAAAGAATTACAAGAGCTAATAACATAATAGAGATGACTATTAAATTGGTAGCAAAACAGGTAAATTAAAAGTAGGCCTTAATTGTCGTACTAATTTTGTGCAAAGTTTTCTTTCTAGAATCTATAGATGCATACGTATAACGCTATAGCAGTATTATACACACATATAGCTATAGCTACACATCTATATGTCACCAATAGTTCTTCACCAGCCGCTAGTGGCAGCACCGTCTATGCATGCACTTTTGACCATAGAGTTGCCACTCTTCTTCCTCTATATTACAATACTCTTTGCGCTACTCTGACAATCCGCGGCTATATAGCTGTCAGTCTCTTGGGTTGCCAGCGACCAAAGTACGTTCCGAAATAACGTTCTAACAATCGGCCATCCTGAAGAAACCTTCGTCCACGAAGGCCATCTTCAACTTGACCAACAGCATCAGCACGCTCCTCTCAGCAAGCTGCCCTCGCATCAGTCGTAGCGGACTCCTTCTCTGCTCGTGACCTTGGCTCTGCGAGTAGACCAAAGACATATTTAGGGGAACCGTTACAACCGGCTTGAGGCGTACTTGGGCTATGATATATTTACTTTATTCCGATTCAAAGGCATTCTACCCAAATTATATAATAATTTGACATCACCAAGTTGTCTGGTACGATAACTAATCAGTTATGATGTCATTGCATTTTCTTATATTAATTTGACAATTTCAACTCTGATCTCTCATTTGCCCAAAGATTAACTGGAAGGAATCCCTTACAGGGATATGTTCGCCTTTGTACATATTATCCGTTTAATGTCCTTGCTAATTGCTATGTATATATATATTTTTTTAATGTACAATAAAGAGCTTACATACATAGTTACATACAACTCTGCAATTGTACGGTATAAATACTAGGATTAATTGACATCAATCAAATCCACCAAAGTGAAGTTCATTTGCGCAGCCGACACTGTTATTCTGAAAAACCGTATACTCATTCACCCGGGTCGATCCCTATCAGACATGGAACGAACTCACAATTTAATCCAGTATAGTAAAGGCGACTTCCACACGCATAATCAGCCATAGGTGCCTCGCTTTCAATCCACGAAGACGTGCAGAAACAGCTCATGCAGTCTGCCACAGCAGTTCGTAGCAGCTCTCGCGTACAGCTCATGGAAACAAGACCTTTAATGTACCTAATACCTATATTCATTGCTGTAACAGACAGTTTGGCTGAGATTAAAGGTTCTTCATCTACAGTCTGCACTACATTGAATATTGGTTCTGGATTGGCAGTTTGGCATATTAGTTGAGTTGATAAATGAGATTAATACATACATCAATGACAGACTAATTCATGTATTCGTACACATACTAATGCAGTAATAACTAGTATATATTCGCTCCCAAAGGGATTTAATATTACATCGTACATCAGCTTGGTATTATGGTGTCTGTCTGGCCTAACACTCGCTTAGCGAATCAATTAAATAAAAGTTGCAACGTGTAGACACGTCGATAATTTGAATAAGTAGAAACCGACTTATGTCCTGGTAATAATTCAATTCAATTCAATTTCATCGTAGCTCAAAAGGCGCTGTCGATCGTACCAATCGGATTGTGATGTCACTGCCAGCGCGGAGTGCCGACGAGTGTGACTTATTAACATCACGCCCAATATGATAGTGGCGCCGACGACCGTGTTTAACGTCTCCGCGACATAAGGATACCAACGTCATTTCCTAACATCACATCAGCACCTGAGCGCTAGAACTGATTACTGAATATCACCCCAGCAACATGATAGTGCTAACGCACATGATTTTCCAATATCACCATCGGCATGCAAGTACCTACTGACGTCCGTGATAAATTGGCGTCTACGCGGCATGAGGACGCCGACGTGATTTCCTAACATTGATTCTAAAGTTAACGACATAAACAAGGCGGTGCAACTACTCTGTGTACCGCTGAACATCGCCGACACAATAACATCATCTGTGCATACTCAAGGTGGAGAGTAATAAAAACTCGTAGTGTGGTTCGACACAAGCGTTCCTGTACCATAACTTCAAAAGCTCACGTTATGTCTTCTCTACGTCAATAACTACCGGCCACCATATCTACAAAGTCATCTATGAACGCACATCGCCATCAAATTACTGATAAATACATAAATTAACAACTGGAACGTAAGCCGAAAATCAATCCTATCGTCGTCATGCTCGTTCTCATTTCGCTCCTAAACTTCAATTGTTACCGACAACCTTTCTCGTGATGCTAGACGTGGCGTTATTGTCATAATACGCAGCACTTCGATGATCATCAATATATATTTGCCTTGCGCAGCAATGCGTTAGTATGCCCGTCGCACCAATGCATCCATCCTTCAGGATTTGGAAATCACAATGAGACTGTCCAACACTGCCTCCGTAGAATCCTTGAGTTCTTCGGTCATGTAGCCAGGAAGAAAAATGACAACTTGGAAAAGCTCTTAGTGACAGGAAAGATTTAAGGAAGAAGATCAAGAGGCAGGAGTCCCATGCGCTGGACCGATCAGATTCGAGACACAACAGTCACCAAGTTTCCCGACGCCATGCGGTCTGCAGGAAATGGAAATGAGTGATTAATAGAGGCCATGACCCACCCTCAGCAATGAGAAATATGATGCAAAAGAAAATGAAGAATTCAAACAATATTCAAGTCTACTAAACACAAACAGTTAAATGTATTAGCATTAGTACACAAAACAGCAATGTTATTTTTAGATATTGAAATATAGATCTTTTTTAACTAGCTACCTAAATCGAATACTCAGTAATAACATTCGCCATCTTAAAACAAGAAGTTTGAAACCAGGTTGCCTAATAATTAAGTAGACTAAAAATTAAAGTAAGAACATGTTTAACTACATTTAAGAAATCATGTATGTCGCATCAACATCATGCCACGTTAGTAACAACTTTCTGACTGAAAACGAAAAGATAAAATAGTTACATTTACAGTACACAGGTAGGAAATTACACTTGTTAATATCACGTTCGGCCATCCGCAACTAATTGAATGACCCCATTCAATATTTTTGAAACAAGGACCAAGGCTATGGTAGGTCGCAGCTCCACTCACTGGCTTCGAAATTAGTGTTGAAATCTATTTATATAATAAAGAGTGTTGTTAATAGCGGAGTATATGTTGAGGTTGTAACGGCCTGAGGTAGGCCACCGTCTTACCATCTTTGTCCAGGGTAGGTACTTTTACCGGGTCTAGCGAACGCCGACGGATAGCTGCTATGTTGCCCAATAATGCGCTCGCAGAGTGAATCCGCCTTCGGTAGGTAGCCATCGTGGTGTGGAAGGGACTCACGAGGTACAGCAGCATCTCATGTCTTTCATTATGCTTGTTACCGCGTACATGCGCAGGATGTATCGGCCTCAGGCAAGCTTAGTGAAGTAAATTACCGCGTACACGCACTGGGTGTATCAGCCTCAGATATATGTGGAGACTGATTACCGCGTACACACAAGGTGTATCGGCCTCAGAGAAAATGATTGTAACTGCGTACACGCACGGGGTGTATCAGTCTCGGGTAAACTCAGTAGAGTCAAGTTTGAAGTTATCCGGTGAGTCTTCATTGTCGTCTCGTTGCCGCGTACACGCACTGGGTGTATCGGCCCCAGCAGCTGAACAGTGGTCGGGTGGGTCGTCTTGTTGCCGCATACACACGCAGAGTGTATCGGCCCCAGCAGCCGAACAGTGGTCGGGTCAGTCATATTGTTGCCGCGTACACACGCAGGGTGTATCGGCCTCCAGAATACTAGAAACAGACACAGAACACCAGAACAGTTTTGGTATGCATATCACACTAAGCCTGTAATTTACAGGTAATGGAATCAAACCGAACATTACTATTTAACCAATAGCTTTCATACTAGTCCACAGGTTTCAGATCACTTTATCAAAAAGCTAAAAAGTAGTATATGGGAATGCTTTCTCACTGCTGCTTTAACTATTAATTTGAGCTGCTTTTCCCAAAATTTTACTAAACGGGCTATTATATTCTTAAATAGGTACTTCTATTACTCTATATCATCCACTGATATCCTTACAAGGTCATCGATCTAGCCCGAAAGAGAACCGACAGAAGGTGTGTGGTCATGTTTACCCTAGAACTCGGGCAACCTTCTCAAAACCTTACTGTTGAGTTTCTTTCGGCGTTTCTTCTCAACAGTGGTCTCCTCTTGTGAAATGCCGGTAGACTCAGAAATGTAAAGGTGCCCTTGTGGCCTACTTGCAGAATAAAGTTCATTATTTCATACTTATTTATTATTCATTATTTATATCAATGATTTGCCACAAGCAATCGAGTACCCCATGGTTCTCTTTGCGGATGACAGCACTATACTGTTCGCTTGTAAAGATCCAGCAACTTATGAATATGATATATGCAAGACATTGGATACAGTAATTCATTGGTTAACTAATAATAATTTTAAAAAATAATTTAGATAAAACTAAGATAATGACATTTAAAAATAGACAAGATTTTCCATATAATTTAAATATATCATATAAGGGACAGCAAGTAGAGGAAACGGATGTGACAAATTTTTAGGAATAAGCGTAGATCATAGGTTGACATGGAGGAATCAAGTTGACAATATATGTAAGAAATTGAATCAATTTTCATATGTCCTATATAATTCAAGGAAATTTGTGGACCAACCGATAGTTTTAACGGCCTATCAAGCCTATGTAACGTCGACGCTAAGATATGGCATCATATTCTGGGCTAACTCCGTTGAAAGAGATGTTGCATTTAAACACAAAAACGGTGCATCAGATCACTATGTGGACTTAAGCAACAAGATTCATGTAAGCCATACTTTATAAAATTAAGCATACTAACTCTTCCTTGTCTTTATATTTTTGAAACAGTAATACAGTACAATACAACAATTCTTTATTGCACACCAACAAGTTTTTTTTTTTTTTTTTACAATTGAAACCTTAATTTATAAATGGTCAACAATAGGCGGCAATATAGTAATGTTTGTTAAAAGAAATTTGCAATTGTTTAAACAGTTTAGGAGTGTACGTCTTAGGAATAAAATAAGTTTCATGCCTTCCAAAACAGCATTATACAGAAAAAGTGTACTTGGTATGGCTCCAAAAACGTATAACAATGTTCCAAGTGATATAAGTAGTATAGAGGATATAACTACATTTAAAGCCAAATTGTTGAAATTTTTAGTGGACATAGCATATTATTCAGTAAACGATTTTTTTGTCTGATTGCATTTAATGCTGACTGTACGCCCCGGTGAAACAGTCTATTATAGCTAAAATCTGAATGCCTTGCGGCCCAACATGGTGATGTAGCTTTTTATTTTATAAGATCTGTGCCTATGTACAATTGTTTACCCGTGTGGAACAAATAAACTATTTATATTTACCTACATCAAAATAATCCTGTTTGCTTTCGTTTCATACATATTGCATAGGTATTCAATGAAACTATTTGTGTGTATAGAATGTGTAATTAATTCATTTAATTGTCTACTAAAGAAATAATGTAATTAATAATGTATGATGAGCTATAATTTAATTTGTACGTCTGACTTATTGACAGAAAGTGGAGAATCTAGTCATCGTTAAGATCGTTTATGTATACTACTTTTGACAAATAAATGTTCCAAATGCACGGTAACTCAGTTTTAGTAAGCAGTCTTAAAGAGTGATATTTTACCATATTAACCCGTTTTCATATTTTTTTTGAGCAGTAAATCGTTCCATGACAATTGAGGATATACTGTAAGTAACACACTGTTGACTGTGAAATCAACGCAATACAATAATTGTTTTATATTAACACTTTCGACACCAAAAACCCGGAGGCCGGGTGCTCTAAAACTTTGTTCAGATGCCGGCCAACCCGGTAGCCGGGGTTGATGCTATAAAAGTCGGCTAGGCCGGTTTCTGGGGTATGTCTTACTTTTTTGTCTGGTTGCAAAAGTGTTAAGCACTCACTTTTCAAACATCATGTTGATTATGATTTATGATCAATAATCCATGTGAAACATAAGTTCTTAAATGAAATCACAGTACTAGGCTTAATTCGCTAAACCCATTATTTAAACTTTAAATTTCAACCACTCAAAGCAGATTATTTAAGTGCTTGATTGCCAAACACTTTATGGTTCACTTTTAGATATTCACTTATTTCGAATGAGTACTAAACAACTTATAAGTATTTGAGTAACCTTCAAAAGATGTGCACATAGCCAGGGGCCTTAATTAAAACAAAGCCTAATTGACCCCTGTGCAACGACAGTTACCCATATCTTTTGTATGAGCCACTCTCGCAACACAAAAGACGCGACTATAATGCTGCTTTTACCAAGCCGCCAACCATGCACACGCTTCCCAAAATTACTCATTTGATAAACTCACATGTATATATACACACATTAACACACAAGTTGCACCAATTACTGCAATGAGCTCTTGTACATACTGTTCGTCTTATACTTATATTTCACTTTTAACTTTGTCCCATACAAATTGAGTATTTCACATACAAACATTACTTACATTATCAAAACATGTTGATCACATGTACATATGCTTACTCACTTATAATTGTAAACTTTAAACTCACCTATTAAATCACAGGGTATTAATATAACAACACAACCTTTTCTCTACACCAACTACATATTTCTGTTTAACCCAGTGGTTGACTGGTAGAGATTGCCTAAAGACATTAAGTCCTTTTTGTGCTTTTTTTTTTTATTGTATTGTGCAATAAAGTATAAATAAATAAATAGTAGCACAATTTTATGATACTATTAGTCATTGAGTATTTTATGTAACTCTTGTTTAGCCTTTGAATCACTTTTTATCTATGATGATATATGTTTCCAAATTTCTCTGTACCGTTTAGATATCCATGTTCATTACTCATAATGTAATCACTAAATGTTGTCATTTTATATTGTCTTGATAATATACCACTTGGGGTACCCAATATTCAGGTTTACTATAAGTTGCTTTATTCCAATTTGTGGTCAATACTATATTGATAATAATGGTTTTTAAATACATATAAGTTACTTGAATAAGTAATATTAAATAAACAAATACTCATACCTGGTTCTATCTACCATTTTGCTTACTTACAATACAATGCAACTATTTAGATCGGTGAACTAGAGATTTTCATCATTAAACATCCTGTCCGGGTTTCAAAAAAATATAAAATACAGTTCAACTGAAACACTTAGAAGCAAAAACCACACACCCCACCAAGATTATGTAACAAATGCATATATATTATGAAAACTTGCTGTAAAACCCACATTAAACAGGTAAATAACAAACCCAGTCATAATAAAATCAATATGTCATATCATAGAGCGATTAAGATGCAATTAGTACACTGCCCGGTTGTAGGTTATATGGCCCACTCAAAGACACAAAGTGATATATTATAGAAAGCCACATTAAATGCAACACACATACAGTTTATTCACCCATAATATCCAAAGAAATGTAAAATACCTTACCAATTTATTATAGATGTAAGATACACCGGCCAATTTCTTACGGATTGCAGTTTTGAAGAACTTACCGCGTCATCGCTTAACTACTTACACAAACGAACGCCAACAGAGGAGTTGAAGCAGTCTCCGTGGCCGAAAACGGTCAGGAGGATATATATACTTACACAAAGTCTTAATATATGAAAGACTCAAATATATAATGTTTCGTTACTATCCAATAAGTAGTGCCCTTATAAAATACGAAGTAATACATGAACGCAAAGCGTCATTCTTTTGTTTTACGAAACAATCAAGATTTCATACGATAATCAATTAAGTAGACCGAAATATTTTGTAGGCATGTAAATTAGTCGATCCCAATTCTGATATAATAAAAACACTAGATATTGGATAATAATATATTTTAGTACAGAACAATAACCGATCTTATTCAAGGTCTATGACGCTACTCTGACAATCCGCGGCTATATAGCTGTCAGTCTCTTGGGTTGCCAGCGACCAAAGTACGTTCCGAAATAACGTTCTAACAGTAGGTACACATATATACAAGAGGATCATGCTAAAGGTTTTGAACACATTTAATAAACACTTGTCCGCTCACAAGTACCTACGTTTTATTCAAGTTGCACTCTGTATAAAACAAATTTAAGGATCATAGTAAACGAACACACTAGAATCACTAGATGGTTATTCTGCCCATGCACTTTTTCCATCAACTATTTTATAGGTAGTTGTAATGCGTAGTCCATTTAAAAGTCTTAAAACAAAACAAATACAATAAATCCCGTCCTTTTAAAAAATGAAAGTGAGCCATAGACTGGCATAGATAACAAAAAATACAAAGTAATTTTAAAGCAGTTTGAACTTTTAAGTGTTTTGGCGCCGTGATAAAATACCTTAAGCCTGATTTTGTTTGCAAAGGACAATAAATAGATAAAGTTGTTAAAGTTAACGTAGCGGTGGCAATGTATGAATAGGCGAGTGGCTTGGCGCCATTTTTTTTATTCAGTGCACTATAATGACGTCACTGAAGTGTGCTTGTTGTCACGTAAGACAGTGAATGACTTTTCTTTGCCTAATGACTAATATTTATGGCAGCTATTACATTTTTTTTATTACATTTACAACGTATTAGACACGCGCCATGTCATTGTAGGTATTATAGTTTGTTTTTGCCTTGTGATACTTTCGGAGTTCTTTTGACTACATAAATTATCCTAACCCAACAATTTTTATATTAAACTATTGATACAAATATATTAAAGGTCAAAGAAAAATTAACCCCTTAACTTGAAGGACACATATCTCTGTGACTTGTTCGCTTGTCGCACGACATACTGTCGCGTGTCATGGTTGTGCTAGTGCTAGAGATTCACATCGTCAGAAGCATGCATTTTAATCTTCTTTTTGTTGATTTACGATCATTCTATAATCGTGCCTTTTTTTAATTTATTAATATCATACAAACACACTTCCCACCCTCAACCAACCAACCACACCCTGGCAACTCCTCCCCCCACCGTCGCCTCAACACCAAACAATATAGCAGATAAAAGATGCTTTTGAGTGGCGTGGTGAAACCCCATAAAGTGGACTAAAGATGGGCCTCCTGAGGCTCCTGGATGAAGGAGGCGCAAGATATGAAACATGATGGTGTTCATTGGGGATGCCAGCAATTTTCGAAAGGAAAATAAAAAATCTACATCTTCTTAGGTAATCAGTCTAGTCTGCGTTGCGTGTTTACGTCCTAACTAAGTCCACTCACTAAGTGTTAACCAATTTTCCGGAACCATAACGTAACCACTATTTACCATTAGTTTCCGTTTTACGGGCGTCAGCTTAGCTAACGCACACATGACTGTCTCCTCATAAAGAGCGTATCTCTCTACTAGACGATCAAGTTAAAAATGCACCTGATGTCTATGAAGCGCGATACACACCAAGTGCAAACTTAGCTTAACCGGGTATTAATGAGTCATCGGGACTTACAACCTTTTGAAGTTAACGCCTATTGACAGGTCTCCATTTACGTCACTACAAAAACAAAAGACTGTATCTTTTTACTAGCCGTTTGAGTTAAGCTTGGACGTGGTCTCTATGACGCGCAAAACAACCAGGTGCAAACGTAACTTAACCGGGTATTAGGAAGTCGTCGGCCGATAAGACCTTTTACACACATGTGTATTGACAGGTCTCGACTTTCCTTCCTGCGTGACGCACGCGTGCGCACGTACGCATGCGCGTTCCTGAAACAATCGCTGTTGATGTAGATCAGTGTCGAGTGTCAGCGGTTGGTTTGAAAACTTTGATGCTTTTATTGTTTCCTGTTTCATACTGTCTCGGAAGAATGCAGGAATGGTTCTACTAGCGTTCCAACCACTTCACTTAACAACTTATGTATGAAGTGTCATAGTTCCCTGCCTCAACGGGACGCCATGCTAACGTCGTCGCTGCTGTCGCTGACTACTGTGTCTAAAGAAATTATATATAGAAGCAAGCACACTTGTCTTGGCTACCACATATTTGTTATGTATATAGGAAGCCGGGGACGCCAGTATAGATGGGGCAGAGCTCTTAGATTGGGAGTAGCCCTAATGTCTATACAAAGTCGCTTTTCACCAACCTGTGGTAGACGGCGCCATGATATTCAAGGTTATGACATTCGATTCAATTCATCACGTTTCGAGAACGTCTATCAACAGGTTTACTGTACGTTCATAATAGTTTATTAATATGCTTAGTAGATATCTATAAATAGAATTGTATTAAAACATCGATTCTAGAATAAACAAACGGCATTAAGTTAATAGATTTGTTTGTTAACCTAATTAACATTCTGATAACGCGTCTGAGTCATGCCGGGTTAACATTAACATCTCGATAGGCTGTAATTGTATTCATAACTAAAAAACAATTAGATTCGTATCCAGAATTCGTATTGAGCGATTAATTTTAGATATTATTATATACTTGGGCAAAATTGATTTCTTTCCGATTATTTTCCTCTGCAGGTCGCATTTCTCATCTAAATGTCCGAAATTTAGAAAACAGGTTCAATGATTATATATGGATATCTTTTGTCCACTCAGTTTTCACATTGGTTCCAATGGTGGAGATGCGGAGATTGAACACGAACAAACGTTTTATAATTCAGTTATTTTAAAACGAGAACGCTAAGTCTACACACACAGTGTAACTAGTCACTTTTATAGATTACATTATATCCATGGATATCGAAGTATCTAGCTTCGATGTCCATGGATATAATGTAGTAAATGTATAGTTATAGATATATGCGCGTAAATAACGTGTTATCCAACAGTATCAACGTGACGTGGTCTGTGGTGGAAACGCTCCCATTACAGATAGGTATAACTTAACCGCACGCAAGCACGTGGCACTGAGCCTACAGTAGGTGCTAGGTACTAAGTAGTAGTGCCTAATAACAGTAAATTCGCGCACAAATCCACGTACGCAAATACTTGTACACGCTGTCATTCTTAACGTCGGAGACAGAAATAAAATATGTATAGTGCAGTATTTTGACCATGTTTCTTGCATAGAAGAAAAAATACCTATACAAGTGCTGCCGGAAATAATAGTAACAATGGGCAACTGGCAGGACAAATTACTGAATAATATTTGACATGCCCTAATAATGCTTTTATACAATATTTTTATTAACTCATGATTAACTTGTATTAAAATTTAAAAATGTTTTAACTATTTTTGGCAATATTCTTTGTTTGGTCACATATTGCTGAGATGATTAGATTTAAGAGTTAATATTTGCTGCTACCAATTCCTGCTCGAATGAATAGTCAGCTGTAATATTAAAACAAATGAGGTATTTATATCACAGTTTAGCTTAAATCATTCTGCATCCATGATCTAATCAAATTAGTGGTTGATAAAGAGGTAGTATTAAAACGAATTATGGTAAAGCAATTAATTGCCTAGAATTAGTGGGCGCCACCGTTGAAATTTCGATGGGTTAAAAATAAGTTACCGCCATTTGTTTTAGAAGGGCCTGATTCTTACCGCGGCTTCATCCAAATGAATTTTATTTCACTTTCGGAAACCGTGAATTTTTACTAACTTGATATTAGAGTATGTTTTTTCTTAGATGCAATAAATAGTTCGGATAATATCGTATACTTACACTGCATGCATAAATTTCGGTGAGCGTTTGATATAAATTGATTTCTAGAGTATTATGAAGTTAAAATACTGGTGTTATTACATATATTGTATTTTATCAATTAGTCCTAATCCATATTGTGAGCAGTGTATGATTTCCCCAAACCTTGAATGATAGTGGTTAGGAACAATGTCCTCTTGGTCACACTGAGCCGGTAAAACCTACGTTTATACGTGTATAATAAATAAACAAACAAATAATAAGACACATTGTAGGTACACCTAACTGACTCCCGTAATGTACATATATAAAATATTTCACGATAACCACGAAAAGAAAAAAAAACCGGCCAAGTGCGAGTCGGACTCGCGCACCGAGGGTTCCGTACAAACACTTTCCATCCCTAAGTGGTTAAGTTAAGTTTGCACCTGGTATGTATAGCGCCCCATATAAATTAGGTGCAAAGTTAGGTATTTAATTATAAAAAAAAAACTACTTACTAGATCTCGTTCAAAACAATTTTCGTTGGTAGTTTTTATAGTAATGTACATCATATGTTTTTTTTAGATTTTTCATTTTCTTAGTTTAGAAGTTAGAGGGGGGGGGACCAACTTTTTTCCACTTTGGAAGCGTCTGTCACGCAAACTATTCGGTTTAGAAAAAAAATATTTTAGAAACCTCGATATCATTTTTGAAGACCTATCCATAAATACCCCACACGTATGTGTTTGATGAAAAAAAATTTTTTGAGTTTCAGTTCTAAGTATGGGGAGCCCCCAATATTTATTATTATTTTTTTATTTTTGCATCAAAATCTTAATGCGGTTCACAGAATACATCTACCTATCAAGTTTCAACAGTATAGCTCTTATAGTTTCGGAAAAAAATGGCTGTGACATACGGACGGACAGACGGACAGACAGACAGACAGACAGACAGACAGACAGACATGACGAATCTATAAGGGTTCCGTTTTTTGCCATTTGGCTACGGAACCCTAAAAAGATTAGATTAGATAGAAAAAAGATTAGATAGCGAGTTCGACTTTATGTAACATTAATACAAAGATGAAAAAAAAAATAGTGTATCTAACATTAAAAATAATGAGTAACATTAAAAGTAATGTTACATGTTTCACAAATTCATATATATGTAGTCAGAAATTTAAAGATTCTAACATATTATACCAAAAGTTGACATATCCGATTACGTTGAAATAAAAATGGCGACTTTATGCTTTTTCCTTGTGCGCAAGTTCACGTAATCTAACCTAAAAAAGCTAACTACAATAAATAGTACTAAACTCTTGACGTTTATCATTATACGTCCAACTTAGCCAATGAACTATAATTAACAGGCGGGTCGGAACCAGTTCCAATAATAGCCAATTAATCGAGGGTGCCAAATGCCAAGAAATCACCTGCCGCCATGATGGCATCTATTTTCAATGAGGCTGCCCACGCGCCCTAGTCTGAGAGCCGGCTATAGCAATTCATGACCTTATCTACTATTACAATTGTATTCATTTAAAATTATTTATTAGGAGGCGCCCGCAACTTCATCCACGTATTTTTTTTCTTTACCTTAGACGGGTAAAAAGTATCCTATAACCATCTTTGGATGTCCAGCTATCCCTGTTCCAAAATTGGTTAAAATTCGTCAAGCCGTTACGGCGTGATGAGAGGACAATGGAAATTATGACCAACAGATGGCGCCAGACAGGCTTGGCGCCGCGCGCCCATACAAAACAAATGACGATCCTGCATCACGCTATTAAGATTTTTCCTGAAATCATGTCCCCTCTCCATAGAAAACTGCTTTTCAATACAGAGCTAGAATTTTATAATAGTATAGAAATCATGATGGGATCTATCTTCAATGAGGCTGCCCACGTGCCCTACCGTGCCGTGGTCATACGCGGCCTGAGAGCCGGCTATGGCAATTCGTAACCTCATCTGCCATTACAACAGTATTAAACACTTATTAACTTGAAGATATTTATTTAGTAAATCATGATGGCATCTATTTTCAATGCGAATACACAGTCTACCCACGCACCTTAAACTGAGAGTTGGCAATGAATTTTTTTAACCTTGTATATGTATGTCATTCCAAAAGAAAATGGTTTTGAGAATATATCTTAGATGATAAAGTATAAAGTTTATTTCGTGGTATAAAAATTACACCTTAAGCACCCGTAATTTAGTATTTGGTGTTATAGTGGTCATAGACATGAAAATGTACTATTTAGCTAATTCCCATTCAACCGTTAAAGGAAAAAGCTAGAAAACCCTGAAAAGCTCTCTCAGCTTGGCTGGTTTCCCATCCGTCAACGACGCAATATTCGTATGCTCTGCACTCTCTTTTCAATACTCAATGATCCACAAGCTCCTGAATACCTGAAAACCTTTTTCTGCTATGTTGAATCCACTCGTAACCGTAATTTTCGCTCTTCCGGCAATCTTGCCCTTTCTATTCCTCTTCACCGTACTGGGTTCATGTCTAATTCTTTCTCCTTGCAAGTGGCTCGCCTCTGGAACGGTCTTCCTCTCACAATCAAACAGGCTCCGAGTAAGTTGGCATTTAAAAGGGCCGTGCGAAGTTTCTTTGCTGGCAGAACTGAAGTCTCATAGTATATCTGTTTGGTTTGTTTCATCGTCGTATATATTTATGTATGTATCTATTTATATATATATATGTATGTTTATTATCTATATGTATGTAGCTATAATAGTATGAGTATTTTAATTATGTGTAATTATGTTGTTTGATGCACCGCCTACAATTTCTCTGCTTTGCCCTAAGGTTGACTGGTAGAGAATGCCGCATGGCATTAAGTTCGCCTTTTGTACGTTAAGTTTTTCTTTTGTGCAATAAAGTTTAAATAAATAAATAAATAAAAGCACGTTATTTGTATGGGTTCTATTTAACCTGATGTTTGTATTTTGCGGAACATACTTATTTTGTAGACGGTAGATAAAAGACCGATGGACAGACAGATAGCGGAAGCTTAGTAACAGGGTTCAGTTAGCCACTTTTGGGTACGGAACCCTAAAAACACAGTTGTAAAGAAGCTGCAACCTCTTAGCGCTAAAATAACAGACGAGGTGAAAGATTTCTCACAGTGTCTCTTGCACCACACACTCAATTTTATAAGTAGCCGTGTTCTAAAGTACCCTGGCGTTTAATACTATGTTTGTGATGTTAAAATAAATGTCAACTGTGACAAAGTGATAATGTTCATCAACGAAGTTACGATGTTATGAAACAAGATAAAATAACACTTATAAAAACTATCAAAGATCCCGTAGTGTTTTTAAACTTGATGCAAAATAAAGCTTTCAAGCTAAATTAATGAAGGCTTGTGTTATGGGTACTAGGCGACGATATACATACTTATATAGATAAATAAATACTTAAATACATAGAACATCCATGACCCAGGCACAAATATTCGTGTTCATCACACAAATATTTGCGCTTGCCGGGATTCGAACCCGGGACCGTCGGCTCAGTAGGCAGTTGCTTAACCACTGCGCCAACCGGGTCGTCAGAATTACTTTCAAAGCAGAACTCTGCAGATTTAGATTTATCAGACTAAGCCTGCAGAGGCATGGCTTGGTAATTCCGCATTTAAGATACTTAAGAGGAAATACGACTGCTTATTTTTAACCCCCGACGAAAAAAGAGGGGTGTTATAAGTTTAAGATGTGTATCTGTCTGTGGCATCGTGGCGCCCAAGCGGATGGACCAATTTAAGTGCGGTTTTTTTTAATCGAAAGACTTTTCCGTCGAGATGGTTCTTAGCTATGTTTGGTGGAAATAGGACCAGTAGTTTCCAAGATATTCAGGTTTAATTGGAACAAGTGACGAGATCTCAGCTAATAATGAAGTCAATAATTCGAAATATTGGCTAAATGTTAAGTTTTACTAACATTTTCTATATGACTCACTAATTGAGGGTCTCATGATGACCAGGTAGTTGTTAATGGATCTCAGCCAATATTGAAGCTAAGGATTCCAAATTTTGGTTAAAATGTTAAGTTGTATTAGCATTTTCTATATCACTCAATAAATGAAGGTCTCATGATGACCAGCTAATTGTTAATGGATCTCAGCCAATATTGAAGCCGAGAATTCCATTTTTTGGATAAATGATAAGTTTTATTAGCATTTTCTATATCACTCAATAAATGAAGGTCTCATGATGACCAGCTAGTTGTTAATGGATTTCAACTAATATTGAAGCCTGTACCGTTGTACGTACATAATTATTATTATTACAGAAATAATTACGAAAACAATAACATTGTTAACTTATATAAAATAAACATAAAATAAAATATACATTGTTAACTTAAATATAAAATACGTTAAATAATTCTTACTTATTTATAATAACATCATAATAAACAACACAACTTAGCACAATAACATAAATGATTTAAATACATTAAACTAAATAGCACTTGTGTGCGCGACGGTAAACTGCTTGCGATATCAGCACATCACCTGTATCGAAGTGCGCACTGATTGGCTAATGCGCGCGCCTTTGTCTACTTCAGCTAGAACATTCGAAGAAGCACTCGCGGCATTACTTACTTTCGTGATATTTGGTTCGGTCGCGTTCACTAGCCTCGCTGAGTGTCCTCTTACGCGCTGAACATTTATAATGTTTTAAATAATTTACTAATAAGTAATATCCTTCCGACATATTTGGAAGTCTTTTCAAAACCAATCGGTTAAACTATAAGTGTTTGTGTCGCACCCCACTGGGTAAGTCATTGAACAAGTGTTTATTTAGTGCCTAGCTGTAAGTTAGTGTTCATTTTAAACCCTAAGTGCCTAACGTTCAATTGTTGTATATTTAATAGTTTTTCTATGCACAGTGTTAGCAGCATTAATCTATACTTTTGGCTTTTAATATCGAGTGGTACCTAGGATACCTATACATTTATAAATTGCACTAAATTAAAAGAACGGCACGTAACATTCTGTTTTGCCTAAATTATTTAACAGTGCTTAACTTCGAGCTAGAAATTACGTGCAAGCGAAATGTAGATCTACCTACATTTTTTAATTTCAATTCTACCTGCTTTATAAAAAAAATGCAGTTTCATTCTGCTTCCTTTTGTTCTTTCTCCTGTGAAATAAACTCCGTTCTGGTAGTGAGCACCAACACCAACTGCTTTCGGTATCACCCTCTTCTTAGGCGCACTCTTCAACAGGCTCACTATCAGCGGAGGAGATTTTGAATGATACTGATGCCGGTCGTTTATTCACAGGGTGCAACATTTTTAATAAAAAAAACCACGGCGACAGCCGCGGTGCGTGGAGCTTGCCCGCACCCTCGCCCAACTACATTTTAAAGTCTGAACACCGACACCAACGGCCGGCGCCTTCCAGTTTTGCTACGGACCCACTGCCAAGCCAAGACCTGCAGCCACAGCATCAGAGCGGGGAAGTACCGAACCCCGGAGTAAAATCAGACGGCCATATAACCCACGACTTTTAAAAATAAATTATTAATTATATTGTTGACGACTTTGTTTAATTTAAGACCACTTCCTGGGGAGCAAACGTCG
This sequence comes from Apotomis capreana, assembly GCA_947623375.1. NCBI lineage: Eukaryota > Metazoa > Arthropoda > Insecta > Lepidoptera > Tortricidae > Apotomis > Apotomis capreana. The sequence continues at coordinate 7,464,773 of OX392514.1, forward strand.
CACTGGCGCCCTCTAACGTGGCTTAAAAAGGTCTGATTTCACTCCGTGGGAGTTGTGTGTTTTGTGTTTTTTCTTTCTTTTATTTCTTGTGAAACGTTTGTTTTTTTTTTGGTTGCATGTAACTAAGGTGTACATATCTATTATAAATTTTCCTTGAATTCTTTAAAAAAAAAACTAATTAATATTAATTTTGTCAAAATTTACTTATTGCTTTTAATTTTTATCATAACTGTCGAATTTTGAACACTCTGTATTGAACTCCGAGACTAGTTTGGCCTTTGTTTGAAGTACAGTCGAGTACAGAAGTGTTAACATAATTTATTTATTGTGTTTTAAATATTCGTATTATTTTTCCGGTGTGTACACATTAGCTACGTTAATTTCAATGCTTTTTATGTTTTTATTTTTGTGATTGTTTTGTTTCATTTTTTTATTTTTTGCTTCAACCACAACGTTGCTTAGTTTTTGCATTGTGTAACAGAACGGAGTAGTAGGTAACACTTGTTCAGCGATTTATTCATTGGTGTGCTTTCGTTAATTTAATTTGTCGCGAATAGAATAATAATAATTATTTTAAATAATGGCGCTGCCCGTAAAATTTTTATCTTTACAAAAATCCGAATTGGAATACGAGGTCCAAATTAGAGGCACGACACCCGCCGCAACTGTACAGGATTTGCGGAAGCAGATTGCGAAGCTTGGTCCCCTTTTTCCATCTGAGGATATATTAGAGAGCCCCTTTAGTATTGCTGAAGACTTAAAAGGTATCAGTGATGTGCTCACTAAGGTGAAGTCCCTCCTTGACTCTCAGTTAGACAGGAATGCAATGCTACGAGTGCAAAATTACTTACACCACCTTTACCATCGGCTAAATCGGTTGGCAGCTGACGAGTCGGCGAAGCATGCTCGCGAAGCCTGTGTAACTGAGTTTCAAACACTTTTCCAACGGTTTGAATCCCTTAAGGAAACCCAAATAGTTGATAATTTAATTGCGCCTTCTGCTAATAGCAATCCTGAGCAATCATCGGCTGGTGGTGCGCCTTTAAATATAAATGTGTCGTGTGACCGTGGCGGGGCTAGTGAGCTCACTAAAATTCGATATGACGGTAAATCATGCGTGCGCTCTTTTATTCAGCGGATAACCGAATTCAGCAAAGCTAGGAATATCTCCTCATCTAAGCTGCTGTCATTTGCCACAGAAATTTTCACAGGTGATGCATTACATTGGTTCCGTGGTCTTCAGGATCAGTTGTCTGATTGGGACCAGTTGATTGCGCGTCTTAAAAAAGATTTTGATCAGGCCGACTATGATTATCGGTTACTCTCGGAGATACGGGCTAGGACTCAAGGTGAATCAGAAAACATTACCATTTATTTGTCAATAATGACCGGGCTGTTTTCGAGGTTGTCTGAATCCTTATCGGACAAAGACCAGCTGGAGATACTCCTGCATAACATCAGACCGTGTTACGCGAGTACGTTAGCTTCATCAACGGATATTCCCGATATTGACACTTTGAGATCCCTATGCCGTAACTACGAGTGCATTCAGGCACGACTTTCCGGTTTTCGCGAACCTCCCAGACGGACATCTGATACTTTAGCACCAGAATTCGTATACAGTGGTCATTCATCACAGAAAACACACAATTCAAATCAAAGCTATAATCAGAATTATTACAGTAATAACTTTAACAAAAATAAACCTTATACTAATAACAACATAAAATACGAACAAAAACCTGCCAATAGTAATAAATATGTACATGCAATGCAGACCTCAGGTCCCAAAACATTTTATTGCCCGCGGTGTCGTAATAACACCCATAATTTGCGCCAATGCAAGGCAAATAAAGATAAAATAGTTTGTTTCGTTTGTGGACGTGAGGGTGTCAAGACTCCGGAGTGTCCTAATTGTAGTAAACCAGGTTCTTCAAAAAACTAGTGGACCTGCAGAATTGTGATAACAATCAACAAAATAGTAAGTTCGATAGCAAAGATTGGGCTAAATGGTTAGAAACCTTAAACTTCTATTTTAGTTCTTACAAAATTGACACAATTCTGCAGAACCAACCTATCAATGACCCTCGGCCTTATGCATGCATAAAAATTTACGATTTGTCAATGTTAGGTCTTCTAGATTCGGGTTCAGCCATAACAATATTGGGTAATAATAGCCATCTTCGTTTGGAAAAGCATGGCTTGGAACTTCAACAAGGTCAGATTGTCAACGTTACAGCTGCCGGTGGACAATCTATGACTAGTATTGGTTACATGGACCTACCAATTAAGTTTGAAGATGCATTTCATATAATTAGAGCTTTTATTGTGCCTGACATTAATATGCATCTCGTTTTGGGCATAGACTTTTGGCAAAAATTTAATATTTTTCCGAATCACCTAACTGGAATTCACTTTTCGGATACGTTAGTTTCGAACGCTAGTCTCGTAACAGACACAACTACATTTTTGCAGGATTATGACCGTCTAAATAGCTCAGAAAAATCCGTGGCTGATAACATAATCAGTCAGTTTACTGCCATCTCTGCCGAGTGTAAGGGTTTAGGTGAGACGAAGTTGATCACTCACCGAATTGATACTGGAGACGCTGCGCCTATTCGACAGCGTTACTACCGGATGTCGCCGGAGAAGCAGCGCATTCTTGTCGAACAGGTGGACGAGATGCTAGGTCTCGACGTAATCGAGCCCTGCGAGAGCGCTTGGTCGTCTCCGGTCCTAATAGTTACAAAAAAGAATGGCCAACCGCGGTTTTGCTTAGACAGTCGCAAATTAAACTCGGTGACAAAACGCGACGCGTACAATTTGCCTTACGTGTCCGAAATATTGGACAATCTTCGCGACGCTCGCTACCTCTCTAGCATTGATTTGTCCAAAGCGTTCTGGCAAATTCCCATAGCACCTGAAGATCGAGACAAGACGGCGTTTTACGTGCCAGGACGTGGTACGCTAAGGTTCAAACGTACTGCATTTGGTCTGACAAACGCACCTGCCACGCAGCAGAGACTGGTTGACTTACTATTCAGGGAATTCGACCTGAAAGTCTTCGCGTACCTCGATGACATAGTCATAGTTTCAAGCGACTTCAATTCACATGTCTCCCTTTTGCTTCGCGTGTTGGAAAAGTTGCAACAGGCCAACCTCACTATCAACCTGGACAAATGTCAGTTCTTCCGGAGTCAACTGAAATATTTGGGCTACGTTGTTGATAGTTGCGGACTTCGTACTGATGGTGACAAGGTTCAAGCAATCCTCAACTATCCGACACCTAAATGTCGAAAGGATATTAAGCGCTTCCTTGGAACCGCCACATGGTACCGTCGTTTCGTCCCCAACTTCAGCACTATAGCAGGTCCACTTAATAGGTTGACTTCGAATAAGAAAGGTGGACCACCGTTTGTCTGGTCTCCAGAAGCTGACGCATCATTCCAGAAGCTAAAAGAGTGTTTGGTTTCGGCTCCTGTTCTTTCCTGCCCTGATTACGACAAGCCATTTGAGGTGCACACCGACGCTAGTAACTACGGCGTGGGTGGGATGCTTACCCAGACCGTAGACGGCAAGGAGCACCCAATTGCCTACATGAGCAAGTCGTTGTCAGCGGCAGAACGGAATTACAGCATCACGGAGCGCGAGACGCTTGCAGTGGTAGTAGCTTTGGAACATTGGAGGTGTTATTTGGAGAACGGAAAACCCTTCACGGTCTATACAGACCATATTGCTTTGAAATGGTTCCTTTCTCTGAATAACCCTACCGGTAGATTGGCTCGCTGGGGCGTTAGGTTGTCTGCGTTCCATTTTGAACTCAAACATCGTCGTGGCGTCGACAATGTCATCCCAGATGCCCTATCGAGAGCTTGTCCAGTTAATGCCATAAGCACGGCCGGTCATTTCTCAAAAACAGCTGATCCGTGGTACAAAAATATTTATAATTCATGTTTGACAAACCCACAAGACTATCCAAATTTTCTCATTAAGAATAACTCACTTTATCGGCTAACCAAAAATAAATTTTACCCTGAAGCCAGCCACGAATTAGTCTCTGAGTTCTCTTGGAAAGAAGTCATTCCGCGTGAGCTTCGTGAGCAGGTAATGCAAGAAAACCATGCTGAACCTACTGCCGGTCATCTGGGCGTCTTCAAAACGTACCGTCGTCTTACGCTACGTTATTTCTGGCCAGGCATGTACCAAGACGTCGTCAAATATGTAGGGTCATGTGCCAAATGTCTTGCTTATAAGGCTCAGAACCACCAAACTTTAGGTGAAATGGGACGACCTAAAAATTGCAGTCGACCATTCCAAGTCATTTCGATTGACCTAATGGGCCCTCTGCCAGTGACTAGGAAACAAAACAGTTACATTTTGGTAGTCACGTGCTGTTTTAGTAAGTTTTGTTTAATAACTCCCTTGCGTGCTGCTACTGCCATTGCTGTCTGTAGGTTTTTAGAAGACTCTGTTTTTCTTGTGCACGGAATTGCCCAAACGATCTACTTAGACAACGGTAGCCAGTTTATCAGTAAAGTTACGGAGTCTCTCTTTAGAACTTACAACGTGCCTAACGTATTTTTCACTCCAAAGTATACACCACAGGTTAACACAGTAGAAAGATACAACCGTACTATCATAACCTGTTTATCAACTTACGTCGAGGATGACCATAGGACTTGGGACATTTTTATCCCTAAGGTGCAGTTCGCCATTAACAATTCGGTGAATGAGGCGACTGGCTTTACCCCTTCATTCTTAGTATTCGGCAGAGAATTGGTAAATTGTGGGTTACAGTACGTTGAGAACGATATTGGCGATGAAATGATATTTCTCCCTAGAGACGTCTATGCTGAAAACCTAGGTTGTCTTTCTGAAATATTTGACACAGTCCAGGCAAAACTATGGCATGCTCACGCCAAAAACACGTCTCATTACAATTTACGTCGGAAGTCCATGGAATTTAAAATTGGTGACATTGTAATGAAACGTGCTTATGTTTTGAGCAACAAGGATCAATACTTTTCCAAGAAACTGGCTCCAAAATATATAAAATGCCGTGTTATTGAAAAAAAGTCTCCATTGGTGTATGTATTAGAAGATATGACAGGGAAAAACATTGGTACATGGCATATCAAAGATTTGAAGCAAATAATTCTAAATAATAAATAAATAAGAGTTAAACATCATATTTTAAGTTATGTAGCAGTGGTGTGGTATCAAATTCCTAAGTAAACCGGAGTATACCTTGCTATACTGTTTCTTTCAGTTAAAAAAAGTTAGTAGTAAACGCGTTAAAATAGGCAAGCCGGTGGGAATCGGGTTCTATGAACGTAACACCACTGATACATGGTAGTAATTACTCCGGGCCACAAATATTATATCTATTACTTTTAATTCTCGTATGGGTCACTATCTATTTACAATAATAGTAACTTAATTAATTGCTAGATCGCGTTAGGAACTTTAAATATAGTACCTATGGCTATTTTGTTTGCGTGATGTATGAAAGTGTGAATTTTAAAAGATTAAATACGAAAATATTACTAAAAGTACGGATTTTACATTTAATATGGTAAAATCCTTTCGTGGCGCGCGGGGTAATGTACCGTTGTACGTACATAATTATTATTATTACAGAAATAATTACGAAAACAATAACATTGTTAACTTATATAAAATAAACATAAAATAAAATATACATTGTTAACTTAAATATAAAATACGTTAAATAATTCTTACTTATTTATAATAACATCATAATAAACAACACAACTTAGCACAATAACATAAATGATTTAAATACATTAAACTAAATAGCACTTGTGTGCGCGACGGTAAACTGCTTGCGATATCAGCACATCACCTGTATCGAAGTGCGCACTGATTGGCTAATGCGCGCGCCTTTGTCTACTTCAGCTAGAACATTCGAAGAAGCACTCGCGGCATTACTTACTTTCGTGATATTTGGTTCGGTCGCGTTCACTAGCCTCGCTGAGTGTCCTCTTACGCGCTGAACATTTATAATGTTTTAAATAATTTACTAATAAGTAATATCCTTCCGACATATTTGGAAGTCTTTTCAAAACCAATCGGTTAAACTATAAGTGTTTGTGTCGCACCCCACTGGGTAAGTCATTGAACAAGTGTTTATTTAGTGCCTAGCTGTAAGTTAGTGTTCATTTTAAACCCTAAGTGCCTAACGTTCAATTGTTGTATATTTAATAGTTTTTCTATGCACAGTGTTAGCAGCATTAATCTATACTTTTGGCTTTTAATATCGAGTGGTACCTAGGATACCTATACATTTATAAATTGCACTAAATTAAAAGAACGGCACGTAACATTCTGTTTTGCCTAAATTATTTAACAGTGCTTAACTTCGAGCTAGAAATTACGTGCAAGCGAAATGTAGATCTACCTACATTTTTTAATTTCAATTCTACCTGCTTTATAAAAAAAATGCAGTTTCATTCTGCTTCCTTTTGTTCTTTCTCCTGTGAAATAAACTCCGTTCTGGTAGTGAGCACCAACACCAACTGCTTTCGGTATCACCCTCTTCTTAGGCGCACTCTTCAACAGGCTCACTATCAGCGGAGGAGATTTTGAATGATACTGATGCCGGTCGTTTATTCACAGGGTGCAACATTTTTAATAAAAAAAACTACGGCGACAGCCGCGGTGCGTGGAGCTTGCCCGCACCCTCGCCCAACTACATTTTAAAGTCTGAACACCGACACCAACGGCCGGCGCCTTCCAGTTTTGCTACGGACCCACTGCCAAGCCAAGACCTGCAGCCACAGCATCAGAGCGGGGAAGTACCGAACCCCGGAGTAAAATCAGACGGCCATATAACCCACGACTTTTAAAAATAAATTATTAATTATATTGTTGACGACTTTGTTTAATTTAAGACCACTTCCTGGGGAGCAAACGTCGCAAGCCAAGGACGCCAAATTTTGGTTAAATGTTAAGTATTATTAGCATTTTCTATATGACTTACTAAATGAAGGTCTCATGATGACCAGGTAGTTGTTAATCTATCTCAGTCCATATTGAAACTAAGGATTCCAAATTTTGGTTAAATGTTAAGTATTATTAGCATTTTCTATATCACTCAATAAATGAAGGTCTCATGATGACCAGCTAGTTGTGAAAGGATCTAAGCCAAGAATTTCTAATGTTGGTTAAATGTTAACTTTTATTAGCGTAATCAACAGATTAATACATTTTTGACAGTACAATAATTTGGTACCTTGGAGCTGAAGATGGCCATAGGAACTCCTAAACAGCACAAAATAAACCCATGCTGTTTGGGCTCGTCTGATTGCTCTTGATGAGCAATTAACATTTGAGTAAGAAAGTACATTCAATAATAAAACAGAGTGTCAAAAAAACTTTTTTGACAAAAAAAAACTCATTATAATTTCTGAATTGTTATTAGGACTATTGAACAGGTTCCTTTGATTGAGGTCACAAACAGCAACACCCTGCAAGATTTTAACGCGACTAAATGACACGTAAGCTTTAGCAAAAAAACTCTTGCCTAAGTGAATAACAGCTTTTTAGGATTTGGTAGTTTGTGTCAGTCTGTCCACAGTTTAGCTCAGAGACATAGTGGTTGAATACATTTAAAAAAAAATATTGTGTACCTTCCCTACACGTAACAAAAGTGGGGGTTTATCCCATGGTGTGGGGTATCGGTGATTAGTTCTCTCAAAACTAAGTCAAGTTACCTAGCACCAACTGCAATTTTTATGGAGCTAAGTAAGCCACCCGTACCGTATTTGGATCCTGTAGAATAGAAACCTGGTTCTGTTTTAGGCCATAAGTAGCAGGTTCTTGCGACTCATGCAGTGCATTTAAAGTATATATTTTGATTGTCTTGGCTAATAACTTCGCCATTTTGCCATTATAAGCATTAACTAGTCTGACTTTAACCATTTTTTTTCCAGCATGTTGCTTAAGGCTATTGAAATCAAAATATATCCTAACTTCAATCTTACAGAAGACGGCATTCATTACCACTGGCTTGGGATCCTGTTGTACCTACATATAGTCAAGGATCAAGCTCGACAAAAGATTGGAAACCCTGGACCTTAAACGGTGTAAAACAAAAATAGTGTCAAAAGAAGAAAATTCCAGGACGAAACTTCTGTTTGTTTAAAAAATATGAAATAAAATTAAAAATTTAAAAAACCCCCGACATGACAACCAATAAAAAGAAAGAAATAAAATCTACGAAATGTGCCTATACAATGAAATGTAGAAAAAGAATCCAAGCTTCGTTGCGTCGGGGGACCGCTAAGTAAATGAAATGCAATGTACTGAAAATCGTAAAGTGGGAAGCCCAAATGCATACATGCAATTTTGCGTTGAAAATATATTTCATTTCATTTAGGTAAGTACTTAGCGGTCCCTCGAACGCAACGAAGCTTGGATTCTTTTTCTACATTTCATTTTATAGGCACATTTCGTAGATTTTATTCTTTCTTTTTATTGGTTGTCATTTTTTTTTTTTTTTTTTTTTATTTATTTATACATGGAGAACCAACAGCTTAACTTACGCTAATATATAGTGACATAACTAGTAATACAGAGCCAATTATAGGATCTCACATATAGCAACGTAATAATATTTAACATTAAGTTAAATAACACGCACAGTTTTACAAAGACACATGCAATAATAACAGCAAATTAATAAAAATAAAAAAAATACAGAAACTGAAATAAGAAGTTTGAACGAAGTTGCACAATAAGTAGGTACCTAATTAATTACAGTGTGCTATTTATAATCTGCAGAGTTCATGCACAAAAGCTAACAATTCATAAACATACTTTACGCTCGGGCATACCTACTACCTACAATGTTTTTTTTTTTTTTTTTTTAATCAAAGAAAAATGATGACAATTTACGCCTCACGGAAGGAATGGAACAATTAAAAATGTCAATATCTTGGTCTCTTGTCACATTATTTAAGCAGCGACTGGCTCGAATCAGAAAACTATTTTGCCTATATTTGGATGAAACACATTTGACTGAAAGGGGGGGGAAATGTCTTTTAGACCGAGTAGGCGCATTAAACGAGAGTTTATGAAGCAGTTCGGGGCAATCAAGATTACCACTTGTGATGTTGAGAATGTAGATAATGTCAGCTATCTCACGACGTTTATGTAATGGTAATAAGTGGCGTTTTTTGCACATACTATAGTAAATGGTCGAATCATAAGGACATTTTAGTTTAAAATTAAGAAATTTCAGAAACTTTTTTTGAACGCGTTCAATTCTATCAATGTAGGTTCTATAGCAAGGATTCCATTCATGTCGGGGGTTTTTTAAATTTTTAATTTTTTCCTCCAAAATGTTGGACCGTTTCGTTTCTTCCGCAAATTATTTTAGAATTTGTGTACTAGGCGCCAGTTTGGGGCGCGGTTATGGCCAAAAATACACACTACAGGCGTCTATTTTTGGCCACAAATTTTATAATAATAAGCGCAAAAATCGAAACAGTCCGACATAGAACATTTCCTTCCCATTCAGTTCCTTAAATTCGGGTTACAGTGCTACAGGTGCTGGTTCTTCCTCACGCACGGTATCTCAGATCGCGGCAGACACATTGGAAAAACCCTGCTGTTATTTATTCTTGGGCCCGTTATTTAATTGTAGCCCCGTAGTAAGTTTTACCACACGATACTCATAAACTAAGAATGTGGACGGAACGTCGGAAATTCCAATATAAGGATAATCCGTTCAAAACTCTTGATTAAATATCTTTTTGTTAGGCTATTTGAGTGTCCCACTGCTGGGCAAAGGCCTCTTCCCTTGATTTACATGACTCCCGATCAGATGCCTCCTCCGGCCAGCCGTTGAAAAATGTGTCCAGGTCCTCCCGCTATCTTTGCCTAGGCCTGCCTGCATTAATTATAACTACCAATAATTGCTGATAGGGATTTTCCATCAGTGACTCTTTAGTTTATTTATTCCTTTATCTCAGATGATGAATGTTATCTTAGGGCGTGGTTCTATCGAGTGGATTAACCATTCCAAATCCTTTAAGCAAATGTGTGCCGCCGCTAAAGCTGATTACTTGTCTAAAAAGATCACAAATTCCTGTGATAAGGTGAAAACTATTTGGAAGGTAATCTATGATGAAACTGGGAAAACGAAACCAAAAGATCGCCATTACAGTCTTCGAATCGACGATACTGTAATAAGTTCCGATGTTGAAATTGCTCATCACTGAGCAATTCTTCTGCAATATACCTGTAGAGACAACAAAGTCTTTAAATTCATCGCCCGATGTTGCTGAATTACTTTTGAAAACGAATGTAGCAGAATGTACAACTATCTTTAAATTCATTTATGTAACCCCTACCACTATTATTAAAGCGTTTAAATCGCTAAATTTAAAGAAGACTGAGGATCTGTGGGGCCTATCTGTGAAAGTGTTACATTCAATTGTTGAATCTATTGCACCATATTTAGCTGATATCTTTAATAAATGTATTGATACTGGAGTATTTCCTGATTTGATGAAGCATAGCAAAATTATTCCCTTATTCAAATCAGGTACAAAATCAGACCCCACAAATTTTAGACCAATATCAATACTACCAGCATCAAGCAAAGTTTTTGAGAAGATAATTCTTAATCAACTTATATCTCATTTCAATCGGAATAATCTACTCCACAGCAATCAATTCGGGTCCACTAAAGGGCGCTCTACCACTGACGCTGGAGTGGTACAAGTTAAACATATCTTTGATGCCTGGGAGAAGGCTCAAGATGCTATTGGAGTTTTTTGTGATCTATCCAAAGCATTTGATTGCGTTGATCATGAGAATTTAAATACGTAAGCTAGAACACTACGGAGTCAAAAACAATGCCCTTGACCTCGTCTCGTCATATCTTTCAGGCAGAACGCAACGGGTAGATATCAATGGGACTCAATCGACTGGGTCAGCTGTTGCTATGGGGGTACCTCAGGGTTCAATTCTGGGTCCCTTTCTTTTTCTAGTGTATATTAACGATTTACCAAACCTTGTGCGAGATAAACATGATATAGCAGAGATACTATTTGCAGATGACACATCTCTTCTTTTTAAAGTAAAAAGGCAAGAAAACAACTTCGATGTGATTAATGATGCACTGTCCTCTATTGTGGATTGGTTTACTGCAAATAATTTACTTTTAAATGCCAAGAAAACTAAGTGCATTAAATTTACATTACCAAATGTGAAACAAGTCAATTGTGCCAAGGTAAAACTGAAAGGCGAAGTACTGGAATTTGAAGAAAAAACAGTATTCCTGGGTGTTACTTTAGACTCTAAACTGCAATGGAGTGCGCATATAGCCACTCTTGCAGGTAAGCTTAGCTCCGCGGCCTATGCAGTTAGGCGAATCAGGCAGCTGACAAACGTCGGGACGGCAAAGATTGTATATTTCAGTTATTTCCATAGTGTTATGTCATATGGAATTTTATTATGGGGAAGAGCGGCGGACATCCAAACCATCTTTGTGCTACAAAAACGAGCTGTACGCGCAATTTATGCACTAGGAGGTCGTACGTCACTAAGAGAGAAATTCAAGGAAACAAACATTCTCACCGTAGCATCTCAATACATTCTTGAGAATATCATGTATGTGCGGAAAAATCTCCATGAATTCAAGCTCAACAGTGACATTCACCACTACAATACGAGAAGTAAGGACAAGCACGCAATACCTGCCCACCGTCTCCGTAAGGTTAGCTCGTCGTTCGTGGGGAACTGTGTACGCTTCTACAATAAAATACCTATTGATGTAGTAAAATTGCCCTGTAGCAAATTTAAAGCGCAAATAAAACGTCACTTATTGAATAAAGCTTATTATACTGTTAATGACTTTCTAAACGACAGTGATGCCTTTAAGCCAGTAGTTTAGTGTTGTGTGTCAATAGTAAATTTTTAAATAAGCATTATTTTGGTGAGTAATTTTTAATGTAACATGAGAGCACAATTTGTTGTTTCTCACCGGGCAAATAGTATTAGTCAAGTATGCCCGGCAGCTTGAGCATATCATGCTCGCTTAAAGGTCTTTGCTTACGGTGGCGTCGTTGATCGGGTCGCAGCCTTTCCTATAATATGGTTGAGGGAGGCGATGGCTGAGATATGCGTCATACTCGTGAACGGGTGCCGTTTGTGGGGTCCGGTCTGTTCATGCTAGCAAGGGCCAAATTAAATATGTAGCAACCGCATACTAGTGTTAAATTAAGCAAACGTGAGAAACTTCATCCTGTACTCGATTGAAGTTATTCAAATGTTGATTTTATCTTTTTGAACTCTTAGAGACTGTATACATCTCTAAGAAACAGCTTAGTGTAGTATGACACTCAGAGACTTTATACCAAGGGTGCTCAACTGAAGAACTAATAACGTTGCCCAAGGTTTTTTGTTAGTGTGAGTCTGGGACTATATAGAGCTTGGTCTATATGTATGAAACCATAAACACGAAGTAGAAAAATGACGAAGTTTAAAAGACATATGATTTTAATTGTATAAATAAGAAATTATTGATTTTACTTGCCTTTTATAATTATTTATTTATTTTATATTTCATATCAAAATGTTGAATAAAGTGTGATAAGTACTTAAGATTTTTTTTTCCTCTATGGCTGTCACTCTACCTGCGTAATCTATGTTAGATATTTAAACATCAACGGAAATGTCAACGCAACCTGTCTTGTAAAAAATTTCATCAAATTTTGTGGTTTTGTGTATAAATGAATTATACGTTGATACTACTGTTACGGTAAAATCCAAAATTTTCGAAAATGTCTGTTGATAAATACCGCAAGAGCTCTAAATATGGAATTACTCCACATATGGACAACCGGAAAGTATTTCATCGATTTCCCAAACCGGGCAAAACCAACATCTTAAGGTAAGATACCATTCATGTATGTACTTATTTTTCATAATGACATAATTCTAAATTAATATTATAAGATAAGATCGTGCCCTCAGAATAAATATACAGCATTAATCTTATTAATACTCATAATATTGAGAAAAAATACTGCTTACACACGCAAAAAATGTTAGGAACGGAATGTTTCGTGTGGTGTTCGTCCTCAGGGTTCCTTCCTGGCATTTTTTACGTGCGTTTAAGCAGCTTTGCTCAATTTTACCCAATTATTGATGTTATGTGTCGTTCCAAAAGTATTTTACAGAATTTTTGTTTTAGGTGTAAACCATATATACTGTTGGCCAGAACAGAAATCCTGGTCAATAGTCTCTTATGAAGTTGCATTCCAGTCACAAAGTTTTGTGCTGGAGACACTTCGGGGACTCCTGTTTTGTTGACTCCGCTAAAAGTTACTCCGCTAGAAGTTGCACCATGCATTCTATTCCGGGAAAGAGGGAATATGTCATCAAATTGATGAAGGGAGATGAAAAGTCACGCTGATGAAATTGAAAAGGTAACCATCGCATTCTTTTCAGACATTAAATTATTTTGTCTGTAGAGAGCTCACTGGATACCTATTAATGATTGTCCTATTCTACTTTAATATTATACATGAGAAAGTGTGTGGCAATTTTTGGATGTTTGTTATTGTTAGACGATTTTTATGACAGAACTCATCCCTTTGGGGAAATGGAGGGGTTAAATTTGAATTTACAGTGTCAGCGCGGTCACTTCTCTTGGTTGAAGTATTATTATATTCTCTAATTGACTATTTGCTATTAAATTTTATTAGGTATTTAATTAGTCCCTTATGGCGACTAACGAGTATGAACGCGAACATATTTATGAGTAAAAGCAAATTATATATTATTTGAACAAAAACATACTTACATATTTACGATATGAAATTGTATTTCTGATATCAGCTGAATGAGTTACTGAAAAACCCAAATCACGATATGTATGCTTATAAAATATTTAAAAAGTTCCCTCAAGATCTTCTTAATGTCAGGATTGGATGCTCACATGCTGGCAATCGGCACAATTAAACAAACAAACCCAATCGGTCCATTCATTTCCAAACAAAACCAAAACACATCTTCAACGAGAACTAAGAACTTCCTGCATTTCGTAGCGATTAAACATTATAAAATTGTTTAAATTATAGAGTATCGACAATCTGGATGACGCCCATGAAACGACACAAGTGCTACCACCAGAGCAAGTTCCATCGTCTTCTAAGCATTAGGTGAGCATTTATACTCGTTATTTATATAAATGGACATTATTAAGAACAATAATTTACCGAACAGACATCCTCCTCAATTTGTTATCGATTAAACATGCAATTTTTTTCCTAATTACAGAGTATAGGGTAACTGGTTGACGCCATGGACACTTCACAGGCGCCACGGCCACGACTGGAGAAAGTTCCATCGACTTCTGAGCATCAGGTTAGATAATTAAATTAACTCTATAATTTTTCAAGCTTTTATTTAACTTGCATTGTATGTATGTATGTATGTAAGTATGTTTGTTCGGGTGGAATCTTGCAACTCTATTTTGAAGCAGATATCGTCAACCGATTGAGCTGAAATTTTGCATACTTACTTAACTTTGATGATAATACGATAATATGATACCATGGGGCTGATTTGATGATGGAGCCGGAAGGTGGCCATAGGAACTCAATAATAAAAAAAGGAATCCTGCCGAGTTTGGGCTCTTTAGAATCATCTAAGTGAGCGTTCGATGGATATCCAAGATAGATGAGAAAAGTACAGTCGGCTATAAAAGCTGGTCACTAAAATGAAATTTTTGATAGAAACTTATTACATTACTGTATGTATCTATCGATCTCTAAATTTTGCTTAGTTGTCTATGATCCAAGAAATGTGATCATTGATCATACATGCTCGATAATTTATATTACGTCGTTTTTAAAGTTTTTTAGCCATAGTCCTTTTTCTGCCTTGTATGGGCATTGTACGGTAACCTAACCGCAGGTTCGAATCCTGTCCGAACCATGAAATTTTTCAATTTTCGCTTCATTTGTAAACATTTAGTTTACGTTAGCTGACGTTACTGCTTTAATTAAAATAAGTGTTCGGAGAGCATCTAAGATACAAGTGAATACATGACTGTATCCATACTATCCATACTAATATTATAAATGCGAAAGTGTGTCTGTCTGTCTGTCTGTCTGTCTGTCTGTGTGTCTGTCTGTCTGTTACCTCTTCACGCTTAAACCGCTGAACCGATTTAGATGAAATTTGGTATATAGATAGTTTCAGTCCCGGGGAAGGACATAGGATACTTTTCATCCCGAATAAATGTAGTGTTCCCGTGGGATGAGCGGGTAACACCGCGGGGCACAGCTAGTATTATATAACTTAACTCCCATACGAGTAAATACAATGGCACATATATTTATATACTATACGACGTATATCCATATTAATATTATAAATGCCAAAGTGTGTCTGTATGTCTGTTACCTCTTCACGCTTAAACCGCTGAACCGACTTAGATGAAATTTGGTATGGAGATAGTTTGAGACCCGGGAAAGGACATAGGATACTTTTCATCCCGAATAAATTTAGTGTTCCCGGGGATGAGCGGGTAACACCGCGGGGCACAGCTAGTTATATATAATATTCATATAATAATAAATACGATGAAATGTCTACTGCATTTATTGAATTTTATTTTATAATGTGTTTTAAATTACATTACAGATGAACTTCCATCCGAAGCCCATGCTACGTCTAACCATGCTCAATAAATTTGATGCATTGTTTGACTCCCTAAATGCTGACAGCCCAGACCTGCGTGGAGGAAAGAAGTACTCCACTTACATGTCGCAGCCCACATTTAGATTTATTTAAGCGAATGAAAGAGTTTGTTCGGGGACTTAAATTTAAACGGTCACCTCCGCCATCACCAGCAGGTTGGATACGCACAATGAATGCGGTAGAGAGACTGTGGAATAATGTAAACGCAATGGGCGTTAGTAGCATTTCTACTTGTCGCTTAAATCAAGATCCGCTTGAAAACTGTTTCGGTTGCATAAGGTACCACTGTGGTTCAAATGATAATCCCACAATAATCCAATTTATTTCTGGGCGATAATTGAGTAACTTGAGACACACCGGTTATAAAACTAATTATGATTTTGATACTGCGATTCTGAACGATAATTTAAATACATTTTTGTTATCTGTATCAGGTTAAGGTAACAAACAACCGCCAGCAAGTAATCAAACGCCTACAGATATACCATTAGATCAGGTATTAGCTGATGCAACTGAAGCAGTAGACCAGGCAACTTCCGAAGCTCATGCTGAAGAAAATGACTATTTAAAAAAAATATTAGGTGTTGTTTATGTGTGTCAAAACCCTTTGTAATAGGATAATATAATAATTATAATTGTTATAATTATTTGTGCAACAAGAGAGCAAATTTGTTTTTTGTTGCGGGTGCTGATTTTGAGTCCTTAGTAAGAATCCTTAGTGTAACCATGTGTAACGAGGGACTCACAAGATGCAAAAAACTTTGCTCTCGTGTAGCACACACAACCTCATCACCTCAACAGCGAGAACAAATTCGTTTTTTTTTGTACTTGTTCTTTCAACCATTAAAGTGTAGGTATGATTATAGTCTTTGTTGCTGATTTCAATGATATTATAAATAAAAAAATAGATAAATGCAAATAAAAAGGAATAACAATATAATATAGGTAATTGAAATTATACATTCCAACACTGCCGTACCAGTCTCTCACAACCACCACGGTTGTCATTAGGAATTAGATCAAAATAATAATAATTTTGGCCGGGTGTATTGGAACGTGTTCTTATTCGAGATTGGATTCGAAACATGAATATCGAATTGATTTATGTTTTTATCACTCTCTTTTATATATAAAAATGAGTGCTGTGAAGTTAGAATGATTCGAATTTTATAATTAACCTAAGGCTGAGAAATGACAATTCGTGGCCAAATATTGAAAAAGAAAAGTTACTTTGTGCTCTCGCTCGACACAAAATCGCATTTCGTTTACTGTTATCTCGGAGCAAAATCATAATGTTTGCTGATGTGCTGGTAAATTTATTTTAACTCGTGATAAAATTGTCGGAAACGAGGAATAATTATTAGAGATGTCTCACGAAACGTTTAATGAAATTATTGGGACAATATACAGGTATATTGTCCCAATAATTTCATTAAAGGGAGAGGGTCGATTGCAAAACAAAAATGTACATAGTTAAGGGCTTTAATCAAAATAAAACTTAATTGATTCCTTTATGTGACGAAAGTTACCCATACATTTTGTATGACTAACTTTCGTCACACAAAGGAAGCGACCGTGATTTTTTGTTAACTTAGTTTTTAACTATGTACATTTTTTAGCAATCGACCCGTAAATAGATTCATCATCAAATGTAGAAGTGCACAATATCCTAAAAAGCGTTAGATACTCAGCAAATAATGTTACATGGAAGGGATCGCTAGTCGATAATACCGCCTGTTGTTTACCTCTGTAGGGCTAGCATATCTTGCTGCGACTTCGCTTGTCGATCTCGCACGGTATCGAAAGGAAAATTACAGATAGTATTTGTCGCGCGACAAAAGAGTCGCGTGTCCAAGTTATGCTGGACATTTTGCTTGTTATTTTATTGTTTCTCATGATTTATATTATTTTATTCTGTATTCAAGGTGTGCAATCGGAATTTATAATCTGCAAAACCTCATATTATTCTTCTTTCTTTGAGTAAAGAATGTAGATTTCATCTTGATTTAGTTTTATTTCACATACAAATGAATGATTACAATGAACGTTAATTCCAGAGTTGTGAGGGAAACCTGCAGTTCCGAATACTTAACTTACTGATGTTAAGTATGACATTATTATTATTAACAATGGTTTCTTGACATATCAGTTAAGTATTTGGACAAATAAGGCGTTACTTTGCGTAAATCCATATTAATTAAAACAATAATATTGCTTTGCTAATCCGCGATATAATAACATGTACATGTCGATTAGTGCCAACTTACTTGTTTGCGTATTTTTTCATGCAATCATGGATTTAATGGTCCCACCATTATGCATTAAAATACACAAATAAGTATATAAAGGTAAGCACGAATTGACTGGCACGTTATTATATCGCGGATTAACAAAGCAATATTATTGTTTTTATTATTCAAGTTTCCCGCGTATATTGAACTGTCACTTTCTGACTGATGACACCTATTTCCGGTTCCGGTTTTGAGTTTTTACTGGGCTGACGTTGAGGCGCTGTAGGACTTATATACGTGTACGGGTGTGCGTGTGTGAGTATGTCGCATTTGCTTGTATGGCAGTTAGCGTTCTTCTCCTTGTGAGTATTATATTCCTTGCTTTATACATCTCTGAGGAAATTAAATCATTTTAAAATCTTTTATTGCATGTTATGACGCCTAGAGACCATAAGAATTTTAGGTTTAATAATAATTTTCTAAATTATTCACGTTGACGCCTAGAGACCTTATACATCTCTATGGAATTAAATTAATTAAGTTTTATTGCATGTTGTGACACCCAGAGACTTTATACATCTCTGGGTATATTTAATATTTTAAATTTATTACATTTTTATTTTAATGTTCCTACTTAACATTGATTTGGAGTATCTATGCATCTCCTTTACGTGTACCAGTGTAATTAGTTATAACACAACTGTATCATGTAATTGTTTTAAGCATTATTTACGAAAAAATGACTTACTGTTGAGTTTCTTTCGGCTTTCTTCTCAACAGCGGTCTCCTCTTGCGAAATGCCGGTAGATTCACAATCTGACTTGTAAAAGTGCCCCTGTGGCCTACTTACTGAATAAATTATTTCATTTCATTTCATTTCATTTCATTTCATAGTGCTTGAAATCTCCGCACAGTGTCAGCTTTTTTTCAAAACTTGTACTTTACTGTACCAGGGCTGGTTAGTTTGGGTTAGGACTCCGACTTTTTGTGGGGGATACAGTCCCTCGAACGGAAATTTCTCCGCGTCGCAGGTGTGATCGAGAGGACGGTGTCAGTGGCCAAATAGTGCGGAGCTTTACGAACTGGAGGAGAACGGACTATGAATTGGTCAAAAATGTCTACTCTGTGTCAGCTGATATGCACCCTTACACAGTATATGAAAAAATACTAGTGGACGGTGTTCATCATAACGGCAGTTGATGACCGGGAGTTCTCCTTCGGCAAGATAAACCTTCTAAATTCTAAAAACTGTTTAAGAAGGAAAGCCATCTTTATTTTTAGTGCAGGAGGGAGTTATGACGTCATAGGCTGTTTGTATGGATTTTGGGTTTTGTTGTTCTGAATCCTATCACCCCACATGATATCTAATGAAAGTGCCTCAGAGAGGAAATATTAAATGCCATATAGCCGTATTATATACCGGGTGATCAATCCAAATGGGTCAGTAGGGAGAAGTCAGAAACTATAAGAGATACGAAAATCCGTCCTAAGAACCATGACGTCGATTTTTGATTTAATAAAAACTGCATTTTATTTATCAATCTCTAAAATCATTTCCTACATAACCCGGTCAAAACCGCTGTAAAGAATGTTACCTACAATACGACATGCGATTACTTACAGAGTTTTAACCAGGTTCTATTTCCGGTTATGTATCTTATAGTTTTCGTTTTCTCCCTACTGACCCATTTGTATTAATCCCCCTGTATATTAAAGCGCACACTGCAGTGTGTTTGAAAATTTTTATGTTACTGTCAGTTTTAAGACGAATAAGATGTATGCTATCATTTTCCACTGCATGACACTATCATTATATTCAATTAGTACCATTTCATCTTCGACATGCAAACTATATTCCAAGTATTGGCTCACAAGCTGCATGCGACAAATTAAGTATAGCCTGCAAGCAATTTCGTTTCAATCTTGCATATTTTAGCAGCGTTTAAATCGCATGTAAATGTTTTAAAACGTGTCTCAAATGTACCCGTAATGATAATGATCGTGCAAATGAGTTGTCGTGTACATTGGAATGTAAGAGTCAGGGAAGCACGCTCGATCAACTCCATATTGGCTTCTTGTCGATAAATAACGTTTCTAGCATTCTTTTGAGACGTGAGATTTCGCTCGATTAATTTTGAATCCAATCTAGGTAGTTGTTCGCGATTTCATACAGATATCGGTAAGGGTTATGGAGATACAATTTGAGGCTCAATAAGTAAGAGGCAAGTCGGTCACCATTTTTTTAAAGAACTCAGCAAAAGGCCTACTGAGTCTACTGGTGACCAACTTCCTCACAACACATCAGCATTGCGATTCAGCGAGATAATGCTGTCAGCGTCTTCGGGACCATGCCGCTGGGGTACAAATTTTAGAGTTATTTGGATGTATTTATTTTCCATTTTAGTTCTTTAGTTTCATCCTATACTTAAGGCTTCCTTTTAATTAAATTGTCTACTATTTAATTTCTGTGTTCAATGTATTGTTCGATGGTTAAAATGTCAGAGTATATTTAGAGGCAAATAAGTTATTGATAGATTGACATTGGAGACGGTTTCGGTCGTCGGACGAAGACGGACGGACAGAAAAGTTTCTAACAGTTTCTGCCATACCAGTCAGCCATCTTTAGACTTTTCATAGAACATTCATCCTCCTTTTCAGTCACTTAAAAGTTGTACTGTCAAAATGTGTCTTGAACTTTGGCATTCCTCAAGTATGGTTGGCATTTTGGCATTATTCGTTTTTAGAGATTATGTGACCTGCACCTCTAGCACAACTGTGACACGCTACTCTTTCTCGCGCGAGAAATATTAACTATCTCTTTCTTCGCAGTACGGTGTAAGAGTGACGGGCGATGCTATGTCGCGCGACAAGAGTCGCGAAGCCGAGTTGTACTAGACGGGCTAGCGGAACTTGGCGCAACTTTACACTGCTCGCGCTACTCAGGGTAATCCGACCCGGCCTCGACTGCGATCAGCGGCAGCGGTAAGCGGCTGGAACTTTTCGCTCCTACTATAGCCGCCGCTCGCTGCTGTATTGAAAGCAAATGAATTGTGACACTGAACAGGAAAAGGTCCCATTGTGTGGCTTACCATAAGGACGCGCTGACATGGTATTGGTACCTATAAATATGTAAACTAATTTTATAACTTTCTTTTTCTTTTACTAATTACCACAAATATTTGTCGAACGAGAAAGAGTCACGTGTCACAGTTGTGCTAGAGGTGAATGTTCCTTTTAGGATGTTTTTAGGAACCGCCTTTGCTTTGTTTCATCTGTGTACACTGAAGAGGACAATGGAGATGAACCAACAACTCTCTTGTTTTGATCTTACGAATACGTGAGTGCGTACGACTTTTGTTTTTAAGTAGACATAATAATGTGTTATGTTGATCATGATTACTAAGTGGCTCTGTGAGTTGTCGACCTCACGAGTTCGTTTCGGAATGATTGAAATTTGTATTTTTTTTATTTTGTAATTATACTTATCCGCCTTTTTGAAAATTGTGTAAGAACTGAATGGACAAAAAAACTGTATTTTTAACCTACTCACAAAATTTCATGAGAATCGGTATCGGTTAAGGAATGAGAAATGCGTAAATTCGGACAGACGGACATCCGAAGATCCGAACATCCCAACATTCAGGCATACGAAAGAATTTTAGGCCAAGCTGAAACAGAGACGATTCACTCGCTCAGTCAATTATCCATAATCACAAGTCAGCTGTAGACAAATGTACACATATGTAATGTTTACTATTTTATTACACTACTAGAAGGTGCCCACAAACTTCGTACAGTTCGTACGCGTGAAGTAAGGAATTATGCCCAATAGATGACGTGAGGCTGGCATGACGCCGTGCGCCCATACAAAAAAAAAGACGATCCTGCATCAGGCTATTAAGTTTTTCATTAAATCATGACCCCTCTCCATAGAAAACTGATTTTCAAAACAATTAAAAATCTAGAATGTTATATTAGTAATATACATAATTAATTATGTAACTACATACTTAGTAATAGCACATCTTCAATAAGTACACTTTTCTATACAGATATTTTGCATGAACCTTATCCAATAGATAAGATAGAGATAGAGAGACCTTTTTGTTTGCTCTCGGCTGTAGTTACGTAGTTGTCCAAATATGTATTGAAGTGTCCACTCCAGATAACGAATGGTTTTTGGAAACTTGATAATGGCAGTGATAAGATTACGCAAAACATTGTTTTCTATTGAGCACTTTACATGACTTGTAAGGGAAGTTGGTTCAAAAGCATGTTAATGGCTAAGTCGCCTGTTGAGAAGGAATTGTACTGATATTGTGGACTTCTGATTCTCTAATGGAAGTTATTTTGAGGAATATGGTAGGCAGGTAATAATATGATTGTCTTCCAAAAACTTTACCTACCTTAAAGGATATTATTGTCTGAAATACGAAATATGTAAAACGACATTAACCTTTTGAGCGCCTAACCCACTGACAGAAAACTGTTCTTCGGACACGCCAGTCAAGAAATCAGATGCTTGTTCTATAAGGTTAAAACATAAAATTGACGTGGCGTAAATGGCGTGACTTCTTTGTCAGCCACAGCCGACAGTGGTGTTCAAGGGGTGAGCATTCGGATGCAATGCAAAGAGAGACGCCGCGCCGTAAGGATCATAACACAATTCCAGGTTACCTTACCTACGTCGATGTGATGTAGATCGTTCCGACGATGTAATGACTTAGATATCTACGTCATGTTTGCGTTTTTTTCTACGAACAAAGTACGTAGTAACTAAGTTGCGGACGCCGTCGTCACAATGAAACAAAGCACCAAAGCAAATTAAATCTAATCTTAAAATGGTACTTTTAACAAAGAATTGTTCACGATTTTCCCAGAACAATTACGATCGCTATCGTACTCGCGTGTGCCCTACACACGAATGAGGCAGGTGCTTTTGAC
Organism: Apotomis capreana; assembly: GCA_947623375.1. Lineage (NCBI taxonomy): Eukaryota > Metazoa > Arthropoda > Insecta > Lepidoptera > Tortricidae > Apotomis > Apotomis capreana. The sequence continues at coordinate 7,487,692 of OX392514.1, forward strand.
ATTTCAACTTACTGATGATTCAATATTTATTACTATCAAATATATTTCAATTCCATTAAAATCAACCATACAACCATTGGTATAGTTATGAGTACAACTGCACCGTAATTCAATGTATGAATCCGATGCTTTTTACAACCCAAAAGGCATTAGCAGAAACTAGTACCGACCTTAATGATACCAATATAAGGAACATATGAAGTGTAAAAGAATCTAATGTATGTAATTCGCTTGTTATCCACGGTGTTCTTTGTGCCAAAGTGGCCAAAACAAAGGAATTAGATGGTGTTTAAGTGATGATTAGTTTTTTCGTTTCCTGAATAGATTTGATCGGATGACTGTTAACTTTGATGTGATAAAAAATTGCAGCAATCAATTTGAATATAGGCCAAGAAGGATCAACATTTTAAAAGTCAAGGATAGGTACCTACACGTACAAGCCTTCTATTACTACGAGTAATATGAAGAAATAACGTCACTTCTGTGTTAATAATGAAAGTAGTCGTACAGTCAAGGAAATTGAAACACGTACCTTTTTCGCTCTCGTCACAATGACAATAAGGGCCAAAAAGGTAGGCACGCGTCTAAGTTTCCTTTACTGTACAGTGTACACAAGGCTCACAAATTGCGTAGTTACATTTTAAGACATTAGAAGTGAACTAAATATTTAAAAACTTATACATTTTGAATGTCATATTTCTTCGCACTAGCATCAAAATCACTTTGTGTTTTACTACAGTCGGAAAATAAGATCATAATATATCCGAGGAAGCTTCTTTAGCGATATACCCTATTTACCTTAAAATATCAGGCGCCTTTACTTTTAATAGTAACTGGCATCTATGAATGATGTCAGTTACTATTCTTTGAGTCAACGGTTTACAGAACGAATAATCCCTAAAGATGACAGTATCTTCATCTCCAGTAAATAAGCGCACTATCTCGATGCTGCAAAACAAAATGACTTAAGCGGCTTCAAATGCAACAAAGCTTTACGCCGTTCTGGAATGAAACAGCGTTACTGTTGTTTAGTGCCAAAAGATTTTATGTTTATGTGAAACTTTTAAAATATTGTACTTTTTACTTTTGCGACGTATATACCGGGTGGAACGAAGCGATGTTCATTCCTGAAACTATAATGCTATGTATTTCATGTAGAATCGACCTGCAATAGTTAAATTCTTTTAATAATAAAAAAACGAAAATCGATTAAAATTGTATTTTTTAATGTATGTACAACCCTAGTTTTTTTAAACTATTATTTGACGTTTGGGAGTATTTACAATTACCTACATTTACATCCGGTGTTCGAAAGTACCGCCGTGGCGTACGATACACGCCGCTGCTCGTGCCCGCGTGTGGCGATGCACCCTCGACAAGATGTTGTGTCGGTTATTTCTTCTGCGAAGACTTTCAAAGGCCACCCTTAGCCTTTCCCTCATCTCTTCAGCCGTCTCACACTCAGTCTTGTAAACGATGTCCTTTACGGTGCCCCACAGAAAAAAATCCAAGGGTGTGAGATCTGGAGACCTAGGAGGCCAACGGTGCGGCCCATATCGGCCGATCCAGCGATCCTCAAACACATTATTCAGTGTTTCACGTACTTCGACTACTGAATGAGCTGGTGCTCCATCTTGTTGGAACCAAGTGCGTCTTCTTTCTGCCAGCGTCAACTCATCCAGATAGTCGTCGAGCTCTATCCTCAACAGAGCCATGTATCCGTGTCTGTTTAAAGTCTGAGGCAGAAATACAGGGCCTATTATTGTATCCCCGTGTATCGCCGCCCAAACATTAACAGACCAACGATACTGGTGTCCCGTATAACGGTAGGCAAACGGATTTTCTTCGGCATACACGTGTTCGTTATGCCTGTTCCACATACCGTTCCGTGTGAACAAGCTTTCATCACTCCATATTACGTGTTTGATGAAGTCTCGGTCTTCTAACACCTTTTGCAGTAGCCACCGGCAATAGGCTTCGCGAACGGGGCAATCTCTTGGTAGTAATGCCTGGACTCTTTGTATTTTGTAAGGGTGACGGCCCTCACGTTTTAGTATTCTGAGTATTTTCGTATGAGTCATACGAAAATGTCGGCCCGCTTGTCTTGAACTTGACCTCGGATAATCTTCGAAGTACTGCAGCACTCTCTCTTCCAATCTGACATCATGTTGAATAACGCGTCCTCCGCGCTGGTCATCCTGACCCGTTCGTGGCACAATAGGACGATTGTTACCAACACGGTCAAGAGCGCGTAATATCGTACTAGAGTGTGTTGGGTGAGGAGGAGGATACCTGTTCCGGTATTGGCGCAAAGTCTCTCCAGTATTGTAATCGCACTCCGCGTACAAAAGAAGCAAATTCAAATAGCCTCTAGCGTTTAATTCCGGCATTTTTGCACACAGCATACGATACAAAAAGTCAATGTAACGTCTATCAATCATGTCAACTAAAAAGTCTAAAAACAATCTTAAGGGTATTTTCAAAGGTTTTTAAACCGATAAGAAATGGCTAGGCAATTTGTAAAAAGTTTGTTTACAAAAGTTAACTGTGTTATGAAGAGGTCATTGCACTCTAAAATAGGGTTGTACACACACACTTTTTCGTATGAAAGTTTAACATGCTATAACTGGAAAACGGTGAGAGATATTAATAAAGTTTATTTGGAGAAAATAATATTCTAAGCCTGTATAATGCCACAGTTAAAGGAAATAACGTCGTTTCGTTCCACCCTGTATACGAGTAGATTACCGTGACCCATTATATTGTCCACCTGCGAGTAACTCACCGTAATTGTTGTACGTGTACATTTGATTCATCGCATTTTCATCACTTGAATAACAGTAATTGTTATGAAATGTTTTAAAAGCTTTTACGATAATATCTTGCAGTTGCTGAGTGAACGGCCAAATGTCAATGACACGGCACTTTCTGAATCATTAGACGACATTGAGAGCAGGTACTGTGTATTATGTCGGTATGTTTTGTGTTGGCAACTATTTAGCAAACAAGTGGGCCTATATTAATTATGTATAATTAATGCAGAGATGAATGGAGAATTAAATTGGACTGGTGTTAATAGTAATTCTTGAAATGTTTTTCTGTGGCTCGAATTCTGAAACAAAGTATCAATAAAAAGGTTAAATCTGAACAAAGGCAAATCCTGCGAGTGTGGCGTACTCCAAAAACAACCAAATATATGATGCAGTGGCCTCTGGGTCCAACCATGTGCACTCTCGAAGACCTTATAAAAGGCTTTCCCCGAGGGATAGAAGCGGCAACGCGTTGGCAAAATAGTATTTAGTCTAAGAAATATAATCCCTTAACACGAAGAAGGGATTAAAAAGGATGTATTGCTCAAAATGAGGAGAACCATAAGTATTCTAAACAAGTCAATAAGGGTAATAAAAACGGTGGTTGCAGAGGAAACAAAACTAGACATTCCACGCTAGATGGCGCTGGGAAGCAAGATTTGTGGTTTTTGTCTATTATTTCGTATGTTACTTTAGTTTGAAATAAAATTTGTATATTGGCGAGTCCGCGTATTTGTCTTTTATTCATGCAGTATTAGTATCACGTCATAAATTCTTTTATTCTCCCATGTGGTGGCAATTTGTGAAAAATCAGCAAGTACGCACACTAATAGACAATAATCGTGAGTGTGTGCGGGCGATTCATTCATTAAAGAGTCGCGTATCACCTGTCAGTTTGATAGTAAGCGCAAAATAAACAAACATGTATATTTGGTTTTGATGATGAATTTGTAGATTGCCAACTGACGCGCGACTCATTCTCGCGCGAAAAATATTACCTATCTCTTTCTTTGTAGTACTGTGTGAGAGATATGGGCGGTGCTATAACGAGCGACAAGAATTAAGAAGCCTAGTTGTGTTAGACGGGCTGAATTGACAAAATAAATAATACCATGATATCGTCGGTTGATAACTAAAACTTAGTAACATTTACATACTTGCAACAAAACTCGTGTCTCCGTATTAATTTACTAACTAGATAGGTACGAGGTTTTGAAGATCAGCGACAGAAATTTTGGTGACTTTTGGTCGTTGCCAGACGATATATTACTGATTTATGACAGTACAAGTACGTGGTGAATAAAATAAGTATCTTTGTTGGTTTTCTGTTCTGATACATAATATTGCCACCATAATAAACCGACAAACGTGCATGAGGAGATAAATTAATATTGATGAAGCAAAAGATGTATGTCAGGACCGTAGCAGGTGGAAAGATGTTGTCTCCGCCTACCCTGTTGGGAAAAGGCGTGAATATTATGTATGTATGTACAGTCGCCATCAGATATATCGCAACATATAAGGCGTTCATAAATATCTGATCACAAAAATGACTGTCTTATTGGCTGGGCGTTACAGTACTTATTAATCTTCGTGATTCTGATTTGTGATGTATTGTGTTTGTCCTTTTTAGGGTTCCATACCCAAAGGGTAAAAACGGGGCCCTATTACTGACTGAGACTTCGCTGTCCGTCCCTCCGTCCGTCTGTCACCAGGCTGTACCTCAAGAACGGTGATAGCTATACAGTTAAAATTTTCACAGATGATGTATTTCTATTGCCGCTATAACAACAAAAATTAAAAATAAAATAAAATAAATATTTAAGGGGGTCCCATATTTTATATTTATTTATTTAAACTTTATTGCACAAAACAAGTCAGTACAAATGGCGGACTTAATGCCAAATGGCATTCTCTACCAGTCAACCATACAACAATCTTGTTATAGATTATGGTACGGAACCCTTCATGCGCGAGTCGCACTCGCACTTGCCCATTTTTTTATTTTAGCAATACTTGTAATTATATGATGATGATGGTGAATGATACTGTTGATGACGATAAAACATTAAATTGAAGTACCTATCCCCAACACCACAATCACCGCCATCATTATCATTACCATTATTACCTTCACTACCATAAAAAAAATATGAAATTGAAATTACAAAATACTTTTGTATTTTCAATTACATGTAATCCCACCAAAAACATTTCATGTAAAATTGGCGGCCAAGAGTCACATGCTCATAACGATTTCGCTGTAAAAAAGTTGTCAGATCCTTCGAAAAGCCAAGCCCCTGAGCCCTGAGTTTACTAATCCTACACATTGGCTTCAAAAGTATGGCTTGGCCGTTTCATAGAGTAACGTAAATAAGTCCAACGGACCGTCTGGCCCATACGGTATCAAGAAATTAAGTTTGTCTTCATGATAAAATATATAAACTTAATTCCTTGCCATATAGGCCGGACAGACCGTTACAATTAGTAATTCATTAGGATGACAAATGTAATCCATTATGCCCAACTATTTATTTATCATAGGCTATATAGGCTTTTTATTTAGCATTAGGCTATGCTTATATTTGCGGCTTGAATGATTAACTACAATGAGTATACAGGTGTCCCACGGCTACGCTACATGGAGGGGAAGTACACTAAATATTTTGCTCAATGACGAAATTTTTTTTTAAACTATGAATGCGGTATTACTTCATTTTTAAATAATGATTAGGTTTGGGATTTTGGTGGCAACTGTAGATCCATAGAGTCGTAAATTGTTAAAAATTTCAAAGTCTAAAAGTATATAACTACTACTAACTGAGCGAGCGCAGTGACCCAAACTTTGTCTTATCTTCAAACACCAGTTTACGCCACGATTTACGACCTTGAGCTTGCTCGCGCCATATAAAAATATATAACGATATATTTTTATCATTTATGCTGTTACGTTGTTATTACACGACGATTGCCACCAAAATTCCTAACCCTAGTTATGATGCAGTTCCATTCGAATAAAATATTTAGAATACAATATCTTCATGTAAATAAAAAACAATCTTTATATGTGGGTTTTATTGTGACGTAATATTGATAAATAGGGCCATGCCACTAGATTTCTGTGAGTTGTAGAACTCGCTTATTTCTAAATGGCGGAATGTTCTCTTCGTTTTCAACCCCATATCTCCGCCATTTTGAAAAAATCAAACTGTCGAGTCAATTTAATTCTTTTTTTTTGTGCGTTTAGTACTGCTGCCTGAAAATGAAGGTGGATCTCTGCATCTATGGTTTGCAGGAATACGTTTTAATATGATTTCAGGCAGAACGCAGGTTCTGTAGAAAATTACAAGTTTCTGCAGCATTTCCTCGATGAAGCTTTCGTCTTTTTGCACTTTAATTGTCAATACATTCGATTTTAAATCAATGAAGCAAATCAAATAACAGTGATCTCTTGTTGAAATTCTAAGCTGGCCTTGAATCTGTAAAGAAATTATTAATTACGCCACAAAATTTTCAGCAATGATTCTTTTACAGGGTGTTAGGGTAATTAGTTTAATTACAATTATTCTTCAAGAAGAAAACGATTGTGCAACAACTTTCCCCTTGAAACCCATACCAAAATTAAAAACTATCGACTTCCCGTACTAAGTGGGCGATTCAGCTAGTTGGTTTTATATGGAAAGTTATAAAAAAAAATAGATTTCGGTATAAATCAAAATCCATTAACCATAATGAGTTTCTAGATGGATAACGGTGATTACCAGGAATCGGAAATTCGGGTGGATATTTAACTTGTCAAAATCGTATTGCTATCTCACTCATACCTCAAACAAAGCCGCCCATACCTAACTACAACTGAACAACAAAGCCGCCACCAAAGTTTGCAAAAATATTTCCGAATCCTGGTGATTACTTTTAACATCCTGTATAATAAATATAATAATACCTACATAACATCTGTAGGTACTATTATTACTAATATTATTAAAAGAAAGTCCTGTTAGGATCGTTTTAATGGCAACCGCGGGTCTAAATGATTAGGTAATACCTATATCTACTCGTAATATATCGTTAAAAGTATATTTTTAGACTTTGACTTTGATATTTTTTACAATTAGCGACTCCGTGGAATCACGATGTAGAACCACGGTTGCCATCAAAATCCCAATCCTAATTATTACAAAAAGTAATGTCCGTCTGTCTCCAACATTCACGCCTAAACTGCTGAACTGATTTTGATGAATATTATAAGTAGGTATGTGAATCGTTTGTTTGTCTGTTTGTTACTCCTGCATAACCAAATACTGAACCGAAATCAATTTTGATATGAGTGTAAAGTAGATACTTATAGTATGGAAACGCATATTATACTCTGTCCAATTTTTCTAAATAAAACTAACTTATAAAACTTATATCATACATACATACCTGATAATAATAATTATGCGTCTTGTCTAATATGAGTTGCCCATTAGTGTCTAACTTTAACGGAAAAGTTTTGTTTTCTTTGGCAGCGTCTTCAAACGTGCTGCCTTTTTTTGAAAGCGACGGAAAACACTTTACTTCCACCACAGCATTTTCTCCTACCACTATACCTAAAACATGATGCAAACCCTATATTATGGTATTTTAAAAAGCAGAGAACCTTTTTATTAAAAACGAATGGCTTATTTTTACCATCTGGACTTGCTCCCAAAAAACCATACTCCTGATCTATGAATAATCCGGAAGGTATAACTGTTTTGTTTTCATCTCTTTCAAACAGTCTTATCGCGACATTTTCGTAGGTTTGTCCGTATCTTGTATCGGCATTTGAAAAATCCTGCTTATATAATATTGCTTTCACGTGATTGTGACATGGCGTGGATTTTCTTCGTTTGCACACCTAAAATTGACAAATTCATTAGATTTGGTACAAAATATATCCCATGTTATGGAACAAAGTGGACACACTGCCTAAGAACCATCGAGTTATTTTACCATGCCAAATTGTGATGCAGTTAGTCGGTCTTTTTTAAAATATGCATATTGTTCGTTATTATGCTGTCCAATTGTTTTTTTTTTCTGTATGATATCTATTTCTTCCAAGCTGTGTATCTGAAAACAAGAAAAAGAGTGAGCTATCTTATCAAAGATTGTAAGATTGAATTTAAGATGAATGCTCAATCTGCTCACTTGTAATTTCTGAAGCTTTTCTTCACATGCTTTTTCTAGTTCTGACTCAGTCAGCTCCAGTGGTGGATCGTCAGCTTTGGGGCCATAATTTTTATCGGCTTTTTGGACAGGATTAACAACAGGCTTATTGAAAACCCGCTTTCGCATAAGTTTCTTTCTGAGCTCTGCAGATCTTCTGACTTTACCTAAATATTTTTTAAAATATGATCCTGGGTTTTCATTTGATGCCTTCTTCCAGGCTTCAGTTTGCCATTGCTGACCTTTTATTTGACACAGTCCTAAAACAAATATAAATTAACAACCTAATTATTTAGTTCAATAAAAAAAAAGAAGTGGCCTTTCTTATAATGCAATTTTATAAGTAGAACTAGCATTAACCCGCGGCTTCGCTCGCGTGCCTATGTAATATACATCATCCTACGGGAACAATGCTCTTTTTTTTCAGGATTAAAAGTAGGCTATTTGGTATAAAGCTTTTATAATGTCCCGAGCCTCCGCTTATCGACTCGGTATATTCGAGATTGGTTTAATGATTCTAAGCCATGTTCTAAGTTACGTCATGTTCTATTGTAAGATATTGAGGTTCTCTTCGTTGATTAATGAAAAATGTATTATTCTGAGCCAGATAAACGTAATTCAGAATTCTGAAATGACTTAACATAATTATTGAAAAGCTTGAATGTATTTATTACGGATGCAGGAAGTTTCCCGATCATTACTCCTCCCGTCCCAACGCGCCGCCCGCCTATAGGTACCGATTGACGACGGTCGAGATGCCACCAAATACTATTTTTTTAATCTATTAGGATAACGCGGGTCTCTAGCCATACCTCAAAAGCAAAAACAGAACCCCCTTATAGGATCACGTGTAGCTGTCTGTCAGCCCGTCTGTTACAACCGATTTGCTGCAAAACTACTGGACCGATTAAATTGCAATTTGGCGCAAATGCTTTCAAGAATTTTCATGACCACAAATAAAATTTCAAAATCGGTGGCATTTTCGTAATTAACGTCCCAACAAACTATAAAAATTACACCCATACTCATATTTAGTCATTTCAACCCCATCGCACCCCAACAGGCGAGACGGTATTTCACGTCCACCACGTTTGTTTTTTTTTAAATCGTTGTTGTTTTGGTAATCAGCGACCCGATAAACCATAGAAACATTACCCTTGTTGATTTTCAGACTTTGTCACCATATTCTCCTCCTTTAGGGGTTGAATTTTCAAAAAACATGAAACACGTGCTTACTCATTTATCGTTAGAAATACTCCTTGGAAGTTTTCAATAAAATAGTCTAACTAATATTTTTTCCCCATACAAACTTTGAACCCCTATTTCAACCCTTTAGGGGGTAAATTTTGAAAAATCCTTTCTTAGTGCACCCCTACACTTTATAAGGAACCTACGTGCCAAATTTGAACTCTCTAGAACCAGCGGTTTAGTATTTAGACATTTCAACCCCATTTCACCCCAACAGGGAAGATGTTAATTCACGTCCGCCACGTTGGATTTAAAAATCGTTGCGGTTTTCGTAATCAGCGACCCGATAAACCATAAAAGCATTACCAATGGATTTCCAGACTTTGTCACCACATTTCTCCCTTTTGGGGGTTGAATTTTCAAAAAACCTGAAACACGTATTTACTCATTTATCGTTAGAAATACTCCTGTGAAGTTTCGAATAAAATAGTCTAACTAATCTTGTTTCCCCATACAAACTTTGGAACCCCATTTCACCCCTTTAGGGGGTGAGTTTTGAAAAATCCTTTCTTAGCGGATGCTTACGTCATAACATCTACCTGCATGCCAAATTTCAGCCCGATCCGTCCAGTGGTTTGGGCTGTGCGTTGATAGATCACTATGTCAGTCAGTCAGTCACCTTTGAGTTTTATATAAGTAGAATTCGTATATATATATATATATATATATATTTACACACCGGCGATTTGTGCCCTTCTGTGATAAGATCCACCGCGACTCAGATTTATCCTTTTGCCACAATTGTATTTGGCCATAAGACTCATGAAATTTTCTGCCACGTTGTTCGTAAAATTGCCTAAAAGCCTATCTGCTTTACGTGTAATATTCTCAATGGCAGTCTCGATCAAGGCCCAAACAGCAACATGTTTTTTTAATTCTGGGACCAAATTTTCATCGGGATCTAATAATTTATTATTTTGCTCAGCCATCTTCCATCGACAATAATATGTATCGCAATCATTGTGTTGCCCAAATACATGTAAGGGGCAGTTTTTCAAATCTTGCCTCATTTTTACTACATCAGAATTGTGCATTAGGTTGAGGCGAGCTACTGTTGTAAGCTTTTTCAGCTTTGCTCCAAGTATCTTTCTTCCAGCAAGGGGTAACTTTGTATCACCTGCAATCTAAAAGATATATTTGAATATTTATGTAATTCCTGATTCTTTTACGAAGCATGCCGATTTGACTATTTATTTTACCTTATAAAGAGCACTTGTGAAGTTTTTCATAACATGATTCTTGCACTCTTTCTTTTTAATTATATTTCCATATGGCACCTTGTCTTTCAGCCTCGCAAAGACCGATGAATCTCCATCCCCAACAAAAGACGTATATCTTAGCCCATGAATCTCTACACTTTTCGAAAAGCCTTCCACCAAAATATCCACTTCCATAGCTGTGGAGCTTCCCTTGTAATTGCGGAAACACAGGTGCTCCTTTTCTTCTCCTTTTTTTTCATTACGCACACAAGTGTTGCAGTATTTGTTTTTTATACCCAAGTATAAACATTTTTTGGTTTCCACTCCTATGATACAGGCCTAAAACATAAAACTCAAATATATACATGATAGTCTCATTGACTGTAAAAACAGTGTTGGGCGTAATTAAAGCCTGACCAGAAATATTATGAGGATGCGCCATATTGCAGAATTTCACTGGAACTAATTTCTTACACTGGCAATGATTTTATGATGGTTTGTCAACAATGTCAATGTCATTCGCGGTGATATCTTTAAAAGACAAATACATAAAATTATCCAAATGAAATGCCGAAAACCATTCACAGTCGTGAACGTTACGAATAAAGTGTACAAGTGTTTACTACACGAAAAACAGTCAGGAAAAGAGTGCATTCCATTAAATGATATTACGAGGTTAACGTAGTGGAACTGACAGGTATTTAAAACTAATGTCATTATAGTGGGTTGCGATTGGTTGCAAATGTGTTACCATATAAATCTTATAAATAACGCCCTCTTGACAATCCTCATATATTTCTGGTCAGGCTTTACTTGTAATTACAGTCGAGTTCATTTACATCTAAACACTTACGAGAACAAAAATATCTGAACACGAACCCTATTGTCAGGAGCATAAAGTCGTGCTCAGATATTTTTGTTCTCGTAGGTAAGTGTGTAGATGTAAATGAACTCGACTGTACATATTGAATAACATTCAATTCAATTACATCTATTACACTACTTGGTAATTTAATAACTCAATTACTTTGTAGTGGTAATGATGGTAATGAAAAATTAAATTAAATTATCACCACCACCGATGGTAATGAAAAATTAGTTTTTTCCTTGTAATCAAAACTAGTAATTGCAATTTATAATTCAATCACTTTTGCCCAACACTGTATAAAAACAAGGAATATAAAATGTTCAATAAACTTACTACACCAGAAGAAGCATTAAAATTATGGCCGTAACTCCTCTTGCACCATCCTCCGTCAACATACACACATATGTATGGCACTCCATCAGAGCCCACGTGTCCCTTCTGTACAGCTATGTCCCTCTCCTGTTTGGCTGCTTCTTGCATTTCTTCCCATAGCTGATCTTGCCATACTTCTCCAAATTTTATTTCTAGCCTTCTAAATTTATCTGCTGACATAGACGGAATGTCCATAATTGCAAGCATATGAGTTGATTGAGAACAATAGCTTGCAGCAGTTAATGTACCCCAAACAAATGATTTATTAATCTTATTTTTTTCTTCCGAACACATATGCCACTTTTTCTTACACATGACACATTCAAATATGTAAACGCTGGATAACCCATCTCTGTCCTCGTTTACAAATTTTACTTTGCCATATGTACACTCCTTCGAATGGTTGGACTGCAGATTTATTGCCCAATTTAGTACATGTTTTATGTCTACAATTCTATAGCCATCCAGTCCTTCAAAGTTATGAGGACTTTCCTTGTCTACTTCTATAATGAGTTCATGTTTCTCCACTTTAGGATCCTGAGGAGGCCATGTAATAGAAGATGCTGTACTAGAAGAGCTACATCCATCTGGGGTTTTTTGTTTCTGGGGCAGAAAATTTGCCTTTGGGTTACTGAAAAAAAATATACTGTTTAGTCCGGGTGCCCGTCGTTTCATATAACTTCACTTAATCTATTTTGGTTTGATATACCATTGCTTTGTATAATGTAACGAATGGTATAATATTGTTTTAGATAATTTTCAAATGATCTAATGGTTTATAGGTATAATTACTTTTAGTATAATGTACATTTACTATATTTATTACTTGGGATAAAACGTATTTATCATAATGACTTACTTGATATAATTCGTTAATGCTATAAACTACAGAAGATATAAGTTGATTTTACTATAACCAAAAAAGGTGGTTCCGACTAGATATATTAGGCTGTCACCCCCTATATCACCTTAAGGCAGGTCCGACTTGGCTTAGGTTAGGTACGACGACGAGCGAAGCGAGGAGGAGTGTTAGGTTGAACTGCGACCCTAACGAGTGAGCGAAGCGAGCGAGCCGCCCTGATCCGACCTGGCTTACGATTCCTAACATTACCTATTTCACCTTAAGGCAGTAATATTTATATGAAAACGCTATTATTCTAAATAGTATGTATGTTAAACAAATTTATGTGATAAATATGTTATACGAAAGTATAATTATGCATATTGTCAATTATGTCATTTAGCCTATTATATCAATCGATAATTAGAGAAAAGCAAAATATAGGAAAAAGCCATTATATGAAACGTTACATTATATGAAACAACTTTATATCAATCGATTGTATATCAAGTGTATGTTAGTTTATCTGAAATTATATGAAACATTACGGACCCGTTTAGTCCACCAGCCTCTTATGTGCAAAACACAACAATAATTAATATTGTAAATATTGTGATTTTTTTTATTTTTTTTTTATTTTTTTTATTACTTGTAAATAAGAATAGTGCATAACACATATTTATATTGTTTCTTCCGAGTATGTTTATGTAGCAAGAAACAAAGAGGCTTTTTTATTTCATACTGACATAATTAGAGAAAATACTGTGCTGATATCACGCTGTGCCTGTGTTTGGCTAAAAATGAAATACCACAAAACACTGAATCGATAATACCAAAAGGAGTTGGTCTTCCAATCACCCATTGAAAAACATGGGTAGGTCTTGATATCAATTTAGTCAGAGACAGGAAACTATCTATATTATGTACTTACCTACTATTAACAGCTTTGTATTTTTTATTTTCACTTACACCCTGGAGAGTCACCGGGGACTCTAAGCAATTGCGTTCAGTGCTTGTGTTTGCTTGCGGTTGTGGGTGTTGTATATTTGCACTGACTTCACGCAATGCCTGTCTTCGCCTAAAAGAATAGTGCATAATACATATCTATATTGTTTCTTCTGAGTATGTTTATGTTGCAAGAAACAAAGAGGCTTTTTTTTATTTCGCCACTGACACATATTGGAGGAAATACTATATACTGATACCACAAGACACTGAATCGATAATACCAAAAGGAGTTGGTTTTCCAATCACCCATTGAAAAACATGGGTAGGTCTTGATATCAATTTAGTCAGAGACAGGAAACTACCAATATGTATACTTACCTACTATGAACAGCTTTGTATTTTTTATGTTCACTATCACCCTGGAGAGTCACAGGGGACTCCGAGCAATTGCGTTCAGTGCTCGTGTTTGGTTGCGTTTGCGGGTGTTGCATATTCGCACTGTCTTCACGCCATGCCTGTCTTCGCCTAAAATAGTACAAAACACTTATGTTACGGCCGGATGGTGATGTACCTAATGTTTACAAACACAATACTTACCCCGGCATTTCTGACCCATGATATCGCATAATTCCAGCTCGCGATCGTTTGGGGTTCACTCTATGTCCTGAGTATACATGTTTGCTATAAGCACGTTTCATTATTCACATTTCACTATTACGTTTCACTATTTAAATAATTCTCATAAAACGAAAAAAACGGAAACCAACATTTTCCTTCACAATTTCATTCACAAAATACAACCACAGAGAAAAGTATAAAGGAGATTTCGTGCGTTCGAAATCTATTGCATTTTATTGTTATGAACAAATAAACACAATAGGTATCTTTCAAATTTAAATGTTTTTAATGATTTGTTACATGTTTAATAAAAGGTGTAATAAATTAAAAGTAAACTCTAATGCATTCATATCGAAATACCATTTTAATTTATTATCCTAACATACAAGTAAAGTAGTATTATATTTCAGAACGCACTGTTCATGGATAGCTTTACGTGAGCTTACATTTGTATGTTGTGTAAAAATAACGCACACACACATAACATAGACAAAATTATACGGGTTTTAAAGTTGTAATAACTTTGTAATGGTACATTTTATAGCAAAACTGATTTCCTTGGCGAGTATAAGATCGCTTAAAGATATTTTTAAGAATGTTTAATAACCTAAAGTCATAACCGCCTAAGTGTGTATTGATCAAACGATTTGTATGAAAGTGACATCGCTGCAACCACCTTAAGTAATTTGATGAGTAGTTCAGTTCAAAGTTGGGTAAAGTGGCGAGCTCTTGTGTCGGAGGCCAAGACTCATTTTGGGTCGCTGAGCCAGCGCTGTTAGTTAGTTTTTTAGTTCAAAATACTTCCTGGTAAAAAAGTGACCTCACGATTCCATCAATCATTAGATTGTACCTACGTAGATACGAACTTTTTACGTGAATTGGGATGAAAGGAAAGACAAAACTCTGTTTCTGAAGCGTATGCTTGTATGGATGATATATATATTTATTTTTTTAAATTCAGTTTTAGGGGTCGCTACCGCCCATTAAAAATCCGAGATAAATGTTAATAAAACTCGGTTCACATAGTTTTATTTTTAATTTTCTTGCAGTGATATTGTTTGAATACCCTAATGTATCAATCTGATGTCCTCTTCCTCGGGTCCGATGACAGCGACTTCAAGTTGTAGGGCTCGTAGGACTCCTACGACTATGGGCGCGGATATGACTCGCAAAAACCCAGCTTGCTGGTGAAAATCCGGTCACAGCGCGGGCAGTGGAGCTCACCACGGACATTGTAAGTGTAAGCATAAGAAGGCTTCGGTCGCGCCTTACGCTCTTGACGTTTCATATCCAGCGCTTGGAGACGCGCCTCTTCAAACTCCTTCACTCTAACGCGTACAGTGGACCGCCAAACATCCCGTTTACGGCTCATGGCTTCCCAACCATCAGGAGATATACTGCTGGCGGTAAGGTGTTATGTACGTTCTGTAAGTAATAAGATACAAAGAAAAAAACTTTTTTTTTCTCATATCTTTTTCAGATTTTTTACTTGCCGGTAGCGACCCCTAAAACTGAATTAAAAAATAAATAAAAAATCAGTGACGTTTTTTCGGGTCCAGTAATGTAACTAACATGTTATAAGAACATTTGCAAATTTCACATCGTTTTCAATAACTGTCTCCCTTTCTAATTAATCTCTTGTGAATGCAATAAGGTCGTTAAGCATATTAAATTATTCACGCGTGTCACCAAGCGTATCATCGAGCTCATCCATCTCTATTACGGTTAATCCATTAAGCGACCACGTGTAGCAATAGCTAAAGTATTAGTGTACCTACTAGTTTAATGTTCGTGGCTTCGCTGACAGTGCAAATCCGTAGTGCATTTCATTTGTTTGGTATCATCATATATAAGCATTATGCTAAAAAAACTTGTCAGGTGTAAAAAGCAATAACATACATGCTAATTACTAAACACAACTTTTATGTTTAAAGTTTATTTTATGATGATGTTTGGATGGTGTTAATCAATATTATTATTATTTTTTATTTTTTTTTATTTAGAGACTGTATACATCTCTAATAAACTTAGTGTACTGAACTGAATAATGACGCTCAGAGACCTTATACATCTCTGAGGAATGAAATTTAACTATAAGCATATTATTATTATCATTATTTATTTTTTCTTTTTTGTATATTGTGACGCCTAGAGACCTTATACATCTCTAAGAAATTTAGGTTTAATAATTATTGTCTATTGTAAATTATTCACATTGACGCCGAGAGACCTTATACATCTCTGTGGAATTAAATTAATTAAGTAATTATATTTTATTGCATGTTGTGACACCTAGAGACTTTATACATCTCTGGGTATATTTAATATTTTAAATTGATCGTTAAAATTTTATTTTAATATTCCTACCTAACATTGATTTGGAGTATCTAATATATCTCCTATACGTGTACGCATGTAATAATTAGTTATAGTTATAACACTAATGTAATGTAATTAATTGTTCTAAGTATTGTTTACGAAAAAATGACTTACTGTTGAGTTTCTTTCGGCTTTCTTCTCAACAGCGGTCTCCTCTTGCGAAATGCCGGTAGATTCACAATCTGACTTGTAAAAGTGCCCTTGTGGCCTACTTACTGAATAAATTATTTCATTTCATTTCATTTCATTTCATTTCAATAACAAACATAAAACGAAACGAAACTAAAACGAGTTCAATAATTAGTCAAAAGTACAAAGCATCAACGCCTTATAATTATTATGACGAAGTTTACTTACACTAATTTTAAGCAGTCTTAAACTTAATTGTGGTTTACGCAACCGGACACTAACTTAGGAGGATGGCAGCCGTCCAGGCGTCTAGACCAGCGTCAGTTCAGTAACCTGTAATGTCTTGGCAGTTATTGAGCGGTGAAGTTGGACCACTGCCAACTGCGAGGCATAACCTACTACCGCTAGATAGCATCAAGGATAGGATAGAGATTGGATTAGTGAAGAATACTATTTACTACACGGAAACGTGTACCGCGATTATAGCCTTCGCACATCTAGCTTATCGGGTCCTCCCTCCGCATTTCTTCAGGCGAAATCGGCGCGCGTTCGTAGCGGCATACACACGTCGGTTTCATTGCGTTTTTTATTGTTATTGTACTCACAATAACTCCGTCATTTGTAACTATAACAATTTCACAAACTTTTTTATTTTTAAGCTTGAATCCCGTTCAATCCTTGCCTTCCTCATCCTTATCAGTTGTGATGATGGGATTGATGAAGAATTGACGGACCTCCTCAATTTTTGTATGCACACGTACAAACGAAGACACGGTTAACTATACACCCATATACCTTAACACGTTGTACTAAGTTATCTGTGTCTTCGTTTGTAGCGATATTTTGACGATTCGCATGAACTTTACTAAAAAGTGTTTTTTATTGACCAAGCGAGTGAAGTGCGCGAAGCGTCTCTGTTTCAGCTTTGCCAAGGTTTCTTTCTTTTTTCTCGTCTAAAGGCCACATTTTTTAACCGATTCTCATTACATTTTGTGAATAGGTTCAATACGTATGTATAATGTTTTTGTCGATTAAGTTTATTCAAAATGGCAATGGAAATTGTAGGTTGAAAACGTAAAAAAGTTCAGCCATTTCAAAACAAACTCGCGAGGTCTACAGCTGACAGAAACACTAATTATTAACTAAATTTAGTTGTCGTTGTCAATTACTTAATACTTTCCTCTTAATACAAACCGGTCAACGACCTCCGGGCAAAATGAGCAAATTGCGTCATCAAACAACTTTATTAAGCGCACGCATAATTGATCTTACTCCGCAGGGTTGCCATACTTGCCATTTCTTAGACAGATGTCAGTTAGACTAGACTACGAGGCCGTTGCAAGAAGCTCACGTTGTCGAATATTTAAATAATTAAATGACTGATGATGATGACGATCCTTGAAAAACACCGTTCTTTCTGTTCGCAGTAACAGCAGTCTTTTTTAATTTTTAAACTTTATAAAATTGTACGCTTTTTCTTCTCATATTATAAGGACCCATCAAAAGTAATACAGTATTAGGTGTACACTGTGATGCAGATTGAGGTCTCCAGCACCTCTAGCACAACTGTGACATGCGACTCGCGCGAGATATACTACCTATCTCTTTCTGTAAAATACTCTGAGAGAGCGACGGGTGACGCTAAGTCGCGCGGCAAGAGTTGCGAAGCATAGTTGTGCTAGACGGGCTGAGCAAAACTAATCGGGACACCATTTCAGTTCAGGTTTTGGCCAAGGTCCCTATGAATTTGGGGGCTCCTATGTACTAACCCGCGTTGATTATAAACTATGAGTAGATATATTATACGTCATTTAGCTTGTTCATGCGTAACTGCAATAAGTAGATATGATGAAACACACAGTATAGTGATGGCGATGTTTCCGTACACCGGGCTCCAGGCCTGTTTGCGGAACGTCAAGAATTTCTCAAAGTATCTGTGTCAGGCAAGCCTGCTAGCGAATTGTTAGAATTTCGATACTATCTCTAACTTATTTATAGCCTAGGATTCCTAATGAGCTAGCCGCAATGTAACAGGTCTCAACTGAGAAAATTGTTTTCTTTAGGTATCTAACTTAATTATAGGGAACGTGCACAAACTACCAGCAGGCTATGTGGCTCTACTATGTGGCAGCACTGTTCATGTAAAAATTCAAACTTCAGTTTGGCGGCACCATTTGCCTAATTTGGAATATCGCAATGCGTTGTTGAATTTTGCCTCGAGAAATTAAAGATAATAAATATTTACTGATTGTTGACTACTTAGGTACTGTTTAGCTTTGTGCTTGATAGAGGTTTTGCGTTATGATCCAAAATCTACAACGAATTGTGGTACAAAAGCGTCAATAAAATACGATTCAGTGTGACAGGTAAGTAATCTTTCAATAAACACCCGAATGCATTTAACAAAATTGATGACTAATTCGTATCACTTATGTCTGAAATGTATGCCACTGCATAATAAAATAAAAGTACACCTTACTTGAAAAAATTATTCAGACTTGTTGCCTTTTTCCTCTGGACAATGTGATCGATTTGTCAAAATGATTGGCAACCCTGGCCTGAGACGAACCTTCGGAGTATGGTGGGTAGACGTAAGGAGAAAATTCTCTAAATATGGCAAAAATTCTCAAAAGTGTCCGTTAAATTGGTGGCACAAAAGTACATTGGTGGCGCTTCTGTGCAAGCGCATACATACATGTATATTTATACGTACATTTACGTTTCTTAACAACTTTCGTTACACACACTACACTTTAATAAAAGTTATTGTGAACTTATGCATTTTCCTGTACATACTTAAAAATAATTTAAAGGAATAATTCTTGTACCTAACCGAAAATATTAAACTTTTCTACTTTGCGCACTTCATCCCGTCTAAAACTGCTAATTTATGCATGCCATTTTGCTGTTGGAGAGGGTTTTGGAAACGAAATTATTTTATTAATGGTTACACATTTCAAACTCGTATCCTTTCATCAGGGACAGGCGGACAGCTAAAAGTGCGGCGGTATAGCGGTCAGTAAAACATGTTGTCGGGCCATTCCTGCCAATTGTATACGCGATTTTAAATTGTTTAGTATTATAATTATTAGAGATGTTATAAGGTTATTGCTTAAAATCTGGACACTTTCTACTTATATCCCATATGAGACTGTTCTCCTTACTACGCTCCATACTTCGCAGTTGTCGCAGCGTGTTCCATCAATCATCTCTCAGCTAATTGACTCGACTTAGCCGATGAATTATACAATGCGCGCAAAAACTAACTGTACACATGTAAAAAGCGTATGAGCGTGATACCGACAAACAACTATGCTGGTCGATCAATCAATTTTGTGGCTATCACTTAGTTACAAACGATTTACATGATTATCTGGCATGTATGTTCATTTGTTTCTTTACGTCATCCCAGGCCGTGGGGATTTTCTGTCCGCTGCGTGGGGACTGGGGAGAAAATCTTGCTTCCTAGCCAAGGCATGACGTAAAACTTTAGACAATCCAGCTCGTCTAGCATAACTAGGCTTCGCGACTCTTGTCGCGCGACATAGCATCGCCCGTCACTCTCTCACAGTACTGCGAAGAATGAGATATAACATTTTTCGTATAAGATAGAGTCGCGTGTGCGTGTCACAGTTGTGCTAGAGGTGCAGGGGCGGTAATTTATAAAGTGCCAGATCGCTTATCAGCACAAACACTTGCGATATGGGACATTCATGAATTCAGCGCCCTAGGCATGTAATGTACTATTGTGGACCTTATCTTAGGGCTTCTCGTTCAGTAATACTAATCACTGAACAAGATTTTTCCTTTAATTATGTCCCTTTAACTGGTGATATCGGCGATAATCGCAACGATGAATCTGCGTCTTCTATGATATCTGAATTTTTGTCATAAATTTATAAAGTACTAGCTGTGCCCCGCGGTGTTACCCGCTCATCCCACGGGAACACTAAATTTATTCGGCATGAAAAGTATCCTATGTCCTTTCCCGGGTCTCAAACTATCTCCATACCAAATTTCATCTAAGTCGGTTCAGCGGTTTAAGCGTGAAGAGGTAGCCGACAGACAGACACACTTTCGCATTTATAATATTACGAGTAGTATGGAAGTATGGATTTCTTAGTTTTCGGTTCTTGTGTGTGGCGGACGGCCGCAGGTGGTGCGACGATGCATGGTTTGGCGCATTGACTGACAAGAGGCAGAAACGACATCTAGGCGACCATACTACATCAACAACGCGGCCAGTGTCTATTGTCAAGTTTGCGGTAGGATATGCCGATCGCGTATGTCTTTTCAGCCACCAAAGACCGTGCTTCGCAGACTGAAGACCACGAATCGTCTGTAGTGATGATGATGATAGCAATACAGCGAGGTAATGCTGCCAGCGTCTTTTGTACAATGCCACGGGGCACAGTTTTAGACATGTTGAGTTTCAGATTTAGTTTAGTAATAGGTACAATACATATCTATTTCGACAGACGTTTTTTTTAATTAGTAACTGTTAATCTGTTGTGTAGTATAGGTAAAGATTGATAGTAATAAATATACCCAATTACAACTAAGTTTTAGAGTTTTCCTTATAGTGCGGTTAAAGGTAATAAATCTTTAAGAATAACTCTTATGACGATAAAGTTTGAGTCTTATTCAGCAACATTTCATCCGTTTTTTATTAACCATTGATACGCAGAATAGGTAGCTCCTTCAAGCCTGTAATTAAACCGATTTGTTTGCGGTTTCTATGATGTTATATTCTGTTACAATACTGATTACATCGTAGATCCATAACTGTATCGCTTCTGTTGGATGGCACGGGTGATATGAGATTGGCAATTGATTTTGAGAAAAAAAATGGCACAGTTATAGTCCCCACTAGATTAAACAACTGTAACTGGTTTTTGAGGGCCTTAACCTTTAGTAGGAGACTTATTTCACCAATGTATGTACAGTCGGCAGCACAAGTAGATAAGCATAATAACACACTCATAATAAATAAATATTAAGAGATAATCTTAAGACAAGTCGTCCCAGTCTCAAACTAAGCAATGCTTGTACTATGGGTACTAGTACTAGACGACGGTATACATAATACATATAATAACTAGCTGTTGCCCGCGACTTCGTCCGCGTGGAATCTTATCTTGAACAGTTTACATCTTTATTATATTATTTTCAGATCTAAACAATGTTGAAATTACTTTTCTTTTTTTGCAAGTTGATGATTTTGATGTTGGTTACTGTAATTCAACAAAAAATTAATAATAATAAATATTGAAGTGCTGCTCCCATACAATAAACGTGTTTTTTTTGCCATTTTATACGTAATGGTACCGAACTTCGTACGCGAGTTCGACTCGCTCTTGGCCTCTTTTTAGTTTTTTTTTCGGCTAAATTGCTCTAATTACGCGGAATCATTATGAACTCAGGTTTCAAGTCCCGCACTCAAAATAAATATTTGATCTTCAAACAAATTTTCAACCCTTTTTTCACCACCTTCTGGGCTGAATTTTCAAAAACGAATTCACTTTTCTTGTATTCTGATAATATGCCCTTATACAAAGTTTCAAGTCCTGCGCTCAAAAAAATGTTTGATCTCAATACAAACTATCAACCTCCTTTTTACCGCCTCAGGGGTTGAATTTTCAAAAACGCTGAAATTGCTTTTTTTGATTTCTAATTATATGCCTTTATACAAAGTTTCAAGTCCGGCGCTCAAAAAAAGGTTTGATCTCCATTCCATTACAAACATTCAACCCCTTTTTAGGGTTCCGTACCCAAAGGGTAAAAACGGGACCCTATTACTGAGACTTCGCTGTCCGTCCGTCCGTCCGTCCGTCTGTCACCAGGCTGTATCTCAAGAACGGTGATAGCTAGACAGTTGAAATTTTCACAGATGATGTATTTCTATTGCCGCTATAACAAATAATACTAAAAATAAAATAAAATAAATATTTAAGGGGGGCTCCCATACAACAAACTTGTTATAGATATATATATAGGTACGGAACCCTTCATGCGCGAGTCGGACTCGCACTTGCCCAATTTTTCACCATCTTCAGGGCTACATATATTTTCAAAAACGCTGAATCACTTTTTTGTATTTTAATAATACGCCTCTATTTAAAGTTTCAAGTCCCACACTCAAAAAAATTTTTAATCTTCATACAAACATTCAACCCCTTTTCACCACCTTCAGGGCTGAATTTTCAAAAACGCTGAAATTTCTTTTCTTGTATTCTAATTATATGCACTAATACAAAGTTTAAAGTCCCGCGCTCAGAAAAAGGTTTGATCTCCATTCAAAGTTTCAACCCCTTATTTACCAGTTTCAGGGATGAATTTTCAAAAACACTTAAATCAGTTTTCTTTTATTTTATTTTAATACCTATTTACAAAGTTTCAAGTTCCTAGCTTAAAATTAAAATTGAACCCCGAGACAAACTTTCATCCCCCTTTTAACCCTCTTAGAGGTTGAATTTATAATGACGTTAAATTAATGTTATTTTGTTATTATTATATACGCCTTAGTCAAAGAATTTGTAATGGAATCAAACTTTCAACCCTTTTTAACCATTTTAGGGGACGAATTATTGAAAACGCTGAAATAACTTTCCTTGTATTTTAATTATATGCCTTTATACAAAGTTTAAAGTCCCACGCTCAAGAAAAGGTTTGATCTCCATACAAACTTTCAACCCCCTTTTTACCACCTAAGAGGATGAATTTTCAAAAACACTGAAATCACTTTTGTTCCATTTTATTTGCATAACTTTTTACGAAGTTTAAAGTTCCTAGCTTAAAATTAAATTTGAACCCCAAGACGAACTTTCATCCCCCTTTTAACCCCCTTAGAGGTTGAATCTTTGATGACGTTAAATTAATGTTATTTTGTTATTATTGTATATGCCTTAATAAGAAGTTTCAAGGAATTTGTAATGGATTCACACTTTCAACCCCTTTTTAACCCTTTTAGCGGACGAATTTTTGAAAACGCTGAAATAACTTTTCTTGTATTCTAATAGTATGCCTTTACACAAAGATTCAAGTCCCGCGCTTAAAAAAATACTTGATCTCCATACAAACTTTAAACCCCTTTTTTCCCCTTTTAGGGGTCGAATTTTTGAAAAAGCTGAAATGACTTTTCTTGTATTTTAATAGTATGCTTTGCACGAAGATTAGACTCCCGCGCTCAAAAAAATACTTGATCTCCATACAAACTTTCAACCCCTTTTTTACCACCTTAGGGAATGAATTTTCAAAAACGCTGAAATTAGTTTTCTCTTATTTTATTTTAATATCTTCTAACAAAGTTTCAAGTTCCTAGCTTAAAAAAAAACTTGTATCCCATACAAACTTTGCACCCCTTTTTAACACCCTTAGGGATTGAATTTTTCAAAATCGCTTCTTATCTCTAGCCCACGTTATAAAAGTAACTTACTGTGCAAAAATCAACTCTCTAACATTAGTAGTTTCGGCTGTGCGTTGATGAGTCAGTCAGGACTTCTTCTTTTATATATATAGACTAGCTGTTGCCCGCGACTTCGTCCGCGTGGAATCTTATCTTGAACAGTTTACATCTTTATTATATTATTTTCAGATCTAAATAATGTTGAAATTACTTTTCTTTTTTTGCAAGTTGATGATTTTGATGTTGGTTACTGTAATTCAACAAAAAATAAATAATAATAAATATTGAAGTGCTGCTCCGATACAATAAACGTGTTTTTTTTTGCCATTTTATACGTAATGGTACCGAACTTCGTACGCGAGTTCGACTCGCTCTTGGCCTCTTTTTAGTTATTTTTTCGGCTAAATTGCTCTAATCACGCGGAATCATCTCTAATCACTCAGGTTTCAAGTCCCGCACTCAAAATAAATATTTGATCTTCAAACAAATTTTCAACCCCTTTTTCACCACCTTCTGGGCTGAATTTTCAAAAACGAATTCACTTTTCTTGTATTCTGATAATATGCCCTTATACATAGTTTCAAAGTCCTGCGCTTAAAAAAAATGTTTGATCTCAATGCAAACTATCAACCTCCTTTTTACCGCCTCAGGGGTTGAATTTTCAAAAACGTTTTTGATTTCTAATTATATGCCTTTATACAAAGTTTCAAGTCCGGCGCTCAAAAAAAGGTTTGATCTCCATTCCATTCCAAACATTCAACCCCTTTTTAGGGTTCCGTACCCAAAGGGTAAAAACGGGACCCTATTACTGAGACTTCGCTGTCCGTCTGTCACCAGGCTGTATCTCAAGAAGGGTGATAGCTAGACAGTTGAAATTTTCACAGATGATGTATTTCTATTGCCGCTATAACAACAAATACTAAAAATAAAATAAAATAAATATTTAAGGGGGGCTCCCATACAACAAACTTGTTATAGATATATATATATATATATAGGTACGGAACCCTTCATGCGCGAGTCGGACTCGCACTTGCCCAATTTTTCACCATCTTCAGGGCTACATATATTTTCAAAAACGCTGAATCACTTTTTTTGTATTCTAATAATACGCCTCTATTTAAAGTTTCAAGTACCACACTCAAAAAAAAATTTAATCTTCATACAAACTTTCAACCCCTTTTCACCACCTTCAGGGCTGAATTTTCAAAAATGCTGAAATTTCTTTTCTTGTATTCTAATTATATGCACTAATACAAAGTTTAAAGTCCCGCGCTCAGAAAAAGGTTTGATCTCCATTCAAAGTTTCAACCCCTTATTTACCAGTTACAGGGATGAATTTTCAAAAACACTTAAATCAGTTTTCTTTTATTTTATTTTAATACCTATTTACAAAGTTTCAAGTTCCTAGCTTAAAATTAAAATTGAACCCCGAGACAAACTTTCATCCCCCTTTTAACCCTCTTAGAGGTTGAATTTATAATGACGTTAAATTAATGTTATTCTGTTATTATTATATATGCCTTAGTCAAAGAATTTGTAATGGAATCAAACTTTCAACCCTTTTTAACCATTTTAGGGGACGAATTATCGAAAACGCTGAAATTTCTTTCCTTGTATTTTACTTATATGCCTTTATACAAAGTTTAAAGTCCCACGCTCAAGAAAAGGTTTGATCTCAATACAAACTTTCAACCCCCTTTTTACCACCTAAGAGGATGAATTTTCAAAAACGCTGAAATCACTTTTGTTCCATTTTATTTGCATAACTTTTTACGAAGTTTAAAGTTCCTAGCTTAAACTGAACTTTCATCCCCCTTTTAACCCCCTTAGAGGTTGAATCTTTGATGACGTTAAATTAATGTTATTTTGTTATTATTGTATATGCCTTAATAAGAAGTTTCAAGGAATTTGTAATGGATTCACACTTTCAACCCCTTTTTAACCCTTTTAGCGGACGAATTTTTGAAAACGCTGAAATAACTTTTCTTGTATTCTAATAGTATGCCTTTACACAAAGATTCAAGTCCCGCGCTCAAAAAAATACTTGATCTCTATACAAAGTTTAAACCCCTTTTTTACCCTTTTAGGGGCCGAATTTTTGAAAACGCTGAATTGATTTTTCTTGTATTCTGATAGTATGCTTTTACACAAAGATTCAAGTCCCGCGCTCAAAAAAATACTTGATCTCCATACAAACTTTCAATCCCTTTTTTACCACTTTGGGGGATGAATTTTCAAAAACGCTGAAATTAGTTTTCTTTTATTTTATTTTAATATCTTTTAACAAAGATTCAAGTTCCTAGCTTTAAAAAAAACTTGTATCCCATACAAACTTTGCACCCCTTTTTAACACCCTTAAAGATTGAATTTTTCAAAATCGCTTCTTATCTCTAGCCCACGTTATAAAAGTAACCTACTGTGCAAAAATCAACTCTCTAACATTAGTAGTTTCGGCTGTGCGTTGATGAGTCATTAAGGACTTCTTCTTTTATATATATAGACTAGCTGTTGCCCGCGACTTCGTCCGCGTGGAACCTTATCTTGAAAATTTTACATGTTTATTATTTTCAGACCTAAGCAATGTTGAAATTACTAAACGTGTTTTATTTTTATTTTTTACGAAATAGTAACGAACCCTCCGACTCGATGGCCTTTTTTTAGTTTTTTTTCGGCTAATTTGCTCTAATTACGCTGTACCATTATGAAATCAGGTAATCTACGAACGAATAGCTTTACGAAACTCGTTGAGTTTAAGAACGACGTTTATAAATTCTTTGATTCGAATAATAATGCCTTTATACAAAGTTTCAAGTACCGCACTCAAAAAAATGTTTGATCTTCATACAAACTTTCAATCCCTTTTTCACCACCTTCAGGGCTGAATTTTCAAAAACGCTGTAATTACTTTTCTTGTATTCTATTGATATGCCTTTATACAAAGTTTCAAGTACTGCACTCAAAAAAATGTTTGATCTTCATACAAACTTTCAACCCCTTTTTCACCACCTTTAGGGTGAATTTTCAAAAACCCTGAAATGACTTTTCTTGCATTCTAATAATATGCCTTTACACAAAGTTTCAAGTACCGCACTCAAAAAAATGTTTGATCTTCATACACATTTTCAACCCCTTTTTCACCACCTTCAGGGCTGAATTTTCAAAAACGCTGTAATTTTTTTTTCTTGTTTTCTATTGATATGCCTTTATTTAAAGTTTCAAGTCCCGAACTCAAGAAAATGTTTGATCTTTATAAAAACTTTCAACCCCTTTTTCACCACCTTAAGGGCTGAATTTTCAAAAACCCTGAAATAACTTTTCTTGCATTCTAATAATATGCATTTATACAAAGTTGCAAGTACCGCGCTCAATAAAATGTTTGATCTTCATACAAACTTTCAACCCCTTTTTCAACACCTTCAGGCCTGAATTTTTAAAAACACTGTAATTACTTTTCTTGTATTCTTTTGATATGTCTTTGTTTAAAGTTTCAAGTCCCGAACTCAAGAAAATGTTTGATCTTTCTAAAAACTTTCAACCCCTTTTTCACCACCTTAAGGGCTGAATTTTCAAAAACCCTGAAATCGCTATTCTTGCATTCTAATAATATGCCTTTATACAAAGTTTCAAGTACCGCACTCAAAAAAATGTTTGATCTTCATACAAACTTTCAACCCCTTTTTCACCACCTTTAGGGTGAATTTTCAAAAACCCTGATTTTTTTTCTTGCATTCTAATAATATGCCTTTATACAAAGTTTCAAGTACCGCACTCAATAAAATGTTTGATCTTCATACAAACTTTCAACCCCTTTTTCACCACCTTTAGGGTGAATTTTCAAAAACCCTGAAATAACTTTTCTTGCATTCTAATAATATGTCTTTCTACAAAGTTTCAAGTACCGCACTCAAAAAATGTTTGATCTTCATACACATTTTCAACCCCTTTTTCACCACCTTCAGGGCTGAATTTTCAAAAACGCTGTAATTACTTTTCTTGTATTCTATTGATATGCCTTTATTTAAAGTTTCAAGTCCCGAACTCAAGAAAATGTTTGATCTTTATAAAAACTTTCAACCCCTTTTTCACCACCTTAAGGGCTGAATTTTCAAAAACCCTGAAATAACTTTTCTTGCATTCTAATAATATGCATTTATACAAAGTTGCAAGTACCGCGCTCAATAAAATGTTTGATCTTCATACAAACTTTCAACCCCTTTTTCAACACCTTCAGGCCTGAATTTTTAAAAACACTGTAATTACTTTTCTTGTATTCTTTTGATATGTCTTTGTTTAAAGTTTCAAGTCCCGAACTCAAGAAAATGTTTGATCTTTCTAAAAACTTTCAACCCCTTTTTCACCACCTTAAGGGCTGAATTTTCAAAAACCCTGAAATCGCTATTCTTGCATTCTAATAATATGCCTTTATACAAAGTTTCAAGTACCGCACTCAAAAAAATGTTTGATCTTCATACAAACTTTCAACCCCTTTTTCACCACCTTTAGGGTGAATTTTCAAAAACCCTGATTTTTTTTCTTGCATTCTAATAATATGCCTTTATACAAAGTTTCAAGTACCGCACTCAATAAAATGTTTGATCTTCATACAAACTTTCAACCCCTTTTTCACCACCTTTAGGGTGAATTTTCAAAAACCCTGAAATAACTTTTCTTGCATTCTAATAATATGTCTTTCTACAAAGTTTCAAGTACCGCACTCAAAAAATGTTTGATCTTCATACACATTTTCAACCCCTTTTTCACCACCTTCAGGGCTGAATTTTCAAAAACGCTGTAATTACTTTTCTTGTATTCTATTGATATGCCTTTATTTAAAGTTTCAAGTCCCGAACTCAAGAAAATGTTTGATCTTTCTAAAAACTTTCAACCCCTTTTTCACCACCTTAAGGGCTGAATTTTCAAAAACCCTGAAATCGCTATTCTTGCATTCTAATAATATGCCTTTATACAAAGTTTCAAGTACCGCACTCAAAAAAATGTTTGATCTTCATACAAACTTTCAACCCCTTTTTCACCACCTTTAGGGTGAATTTTCAAAAACCCTGATTTTTTTCTTGCATTCTAATAATATGCCTTTATACAAAGTTTCAAGTACCGCACTCAATAAAATGTTTGATCTTCATACAAACTTTCAACCCCTTTTTCACCACCTTTAGGGTGAATTTTCAAAAACCCTGAAATAACTTTTCTTGCATTCTAATAATATGTCTTTCTACAAAGTTTCAAGTACCGCACTCAAAAAATGTTTGATCTTCATACACATTTTCAACCCCTTTTTCACCACCTTCAGGGCTGAATTTTCAAAAACGCTGTAATTACTTTTCTTGTATTCTATTGATATGCCTTTATTTAAAGTTTCAAGTCCCGAACTCAAGAAAATGTTTGATCTTTATAAAAACTTTCAACCCCTTTTTCACCACCTTAAGGGCTGAATTTTCAAAAACCCTGAAATAACTTTTCTTGCATTCTAATAATATGCATTTATACAAAGTTGCAAGTACCGCGCTCAATAAAATGTTTGATCTTCATACAAACTTTCAACCCCTTTTTCAACACCTTCAGGCCTGAATTTTTAAAAACACTGTAATTACTTTTCTTGTATTCTTTTGATATGTCTTTGTTTAAAGTTTCAAGTCCCGAACTCAAGAAAATGTTTGATCTTTCTAAAAACTTTCAACCCCTTTTTCACCACCTTAAGGGCTGAATTTTCAAAAACCCTGAAATCGCTATTCTTGCATTCTAATAATATGCCTTTATACAAAGTTTCAAGTACCGCACTCAAAAAAATGTTTGATCTTCATACAAACTTTCAACCCCTTTTTCACCACCTTTAGGGTGAATTTTCAAAAACCCTGATTTTTTTTCTTGCATTCTAATAATATGCCTTTATACAAAGTTTCAAGTACCGCACTCAATAAAATGTTTGATCTTCATACAAACTTTCAACCCCTTTTTCACCACCTTTAGGGTGAATTTTCAAAAACCCTGAAATAACTTTTCTTGCATTCTAATAATATGTCTTTCTACAAAGTTTCAAGTACCGCACTCAAAAAATGTTTGATCTTCATACACATTTTCAACCCCTTTTTCACCACCTTCAGGGCTGAATTTTCAAAAACGCTGTAATTACTTTTCTTGTATTCTATTGATATGCCTTTATTTAAAGTTTCAAGTCCCGAACTCAAGAAAATGTTTGATCTTTATAAAAACTTTCAACCCCTTTTTCACCACCTTAAGGGCTGAATTTTCAAAAACCCTGAAATTGTTTTTCTTGAATTCTAATAATATGCCTTTATACAAAGTTTCAAGTACCGCGCTCAATAAAATGTTTGATCTTCACCAACTTTATACCCCTTTTTCACCACCTTCAGGCCTGAATTTTCAAAAAAGCCGTAATCACCTTTCTTGTTTACTAATAATATGCTCATATACAAACTTTCAAGTCCTGTGCTTAGAATTTTTTTTGACCTCGATACAAATTTTCAACCCTTTTTTGACCACCTTCAGGGCTGAAATTTCAAAAACGCTGAAATTACTTTTCTTGTTTTATAATTATATGCCTTTATACAAAGTGTAAAGTTCCACGCTCAAGAAAAGGTTTTATCTCCATACACACTGTCAACCCCTTTTTTACCACCTTAGGGGATGAATTTTCAAAAACGCAGAAACTACTTTTCTTCCATTTTATTTGCATAACTTTTAACGAAGTTTGAAGTTTGTAGCTTAAAATTAAATTTGAACCCCAAGACGAACTTTCATCCCCCTTTTAACCCCCTTAGAGGTTGAATTTTTTAAACCGTTAAATTAATGTTATTTTGTTATTATTATATATGCCTTAATAAGAAGTTTCAAGGAATTTGTAATGGACTCAAACTTTCAACCCCTTTTCAACCCTTTTAGGGAACGAATTTTTAAAAACGCTAAAATTACTTTTCTTGTATTCTAATAGTATGCCTTTAAACAAAGATTCAAGTCCCGCGCTCAAAAAAATACTTGATCTCCATACAAACTTTCAACCCCTTTTTTACCACCTTACGGGATGACTTTTCAAAAACGATGAAATTAGTTTTCTCTTATTTTATTTTAGTATCTTTTTTACAAAGTTTCAAGTTCCTAGCTTTAAAAAAAACTTGTACCCCATACAACCTTTCATCCCCTTTTTAACCCTCTTAGGGGTTGAATTTTTCAAAATCGCTTCTTATCCCTAGCCCACGTTATAAAAGTAACCTACTGTGAAAAAATCAACTCTCTAACATTAGTAGTTTCGGCTGTGCGTTGATGAGTCAGTCAGGACTTCTTCTTTTATATATATAGATATATATCCGAACCGGTATACTTACATAATAATACATAATTATATAGATAACATCCACGACCCAGGAACAAATATTCGAGCACAAATATTTGTGCTTGCCAGGATTCGAACCCAGGACCGTCGGCTCAGCAGGCACACTACAAACTGCGCCAATCACGAAATAAGAATATGGGTTGTACAATGATCTGTACAACCCTTATTCTCCAGACAACACAGTCCGTGTGTCTATCAATTTGAACACATGGCGTGCTTTGCAACTTACTTCTTCTGCTGACTGTACTTAGATATTTTTTTGCAGGATCTATGGTCTCTATGTATTGTAGGATCAACGTCTACAAAGTTTCATCGGATTACATGGGACATTTTTTTTTGCATCATTGGATGTTAGATGTTATCACTACTACCCAAAGGGCTGCTGCAAGAGGATAATCGAAGCACATGGTCCTCTATTTATTAATTAGAGAGTCGAGTAATAGAGGTCGTGAGTTCAATCCTCATTATAATTTATCTTCATAATTAGTCTTTGTATGAATATACTCCAATATACCTACTACACTATGAGACTAAATATCTTGGTCATTAACGGAAGCTCAGAGTTCTCGACTCAAGGTTTGCCAGCGAGTGATGGAGCGTAGCATACTTGGAGGTCGTAAGGGCTGATCGTATCAGAAACACCGAACTGCCCTCCAAAACAGGTATTACAGATGTGGGTGTCAAGGCCGCCAAGCTCCAGTGGGACTGGGCAGGACACGTCTGCCGAATGCATCCGGTACGTTAGGATGGCTACCGAAGCAGAGGCAGACCGAAAAGGAGATTGCAGGATGACCTCTATGCTTTATTGTTGTCAGGAACTTGCTCTTCGGAGGAGGGGCGGCCTTTGCCCAGCAGTGGGACACACATACAGGTTAGATATTTAATAAGAAAAAAATATCTGTCATCATATCTGTATCAGGCTGCATTGTTATTCCGGCTGTGGTGTCCACTGGCATGCCTTAGCATAAACAACGAACGAAACTTTCGCAGTCTAACTAAACCTTGCGTTCCACTTTACGGCTACATAATTAATACATCATTATATTCATTATGTATGATTACGACGCCTCTGCAAACGCTAAATCTTTCTTACGGTAAATAAAATGCATTGTTGATTTTGTACAATACTCCTTTGCTTACCAAAGCAAAGCATAAAAGGCGCGAGTTATTCCAAGATTAATGGCGTATTGAGCCTTCCATAGATTCGCACCCACATCTGGGATGTTTAGCACATGATGCGTTTGAATACAATTAGTGTCGTGAGTTGCTGTGGAGCAAGACATACAGTAGGTCCACTTCTTATTATCTACGTCTCCAGCAACAGCGGAGCCCTCCGTGCTAAAGCTTTGTTGCTATTTGTGTGAATGTTTTGAGGCTAGATCTACCAATCCCAGGATTGTAAGCCTTTATTGAGTTGAGACTATAGGTGTCAGGATTGACTGCTTACTGCTTACCGTCGGGCGGGCCACTATAGGTGCTTTGTCATTTATAAACACAACTCGCAGAAGTCTTACATTACAGGCAAGAAGTGTTATTATGCTACGTTTACACGCTTGCCAAGCCTCGGCAAGCGTGCAGGACGCAGTCATATGTTAAAGTGAGACGGAACTACATCGTGCTCACTCTAACATATAACTGCGTCCTGTAAGCTTGCCGAGGCTTGGCAAGCGTGTAAACGTAGCATTAGATAATCAAGTACTTACTGACATATATGCACATAATATATTTAAAATGACGAGCAGTATTAGACCGGCGACGGCCTTTAGTATTGTAAATTAAGTTTGGTCGATCACCCTCTGTTACTATCGAAAGTATACATAGTCCCAATAGAAGTGTAGTCTTGTAGCTAAAATGATAATTGTAGTTAAGGTTATCTGTGCAGTTATGTATGCCATGGTTGGGTGATTATTCAGGATCCTTGAAGTATGTTAGTGTGCTCTTAGGCCTGCTGTAGAATTGAGGCTAATGTGTAATGAGCGTCGCTTGTCCTCCCACGGCGAGCGTTCACCCGCGGTATTGTCTTCCCACCGCACTTACTCCGTGCCTTTCGGTTGAACTTGAAGACCAGGGCCTGAACCCATGAAGGATTTGTGAAACATAGATCTTATCGACCTCTAAATTCTACTCGGTTGTAAGAGACGCGCTGGACAGAAACCGGTGGAGGCAGATCATTCGCGCCAGATGCAACCCTGAAGCTGACCACGATCCTCAGACATGGGAGACTGATTCCAGAGAGAGATATCTTAACACATGATTAAAAATGCGGTTTTGTAGACATTACTGGGGCAGACTATACGTATGTTTCAAAAATTTGCCTTTAAATTGGTCTAGAGCCTATTCTACCGCTTAACTGTTGTTTAATAGTGTTGTTATTTTCAACATGACCTTCCTCGTTATTAAATAAATTACCTTCCATATTAAAATACTTAGAAATTGCATTTGCTACCGGTAAATTAAGAAGCAACGGTCGGCATATCTTTGATCCTATAATAAATCGCTTTGGTAATAATGCGAACTGCCTGTCCTGTTTACAAAATACCTAAAGGTATACAATAGACCGGTCGGCGACCTGCCGGTGCTAATTTTAAACAGCCTAAATGTAACCAGTGTCATGTACACATAAGACCTTTTTAGTTACTTTCAAGGAAATAAAACACAAAGAAGAGGATATAACTGTATAATGGACAAAATATTTGCACCGTAGTCTTCTGTGACAATCAGGTGTTTTAGGGTAAACGCCTTAGCCCAGTTTGCATGGAAACAACAGTTATATTACTGCACTAATGTACATTATTGTGACTAAAAACTAGGTAAAACGGTTTTGATTAGCCTAGTTAGAAAACTGAGACTAAGAAACATTAGAGTTACAAATATATTTAATGTTTATCGCATCATAGGTATTTATAATTGAACGCCATCAGTAGATGGACATAAAATAAAACATATGTTTTAAAAGTAACCAAAATTATCTTCTTTTTCTTCATTGCTACGTTTTGGGAATTAACTACGTATGCGTTTCCAAATATATCATATGAAATTCGCTGCGAAGTGATTGACATGTGCTAGAGATTGAATTGAATTTCGGAATACAGAAACTAACATTTAAAACGTATTGTTTCATTATTGATGAATACCTAATGCTAAAATTGCACACCAAAATACTAGTGTTTTTTAACATGCTATTTCCAATGCTAGGTACTGTTTAGTATTTTGAACTTCTACTTACCACCGCTGTAGTATTAAATAATAACGTGCGAAAATGGTGTACACGTTAACTCAATTTTAGAAAAATCTCAGACATTTCCGACGATATTTCAATTGGCATGTTTGTGTGATCTAGAATTGTTGGTGAAACATAAGTGCCAGGAAATATGATTTAAACGCTAGTAGACATGCCATTTGCCTTTGATCTCATTGTTGAAGTACCATAATCAAACATGATTTAGACATTACGGTGATGTCGCGTTAATCTCACAGAAAATGGCAAAGCTGAAATTGGCCTCGGACAAAGTAACACAAGTTGCAACTGAGCCCAATAATTACATGGTGACCATTCACCGTTCGCAAAAATTACGCGCCGCTGAACTTTAGCGGTGACTGAGGCAAATGTCACAGTAATTGCACATAAGCCCGTCAAAGTTAACGGATCTCATTGAAAATTACACCCACGTCATTACCATTGCCGCAATCATGGTAATGATTGTAATAAATATTTATGTAAACGACTCAACTTCCGTCTTCAGATTGACGGCGTTTTCGACATCGCTCATCCCAATATCCGCTGTCAGATGATACTGATCAACAATGTACGCGAAAGCCACAAATTTGAGTAACTGTAAAAAATATGATACAACGCTCGTTAAAATTAACATGTATTCGTATACGAGATTAAAATGTTACAACGATGACATTCGTTGAATAATGGCTTTCTTTGTACCTAATTTTTTGCAGATAATGATCTCGGAGGTGCTGGTAACACGAACGTTCGGGTTCACAAGATAAATGAGTTTCGAGATTCGAGGGTCAACAATTTGGCATTCGGAGAAACGGTTAGTGGGCCGGAACACATGTTGGGTCAATGGTACATCAAGCGGTCCCTTGAAATTTAATGCCACCTAAATGAGCCTACGCTTTGGGTAAAATAAACAGCACGTGTGGTCGAGTTACTAATAGCCTGGCCCGGTGGCGGCCTTTTGTGCCTCACATCTTGTTTTTAAATTTCAAGTAACTTGATAGTAGTAATTGCTTTGCTAGGGTCAGTCGGGTCGATTGTGCAATGAATGACCCGCGTAACGTAAGTTTAAGGTCGGCATATTATTCTTATGTGATTGTTAGCAGCATAACTATGTAGGATTGTAGGTAATTAAATAATTTGTTAACTTGTTAACGTAATTAGTGACAGAAAGTATAGGTTTCTGCATAACTCAACAAAGCGGTCTTTATTAGCATATTGATTATATATATATAGCAGTATTTCACTCGGAATTTCGTAATTAATACCACCAGAAATTTCCTCGTCGGTCATTCTTAGATGAATAATGGTATTTTGTCCATATTGGACGTCCAATAATTTGGCCTCAAGTTGTCCTTATTATCCAAAGGAGCAGTCATTACATTTTTTTCCACATCTATCATAATAATCATAGTAAAATTAAGGTGCACAAGATTTTTTAAGCTAGGAAATCAGCAAGAAAACAACAATTCTAATAAGGTTTCCAATTTCTTCCCTCATGGACAATCGACTGTTATACTGCCATCTAAAAATACCCAACCAAATTAACCAAATTAATTTTTGTTGTAATTTTTTGATGATTCCGGCATTTCCACCCAAATTATAAAAAAACAAAGATGACACGACCCCGAGTTTCTGACCAACCCCGGTGCTCTCTGGAAACGATCAAGAACGCAGGAATCCGGTCGATAAGGGTTTTACACAACCAGTTGAGGAGCAATAACCATGGATCCTCACCCATCCAGGCCTTTGTCCAGCAGTGGTAGAAGCCTCTTTAGACCTTTGGGTGGCAGCAGTCTCTGGATCCCAACATTTTCTTCTCCACTTTTATTTCTTTGCAGTCTTTAGGGACTAAATGTAAACCGATTTCCCTTCTCCGGCAGACCCAGGTGATGTATCGCATTCTGACTCCTGCCTACAGACCACTGGTCGATCTAAATATTGGAAAGGAAAGGACCACAATATTCCCCCACCACGTGGTTCGGAAGCGTTTATCTGTGGCCTTCACGGCCCATGCGCACTAATCTCGCTCGCTTCCTGCTCGTTCACGTGTGATAGTCTGATACTGCATGTTTTCCATGACAAATGACGATCGAGTTTGTCCTGCCTTCATATACATTAAAGAAATCAGTAGACTGGACACATTCCGAAAGAACGCAAAGGACCTAAATTCCAAAATCTAGGTCCGAGAACTCATCACTATATTTCTACTACAGCGATATGCGCTATTCCATCGTAATAGAATTTTCTTTCTCATTGAGTGTTCTAAATTGATACATTTCGTATTAAAATACAAATAACTATAATAACACTCACCGTATCTCCTTTAAAATGTCAGATTGTTTTCACTCAGTGGAGCTGGAATAGCAAAATTGATAAATTATATTTCCCATAATCATGCCGTGATAAAGCCAAGAATTGCTAAATTAGAGATACTCGTAACATAAAGCTCTACAGATTTAGCGCCTAGAAAAACGCCACCTGCTGGAGATAGGCATCCAAAAGAATGCCCATCTCTAGATGAGACTCTTGTACCAATACAGTGTACTCTTCAAAGGATTCGCCAAGCAAACTTCTTCAAATCCTGAGTTTGTCTCGTGCATCGGCCATTCTATA
This sequence comes from Apotomis capreana, assembly GCA_947623375.1. Taxonomy (NCBI): domain Eukaryota; kingdom Metazoa; phylum Arthropoda; class Insecta; order Lepidoptera; family Tortricidae; genus Apotomis; species Apotomis capreana. Next base: position 7,524,919 of record OX392514.1, read on the forward strand.
TGAAAAAATAAAACACAGTCATTAGAACCACGCAGACTAGGAATAGGAACTAGAAGTTAGAATACCGGAACACAGGTACTAAGTAGGTACCATAATACCATAAAAGACAATTAATAAAACAATTGACTGCTCAAGTTTTTTATCCCTCTTAATCCTGAAAACGTGCTTATTATATATCTTCCTCATTGTATCCGATATCATGACTATGAGCATTAATCTACTTAATGAGTATAATTGTGTGAACTTGTGTGTAATATTAGTATAGCGATCCTAGAGACAGGGTCGTCGACTGACCTTGTATGTCGGAACTTAGGTTAGTTTAAAGTATTATTAATCCCAAAATGTAATAACTTAATATAGTTTTTTGGACTGTCCTCAAGACAATGATCTAAGTCGCATCAATCATGTCTACTTACTTTTGAATTAAAATGTAGCAAGCTGCTTCGAAAATGTATATTCTGATGGTTTTCATGACAAAGAAAAACTTAATTAACTATCGTTGCCTCCTATTATGATTATGACTCCACTCTTCGACATAACTACTATAATAAGGGAATTTGGAATAACAATAAAGGAACCTTAGGAGGTGATACAGGGGACTATTTGGAAGAGTTTGAACTCTAAGTATCGTGGCCTCCTATTATGACTCCACTCTTCGATATAACTGCTAACTATAATACTGTTTCGAATAACGACGTGGGAACTTTAGGAGGTGACACAAGGGACTGTTTGGAAGAGTTTGAACCCTCTACATGTCTTAGTCCAATCTGTGTAAGTCTTTTTATTTATTGAGACTTTGTAAACTTTTCAATTTTTGGTACAAATTAAAATAGTCCCTGTATCACCTCCTAAAGTTCCTACATCGTTATTCCAAACATCTTGTATATATTATCTTCTTAAAAGCATCTGAGAAAAAAAAATGTATTTTAAAAATTGTAAAGTGCTTGGTATTTTTAGTGCTTGATATTTCTATGTATAACTTTTCTCTGTGTTTTATTTAGATTATAATATAACAGTTAGAAAAATATGACCCGTCTCTTCTGGAAATACGGCGCATAAAATAAAGATTTACCTAATCCCATACGGATTACAGTTTCATAACCTATTGCGACAATATTAAACATGCGGGCGACTGCCTCCAGACTTTATGTTCCAATTACAAAACATAATAACTGCCTATGAAGCTCAAACACATTTGTTCCCTTTTCCGTTGTAATAGCGGAACAGACGATGTTATCACTTTCGCCCGAGTTGCGCCACGTTATCGGTATCACGAGGGCGTGTATATGCACTGATAGTCTTGTTTTGCCTAATTTTCAATTGTTTTAGCTTATCTGGCCTTATGTGACCTGGATGAAGTACTTTAAAGAAATAAGAAAATGTGTCTCCTGACTTAAGGTCACATATCCTTTAGTTAGGGCAAGGCAAAGGGGATTCACAGTGCATCAGCGCCATCGCCATAATCTTGAGAAATTTAAGTTTCTGTTTTCAATTCGCTCTAAGTCTTCCTTCACGTCCGTCACCCCTATTATTTATTTCTAAAATTCATACGATATCACCAGACTTCCTATAATATGAAGTATGGATGGAAACAAATGGATTTTTATTTTTGGACAAATCTGATAAAACAAAAGTCCTCAAAAATCTTGTAATAGATAAGTTAATGGAACATCACGCCATTGGAGCTGATAACAGTGTACCTACTAGTAAAATTGTAATAAAGATTTTGCTCCTATAACTAAATTACACTATGCCTAAACTGTAGGTAGAACCTACTGTATGAAATGCGTATATAATCTAAGCCAAATAACACCCCACAAAAAATAACAAAAGAACACTTAAACTGTATCGCGTGCTTGGAACTAGATCACTCAATAGCTGTTTTACGATTGAATGGTTACTAGTACCTAACAGTCCCTCCTTCATGGCCACTGCTTATAACCTTGTCTTCTACAATAGAACTATTATCCTTCAATCCATCGCCATCCTCGTTTGTCGCGTTACTTACACCTTTCACCTATGGTCAAGTACTACCGTGCAAAACTACTAGTAGTATCCACCAACGCATTGCATATATACAGCAAAAAACAGCAATGCTGTAAGCGCCAAATTGGCCTACTGGCGGTTACAGCATTTTTGATTTTGCCATCGTTACGTACATACGGTATTTTGCATGATCGTATTGTTCCTAGAATTGTAGTGTATTTAGCTACAGGACAGTGCAGTCATTAGTGACGGCATACTTTCACAAGGCACTTCCTAGGCAATTAGCTATAACAACAGGCCAGACGTCACGAAATTGGATAATTGAATTATTAATTGGTCAGAGTTTTGCGATTGGACTCGCGTTCGTCTTCCTAGGTTTTGATAACACGATTTAAAATCGAAAGTCGGAACGAAATTTGTTTTTTCTACACATTAGACCGAAATAATTCGGGAAATAAGGTATGAAATCAATTATAATATCTAGGTAAAGTTGTCGAATTAATTACTTTTAATTATTCACAATTGAATTGCGGCATGAGTAGGTATCTACACCAGTAACCAATCTCACACCCGGCTGCGCCAAAGCATGATATTAATGCATATTCATCAATTTATATATTTTAGTATCTGGGCTTAATTCCATGTAACAGATATCACAGTGAAAATATATGATGCAGTTTTTTGCTACTTGGCACAGTTGAGATGGGACTGTACCTAACTAAACGCTCGTTAACTAAATTAAGTATTATTACGTTCTGATATAGCAAACAAAATTACTTATATCACCCAGTTCATCAAGATTAATTAATTACATTTGTTTACAACACGCATCATTAGAAATTAGTTAATACCGAATCTAGACGTTGTTCCATTGTCTGAAGCTTATTATTATATACTCATACTACAATCTGGAGCAAAAAAATCCCATATTACTCCACACCATATAACCGTTACGTTATTCGCCTAATAAACAATAATTATTAACAAATTACGTCGTATTAAAGCGATATAACAATACAACCGTAGCAAATACGATTTGGAAAAACCCCACACTAGCGGCTTTTCTCATAAGAGTCGACGTCCTGACAGCGCTCGTCGGCGAGCGTCGTCGGCTTGACGCCAGTGGCGTTTATCAAGCGTTTGCGTCTCACCAGCGCCCATGCAACGACGACGCAACGTCATTAATCGGAATAAGTTAGAATCGCCGCATTTCCGCTGTGAAAGCGCTGCACTTCTAGCATAACTGTGACATGCGAATCTTCGTCACTCGACAAAAATATTACATGTCAGTTTCATACGGTTAATACCGTGCGAGCAAGACAGGTAATGCTGAAACGCGCCAAACAAAGTCGCAAATGGTGTCACGACACAGTTGCGCTGTCGCTGCGTCGACGCTGGGCGAACGTTGCGTCATTACTGCGCCTGCGCGGGGCTGACAGGACACCGACTGTTAAAAGACGCTAGTGTGGGCTGTCTTAATCTGTTATACATTTAACTGCGTCTTAGTTTTTATCGGTAATATCAGTAATCTACTTATGGGATTTTAATTTTTTGCCGTGCTATGATCTACGCCGTGCATTGTTATCCTTGGTTTTTCTAAGTGGAAACATGCGATGATTAATATACTTGTATCCTTCCTTCTGTGTCCTTAAGTTATATCTATCTTTAAGCAAGACCATTTTACTACACGCCTAGAGCCGTTCTAGATAGCCTGCGCAACAGCGCACACTAGGATGTCCGGCTCCGCCTTTCTTATTTGTTGAGACAAAGTCGGGGTAAATCGAACTGTTTTCCTCCAATTTGCTCTATCGTTAGAACTAGTATTAGCAAATTGGAAAAATACAGTTCAATTTGCTCTATCCGTAAAACTCGTAGAGCAAACTGGAGGAAAATGTACAATTTGCTCTATTAGTAGATACAGATCGTAGAGCATAGTGGATAGATTCGGGAAAAATGTCTAAAACTTTTCTCGTCAGCATTTTTGAACAGATAAGAAGCCTTATGTGTTGTAATACTTCTAATATGGCACACGCGCTTATGCAACGATACTTGTAAATCACTGAAGTGTGTTCCGCCAACATTTTCAGGGCTAGTGAAACTAACCCGCATTTTGTAATCGCGTTGTAATGTTACATACTACTTGGATTATACGAGTAAGTGACGAAATTCTAGGAGTGGTTTCAATGCACACGGGGATTGGAGTCGGTGGATATGTTCATGTCCATGTTATGTTACGACATTTAAACACTAGTAGTGGCAGATTAGTGTCAGTCGGTAGTGGTAGTCATATGAAAATAAATACAACGAAAAGTACAGAAACAGAAGTATAGGCGGTCGCTAAAGCGTGGTCTCTTTCGGACAATCTTAGAGACTAGCAGAATAAGTCCATGGATATACTATATAATTATGAACTTGAAAAAATCCTAACAAATAAAATAGTGCGCGGAGTCCCTCCGCGCGGAAGAAGTGAAACTTCGTAAAGTGGAAATGAAAATAGGAAGGGGTAGAAATTGATTTTTAGTGAACTCATATTGTTTCTTTAAGACAAACTTCTTCACTCTCGCTCTGTCTCTTTCTAATCCCCCTCCCCAGGAGCGTTGAACGTTTAACGCAACAGTGCTTTCCTATACCCCCTCCACGGTAGTTGTTGTTGGAAGTCGCATTAGAAGTTTCACTTCAATAAACGATCAATAATAATCTCAATATGTAACTAAGTAGCGGGCCTATGATGGTTGCGTTTATCACGTGATAAATAGTTGATATATCATCTGTCACTCACACTCGCAGTTTAAAAAAAAAACAACAGTTGCTTTGTCACTATTTATCGCATGATAAACACAGCCATCATATGCCCGCTGGTCTAATTTGGTTTTGACTTCTGAATTATAACTTATCGTTGAAGTCACAGATATAACTAACAAGTTACTCATAAATTCAAATATTTAATATTCATAGTATTTTGCGCGTGATGTATTAATGATAAATATATTTTACGCTAGTCACTGCCATTCCCAAGATTTTAACGTTTATTTATATTTGCCTAAGCCAAGATTCAAGGTAACACGCCTAATACGATTGCTAATGTTTAAACATAAATAAATTAAACTTGATGTTATGACAACATTAATAAATCAATATTGAACATAAGTTATTTTTACTATTATTACATTCTAAAATTATATTGAAAACCATTTTCAAGACTTCGGGCAAAATCTTAACAGCGGAAAGTACTTCTGCCAATCGATAATCAATTTTGACCGCCAAACTTATAATATTATTAAAACTTTCGTGAGACATCTAGCGACTAACGGCGTAGCACCACGGATAGCTGTCCCTGATGAAGAGCTCCATATGAGTTCGAAATATGTCGGGCCGTTCCTGACAATTTTTACGTGAGTAAAAAACGGTTTATAACTACTAAAGACAGATATATAATAGTTTTACAAGATAGCAGTGAAGAAAGACGGGCAGCACTATGTCCGTTCTGTCCGTAGCTTTTAGCTCTGAGTAGAGATTATTCGTACCAGAACGCTGCAATTTGGCACGGATATAGTTCAGTATAGTTAAGGATATTGTATATAATGAAATTGAAAGAAAAATTATCACACATCATATAACTTACAAAATGTACTCAACAAAGTAAAAATCACATACAAAATAACTCGCATGCCGTTGTAAGTTACAACGGCATGCGAGTTGACAACTTGTAACACAGTAGTAAATATAAGTTTGTAAAGGAACAGAGAAACCAAAAAGCTCTAGTCATTTGATTCTTAAGAGCTAAGTGAGGAGAATAGGTTGTCGTTGGCAAGAAGAGACCTTCCTCATTTGTTGAGACAAAATCGGTGCGCGTTCGCAACCACTCCTATGAGCCGCGTACCTATACGTCGGTTGGTCTCCTCACCACGTTCCATAACCACAACCAATGGCGTCTCATTTTACACAAACAACCTATAAAATAGAGTTTCCAAATACAACCTTTAAGATAGAGTTTACAGTTACCAAAAAGCTCTTTTCTTGTGATGAGGAACTACGGAACCCTAAATTGCGCGTGGACCGACACGCACTTGTCCGGTTTTATATCAAAATGTGAAATTGCGTGTATGAGCGCAAAAAAGTCTTAAACGCGCATTTGTATGCGAGTGCCCGTTCCAAACCGGTATGGCAATAACGCCCTTCGGAGGGCTTAGCATGGTCCATAACCATGTTTCATTCTAAAATATTTTATCAATATTGGACTCTAATTAAGCATCATTTTGGTAAGACTAAATTTCGAGCATCAACATACTCATCAGGATTCATATGGTCATTCTTGCATGTACATCACGTCATCATAACTGTGACACGCAACTCTTTGTCGCGCGACAAAAACTACCTGTCACTTTCTTGTCAATACCATGTGAGGGAAACGGGTGACGCTGCGCGAAGTCGCGGCAAGACATGCTAACCTTGCAGAGCAGCAGAAGTTGCTACGCACGCTGTGTTCAAATTTTGTGCTCAAAAGGCTGTACTCTATTATCAAAAAAATAAGGGTTGTACGTTGCACACTGTACAGGTCATTGTGAGTGTGTTATGCTGCTTAGCTTTTTTACTTCAGCTGCTGACTCTACAATTTTCGCGTTACCACCCGGTTACATGCTTATAGCGTCCGACTTCAAAGCACAACTTTTGTAAGAAAAAGACGGCCCCGCAGCACCGCCGCTCGAGCGGGGCTCGCAGCGGAGAAGCAGATGACCACAGCCATCCACAAAATTATGGCCACAGACAAGGCGGTCGTTGGGCGCTTCCGACGGCTAGCCGAGACTTAAGAATACGAGACTGTGTCTTTTGTGATGCCAAAAGTTGAAAACGAGGTAATACGTGGTAAGAGAGGGAGCTTAAGAATGGATCAACTCCAGTTTTAGGAACATAGGAATGAAAGCATCTTCTTACTATACTTGATGACCGTGCCAGCGCCTCGAATGTATTTATTAATGAGCTAACATTAGTCAACTAAGTCGCATTTCCCTCGGTTATTCAGTATATTTTAAACACTGAGAATTCCGACCCCTACTTATGGCCATGCTGTGGCCATGCAATGTGGACTAGCGTCCATGCTTGCTAGCCTCCGCATGTTTTTATTTACAAGAGCTCATGGCCATCTCAAGGGCGCAGGTTTCGCATGCACACACCAACACACTTAACATAACATATTTATCGGCACTGCAAACATAGCCGTAGTATATTTATATACGAGCTAACATGTGGTGTCCGAAGGACATACAATATAATTAAGTATTAAGATGGGGCCTGATTTATTAAGTCTTGTTTAGTACCTTTAGGTTACTTAATTATATAAATATTTTTAAATTGTATTGTAATAATAATGTAGATAGATTTAGTTATCATTTTAAATAAATTGATTAAATAGTTAACTCTGACTTACGTATGTATATTTTATGTATAGTCACTGCAAGAATCGATATCGATAGCATGCCCTACCCTTATGGCCATGCTAGCCTCCGCATGTGTTTATTTACGAGTGAGCACGTGGCCGCCAAGGACGCAGGTTTCGCATGGACGCACCACCAACTTTAATTTATTTGTTTACGCTTTAACTCTTGGTATGCGTATGCTGTCGCTAGTCATGCCGGCCAAAAAAGGAATAAAAATAAGAACTCTACACTTGTAATATGAATCGTAAAATACGCGACTTGTGATTGAAATCAGTATGTGTTTTTTTTGTAGTAGGTAACTATTTAAGTTTTTACTACGGTTTGATATTTTACGCAGAAAACTTGAAGGACTTGAGGTATGTGTTGAAGTATATTTGGTATGCGACGAACAAGGTAACGAGGTTTAAATATGTTTGACTTTGACTTTGTATTAAAAAGAGGATCTAAATGACTCGGTAACTCCTCTACGTTCGCCATTGACGGACACGTCAAGGAGGACTTTATAAATCCTATACGTTACATACATTGGTATTTTTTGAGTACTGTCCTCGCACATATAGTTGACGTTCCTGCAGACAAAAAAAAAATATAGTAATCTAATGTTTAAATTGTATAAATTGTAAATTGTATAAAGAAGTAAAAGAGAAGGCGGAATGTAGAATAAGCTGGAAATTACTCCACCGACAAGAGCTTAGCTCTTAAATATATGATGATGATGAATGTTTAACAAAATATTTATCATCCAATTGTACTATTTTTACGGCAATAGGTGCTGGATCGTCAATCAGCTCGTATTCCACAAATGCTTCCGCGTGGAATTCCACTATATTTTTTATGGCTGTATATGCTGAAAGCGGACAGCTCGGAGCCCTTTCTGTAGACATCCCATAGTTCGTCTTATTCTTGCCAGTACGCCACTGAAACTGGTTTGTACGAATTCCGAGCTTTTGAAGACAGTACTCGTACATGCACAAACTCATGTGTTATGCCAGTTTTTTCAATATGGCAGCGGGTGCAGATGACGGGGAATTATGCATTTTGCATTTTAAACACTCACTAACCATCCTAGACTAACAAAAATTCAGAACTACCAGACCGTTTGTAAGGTAAAAACCCCTTTATTCACTGGATTATATCGTAATAAATGCGCGCAGAATACCGTGGTACAGGGGTCAATAGTATGCAAATTATTAAAATAAAGGTTGCGGCGAAGATTCCGTACTTTGTAATAGTTTGGGCTTCAACATTGTTCTTTACGAAAAATTATTTCATTCATATGAATTAAATAAAACAATTTAAACGGATTATATCGCGTATATTAATTATTTGAGCCTCCCTGACGTTTCAGTACCTTTACAGATACCGTTGTCAAAGGTTGACTGAGAAAAACACAATTTTTCTCTGTCAAAGTTACATTTGTGCAAACTACCCATTTTGTAAATATTAATTTAAAATAAAGGTGTTCATACATGCCAGATGGGCCTAATGTGTAAAGACAGTTACACATGTGCCAGAAGGGCATTTCAGAAAACGTGTATTAATTTGACGTTTGAAGGATGATTGCGTGTGTTTGTGCAAAGGCAAAAAAAACAAAAGGCTATTATAATCTTAGTGCATTAACTGCATAATTAACCATTTGGCAATTTCAATCTTACTGCTCATTTGAAAGTCAAACTAGTTACGCTGTAGTTTAGATGGACTTTGTGCAAATTTTGCACATGGTAAATATGACGAATAACGATTCCGTAACCACTCTACCAACCTATATCAATTTCAAATTAAGTTGTTTGGGACTACGCACGCAAGACGACTGGTTTGAGCACATATCGGAGTCGCTCCTTCTACTCAATTTTGTCCAACTGCTTGAGATTAGTTGATTGCCCTAATTCCGAATGAAGATCTGTCATCGTCACCGGGAAGAAAACACTTTAATAGGAATGACAAAATAAATTCTGGCAAACAAAAGTATCTGCTAGGTGGCTGGGGAACTCCCTAGATCGCTTCTCATTCTCACGTATAGCTGACGTCCCTGTAAAAAAACAGCTGACTGTATTACCAGAGTCCTGCTAATAAGCCATCTCTGGCTACCGTAGGTACCGTAATATTGTTACACATATATACAATGTTATGTGCTCTGCTCTGTTAAAAAATTAAAATTGCCTGATTCAGTCGAAGTAGTCGAACACACGCGAACACGATAAGATTATAGAAACCGAATAAAATTCCATCTCCTAGTAGAAGGTTCAAGTAACCAGAAATATGGAGTGCGCCAGACTGACTTGCACTTGCCCAATTTATAAAAATGATCGTTTTAATTGAGCACTAGGAACGTGGGGCCTCTGAAAGGCGTGGCCGTCGAGATATCGACTGATTGATTATCTACAATCAAGTATCGTTGATATGCAATAACGGCTCATAAATATGAAATGAATGCGATACATGGTGGTCATACCTATCTTAAGGAGAACAAAACAATATAACTGCCATTTATGCAACTACAACTACACGTGCTTGATGTATCGGCAATGTCACGGAAACATTGCTGTAAATTCACGAGCGATACATCCCCGGAGTCCGCCGGGGAGGAGAAATTTGTTCTCGCGAATAACAAAAGAATAAAAGTGGTCCATGGCCAAGAAAAGGTTATTATTGGCTCTAATCCCTCAAACGCAGCGAAACCGCACGCAATCAAAACTGACCGATATCCGCAGACACTTGACTTGAGCTAACCGCAGTAACTTACTCCGAGACCCCCTTTTGGACCACCAGTGTGCAACGGGCCTTAATGATATAATAATAGTGGACGTATTACAGACGGTTGTGTGTAATTGTCCTTATGTAGGGTGCTCGGACGCCTCATATGACATGGAGTCAAAAATACTAGATAAGCCGTGAAGTCTATCTATGAATTCTTTGAGTCTCCTGTAAGTTTCTGAATATATTTAAAGGGATTCAATCGAGAACACGTATAAGTTACCGACGTTTCTGTGTCTTCTAATCCTGCCATAACAAAGGCAAACATAACACATCTGTAACCGTAGCTTTTTGCTGATTTGACATTTGTAAACATTTCTTGGACTAGATACTTGGTTAATAGCATTTGCTTTACGATCTATGCCTTGCCAACTAAGACTAGCTCTTCTTATATTCATCGTCGCCTCGCCTTCGGCTGGGGATCGTGACGAACTGCAGTATCCCTCCACACATTTGAGGTATTGCCGTTTATTTATCTTTGCTCCAAGAAGTCCAAGAACACATATCCTGCCTCTTCTAGTTCAATCAAAATCAACGTGTCCAAAGTTTCGCGTGACGGCTGTGGGACGTAATGGCGATGGAGGCGAGACTGTAATTTTGTATAATTCGGTGCTGGATTAGTCCACACTACGCACACTACTAAGTTTAGTGTTGTGTTTAATGCCACGCACGGGTATTTGAGATACATTAGAACGAAAAGGAAGACTAGGTAGAACGTGGGTCACTAAATGTAGGCCAGCTCTCATCATTATGAAAACTGTAAAGAGGATTTGACTGTGACATCACTAAGATAGTATTTAACACAAACTTCATTACTATTTTATCATTTCGGAAAAAAGCCGAATAGCCGATTTTTTTAAATTGCTTATTATACACATATAAAATATTATGTTCCTTAAGCATTGGATTGGTTTGGACTTGAAACTGCGAGAATGAGGGGGAAGGGTAGGAAATAACGTTACTAGGAAATATTCGGAAATAAATCTCGCTACAATGTCTTCTTTATAAAACCCTCATGCATGTGCGCTCGTGAGGCGTCCTACTTTTTAAACACAACCAGACTTATTTTGATCATAAAGTGTTGTTACTGCGACTGATTTATAGATTTAATGTGTTTTTTCAGTAATCAGTCATTTATTTGCTTAAGCATGGTAAAAATATATGGGTTGTCTTAAATCTATTTACAGAACTACATATCTTGGTACATCGAACGGACACAAAATTTGCGTTTAACAACACTTTGTAGCAAAATGTCCTTGTATATGTCACTAAAGACCACGTAAACGTCTGACTTACGATATGTTTTACGATTGACAAATATTCCTATTCAGCTCACAAACAACTATCAATATTGGTGCGACATTGTCACCGAACTAATCAGGAATTCTAAGCCATACTGAACGATTCGACTTTTATATCGATTTTATTTTTAATCCTCGTTCAGTCCTTGGTCGAAGTCTCACAAATAAGTCTTGTTATTGGTGCGACATTGTCACAAAACTAATCGTGCATTCTAAGTTTTACCGATTCGATTCTAATTTCGATTATCATAAAGCCACGTTCACACTGTCCTTGAGCAAGCCCAAGTCTTTCGAATACGACATTGTCACTGAACTAATCAGTGATTCTAAGCTTCACCGAACGATTCGATTTTTATTATCGATTATCATAAAGCCTCGTCCGCACTGTCCTTCGACTCGCCCACGACACCCAGGACGTGATCTCGATTACAATGAGACATAATCGGACGGTTATTTTTTTATAGTTAGGACATGGAATGCGGGACAAAAAACTGAGCAAAAACATTCAACGGATCACACATGGCGAGCACATGGCTCAAATCACTAGTTATATTACCAATCTTGTTGTGTAATCGTTGTTTGAAGGATATTGGTGAAAGTATCAGGAAATATGGTTAATAAGGCAAAGGAAGTTTGTGATATTTATCATTATCAGCTTGAGTCTATGCATAACCACAACTGATTTATTCATATAGATAGTAATCTTTCAATTATAATTGTTGATTGTTAGTTTCAAAAGCATGTTAACTGATGGAGTTATGTCTACTCTTGCTATTCGACGTTCCTAATGAAATCTATCTAAAACATAAATGTTTTACCTTTAAATGAAACTTGTTAATGTTGTTGAAATCAGGAGGGTTACTCCGATGTTCATAACTTAAGCTTCGTATCATGCGTCCCGCTCATTAAAATATTGTTTGGCAGAAGGTCGAGAGTGATGGTACGCTATAAATTACGAATTTCGATCTTCGGAGGCAGCCCTTCAGTTCGAATATCAATTGGTCAAATTGATGTATACCGGCTACATCACGGATATACCGTGGTATATCGCTCAAATAGCGACATTTTACTTTCAAACGAATAAGGCGCGTGTTCGCCTATAAACAACAATGAATTACATAAATTACGTGAAGTTTAAACATTTTGAACCACATTGCTATAAATAAATACAAGAACTAGCATTTACAATGTTACACAAAGATTTATGTCCCTAGTAACAATTTGTTTCTGTCAGTAGTAGGAACAGACGGTCCTTCCCGTCTTAATTTAACTTGACATTTAGAAGGGGTTAATAGTGCAGCCCATGTGCAATTGGCGTGGCAGACAGATGAACAAACAGACGCCAGACAGAATAAGAAGAATATATTAAATGTCGATGATATCATAATTATACAACGTCAATCATTGACCGGGCAAGGGAAGCGTCCACGTTTCAGCTTGGAAAACATGCTTTCGTATTTGCGAGGTCTAGATGTCCGGCTGTTCTCGCCTACAGACTACATTTTGTGAGTAGGTCGGATAAAATATAGTACATTACGTAACATTAGAAGCCCGAAGCCGAAGGCGAGACACGAGTTTGGAATTCTTTTACCAGCAGAGTCACGTATGACGTTTTCCATCACACTTTGGAGGAAATAAAACAAAAGTAGTAGTAGTCAGTACCAAAATAACTTACCGCCCTAGGGCGTAATACACGACTTACCGCCCGGGGGCGTAATATACGATTTACCGCCCGGTTTTCTAGCATGTAAACCCCAAAGTATGACAAAAATTACTTACCGCCCTAGGGCGTAATTTACGACTTACCGCCCGCTTTTCTAGCATGTAAACCCTTGTTTACGACCAAGTGTGATGAAAAAACACATACGAAACGGGTTTACTCACGTCGTCGCGACTGATCGGCTCTCCTAATGATAAATCGCGTACCGATGCGAAACATGTCGAAAGATATTAGACTTCTACGACGTGAGTGAAGTGGTATTCCCGTTTCGTATGTATTTTAATATTTTTAATAGACTCACGAGAGTTTTCCATATAAAATAGGTTGGATAAGTTATTTTATTTTAGGTTTCAGTAATTTCGAAATAAACTTGCGAGGTCTGCAGCTCACAGAGCCGCTAGTTTATTATAAATAGCTTTATTTCATGCGAATCGGTTGAGAAATGATGTCTGTACGCGAGAACAGCCGTACTTGCCAACATCCAAGCATCCAGACTTATGAAAGAAATCAAACGTTTAGTAGATAGTCAACTATGTTAAAAAAATGGCGAAGCTGAAACAGATACCTTTTGCTCGCTTTGCTTGCTCTGTCAAATAGAGTAATTTGGTGTGAAATAATAATTTTAGCCACTACACTCAATCGAGTTAAGTTTGCACCCGAATCTTATGGCGCTACTTACAATTAGGAATGAGGTGCAAACTTTTTTCAAACATGTGCTACGCCTATCGAGTACCCTGATAAACTAACAAATCATTATGTGATACCATGAGTAAGCCTGAGGAAGGATTTTGCAAGTTTAGAAGAGGGGGTACGGATATCAACACAGTTAATTGAATTATCGCTGCTACGTTGCTGCCTGGTGGCAAAACGGCTCGAACAACTTTCAAGATCCCAATAGATTTGGACAGCACGGAACTAAAGTCCTGTCTGCGGGGTATCAAGAAACTGTGATAAAGCAAAACTGACACAGACCGATTTCCACGCGTGCGGAGCCGCGGGCACAGCTAGTAGGTAATATAAGCAGTTCAACCGAGTTTGGGGTCTTTAGAATCGTCTCAGTGAGCAATGGATGGATGTTCAAAGAATAGTACAGTCGGCTATAAAGGCTTGTCACAAATTTTTTTTGACAGTAACTTACTATTTGGGAGAAGACAAAAGAAAATCGGTAGCTAAAGATCATGGTTGATATAGAAAATCCGCAAGAGGCGTGTGTGGCTAACGTGGCTAAAGCCTATAGAAGGTTGTAAAAATTAAATCTATATTCCAACGTCAGATTCGATGTTGACAAATGACGAAGGAAATATTATTGTCAGCCGAAATCCGATCAATCTATACCTTTCTTACAATTCCACGAAACACGTTGATTCACAAAAAAAAATACTCAAACATTGAATTTTTGAAGTCAGTTAAAAATTAAGTGTAACAAGAATTGCTATAAGCGTTTTGTCCCAAAACAAAAGAGTACAAGCGGACAGTAACAAATGACTAACAAAAGATACGTATTCTAAAAATAAGACTTCGTGTGGTTCCCCAGTCTGCATCCCCCCTGCATCGTTATAATTTACACTACAGTAGCGTCTATTCATATATAAATCACCAACCATTGCTGTTTTGTTTGATACTACAGCTATTGGTTGCATTGTCTTCCGCGCAATGTATATGGTAATAGTTGAAATTGTAGCTTCATCTGAAAGGATATTTCAGTACTTCTCTGCATATCGGTGCCCTAAATGTGTCATGGTGGGTGCGTCAGTCAGGATGTCTAATTTAGAATATAATAATATGTAATAAGTATTTTATGAAACTAATCAAAGTCTATAGTTGCTGAATGAACAATAATGAATCATTAATTATTTAGGTCAGTTTAAAATAACATACTCGTTAACGTTAAAGTTTCTCAGTTAAATAAGAGTTCTCGTGACAGATTTTATCTTACAAAAAAGTATAACTTTTTGAAATATGCAAATATACACAAACTCGTATTTTGGTGGACATAAATCATCATTATTGGCCTTTTGCATCTATAACAGATGAGTTAAGCAGCGTCGAATAAAGTGCGGCATTTCCGAAGATGGCTGGATAGCTCGATACGAGAGCGACTGCCACGGCCGGCCGCATAATTGACAAATAAATGTTGCGCCTATCGGTGAAGGGGGAAGCTGCACGCTGGTGTCTCCCGATCCACTTGTGGGAAAGAGAAGCAAACCATGCTTCATTATGTGCAACCACACGATTGCAAAGTCTTCCTCTAAAGGTCACGGTCTTCAGACATATCCTCCCAGTGTTGGGTTTCAATCCTGAAGGATAAGTCCATCAATGGCCAAAAATATATTTATCGAAAATAATACGTTTTGTTGCAATGCTGTAAAGTGTAGACTCTTGATCAAAGTTGCATTTGGGTTAGGTACTTTATTTCACTGAGATAATTTCTTAACATCAGTCGCCACTGAGCACGTTTGCTCGCACGTTGAGCGTCGTTTGAGCACATTCCTCTATTACTCTTTGAGGAGAAGAACAATTCTATAAGTACTGAAATTGAAATCATTTATTCAGTAACTAGGCCCGAAGGGAAACTTTACAAATTCAAATTGTGAATCTACTGAAATTTCCTAAGAGCAGATCGCTGTTCAGAAGAAAGCCGAAAGAAACTCAACAGTAAGTCATTTTCTAGTAAATT
Organism: Apotomis capreana; assembly: GCA_947623375.1. Classification (NCBI taxonomy): domain Eukaryota; kingdom Metazoa; phylum Arthropoda; class Insecta; order Lepidoptera; family Tortricidae; genus Apotomis; species Apotomis capreana. The sequence continues at coordinate 7,540,792 of OX392514.1, forward strand.
ATACTCCAGCTTGCCATGGTATTCCTAATTTCTTTGACGCCACGCCAATACCATAATAAACATAATACATGAAAATACAATCGCTCCTTATAAAAGCGTGCTATAAAAAACCTATACAATTATCATATCAATTATTCAATATTATTTTTCTTTATCAGTAACATAAAATACTTGTTTTTTTTTACATCTCAAAGCGTCAGTTAACATTGTAGATGATATCGCCACTAATTATGGTTTTCGGAGCCAATAAAATTTAATTGACTTGAAAGGATTTTTTGTAATAATACTTAATTCCAATATCGTTACTATCCTTGAGATGGGATGGATGATATCGGGATATTTAATTTCCTTCGATGAAAGACGTTACATTTAATATTCGAGGATCTAATGAGTTAAAATTTATGGCTGCTTTAGATTTTATTACAATGTTTTTTATATGATTTCAATGCTTGCTTTTTTAGATGAATTTATATTACTTTGGACTAGGGATCGACTCAAAGAGAATTATCTAGATCTAGATATCCAAACCAGAGGAATATACACAGGGTAAAAATGAACATATTATTACATTTACGGGCACTTCCAATGGTGGTCTTATTATATTATGTACTTAGGTTATTAAAAAAGTTATGTTTGTTTTTTTCGAATAATAGTAATTACTTTGGAGGGGTGTCGGATTTCTTTGCAGCTTATGTACAATCGCCATCAGATAAGGCGTCCATAAATATCTGAACATGTACTGTAACGCCCAGTAAATAAGAGTCATGTTCAGATATTTATCAACGCCTCATGTGCTGCGATATATTTGATGGCGACTACACACTTCACTATGTCGCCTGGTGACAAGCAAAACTCACTAAAATTTCTGTCACAATTAAGATCCGTACGGTTCCAGGCTTTATATTGGTTATATAGGCGGTTGTCACCAGGGATTGTAAAGGGTCGTGCGAGCTCGATTAAAATGACGTATGAAAACTTACCAACCAGTGACGACCCTGTCATTTCAATGAATTTGCTCACATCTTAACTGGTTGGGTTAAGTTTGCGGATACAGAAATACATCATCTGTGTTAAATTTCGAGAAAATCTCAAAATACATTTTAGTCTTTATTTTGAGACTTAAATAGAGGTGTGCCGCTCTGTAGAACGTTTCGTGATTTGTATGGGAAGTGTTCTCGTGAACGTTCTTTCCCCATACAAATCGGGAAACGTTCTCGGGAATGGTACATATCTATTTAAGTCTCAAAATAAAGATGAAAGTTTATTTTGAGATTTTCTCGAAAGCCATGAAGAGTAAAAGAAAGAAACTACGTACATATCCATGTTATACCGGGTGTTGCCTATGATCATCCTCCTAGCCTTTGTCCCATATCTTTGTTGAGAATGAATTCTCAATTGGGGTCGGCTACCTAAATCCCAAGATGTGGCTTAGGCACTAGTTTTTACGCAAACAACTGCCATCTGACCTTCCAACCCAGAGGGGAAACTAGGCCTTATTGGGCTTAGGTGGTTTCCTCACGATGATTGTTGCCTATAATAGGAGAAATTAATAAAGTGTTACTTTTAAGAAAGGGTACAGAGCTACAGAGGTTGGGTAAATTAATCCGCCTCAATAAATAATATTAAGGTTTGACATTCAGATTTCATTTTGTCCCAATAACTGTACCTACCTCTTATGTCTCGCATAAAACATATTGAAATGTAACCTCTACAACGCACGCTTTAGCGTTAATTTTGCAGTCACAGCTTGCCATAAAATGTGATAACTTTGAAGATGGTGTACCATTTGGACTTCCCGTACTTTCTTCGCTTTTTATATTGGTATCACTTACAATGGTGAATGTTGGAATGAATAAGCAATAATTTAATTTCTTTCTGCCGCTACGCCCACCGACCTTTTGCTGAGCGATATTGGAGACAATTTATTTCCGAGCCTGTGCTATTTATATGTAAATATTATCGTATTTTCGGAGAAATAGTTTCGATTGAAAGTATTGACGTAGGTAAAGCAAGTTTAAGGGTTTGTCTTTCTATTTTAGAATCATTCTTATAAACGCAGGTTTCTTTCTATCTTTCTTTTATTTTCCTTCTTTGTGTGTGTGATTGTCCTCAGTTTTTTAAGCACAACTGTATGCTACTTACCTACTATGCACGAGGCAGACAGTTATGCTAATATATTAGCCTTTTCATATATTTTCAATGTCATGAGTAGTCTTGTTCATACATCAAATACCTGAACAGAATCTGTCCTTTGTTCACTAATTACAATACCCATACCACTTACTATCAGTATTATTTCTAATATTAGAACTACAAATTCGGTTAATTGTATGTATCAATTTCAATCAAATTAAATAAATAAATAAATATTAAGGGACAATCCTACATAAATCGACCTGAATAGTCCCAAGCTAAGCAAAGCTTGTACTATGGGTTCTAGACGACGATATGTACATTATATAAAACATCCATGAGTCATATTATTGTACTGTCATCATACAAATATTTACCAAATTAGATATCATATTTCAATGAGTTCGATAAACAATGCAAAATGAATACGAGTACCTTCTCAAAAACAAAAGCTTTCTAAACCTATGTAGCACACCTTCATAGCAACGTTCCATTACGTCTAAATTATAATTAGGGACGTTCGGGCGTCATTTTAAAATAAGAATGACAGTAAATGTTTGTGCGTGTTTAATTTCGGGACCACCACTGGTTCACGCGACGGCGCTACATTAAAAAAATGGGGCTATCCAAAGTATGTCAGGTCGGACAATTGGTTCACCTTTGTAATGACTCTTTTGATAACCAAAGCGGGTTTTTAGAACAAAAGTTTAATAAACGGCCTTGTTACGTGAAATGGATAGGGTGGGTCTGTGTGTATCGCTGTCTGTCTATCCTTACCTTACTGACCTCACCACGAGTATTCGCCTGTAATGTAACAAAAAATATTTGAAGATTTCATTTCTTTTTTGTGGCTCACGTTAAGGAACTAGCCTAAGATACCGTATTGCTACATGTACAAGTTAAAATGATGTTGAGTTGATTAGAAAATAAAATATTTTTATTACAGCTGTAAAGGTGTCAGAGTATAGTCATTTTAAGAGCTTAATCTTATATTCTGTGATAGAGTCAGACCACGCTTACTCTTCCAAGCAAATGAACTGTCAAACCATACAAAGTGAGTCAGATTGTATGGTATGACGGTTCATTTGATTGGAAGAGTGAGCGTGGTCTGACTCAGCGTTGTGTCGAAATTTTTATAATAAACTAGCGACCCACCCCGGCTTCGCACGGGTGCAATGCTGATAAATTATGCATGTATTATACATATAAACCTTCCTCTTGAATCACTCTATCTATTCAAAAAACCGCATCAAAATCCGTTGCGTAGTTTTAAAGAGTTAAGCATACAAAGGGACATAGGGACAGAGAAAGCGACTTCGTTTTATACTATGTAGTGATAGTGATAAGTTAATTGAGATAGTTAGTCTTTCACTTTTAGTTTATTTCCATTCTTTGTTTATTATATATGTCTCCCTTGTAATTGTAAGTTTTATTGCCGACCCCGATTAAAGCACATCACAATAATTAACTGTTTTCTTATTTTTATTATCTTGTATTTAGTATTTTGATATATTTTCTTAGTTGGTTAATCAAGACTTAAATTGCATCCTTCTCTTTGCTTTCCCATATAATAACGATCTTCTATAATAATCGAACGATCCTTTGGCCGCATTCTTAGAAGCGTATTACTCACCTGCTTATTAGATAATATTTTAAGAATAAATGCATCAGATTTGTGAACGTTTCGACAAAATCCCATTAATGATAACCGCCCTCGAAACACTTAGGATTAAGTTCATGAACGCGTGTTAACTCCTTTTTTGACTATCATTTAATAACATAATTAATTAGGAGGTTATGTAGAGCGCCCACATTTTATCTTAACTACAGTTTAAGCTTCTTTAATCTTAATTTATGAACATCTGAATAAGCAACTGGAATTAGTACGGGCCGTCACACATGTATTTGTCTATAACTATACAGTTACACCTCCGAATTCAACCTTAATTTTAGATATGTTTTGCGTCGATTATGGTAACTATTCGTGGTGGCACTTGATATCATAGTTATTCATCACTGATTTTGGAATATAGTCCCTTATGTGGTGTAATCATCACGTACGTTTTCTTAAAGTGTACTTAAGCGTTATTATATGACTGAAAACAATAGTGATCTTATATATTCGATTATATTTTTATTATTCAATTTATGACTAGGTACGTTTTATAGAGCGGCATAGATAGCATATACGTATGAATATTTGTTACATTATTAAACATGCTCTATAATAAAAAAAAAATCTTCAAATATATTCTGGTTACACAGATAATATGTATTTTATAGATCTCCAAATGAATACTTATCTAAATTAAGACTTACGTATAAAAATAAACCGACCAATCAAATCATGATTTTACAGGAGCCCTTTTTTGACCGTAACCGTAAGTCACAGACCAATAAACCTAGGTTTATTGGTCTGTGCCGTAAGTCATTATATTTACGCTGGCCAAAACTATTTCCTATTCCCAATTTAAAGAGTCAAGTTATTCATTATTTATAGTGATGTGTAAAACCGTGGGAGGTTTCTCCTCTACCCTATACCAAACTAAATTCACAAGCGACTGACAGTATCCTAAAATAATAGTCATAAATAAGGGCAGGCACAACATCTCCAATTTTATGGACATCCTCTAATTAAAAAAAAACTGAGCCGTACTTTTTAAGTAAAGGTCGTGACTTATAATTTTTTAATCCGTAATAAAATATAAAATACAAGGTCGTAAATAGCGTTATTGAATGAAAAGAAATAAAAACTTTTATCAAAAAACCGCATTATATTTCTTTTTATTTTATCAGGGACACCTGAGGATAATAGGGTGTGGTTCCCAGGGCATAATGTTGTGTTTCGTGCTGTATGGACCCTGTTTTATGGAGGGTGACAAATCGTGCGCAAATAACTGTCTTTATATAAATTAAATAAATAAATATTTTTTATAATTTTCGACTTTGAGTCAAAGTAGTAAGATTTGAAGTGACTGCACATGTAGATACGATCAAATCTTAACTGTCAGGAACGTCTTTCTAAAAGAGCTTTAATAGCAATGATTGTTTGGTAAAATTACAGACTTTATGGTCTAAAACATAAAGTATAAATTACGATTTACATCCAACATTAGATACGACATTTCATTGATAAATTTTATATTTGATCTCGCAGACAGCCAGTCCTTCTTAGAAATCATTGGGATCTGGAGATTATTTGTTTTTTCCTGAAAAACAAGATTAATGTGATGCGAGGTGTGAAGTTGTCCTAAAACGGATTTAAGTGGGCTTTGGCTTATGAGTAATTAATTACATTAGGGTTCCTTTTTGGCAATGTTAAAATAAAATAAAAAGTTACGCTTTCTTTTCATACTTAATTTGATTTTTTTTGGTAGATAACTATCTGACAGAAATTGCACATGTTTGTTATTGAATGTATTTAAATAAACTTATACAATCTAGTTTATTGAAATAATATCGAATTGTAATATAATATCAAATCATTTATCATTTACTTTCTGACCATTGTTTATAAAATGTTGTTAAATGTTTGGTTTTGTTTTTATTAAAAAGTCAGTAATTTTTTTGAAGAAATTCATGTTTCTTTAACTATTATAATATACCGAAAAGGGTTGGGGTAAAAGCTACGTTGTACATAATTATAGTTTATTAACAATCTATAATTCTTTACTTCGGTAAACCAACCAAAACCCTACCCATAACATCTCTATCAACGGATTATAGTCGTATTCCTTATATTAGAAACCTCCCAAATATTTCCACAGGATTATAATATTACGTAACAGGTCCCCGATTTTATCCAATCCATTACTCGTCTTTGAATTCCATTTTTAAAAAATCAGGTAGCGACCGAAGTGCATCCAAGCGATTAGACCCCTCATGTTTTCTTTTTTTTTACCATCCCTCGATGATATATGACATTTTTTCTTTTTTTAAGCCTGGGAGTTTGTTAGTAGCCAGTATCGTCAGAAATGTCAACACGAGCATAGATAATAAATAGATTTCCATTTGGGATCTGTTTTGAATTTGGACAAGTGATAGATTAGGCTGAAGTTTATTTGGACAGGATGATTAGATATATAAGCATGTGTTCGGGTTGACAAATGCATTGGCGAAGCTAGTTCTTTTATCGCTGGCATTTTACTAGGCCGCTTAACTAGGCTAAAACATGGTTTTGCTTAACATCATTGTGCATTTTTTTAAGTGATTTACCAAAGTCCATCTAACTACCCTATTTAATTTACTATTGATACAATGATCAAAGCACAAAGAAAAATTTAAGTGTTTGTAACCTCGCTGATGAGACCGGGAATCGAACCCGGTACCGTCTCTGGATTACCAGTCCAGCGTCTTAACCTCTTAGAAGAACTACCCATATAACACGTATTTGAATTTATATTTGTGGTTTGATCTTTGTATCAATGGTGCAATATTAAAAAAAATGTGGTGTATCCACATTAAAAATGGGCAAGTGCGAGTCCGACTCGCGCATGAAGGGTTCCGTACCATAATCTATAACAAGTTTGTTGCATGGGAGCCCCCCTTAAATATTTATTTTATTTTATTTTTAGTATTTGTTGTTATAGCGGCAATAGAAGTACATAATCTTTGAAAATTTCAACTGTCTAGCTATCACCGTTCTTGAGATACAGCCTGGTGACAGACGGACGGACGGACGGACGGACAGCGAAGTCTCAGTAATAGGGTCCCGTTTTTACCCTTTGGGTACAGAACCCTAAAAAAGAGATATTACATGTTTCACTAATTTACCATATTTAGTCTATTAACTTATTTAAACTTTATGGCATAAAAGAAAAAAGTTAGTGTCACCACAGGGTCAAACAGACACAAATTACAATAATATATATTTATATCACAATTTTTCTTCTTTTAAGAGACTCTCTCATTCTAGTAGAATGATTCTATCTCTTAGAAGAACTACTAAGCCAATAACAGTTTTCATTATTTCAAAGACATTGTTAATCTTTCAGTATTCCAACTCAAAATAGTAAATACATCTTCCTGATGATACTACATCAAAGTATGGGAAGCTATAAAATACTGCGTCTCACTAATCCTACAATATTATCATTATCACCAAGTTCATATAACACTTAATCCAAAGAACCAGTTTTAACTGCTGCAGTAAAGGGAATCATTTTATTAGGCTATAATTTATATTCCGAAAACCGTTAATTCTTTCGCTCCTATTGTATTTTTTACAGCCTACTTTAATTGCGCAATGGCGTTAAATCTTTCATTTTACTCAATGAAATTCAGCAATAAGCTGGACCTTATAATCGTAATAGGATAAAATATGGACAGACATAAACATCTCATTGTGAGTCGTTAGGATTTTACGACCTTAAATTTAAGGAGGGCATTAAAATATTGTTGCTGTCCGTTAACGGATAGTAGCTTGTCTATGCACGTGATGGATCACAGCCTAGAAAAAAAAATAACTAAGTAGACCACACATTTGCACTTCTGTCTACACTTGTAAGTTTATTGTAAGTAAGCTTAGTAAGGGGTAATCAAGTCGTTTACTTATAGATTTATAAGTAAAAAAAACCGGCCAGGTGCGAGTCGGACTCGCACACCGAGGGTTCCGTGCAAACACTTTCCATCCCTAAGTGGTTAAGTTAAGTTTGCACCTGGTATGTATAGCGCCCCATATAAATTAGGTGCAAAGTTAGGTATTAAAAAAAAACTACTTACTAGGTCTCGTTCAAAACAATTTTCGTTGGTAGTTTTTATAGTAATGTACATCATATGTTTATTTTTTATTTTTCATTTTCTTATTTTAGAAGTTAGAGGGGGGGGACCAACTTTTTTCCACTTTGGAAGCGTCTGTCACGCGAACTATTCGGTTTAGAAAAAAAATATTATAGAAACCTCGATATCATTTTTGAAGACCTATCCATAGATACCCCACACGTATGTGTTTGATGAAAAAAAAAATTTTGAGTTTCAGTTCTAAGTATGGGGAGCCCCCAATATTTATTATTATTTTTTTATTTTTGCATCAAAATCTTAATGCGGTTCACAGAATACATCTACCTACCAAGTTTCAACAGTATAGCTCTTATAGTTTCGGAAAAAAATGGCTGTGACATACGGACGGACAGACGGACAGACAGACAGACATGACGAATCTATAAGGGTTCCGTTTTTTGCCATTTGGCTACGGAACCCTAAAAACAGGAAATAGATATTAAACAATTTGTAAAAAAACATTAGGTACTTTAAACGATGTAAAATAAAAATGTCAGCCTCAAAACATAATTGCAGAACATAGCTAAAAGCTAATGTATAAAAATCCGTCGTTATTCTATTACATCTACGTTTAACTAGTTACTACATTGTTTTATTTATTATTTAAAATTTTTTTACTCTGCAATTAACCTTCGTTCGCCATTAGGAACGGTAAAAGCGCAACCTTCATTTTGCATACCTTCAAAATAAAACTGCTTGTCTATGGCCAAAAATAAAACTGCCAATCATTCCAAGCTATAAATAACAGATGAATGCTGACCTCCAAAGTAGCGATAGCCGACCGACAACCGACAAATCTATCGCATGTGTCCGCTGGCGCCGAAGATAAAACCTCTTTGTTTTGAGCAAAGCAAATGGAAGCATGCCGCGCCGCACTGGAACGAATGTCAAAAATTAAAAAAGTTAAACGGCCAAGTGCGATCGGACTTGCACAATGGTTTCGTGGCATTTATGCGAGAACGTATGTTTTTGGAGCATTGAACCGCCTTCGTTCTTAATTATATCATCATACTTTACAACTTAATGCAGCTCAGATAAACAAATATATTTGCCTAAATAAAGCCGAATTTATACACTTAAGAAAATATTGTAACATTTAGGATGTATCAAGACCTCGTCGTATTCGTAACCATTTTGACAGTACTTTGGGTGCGGGAGGCGGAACCCTAAAATGAATACAATTTCACGGATCCCCGCCAGCGCCTTTCATTTCGGCGCCATTTTTTCACTCGAAAGATGCGCTGCAAATGTGTTATGTAGCACAAATGTCATAACGCAGCTAAGGAAGCCAAAACCCTTGATTAATAACCTTGTGAGTAACTATTATATTCCTTGATTAATAAGAAAAAATCTTCTGTAAAAAAAAGTTTAAATAAATATGACTTCCCCACCTTTTTGTATGCGAACTTAACAAAGGTCAAATTACGTGCCGCTCACTATAATAATAAAACAATAATATGTATTAATCTTAACATTAAAGTAATTCTAATAATACTTATTAAGTATGTATCTGTGTACGTAGAATTGCACACAAAAACTGTAGTGACTGGCATATAATCATTGAAGTCTGTAAAATTATGTTATAACTGCGGACATTCGCTACTAATAGAAATAAAGTAATAAAGTCATTGGCTGATGGAGACTTTCAAGTCTAACCATTGGTTTCAGATATGTCCCGTTACTTTATAATAGTCAAACTCGTAAAAGTAAATTAAGGCTGTTAAAGGAGGTTGCTATTACTATTGTAGTGAAACGCAGCTTGCTAGTTGAACACTGATTTATTGTCACAACCGGAGGGTATGCATATACAATATGAATCTACCCGTAACTTACATATACTACATCTCTTCCGTTATGGAATAAACTACAAACAAACGGGCACTTATAAGTGCCTATTATATTTATATAACATCTCATACTTGAACTTGAAAATGAAAATTAACACTTAAATACACTCGCGACTGAGACGTAATGAAATGATTATATATCGAAGTTCTATCTTTACTTATGTGCATTTTATACTGTATCAGTCTACTAGTGTATTGACTTACATGAAATATAACCGTCATTGCGATTTACTTATATCTATACTTATAATATACCTAGATTCAAATTAATAGATAAAGGATGGATCGTTAAGATGTGTCAAATCTAATGACGCATAACGTAATTGTACTTTACGTATGTATAATATAACTGGTTACAAGTTGGTATTGGCGTCATTACTACGATTTAATACTTTCTATCTACTTCTATTCATAATCTTCTAACAAAACCAATGTTGGAGTTTATTTATTTATTTGTATTTATGTGATGAGGAAAATGTTTCTAAGTAAAACAATGATATACCTATAACTAATTAAGATCGTAGCAGAAAAGGTATAAGTACAAGTTATTTTATAGATAAAAATCATTTACAGCTAAATTTAAGACTTAAATACAAAGGAAAAATCCATAAATTAATACATCTTACACAGTACATACATGTACTCTTCACCTACAAAAACATTTACAGGTAAAGCTAAAAATATTCAAGAGCTTTCTCTGCTAATATGCGGGCTTTGCTCCTGGTCACCGGTGGTGATGGTAATGGTGGTGGTGGTGGTGGTGGAGGAGGCTCCGCCCGACTCGGAATTCCCGTTTTGGAATCACACATCTGTGTTCCAGTGTCATTACGCAGGTCATTGCTCTCGCGCGGTTCCTGCTTCAAGTCTCGACTGATGATGTGGCGGCGGTTTCGCCTGTACTTGCGCCCTACTGCGTCCTGCAGTATGTAAGACCGCGGTTCCGCCGCTCTATTCACCACTTCCATAAACCGTCGGGTGCTTCCGTCCACTACCACTACCTTGCTTTTATTAGGTAGTGCAGGGAGGTCCCGAGCGGACTTGTCATACTCCGATTTAACTTTTTGTCGTTGTTTTTCTATCTCCACATAATTTTTCTGATTGTCTACAATTTCCGTGAGCAATGGTGTGTATACCGGTAACCGTGTGTTTAATCGCCTTCCAAATAAAATCTGCGCCGGTGAATCGACATTGTTTCGCGGTGTCGACCTATAATTTAACAAACTCAGGTGATAATTTTGCCCGGAGTCTAGACATTTCTTTAATAAATTTTTGACTGTGCGTACTGTACGCTCGCTCTTACCGTTTGATTGCGGATACATAGGTGAGGAAGTGACGTGGGTTATTTCCCACTGCGCCAGAAATTTGTTAAAATCTCTGGAGCTATATGCCGGCCCATTATCCGTTACTAATTCCGTCGGTATCCCGTGTCGACAAAACTGTTCTGTCATCGCCGCAATTACCGAATTACTATTTAAATTGTTTAATTCATTAATTTCGACATAGTTCGAAAAATAGTCTACTAAAAGTAGGTAGTATTTCTTGCGATATTCGAATATGTCGGAACCTATTTTGCACCACGGTATATCGGGTACCTGATGCTGGCACAACGTCTCACGGCGCGGCGGCGGCGCGTGCAGCGCGCAGGCGGGACACTCGCGCACGGCGCGCTCCACGTCCTGCGCCTGCCCCGGCCAGAACATCACCTCGCGCGCGCGCCGCTTGCAGCGCTCGATGCCCAGGTGACCCTCATGCACTCGCCGAACCATCTCGCCGCGCAGCGGCATAGGAATGAAGACACGGTCATCTTTTAAGATAAGTCCGTCCGTGTAGTGCAGACTTTCCCTGTAAGGCCAATAAATCCGACAAGCCGTGTTCACCTCGTATTTATTCTTGGGCCATCCGTTATTTATGTAACCTATTAATAATTTACATTCATCGTCGTTTTGTGCATGTTTTCTAACTAAATTCAATTTTTCGTCACTGAACTGCAAATGTGCGATCAAAAAACACGTCTGCGCTTCGAGGTCCCCGTCGACGCGTTCATGCATCAGTTCCGGTAATGCAGCGCGCGACAGCGTATCGGCAATGTACATAAACTTCCCGGGTGTATATTGGACCTTTACATCATATGCTTGTACGCGCAGCATCATCCTTTGTAAACGCGCCGGGACGGCCGAAAGCGGTTTCTTAAAAATCGATTCAAGGGGTCGGTGATCCGTCTGTATCGTTACGTCGCTTCTACCGAATACGTATTGGTGAAAACGTTCACATGCGTATACTATTGCCAGCATCTCTTTCTCAATTTGCGCATAACGCCGCTGCGCATCTGTAAGCGTCGCAGAGGCGAACTCGACCGGCCTTCCTCCTTGTAATATAACGGCCCCCAAAGCTTCAGAGCTGGAGTCTACCGAAATAACAATCGGGATCGAGTTCGAGTATAAGGACAACACCGGTGCAGATGAAATTTTTGTTTTGAGCAGTTGTACTGCTTCTGAATGTTGTCGATCCCAGAGCCATTCAGAATCCTTTCTGAGAAGTGTTCGTAGTACGGCCACTGACTCAGAATAATTAGGAATAAACTTAGAGAGAAAGTTTGCCATTCCTAGGAATCTCTCTAGCGATTTCCGATCAGAGGGTTCGGGCATATCTACAATCGCTTTTACCTTAGCGTCTTCTGGCCGCATACCCTCAACATCAAACACGTGACCCAAATAGACAATCTGCCTCACCCCAAACTTACACTTTGCTTTGTTGAATCTAATACCTATTTCTTTAGCCCGCTCCAGCAGGCGCTCGAGGCGCATATCATGCTCCTCTTTCGTTGCTCCCCAAACAATAATGTCGTCAATGAAAGAATCCGTTCCCTCCAAATCTTCCAGGTGTTGTCGAATTTTCGCATGAAAAAATTAAGGCGCACAGCTGATCCCGTACGGTAATCTTAAGAATTGGTACGTACCAAAGGGCGTGCTGAACGTGCAAAGATCCGCACTTGCCTCGTCTAGCTGCAACATCCAGAAGCCGCAGCGCGCGTCGAGCACGCTAAACCAGGCGGCGCCGCGCAAGCGCGCCGCCAGCTCACTGATCGTGGGTAGCGCGAAGTGCGCGCGCTTCACCGCGATGTTGAGCACCCGCGGATCCAAACACACCCTTATATCACCACTCTTTTTTGCCGCTATTACGATAGGGTTAACCCATTCCGTTGGATGAGTCACCTTCCGGACAACACCCATTTTCTCCATTCGCAATAATTCCTCGTACAATTTATCCCGCATGCCCATAGGTATACGGCGGGCTGGGCATATAACAGGTTGAACGGATCTATCCACTATAATTCTATGCAACCCCGGTAGCTTACCTAACCCGCTAAACAATTCTGCGTAGTTGTCAATATTAAGTAAATCCACCCTTTGAATAAGGCCTATTTTTACACATCCATCCAAACCGAGGATATTTTGGCACCGCATATTAGCAACCGCAAAATTAATTTCGTAGTTTCTCTCCTTAAACGTTAAAATTAAGGTGCATGCACCAATGATCGGGACTGAGTTACCAGTATATGAGAATACTTTTTTATTATAGGGAACAAGATGCTCAACACCGAGCTTTAGACGCTCAAAATCATATTTAGAAATAATGTTCAACATCGAACCGGTATCTAATTTAAAAGCGAATCGCTTACCCTTAACGTCCATATACTCTATCCATTGATTATACTTCTCTCCGCTCCGCTTTTGCTCTTCGACAACGTCCACATAAAACGCATCACTTTCCGAATCGTCCGTTAAGTCGGACACGCTCACGTTATGCACAATACCGAACGGCTTACTGCTACACACACGCGCAAAATGACCCCGGCGGTCACACACATAACACGAAGCCCTCATGGCCGGGCACCGCTCCTCATCTCTGCAGAACCCGCTTCCGCAGCGCGGACACGTCGACCTCACTCGCTGTTGCTGGCCGCGGGCGGGCGCCCCAGCGGCGCGTGCCCCTGCCCGCGCGGGGCCGGGCCGCGGCGCCGGCGCTGAGCGCCCTCCGCGCGCTGGTGCTGAGCGCCACCCGCGCGACCCGTGCGCGCCGCTCACTTCGTTCACTTGCACATTGGATTCCGCGAATTGCTTATTTTCTTCCTTAGCTATCTCGTCTGCCTCGCATATTTGTATAGCCCTCTCCAAGGTCAACTCTTCCGCCCTTAGTAACCGATCTCTGACCGCGTTATTGGAAACACCGCACACTACGCGATCTCTTATCAGCCCTTCTGTCAATTTATCGAACTCGCACCCTTGACTCAGCAATCTCAAAGCCGTCACGTACTGACTGATCGTCTCACCGGCATTTTGGTTGCGAGTAAAGAATTTGAAACGCACCATAGTGATGTTTGTTTTTGTTCCAAAAAATGAATCAAATTTCTGTTTGATAGTCGTAATATCATCAGCACTTTCACCCGCGCTAAATTCAAAGGTCGAGTATATCTCATAACCCTCTGGCCCTATGAGGTTCACCAGCAAGCTCGCTTGCACATCTTTAGCCTCTTTATTGATTCCAGACGCCTTAATGAATACACTAAAGTGTTTCCACCATTTTTGCCACGCAGCCGCGCGCGCCGCCGGGCTCCCGTCGACTTGTAACTCTGGCGGAGGCCGGGCGTGCTCCATTGCTATAAACTTGTACCAAAACCACTAGTACACTAATCCGCACGTCTGCCAATCCACACACTAATACTTTATACTTGAAACTTGAACAATTAAATTAAACCGCTGCCACCATGTAGTGAAACGCAGCTTGCTAGTTGAACACTGATTTATTGTCACAACCGGAGGGTATGCATATACAATATGAATCTACCCGTAACTTACATATACTACAACTATCAACAGTAGGTACTAACTTGAACTAGGACAAATACATGCCTTTAAATAAATACACCTTATCGAGCCCCCCACGTAGGATTTATAGTTCATAGTCAAGCTTATAGCTGAAATTAACCTGCAGTATTACAGGATAGCCGCAATCATGAGTATAAATTTTGATACGTTTTATAATAATATTATTCCATTGAGTTTATGGAAAAGTATCTTAGAAGAGGAACACAGAATTAAAATTAGCATTATACTAAAAAAAAACCGGCCAAGTGCGAGTCGGACTCGCGCACCGAGGGTTCCGTACAAACACTTTCCATCCCTAAGTGGTTAAGTTAAGTTTGCACCTGGTATGTATAGCGCCCCATATAAATTAGGTGCAAAGTTAGGTATTAAAAAAAAATTTATGGTTTTCGTAATTATTCCTTTATCTATGCTATAAGACGTTGCTTCGTACCAAATTTCAAGATTCTGAGTTCACGGGAAGCACCCTGTAGGTTTTGATTCCCTTGCACGTGTCGAAAATTTGCAAATTAGGTGCAAAGTTAGGTATTAAAAAATTTTTTTATGGTTTTCGTAATTATTCCTTTATCTATGCTATAAGACGTTGCTTCGTACCAAATTTCAAGATTCTGAGTTCACGAGAAGCACCCTGTAGGTTTTGATTCCCTTGCAAGTGTCGAAAATTTGCGGCATAAACGGCTGTATCTTTTGATTGCGTTGGCTTAGAAGTTTGATTTTTTCACAGCTTCAAGGGACAGTAGACCTGAGTAATTGATATAAATTTCAGCTTCATACGTCCACGCGTTCCTGAGAAAAAGGGTCTTGACAGACGGACAGACGGACAACAAAGTGATCCTATAAGGGTTCCGTTTTTTTCTTTTGAGGTACGGAACCCTAAAAAGATGATAAGGGTAAGAAGAAAGTAAGCTACGAGGCTATGGTTTGGTAATAGGGCAACAAATGAACATCACGATGATCAAATTGAGCGTATCAATTCTTCTATCAATGAATTCTTTTGATCATTAAAAAAAAATACCTGTGAATCAATCCATGCACAAAGACATCAAATTGATTGATAGTAATTAAGAGTTATAATGAAATCGAATTATGGAGATCTACATGTAATAATTATCATGTTCCACTTCTGCCAATTTTCAATTTCCTACACCAATAAGCTAACCAATAACGGAAATCTAAGTAACGAAACGAAATGACACAACTGATAGTGAATTAGCGGATATTGCCTAATCGGCAAGGCGCAGGCGCGGCGAGTCAGTGACTAATCAGAAGAAATATAGTAAATCATCGGTCTAATTTATTACCTAGAGAGAAAGTATCGAAAAAACGAAACGGCCATTTTGGGGGTGCCCACGCGGCCTAACGATAAATGATTTAAGGAGGACAATACTGTGTTTAAAGATTGTAAATCTTCACTTTCATTTTGTTAGGGCAGTAAAGCTCCTTTTTACTAGAAATACTATTTTGATTATCCTAAGGTCTCTTAACTTCACATACTGTCGTCTAGCATAACTTTGACACGCGCCTCTTTATATTTATATTTTATATTTATTTATTAACATTAGAAGAAAATCATAACATTACAGGATTACACCCAAGTCATTACAAAATTCTTAAAAATTAAATTATATTATTCCACAGATACATTAAATAAGATTAAATTATTACACATACAATTACTAAATTAAATACATACATCACAGACTAATTGGCAAGACTCTCGCATAATTTCAGACACTCTCTTTCAACGACCGTCCATCCAACCGCAAACAAATCGCAGGAGAGTTGCACCGCGCTAAGCCCGTTAAGGGCATGTAGAGCGCGGCAGACGGGAGAGTTGCGGCGCGCCACCGTGTGCGCGGGGGGCACCGCGAATAGGCGCTGCCGATCTGCGCGAAACCGCGTCCGTCCGTCAGGGACGAATAGTCGACAGGCTTCGCCGACCAGCACTGGGCAATCGAGACGACCTCGCAAAATACGGAGGATAGTGATCAACTGATCAAAGAGTCTGCGCGTAGCCAGAGAATGGTAGCCAAGGGTGCCCTGCAGATAGGCAGTAGGGTAAAGGAACGGATAATAGCCGCCAACTTTTTTAAATAGGAAGCGCAAGAAACGCGCTACAAATACTACCTGTCACTTTCCCATCAATACCGTGCGAGCAAGACAGGAGAGCAACTATTCAGATTGGCGCTAGACAAGGAAAAATTTAAGAAGCTGACTGCCAACCTTCAGTAATGGAGAGGCACTTGAAGAAGAAGATAGGTGATGTGACTCGCGCGACAAATGAAATCGCGGTATCATGTGCTAACCCTGCAGTGATGATGATGACGATGAAGGATGAAGTCATTATGACGTATCCGTCAAAGGCAACGCCCTGTCAAATGTTTCTGGCGTGTGAGTGCACGTGGCTCGTGAACTCCAGCTAGTTCAAGAACACACAATCACAATTGAGACAGTAGAAACTCTACGAACTGTAGATTTGTAGAATGTGGGCTACTGTGTGAGATATGACATTTCTCGTTAAGAAGAGGGTGGATTTTTCAATGAAACGTACATTATAAATAAACTATGGTGTCCGCATAACGCGTCCAATTAAATGCAGATTCCTTCTATACTTTTAACGAGAAATGCCATATCTCACACAATGTTTTTATTCCACTGAGTCGACCTTACTCGTATGTTCTGTTCTTGCATTAAATCAAACAGTTTGTTAAGTTAAAGAAGTTCCCGCAAATCACTAGATGTCTATATTAATATTATTATGTATTGAGTTAATATAGAAAGTTTTTTTAAGTTAGTTATAGAATTTAAACATACAGAATACTCTTGAACAGGCATGATAGGTAAGTACATAATTACCCTGACTCCCGCGGGAACAGATATACCAACTTGATGAGTTGTTGCGGAAAATAACTAAGTAAAGATGAATTAACAAAGTTCTGTCGGTTTGAGCTTGATTAATCACAATCGAAAAGCAATTATCATCTCTGTTGATTGATGTGTATTCCGGGAAACAGGAAATTAGAAAACGAATCAATCGTAATTCGCAATTCCTTAAATATACCAGGCAGAGTACTTTGTTTGAATAAGGAAAAATACCTTAAACTGAAATGTCATCTAAGTATTTAATTTCAGCATAATCGATTAAGTATCGCTTTATTTTTTACATTGTGTTAATTACTAATTACTATCATTTAAATTCATGTTATAAATATTCTTTTATTTAGGTACGTTATTTACAAAACAAATGTTATTTTCACTTCTCCTACTCAAAACCTACGTTATTTTAGCTTTGTGAAGCGAGGGTTCGAGAGCAAGGTGCGGTGATTATTTTATTGCATTATATTTAGCAAAATATAATGTACCTACATTGTCACTATACGTATAATGTACCTACCTATTTTGCTTCGATGTTCATCGTGTGCATACATGTTTTGTTGTACACCCATCCCGCACCAATACTGTCTCTATTTGGCCTTTTGGTCGAGGATTCCTCATCCCATTAAGTCCGTCATTTTTACTTATTTGTTATGAGCAATGAAGTTTAATTAAATAACTGTGTGAGTTCGAAGTATGTATCGCCAAATATGTGAATAGGTACATCCACGCCTGATTTCATCATGCGCTCAAGTTGCATACGCCTGTCTAGTGGTTAAAACAAAACTGACAGACATAAACAGTCATTAATAACTAACAGAAGCGTAGTCCTTTTTGGCATAACATCACAACTGCGCAACCGAGTCAAAAGATATTCCAAAGAAAACGAAGAAACTTCTTTCAATCGGTCAATAACACTACCTTTTAGCGTATGCGTCGATTAAATCAGCTGGTGTATTGTAAACCTATGATTATCACAGCTTTTTGTACATCACACGCCTCCACGTTATTTCGCCGACCTTCTAAATGAATGCTGAATCAAATCTTAGTAAGACAAAGAGCGAGGTCGAGTAATCTGCCGTCATTACTGTCAAGTGTTGGTGGTAACCACTACCAAATTCCTCTGACCCCTCGTTTCTATACAACTGCATCGAACGTAAAGACCGTAATATACTGAATAACATAGAACCACCAAATTCCTCTGACCTCAAGTCTCTATATAACTTCGTACAACATAAATACCATAATATACTGGAAATCATAGAACCACCCAACTCCTCAGACCCCCGTGCTCTATACAACTGCCTATGACACAAAGATCAGGATTCTGGACATATTGGATGACAACTGGCTACACCCCCAACTTCTTCTGACCCCCAGTCTCTATACAACTTCATGCAACAGAAGGATCAAGATTACTTGGCCACTAACTGGTTACCACCAAATTTCTCTGACCTCCGGTCTCTATACAACTGCATAAAATACAAAGATAAGGATATACTGGATATCATGGATGCAATAACGGCGCACGTACACGAAAAAATATTAGCTATTTTGATTTAGGATTGTTTATGGACATCGCCTACTCAAATAATCGTTAATTTTGTACGGGGAATGATTGGAAATATGTAACTGTATTTATAAACGTGTTGGAGTTGTTTTGAAGATTTTATGATTAAAAGTAGATCGAATTTCGTAAGACTTGTTATACTTATACCAGTATAACGGTATTATTAGGATTCCTGTATTGACTACTCCAAATATTCCTGTAGAAAATTATACTTGGTTAACCCCTATGTATTTTTGGTCAATTCAGCATTGGATTCCATACATGCCTAAGTGGCTTAGATTAATTTATTTACCCAGGATATAAACAGGATGAGGATAACAAAAGTGTAACAGGAGAGTCACTCCTGTACCAAAAGTTGTACGATCACCATCAAAAGCAGCTGACAACTTTGGTATTTAAGTCAAATTGCATACCAAAATTGTGAGCTACTTTTGATACTGACTGTACATGTATGATATGTTTTGATCATATAGGATAGGATTAAATAAGAGTAAATATGCTGTTTATCTCAATGCGAGTTCAAAAAAATCTCTAACTTTCCATACACATTGCGCGAAAAACGAGAACCTGAATCTGCGTATATCCCTCCTATCTCACGTCTATTTATTTTTTTACTTGCACAATCGATCAAATCTGTCGTATAGACGATATTCGCGACATTCGCAACACTCCGTCGACAAGTGCAGACGGATCGGGTTACCCGTCTGTTAGATAACGCTGGTATGTATAAAGGTGATAACATACTGAGTTGTTTTGTTCTAAATACATATAATTAAAGAATGATCAGCGCCCTCAATGATTTCGACAAAGATAAAGAAAAGTTACACTTTTTTGAAATATGATTATCATCTTAACCAAGACATGACGGGAATAGGGAAGAATGGAAGAAAAAAGCAAGCTGCGACGACCCGGCAATTATATGGGATAAGGGCAAGAGAATGATGATCATATGATCTTATAACTAACCACATTGTAAAGACTACAGAGGATTCTTTCCTATGACTCGCATAAGTGGCGAGAGAACTGCATTTTATTGATTGTTTGTGTCAAATTCGGCGGATACTCTCACAGACCAACTGTTCTCCCCCTCTTCTTCCGCCCCATGTTAGACTGAACTGGTTCAGTTTTTTTACGACTAGACTAGTGTACCTTCTTTTTTTAAGAGGGGAAAATGCGTTGCTTGTGCGGACCCGGTGGTTATGTAGGACTCCCATGTTGGCCGACGAAGTTTATGGTATACCCACTAAAAGCCCTCTATTTACCGCCTCAGTGTTATAAGACAAGGTCACGGGAACGCTCTAGGCACACTACCGCAACCTTGCCAGCGGCCGTCCGAAACTCTGGACTCGTTTCTGGGGAGAGCTAGTCTCCTTCTTCCTCTTCACAGGCGTGCCGAATACGCTGCAGCCTCCCGCGTGCCCAACCTCCTGTGGCAAATATTTCCGTTAATGGGCTTCTACTTCCACACAAAGTCCAACTCATCAGTGAGTTGGACTTTGTGTGGAAGTAATTTAATGAGGGCGCCTGATACAGGTATAAATAAAATTCACTGCAATTGGTTGTGCCGCGGCGACAAGTGCGCGTGGTAAGCTCTTTTTTTAAAACATGACTTGAATTATATCAGGGCTACTTAGTTCCACTACCAGTGAGTCGGTCTTTGTGTGGGACTATAACCCGCTAGTGAAATTATCTCCACGCCACAGGGGTGATAAGCTCGTCTTGGTATGAATGTAGGAGCCTAACCTAACCTTGATAACATGATCGCTTGTCACCTGAGCCGCATCCGAGCAAGGCTACAGTAACCAGACACCGCAATAACAAAGGCACGCTAGGGACTTTTCAATTATTCACTAGTGGTGCTTCTGAGAGTTGCTCTTCCCTAGGGAGTTTCGTTGAGTTGATACGAAATAGTTTCATATACAAAGATGCCTCAAAAGTATGTTCTAACGCCTAAATAAGTAGGTAAAGTAAGTATTATAACTATCAAGGGACACCGAACTATAGGTACTTGACTTACATTGCCTAACTGTTTGCTAACTGAGCTGACAACGTATAAACCTAAAATTATGTAAAAGCAACTAGGTACAAATAAGTTTGTGTCCATAAAAGTGTTTTGAGACACCCTTATACTGGCCAACTGTACTTTCTACTAGGCTAATTTCGATACGACAATTAGAAATAAGTAAAAATTGACTTCGAAGATTTTATCACATTTATTACGTTTTAATTCAATATACCGTGCACTTAGTTTGCATTACATAATCCTGATTAACGCTTTTAAGAGTCAAGCTAGGAGGCACCCGCAACTTCGTCTCCGTTTTTTTTCTTTTCCGTAGTCGGGTAAAAGGATCCAATAACTGTCTTTAGATGTCCAGCTATCTCTGTACTAAAATTGGTTGAAATCGTCCAGCCGTTTCGGCGTGATGAGAGGACAAAGAAATAATTACCAACAAAATGGCGCCACACAGGTTTGGCGACGTGCGCCCATACAAAACAAAAGACGATACAGCATCGTACTATAAAAAATCTTCCTGAAATCATGACTACATAGAATATGGATTCCCAATACAAATCTAGAATTTTATAACAGTATATGTACAATACATGTTTAAAGAATTTACGTGGCTGTGAATATGTATAAATATTACGTTATTTATGTAGTCAAGCTTACTTCAAAATGTTATAACACCATTGAAATGTTCAAATTCGTAGACAAGTTTAACTGGCCGTCCCACTTAATTCACTACGCGATGAAGATATACAATATTATGCAAGAACTTGAATTATTAAGTTAGCAATAAACCAGTAATTTACGTAATTGAATAGGCATCCAGCTGATTAGTAAGGGTATAGATAGAGTAATACGCGGATTGTAGAGATTCTTGCGCGTTTATGATGTGATACTAAAGCAAATGATATGAGATACATAATGAAAAGATCAACGCACAAAGCATTAGGAAAAAATCTAAAGGTCTTGCGTTGCGTTGGCGTGGTGAAGGGATTGACACGTTGGGCCAGTAATCCAGAGGTACAGGGTTCGATTCCCTATCTCTTCCGCCAGGTTACTCATCTATATTTGTCATTGTATCAATGGCTCACGATTATAATTTGAAGAACATATGGTTACTTACCAAAAACTAAGAGACAAATAGTCTACTAAAACTTGTACGAGTATATCAGTAGCTATCGGTTCAGTAACGATATCATTATCACATCAGCAGAAAGACATCAACTACAGGACAAAGGCCTCTCCCACTTCGACCGACGCGACGGTGCGCCAACCTCATCCGACTGCTGCGATTATGACTAGGTTGTCGGTTCACCTTGTTGAGGCTCCTAAGCTGCGTCCTCTCGTACGTGATCGCCACCGAACCTTCTGGTTGTTCTGCGGATTTTCTCAAGTCTCGTTTGACCAAGAAAAAATATTGGCTACTATATAAATAAGCACTGAGATATAGGGTACATTCGTAATTTTTACACCAATATTTGGCCTCACTGGGATTTGATCCCGCAAGCGTTAGTTGCATAATGTAGACGCATTACTTGGATACATATTAAATTACATTAACATTTTACGCTAATACTCATGAATGTAAACTACTACACATTCTCACCTTTGTTAGTCTAACTCAGCCGTTCCCAAACTTTTTTGGCGATGGAACCTTTTTGAAATATTGCTATGCCTTACGGACGTGTCGCAGAACAGGTAACCTTAATTTTATATGTATGTATGTAAACACATTATTATACACAACAACTGGTTATAAATACATTCATAACAAATAAAACATATACAAAGGCAAACGTATCGCCATTAGGTTATATTTCCTACTTGTTAAAAGAAAATCAGAAAATAACTTCTATCAGATTTAGAAGACTGTGGCGTTAAAATGCTTAAACGGTATTCTGGGATCATTGCTAATTTCTAAATTCAAAAAGAAGATTCAGTTCAGTTGCATCCTTTTACCTTATAATATGGCTTGTCAGGTAGATCTTATAATATTTTTGCTGTGCCTTCAGCACACTTTGAGAACCGCTGGTCTAGCTTTCCTTAATATGCCTTATTATTCGCATTTGCTCCACATTCCTGAGTTACTCCGCATAACATGACTCGTGTCTTACATCCACATTATGTCACAAATGTCTATCGTGTGATTATATGATGCGATGTTACTCACAATGTTTCCAACATTGCGTTTACCTACTCTAAACGGAGTAAGATAATTATTTTATTTATTTTTCATCACATTTGCTCGTAAAAGATGGTATTACATGTAGGTGTACTGAAGGACTAAGGCCTATATTGTTCCCGCGGGAGTTATAAATTGTTATAACTCCCGAGGGAGTTATGGTTTTAGTTTTAAAAATATAGTACGCACTCGCAGTTTACTTCAGACTAAAGGTGCGTTTAAACGGCGCGCCAACACGCGAGCCGAGCCGAGCTCGGCTCGAGATTCAGCGCACCACGCGCCGTTTAAACAGTCACGCTCGGCGCGGCTCGGCTCGGCTCGGCAAAGTTCGTACGATCCATCGCTTGTCGGTTTTTCGACACGGATCAAAGGCGCGCGCGCCATCTTCGGCTCGGCTTGTGTTAATACGCGCCATCTAAACAGATGGTACGGAGCGCGTGTCGGAGGAAGTCACTCATATCATATTGAGTTTTTTAGTTTATTAATTTAAAGAATTAGGACGAGATGGAGTGGAACAATGAAAATGTTCAACTTTTCATTGACTTGTATGAAGAGGAACCAGCGATATGGAACCCAAAAGATCCAGGTCACAAAAATCGCAACACTGTGCATGATGCTTGGACAAGAATAAAAAGTAAATTCTGTGATGGGCGTATGTCACTGCAAGAATTAAAGAAAAAGAAGGATAATTTAATTTTTAGAACGGACAAGCGGATGGCGCGGTTCAACAGCTCGCGATGTTGTGACCCTCGTGCCGCCGCGCCGTGTATACGAGCAGGCTCGCGTTCGGATTTAGCCGAGCCGTATCTACACAGACGGCTCGGCTCGCGTGGGATCGAGCTACCCCGCGCCGTTTAAACGCGCCATAAGGAGGTTTCAATCCAGCCAAGGTTTTTTGTTGTACGAACAAAACTTGCCTACCAGCAAACTTTATTGTGTATTGAATTTTTTAATACGGTACATGTAACTGCATTAATATTTATGTTTTACAATTATTTAAGTGTATTTTGCAATAATTTTATAAAATTTAATTTTGAATTATTGTTACAATCTGGCAGTATGGCTTGTCATGTTTCTAAACTAAACGCAGTTCTTAGCATTATCTGTGGTAGACACAGACCAAGTGGTAGATGACAAAAAAAAAGAAAAAAAGTTATAAATTTTTTGATTAGGTACTTACTATTTTATTTAGTTTTGTAACAAAATTACTGTTCGTATTTAAGTTTTATAATATATTACGGTGTTAATTATTCCCGCATAATATTGTTAATTGTTATTTGTTTAATGATAGATGATAAGATTCTGTGTATATTTGTTTTCTGTTTAAAGCTGATGGCCGTTTTGCCAGTGCTCATAGTAAATTAAAAAAATATATACAGAAAAAAGTTGGTTGTCAATCATTATCGTTTAATTAGTTTAATGTTTATTTTTGTCTTATGTATTTGTTATTTACTCCCAAATGTGATGAAAAATATTGTTTGTATGGCGGGTAGTAAGGGGATTACAAACTCAGGACATTAAAAGCCCTCCGCCTTCGGCGTCGGGCTTCTAATAGACCTTCGTTAGTAATCCCCTACTTACTACCCTTATGACACAATATACTATAACCTTTAGGTATTGCACATTGCGTGCAATAAAGCACGTGCAGAATCGACCAATAAAAAAATGAAGCGGAGCTGAGATACAGTTCTAGTTTATGATTTGGGTGAAAATATTAATAGCGCGATACACTTTTCAGGGTTCCGTAGTCAACTAGGAACCCTTATAGTTTCGCCATGTCCGTCTGTCCGTCCGTCCGCGGTCCTTAGTACTAGAAAGCTGAAATTTGGTACGAGTATGTGTATGTATCACGCCGAAAAAACGGTAAAAAAAAACTAAAAAAAAAAACTTTTTTTCGAGAACCTCTCGTACACCTAAAGAGGGGGTAATTTTTTTTGTTCCAACACTAGTGTGTGGGGTGTCGTTAAATAGGTTTTTTAAAAATAATAGGGGTCTTCAAACATTATTTTTTGATAAAGTCAGCAGTTTTGTAAATATTCGCTCCGGAAATCAAAAAAATAGCACCACCTCTGACTTTTCAACCACGGGTTAAAAAATTATGGAAAAATTCATGAAAATAAGGCCTTATAAGTACTTCCAATGAAAACTATATTGAATAAAATCGGTCGATCCGTTTTTGAGTTATCGCAAAATGTCGCAAAATTTAAAATGACGTAAGTGCCGCGCGGTGTCCTTATACTGCATTAAAACATTCCGCTTAATCTGGCGCGTATAATCGATAAGTTCCAGAAGGTAGGAAGGGCTAAGTAATTAGGTACTTTACCGTTTACGACCTTTTTATAGAGCTTGAAATCTTTCTCGTAGTTTAAACCCGAGGTTTAAAAACGCTGTTTTAAGCCCGTCTATTGGGAAGGATGGGCAACTACGGAACTCTACACTGAGTGTGGCCCGACTCTTGGCCGGTTTATTCACTATTTTGTTTCACCCATAATTAAGTACCTACATTACAACAGCATTAACGCATGATAACGCTAAGAAGGCTACAGCTTTTTAACAATTTTTCAACTAAGGAAACGAATACTTGGTAATCGAAAGATTATGGAAACTTTTTAAATGATTACGATAAAGAAAATGCGAGTAAAGCTACGGGCAGCGTAAATACGTACAGAAGTGTGACTCCAAATATCTAAATTCGTACAATGCCATCCCTCTCGATCTCGTGTCTTACAATATTTAAATGAGCGGGACGGCACGATACAAAGTTCAAATTTCGAACATCGGAGTACATCCAGAGCTTGCAACGACTCCGAGGCCACAACAAACATTAAGGCGCCGTGCAGACGATCCGCTAATTAATTGATCATTATCGAAGCGATAGTACTTGTGCTCTTACTACTTACTAAACAAATGGACATATAGAGGGCACCCAAGTAGCATCATAAGCGCTTATGCAGTCTTTATTCAGCTTAAATTAAACGCATAAGGACTGTGTTTAATTTAAGTTTTATTTTATTTTTATTTTATTTATTTATAAGACACACCAACAGTACATAAACAAAACCAAGTAAATAGTATAAAATACACAGACACAAAAACCTGTTTATGAACCAATGACAGGTGTGCATCAGCATTCAAATTGACTCAGGGCACACTAACCTATAACATTAATTAATATTATTAAACTAAACTAAAACACAAGATTCTAAATGTGATTATAATAATTGGTGGGCAATTAAACGTAACAAAATTTAGTAGTTTTCTGCTAAAAGTTGTAATTAAATAGTTAGTTGTCTTAATTGTCTGGTAGATGGCGCTGTACCATAGAGCGTGAATTGTAAACAGCGCCAACGTTTGTTTGGTATAAAATGCATAAGTACTGTAAATTATTATTGTTCTTTTGTCGATATGTGTGGAGTACATAATATATAGTCCAAAGATTAAACATACGCTGCATTGTCATCAATCTCGGTGTTTAATTCTATCCCTTCGAGACCAGAGTGCATTTTGCAGACAGACGGTATATAAGCGGTTACACATCAGCTTGTGTGCTTCTTGGGCAGCGCATTAATTCGACGGAGCATTGCGATGTCTCTAATTTAGCAATCTCTCGTATTTGGGTATGTCGGCCATATATATCGCTTATGGCAATTTTTAGGATGGTTCAACATATCAAAATTAAAAATTAAAATATTACATGCAGTAAAATATCGGTAGATTTATACCAATTCCTCAATGTCTTCTACCACTAGAGCATCAAATTCCGGGATTATTTTGCATGGACAATTTCCGGGATCCCGATTACCCATACAAAAATCCTGAAATTGGAAGCCCTATCTACCTACTACCTACCTAACTACTAGACGAGAAACTAGGTTTTATTTTATAGCCTAGGCACTATTTACAAATGTTTTATGTTCTTCCATGTACTCACTAGGTACTTACTTTTATGATTCATAATTATGGTCAATAAAATAAAGGAAGTTATGGTTTCCTTGAAGTGGAGTTTTCTAATTATAGAAAGAAAAAGCTGAGAAAAGCCGTGCAGAAATGTTGTAACCACAATAGTTAAAATAATTATAACCAAGGCGAACTCACTACGCGCCATGATTCGTGCTAAATGGCCTGATGATGTCCTCCTTTCCTTGACGAATCCGTCAACGGCGACACCCTTTCAGGTGCACCTGGCGTGTTTCTGGCAAAAAGTCGGAACATTATATGTAGATAGTTATTAATTTTATAAGTCTGGTATTATCACATACGCGCGTCGACCAATAGCAGACGGTAGTCGTATTGTAATTGTCTTCCAACCGTATTTTCTTAAGCGAGATGTCTCTTATTTCGTATTCGACTAACTGTAAGTTCATAGCCGGTTAATATCAATGAAAGAAAAATACAATACGATAGCGAGATCACTGAGAGTCAGAGTCGAATACATCCCCCTTGAAAAAATTAAATTACCTCGCGGCTTCCGCGAAGAACAATATAGAAAATCTTATAGTGTGTGCAAAAAGTACTAAGTAGTGTTTGGCGTCCATTCATTTATTGTGTTAGCCGAGTTTTTGTATGTTGACACCACCGTGTATTGGGAATATGGCTTACCGTGCAATGGCGTAGCGTCATCGTTTATGGTTCAATCTACGATTGTGCTTGATTCATACTTATATAAAAGCGAAAGTTTGTGAGTGTGTTTGTATGTTTTTATACTTCTTCACGCTCAAACGGCGAGTCCAATTTTATTAAAATTCGGCATGGAGTTAGCTGATACCGTGAAATAACACGTTGATGACGTGGGCTTCTTTTTATCTGATAAATCGCGGTTGACAACGCGGGATGCTGCTAGTACCTACTAAATATACTGTCATCCGATATTTTCGTAGTGCTTTTACTGTTAAAAGTTGTGTAATTTTGTTAATGGAAAGGTATAAATAAAACGAATAAATCAAATCGACCACGTTATCTCACGCCCTCAAAGGTAAATGACCGTTTAACTACCATCTCCTGTCAGATTAAATACATTGTCGTCACTGCACTGCCCCAGGTCTTTAAGGTCACGACATCCTTTCATATTCAATTAGATCAGTAGGGCCCGTGTCATCGACCAACCACCGAATAACCACTAATATTGGATCTTCCTTCCTCCAGGTGGTCGTGAAATGTTTTCCTTCTTGGTTTCAATTCATCTGTTGTCGTATTGTAATTGTCATTATCGTCGACATAATTCTGGATTGCTTGCTTTTTTTTTACCACAGAAGGCAACTGATGATGGAGACCACAGAAGGCAACTGATGATGGAGACCACAGAAGGCAACTGATGATGGAGACCACAGAAGGCAACTGATGATGGAGACCACAGAAGGCAACTGATGATGGAGACCACAGAAGGCAACTGATGATGGAGACCACAGAAGGCAACTGATGATGGAGACCACAGAAGGCAACTGATGATGGAGACCACAGAAGGCAACTGATGATGGAGACCACAGAAGGCAACTGATGATGGAGACCACAGAAGGCAACTGATGATGGAGACCACAGAAGGCAACTGACGATGGGGACCACAGAAGGCAACTGATGATGGAGACCACAGAAGGCAACTGATGATGGAGACCACAGAAGGCAACTGATGATGGAGACCACAGAAGGCAACTGATGATGGAGACCACAGAAGGCAACTGATGATGGGGACCACAGAAGGCAACTGATGATGGAGACCACAGAAGGCAACTGATGATGGAGACCACAGAAGGCAACTGATGATGGAGACCACAGAAGGCAACTGATGATGGAGGCCACAGAAGGCAACTGATGATGGAGACCACAGAAGGCAACTGATGATAGAGACCACAGAAGGCAACTGATGATGGAGACCACAGAAGGCAACTGATGATGGAGACCACAGAAGGCAACTGATGATAGAGACCACAGAAGGCAACTGATGATGGAGACCACAGAAGGCAACTGATGATGGAGACCACAGAAGGCAACTGATGATGGAGACCACAGAAGGCAACTGATGATGGAGACCACAGAAGGTAACTGATGATGGAGACCACAGAAGGCAACTGATGATAGAGACCACAGAAGGCAACTGATGATGGAGACCACAGAAGGCAACTGATGATAGAGACCACAGAAGGCAACTGATGATGGAGACCACAGAAGGCAACTGATGATAGAGACCACAGAAGGCAACTGATGATGGAGATTACAGAAGGCAACTGATGATGGAGAAGTTCACCAAAACTACTCATTAATTTACACACGGGATGTGGCAACATTACTTTAAATTATGACTGTACACTTGAGATTGTTTGATGGATCCTTGAGGTACATACTGGATCTGAGGATTGGTTAGACTAGGCATAGATACGAGTATATATGTATGTGTTGTTTTCGCGACTAGGTTAAACAAATGCGGAAGGAGGACCCATGTATCACGGTGTGCCTGCTATTTGCTCGGCTCCGGAGCGTAGTAAGCAAGGGCCTGGTAATATACGGAATCTTCCCATCCTAATATTCCCAGTCACTCTTCATATTAGACACAACTGGGCCAGTTGCAACGCGTTAGACGATTCGTATATTGATTGTATGATTGTCGGCTCGTTATTTATTAATGATAACCAATTAGAATGATCTGACTGCTGGGGCAACGAACTTGTACTTGACTATGTTTACTTTAGTGACTTGATTGGGGCAGGGACTTTTACGATGGGTTATCGAGCATATCGATGTTTTATTAATTATTGAACTTAATATGACATTATTATCAAAGTTTTTTTTTCAGTACTGATAACTAACAACGTATTATAACTCTACTTATTTTATTTATTAATAAATCAAGGCAGCAACGTTCCGTCCGGGGAAGGTATATTGTTTTTGTCTTAGTTTGTCAAATAACTTGGTTAACTCGTTTTTTAACACACTTTAAAAAAGGAGGTTCTCAGTTTGGTTGTTCTTTGTTTTGTATTGTGTGTTACCTCTGAACTCTCTCATTTATATACCGATTTGGAATGTTTGATAATGGGCATTGCAAAATTGCTCCCAAATTTTATTCCTGAAGATCTGATGACGAGAGGTATGAGGGATCGAAGGAACTTCTCGAATACTATAGGTAAGTGTATCTATGGTGCAGTGCAGTTGTTGTTTGTAGGTACTATATAGTAGGTAATCATGGTCATAATATGGCATGGTTGAAATTCCTCATTATTGAAGACTAATACTTCAATGGTAATTGTAAGATCACTTATGATTAGCAATCAATAAAAACATCATCATAATTGTAAACTCAATTACTGAATATACTATATTGTCAACTGCTGATGCAAGCCTAAAGTATAATGCCATTATTCCTTCCTTCAATTGAGGAAAAGGGAAAATCAATTCTTATTAATCAATATTAAATTATGTGGTATAACTGGTGTTTTGAATTGAAATCAATTAATGCAACGTCTACAGCGAAAATTAATTAACACTAACCAGTGACAATTTAAAAACATCCTATAATTTATTTATTTACCACATTTAACCAAGACGAGTTTCATATAATTACGCAATATAATAGGTAATAATAATAATTCACATATCAAGGACAAGCTACGGGTATGGGAGCATCTTTACTCATCATTATAAATTATATGTTGGAAAGTAAGGGCACTGCCTATAAACCGCAGAAAACCGGCTCCCGATCGACCATGAAATTGCGCAAGCACATTAATATGCGGAGCTGATTTTTATTGCGTTTTTAATGAAAACAGATGAGCATCGTAGACTGCGCGGCGCCGGCGCACAGGTATGACCGCCGGCAAACTGGGCTTCTCGAAAAGCAAAACCGAACTTAATTTTCCGTACTAACCAGTTTGCTTAAACTCTAGTGTGAAAGGGACAGGTAAAATGCAATTCTGTTCGTTATACTCAGGCACTGGTTCCTGACGCAATCTGCGGCTCTAAATCACGCTGGCCTTGATTAGAGAGATAAGGGAATTCCTAGCGAGGGATCGGCGAGGGAAACCTGAGAGAAATGCCATTGTCGACGCAAGCCCGTTTGAAAGTTCTAAGCCAGTTTTCAATGCCTTATAGATCACTATTACCCATCAAACGGGTGCTTGATATGTCGAATATTATCTTCATATATAGTAAATATTACTTTTTTACTGCACGGTCCATTATTTTTATAGGCCTTGTTGGTAGGAAGGAAACGTGCTAACCGTTAATTTATTTACCGCAATCCTATACCGGTATGTATCCTCCAGGGCAACAGTTTCGGGGATGACATCACCTCATTGCACTCTACGACGATGGTTCAATTTAGCTTTTGGTTTCTGATTTTAACGGTAATTGTTCTTTCAGTTGGTAAAAATCTCTATCTTTTTAATGTCTTCCTCAACACAGTTAGGTACTGCAATTATTTTTAGTACACCCTTCGATCTCTTCTATTCCGGTGTCTTATGATTATTTTTACAGATCTTGTGTCCAGCATTTTGTCAAGCAGCTTTTTATCAACATCCTTTTCTTTATCTCATACGGTACGCCTTACAAATTCACATGCCAAATAAACTCCAACGAAATTTACTCGAGCCAAATAAAGTCCAACAACATTTAATTAGGTATTTACGCAACACAATAACATAATTTACTACAGCTTTAACACAAATCGGGGCAATAAGTTCTTAGCATTCCTCTATCTTTATTGATTGATCATAAACTTTATCACAGAAGACAATAGCCGTATGTCCAGTGCTGTATACCACAATTTCTGACCTTTTGTTGCGAGATGTAACATTGTTTTCTCAAACATGCAATGAAATATTGTCTTTGCGTTCCTTATAATAGGCTCGGAAGTATCGGTTTTTGGGCGCAACAACTCGAGAGGACTGTAAAGGGATTTCATACTGCTTTTCAGGCCTAGGCCTGCAAAGTAACTTTTTTTTGGTTTCAACAACAAGGTCATTCACACAGCTGGCTGGTTTGACAAAAAGCAGGTTTTGTTTTTAAAGGTTGGTTGTTAGACACTTGTGGAAAAAAAAATTCAAGATGGCGACTTTTTTTTTTCAAAATTTCAAATTGGTGCTAGGCGGCTAAAACTCGGTATCGGGGGGCTCTCGGGGCTCAAAAATATTGAATCTGAAATCTTGTCCGAAAATTCGGTCAAATTCGGAAAATATCGAAAAAAAAAACGATTTGTATGGAGAAAATTTCAAATTCGTCCTAAGAGGCTGAAATTCGGTATCTGGGGGTTTTTGGGGCTCCTGAGTCAGAATCTGAAATCGGATTTTTAAAATTCGGTCAAATTCGGATTCGGGGGCTCTCGGGGCTCAAAAATATGAATCTGAAATCTTGTCCGAAAATTCGGTCAAATTCGGAAAATATCGAAAAAAAAAACGATTTGTATGGAGAAAATTTCAAATTGGTCCTAGGAGGCTGAAATTCGGTATCCGGGGGTTTTTGGGGCTCCTGAGTCAGAATCTGAAATCGGATTTTTAAAATTCGGTCAAATTCGGATTTGGGGGCTCTCGGGGCTCAAAAATATGAATCTGAAATCTTGTCCGAAAATTCGGTCAAATTCGGAAAATGTCGAAAAAAACGATTTGTATGGAGAAAATTTCAAATTGGTCCTAGGAGGCTGAAATTCGGTATCCG
This sequence comes from Apotomis capreana, assembly GCA_947623375.1. Classification (NCBI taxonomy): domain Eukaryota; kingdom Metazoa; phylum Arthropoda; class Insecta; order Lepidoptera; family Tortricidae; genus Apotomis; species Apotomis capreana. The sequence goes on from OX392514.1 coordinate 7,573,703, forward strand.
GGGGTTTTTGGGGCTCCTGAGTCAGAATCTGAAATCGGATTTTTTAAATTCGGTCAAATTCGGTATCGGGGGGCTCTCGGGGCTCAAAAATGTGAATCTGAAATCTTGTCCGAAAATTCGGTCAAATTCGGAAAATATCGAAAAAAAAAAGATTTGTATGGAGAAAATTTCAAATTGGTCCTAGGAGGCTGAAATTCGGTATCCGGGGGTTTTTGGGGCTCCTGAGTCAGAATCTGAAATCGGATTTTTAAAATTCGGTCAAATTCGGAAAATATCGGACAAACAATATTAAGTATTATTCTTTGAAGTATATTTTTTTATTTCATTGTATGTTTGAGAAAAGCACTATACATGCCTCGTCGTGAAAACGGATTCCCGGCCTCGTATCACTATCCGGCCTCGCTCGCACGCTCGCTCGGCCGTATATACCTACTTGGCCGGAAATCCTCATTTTCCCGGCCTCTGATGTAATGTACTATTATACCCAGCTGCCAATTAGTTCGATATCTGTGAGCTTTCACTATCTTTCTCATTAGAAACAGCTCCTTTTGTTACTGGCCAGTGTCTTAATTGTGCCAGAAAAGGATACTTTTAGCTTCTGTGTCGTGCGTGCTGGCATAGAAGTTTCTTTATATTCCCTTTCTTTTTCGTCACTCTTGACGGAATGGTCATCATTGTCCATATCTCGAATGGCAAGCGTAACTATACGGCGGTATTGCCATTCCTCTCTAACAACTAGGCGTCTGGTGCTCTCGTGCAGAGGAAAGTTTGTGGCCAACTTGATTTAGTCGGTCGCACCTATCGTAAGTCCGAATTTTTGTTTCCCATCTGTTACGTTTCGCCAAATTTTCATTTGAACCAATGGGAAACAATGGTTGTCGGAGTTGTGATAGGATACTCGTCAGTCCAACTCTTGGGAGACCCACTCCACAGTCTAGTACTCGTACCTACCGTCTACCATAAACTCATTGAGTAAGCTGCCTGTCTTGACACATCGAATAAAAGCAGTCGGGGAAGAAATATGCACTACGTTCCTTTAAAATAATATATTTTATGTACAACAAAGTTAGAAAAACTAAACCCGAAATTCAAAACTTTTTAAATCACCTGCAATAACAAAAGGAAGGGAAGTTACTCGTATATCTCTTTTACACACACATTAAAGTTCGACTACTGTATTTTATAAAAAGAAAGTATTTCTTAGAAACTGAGGACCGTCTGTATGTCAGTCCCGTGATCGGATCATAATATTGACGTTTATTTATTAGTCCTTTGTTGAGATGCTTTCACTGATAGTATTGTAGGATTATAAATTGAATTGGACTCTTATGGTTATTTTTATTTGAGCAATATAAGTTGAGGATTAAGATATAATATAATTAAGAGACTTTCTTTGCTTCTTCGTCTTTGTAATTTGTATTACTTGTTTTGCCGTGCTTTGGCTTGGCTTTGGCGGACATTGTAATATAATTATATTGATTTGACCATTTTATTCTTCCTAAATGGGTACTAATCAACTAGTAGAAAAGACACAAACATATTTGAAAAACTTAACCTTCTTCTGACGTGTCTGGGTCATTGTCAGTTCAAAAAACAAAATTTGTCCCTTCGGCGGTCAAAAGTTAAGAGCTTGTATGAATCTAGGTTATGTTGTTATTACATCGGATTATAGAAGAGGGAACGTGCTTTATTCTCACAGGCATTGAATCAAAAAATTAGGTCCGTGAATCCTTAATTTCGCAAATGTCCACCGAAATAAAATAAATAAATAAAATAAATAAAAAAATTTCAATTTCATTTCATTTCATTTCATTTCATTTCAAAGACACACACCTAAATCTGACAATCAATAAATCAATGACCCGTCTATGTAATAAGAAAAACAAAACTTAAATTAATAAAATTGTACGTTAAAAGATTTAATATTATTATGAGATGAACCAGTTAAGTACGTAATTGTGGTAGAAAAATGTACACAGATAAAATAAACCCATGTTATAAATTACCGTTCATGACATCCTGTTTGTTTCGTTTATGGACCTTTGCTTTGTAAAATTTAATGTTAATAATATTCTAAATCAAGCGATTTTCATTGACCGAGCTAGCGAAGCGTCTCCATATCAGGTTGACCAAAAATTCTTTCGGATTGGATTTCCGGCTGTTCACGCCTACAGCTCGCATTTATCAATCGATTCTCGTCATATTTTGTGAGCAGGTTCCATAATTATGTAGATTTATTGTCGATTCACTTTGTCGTATATTACTTAAGGTCATATTTCAGCAATTTAAAAATAAACGCTAGGTCTACAGCGCACAGGGCCACTAAGTTAATAAATTCTATATAATTGTTCGATATGTCGTACCCGCTCATACAAAACAAAATAATGGTATTGTATCGCTTCTCTCTCTCTCTCTCTCTCCGCTTCGATCCGCTTCACTCCGCCTTGGTGGACATGCACCATTACTTAACTGCGGCAGACGCAGCGTAGGAAGGCCACGAGATAAATAAGACACAAAACATCTATCACTGATACTCACATCCTGTCAAAACGTGACGGATGTTTTTCACTAATTTCATCATCATCATCATATCAGCATAGGATGTCCATTGCTGGAAACAGGCCTCCTTAATAGACTTCCACATGGGCCGGATAGCAGCGACCCGCATCCAGCGAGTCCCCGCAACTATAACCAGGTCGTCCGACCACCTTGCGGGCGGCCGCCCTACACTGCGCTTGGTCTCCACTCGAGAACCTTTCTGCCCCAACGCGCATCGGTTCTTGGAGCTACGTGCCCCGCCCATTGCCACTTTAGCCTGCTTACCCGGTTTGCTATGTCGATGACGTTGGTTCCTCTACGAATCTCCTTATTATTGATTCGATCTCGTAGAGCAATTCCGAGCATAGCTCTTTCCATAGCTCGCTGAGTAACTCTGAGTCTGAGTCTCACTTATTTATCGCGTGATAAAAGCAACCATCATAGGCCCGGTACGGTACAGTATGGTTAGGATCGCGGGAAGTTGGATAAGGGCGGTGGATGATCGATCGTTGAGGAAAACTTTAGATAAGATCTTTGTCCAAGTGACGTCTATCGGCTGATATTATGATGCCGATTATTTTTGGCCAGCCCTCGCTCTCCGGGCCTGCGCCTTTACCAACTTTTGACCAAATAAACCCATCCATCATATCTGTGCCTTGGACTCAATTTGTCAGATATTTCATTGTCCATCCATCTAAACGCTTGTAGTCAGTGAGCTCTCATATTGCCATTCGGATTTCGGTTCTGAGAGGTTCTTATCTAGATCGCGTAAGAGCGAGCGGGTCAGGTATACAAATGGAATCGCATTCTGACAGCTCACGCACTGTATAGTGTTGATCATTTCAAAGCTCCAATACATCAATTTGATCGAGCACCTAATACATCACGATCGAAGGTCACGGTCAATCTGTCAGTCACCCGTTCTGGTGGATGATTTGAGTACCAATGTTTTTTCATTAATATTTCCGCAGTCCACGTTGATGCTAGCGACGCCATCAACTGAAAAACCTAAATTGGTAAAAATAAATTCACAACCGATAACAGCTACTTTTAAGCGCATATCTCTGCGATCATTTTGAATAGGGAACTTGCGACAAAAATATTGTACCAATTAAATAAGATTTTAATACGAATCATATGTCCCATTGACCATTGTGATCAGGACGCTTAATCACATCAAGAACTAGGTATCTACTGGATGTTATAAAGGCCCCATACTTTTCGTCGCAGTGACGTCACAATTGCGCGTATGAGCTACTAAGTGTATGAAAATAAACACGCGTTTTACAAATTAGTTCTTAAAATTCTGCATAGTCGTCGTATATTTATACAATGTTTCAATTTTTTTACAAGACTGATAGAATTATTAGCTTTACTGAATTATAAAAAAGGGTGATATTTTTGAAATCTCGTTTTTTGGAGTTATAGATATTTTTTTTTTTATTAATTTAAGGCTCGTGAACTGGTATAATATGACTAAAAGAATTGATTTCCAACTTCATGTATGTTCACTATTGTGCATTTTCTATCATTACCATAATGTCGTCATTTGGTATAGAGCAGTGCCCTAAGCATGAGTTAACAGTGACAGTACTCGTTAGCGACTGCGTAAATGATTTGTATGGAAAATTGTAGTTCTACAAAGTAGGCTAGGGGCACTGTACTATTCTCCATACAAATCGTTTACGCTGTCGTAGATAGATAGATTACCTCCATACCTATTACCTCACTAAAATGTAATGTCTGGATGTTTAGATTAAGAGTTTTTTGGAGTGGCATATTCGCACTAGCGAAAAACTCCTAAAATAAGGAAAAAAAAAAAAAAAAAAAAAAAAGTAGGTACGGTCACGTTAACTCATGGTAAGGGTACAGGTTAGGATATTGCTACAGTAATCCCTCAATATCTCGAGATAAGTAAGATGGATGTAAATATCTTAGGAATCTTTATCAGTGATGCTATTTTATCCTTCGGGGAATTATTTGATTGGCATTATCTGTTGTTGACAGGATGTAAATGATTTTCTTTTGTACTGTGGCAGTCGTTATGGCGAGAGGAGTTTAATTTCGGATTTTTTTACAGTTTATGTCCATGTCCATGATGTTTTTACTGCCGAATTTATGTCCGGGATATGCCGATACATGCCGATATTAGTATATAATTCGGTATAATTCAAACTACTATTTACAACAATAAGTACAAAAATCAAGAGATCGGTTTTAGTTAGTTAACCAAAAGTCGTGTTTATGTTAATACAGCAATGACCTTCTATTGTTGATGTGCACTTGTTTTAAACAAACAGTGAAATGCCAAGGTATCAATTTAGAGATAGTTAAATGTACAGTCAAGAAATTTTAAACACATACATTTACATTGTACATTTTGGCTTTTGTCACAATGACAATAAGGGTCAAAAACGTACGTGTTACTTATGACAGGTGTGTAAAGACTTAAAATTTATTTGCGTTTCAATTAATGGCGAAATACCTCTGGCCAAAGCAGCTAGAACTGAAAGCCATAAACAAAAAAAAGCAGAATAATTTATGGATACTTTATAATTTTTCAATCCGCAAATAAATACAAATAGGAATATACCTAGTTTATTGCTTGAAAAAGAGTTAGGTACTACAAAATGATAAATATTAAGGGACATTCGTTCACAAATCCTCAGACAGGCGCATTTGAGCTACATTCTAGTTGCAAAAGTACAGTTTAGAAATTGCGAAGCAACAGTGCACTTTACTTACAGTCGACGAGCAGTTCTGCCGACTGCGCACCTGCTGCAAGATAACTGCACTCGGCGCTTAAAGTATAGACTCCTGTATTCATGCTCTGTTGTGTCTCTTACCCGTTTAACCTTTGTCATTTCGTGGAAACTTTGGTAAACATGCTGTATTTATGTCTATTAGCTACCAAACTGATTGCAAACTCGTGACTCGCTCTTGACATTACTTATCAATAGTCTGTCAAAACACCCGTTGCATTTCCAAGGGTAACTCGCGAATCACGAGGTTTGTCTAACTCATTTCTGTATCACGACTGGACGGACTCAATTTATAAGGTAAATAAATAACAAAATTCTCCATAACGATCCGTCTTGCGTCGCCTTCCTCCAATTTCTGAACGAGATCCTAACCAGGTCGTCGGCCCATCTTGATGGGGGCCTTCCCTCGCTGTGTCTTCCGGTTCGCGGTCGCCACTCAAGAACCTTTCTGCCCCAACGGCGCTCAGTTCTACGAACATTGTACCACTGCCACTTAAGTTTGGCGACTGTCTGAGCTATATCCACAACCTTGGTTCTCTTGCATACCTACTTATCTCATTATTTCATATTCGATCCCGCAAGGAAGGTAAGGTATACTTACTTAAAAAATAAAAATGTAGTGAAAAACATTTTGGAATGGATATCTTTGTTGCGTTATATGTATTGCGAATATAATCAGTAAACAGCTCTATGGTTGCCCAATGTATACGCGTTTAACCGAAACGTGACATTTATTAGTTTTTTTAACATTGTACTATAATGTCCATAATGTTTTGTAATGCACTTAATATCATTTGTGTAATTGGCAATTTAAAGTCATTCTAAAAGGCATGTTTATTTATCGGATTAACTTAACACACATGTGAAGAGATTAAGTATTCCAAAACAAATAAATTAATAGCAAATTTGCATTAACTTTGACAAATGGCACTCGTAATGAATACGATCACGATATCCACGGCAAACTACGATCTTTGAACTTTAAATTATTCGTGATCTAAAAGGCCTTAACTATATTACGATACCCATGTACTTAAGACCTTTAAAATATACTTCATCTTAAGGTTCGGCTTACACTTTAAATCCAATACTGTTGAAATATGTTTAAGCAATATAAAGGAGCTCCCTTATTGAGTAATGTAAAGAAGTACTAGTAGCGAAGTTAGTAAAGTAGGTCACACGGTTAGCTTGCGTGTGAGTCGTACTTATTAACATACAATCAAATATAGATCCATTGTGAATTAATGTGTTGACGTAGCAGAATAACTTGTAAATCTTAGACGTAACTTGGTACTGTAGTTTAGGTATTTTACTTTCTCAAATAGTGATGCAGAAAGGAACTCTTTCAATCGATCAATCTCTATTACACGTACCTCAATCACTTTGACATTGGAAAAAACCGTCCCGTAGGTACTTACTTGTCAGATAAACAAAGTTTATTACATTTATAATATAATATATCTAATTCAATGACAGAAAAATCACTAACAGTTGAGTACCGATGAATTTAAAGGGTGATGTTAGAAATAGCGGTGTCACCGCGTAGATTTCAAATAATACTCGTATCTCAAACTACGGACTCTACCGTGGGTAGGTTAATTCACTAAGTTTGCTTTATTATATTAAAACAGTGACAATAATATGGATGATGACTGATGTTGAATTTTACAGCATATTGTGGTTATACAAATAATATATCATGAAATAAAGCGCCTCCAATAACTCCAATTATTAAAATTGGAACGTCAAACGTTGTAACGTCACGTCAATACTGTGAAGTAAGTTTAACTACTACCATGTTCTACCGTGTTTTTACGAGCGTTTATTTAGTTTCACTGTCATCTTGTCTTGCAAGTTCTTTCACTAACACTTCCCGGTTTCTGATTGAGCTGAAATTTTATATATTGTTACGCAAATTGTATGACAAAGGTATATTATTATTATGTGAAGTTGATCTGATGATATGGCCGGAAGGTAATGCAAGCTGTGCAATAAATCGACGTAATTCCATCCAAATTCAGCTCGTTTAATTATTTAGGCTTAACGAGTGGTTGACGTTTGCGAAACAAACTTCAGTCATCAATAAAGGTCTAAAAAATAGTATATTTGTTGAAAAACTTCTCTACTTCGAACATTTCACTGTGCTCCTAGGATGCAACAACAGGTTCTAAAGGTCGCGTGGCACTGGCGATAAATGAAGACACGACGTATTGAGGCCCGCCGTTTAGGTAAGGCTGCATACATATTGGTGAGCTCGGGATAGTCTGTTTTTAGGTGTATGTGCTTTTCCAATAGCTGCGGGAAGTACTGCCAATTCGCCCTTACGTATGAAAAGTTGAAAACTCACTGTGGCACTGGTGATAAATTAAGACACGAAGCATTGAGGCCCGTTATTTAGGTAAGGCTCCATACAGATTGGTGAGCTGGAGTTACCACTCTTTTCTTCAGGCATAGATATCTACAACAACTTTTAAAAAGGTTGGATATAGGTACTGATCACAAACTTATTCTCAATATAATGCAGAGTATTGTAGTTCATGGGGCCACAGTAGACTGAGTAAGCAATCCTGCGGTTTTTGCAGAAAAGAGGAATGGATAGGGAATTGCTGAAATTTTTGTGGGTTGTTATTAAGTGACGACCACCCACCGGAAAACGCAGTAGTCGTAGTAGTAGAGTAGTTGGAGTCTGCTCTGCGTCTGCCCGTGCTAAGCTAAAAGGCGACCTTTTTGTATGAAGCTCTTTTCATAGCAAAAGGTCGCCTTTTACCTTAACACGGCCGTGCTGGATGCCAGCGGTACAGGACCCGTCATGGTAGCAGTCTTTGAGGGAGGCTTATGTCTCAGTACTACAGCTATTGATGATGGTAAACTTTGAAGCCCTACTTGCCTTGGTCTCTGGCTAGGCAGGATGTAAGAATGTATTTTCCGGACGCGAGAAAAAGGCTTGTAAAATAGTACGTCTCAATGTCCAGTCTGCACGTCGCTGGAAGTAAATAATGAGAACATATGTGCTCATTGTTTCGTTGATTGTCGATCTGGGTGTGAACCAACTCGTGATTGATTTGTTACGCCTCACGTGGCCTTTGCTCGTAAATAATTAGGATTTATTTGTAGTTTTATATTAGCACGTGGTCGTTCTTATTCTATATCGTGTGTGTTGGCAGAGTTGTCATGGGCGTCGATTTTGGGCATTTGCTCGAGCATTTTAATAAATTTAACTTTAGTAGTCACATTTTGGACAAAATTCCATGATTTTGTACTGTGTCTTTTTTTCACACTTTATAAGATAGATCTTTTATTATAGATAAGATCAATCATAAGCAAATTGAGAGAGAGGTTGAAAGACTGAGAGGCTCACGTGTAGAACCGATGATCCGTCGGGGTGTTAAACCCTTTACATTATAATGACCTAGAAGCAGTGCGATAGTAGGTAACACAGACCAAAAACCTGGGTAAATTGCCAAAATTCCAAAAATGCCAAAAGCTAACTGTATTTCTTTTTTTGCGAAAGGCGTTAGTTGAGTACTTACATTAATGGTTTTATCTACGTACTCAGAGTGCCGCGGAATCCACAACAATCATCAACTCTAATTGAATCCCCGACCGCATATTAAAAAACCGAGCTATTCTGCTACGGTTTATTGAAACCTCGTATACATTTCCGTGAGGCCTCCATACATCTTCAACACGCGAAACAAAGACGCGACCATCGATAAAACAAATTGGGTTAAACTAACAACCTTCGATATTGAGCGCATCGCGTTATTGCTATCCCACAACACGAAACCAAAAAGTCTCATGTGCTTCAGACGCTTAAGCCCTTTCATAAAGCGAATTATCAACAGCTACCTTATAAAAAAGGCTTAAGTCCATTGCAATTTGTAGTATTCTTATGACTGTTTGTATTTGACGTGGTAGTATCGGAAACTGCGGATTATACTCGTTATTCATGGTTTCGCGATAATTTTTGGTTTTAGTTCCGTGGTTCCGAGGCAAACCGGTATGATGATGCATTAATTAATTAAACATCAATTTATATACATATATATTTAGTTATATAGCAAATTAGAGTGCGGATGCAAGCGATTATTTATTTTATTGTGGAATACAATTGTGTACAGTCAGCTACAAAAGATAATTAAACACAATTAGCCTGATCAATAATATCTTCTCTTTATTGAGAAATGACACTTTGGCTAATGGAACCTAGGTTCAAATATATTTTTGAACAAAGGAATAGTTTATATCTTTTACACAGCTAACTGTACAAATGTTTCAAAGTATTACACCTTTGGTATAAAATAAATCACACGAAAATATTATGTCCTTAAAATTTAATTTTGAATACTGCGTAAGTATAATAAATGTACGAGTTTTACTTGTAGGTATTTATAAATCTCACTGAAAATATAATCTACTAAAAATATAAAGGACACGTAATCTTAATACAAAAAGATTCGGAATTTGAAATAACGAAGTCTTAACTTACTATTGACGACGCGTTTGGCTCGGTTTGTAGACACCTGCCTACTGAGCCGGCGGTCCCGGGTTCGAATCCCGGCCGGGGCAAATATTTGTGTGATGAACTATCTATATATAAGCATTATCGTCTCGTCGTATTTATTTATCGTCGTCTAAGTACCCATAACACAAGCCTTCTTGAGCTTAATTTGGGACTAGATCCATTTGTGTGAGGTTGTCCGATATTTATTTATTTATTGTCATGATTTACTGTTATTTAGAAGAGTGTCTATGAAAATGAATTCGTAAAGTGTATAAAATATTAGTAGCCCTTATTTTCTTTTGAGCAGAATATTATTTAACGTTTTTTTCACAAGTAGATAATAATTGTACCAAGTATTACGTTGTAAGTATATGTACGAGTTTCCGAAAGTGAGTAAGTTAAGTACTTACTCAAAATGACCTGTATTTTATTTTCGTCATGCTCATGCTCCACAATAGCTCGTATTAAAAGGTTCTCTAATTATTTCAGACTGCAGATAATAGCATGTGTTCTCATACTAATTGACAGTTAGCGAAACATTATTGCATTTTATACGGTGTTGGTTTAATTGGAGTGAGGCAATTTCTATAACAATAAGACATAAAATTATTCGAGATTGAGTTATTTTATGTTACCAAGTCATATGTCGACACTTATTTGAAAGAAAAATCCTTTCGTTATATTAGGCTGCTTGTCATATGTCGACACTTATTTGAAAGAAAAATCCTTTCGTTATATCAGTTATATTAGGCTGCTCGTCCACAGAAGCGGAGCGAAGAGGAAATGTAAACTGGACCAATCACGATCCTCAGATTTAAATGCATTTGTTTTGAGCTTCACAAATTCTCAGCCTGATTGGTTAATTTTATCCGCTCCACTTTTGAAGAACACAGAAGGCTCTCTTTCTTGATCGTCGCAAAAGCCACCTGAGAACGGTATTTAAATGGTTATTTGTGTAAAATGCGACGCTATTGGTAATTGTACATAGCGACGTAATCGACCAAAGTATGTGTACCGTTACGAGTGGCTACAAACGCTCACACACTTTGCCCAAAGTGCGCAAACATTGATGAAAAGTGGAGCCAAGCATTTTAGTGTGCGCTATTTTACCTACTTGTTTCCAGGCTCGCTGTTAGCGCAGTGCGCGCCACCCCAAGTAGCACAACTGGGTCTAAATAACTCGTATATCATATCTAATTAGATGCTTAAGTGAAATTTACCACCATGACTAAGTGCTATATATATAGGTGGCAAGAACCCTTATGCCATCAGTATAGAACCAAAAGGAGAAAAATTGCAGCCTATTTTTGCTATGGTTTGGCAAAATAGAATCCATAAGAGATCTCAAAATTACCTTAAGTGGTAATTAGAACTATGGGTGAAAGTTATGCGTCCATAAGAGATCTCACAATTACCTTAAGTGGCAATTAGAACTAAGGGTAAAAGTTATGCGCAGTGAACGAATGAAAACATTTCAGTTCGGTCAATGAGTGATAAATGAGTCGCCAAAATTATCTTTGAGTGGCGAGGCAACTGTCAAATTGTGTTTTATTAAAAGTAATACGTGATCTGCCATATTAATTTTGGATTTATACATCTGTTTGGAGTGATTAAAACTTTACGTTATACAAGCATTGAAATACGCACGAAATTCTTGCGAATGTTTTCTTACTGTGAAACTATAGTATGGTTTCTTTTTAAATTTCGACGCGCCTTTGATTTGATCAGGAATATTAAAAAAGAGAGTGGTAAATCAAATAAGGAATAGATACTGATAAGAAATAAAACTGTTAAAAACCTGACCTAATGATTGTAGGTTACGTACAATGTTAAAGTAACATCGTCACAACTATCAAAAGTCTGTGATTATGCGTGAGTGTGATAAAATTCTGGTTAAAATAATTAATTTTCATAGGCTTCCATTTGTAAACATGGCGAAACAAAAAACATCCTACAGTGTTTATTTTCACTTATTTGTTCTTTATTTGGAACTATCACGTCTAATAATCACTTATTTGCATCTTGCGAGAGGCAAAGCAGTGAATGCTATTACCAATAGTAATTATTTGCTCTTTTGTAGACTATTAAACAAGCAAGACTATTAAATATATTTTGACAAGGCGCAATAGGAACAATAATAGAATTTTTAGTTCGTTAGTGGTTTGAAATAAGTGAAAATAACTGCTTTTGGTTCCAAGAACCTCCTATTGAGACCTATTTATGCGTTGGAGTGGCAATAAGGTACTTCTTAGGCCTTAAAGTTGCAATAATTTTTGGTTCCAAAAGAGCCGTAAAATTATCCCTTTAGCCACTATTGGTGATATTATTCGCTATTGTACTAGTCATTTGGAACTTTTAGTTCCAAATAAGGGTATGTTCCCACTTATATGTAAAAGTTGCTTATAAGTGATTTTAAGGCCTTATATAGCACTATTGAACCTGCATGCAACTTTAAGTAGCAAAATCGACTTTATCCCACCATAAGTAATAAAGTAGAAACAAAAACGTTCTTATGCAACTACAAGTGATAGGATGAACTCATATACAGTTTTGAGTTGTGTTTAAAGCTATAAGATGTATCAAACACTATTAAACCACTCATTTAGAACTTAAAGCTATAAGATAAGCTGCAGCTCATTTAGTTTCAAATTAAAACCCTGAAAGACGGTTTTTAAAGTGAATACAGACGCCAGAGGGCAATTCCAATCAGAAAGCTGCATCACGGAAAGACCAAACTCCAATTAAAAAAACAACTCTTCAATTGAGGCAATATGTTAAGCAAGGATTAGTCACAATGACGCATGATTTAGGGTTCCATACGTAAAGGATACCATACCAATTGATTCTTATTTAGTCAGTAGTAACGCATCCTTGAGACTTTGCTTTAGTGACTGGTAGGGTTTGCACTCCTGAGAAAGGTTTATTAGGAGGGTTCCAAAAATTTCAACTTTCAATACAACTGACAAGGCAGTTCAACTGTAATTAATAGGTAAAGATTTGAAAATTTTCAAAGAATACATCAATGAATTAAGTATATGTATTATGTATGTTCTGTTCGAAAACTAATGTGATATTTTCTTAGGTGGCCATTGACGGATCACCTTAATGATTCAATTTTGTTAAATAATACGAAAGACTTGAACATGAATGTAGTGGGTATAATAATTGAGTCACAGGAATTCCTGAGGTGAACCAAAACAACGTTACTAGTTTGTGGTCATTGGTTTTACCTAAAAGTTGTAATACCTACACCAGTAGGTATAGATTCTTAATATTGAAAACTAACGTATGAAATTAAATAAAGTTTAAATGTTAATTAAATTCTCGGGAAATAATCGAACCATAGATGAAATATTTCCTCATAGATTTAGAGGCTACTTTTTATTGTAAAATGCACGTGCCACCAATACATAAACATAATAATTTGCATGTGTTTTCCGTTTTTGCGCTAGCAAATTAATTGCATACGATAAAACTGGTAAACAGGAAGTGTAACCCTTAACCCGACCGCAAATCGCGATAATAATAACTTACAATAATGCATTTGATTAATCTACCACATGCAAGAGGAAAAGCAACTACCAACTCGTTTTTAATGAACAACTGATTTATTAGTGTCCTTGATACAATTCCATACATATTCCATAGCTTGTGGGATCGACAATGTGAGCAAAATGGTATCGTATCATATCTTCAAAATATTGTTTCCCAACTGTAATGTTTCGCCAAGTTTTAATTTGTCCGAAAGCATTTTTTTTCTGAGACCCATAATATTTTCAGTTTTATAAACATCGTTTTATAGAACCCATTATTCGATTAAAAAGACGTAAGACAACCAGTGACCACCCTAGCACTTCATTGAACATAAATATTTTCAATGTTAAAATAACGCATCCTTTACAGATAGGTACAGATACAGATAATTTATTAATAAAAGCAAATGCATTTTGCCTTCTCTATCGTGTGACAAAAGCTACCATCATACGGCTACTGGTCGAATTCAAAGGATAGGTAGGTACACTGAACGCCTCTTCGGTTAGGTACCTAAATCCAAAACCATTTCTAGGAATACGGTTCTTAACTCACAAACTAGTGCCTGTCTATAAATTAATAAAGTAAAGATAGTTTATTGCTTTTTTTTGATGATGTCAATCTTTTTATATCATCACAGATGGGTACTTATATTATTAAATACGATTTCATTGCTTAATACAACAAGAGTCCTACTGAGAGCCGACAGACTTATAGAATTAAAACGAGATTACACCTAAAACTGGTTACACTAAACCCAGAATCACAACAATATCCCCAAAATCCGTTTAACGTTGGCAAGAAACGATATCAAATGCACATCTAATTTGATACACTACGAAATCCCTTCAATTCTTATATGGGATCTCGTTTTTTCATAATATGAACCTTACGCTAAAGCCATTAAATGCCAAAGCATTCTTACAGCTAAACTAACTATGACTTTTTAAAAGTATAGTCCGATCGCAACCAGTTAGCGCGTCATTTGTATGCGACGCCATAGATATCAGGGTCAATCTTAACTTGACCGGTTAATAAGTAGACATGAAGCGTTTTTAATCTGACAAGTTAGGCTTCACGATATAATAGGCACACACAGGTGGTTCGTGGTTCCCAGGCCTACCGGATTATCGGGGTTCCTTATCCGATGCCACACGCGACGCTCATCGGTCGTCTAATACGGGTGTTACGTGTAACAGGTGATAGTATACAGGGTGAGTCCAGTATGAGAAAGTCCGAGTCTGTGAGACTGATGGTACACACAGATATATGTATAGGTATGTATGTAACAGTTTATTGTACACAAAAATAACAAATACATTACTATGGATCTCTTCCAGTTCACCTGTTAGATAAAAAAAAATGTTGGTTAGAAGGTTGTCCATTAAATACAGGACACCGTGTATAATGACGCACATAATTCCGATCTCTGGCGATAACTAAGTATCAATATTTTGTCCTGATACAAATTAATTGACAGACGCAGCGGTGTTATGTTTCGGTATCTGCTGCAAAATAAAGTTGAACATTTTCAAAAACTTGCGCGCAAAAGTTTAATAACTACAGCGTTATCCCTTCTACGGACAGGCCTATATAGAACACCTATTAGAGTACTACACATGTACTTGTGTTCATACATCTTGTAACGTAGCCGCTTTATGAATGAAATATTTCCCACCTTTATTTTCCTACCAGTCTTATGAATGACGTGCCAGTTATTAATTTATCAATGGAAGTCCGCGGGCTGAGTTGAGATCGGCTTATACTTTGAATAAGGATTTCAATACTTAATTTAATTTAATCTGAGAGCTTAGTTTGTTTCGGAGATTCGGAGAGAGTATTCGATTTCAATTCGTGGGAGAATAATTTGCTTGGTAGCAGCAGTTAATTGAAAGTTATATTTAATACTGAAGTCTGAAGTTGTGCGCTGCCTTTCATCTTGTTTAAGTAAAATATGTAGAAATGGAATAATATTTACTAATGTCATTTGTTGAGTGACTGAATTGTTGAGTCATGAAATTTACCACAGTGGAACCACAAATCGCATACATAGACATTTGAGATTTTTGTAGATGTAGAGAATGTATTACCTATTATGGTCACTATGCAGATACTACAAATAACAAAAAAAAATATTTGAATCATTCGTGCGCCAGTCCGACTCGCTTTTTTTAACTCCTCATTTTTTTACATGTTTCTTTACATCTTCGGCGTATAGACCTTAATTTATAATACGTACTCATATTAGCCCAATTTTGAAGTAGTATAGGTACGTAGTTAAACGTATCCACTTGCGGTCACCCAAGGTCCAGTTGCGTAACCCCATGGATAATTCATGATACTACGCCGAGGAATGTACTAGACTCGTGAACCGATACCTGATAGCCCAAGAGGCGGAGGTATTATATCACTTGTAGAGTAATAGAAATATACACCAATAAGTGGAAATTTATTGCATTGAAACTGCCGTGAGTCTCAGCTCACGTCGTCTACGTCGAATATTGCTTGACATGTTTCGAATTGTCATTGTTTCGATTCATCATCAGAAGCTTCGATCAGTGGAAATATAGTCGAGGAATGAATATATCGTCACTTTTCTAATGTATGGGATAGTGTGAACAGCCAATGTGATCTGTGGGTCCAAAAGTGAAAAATCTTTTCTTTCCGTCTGTACATTCTCAGAATTACAGAAATAACTTATAGAACACAATTTATAGAATCACTGACTGGGATCTTAGAGTACTTTCGGCATGTCATATAGCCATAGCAAGATAGGCTCACACTATATATAGGTAGTTAGACCCCGCCTTCCGCTTTCAGTTTTACTATAGTATTTACTGGATCCTGCACACCGTAATAGAATCGCAGTAAGGGCAAATATTTGTGTGATGAACTCGAATATTTGTGCCTGGGTCATGGATGTTATTTCTATTTGAGTATGTACCTATTTATTTATATAAGTATGATTATCGTCGTCTAGTGTCCATAACACCAGCCTACTGGAGCTTACTGTGGGACTAGGTAGATCGATTTGTGTGAGGTTGCTCGATTTTTTATTTATTTATTAACTAGCTGTGCCCCGCGGTGTTACCCGCTCATCCCACGGGAACACTAAATTTATTCGGGATGAAAAGTATCCTATGTCCTTTCCCGGGTCTCAAACTATCTCCATACCAAATTTCATCTAAGTCGGTTCAGCGGTTTAAGCGTGAAGAGGTAACAGACAGACAGACAGACACACTTTCGCATTTATAATATTAGTATGGATTCATTTAAGTTCACACTTTTCACTTTGATTATACCATTTGTACCGTTGTTAGCTCTTAGACTGCAAGGCTCTTAGACTATGTGTTGGTTAGTCGCAGCTACGACAGTTTATCGCCATCACATCACAATAAAGCGTATCAAGTATGAACCGCGGCCATTACTATTCCGATCCCGTATTTGCCTTTGTGAGGATGCGATGGCTATTTGCTATGGTATTATGTGATTATGCTAAGTAATATTAAGTGTTTTGTTGTTGGAATAAAATAAAACAATGGATCAAAAAGTTACTTATCTACAGTATAGAAGTGATATGTTAACCGATATAATAGTGTCATTGCGGGTCCACACTACTCGCGAAAGATGACCGAAGTTGGCCGAGGTGAAATTGGCCGAAGTATGGGTTTCTATAGCAACGAAGTGCCTCTCATACTCGTATTCGGCCCATTTTTTTTTTTGTCCTTTCGTTGCTTGCGGGCCCGAAGGGCCCTTTGCACTGCTTTGTACTGTCGTGGCTCGTCCTTTAGGACGACCCACCGAAATTTGACTTAACCTAAACTTAAATACTAAAAACTAACCTATTAGCCGGGATCGTTCGAGAATCTCAGCTTTTTCTGTGTTGGCTGTGCTTCGGCGTCAGCGGCCGGCGCGGCGGAGCCGCGGCGGTGGGTGGTGCCGAGGGTGGCCGGCAAATTAAACGTTTGTGGTCCTTCTCGTGGTTTCCCAATGGGGAGCTCGGGAGAAATAACGCGCTCTCGCTGCGTATGCTGCAGGAGCGCCGGGTCTCTGTCTCTTGGGGGGGCTTCCATCTGGTGTCCTTCCTGAAGGCCCAAGGAAGCCCTCCAAGGTTGTGTTGCGCCACGAATGTTTTGTTCATACGTGCGGGATTGGGTAGTGTGTGTGGCCGAGATTATAGTGTCGTCCATAATGGGTGTGTTGGTATGATGCTCGGATTTAGAGCCAGGTGCCGAGTTGCTAGACTCATCATCTGTCTCCTCGTCCGTCCAGTATTTTGATTTTAACATTAGTGTTGGGCGATGATCAAAAAAGTGTTGCGCTAATTTGTTACGTCTGTCCGTCAGTATGTGTCTAGGTCTACGATCTTTAGTAGGCACATCTGGGGCTGGAGTATATTTTACAGAATTTACTATGAGTGGGTTCTTGCTAGTTTCAGCCTTGTCAAAGAACCTTTGCGAACAGGTTTTGAGCCAGGTTTGTACCGGCTCAAGTTGGAGGTCACGGTGGAGGTCCGTGTCTCGTACGAAAGGCGGAGCCCCTACCGCATTTCGAAGAAATCTGTTTTGCAGCACCTGTAGGGATTGGATCCTGCTGGGTGCTGCATGGGTGAAAGCGGGGCTCGCGTACGAGAACACGGGCCGTATGCAAGTTTTATAAATAGTGAGTTTGTTACGACGTGATAGCTTGCTTTTGCAATTTAAAAGACAATGGAGTCGACTTAGGTAAAAGAGAGAACGATTTCTTACTGTGGTGATGTGCCTACTAAAATTAAGGCGCCGGTCAAGGATGACGCCTAAATACCGCGTCTCGTCTACCCACGGTATGGGTCTATTAAATAGGCACGGTTGCTTGAAGGTTTGGACGAACGCAGGATAGTCGCCCCTTCGGGAAAATAGCATTGCCGCACTTTTGTCGGGGTTGACTTCAACCCTCCACCGGCGACACCAATCACCTAGGTGATTTAGTGCCTCCTGTAGGCGGTTCGTCAACAACCGACGGCAACGGTGGGAAACATATAAGGCGGTGTCATCTGCGCATAAGGCATAATTGACACCGCGGACTTTGGGTATGTCGTTGCTGTACAACGAGAACAAAAGGGGAGACAGAACGGAGCCTTGCGGCACTCCGGCTCGTATGGGATGGCGGTCCGAAAGAGAGCCTTCGACTTTGTACCTAAAGCCTCTATTGGATAAGTAGTCTTGTACCAATAGTACAAGACGGTCTGGCACGACGTAGCTGTACAATTTGTACAACAAACCGACATGCCAGACCTTGTCAAAGGCTTTAGCCACATCGAGGAAGACGGCGCCTGTAGGTACAGGCTTCTTTCGCCCCGTCAACCTCTCGAGAATATTTTCGGTGATGCGGTACACCGTACACCTGATGAGTACTGGAGTGTTCTGCTCGAAAGCCAAACTGCTCGTCGACAATGAGGCCCGCGGCGGACACGTGGTCCAAAATGCGGGCCTGGACAATCCGCTCAAATACTTTCCCCATAGTCTTTAAGAGACTAATGGGGCGGTAACTGGAAGGGTCTGGCCTTGGTTTACCAGGTTTATGTATGCCTATAACAACCGCCTCCTTCCATGCGGAGGGAAACTGGCAGTTGCATAGGATAGAATTGAAAATAGAGACAAGAGAGGATAGAACCGAATTGGGCATTAACCTGAGCATCTTGTTCGGGATGCTGTCCTCCCCTGGTGCCTTACTTACTGGAAGCCTCTTGACCAGAGACTTAACGTCGTCTATTGATACTATTTTGATGGGTGAACTAGTTGGAGGCGAAGACAAATGCCTGGCTACCTCGCTTACCACCGTTTGGTGGTGCTCACAGTCGAGAGGCTGGAGGCTGGGAGAGCACTGCTTCTCCAGCGAGGCCGCCAAACATTCAGCCTTCTCCTCATCCGTGAAAGCCAATGAAGCAGAGTCAGGAGCCACAAGCGGGGGCATCGCCACCACGGAGGGATCCTTTAGTTTGCGTGCGAGCTGCCAGAATGCGTGATGATGCGGCGTGATCTCCTCCATGGTGTCATCCCACTTCTGACTCCTGAATTGCTTCATTTCACGTTTTAACTTAGTACGCAAGTGATTTAAAATATTTTTACCGTCGGGACATGGGTACTTGTCATAGTTGTGTGTTGCTCTGTTCTTTTCCTTCACGAAATCGCTCAGGCTGTGAGGTAGGCGCCATCTTTGGCCTTCATCCGCCGGGCCCTCTATGGAGCATTTTGACATAATGCCTTGGAGTGAGCCCGTGAAGGTTTCGACTGCTAAGTTGGTCTCGTCCGGGCCCACAAGGCCGGGTGGGAGCAGGTTGAGTAAAACGTTATCCTCTTTTTTGTTTAATTCTACTCCAACCCGGTCCCAGTCGACCCTACGCACCGTTTGCGGCGGGAGGTCACAAGGCGGGCCGAGTTTAATAAGTACGGGTCGGTGGTCCGACGACAGTTCATGGTGAACCTTAATATGGTAAAACCTTAACCCCACCTTTTTAAGAATGAAGATATCAAGTATGTCTCCCTTGTGGCCTTCCGTGGTCGGAATTCGTGTCGGTTCAACCGGGGCAATGAGGTCCGCATGTAACGACCTGAACATGGTATAAAGTAGCCTACCATTTCGATTACTAACCCGGCATTTCCATGCTTCGTTCTTTGAGTTGAAGTCACCGGCCAATATGACCGACTCATCCAACCCAAAGAGGATCTCCAAGTCCTTCTTAAGTATTTCTTTGCCAGGCGGGAGATACACCGAGCACAAAGTGATAGGCGCGTGCCCCATCATTGCTAACCTGATGACCGACACTTCTAAGTTAATCAGCCCAGGAGGCGGGTCCACTAGAGAGCAGTGAAGGGCTGCCTTATAGTAAATTAAAGTGCCCCCTAGACGGCCACTAGTGCGGTCGTTCCGTACTAATTTAAAATTGGCTATCTTAGGGTCCCGAATTCTGGGCTTGAGGAAGGTCTCCTGCACCATCAGGATATCAATATGATGTTCCCTCAGGTACAGGGAGACCTCCTCCTTTTGGTGAGCGATGAGCTATTAGTGAGTTAGGGTGGTTATTTATTTTGAGCGTTTTAACCGTCTTAATGTTCTGATCTGTTCGCAAATTGGCTAATTCATAAAAGCAATCAACATAATTTTGTCAATAATTGTAAAAAGCTGCGACTTTTACATCAGACAAATGGAACCCCAATCCATACTAGAGTTCGTCAATATTGGCGACAGAGTAATAAGACAGTTCCATCGCCTCTCCGTCAAGCCTCTTCGCCTTACGTCTTTTCTGCTGCGCCTTAAGCACAAATCCATACACATTGAGAATAGCTATAAATAAATAAATAAATATTAAGGGACAATCATACACAAATCGACCTAGTCCCAAACTAAGCAAAGCTTGTACTATGGGTACTAGACGACGATATACATAATATATATTTATATATTATGTATATATAGATAACATCCATGACCCAAGAACAAATATTTTGCACAAATATTTGCCCCGGCCGGGATTCGAACCCGGGACCGCCGACTCAGTAGGCAGGTGTCTACCAACCGAGCCAAACGCGTCGTCAATATTATGAACTATTGCGAACCTCAGGATCTATAGACGTCCTCTGCAAATACAAATACCTATGAAACAACATTGTAAGCCACATGTCACTTCAATGCAAGTCGTTGTTAATGAAGTTATCAATATTCCATTATCTATAACGTCCACTGTTTCCGAACCCTTAAAAACAGTTCCTTTCACTACTACATTGTAGCGGGCTGAATCATGGGTCATGTCTCGGTATTTAATTTATGTTGCTGTCAATCTGTTAATTGTACTTTAGGTACAGTACTGTGGGGACCATTTATGGGCGTTGTATTGGCGCCTTAGGGCTGAATTCGACTATTTTAATCGCATCTGTCCGAGATCTTGCCACTATGTTCTTTCTGAAGTACCTAACCATAATGGCATTATTTTGAATGTTCTATTTGATAGTCATAAAAGTCAAAGGGCAATGGAGCGAGCTATGCTTGGAGTTTCCTTGCGGTCTGATTTCGAATCATAAATGACAAGATACGCAAGAGAGCCAAGGTTGTAGATATAGCTCAGACAGTCGCTAAACTTAAATGGCAGTGGGTGGGGCACAATGGTCGCAGAACGGGGCAGAAAAAAGACTAATGGTTGTGGAAAACTTTGGGGGAGGCCTTTGTCTCACAGTGGACGTCTTTCGACTGATATGATGACATATATTATTATACTCTACATTATACAGATAGTACAAGTTACATAGATATCTGTACAAAAAGCTCATTAATTGAATATAATTATTCCCTCAGCTCAGGCATCAAAATAATCTTACAAAAGCATTGAAAAAGCCGAACCAAACATTTCAAATATTAACATTCTTTTAGTTACTAGCAATAAAACCTTACCATTACATTCCCAGACACTTTGACACCAATGAAACATTAACGTACAACAAAGGGATTTCGTTTTCTACGGAATTGCGGAGACATAAAATAAAGTTAATGTTCACCTTCACTGACACATTAGGGTCAGGCCCTTAGACTAAGTCAACAAAAGCGAAATCCCGCATTAGAAAGGTATTTGACCGAGCGAGCGAAGCGAGGGAGCGTGGTCATGTAGTGTCTCTTTCTTTTCAGATTGGGCAAAAATATTGTAGTATGTCCGCATGTCCAGGTGACCGAATTCCGGGAATTCGGCTGTTCTCATCTAAAGCCGCAATTCCCAGCTGATTGTCATGACATTTTGTGAACAGGTTCAATAAAATATTGTTTTTTTCTAAATGGCGGAGACGTAAAGATTTTTCAGCCGTTTCTAATAATGATCCCGAGTTTTACAGAACCAGTCAGCTAGTCAGTTAACGCAACCGATCACGTTTGTTGTATGGGAGCCCCCTTAAATATTTATATTATTCGGTTTTTTAGTATTTGTTGTAATAGCGGCAACAAAAATACATTATCTGTGAAAATTTCAACTTTCTAACTATCACGGTTCATGAGATACAGACTGGTGACAGATGGACAGACAGACAGACAGACAGACAGACAGACAGACAGACAGACAGACAGACAGACAGACAGACGGACGGACAGCGGAGTCTTTGTAATAGGGTCCGGTTTTTCGCCCTTTGGGTACGGAACCCTAAAAATGAAAAAGTAAATAGTGAGTTACATTAGTGTCAAAGTAAAAGTGAAATAAGAAGTAAGTAAAGTAAAGTACCTAAGTAAAGTATAAGTAAGTAAACTAAGTCAACAAAAGTGAAATCCCACATTACCTGTAAAGCTTTCCCGGGCATTTAAGAGTTTCTTTTCCTTCACTTTTACACTATAAATTGACTTGTTTTATAGGCATCTCGTAATGGCGACGTAAAATGCTAGTAAAATATTTTAAAATGCATCATTATACTAGGTATTATATGATACTGGACATTGTGAATTCAGTTCTAGAGAAATATTTATTATCCATCACTGGTGCTCACATTTTCTGCTATTTGAAAGTACAGTTTAGCAAAATCGTTCCGACATAAAAAATACTAATGTGTTTTGCTTATTTAATCAATATTTAATTGTACGGAGGGAAATGAGGAAAATAAATAAGGAGGATAAGAGGAGAGAAACTGCTTTAGGCAATTTTTTTAGCATTTCGATTTCTCGAAATTATGGGATATACAAAAAAATATAGACCCTAGTGTTTTATCGAAATCGTAAAATACAGGTCAATTTAAGATAATAATTGCATCCGTTTCCCGATTTATTGTTTTACTCCCAAGTAAGTAGGTACCTAAGCATTTTGCGGTGACGTCACTATCCGACATAATTTCTTGTACTTACTGTAAAACGAAAAGGAAAGTCGAAAAATATAATATGAAGATTTTTTAAGGTGTCTTATGACACTATCTAATTGTTTATTTTGGTGTAAGAACTACATTTCCAGAAATGATATCTGTATTTACATAAGTAGCAATAATATTTCTATCCGAATTAAGTCATTTGTTTTATTTTTTGCTAGCTCTATTTGGGGTCAGCTAGTCTTTAAGAGGCCTTATTCCTTTTAAAATGCTGATTGTTTTAGACATTTTTCTCTATGATCAAACATGTTTCATAACATAATATTGATGTTACTACCTAGAACAGGGCTATTGGGATTTATTGGTATTTAATTGAAGCCTACAGTTTGAATTTTTCATTGTCAATTTTGTTTCAAAAACTACCCGAAATTAACAAAACTCAGGCCGAAAATTAGTTTTTTCGACTGCACGCAATGAAAGCATGAAATAGCTGTGTTACTGCCTAGAAATCGGGGAAAAGTATTATTCACTTTAAAAAGTTCGTTGAAATTATCAATATATTTGTCATAATATGAAAAAAATATTCTTTAAAAGGAATAAGGCCTCTTAACGATGCGATTAACAACAAAGTCCGACGCATACGCCTGAATGGTGCAGCTGTATGTTGCACTAATTATAGCAATGCGCTGACCTCTCGATAACCTCCAACTGGTTGCAGTACCACTAATTACTTACGATTTCATACCTACTATCGTCTGAGAAGCTTAGCTTAGCTCGATCTATGACTAGGCGCATAAATGCTTCACCTTCGTTGTAAAAATATTACTATTTTTTTTATTGACATGTGCAGACATAGCCATCCCAAGTCATCATCATAAATGCAACTTCAATATCATCATAGACATAGAGTCAAACTTTGTCAGTGTGGCTGATGAAGTAAGTAGTTTTCTCCATCTAACTCTATCCACAGCCACTTTCTTGATTTCCCTATACGACATGACGTCTACCTTCTCTATTATTTTCTTAATAAATTGGTGCGAAAAACAAATAATACAAATTATGAACTATATCTATAATTAAAATTATGTCTCAAATAGGTCCCATTCATGCTATGCATGATCATGATGCTATAGATGCTGCTGGCTTTCGAGCCAGGTGTGGTGAGACCATAATATTGCGTCACGTAGAGCACGATCGAATACTGATCGCATTTAGGATTTTTACAAAAATCTAAACAGCTTTAGTTAATACTCCACCGTGAACCTCAATAGTGAAGAGGCAAATGATTGGACACCTGCTGCGACACGACGAATAAAAGGTTATTATAGAATCAAAGATTGAAGGTAGGAGAAAGAGAAGAAGACCGAGCGAAGAAGAGAGAGCTTACATGGACCAAATAAAGGAGAAGGTGAACGTCGTGTCGTACCAGGCAAAGGCGCAAGAACGGGGTGCATGGAAACTGCTCCACCGACAAGAGCGTAGCTCTTTTTATGATGAGGAACTTCAATAATATTTCAAAATCAATAGAGACTTTTTAAATAGGTGTATGTGGCTGATCAATAGACACAGATGATTAGGTGTATGTGGCTATGACAGGCGTGTCTACTGTTTCATTACCATAATGCGGATCTAATGCTGTAACTTGGGTTAAATCTTAACCTTTTATCAAGTGAGATAACTTTCCAAGAATAGGGCAAGCTTGTCCTATATATATAGTACACGCATAACACATGACATAATCTGTTATCAGTCGATAGATACACGTGGTGACTAATGTAGGTCGATAGGGTCATTGCTGAGATTCATAGCTGGCAACATGTATTTAATAAATAGGATTTCAATAATATGGATAATGTTTTGTAATACGAGTATATAAATGGCATACGATTTAAGGGGAATAATTAAATCAGATTATATTTATATAGCGTATATTCATTATTTGAACCTTCCTGACGTTTCGGAAACTTTTGAAAACGATAACTGTAAAGGTACCGAAACGCCGAGATTCAAATAATTAATATACACTATATAATCCGTTTAAATTGTTTTATTTAAACGTGTGAAAGTCGCGGAAACCGAAGAAGATATCATGACAAACGATTATCAAAATATATATGATAGTTACTAAGAGAATATGATACTAAGAGAATCATATTTATTTAAAATTTATTACACAAACCAAAAATCAGTACAAATGACGAACTTATTGCCAAATTGTATTTTCTACCAGTCTACCAGTCAACCAATTATGATCATAATTTTTAGAGCGAACCTTTTTCAATTACCTGTTACTGGTCATTTGTTTCCTGCATAGCCAGTCAAAGTGACTAAATCCAAGGAGTATGAAGCAAAATTAACAATAGGCTGTTATTGCTCTATATTTTGACCAAATCGTTCCCCATTCGTTTCTAAATACCAAATCCGCTTAATGATGTGAAACGAAGAACAAAACTTTACAGCACGTTTCTTCACATTGAAGAAACTGTTAATAATAGTTCACATCGCTACACTACGCAACGGCAATAGACGTTTCAAAATTAATTACAAAGTAACGTAAGCAGACATAGAAGTGTTCGTGGCAATAACGTCAATTAAGGCGACTCCTAATCCCAACGTCCTTGAGGATCTGGGCGGAGCCTAACGTTATTCCCCCCGCCGATCGTGCGCCCCCGGAACATTACTTCGTTCATAATCTCGTTGAGTGGCGTCCATGCAGCTTCATACACTCGCATAGTCCGAGAGTTGAAGATGAATAAACCTCATAATATTTAAAGGCATTGAAAAATCTCGAAGTAAAATAAATCATTTAAACAATGATATAATTATTGCGGATTACTAAATATCTATTTACCCACTACAGTAGAATATTAAAAATAAAATGCGTTAAAGCTATTTTCCAAAAAAATAAGTGAAATTGGCCATTTGGAAGTCTCGCATCGAAAAATACTTTTTAGTTTCTTTTGTATGTGTAGGTACCTACCAAAAACAGTTAAAATGCCGACAAGATTCTTGATTATACGTGTAAAATCATGCAGAAATAAAAAATATAGTTTTTTAATAAATAAATCATATCGTGACCCAGCGGATGAACCGATATTTTAACATAGTAGTGGAGGCACAGCTTTATCCCCCGGGTCATGTTGCTCTAATGAAAAGATAAACTATAAATAATAGAGCGACAAACTCAACTTTACCGTTGGAAAACGGATTTACGTCCTTTACCTACTTATAAACAGTGATAGTTTTTTATGACTACATTAGTAATGTTCTCAGATTTTCCCCTATACTTGTTGATATTGACGATATTTTACTAAACGAATTTTTTGGCTAATTTCAATATTCAAGGTCAATGGATACCCTATAAATGTTAATTTACTTGAGTGTCAAAATATGCCGATGCTGGAAAGGAGAACTTATCTAAGCGACATTTTTGGGGATATTGAGTTATACACACTGTTGGGATCGGCAGATTTTTCTGCATCGAATGGGTTGGGTCTCGTATACATCTGTCTGACGACTTTTGTGTCGCTTATCCCGTCGGTCATTTAGAGAATCTCTACTTTTTTTCTACTAAACGACTGGATTTTTGAGGTTTTTTTAGCAAAATGGAGATTACATAAAAAGTTTTTTGCATAATAATGAACCTTAGAGCTTTTTTACTTATTTATTTATTTATTTTTCCACACATACAATTATCATTACAGGCTATACCCAATGCGATATTGTTACAAACATAACATAAAAACAATCTTACGTCTAAATAAATACAGGTAGGTATCATTTCAAGATTACCTAACTAGGATAGGCAATCTTCCATAAAGCAGTTTTTTTGAATTCACTCAGAGCACAAGAAAACAAGTCTAGATCTATCGCGATGACGTTCAGGGTGCGCAGTGCACGCGTCAGCGGCGCCTCCCGCAGCAGCTTGGTGCGCGCGCGCGGCAGGGCCAGCAGCCCCGGCCGCCGCCGGCGCGTCACGAGCGCGGGGGGGACACACAGACCCACTGCACCCAGTATATCCGGATTGTGTATCTTACCCCTTATCACCTTAAAAACATACGTCACGAGTGAGAGTTCTCTTCTGACTTTCAGTTCCTCATATCCGACCATGCCTAAAACAAACAATGTGGGATACATGAGCGGATAAAAGGGATAGACACCGTATTGCCTCATGTACATGTACCTTATAAATTTATTTTGAATCCGTTCTAGCATGAGACTATACTTTGCTTCGTACGGAGCCCATATTTCGGCATTGCATTCCAGCTGACTCCTCACTAATGCATTATACAACGCAGTTATCGCCTTCATGTTTGTGAATCCCTTTGCCATTCTAAGCACAAAACCGAGGTTTCGAAATGCTTTTTTGCAAACATTTGTGACATGATTTCGAAACGCTAGCTTCAGTTGTAAAAAGAACCCCCAGAACTCTAACTTCGGTAACCCTAACCATAGGTCTCCCGTCTAAAGTATACTTGTGTGTAATCGGAGAACGTGCCCGCGAGAAGGTTATTGCCATACACTTCGCGGTGTTAAACTCCAAAAGATTGTTTTTGCTCCAGTGGACCACTCTGTCTATATCCCTCTGCAATCTTTTACAATCTTATTTGTCAAAACAGATCAAACAACTTGGATAATTTTTCTTTATTGCAACTAACCTTGCACTTGTTGGTTAACTGTTTTTACCTGATCGTAAAATATATTTTAATGTCGTTTGAGGCATTTTACCTATGGCTTTATGATAAAATTAACATAAAGGTAAATTCATCATCATCCTCCTAGCCTTTGTCCCATTTTTTTTTTTTTGAGAATGAATTCTCAATTGGGGTCGGCTACCTAAAATCCCAAGATGTGGCGTAGGCACTAGTTTTTACGCAAGCGACTGCCATCTGACCTTCCAACCCAGAGGGGAAACTAGGCCTTATTTGGGCTTAGGTGGCTTCCTCACGATGTTTTCCTTCACCGAAAAGCGAGTGGTAAATATCAAATCGACGCTTAAGAATCAATACCGTCTAACTAACATTTAGTTAGTTAGATGGTATTGATTCTTAAGCGTCGAAATGACATTCCGTACATAAGTTCTGAAAAACTCATTGGTACGGGCCGGGTTCGAACCCGCGACCTCCGGATTGAAAGTCGCATGCCCTAACCACTAGGCTACCACCGCTCTTCAACATAA
The DNA here is from genome assembly GCA_947623375.1 of Apotomis capreana. Classification (NCBI taxonomy): domain Eukaryota; kingdom Metazoa; phylum Arthropoda; class Insecta; order Lepidoptera; family Tortricidae; genus Apotomis; species Apotomis capreana. Next base: position 7,602,020 of record OX392514.1, read on the forward strand.
AGGTAAATTATGAAAGAAAAATTGACTGTGATCCACTGCAATGTAAGCAGGACTCGAACCTGCGACCCTAAGTTTCCGGCGTAGTGCTCTACCAACTGAGCTATCATATCGTTACGTCAATCACACTAAATCTTTGATTCCATAATTCTTCGCTACTGGAGCGCCCTCTGTGTCACGTGTGTTTAAAATGCTTATGCGCATTAGCCAAAAAGTAAAAATGTGGTATTTTCACATTATTAAACAGAATCGATATAAGATTCTATAAAAAAAAAGTGTGTGTGTCAGCTCCGACGCACGACTGGAGTTTACTCTTCAGGCCAGGCGCGCACCACTTTTTTGTCGCAGAAATAAGCGTACTTATGGGTTTATGAATATCGTGGTGCGCGCACTCTCATATAAACCCATATCTTGCATTTGTGCGACAAAATTATCGTGCGACTAAAATCTTGGTGCGCGCCTGGCCTTAAGAACGTTTATTAAATATATACTCAATACTCAATACGTTTATTGCACATAATGATTATACAGGTGAAAGTAAATAGTTTAAGTATCACATTATGTACCCTGTTGGGCGCTGCAAACAAGAACGAAAAGGTAGGCACACTTTTTGTTCAACCTGAATTCGAGCGCTGCGAGGAATTCGTTTGACCACTGGAATTGAATGTTTAAGCTCACTGATTTTTTCAGTAAAAGGCCTGATCTGACTTGGTTGTGAATTGTTTGCCTGGTGGCGACGTAATTGCGCCAGCACGAATGCCATGGGTTCTACTGATGTGTATATTAAGTCCTTTCTGACCTTTAAAGAAACGAATCTGGGAGCAATGTGGGCACTGTACGGAATTCTCCAGCGACAGCGACACAGACCTGGAAGCGACATTCTGAGAGGAGCCCGTGCTATTAGGATTCATCAAGTAAACTATTAAAAAACGCAATAGATAAAAACTTACGGCTACGATAACAAATAAAGTATTTAAAAAAACCGCTCCTAGTTTCGGCATACAAATTGCCCCATAAAGTTCCTGGGGGAAGCGGTGGTTTATAATTGCACATATAACTAGATAGTACTCATGCACTGATAGCAATCACACTCGTAACATGATAGAGATTCACGCAAAATATTAGCAAAAACTTGAAAACAAAAACACATTTCTCAGATGTTGTAGATTGACAACTGTCAGTCAAGCTGCCCGATGCGCACTTGCGCAGCAACGCGCCGTGTAGGCCGCCGGCCGCCGCCGCAGTCTCCGCGGAGAAATTATGAATATGTTTCTTGTCTATGTTATTTGTTAAGCCTCTTGTGGTAATTTAAAATAAATAAATGGCAGAGAACAATTAATATTATTTTTTTCTAACGGGAGCCACGTTTTCCCGTTGCTAAGTACATTTAAAATACATTTCATGAAATAAACATCTCGGTGAAGGTCATTTTATATAGGGATCTTAGTCTATAACGCTTAACGTAACGCATAACCTGCTAAATTAAGAAGTCGTATTTTTACCCCGATCGTATACTGAGATACGACTTTTTAAATTAGCACGGCAGATACATTCGATTTTATACCCCATAATTTTCATACCCCGGGCTTATATATGAAAATCGATTCTTAAGGAGTAAACTCCAAAAAAAAACATAGATTAAATTACCTGATTATCTTAACTATTGGCGTTTATCCAAATTTACCTGCTTTGATACTATGAAACCATTGTCGCTTATCCTTTTTTACCTGATATGACTTTGATCGGTTACTGTCGCTTATCTTGAATTGCTTGAATGATAATTGAGTCGTATTTGTCACATAGAATGTACTAAAAAACAAATATTTTCGTTAAATTGGTAGTTAGACAACTTTACCGGTTCTGTTTTATAAAATATCACACATTTAGTAGTAATTCAATATATTTAACTATAAAGGCCGTTAGGCCCACCTGCGGTGTAAATCTGTGTCTGTGGCGCTAAGGCACTACTTTGGACTCGCTTGATGGACCCAAACGCCATCTCACTCAAACAGTGTCTTACGAGACGTCACTTATACCACACAGAGTTGTAGGTAGTTTTGTTATTCTTGTTAGGATAGGACCTTATCTCATTGCAATTGTAAAACTTGAAATTTCACGAAGTTCGTGATTTAAAATTCCTTAATGAGTACCGAGTGACTGCAGTCTTCAGAACTCTTGTGCTGTTCTCATTAGTCATAGCTATCGTTTGCTACCATACATTGGTCTAGAACTACTGGAAATCTTTCAGCAGATCACACATAAAAATTGATAAAATTGAAATTTCACGTGATATCTGATGAATAAATGTTTAACATTTCTAAAGCAGTTTTTTTTTGTATTTGCGTAATTGGACCATAAGTTTTTGTCTTAGAGAACTTTAAATGTCACTTCATTAATTTTAATGTTTGAAAATAAACATTTTCCTCTAATTAAAACAATAATCGTGAGGTTTTATTGTACGATAAATAGCTTTTCATGTCTGAAATATTTCCTACAAAGGCGATTAGATAATTTTTCTTGATTTATTTCATGCTGGTTTATGCACATTTATATATTTACCTGACTATAAAATAAGCATGCACATATATATTGTTAACTGTGTTGATTGTTGTGTAATAGATTATACTATTTTACCTGACTAATTTCTCGGGAAACGTGTCGTTTAGATAATTTTACCTAATTCTATTTTACGGCCATTTTGCGTAAGCGACGCTAAATCCTAAAATATTCCATTAATAGACAAAATAACAAAAGCAACATGTAAAAAACATGATATTGTTTATATAAAATGAGCATCGTATGCACATATATATTGTTTACTGTGTTGATTGTTGTGTAAAATGTAGATTATACTATTTTACCTGACTAATATCTCGGGAAACGTGTCGTTTAGATAATTTTACCTAATTCTATTTTGACAGCCATTTTGCGTAAGCGATGCTAAATTTTAAATTATTCCATTAATAGACAAAATAACAAAAGCGACATTATAAAATGCTTCATTTAAAAAGTAGGTCCACAGAATATTTAATAACTTTTTATTTTTTTGAAAAAGTTCGTAGTTTTTTAGATCTCCTGTAAAGTTAGCTCCGTGTCTCTTGGATAATTTTCCTTTCCAGCGTAGATACGTTTTTTTGCGGCATAAAGAGCCGTATCTTTTTTTTACGTTAACTTAGAAGTTCCGAATTTTAATGGGTGGGTGTAGATTTCTTGATCTGCAGATCGGTTGACATGCGGCAAACGTGTCAGCCCTACTTTAGTTTAACGGTTGTCTGAGTTACTTAAGCTATTTGGGTTTTGGCGTTCCTTCCGCGATCGATTAATTTGATCCAAGATCGTTTCATTGCCCTCTGGCAAACTTAGAGAAAAATTCTGAGCATTTGCATTAGTCAAAAATCAAGTCCGGGCATTACGATGAGTCTAAATAAAGTTATATATTTTTTCATTAATTCAACTGTAATCCGATCATTAATATATGGCTTTTAAACGATATGTAATAAAAATCAGGTTTTTATTTTATAAACGGTAAACAATTGGAACAGAACTTATGGCCAGGCTAGGTATGTCTAGCTAGGCCCGGCGGATATGTCAATAATTACTAACGCTCATTTAGATTTAAATATGAAGTGGGAAATTTATTGATGCAAATATGTATTCTGACTATATTTACATAAATAAGCCCTCATGCCAAAATTGTCACTTGCCTTCTTGGACTAGAAAATTATTGTAATTTTTGATAATGTATTTTTATATCATATGTCATGTACTGTACTAGTGACGCAACGAATGTGAATACTTACAATAAATATTCGTATTCGTAAATTAGCGTTTTACCGAATATTACAATGGTATTCAAACGAACAATACTTGTTCTGCATTACGATATTCATATCTCTTAGGGTTGAATTAATAAAGATCATTAGACGTTATCATACTTAAATATCTGTATTATCAGATTTTTTTACCAACCGAAATACCTAAGGTACTCTAATATTACACAGAGAAGGGCCCTAAAACCCACACCAAAAGTGTTATTTTCTGGGAATCCTGTCTGGTGTGGGCCCATGACTGAGAATATCTAAGTATCCAAATGTGTCCGGGAATGCTAAGCAATGACAATTTTTTTTATAAGTACTTAAAATTAATAGACACCTAAATACGAAAAAAAAACAGTTGAATTTAATTCTATATGAAAATGAGTGCTTTTTGTTGTCGCATAGCGTAGTCGTGTTAAAAAACGAACTACACTCTCTTAAAATACACTTCAAACGCACGAAGACAGATCGAACCTCCGCGGGATCCGGTACTATAACAATTTTCCGTAACTAGATGGATCGCGAGAGCAAGTGACACAGCCTTCCCCTTCGACGGTTAGATTTACACTGAGCTCGCAGCCCGGGCACGGCCGCGCTCGCGGAAATTCAGTTTTTTTGATGCTTTATTAGACCGAATTTCCATTTTACCAACTTTTAAACAATACGATTAAAGATCAATGAATTGTCAATGTTCTTGCGAAAGAGCCGTGTAAATATCACTTGTAGTTTAGAAGCCTTAGGGAATTGAAAATTGAAAACGACCCTGTTTCAACATTATTTTTTCCATAGTAATTATTGCTTTAAAAAAAAATCCAACTATAATTTTTTAGAAGAAATAGTCAAAAATAACTTATATTTTTTTCAGATTTTTCCGTTGGCTAGATTACGAGCCTTAGGACTTTAAAAATCACCATTCCACGTACGGAGTCGCCTTAACTAGGGACATCCTTCCGATGATTTTATCGATAACTGAATACCTATTCCGAAATGACATTTCATAGTAGCTAAAGTTCACCGGATAAATAGAAATTAACTAAAATATGCTGATTTCTACATCAATGCTACTTATATATTTATTGGGAATATTAAAATTCAAATAAAAATCAACTTTAAACACCTCATATTTTTTGCATGCAAAGTAAACAGAAACCAAGAGTGCCTTACAACAAAGGCCAAATACACGTTAGTATAATATACGTAATCTCAAAGTCATAATATAACTACTGTCATAAAAAAGTTCAACTTATCGATAAAATAATATCGTGTGGTTCCCCTAGCAAAATTTTATTCATGCCACCAACACTTCTATGTCTGAACGTAAGCCTCGCCTCGGTGCATCGAGCGTGCAACGCACGAGTCGCACTGTGGTCACGTCTGACTTGATTCCTGATTAATTTGTTGTTAATTGAGTCATTTAATTGATTTAGACACTTTCTAAGGGTCGTGCATTTAGAGAAACCATAGAGATTTTTCTCCTGATGGTAAGTGGCTGGTGCAGTTACAACAACAGCGTAATCGCTTGTTTCCTGAAGAGATCCCTATTATAACACTCAGGAAATAGAAGTTATGATGTGTAAATGTGAGGTCACAAAATATTATTAGTTTTCGATGTAAAATAAATAAATCTGTTAGTTTCGTTTAATTACTGTTATTTGAGCCTTGATTTGGAGTGTGTATAATAAGATGTATGCATATTGCATAATATGTGTAACATATATTTTTCAAGGGCTATCAGAATAAAAAAAGATGTTTTTCGTTATGTTCGCTTGTTTCTTATGTAAATTTATTTTGATGTGCAATAAAGCATATTTTTATTGTATTGTAGTACATACCCATTACAAACTCCAGCTCGCGTAAGTTTATGTATCATATTTTTTTAGTGCAGCACACTGAGAACGTGTCACTCGGGACAGTGTTAGGTGGCAACTGAAGGTCTCGATTTATGCAGGGTGAGGCAGGGGAAACGAAATAGTAGTCACACAATTGCAATGTTTGTCTCATGACAAGTGAACGACAAAAAACCGGCCAAGTGCGAGTCGGACTCGCGCACCGAGGGTTCCGTACAAACACTTTCCATCCCTAAGTGGTTAAGTTAAGTTTGCACCTGGTATGTATAGCGCCCCATATAAATTAGGTGCAAAGTTAGGTATTAAAAAAAAAATTTATGGTTTTCGTAATTATTCCTTTATCTATGCTATAAGACGTTGCTTCGTACCAAATTTCAAGATTCTGAGTTCACGGGAAGCACCCTGTAGGTTTTGATTCCCTTGCAAGTGTCGAAAATTTGCAAATTAGGTGCAAAGTTAGGTATTAAAAAAAAAATTTATGGTTTTCGTAATTATTCCTTTATCTATGCTATAAGACGTTGCTTCGTACCAAATTTCAAGATTCTGAGTTCACGGGAAGCACCCTGTAGGTTTTGATTCCCTTGCAAGTGTCGAAAATTTGCGGCATAAACGGCTGTATCTTTTGATTGCGTTGGCTTAGAAGTTTGATTTTTTCACAGCTTTCGCAGGGACAGTAGACCTGAGTAATTGATATAAATTTCAGCTTCATACGTCCACGCGTTCCTGAGAAAAAGGGTCTTGACAGACGGACAGACGGACAACAAAGTGATCCTATAAGGGTTCCGTTTTTTCCTTTTGAGGTACGGAACCCTAAAAATGGCGTGGACAAACTTAAATTGCAAATAATTCGTAACATAAGCATAGTATTATTATTCGATATGGTAGTATTCAATCTTCATCATATATGAAAATAAAATGGAATACTGAACTTAAGCTAAGTCGGTAATGTATATGTTTTTTTTACAACGAAACGAGTACCTCGCGTTGGGATTGTAAATGTAAAGACCGGATATTTTACTGTACTTTCTTGTTACTTTCGTCCACGTTTTTATGTAATTACGTCAAAAGTATCCTATAGGTAACCTTCTTACACCGTCTTTGGATGTCCAACTATCTTTGTACCAAAATTGGTTAAAATCCGTCCAGACACTTCAGTGTGAAGAGTGGACAAAGATTCTTTTACCAAGAGATATGGCGCAGTACGGCTAGCGCTTAATCTTGCATTTTCCTGATATAATGACACCTCTACATATATTATAAAACTGCATTTCTTGTCTCTTACTGTGCAGTAATGTGAGAAAGTGACGGGTAGCACTATGTCGCGCGACAAGAGTAGCGTAGCATAGTTGTGCTAGACTGGCTGATTATCAAGTCGCTGAATAGGTGAAAATGTCAACACCTACTCAAGACACCGTGTCTCCGGCGTGCAACTCACATATCAATCACAAGTCAAGTAGTCACGTATGATTTAATTCCTGATTAATTTAATCAATTACTACTACTTCATCTGCATCGTTAGCGTCGTGACTCACTGGACAATCTGGACATCGAACTCTGACCCTAATATACGGTTTTTCATTACATATAATGTGCTTCTCACGTCTGACCCATCAGAAATGTGGAAATGCTAACAGTTATCTAACAGTCTTTTAAATGGTAATGCTTTCTTACCCAATTTTTGACTTGTTTTAACGTATGGCAATAGATGCAAAAGAGCCGAACGACGAATGTGTTTTAATTTTAATATGTTAATTTTTGAGTTAACGTTAATGATAACGTTAACGTTAATGTTATGTTTTATCAAATAATCAATGCACGGCCAGGTGCCTTGATTATAAAATAAGCGTAGCTAAAAATAGGTACACTGAGATTGAAATAATCAGATAATGTTGAAATGAATAGCTATTAAGTTAATTCCGCACCCTCGATGTGTAAAATTTTCTATTAAAATTTCATCGGAAATTCTTAATCCTATGTGCGTGCTATCTAGGGTTTCAGCTAAGTCCGTAGTAAATTTTATCTCCCACTTATATATAATATTCATCAAAACTTCTGCAACTAACAGTGCAAAACATGTGAATGCAACAGCTAAGTATTGAAGCAATTTAAAACGCATATCGACACAGATTACGACAAAGGTCATCGAGACAATTCACAATGCATTGTAAAGTGCAGACATGATTGCACATCATGTCATAACTCCTAGCTTACATAACGTGTATTACACCTAATCAGTTTACTTTCCATATTTATTTGCCATATGTAAGCAAAGCTTATGATTTGTTGACAGAGAAAGCCATGGTAATTAACATCTCAAATTGATTTAGACGGAAGGAAAGTTTGTTTGACAGTAATACAGAAGTTTGAAATGTTATCTTCAATAAATAAAGCTTTACGATTCAAGCAAATAAAAAGGATCCGACAAGGGACAGACCGAGCGAGTGAAACGAGCGAAGAAAATCTATTTCGTATATCCAGATGTTTGGACATTCAGATTTCTGGCGGTTCTAGTCAACCGGCAAGATTTTCAACCGATTGTCATGAAATTTTGGGAGTAGGTTCGATAAGTTTTTTTGTCGATTCAGGTTTTTCGAAATTTCACAAAATGATCATTTGCCCAATCCTTCTAGGTCGGTTTGGATCAAAAATCCTTTATCCAAAAAGCCTCATGTGGTTTTATGTATAAGATTTTCCACTAAAGATGGCACTTCTATTCATAACATGAAAGCTTCACGTATTCTGTATTCAGTGACCTTTTCCATCCATCAACCATTCCACGCTAAGTCCCAGGGACGGAGTGAAAACAACAATATAACAAGGCGTATCAAAAACTTACCCGAGAAGTGGACCCTGTGACTAGTTGGTAGAAAATACCTCATAACATTAATCCGTCATTTTCATTTTCTTGTTTTGGGCAATATTTGTGCACTAGCAGGAGCAGATTTTACTCAGTCGGCGATTCTTTCGCTGATTTGGCGCTGCTGCCTGGTTTTAAGATGTTTTTACTATACTTTGACTCTATTAGTCACAAGCCTCTCATATTATTCTGTTACAGGAGAGAGATCTAAGAAAAGTCGAGGTCCCGAGAAGATGTAACGGCCCAGCCACCACTTCGGCGGTACTAGAGCAGTGCAGTAGAGTAGAGCAGTTCCGGAATTGGTGAGTAGGTATGGGCAGTATCGGAAATTCTGGAATTTTCGATACTGCCCATTCAAGTCAATTCCGCAATCGCAAGCCCTAGGCGGCACCCGGCAGCGACGAGCTGGATGCGGAAGGTGCAAGCGCGGTGTATCGCTCGCTCGTATGGCCGCAACTCACCACTGCCGCTTGCCACCAAAGTCGTGGCACGTCCGTAAGAGAGAAATAGCTTCTTCTTCTGAGATTTCGCCCGGTGAGGTACCTAAATTGTGTAAACAAGCGACGATCACTGTTACATAGGTAACTCGCCTGGCGCTTGCGCTAGGTACATTTTTATTTAATGGAAGTCTCTAGCTTTAGCTGGTTCATTATGATTCGTCTCAATCATAATAAATTCAAACCAAGCGTGAAGAAGCCATCTCTCGGGCCATCATGACAGTGTCAACTGTCAACTGACATGGCACCTTCGATTTCTTCGGGCGGGCATCAGGCGAAGTGAGCCACTCTATGTTGTGCCGTTAATTAAAAAAATGTTTGTAAAATTCAGGCTCTCAATTTAATGGTCAGTTAGTAACCAAACGGAAGTCTCGGGCGATGACAGAACCTTGCTGATGACCGCGATGGGTCACTAACTTGACTGTACCGATAAATTTAATTTAATGAACAATAAACAGCACATTATACAGTGAACAAAAAACTAAATTAGAACGTGAAAATAATGTTTTAAATAGCAAAGAATGTTCTCAAGGAAATAAAGTCGACCTTGCATATTTGCAGGGTCAGTGATAGCATGTGAACATAAACAGTGTAATGTAATGTGCATACTTATTTCAAGTAGGTAATAAAAAGTAATGTGGGAGTAAAAAATAAAGATAAGGTAAGATGCTGAATTGAACTCATTTGAAAAACAATGAGAAAACTCGATGAAGAGAGAAAACTGTTTCTTAAACGTTGCCTTGGGATGCTTATAATATAGTTATTATTTTATGTGCCGTACTATGTAGTAATGACGACGCGGTAGGCGCAGTGGTAGTGCAGCGACCTACTGACCGGACGGTCCTGTGTTCAAATCCCGGTAAGGGCAAATATTTGTGTAATGAACTCGAATATTTGTTCCTGGGATGTTTCTATGTATTTAAGTATATATTTACTTATCTATAAAAATATGTATATCGTGGCCTAATATCCGTAGCACAAGACTACTAGAATTTAATTTGGGACTAGGTCGATTTGTGTGAAGATTTGTAATATAAAAAAAATGCAGCGCATTTTACACATGAAACGAATATATAGCAGCTAATCTGTGAAATGAACTGTTGCTTGCACTATTTCCGGACCGATACCACCTTCAAACCTTCAAGAAAAGAGTGTACTCACATTTTAAAGCCAGGTAACGCACTGGTAAGCCCTCTGATGTTGCGCGTGTCCATGGGCGACGGCAATCGCTTACCATCAGACGTCACTAGTCGTTTGCCTCATTTATCATAAAAAAAAATAACCGGCCAAGAGCATGTCGGGTCACGCTCAGTGTAGGGTTCCGTAGTTGCCCATCCTTCACAATAGACGAAAATTACGAGAAAGATTTCAAGCTCTATGAAAAGGTCGTAAACGCCAAAGTAACAGTAGTTACTTATTACCTTCTGGAAGTTATCGATTATACGCGCCAGATTGAGCAAAATATTTTAAGGGGGGGACGCTAGTTTTTTTTATTTTCGGAGCGAATATTTACTAGACTGCTGACTTTATCAAAAAATGATGATCGGAGACCCCTATTACTTTTAAAAGACCTATTCAACCACACCCCACACACTAGTGTTGGTTCGAAAAAAAAGCCACCCCCTGTTTAGGTGTACGGGAGTTACCCGAAAAAAAATTTTTTTTTTTAGTTTTTATTTTACCGTTTTGTCGGAGTTATACATACACATACTCATACCAAATTTCAGCTTTCTAGTACTAATGATCACGGAGCTAAGCCACGGACGGACAGACAGACAGATAGACAGACGGACATGGCGAAACTATAAGGGTTCCTAGTTGACTACGGAACCCTAATAACACAGCTTTGTAGAGCAGAAGCGTTTGTGAGCCGTTTTCTGTGATGTCACATAAGATCTTGAGATCCAAAATGCAAGGCAAGACCCATCATTAATTCATTACATTATATTACAATTTCTGTAACGCGTCAAATTCTGCCCTGTCCTAGGTAGGTAGGTACTAAGCGCATTGAAGCAAATATTTTTGAAATCTGCACAATATAATCCAGACGAAAATATCCTTATATCCGTAAGCATAAGACACAATATTGTTTAGAAATTACAATCAAATAACCCTTACGTAAGCGTATTGTTTGAGTAGAATGCGCAAAGCTTTTGGGATCCATTCAATTGTTATCAAGTATGTCGAAGGCTCATTCGGGACGGGACCAAATACGATGTTTGTAAGATTTCTAATAAAATAAACCGTAATTCTATAAGGCAGAGTACGTATGTCTTTGAAGATTTTTTTTTGTGATAAGGTCGGAGTTTGCGAAAGCAATAAATGCTCGACTAATTTCCACGTCGGTGAATAGTTGTAATGAGTTGGTTCTTACTGAGTTGATATAAAAGGGAAGGAATTTTGGGCCACATTATTTGTTCAGTAATCACCCGAGTAAACCCATTCAAATCGTGTGGTTGCGATTATTATTTAAGTTCCAACACCATTGTAAAATTTTTGAGACTCGTAAGAAACTTGTCCTTGATTCGCATAATTAACTTCAATGAATTGTTTTATTTTTGAAATGGGTATACTTAATACATAAATGTCTATGTAATTCACGTACATACCGGCGTGTTTTGCTGGTTATGATTCCTTGGAATTTTCGTAGTTGGACCTTTTTCTTATGTGTATCTAGACGACGCGGTTAGCTCAGTTTGTAAGCACCTGCCTCCTGAGCTGGCGGTCCCGTGTTCGAATCCCGGCCAGGGCAAATATTTGTGTGATGAACTCGAATATTTGTGCTTGGGTCATAGTTGTTCTATGTATTCAAGTATATATTTATCTATATAAGTATTTATATCGTCATCTAGTACCCAAACCACAAGCCTTCTTGAGCTTAATTTGGGACTAGATCGATTTGTGTGAGGTTGTCTGATATTTATTTATTTATATCAAAAGACTGATAACTAAACTTCGCTACCAAATAAATAGGTATACCTATTAGCTAACATATTACATTACATACAAATGTCGGGGCCGTTTCTGATAATTTTTATGTGAGGTTAAACCGTTTTTATAATTATTAAAGATATCTTACGATAATTCTAGTAATATATTAGCCCTTCAGATATATGTATAAACAGGGATATCATCACAAAATATCAGAAGATGCTGATCTTCCTGAAGTATGGTAGTATGGACACGTGATGCGGAGAGACAATCGCCACGTGGCGAAAAACTTTGAAGAATATTCTGAAGGAATATAGAAGAGGAAGACCAACGAAAAAATGTATGGATTGTGTGAAAGAGGTTATGGAGAAGAAGGAATTAAATTACGAGTTCACGAATTATAGGGAGAAGGAAAGGAAGAATGAAGCACGCCCAACCCTAAATAAATGGCGTAAGGGCAATATAATAATGATGATCTTTCTGAAGACCGTAGACAGATTAAGTATTTAAACGTCTTTATGCTAAATCAAATATGGTTGTTTAATTAAGCAGAAGGTTAATAAGCCTACGCTATAGATATTCACTATTACAAACTGAACAAGTATGAATCAGCAAATCTGATAAAGACTGCTGCCAGACAGCGTATTATAATCATGGAATAATTATTACCTGAAAAAGAACATAACTGCCGTACAATTTCTACAAAGATCCGTTTTTTGTGTTACAAGCCAGAATAGTTAATCATCGACTGTTATCATTGAATGTACAGCAAAGGAAATTGATTCGAATACCGTAGAACTCTGTCGCAATAATGCTACTTACCATTCTAGTTCAAGTGTCAACGCCTTATTATTGTGACAGAGTTCTACAATGGTAAGAGAATAATTTGCCGTATTGTAAATTATACAAACCCAGTCGATATTAATAAATAATATCGGGTAACTAGCGGAAATCCGTGCAAGATCCCAATCGCCGACGGACACGGGTCGAAAGTAAAAGTCAAAACGGTCGTTTAGCGCAAAACTGAGAGTTACAAACGTAACTTTTATAACTGCTCTCGACACGAGGATAGCACGGGACTGCTGTAATGTTCTAGGGTTACCACCTCATACATTTACGGATGAAGTGTTTCTTTGCTAATAGTCATGACAAAAACTTTGTTTTATTAAATTATGAGGATTCTGAAAACAATTTCAAATTTTTTTTTGGATAACAAAAAATTGCATACAATTTGCGTACTTTAAAAGTCACATTAATTGAAAAAGAAAAATATTAGATTTTTTTAAATTATTACTTTTTTGGCTTCATATACTACAGTTTGCTGTACAATTTAACATCAGTCGCCTGCCTATTATTACTAAGGCTTTTGGTACCATGGTACGTGGATCTAAAATACATCGCCATACATTTTTAGACTTTGAAAAATTTCACAAGAAGCAGCAGTCTAACTGTGAGGAGCATGGACTGTATTAGAAACTGAATTTAAACTGGACTTGGAGGTCTTCGATAGTAAAGGGGAAGTTCCCGTGAATAAAATAATAACACTTGAAGATAATTCACATAATGCTGTGTTGCTTGATCGGAGGCCGCTGAGAGAATGAATCAATTAATCGAGCGGCCATATTAGTATGATCGCTGGATTAAACTTATTGATGGCCAATGGGTAAGAAGGGCGTGGCTCAATTCTTACGTGTGATATGATTAGGTGGGTTAATGTAACCTAAACAGCATTATCTCTTTATTTCAGTAAATACACATTGATATTACATAATGTACATTGGTAGAACATATTTTGATTAAAAAGTTATCATACAAGATTCTTATTGGAAATCCTATTGTTTACAATATTAAACCTATTCGATGAAGCTTTCTATGTGTTTCATTATATATTTATTGGTGGTTTTACATGTTAATTAACCAAAGCTTCATATCTTATCCTAACACAATAATGGAGAGAAATTAACCTTATATAATAAGTAAAAATAAACGAAAAGAAATATGACTGTGTATATAATATCTTCTTATTCTAAACTGATTACTTACATGCTACGTGATTGAGCTAACTTATAATTATTTACATAAAGTCCTAACCTACATGCGACAGTCCCCCCTTCGTACGAAAGTACAATATTTATGTGGAGCAAATGTAGATGAGTCGGTTCGTAGGTCGTCGGATTATGCCTGAGTTAGTTTGGACGTGGGCCTCCCTTACATGGCCATCAGGGCCGGGAAAGGTTTTTGCTACTAAGCCTCTAGGCCACGTCTCTCTTGGCATAGTGTTGTTAGCTATCACGACGTCTCTCGTAGCAGGATTTTTGAATTTGCAGCGAGTACGGGTTCGTGGACATAGGAGTGGGCGATACTTGGCAATCCCTTTCTTTCTCCTTTTTGCGTACTGACTCCACTTGAACAGGAGTGATTCTGCTATGTTTGCGTGTCCGCTGTTCATCTCTATTTCGAGTTTTCTTAATGGCAATCGGGTGTTAAATACTTCAGCCGCAACTATAACGCAAGCAGTTGCCCTAGTCGATTGAGTAAAACTCGCGATTCGTTTTGTCGGAGGTAAATAGTCGGATTTATCGCACGTGTGTACCGATGACGTAATCGCGTTATTACGTTCTTCGCCCGTTTGCCGCGGCGGCGGAGACTGCGGTCTCTTTTGCGGCCGTATCGATTCGTCCTTCGTAATTATTTTTGATTTTTGTTGCACGTCGCTTATGACGTTTGGATTTTTAGGGGCGAATCCTACTAACTCGAAAGGCGCTTGCATGCTCGAGTGACATATGTCGATGATTTTCTTTTTACGCGGCGCTTCCGGCGGCGGGCGAGAGTTTATTATTTCCGCGTATCCTATATTTATCGATTTTCCTATCGACGCGGTATATTCTGCCTTGAAACTTTCGTCTTCGTCCGGCTCGCGCTCTAAGCTGCGTAGTGCATGCGCGCATTTGTCGGGCAATGCCTCGTCATTCGATTGCCACAACAATCCCGTTTCGCACCTAATTTCCTCCGGGATTTTCCTACAAGTAGCCTTTAGCATGTTTAACACACGTTGGTCCGGGTCCGCCCGGGGCAAATTTTTCTTTACCTCTATCGATTCTATACTGCCGTGTTGTTTCGTACAGATTAAAATTTCCTCCTCGATAGTGGCTGGACGAACGTGGTTTATACGTACTTCCCCATTTTCCGGTCTATTTTGTGACCCTAACAGGATCCAACCCAGGTTAGTGTATCCTGCGGTTAATGATGAGGTGGGACCTGTACGGAGCTGTCGCGAAACAATTAAGCCCCAATTATCCTGCCCAATTAAAATTGTGGGCGTCCCGCGCTCATATGCTAATTGGTCCGTTATATCTTTTAAATGGTCGCATTTTTCAACTAACTCGCGAGAAACCTCTTGCGAAGGCAGATTCAATTTATCGATTGTATACGCCGAAATTTTTTCTAGATTTCTTGTACATAAACCGCGAATCGATAAATTTATTCTACAGGACTCATGGTCTGTTATCTGACCTCCAATGCCTTGGATCGCGAGAGGTTTGCCCGAACCCCTGGGAGCTACCTTATCGGCCGTGCCTCGTTCTATTAGAGTCATGGTCGAGCCTGAGTCTAGGAACGCTAGTGCTTCGGCACTACCTAACGGGCCTGAAATTTCGACGGGGACCACCATAAGATACGTATTAGCGCGCTGAATCTGATTAATACTGCTAACACTTGCGCGGACAGATTGCGCTTCACTCGTAAGCCCGTGAAGTAACTTATGGTGACCCGCTTCGCATTCGTTTTTACCGCATGCGACGTATTTGCACTTAATAGGGCGCCTATGGTTAGGTTCTAAACACCTATAGCACAGCTTAAGGCTTCGGGCCGATTCCCACCGATCCGAAATGGACTTCTTTAGAAAATCCGGGCAAACGGCTAATTTGTGATTCCCCTTGCAAAGTACGCAATCTTTTTTACTATTGTTAAAATTATTCTGCGACTGCGGAGGCGGTCGAGATTGCGTGGGTTTCGCCGTTTGCGCGGGCTTTTTTTTATGCGTTTGCGGGCGCGAATTTACGGTAGCTACGGTAGCGGCGCGGTTCGATTCCCGGTATGAGTCGTCGTCCGAATCAGAGTCGCTTGCGTAGTCTCGATAGCTACTTTGGTATGGTCGTCCGCGGCTCGCACCACCGTGCATTCGTTGTTGTGGCTGCCTCGACTCGGCATGGTTCATATTAACCACATGAACGTTTGCACGGGACTTTGAATGTCTGTGGTGTGATCGCTTCGTGGCCATACTGACGTCATTTAAAAAGTTAGCCATCGCGACTAATTCGGGCGTCCCCTGATTGGCCTGTTTATACTTTGCCCATTCATACCTAATTATTACGTTTAATTTATCAGTTATTTTACTCACTAACTCGGGCGCGTGTAAATACTGATCTTGGCGCAATGCCTTAATGGTAGCTACCGTATTTGCTACATGGCCGGCAAAAGTAACGATATTACTGCTATCTTCGGCTAACCTGGGCATGCGCTTAACGTTATGGATCTCGGTCAAAACTATTTCTTCGGGGTCCCCGAAATGCCTTTCTAAAGACTCCATGATTTCGTAAGGATCGGTTACAGTATACATAATGGCCTTGACCGCTATTCGCGCTTCGCCGCGTAAGGCGCGCCTAATTCTACCTACGTTGTTTACGTTACTGAAATGAGGTGCGCTGTCCTCAAATTCGGCCCTAAACGCTATCCATTCCGAGATATTTCCATCGAAATGCGGCAATTCCGGAATTTGCCTATGAATTGGAGGGCCCTGCAATGCCCGATCGGCGTGTCGTACTTGCCCTAATTCTACCCTATTGCCGTTATATGCCGGGTTCAAACTTCTGTTTTCTACAACGGGTGGTCGATTATCGTAGTGAGATGCTACCCAACCCGAGACTCTCTCAGCGGCCTGACCCACCGCGGACGCACTGTCGGATTGCGCTTCAATACGCGCAACCTCCAGTCTAATATTTGCTTCCGCGGCTGCCTTCTGAGCTAGTTCGAGTTCGGCTTTACGCACCTGCAATTCGGCCATTAAAACAGAAATTTGACTACTACTTTCCCTATTGGCGTTAACTAACGTATTGTCCGAATTCCTATCACCGGGCCTGTCTATATCTCCCCTACCGACTTCTAACGCGTGGTCGCGGGCGGAATGGGGCACAGGGGCCGGGTTCGGGGGTGAATTGGCTACGCTCGATCGCGGGGCGGGGGCCGAGGGGGGATCGCTCGCGGGCGTCATTGTGTTGGCGTTTTTATTGCTACTGCTTGCGTTATTAGATGGGCCAGTCCCGTAGCTCCAAGTATTTGTAGGATTAGTGGACGTCTCGCCTGACTCCGGAGTCTGGTCTCGTGATTTTTGAGAACGCGTAACTCTCTTTTCCGGAAGAGACATCGCACGGGGGGACTGTCGCTTAACCTAACACACACACTGAATTTAACACAATAACAAAAAACACTGAATTTACCTAATACCTAACACCTATTCATTAGCGAGGCTAAGTGCGACACTAATGAGCCCTAATATCCCTACGGCGTAAATCCCTCGTTGCACAGATCCGTTACGGTTTGTTCACACCGCTAGGTTACCCCCGTACGGAAGCTGTGTTATGCGTCACACGTGAACGCTTTAGACGCGGTACAAGGAGAACTTAATCAATCCGAGACCGATTGATGCGGAAGCAAGGGGAAATTAATCAACCCGAGATCCGATTGATGGCAGAACAAGGGGAACTTAATCAACCCGAGTTCTGTGATGCACGTCGTGGTGCGGACTATTGTCCGATTGATGGCAGAACGTGGGTTCTGTGATGCACGACGTGATGTGGATACGAGGGGAAAATTAATTCGACCCAAGATCCGATTGACGCCAGAGCAAGGGGAAGCTTAATTCAACCCTGTTTGTGATGCCCGGCGCAGGGACGTAGGGTTTAATCCGCTACACGTCCCCGTGATGATTCTCTTGCGCGCCTCCTGTCACTGGAACTTGAAGATTCGGTGCTCGAAGGTCCAATTCCTTCCTTCGAAGATCACTGATTCTTGATATCCGGCTTTCGAAGTACCAATTGTGAGGAGCATGGACTGTATTAGAAACTGAATTTAAACTGGACTTGGAGGTCTTCGATAGTAAAGGGGAAGTTCCCGTGAATAAAATAATAACACTTGAAGATAATTCACATAATGCTGTGTTGCTTGATCGGAGGCCGCTGAGAGAATGAATCAATTAATCGAGCGGCCATATTAGTATGATCGCTGGATTAAACTTATTGATGGCCAATGGGTAAGAAGGGCGTGGCTCAATTCTTACGTGTGATATGATTAGGTGGGTTAATGTAACCTAAACAGCATTATCTCTTTATTTCAGTAAATACACATTGATATTACATAATGTACATTGGTAGAACATATTTTGATTAAAAAGTTATCATACAAGATTCTTATTGGAAATCCTATTGTTTACAATATTAAACCTATTCGATGAAGCTTTCTATGTGTTTCATTATATATTTATTGGTGGTTTTACATGTTAATTAACCAAAGCTTCATATCTTATCCTAACACAATAATGGAGAGAAATTAACCTTATATAATAAGTAAAAATAAACGAAAAGAAATATGACTGTGTATATAATATCTTCTTATTCTAAACTGATTACTTACATGCTACGTGATTGAGCTAACTTATAATTATTTACATAAAGTCCTAACCTACATGCGACACTAACAAACTAAACGTCGCTGTGATGAGAATGCTTATTAGGCAGTCTGGCGGAGTAACTTTTTTGTACAAGGTGCTAAACCATTACATAGGATGGGTAATTTTTTTCAAGTAAAGTAAATTATAAAAAAAAAATGTATATCCAAAATCGAAAAAAAGTTGAATGGACAACAAAAAATAAAAGGGCCCTGATAAGAGGCACATTCAAAGTAAGACTCGTACAGGATAAGCTGACTGAGGCGCGACTACCATGGCATGGCCAGAAATCAACACAGAACAGTGCTCAAAATGTAAAACTTGACTGAGAAAGTATAAACGACCTCGTCTTGACATGGATGTCTGTAAATCAAGAAAGATCTTGAAAGTCATCGTCATCATCATCATTGCATCCGGCCGATTTCGGCCATGGCGACTGAACGCTGGCTAATGAGAGCGTCACTCATGAGCTCTCAGGTCAGCTCTAACGTACCCAATTTTCGCAACAAATGTGCGGCCACATTCGCTGCATCAGCACCCCACCGACAAAATTGTACTGGATGACCGCTGGTGGTCGGGCCTTAAGCTCCTTGCGCTTAGAGTCCAGCTCACTCCTTCTTTTTTCTTCGAAGGCTTGCACGTTTACCGCCACTATGTTTCTCTCTCTTGAAAATAGTGGAAACATAGACTGGAGATCCGAACATCCGAACATCTGCAGTTCGGAATTCGGATTTACGAAAGAATTTTTGTCCAAGCTTAACCGGAGATGCTTCGCTCGTTCGGTCAACTATTCGTATATAGATACGCGTCTCGTAAAATATAACGTACACATAGCTCTGAATACAAGGTGTACATTTCTTTTAGGCTTATTATTTTCGCGGCGACAGAAAAATTAAAGAGCAGCAAACTATTTGCAACTAAAATAATAACTTGTCAGCGATTAAATATTTTGGCAATCATTTATATTAAATGAGCTTTGAACTAAGGATATTTTAAAATTCAAATAATGGCAGCTACTTTAAGGTAGCAGAAATAATAAATAATGACTTGGCGACTAACATTAGCAGAAGGATAACAAACTTTATATTAGTGGCTACTACAGGTCTCCATCTAAAAAAGCATTTTGGGCTTTGATTTGCTGGCAGCTTAAATATTAAAATGGGTACTATATAAAAGTAATGGGGAGTTATTTTTTTAGTTTTCGAAACCATAATTTAATGAAAACGGCGATAAGCGTTTTTTAGGTAAAATATGTTTTGCCCATACAAAACACGCTTATTTTAGTCCGAATCTAGCTAAAACACGCTACGCTAAAATAAGCATTGCATTATCATAAGACTTGCCTCAGAACCGAAGCTGTCAACCCCGATTCCACGTGGTCTTGTCTGCCCTACCCCTAGAGTGTATATAAAAAGCCGGAGGCGCGGAGGGAGAGCAGCCCTCGCCCGCCGTGACAAAGCTCGGGAGCCGTGCGGAGCGGAGCGGCTGAGGCTGGTCGCCGAAGGCGACCAACAAGCCGAAGCTGCGGAACGGAGTACGGGCGACCGTGCTTTGCCACGCAAGGGCGGAAGGGCTGCACTTCCCGCAGCGCCGGAGCTAAGGCAGAGTCTGACACAATATCCAAAAAAATATTGTCGGTTTTAGGAGTCCATATCTCGGTAATTATTAAGTTTAGAAAAAAGTTGTCCATACAAAACACGTTTATTTTAACGTATTCTATACGATAGAATCATAAAAAATAGGTGTCAATATGACATCACACCTGACGAAAAATTGACCAAAATCAGAGCCACTAAATAAAACTATAGACCAAAATTATTATTTATACATGCAATTTTCAACTTTGATTAAAGCTCTTAAATTGTCGCACAAAGTATTTTTTTTATGACCTTGATTTATTTTATGTAATCTCCATTGAACAATTAGAGTAAGCCATTTTCAACTTTTTATCCGCTGTCATGTTTCCGCTTAATTAGTTAATTCAGTCGCCAAAACAATAACTCGATGCTAGTTTATATTGAAACAAAGCCGAAAATTGATTACTTAGCTGCTACTTTTTACTTTAATAGTCTCCGCAATTAGTCGCCAACTTATTATTTTTGCTATCCCCTTTAATTTTTTATAAATCCCTAAATATGATTAATTTGTCGCCGCGTTAAATACATGCCTTTCTTTTATAGAAAAACACTTCACCGAATGCTCCATGCAGTTCACAGAATTTTAATTTTATAGACAAATTTTACCTCGGAAGTACATTTTTCAGAAATCTTGAAAATTTCTACCCATAGATTAGATTAGGTTAGGTTTGTGTTTATAACATTCCAAATTTTATTTGGTTTCAGAAAAAAACGTTTTCGATGAAAGGAAATTTCTATGAAATGAAAATTTAATGAAACGCTTCTCTATAAAACAAGTATTAACCCTGAATACAATCCTTTGTACTAAAGAACGGGGGGAGGCAACCATAAAATGTTACGTAGAGTAGAAGTGTTACGCTCGGTAACATAACGGTAGTGTTTTATGTTCAGTTGACATGAAAAGTATTAGTTAACGCGTAAAATTACAAAGTAGCACCAACTATATATGTAATAGGTACATGCAACATGGGCCCTGGTCAAAGAGGCATTAAGATATCTCCAATTTAAAGCAATAACTACTCGTATCACGCCTCTAACACGGCCATATTATGAAGGGTCTCCCGAATTGACATTTTAAAGGAGATTCATCTTGATATATCGAATTATTTGTTATCCAGTTAAACTTTATTGCACAAAAAAGGTCAGTATGGTGAACTTAATGCCAAATGGCATTATCTGCCAGTCAACCATAGAATACCATCAAACGTCACACCAAAAATTAACCATAACCATACAATAGAATTAGATAAGTTGCGCGTTCTATATCACTTCAGTGATATGAAATATTTTAGTGATATATCACTTGTATGAAAATAAGAGTAGGTAAGTATTACTAATTCAAAATGCCATAAATGTTTCTTTGAATAGAGCTCGTAACTATAGTACCTAGTGACGAGATCTCAGGCATATGGCATTAAAAACGTCGAACTAGGCCCTGATCATATCACACTTCGATAATACCTATAGTTAAATGCACGCACAATATGCCTACGTAACTTTATTTCTACTAGGGTTTCCCCTCAACTTTGCTTTGCTCACGTCACAAGTATATAAAACACTACCACACTACAGAAAATTATCTTTTTGCATTTTTGCCGCCTGAGAACTGCTATTATTATATATGTGACCTAGCTTTAGATAAAAATTGGTTCAAAAACGAATTTTGGGCTAAAAAACGAATTTACCTGCCGATTTGGTAAGTATGATTACCTACATTAATACAACAACGATACTTTATAGGACACCAATAAAAGTTTACAAAAGGAAACAAAACAAATACAAGTTTTAAATAGCGGTAGACAACAGGCGGTCTTATCGGTAGGCGATCTCTTTTCCAGACATCATTTGGATTATTATTGACCGAGCGAGCGAAGTGTATCCGTTTCAGCTTGGCCAAAAATTCTTTTGTATGTCCGGGTTTCTGAAGCGATTGTCATTATTTTTTCTGAGATTTTCGATAATTATATAGATTCTCTTCGTCGATTTAGTATTTCGAAATTTTTCAAAATGTTGAATATTATGGCTGTTGAAAACGATACACTTTTTTAAATCAGCCTTATCGTAGTAAAAGTTATTTTAAATCTTATTCATATTCAATGACGTTAACTAGTATATTATTATATCAGAATCTATCAAACCGATGCTTATTCGGTAAAATTATATGTATTGTCCAATATTACTGGAATCATCCTACATGTAAAGCCTAATCGCTTTGGTTAATGAACACTTTAATTTAATTTGATTCTCTACACGAAACTAATGGAACCACTTTAAATAATGGAATTACATTTCAATCCCACACGAAGCCAATTACAATGAAATATTATGCATACTTACTCTTAGAGTTCTATGTACATTCGACTATAATATTCAACAGTAGTTCGTAAGAACAGTCAAACAAAATGTGTTGGTAGATGAAAACTAAACCTGTGTGGACCGCAAACCTAAAAATGTCTGGGAACTTCTGCAATAACGATTTAAAAAAAAAAATGCTGCGCATCCTTATGTCGACTATATAAGAGCCAGCCAGGCAGCGTAGTAAGTAATATAATATTACTTACTACCCTGGCTTAGCGACACCCAAAGGGGATCTTGGCCTCCAACACTAAGCAGCGCCAGCCTTCCCAACTCTTGTCGCCAATCAAATTCGGCTCGTCAAAGTTTACACAGGTCTTTCATTTGTGATATTAATTTAGTATTTTCTTCTTACATATTTAAAATCCTCCAAAATTAAGAAAGACAGGAAGAAATATTTATTTGCAAACACACGAACAAAATAGTAGTACAAACAAAAACAAAAACATTCAGAGATTTGAGCCGTGTGCAGCAAAAAGGGCCAGGCTCAGCATGTGCTGCAGCCCGCAGGCCGCAACGCTGATTTTCAGCCAGTACCTTGTTGGTGACAAAACGACCGCACACAGTGAACATTAGGCTAAGACAGTTTAAATACTACTAAAACTAAAACTTACAATTCATCTTGCCTAGTAATGTATATGTGTATGTATGTGTGTGTGTATGTATGTGTATGTGTAACACATGTTTGTTGTCAAATTTTTTAACATAAATATTCTTCCTATGATGGTCATGGCCATCAATCATAGGTTCACAGATGATGAAAAGGTATCGACGGAACTTCTCAACTTTTGTTCGTTCTTCAATTGTTTTTTCGGATCATTCGCTACCGCAGTATACAAGTAAATTAACGTCAATAAGTAAGCCCCTCATGGCAGCGGCATGGGACTAGTACCCTTACCATGAGTCCATGAGTTTATAGTCACTCTATACAGGGTGTAACCGACGGTGTACCGAAAACTGAAACCATGGCTTTAGACCATTATTCTGGGCTGGAAAATCGTGGAAATTTCTTTGAGAAAAATCACAAATTTTCCTCGCGAGTTTTCATTTTTTCTTTATTTTTCCGTTAATCGAAATCTACCGGTAACAATTTTTCATGAAAAATCGCATGAAAATAGCATTTTCCGCAAAACACGCAATGTATCACAAACAGTATTATGTAAGCTTTACGGTACAACACAGGCGCGTGGAGTGGGAAAGATAACGGTACTGGCTGGTCATTGATCCGCCAGGCCAGTGCGCTCGCGCAGTTTTAATTACCTACCCGCATTAATGTTTACCTACCCACACATTTTATTTGCTTTACTTGCTTGAATGAAAATAATCTTGTTAGACTGTTTTAATTTATCGGTCAGTTGTTATTGGTGTTAGGTAGTACACTAGTTGTGATCCGTGGTTGCGTTGTTTTTGTGGTTGCATTCATTCATGTCATTCGATGCGCATTGGCGTAACGGTATGTTTTGCGCGTGAGTGGAGTGGGGAGCGCGTGGACCGGTCGATGCTTGCCGCGTGCTTCCCTCCCCGCGCGTCTGCACCCGAGAGAATTGGACGCAATACATTGCGCGTCGAGTTTTATTATTTATTTTGGAAAATCTTATCCTTGAGTTTCCGAGAAAATGAACACTCGTTTTCAGTTCGTGATTATGGTCTAAAACTACAGTTTTCGTTTTCGGTACGCTGTCGGTTACACCCTGTATACTATCCGCAAAACCAAGTGGCGAGTCAGGCAATAAACGCTAACTGCATTATTGTTCCACGGCCCGCTCCATAAGGTAGTGCAGGTGCGAAAGAGATAGCATGATTCCGATGATTTATGACCCGACTCGCCACTTAGTTTTGCGGATAGTACTCGTTAGCGACTGCGTAAACGATTTGTATGGAGAATTGTAGTTTTACAAAGTAGCCGCTAGGGCGCTGTACGAGTATAGTCTGGCAAAAAAGAGTAGAAATTAAAAAGTGGCAATACCGTAGTGACGTCCCTTTCTAATCCATCTAAGGAAAAGGGGACGGCACTACAGTATTGCCACTTTTTAATTTCTACTCTTTTTTGCCAGACTGTACGGTCACGTATACTCATGGTAAGGGTACAGTAGTACCCAACCATTTACGCTATCAGACCACCCGTGGAGTAATTATGTGCTACGTCACCTATACAGAATCTCATGTGCGATATGCCGCGTCCCCGTGTACGTGGGAAACTGGAAGACAAAGGCTTATGGTACTCGAAGGGTCTGCGAATTTGATAGGGAAATGAGTTAACAACGCAGGTAAATAACTTTTTTTTCGTTTTTAAAAACGTTATAGATACGAGTATAGTTGTAGGGACGTACACAACAATTTTATGTTTGACTTCTTATTTTAGTTACAAAGTGAAGCTGATAAAAAGGTGTTAAAAACAACTAACGATTAACTACCAATAAATATATACAGTGTAAACTCTATGTAACGTCACTCGATTTAACGACAAACTCCCTAAAGCGTCGAAATCACTCTGCTTTGGTTGGTTTAGTTAGCTTGTCTTCCATACAATGATACACTCTATATAGCATTACACCCACTCTCAATAACGACAAGAATGAAATAATAAAAAGGACTTTTTTAGTTGCCAAAATTAGTAAAAACTGCGCAGCTGTGTACGTTCTTTTGTCCCTTTATTATCCTAGCCCGTAATAAACTGGACTGTCGGCATCATACATATCGAACTTTCGAGAAATCCGTTCTTTTGTTTACAAATTGGGATTGCTTGCACGTGTAGAGTTGTAGACTGTTGTTAGTAGGAGTCATGGATTATCTATACGCTATCATGGTTTTTAGTTGCTCGCAAACTTTCAAACTATAAACATGGCAAGTAAGAGAAAATCACTGTGTAGGTATTGACAAAAAAGTTTTACTGATACGCGCAATAGAGGCGGGAGAGCAGGCGCTTTGGATTTAGTCGCTCTACCGTGTCCACAATATGGAAAATAAAGAAAAAAAATTACAAGCAGGATGGAAAATCTTCCAAAAAATTAAAGAAACCTAAATACGAAGATTTGGATCAAGCTGTGCTATCATGGCTTCACCGACAGGGCCCGAATAATATGCCTATCTCTAGAATTGTTTTTTATGTACATAATAACTAACACTAGTCTGAAATAAACTTTTTATTTTTCTAATACAGATTTTTCTTCTCTCCATTTAACGACAACTCTCTATAACGTCAAAATATACGCAGTCCCTTGAGTGCCGTTATATAGAGTTTACACTATTATGTACCTAGCTAATCTACCTATTTAAAGTAATAATAATATTTTTTTCAACGGAAATACTGCCGCGAGTAATGTTATGTAATTTTCATATATTTTTTAGGGTTCCGTACCTACCTCAAAAAAAATATTGTTACATCGAAATATTGTTTGTTTCTCGCTTAAGTGATTTGTAATCTTAGATAAATAAATATATTTGAACTGAACTGAACTGAAAAGGAAAAATACTGTAGACAAGAATCACTTGTTTGTCGTCCGTCCGTCTGTCAAACCCCTTTATCCCGGGAACGTGTAGAGGTATCGAGTTAAAATTAAAACCATATACTCAGATCTACAATCCATTGAAGCTGTGAGAACTACAAATTTGTGAGTTAATAAATAAATAGCGGTTCTTTATGCCGCAAAAAACGTATATTTCGACACTCTCAAGAAATTAAAAAAATATAGGATATTTTCTGTTGACCTTGAAATATAAAATTTGCCAAATAACAACGTCTTATATTACAAGTATAGGGAAAAGTCTGAAAACTATACATTTGTAATTAAATCATAAAAAATATAGTCTTTTTTTAAGTACGTCATCTCAATAATCAAGGTTAAGCAGCGGTCATTTGTAGGGAACCCTCTGTGGCGAGTCCGACTCGTACCTGTCCGGTTTTTGTTACATTACCGGCGAATGATCGCCGTGATGTCGCTCCCTCATAATACGTATGTATAGTATACATACGTAGGTATACATTGTATACCTACCTCTTGATAGTCACACTAATATTATAAAAGCGAAAGTTTGTGAGTGTGTTTAAGTGTATGTTTGTTACTTCTTCACGCTCAAACGGCTGGACCAATTTTGATCAATTTTGCTATGAAGGTAGCTGACACCCTGGATTAACACATAGGCTACTTTTTATCCCGGAAAATATATTCCCGTGGGATAAACGGGTATCGCCGCGCGGCGTAGCTAGTATCTCATACGTGCTTAATTTTGTCGGGAAAGGGGAACATTACCGGATACCGGATTTTGTATGCGGGGACAGAGGAAATACTAATACGTTCAATTGGCTCCCATCGAGACCATACAAACATAAAACAAGTATGCTCTACTAATTTTAATATGCACTTTCAATTTGTTTCTTTGCATATAATTAAATCGCGTATTGCTGTAATTCAAAACAGTTGACGGTCGAAAATTCACCTCTGAATTCAACTCTTTCAATGACGAAACGTTTGTGCTTGCAGATAAAGGTTAATATTATGTTCGCAGTATAACAGATACGAGGATGTGATGGCAAGCGACGTGTAGTTGATTTATTTTATTCAAATACAAGAATAAATTCGGCATTCGCGGTGCAAAAACGACCTTATCTAGGAGATCTAATCATGAAGGTAGATTTGCACAATAGTCTTTCCCTGGTGAATTTAAAATGTTGCTGGTTATCTCGGATCTTATCAATTTCTATTTATCAAATGATAATTTTGCGGTGATGGAATTTACATTTCGTTAGGGAATATTTTAAGGAGGCAGTCACTTATCTCTTGTATTGTAGTTATGTTTTATTATAGGATAGGTATGTACTATTTTCTATCCAATATACAATATTGTGCATATAAAATATTGTCACTTTTTAATAAAATAAAATCGAGTTCATCTAAAATCGCAAACTTGACCGTATATATGAAAGACGTGAAAATTTTAGTGTATGGATGAAAACCAAAAACCACCTTAACACACTAATTCAATGTGTATGAAGTTTTTCGTTGTGCGGCGACAAAATATAATCCATCTATAACGTACCTTAGAGGCTATACGCCTTTTAATTTATTTTTTCATATTATGACAAATATATTGATAATTTCAAACAACTTTTTGAAGAGGAATAATACTTTCCCCGAGTTCTAGGTAGTAACATAGCTATTTCATGCTTTCATTGCGTGCAGTCTTAAATAACTTGAAAAAAAAAATAATTTTCCGCGTGAATTTTGTCAATTTCGAATAGTTTTTGAAACAATAATTATGAATTAAAAATTCAAACTGTAGGTTTCAATTATATACCAATAAATCCCAATAGCCCTGTTCTAGATGGTAAAATCAATAATATGTTAAGAAACATGTTTTCTGATCATAGAGAAAATGGTCTAAAACAATCAGCATTTTAAAAGGAATAAGGCCTTTTAAGGTGTCTATTTTAAGGTTAGCTGTGGAAACTTTTAACTACTAATCGATTTTTTTCTCGTTTTGTACGGCTAACGCCTAAATTTCGTCCAACTTTTTGATCTTTACCCAAATACCATTATCAAATTTTTTATCAAAATAATCAGATTATGATGATTGTAAATAACGGAGTAGGGTAGGTACAATACAAAAAAATTACAGGCGTTGGATTGATAACCTTTTATAATGTCGGTCGAAAACATATCTTTTTTTGCTCTATTTTTGTATTCCCCACTATGCACTGTAACAGTCATAGCGGCATTTTATTCGCACCTGTCGCAAAAGAACATTACAAGCGCATATTGCTAAAATATAAATGGGTCAATCAATTTTTCTCTGTTGCTTGTTGCATGTTGATGTCCCCTGGGCGACTCTTTAAAACTACGATTTTCGGCGGCAATAGTGAACAAAAACTTTGTAATTGCAGCAGTTATAGGTCCATTCTTATTTAGACTATCTCTTGAAAATACCCATATTATAAATGACCATTAATAATCACCATTGTCCCCTGGGTGACGGGACAGAATAACAACAAGAAAAAGTTGATCCACCCAAATTGTAAATATCAAATGTGACTTAATCGCTTTCAAATAAGTGTTTATTTAATTGCCTCGAAGTTTCGGATTGTGTGTGGACGTGTATACCAAATAGTCTAGCAGCATAACTATGCTTCGCGACTCTTGTCGCGCGACATAACATCACCAGTCACTCTCTCGCGGTACTGTACAGAAAGAGATAGGTAATATAACTCGCGCAAGAAAGAGTCGCGTTTCAAAGTTGTACTAGAACTGCAGTTATAGTCCGCTAGTCAAAGCGGCATTTTAGTTGCACCTGTCGTAAGAAAGAGCATTGCACGAGTGTTACGCAGAGCGGCGCGGCGTGGCTTTCGCAAACGAAACAATGAAATTGTCCAAAACAAACATTACGCGAGTTATAATCATTATGCGCAGATTAGAGTCAGTTTTAACCATCTTAAAAATTCATTCATTCGGACCGCACTTTTCTATTATAATTGCCATGAGTTTAAATAGGAGATCTATCTTCACAAGAAAATCAGTACGAACGCTCTCTGTTTCTCTGCCCTTCTCTAATTCAGGTGCATTGAATGTTCATGTAAGTATCTGTAATTTATCGTGGATTACAAGAAAAAATTGTTAGCACTCTCAAAATCTGGCATGTAATAGTACATAAATGTCATAGATCACTTATTTATGACACAAACCCATAAATACGCTTTACGAATTACCGTCCGTGGTTTGTCTAAAGCTTTACGTCTTGCCTTGGCTAGAAAGTGAGATTGCGGGCAGAAAATCCCACTTACGGCCTAGTGTGACGTAAATAAATGTACCACAGTCTCCAACCAAGACATTTCCTTTTATTGCAACTAAACATATTGAAGACATATAAATTGCCACTTACATTTTCGTAACATCTCTCCCGCCACGGTCAAAGCAGTTTTGACACCGGTCCAATTATCGGCAACATGCTGTTAATGTTAATTACATAATCATTATTGGACACCTTGCGGCTTAACAATGCTAAATACTGCGGTCGGTTAATTTGTAATTAAGAGATCGCAATCGACGTCCTGTCACCAACATTTTAGCGGTCAAATGATAGTCATTAAGTGACTTTGTTTTAGCTTTTACCTTAACGATACAAGGGTGCAATAAGGTATCCAACGTGATGTTAATACCTTTAGACGAATAATGTTTGAGACGATTTTGCCTAAGAGCTACCTCACTGGACCGTATGTAATAGCCGCATTGCCGGCTCCGTATCCCATACAAGAATATTAAAGCTAGCGCCGTCAAGTGAGTTAGCTTCCACAAATTTCTGTATGAATTGTTTCGATTTGGATACGCAAGTTCGCGACATCGCAAAAGCGTCCACGGACCACAAACGGACGGAAAGAAAGAACTCCAGGTGACCTCATCATGATGCTTGTACTATAATAACCTTTTAAACGCCAAATACTTACTAAATTCAATCCAACCAAGAAACTAATGGGCGACCCGACTCTGGTGGTGGCAAAACTACAACAAAACCTTGAAGTCACAGACACATTTCTGTAGAAGTGACGGCTACATCATAGTGCGGTGGTACAATCTGATTCAGTCTTCCCCATTTCGTTGTTGCATGATGTTGGGACGATTTAGGTTCCGGTTAGGTGGAATTAGAGTCCCCGCTTATGACGTAGTCATCTTTCCTCTTCGTGAGTCAGTATCCAGTAAGGAGGCTAAGATTCTTAGCCAAAATCTTTGCGATTTATCTGTACTTTCCTCATTAAAACGGTGGAAGAATGAAACATTTTCCGGCAAACCCTTTTCCTGAACATTATAATTTGGATTTCTTCTATATGAGATTTCTAGTATGCTTCATTGTCACTTTCCAATAGGAAGATTGAAGGTTAATGCTTGCCTGTGTGTGGTTAACGATTGTATGAACTATCTCACGATTCCTCAAAAAACTGCGGATTCTCGCCGACTTGTGTTAGGTATTAACTATCTTGTCTGCGTTAATTGAAAGATATAAGTACTGAGCTCTACTTCAACTTAAAATAATACTGCTTACTGTTTTTAGGGTTTTTTTTTTTTTTAATTATTATTAATAAAATGTATACACAGCGTTTTATTACATTTAAATTTCGCCAAACTGCATAACAGTTCGTTGGCGAATATGTACACTCTACTTGTTTTCCTGTTACACTGCGTAACTCACTAACCACTAATTACCTAAACTACCTACACTTAAATATACTACTAACAGCTGAGCATGCTGCACAATTAACTGTACACCATGAAGTTCTAATACGTTGTAATAAGGTTTACATTCGTTTACAAATGCATAGACAACACTGATACTATTTCACTACAAAAATTATCTAAGAACAAATGTTTTATTTTAGCTTGGAAACATCGTAGACTAGTAAAGTCATCCTCCGGGGGAATACTATTGAAGATCCGTAGTCAACTACGTCATAAGTCATAAGTCATAAGTATTTATTCATTTAACAATTTACATTGCGTTTGAAATCATATTAATAAAAAAATAAAAAAAAATTACAATAACAATAAATTAAACAACTATACTCAATAAAATTAGATAATACAATGAAATATACAATAATTAAAATGTCAACATTTAAATAATTTAACAAATATTAATAATTAATTATTAATAATAATAATAATAATAATAATAAATAATAATAATTCTTTATTATTTTCAGAGTTACACAAAACACGTAATACAACCAAAGATAGGACAAGATTTAGCTTGCCGCCAGCAAACGCTGTAGACAAATTTGTCTTGTGATATAAGAGAGAAACTACTAAGTATGCTGCTGGAGGCTAGCTTTATAAATTTATGACAGTTGAGAAATGCACTGCAGTAGTACAGTACATTTCTCAATTGCTTCAAAAAAAGTGTATTGTAGGACGAAATAACAGAGGCCCCCAAACTAGGCTATGCCTGTATCTTGGGGTGCCATTGTGTGTAATACTTTGCATCAAACTTATTAAAATATATATAACTTTGTATTTATCATATAGAAATTTGTACTTATACAATTAACCATAAATCTATTTGTGTATCGGCATGTAACATTTTCACTTAACACTAGATTGCACCAGTATTTATGAGATCTCTAAACGGAATTTAAGATATTTGGATACCTACAGTTAGAATACATTTGAGTAAGCAGGTTTTCTGTTGCCAGATAATCTAAGGTGAGCAGCCAGTCAGTGATTTTAATTTTTGCATTATATTTGGAAGCTTCTTTTAGATTACAAAAATTGGATATAAAATTGTACACATAAGGTCTCAAGAATTTCCCGAAACGTCTCGCAAAGGAGGTTTTGATTGAAGGTAGGGGTAATTTAATTCTACGTTTGTTTATTAAGTTGATATTATTGTCAGACGAGTATACAGCATTGTGGGTGACTAGTCCTGTTTTAAGAATGAAAAGCTTTCTGATTGATAACACCTGGGCTTCGTGATATAATTGAGTTGTAGGGTACCTGAAGGGTTTTTTAAGCATGACCTTAATTACAGATCTTTGAGCTCGTTCTGCATCTATTAAAACTGATTTCGCTGCACCTCCCCAAGCAGTGATACAGTAACATAACATCGATTGGCATAATGACAGGTACACCATTTTCATGACATCCTTAGGTACTAAATCTCTTAGTTTTTTGACAATGATAATTGTTTTTCTTGCTCTTTTAGAAAGACATGCGATGTGATCTTTAAAATTGAGGTTTTCGTCAATCATTATACCAAGATATTTTATATTACTGGATCGTTGAATTCTATTGCAATTACATGATTGAGTGTAGGGCAAGTTACAGGTGTGAATTTGGATGTGGCTTATACTATTGGGGCTTGAAGCTGCAGTTTTATGGAAACACAAATATTTAGTTTTATTATTATTTAAAGTGAGTAGATTGTTTATCAACCAGTTGTTAATTGATTTCATCCCTTCTTCCGTTGTCTTATATGTTTCCTCCCAAGTTTTCCCGTGAAAAAGGACAACAGTGTCATCAGCGTAACACAAAACTTCAGCGTTTTTTAAGAAAAGGTCATGAATGTCGTTCATGTAGATGATAAATAGTGTGGGGCCTAGTATACTCCCTTGCGGGACTCCGAAATTAACAGATCTTAGGTCACTTTTGTGAGAACCTAGCTTGACAAGTTGCTGTCTCTCAGATAGATAACTTGTGAACCATTCTAAGGCTATCCCCCTAATACCCAGTCCCTCCAATTTTTTTAGGAGTATCTTGGATGAAACAGTGTCGAAGGCCTTTGCCAAGTCTAAAAAGACTCCGACACAGCTGTAACCTTCATCCAAGTACTGAGCAATGAAGTCGGTTAGAAGTACTACAGCATCTTCGGTGGATTTCTGATGCCGGAATCCAAATTGTCTATCTGAGAGCAGTCCTTGGGATTCAATGAAATTTATTAGGCGCTTGTTAACAATTTTTTCCAAAACTTTTGAAAGTATACTAAGAAGAGAAATTGGTCTGTAATTCCCGGGTGAATCTTTCGGTCCGTCTTTGTGAATCGGAGTAACCGAAGCTACCTTCCATAATTTCGGAAAAATGCCTGTGCTTAAACTGAGGTTGTAGATGTGAATTAAAGGAGTACATAAAAGATCTCTACAGTATTTAATAAGACTTGCACTTATGCAGTCTATACCAGGGGCGCTTTCTACTTTAAGTTTATCAATAATGTTATAGAGCTCATGTTGATCAGTTGGTTCCATGAAGAGAGAGTTTGGCGAAGATTTTTTAATAGTTACTTTTGTGGCCAGAGCCTCTTCGGTGTCGTTAATTTGTCTAAGTATATTGTTAGCTAAGTTATCACCAATAGTTGCAAAGAAATCATTACATTTGTCAAGAGAACTTTTAGGGTTACTACTAATTGACGTAAGGTCAGCCGCCTTTTCTTTGTTTTTATTTAAGTTACACTTATTTTTGATGGATTTCCAAAGCTTTTTTGGGTCTTTGCTATTGGCTCGAAATTCTTGTGATTCGTATTCTATTTTTTGTTTTCTAACTATCTGATTATAAAAATTTCTGTAGCGAGAGTACGTAATTTGGAGAATTTTGTCATTGGGGAACTGTTTCGATTTAGCGTGGAGTCTATCTTTGTGTCGGGAACATCGTAAAAGCCCAGGTGTTATCCATGGTTGAATGGCGTATTTCGATCTACTGATTTTAACTTCTTTTGAATTGTTGGTAACGGCTTTATTTAGGATTGTCATAAACGTTTCTACTGCATCATCCACGTCAGTTTTCGAGGTAACAATATTCCAATCTATAGAGTTTAATTCATCTCCGATACTTTTATAATCAATAGTTCTTTTGATCCGGCTTTGTGACTTAAGTGTGATGTTAGTAGAAAGTCCAATTATTGCAATTTTATGATCCGTAATTTCAGAGCCACAGACTATTCCTGTAGCCAGGAATTTTGTTTTAATAAATATGTGGTCGAGACAGGCACTCAAACGGGTGGGTTTGCTTATAGCTGGCTCGAGACTATGTTCCGCACACAGACAGGAATACTCCGTGGACTCTTCTGAAAGGATATCGATGTTGATGTCACCGGCCAATATAATTTGTTGTGTCTTGCTGTAATTTTTAAGATTTTGATCTAAGGAGTCTAGGAACTTCTTAGTATTTCTAAAGGACGGAGATCTATATATACCAAAAATAGTAACATAATTATTTATATCTATCACTAGGCAACATGCCTCATCTAGAGTTGGTTCGGATACAGAGGCTGACCATGTATCTTTTATGTAGGTGACAACGCCGCCGTTTTGATTAATGTTATTTTGTGTGTAATAAGAATTATATCCTGGTAATTGCTCAATAATTGTTGTATCATTTAGTCTACATTCTGTTAAAATTAAAATATCAAACACTAGTCGAGATCTTTGTAAAAATATGAGAAAGGCCGCAAAATTCTTATTAATGCTTCTGATGTTTAGAGTTAACACTTTAAAGTTATAATCAGTAGTTAGGATACTCTGACACAATTCAGGAGTTTCTAGTTGATGACATATAATGTCAGGAATTGAATCAATGTCTAGTGAGATACCTAAATTATCCATAATTGTTGGAGAAAAATTTGGATTTCCAAAATAACATGATTGAGTTGACAGACAACATTAATTGTATATCCAGTATGAATTAAATTGTTTGAGTAACATTCATTTGCAATGTTTAAATAATTGGTTATAAACATTTTAGTAGGTTGTAGTACCACAGAGATCTTTCTAAATGTATTGTGACTCAAACTTTTTTTAGTAGTGTGGACAGTATATAAAAGTATCTGGCTAAAAAATGTGAGATCAGTTAAGTAGGATACAGTAACATTATAACATAGGCATTTTTTTATAATTTGAATAATAATCATGACTATCCAGTTCAAATAGTAACAGTATACAAAATTATTTATATTAGTATTAGTAGTATTTGAGAGTATAAGTAGTGTTGAATTGAGTATACCTGTACAAGCATAAATGTTTTGGCTCCATATCTGCATAGCTACACTGTAGTTACTATTAAGTAATATATTAGCTGTATTATAGTACAAATTGTATTTAAGGCTGTTATCTTCAACAGATGTTAGGAGATCCATTTGTGTGGTAAGGATGGTCACAGTATGGGTTAAATTGACTAACTTACACATATTTGCAGAGTTTAAATAACTGTTTAGGAACCATTGAAAGGTTGGTATCACAGAGGACTTACTAAATATAATAAAACTTAAACTTATTTTAATAGTGCTTACAATAATTATTTCTAGCCATCTATTAGGTATGAGATCATCTAGATAGGCTGCCTGCACATAGGCTATAATTAAAATGTAGTTAACTAATTTATAGTAAATTATGTTGTTTTTATTAATGTAGGTAAGATTTGAAAAAATGTTCAGTGCTATCCATGGTATACATATAGCAACATAGGAACATTGGCCGCATTTACATAGTGACAGCAGAACACAATAGTCACTAAGTAATGTAATAGATGTAGTATAGAACAAGTTGTATTTGTGGAGATTGTTCTGAGCATATGTTGAAAACTTGGTTATTATGGTGACATAAATTAGCAATAAATTGTCATTTGCGTTTGAAAAGTTCAAAGTAACTTCCCAGAAAGGTTTTTTTAAACAAATTAAACACATTAAGTTGTTATTGGGTTTGAACTGTTTTACAGTGGTGCAAATAAAATAATATTTAAGAGCATTGTCTAGCTTTGACTTGAAAACAGTAACAAAAATATCAGGAAATATTATAAAAATAAGTGGGTACAAGTGGGAGCAACCCAAGGACCTCGTCTTCAAATAGGAGTGATTGGAAAAGACTGACTCTTGCAGCCGTCCTGCGGGGGAGCCTCAAAGGAGTTTTCATTGCTGTAAGAGCTGCCCGAGGTAATAGGATGCGAGTTATTTTTGTCCTTTAGAACAGCTGCAAAAGTCATGCTATTGCTCGAGTTAGACAGCAGTTTCTCCAATATTGCTTCATTTGAGATATGAATTACAGAGCTTGTCTCGGTGCGACGCATAAAAACAGATCCATTGGAGGTCCAAGCGAATTTAAATTTCAGATGATTTTTAACAGCGCGCGCTTTGCTGAACAGTACTCTGTTCTCCTTCGTGAGGTGCTCATTGATGTATACTTGACGCATATTTCCTGGGATACCCAATTTAGTTGTAGTGAGCTCACGGCGTACTCTTGCTGCACGGAGTATCTGGTCACGAGGGGCCCGGCGTGTGAATGTGAGTATCACTGGCCTGGGACGCTCCGCGGCGGCGGCACCGGCGTCGTTCCTCTTGCCTACGCGCCTCACGTCGTCTATATCCTTTGGGTCAAGCTCGACTTAATTATTAATTAACAGGTACTGATGATGTCCACTTTATCAAATAATTAACATAACTACTATTACTATAAGTACATATTTTTCAGTTGTTGGGATTCTTATGCTGATAGAACTCATCAACCGAATAAAAACACTTCATCAGCAAGAAAGATCTCAGTTTATTTTTAAATATGTTGACACTTGTCACTGTCTTTAATTCTAACGGTAACCTATTAAAAAGAGCAATGGACTGGAAACCCGAAGAATGCTTCACCACCTTAAGTCTGGCATCTATCGTTCGAGGCAAGTCTTTTCTCCTTGTGGCTAGGCGCGCTTGTCTTTCTTCTGGCGTTTCAATGCAGCCAAGATATTTAACCAAATCGCAAAGAACCACGTGAATGTATAAGCTCGGTACCGTAAGGATCTCTAACTCAGAAAAATAGGCCTTACACGATGTTGTCTGAGGTATCCGAACAATGGTTCTAATTGCCCTTTTCTGAGCAACAAAGGCGGAATTGATGTTATAAAGATAGCTGTTTCCCCAGAACTTGATGCTATATCGTAACTTGAACGAACCCTTATAGTTTCGCCATGTCCGTCTGTCCGTCCGTCCGTCCGTCCGCGGCTTAGCTCCGTGATCATTAGTACAAGAAAGCTGAAATTTGGTATGAGTATGTGTACGTATCACGCCGACAAAACGGTAAAATAAAAACTAAAAAAAAATTTTTTTTCGGGTACCTCTCGTACACCTAAAGTGGGTGAATTTTTTTTTTCGTTCCAACCCTAGTGTGTGGGGTGTCGTTAAATAGGTCTGTTAAAAATGATACGGGTCTTTCAGTACTACTTTTTGATAAAGTCAGTAGTTTTGTAAATATTCGCTCCGAAAATAAAATAAATTGTGTCCCCCCCCCCCCCTCTAACTTTTCAACCACAGGTCAAAAAAATATGGATAAATTCATGAAAATGAGGCCTTATAAGTACTTTCAATGAAAACTATATTGAACAAAATCGGTCCATCCGTTTTTGAGTTATCGCAAAATTTCATAATTTTCTTGAAAAGGACGTAAGTTGACTTCCAGAAGGTAATATGTAAATACAGTTACTTTGGCGTTTACGACCTTTTTCCGTCTTTCAGTCTTTGACCGTCTCTAGTGAAGGATGAGCAACTACGAACAAACTTGTTATAGATTATATATTTATGTATAGGTACGGAACCCTTCATGCGCGAGTCGGGCTCGCACTTGCCCAATTTTTTAAAGATGATCCCATTATGTACAAATATCAAATAAGCGCCAATGCAATAATGAAAGCAAAAAACATGTGCAACCTAATGAATAGTGATTCACGCGGAATTTGATCCAAATAGGAGTTCCTTTCTGTTGTAATAGTCTAATTGCAATGGAAAGTTTAGCTACTAACCTATTAAAAGTGCAATTAGGAAGAAAAGTATGCCGTTAATTGCTACCGATACATTAACTGTCACGTCAGAATGGACTAGACTAATGCCAAGTTTACTTAAAAAATCTGATACTTGTTAGAATAATCATCAACACGTTCACCTTTAACGTTCAACAAAGTTCACCTTTCCTTTCTAAGTTTTGTTTTGTTTGTTTTGTCTAAATTGATTATGATTAAATATTTATTTTTGTGATCACGCTCCCCTTTTTTCCTTTATTCTTTCTGTCTATATTTTTCAATGCTATAAAATCAAGGTCAAAACTTGAGTGGTAATTCTCTCAGTATATCTAACCCGCTAGCCGCATGGACGTAGGTCAATATGATAGGCGACGATTTCGCTCTTGATAAATCGTTTTATATAAAGAATAGGTCCTCCAGGAATGCGTAAAGTACTCAATATCCGCAGCGTGATTAGTATTTTGGTGTCGTTGTTGCCAAAAACATTGCAAGTGTAATCTTATCACGCCGAAATTAGTTTGAACCGCTCACAACTTACAATACAGCTGTGGGGAATGAATGTTATTAATTAAAAAAAACCGGTCAAGTGCGAGTCGGACTCGCGTACCGAGGGCCCCGAACAAACACTTTCCATCATCATGGTTAAGTTAAGTTTGCACTAGGTATACATAGCACCCCATACAAATGAGGTGCAAAGTTAACGCAACCAATCCCGTTTGTTGTATGGGAGCAGCCCCCCTTAAATATTTATTTTATTTTATTTTTAGTATTTCTTGTTATAGCGGCAATAGAAAAACATCATCTGTGAAAATTTCAATTGTCTAGCTATCACCGTTCTTGAGATACAGCCTGGTGACAGACGGACGGACGGACGGACGGACGGACGGACAGCGAAGTCTCAGTAATAGGATCCCGTTTTTACCCTTTGGGTACGGAACCCTAAAAAAAGAAAATTTGATGGACAGGATCACAGGAATAACTCTAGGTACTCATTCCTAGAAAAAAAAAGATATTTCTGTAGCTTTATAAAATAATAGCCTTTGAGGAACAGGAAAGGAAAATTGTATCAATAGTGAAATAGTACATTCCAGTCATACCCAGGGCGGTGAACTTGTGAATATCCCTGATCGCAGGTGTTTGTGAACCGAATAAAAAGGCTAGGGCGATATATATGCAATCTAGGGCTTAACGAATTACCGCCCGTGGTTTGGTCTAAAGTTTTACGTCTTGCATTGACCAGGAAGTGACATTTTAAACCCAGAAAATACCACTTACGCCTAGGGAGACGGAAATAACTTTGTAATCGCGTTACTTTATATAGGGGAAAAATATTATAACTTTTTATTTTTTGTGAAGAAATCTGTGGCATTTTTCTAGGGATGAGACCCACGCCTAACAGAATATTTTTTTTTTTATAAATCTTTATTCATTCCCCATTAATACAAGATTTTAACGATTCCATTAGCAACACCTTTCTAACGATGGACACCATCAATCATACCTCAAAGCAGTATTGACAATCCTACTGTGTACTAATACTGATACAATGCGTGCGAATTAATGTATTATTAACACTGTGACTTTTATCTGTTTCTTCAGTTTTTCATGTATTTGGATAATTATTATTGATGATTCTAGAACCCGTCATAAACATCATTGATCACTTTTAATCATGTTACCAATGATTCCCATCCCATGTTTTTATCAAATCAATTCTCTTGTAGCTTCTTCCATTGATGATTGCTTGTAACGAATACTACAATTTTCGTTACATTGATCTTCAATTATTTGCGCTAATTATAGAATGTTATAGCTCTGATATAATAAAAGTTATAAAGCGATTTGAGTTTTCTAAAAAACGAAAGTAAAGCCATTCGGATCTGAAACGAACTTTGGCAATTAAACTTATCAAAACTTTTGAATACTGTTTCACACGATCGCTGCATCTTGATAAATATGCATTATGTATTATCCAATTGATAATGAATTCTATACAAACAAATGATGAACGCATTAGATTTGAAAATGTTCATGCTGCCTGACACAATTAAATAAATGTATTCTCCCCCTCCCCTCTCTGACACTCTCTCTCTCTCTCTCTATGTCTCTCTCGCTCTCTCCCTCTCTCTCTCTCTCTCCCTCTCTCTCTCTCTCCCTCTCTCTCTCTCTCCCTCTCTCCCTTTCTTTAAAACGTGTTCAAAGTGACTAACCCTGGTATTATGTTGAAGGAAAAGTCAATATTTTTCATTCCTATTTGAGGACATATATGTAGTTTAAGTGAACATCTGCCTTTTCGTCGATGATTTCATCGAATTTAACTTCACCGATTTATCATTCTCAATTGTTTACATATATAATCCTAGATAATATCATCCTTTTGATTAGGTTAGTTTACGGTTACCGAGAAATATTGTTTTCTTTACATTATTCGCAAGTAAGCAAAGAACCAGTAACTATTTACTCGTACATGTCACTTTTTCTATACGTCCTTCTCTTGTTTTTAGGGTTCAATCTTCCTTCCTATAATGTAGGCTTCTAGCTCACAAGTTTTACACTTGTTACTTAAATAACGGTTATTGAATTTGCATATCACTAGAGATGTCACATGTAAATATTGTCGCTGAATTTGCAATGTTTGCTGACACTAACCGTTCACTGGCCTGTTGGCACTTTTGAACAAACTTTACACATGTGTCACATATGGCTGCATGTGAAAAGGTTGGTTACCACTGCTGGCAAGAAAAATCGAGCGTACAAGTTACAAACAAACTAATAAACAAACAAATATTAAGGGACAATCATACACAAATCGACCTAGTCCCAAACTAAGCAAAGCTTCTACTATGGGTACTAGACGACGATATACATAATACATATAGATAACATCCATGACCCAGGAACAAATATTCGAGTTTATTTCATCACACAAATATTTGGCCTGGCCGGGATTCGAACCCAGGACCGCCGGCTCAGTAGGTAGCTGCACTACAAACCGAGCCAACCGCGTCGTCAAAAGTCAGTCGCTCAGTTCAATTGACCACTATTCTAGTAGGTCAATAAAACTTCATTAAGCAATGTAAACATAAAAATACGTCATTTCAATCAATTATGCTGACATTTTACGTTCCTGGTCATTACACATAAAGTGATATGAATTATCAATCTCGAATCGCATCGTGTGTCCACTGGCCAACCAACCTAAATCATAATCCATTTCATAAGCTTGACTCTTGAGAACAGTGCATCTCTGTGCCCACCGTCATGTCAGTCCCAATCACGCGGAATCACTTATCGGTTCCATTAAACTTTTAAGATAAACCATCGTGCGGTAGGTCTTTAAGTACAAACGTCAACAGATTTCACGGCGATCACGCGGATTGACAGGCGGGACGGGGACAATAGGATATCAACTATTTTCAGGGTTCTGTACCCAAAGGGTAACAACGGACCGTATTATTTGTACAGATCTATGGTAAAGAAGGTTTTACCATATTATTTGTTCCATGTATGTGGTACTATTAATACCTAAGTATTAAGTAGTCTGTGTCCGTGTTTATATTTCTATTTCAACTTTTAACCGAAACTAATAGAGAAAGCATGCTAAATAAAATGAACTCTTCCATCAAAACACACTGGTTAAACATTATTCACTACGTCAAACTAATCCTCCGCAGTCTGTCTGTCTGCTAGTCCATCCGTCATGTCACTGGACAGTATCTTTGAAAGCGTAATAGGTTGTAGAGACTTGTCATTTTTGCATAATGTGTATTAGTAGAGCTACTGTAGCTAAAATACCAAAACAAAATAGAATACAAATTAAAGGGGGGACCAATACAGGAAAGCGTTTTATTTTTATGTTACGAAACCCTTGAATCCTGTATGCGCGACTCGCAATTGGTCGGCTTTTTCGTAGATCTCATAATAAAGTTTCATATTCCTGGAATGTGCAGCTAATTCAATGACTCAGGGTTGCATTTGGAGGTATAAAGTTGAGAGAATTACGACGTATTGGAGGTAAGTAACAGATATGGAGTATGAAGCCAATGTGACCCATTATGTCCTAGTGCGGGTCAACTTTCGAGTTCATGAGACGGGTGAGGATATTCCGATTAGAGTGACGCATTTAGAGGGCATGAGGATATTTGAAATATTGAAAATATTTGATAGGGACTGTTTTTGTAGAGTTAGTAGTTAGTTAGTAGAGCCTTCAGGAATTTATCATTCCCTTATTTTTATCCACATTTACAACGACACGAGAAAGTTCTTTGGATTTACGTATCAAAGGACAAGAAGACGCTACTTTCCTCTGTTTTGCAATAAAAAGTTACTTAAGTGATAACGGAAATTGCTAATTTCGAGTAACAAATCGAATCTAAAGTTTAATAGTTACTGCTAATAGATGCACAGAGAGGTTCGGTTTGCTGTGTACAGCATATCTCAACAGTATTTTCAACGTAGGATTGTACCTCAAGGTATTCATAAACCATAAATCATTTATTGTCATATTGTGCATTCATAAAAGTTGGTACAGTAAAACATCAGAGAGCATCACAATAAACCGTTTTACGGTATACAATAGTATTATAGTACACTTCTTTAAAAAGTGCATAGAACAGAAAATTACAATAACAATTATAGTAATTAAAGCACATTTAAATTTACACAAAATACAATTCAAATACACTACTAAAATTTAAAAAAAAAACACTATATATTACGCATGACAATTGAGATAAAATTATATTAAATTAAACGTCCATTACAATATATGTAATTTTAATAAAATAATCATTAAGTGAATAAAAACATTCCTCGAGCAAAAAGGATTTTAATTTAGGGAAGAACTTATTATTTGGCAATTCTGTCCATGAAATAGGGATAGAGTTATATATTTTTATTGCCATATGATAGCAGTTTTTTTTATTTAATTGCAACCGACTTTTAGGAGCAACCAAGGATTTGTGCGTCACTGTTCGTTTTCCCTTATTGCATTTTATTCTAAAAAGGTTCAAATTGTTCCTTACAAACTTGCAAATTTCGAAAATATATAAACTTGTTCCAAGTTAGGTTAGGTATGTTATGTATGTATGTTAGGATCCTTAACCTTTTAAACAATGGCTTGCAAGTTTCCGATTGTTTTATTCCGCCTAAGGCCCTGATGCATTTTTTTTGCGCTATAAATACCCGTTGTATGTCAGTGGTATTTCCCCACAGTACCACTCCGTAGCGTAACGCAGAACAAACGTAGCTATGGTAAACTAGTAAGGCGGTGTTTTCCGAAGTAACACATCTTAGTTTTCTGAGGGCGTAAACGGATTTATTTATTTTTGCGGAAACGATGTCTACGTGTTTTTTCCAATTAAGATTTTCATCTATAACTATGCCCAAAAAATTGGTATGTGTTACTTGTTCTATGTGGTCCTCGCCTGCATTTACATTCAATTTATTTTTTACTTTTCTATTTTGTGTTACAAATCTTATCAGTATAGTTTTGGAAGTGTTCATACATAAGCCATTATTCTCTAACCAAATCGATATCACTCTCAGTGTATTATGTATGTTTTCATTCAGCTCTATATCGTTTCTACCTCTTA
Source organism: Apotomis capreana (assembly GCA_947623375.1). NCBI lineage: Eukaryota > Metazoa > Arthropoda > Insecta > Lepidoptera > Tortricidae > Apotomis > Apotomis capreana. Next base: position 7,645,510 of record OX392514.1, read on the forward strand.
TAATAACAGTTGTATCATCGGCAAATAGAAGACAACGATGTGGAATGCAGGCAGGAAGATCGTTTACATAGAGCAGGAATAAGAGATTATATTTACTATTATTCAGTATCATCAAGAGTCAAATGTCCGTCAAGTGGTCGGATATCAGGGCTCTTAATAACCAAGGAACGCAAAGAATGCCCCTAATTTGTTAACGATGTGTTCTCAGAATGTGTGGGAATGTTCAGATAAATCTGTATTTTGTACCGTAATGACATTAGTAATATTTGTTTTATGACTAATTTTCGAAGAAAATCATTCAGATTTCCTAGGTACTCAAATTAACCCATTATGTAATACAACGAAAAGATTTTTTGATAAAAAAATACGACTAATGAATGAGTTTTTATATTGGCGTTAATGACTTTAGTAGAAGCGAGCAATTGGTGTGTAATAATGGCTGCCGCAGGCAAGAAAAATATAGATATGTATATACGATACTTCGCTCACCCGCCTCGAACAGGGTTTTCCAGAAACGAAAAATTATTATCAACATCAGACATCACGCGGGCAGGGCATTCTAGTGTGACTACCGAACCTTAACAATAAATTATCTCAAGAAACAGTGTAAGAAAACGCAATTTGATCATATTTTTCCTTAGCCCTACCAGATTTTTTAATTCGTTGCGTTACGAGGTTCGTTTTACCAAGTTGGCGGATATATACTGACGTTCACACGAATAATCATGTCTTTATTCGGATTATAAGTAGGTACATATTTTATTGAAATGTAAATAAGCACTGGTCTAAAATCATCATTTTATCACGGATAGGGGTTATTAAATTGTAACGGCTTTTGAATCATGAAAAAACGTGTAGGTTGAATTGGGCACCTCCTCTTTTCGAATTCAGTAAAATAATTCAAGAATACGCATAACCGGCTTCCTTCCGCTCAAGAGGAGCCCAAATAGACCAAAACGAGATGTAACGGCAAAAGGAACAACTAGACAATTATAGAAAAAAACATCATTCATCCCTTGTCCAAAGACACCACCCTAAAGAGACGTACAAAGACATAGATAAACGTATAAAGTAAACAAGAAAGTAAAGGCATCGTTAAACGACGATGGTGGTTAAAAAAATGATTTTTTGAAGGGGACATACCCTTTATGCGGGATGTGGGGTCGTGGGAATCGAATATGTGACCGAAATGCCGAATTTGCATCCTGCAGTAGATGAATAGACGATAGTACGTGCTGGTGTCCGACCCCAATGTGTGACTGTGGTCTTGAGGATCAAACTGTGCAGCATATCGTGGAGCGCTGTCCAAAACGACGCTACTGGGGTGACCCAAAGGACCTCTATATTAATTTGCTACCTGAAGCTACGGACTGGTTGCGTAACCTGGATATAAATTTATAATTTCCTACAACAAGCTTTTCACCATACGATTAAATAAATAGTACGTGCAGTAATTTGGGTGATTCGGGTTTCGACCCCATGGTGTTAAAACGTCAATTGAACAGATCGACGTGAACACTAGATAGTAACAGCGGAATTATTTTTTTATTTCGATTGCAGAAAGTATAAAAAATATTTGATTTATTTTTTCGAAATTTCCAGGAACTTTCAATTTTCAATTCACTTTAGGATTTTTTAAGAAATTACCGGATTTTTGCATGTGGAAAGTTTCGAAAATTTGGAAAGTTTCCAATTGTGTAGTTTTGACTGACTATTCTGTTGAGTTTCTTTTGGCGTATCTTCTCAATAGTGATATTGCTTGGTGAATGCCGGTACACAGGCTTGTTAAAGTGCCTACATTAGAATAATGTTCATTCTTTTTTTTTACTACAAAGTGACTAACATGAGCATAAAGTGTCAATTCTGATAACAAATTATATGTGGGAGAGATAACGATGTAATTATTATAAACAATAAAACGTAAATTATTCACCCATGAAAGGTTGTGTTAATAAGGTTAAGTCCTAAAATATAGTAGCCTCTATCATATTTCTTTTTAATTTGCGTGTTTGAGTGTCCCACTGCTAGGCAAAGGCCTCTTGATTACCACGACTCCCGATCAGATGCCTCCTCCTCAGCAGTCATATTAAATTCCAAAAAACATAATTTCTTCTAAACACTTTGTCGGTATAGAACGCGCGGATAGAAAACTTGAAAAAGATGTATTATTCCCAGTTCTATAACCCCCGTAGAGAACAGAACGACCCTAGTTGCAGTACGGCCGGTAATGATTCGGAAATATTGGCATTGTACTCATTGTTAGAACCAATTCTGGACCGGTTCCGAACATTAATCGTCCGGCGGCCATTTTAAAATCCAATTGAATATTCAAAAGCTCTTTAAAGGCATCCCTATTGTACTCCAATATTGTCATTACCCATCAATATGCATATCTCGAGAAACTGTTAATTTCTGTCAACATTTTGCATATAATTTTCAAGACTATAAATTTGCGCCTTCATTTCAATTTATGCTTTCATAAATTTAGTGTATTGTTGTGGAAATAAAAACAACTTTTATGCCGATTTCGATTTGTAATGGAAGTTTCTTTTTATCGTGGAGAATCGGTTGTGTAAAATTACCGTCTGGAACTTCGTTAATAATTTGACGTGTTATTGTTGTTTTGTCCCATTCTATTCGTTTTTTACAAATAAATTTATAAAACAAATAAACCTATATAGCACGGTGCACGCCTATGTAACTAAACCCCCAACTCCCCCAAGTAAGATAAAACAAGAATTAAAACAGAAGGCAATCTTAAAGGCTGTTGGTTTTTCTAAAAAATATGTCGCTTAAGCAATAAATTGTAAAAGAAATATTCGAATTGATTTCAGTAAGTATTTAATAATATCTTTACTAGTAGGTAGAGTCTGGCTAGCCAAATAATGTTGATAGATATTTCCTTGTGGTATTACCATTGTCTATGATAGTAACAATTTAGTCGGTGGGTCCTCTATAAATTATTTGGATACCTTATTTACCTACTAGTTCTAACATTCCGATCGAGTTTAAATTTGGCATAGTATATGTACTTATGTATTTTTTTTGGTGACGGATTAATATAGGTATGGTAATATCGAGCTAGGTCTTATTAACATTTAATTTTTCGCCTTGTATATGGTTAGAAAGTGTAAACATTTGTATTTGTCGTTGACTGTACTGTACATAGTGGTAAAAATTATGTGAGCTGACTATGAGTGTACGTCAACATATACTCGTACCTATTTAACTTATTTCTCTAGGTAACTTACGTGTGCATAGATAATCATACATATGTTCTACTATCAAAACTATAATTCCTACTACACAAAGTGTGACCGGCCGCAGATTTTTTAAATTTCCCGCCAAAACTTTAAGTAATATTTCATTAGCCAGACTATGAGTGGGTACTTATGTGAATGTGGTAGTTACAACCATTTAGATTAGTACAAACTGCGTGAAACTGAAACAGTACCATGTAGCTGTATATTTGAACTCAATTTTATGGCTATGATGGGATTTGTCCGAATGCATCATCATCACCAATTTTAATTTTTGCGACGAAGTATTATTTAGTTTCAATTTTTTTGGGATATCACTAACCCCTAACCTATAATTATAATATGTAACATAATTTGATTCATGGAGAAAATGATCGTTTCGCGTTATTTCACATTCGAAATTCGAAAAAAAAGAAAAACGGATAATTGTTGGTTTTGGATAAATTAAACTTCGGAGTTTTTGAGTGATCCCGATGGCGACGCATAATTACCACGGGAGAAATAAATGGTAAAACTTTCTACACTATCGCACTTACATATTTATGTATACGTGTTAGAAATGCTTTATCGTTCGAATTATTAAGGTGACCATTATAGACCCACTCAAATATCGAAAAATACGGATGTGTATCGCTTTCGTCCCATTTCATTCGCTAAATGACGTAATTATTTGTCAAATACACACGTCCGTTACTCCTTCACACAGGTGAGCATTGCATACAACTCATACAACCGTCAAAATCAGTAATTAAGAGAACTACGTTTGCAGTGAAAGTGCTCCAGCTGGTCTATTCACAGTTGCATTTTGTTTACCTCTGCAATACCTTATTCCAAACGTTGTAAGTGCCCTTCCTCTCCAACACACTTAAGCCCTTTTAATTACACGTAACATTCAAAACAATACTAATATTAAATGATGTAAGCGCCCTTCCTTTTTAACACACATACGCCCTTTCGAATACATGCAGCGGCCAAATTATCCATCTGTCCAGCTATTACCGGCTATAACAGTTATTTAATGGTCATTTATAAAAATACGAGTAGTTCTTAATGTAGGTATACACCTATATTTAGTAGGTTTGCTCGTAATTTAAGGAATTAACTAGGCGGGAAATCGTTTCTTGGAGTTGACTTAATACGATCATTTAAACTTTTAAATTATGTTTTGCTTAATTTATGGTTGTGGTTGTTTTGAAATCTCGTGCTCGAATTGAAAGTATAGTTGGTAGAGTCAGCATCAAAAGCAACTGGCAACTTTAGTAGGTAAGTATGTAATTGACATAAGCAAGAGGCAGTAGCAAAATTGTCTCCAAATTTTGATGCTGACGGTATTGGGGCGTGGCATGTGAGTTTATTAGGCTATTTCGACATTAATTTTAAATCGAGAATAAATAAAAACAATATTTTTGGTATGTTACTATTTCTATTTTGGTTTGTAGCATTTTTGTTTCACCAGATTCTAATAGGATACTTTTTACCCGACTACGGTAATGTAAAAAGGTTTACGTGGACGAAGTTGCGGGCACCTTTTAGTATTATTGCGGCTCCACACTACTCACGAGTAGTGTGGAGTTCTACTGAGGTTGGGCGAATAGTATGGCGGGGGCACTTCGCTGGGGAAAACCATACTTCGGCCAACTTCGCCTCGACCAACTCCGGTCAACTTCGTGAGTAGTGTAGGCTAAGGTTAAAATTTAATGTAAAAATGATTACTCAGCGGATAAACACATTTCACAACCTTTATTAGGCTCAATCAGAGCAAGTTTGGCCATCATCATTCATTAGATTAAAGTACTTTACTTAATCACTACACCAATCAACAATTTTATTCATCTACGTTTTAAGTTTAACACATTACGTGTAGCCAAGTTGCATCATTTAATTATAATTAATTAAATATAATAACAATTCATTATAATACCCGTATTTTTGTTTAATTAACTATTTTTATGATGTATAGATGTTTGTGGCGTACGAATTCACAATAGAAATTATGTAAATAACTTTACCGCATAACTGTACGCTTGCATTTCTTTGCAAGTTTAGTTGTTGTAACCGTAAAGATTTTATCTCCGTAACGCGGTTTGACATCTATGTATATTACAGACAACATCTGCTTTTTATGTAGGTTCTAAATGTAGTGTTTAATCTAACGAATGATGAATATCTAGATCATTCTTATATTTCGCGTATGTGTTATAAATTAAAACAAAAACTCTTCTAACTGAACAAAATTTGTCTTAGAACTTAAAAAAAGTCAATTTAGAGATGTTCCATTTAATTTAATTTTAAGATTTTAACTCTTTCAAATCACCTTTTTGGCTGTGTCCTTTTTGCCTCGAGCTGCCACTCTCGGCTTAATAATAACTTTTACAAACAAATTAAATAGTATTGACAATGTTCGCCGTCCAACATTAACATTGCCTCACTATCATGTTACCATCTCACAATATGTTCGATGCGCTGCCACAGCTAGGCAGCCTAGTGCGCGGGAGTCTTAATGCAGCGTATATTTTTTATAAGTATACATTTTTAGTACTGGAAGAACGAGCTCATTTAAGAAAAATAAACTGGCGGGAGAAACGTTATATCAATCTTTCGATTCTGTGTAAATTAAATAATTATGTTTTTTCCTCGCATTAGTCGTATAAAACACTATATTTAGTCTTGGCCGAGAGTGCAATACATGGACGAGTATGTTCGAGCGCCAACCCGACCACTACTTTCCAGCCTTTACAATCTACAACAATGTACTGATTGACATCTTGCCTATGTCATTTAGGTAATATAATCTTTATAGGGCCTATTTACTTATTTTTTGAGAAGTTAATCCGACCACGCAACTATTTAAGAATCTCTTAATCAGTCCCATTCACAGACGCGCATCTTTTTACTCTCACTTTCGCAGACCTTGGAACCAACGAGAAAGGTGCATGTGAATGTTTCTTGTACACTTTAATGGACTTTGTGTGTTTGTATCTTGAGGTCAATTGCTACAGTTTTTTTAACGACGCACTTATATTGTTTAATAGTTCATACTGTTTTGCTGTATAAATATTGTGTAATGTAATAATATAGGTTCAAAATAATAATAATGCAATAAGCCAAATAGCACCTGAATGTGTTTAACTTTTTCCTATTTGTAAATCGAAATGCCTTTTTTTATCTGTACAATGCGTATATTGTTTTGGTATCGTAACGCCTAAAGGGCTATGAACGATTCAATTACTTTGAACTAGCGACCCGCCCCGACTTCACACGGGTGCAATGCTGAATTGAATTAAATTGTGCATGTATTATACATATAAACCTTCCTCTTGAATCACTATATCTATTAAAAAACCGCATCAAAATCCGTTGCGTAGTTTTAAAGATCTAAGCATACCTATACATAGGGACAGACAGACAGGAAGCTATATACTTTGATTTTTACTATGCATAGTAAATAGCTATGTAGTGATACATTGCTAATTATGTATCCACGGATGGTGGTTATAAGAAGCTTTTTGTCCGACTACGGAGAAGCAAAAAGATGGTTTCAACTGTGTCTTCCACGCATTCAGAACTCTGTCGCAGTACGCAGTGCGGTTTGTTTACAATCTTGCTTCTCCTTACCCCCGGCGCCGCGACGCAACTATGTAATGAAACAGATGGTCCACTATAACCTGTGTATATTTTTATGCGAAATAGTGAAATCTCCAGGGACGGTTCTAAACATTTATAGGAAATTAAATGTATATTATATAGGCACTTTAGCTTACAATACATTTAAAAAGTGCCTTACATATTCTGAATAAATTAAATACCAATTATCGTAAATGAAAAAGCACAAACATACATTTTTAATGTCATTTTGGTAAGTATTCTGAATTAAAAAATAGATAAATATCAAACAACCTCACACAAATCGGTGTAGTCCCACAGTAAGCTCTAGTAGGTAGGCGATATGGTAAGTAACCTATCAAAGTTCCGAAACACACTTATCCGATTTTCACTTGTCCAAAAAAGGTTAACCGAATTCTTATAATCCATATACTTTGTTTACCATACTTTTAAAATGTCGCCAGTTTGTTTTCCCACATTAACGCTTTCCCGAAACTCGATAACCAGAAGAACGTTTGCCAACTTTATTATTTGACAAGTTACGATTAAAAACTCATTAATCTAGTTCTATGGCAGGTCCAACCTGGCTTAGGTTAGGTACGACGACGAGAGAAGCGAGGAGGAGTGTTAGGTTGAACTGCGACCCTAAAAAATGCGAAACGTTTTCGCGATTTTAATATTCGGAATTACAATTTTCAAGTTTATGGTAGGTAACCCGACGATATACATACTTATATTTATTATATACTTAAATACATAGAAAACATTTTCTGAATGGTTTGAAGGTTTTATCGGTCCAGAAATACTGCTAGAGTTTACAATCTTGTCCGTCCGAACCCCAGCAAGACACAAACCTGCGCGTTCCATCTACGTAACCGTCAAGCGCATAGCATAGACCACTGCCACCCACACGTGATGTGGGATGGAGCTGTGCTCGAGCACTGCCCTCAGCCACGATACTTGGGAATCTCACTGGACAGGACCCTGACCTACAAGAAGCATTGCGCCAACACACAAATGAAAGTCAGCTCACGCAATAACCTGCTGCGCAAACTGACGTCGACAAGCTGGGGAGCTTCTGCGCACACCGTGCGTACCACTGGACTGGCACTGTGCTTCTCCGCCGGCGAGTACGCCTGTCCAGTCTGGAATCGATCTGCGCATGCCGGCCTAGTGACCGCCGCACTCAACGACACCTGCCGCGCCACCACCGGATGCCTTAAACCGACCCCGCTGAACAGGCTCTACCCGCTCGCGGGTGTCGCCCCTCCTGAAGTCCGGAGAGAGGTGGCTTGCGCCATTGAAAAGCGAAAGCAGGAAAACGACCCGCGCCACCCGTTGTACGACCACCACCCGCCGCCTGCCCGGCTCAAGAGCCGCAAGAGCTTTATGCGGCACACCGCCCCCCTGTTGGATGATCCCTCCAAGCGGCGCTGTTCGCTGTGGCAAAGCCGGTGTCCCCCGCCTGACGTGTATGTGCAAGCTGCCGAAGAGCTACCGCCCGGGCAAAAAGAGCCATGGCCCATATGGAGGGCGTTAAACAGGCTGAGATCCCAAGTGGGCCGCTGTAAGCAGAACATGGCAAGATGGGGACTACTCCACGATCGGACAACCCAGTGCGTCTGCAACACAGCGCCGCAAACGATGGCGCACCTGTTGGCGTGCCCCGCATGCCCGCATTCCTGCTCTGACTACGACCTGAGAGATGCGACGACCAGAGCCACCAACACAGCTGCTCATTGGGCATCAAGTATTTGAAAGGGAACCTCGACACGAGAAGAAGAAGAAGCTAGAGTTTAGCGGTGCGAGACACGAAGTTTCTGAAATAATATACAATTGAGGACATTCAATCATGTAAGTGGTGAGAATGGAAATGTGGTCGAATAGAGCCGATACAACCTTTTTACAAATTAGAATACGCAAATATTATAACGAAATGTACTATCTTTTCCGACTGTTCTGCGGCTAGTTCTGTGTCGTGAAAAGCTGTACTTTCACGTCTCAGTAATTATTGCTTAGTATTGTTCTCATTACGGTTGCATTTTTGCGCAATTGTATACACAATTGTACTATTATGCCGTGACAATGCCAGCTTCTTGCTCTATGAGAATGATTGGGTTTAATGAACTGACAATGAAATTGAAAGTGGTGAATGAGAATTTTATAATCGACGTAATCGGCGTTTGAACCTGTATTCAAGATGACCTATGAGACAATGATATTTCTTTGGATAAAAGGTATGAAAAGTGAATGGCTGACTCATTTCTCTCGCATTTTTTCTAACTATGTTTGACGAAGCAATAATGTTGAGAGACATTTAAATGAGAAGTTCAATACACCGTCTGTTGATAACCAAAACTCACTAAGTAACAAAATACCTACTTAAAACAAAGCTCGTATTTCAGTATCAATCTACAAACTGGATACGAGGTTGTGAAGAGTAGCGACAGAAATTTTAGGGAGTTTTGGTAGTCACTAGGCGACACCATCTAGACCTTTAAAAATAACGTGTCATTCGAGTTTATTGCATGTTGCGACATGGTCCTACTTCTACAATGGCACACCATTTGATTACCCATTCAGAAAATAACGTAAGATATGATTTTTAATGTATACCAAAACAAACATAACTTATAGTTTTCAGTGAATGAATAGAGACTAAAGTACTGGGGTAACCTTACAAACGGTCCGGTAGTCTTGAATTTTTGATTTGATGTCTAGGATGGTTAGTGAGTGTTTAAAATGCAAAATGCAATTGGGAGAATATGGCAAGGCAAGACAAACCACGGGCGGTAATTATTAAAGCCCCAGATTGCATATTTATTGTTCTCAGCTTAGGTTCGGGTCACAAATACCTGCGATCTGGGACTTCATTAGTAATTTACCGCCCTAGGTATGTAATGAACCTACTATTACATTGTCTAGACGTCTAGCCGTTTTCCGCGCGTTTTGCAATGCTTTCATAATACTTTACGACAGCGTCCTGAATAGACAGACGTGTAAACTATGTATATGCCGCAGTGAAATTGTAAAAACAGGGATTTGGGCAAATACCAGTGGGCACAATTACAACCGATCTTTATTATTCCACTAAACAGAATCTAGAGATTTGATCAAATCGCTGAGACAATTTTTTTCCCTAAGCAAATCAACGACCTTGTCTAGGGCAATTGCAAGTTGAGACTGTTCTATGGACTTATATTATCTTTCAATAAGCCTGTTTAGAGGTTTGATCAAATCCCTGAAATTTTCTAGTAAAATGAAAATACAAATTTAATTACCAAAACGATTTTATCATTTGGAAACGAAACGAAACGAGCAAATCACCGATCTAGTCTAGGGCAATTGCAAGTTGAGACTGTATTTACTATGGCCTTACATTGTCATTTCAACAAACCAGTTTAGAGGTTTGATCAAATTCCTGAATTTTTCCATTAAAATAGTTACGAAAACTTTTATAATTTCTCTAATGTTGCGCGATTTGATCAAATCCCAAGATTTTTTTCAAGTGAAATAATAAAACTCGGTTGCAATTTTGTCATCTGACGTGGAATCATCAAAACCTTAGGAATTTAACAAAATCCCTATTTTTACTATTTCACTACGACATACTCGTATTTTAGTAAGAGTGATTTACGATTGTTTTATTACTCTTACATTTTGTGTGCAGCAATTGTATTGGTTACTTATAACAAGTTAACATGTTTTTGATTTGAATCTTATCGAATATGAAATATAGTTTTTTTCTGCCTGTGTCTATTTGAAGAAATACGTTTTTATATAGATATAAAAAAAATCTAAACGACGTTCTGAACCGTTAACTTACACGGTGCTTGAATTTACTCGGCCAAAGGGGGGCATCTAGTAGGATTTCTGCTTTAAAGGTGTGAATTAATTCAACGTAATCATGTTACATGTATTTATACTGAGTAATTGAGGTGCTACTACTTTTATAAAATTTAAAATATTGATCAGTTGTACGGTCAGCATCAAAAGCAGCTGTCAATTTTCCTACTTACGGCTTCTTCATATTGCATACTAAAATTGGCTGACTGTACTATGGACTGCAAAAATGCATGGCCCATTTAATAATGAATTCATCTATAAATGGGCCATACAATTCTGCAGCTCACTGTACCTAATTGTTTAAAGGTGACAGTCGCATATCTTGAAATATCTATCTAGTAGTTATTACATTTATATGTGATAGTAAAGTATGTTTTTTTTTTTAAGATGATTAAATTATATATTTTTTCGATAGTCCTGATTGAACCTCCTTAAATGTTTCGTTACCATTTGTGCAATCGAGAACCCAGGGGTTTTTTTTAATTTAAACTGTTAGAATCTGTTAGAATAGAACAGAACATCGTTAGCCGCTATCTCAATTACACGTGTTCAATTCCCAATCCATTTTATTACCAATTAGTATTGACCAACGCTTCCTTTACCATTTTGATGACAGATAATGAACCTTGAGAACTAAGAAATAAAACATTATTTATATGCAAATGTAAAGGTATTAGTTGTATTGACGTATGAGGGCCGATACGAATGTTATCTAACGTAATTATTGTTGGGTTAGGTTATGACTGTCTGGAGTGATTGACCGATTACCTTCGAAGAAGATACGTAATTACATTAATTTACCTACCTACAATTCTCCTTCATAGTATAAATACCATTTATAGACTCAAGCCATACCTTACACCTACCGAACCCTGGTCACATCAACAGGGAGAAGGGTCCACCTGGCTATATCTTAACAAAAAGTTACTATAACGATATTTTTGCATGTAATGATCCAACAATAGTAGTTTTTGCAACTGTTACATAATCAGAGGTCTTAAACAGTGTTTCATAATAGGATCATACAAGAATTTTAAGGCCTAATTACAGTTGCATACACACACTACTTTATCTCCATACATATTCATCATCCTATCATAGATATTCATATCTACATACTCAGTTAGTACTACCAATACCTCCTGGAATGAATGAGAGAACCCCGCCCGAGACATCGTAATATTATGAAATAACATTTCTGATTTTGGTCACCCATGCCATGCCTCACCGCCTCAACGCCTAATAGGATCTTAACTTTTTATATACGTAGTAGGTAATTTTACAATGTGAGTATGGATAAAAAATATTACAATTATCATATATCTTACCAATTCACACACAGATCCTTAACAATACACCAGATCCCTAACATTTTTTTTATATCGCAATTAGCCTGCCATTTCAAAGCACAGAGTAGAGGGTTACATGACTATGATAGTCTAATACTCTTATTGTTGTACCGTGCGGGTTGACAATTTCACATAAATCTTCAAATTTATTCACGAATGACGTTTCTCTTGGATAAGCGATCGTGTTCATCATAAGGGTTGTCTTGTAGTTGCCCGTCTAATGATGTCTCGTAACTGTGTCTCGTCTGGTTGGCGGCATCCTCCTTCAATTCCTTCATTCATACAATGAATTACCCACAGCCGACTTTGTCTAGCTACATTACGTCGTGCCCAGATAAAATCTTCTGGAGAGTGGACATTTGATTGAATTCTGTGTTAAGGGATCAACGGAATTGAAAGTTCTCCGGTTCATTTCCGGGTTTCGGCACCATGTGAAGGACTTTATTTATTTAAATAATAAAATACATTAGGATGTAGTGTCATTGCATGTATAAAGCTAAATAAGACATTTGTTGTCATAGACGACTAAGTATTATAGTGACGCCAATAGCTCTATTATAGTTCAGTTGAATTAATAGTCGTGTCAATCTATTTGTCACTATGCAAAACTCAGCACGAATACAGGTGGTAAAACAATGCATCAATATCTCGTCATACAATACAAGTGAAATACACATTAACACCCATGCAAAATCTACCAACAACAGACATGTCGCTGTACGCATACAAATTTATGCATATTTCATAATTACGATCGCAGGGAGTTCTGTAATTATTCAATACTAATACAATGGTTTCTCTAATTTAAAAGAAGTTTTATTATCTCTTAATATTTATCTTATGAAGGTACCATGATTATACAATATGTACCTACAGCGAGCATATTTAGTGAGTACCTACTCGTAATACCTACACCAACAAAATTATGTCTAAGCTATTGTACACCAACGGGGTCAAGGTTTATTTTTAGCGCAGGCGGAAAAGTGACAAACCAAAGGAACTAAGCCACTACCAAGGGTAATAAGCAAAATAGAATGAGCTCGCTTAAAAAAAATAGTTTAAAATTAAATACGTACCTATAGTGAGTGATCAAAACAGTATGAGAACTTTCTCACAATGAGGCATGTCCGTAGGTCACCGTATATCTCATACTCAGTCTAGACTTTCAGTCTCTACAATATTTTAATTACAATCTACATAAAAGAGCTCAACAAAACGGAAAGGCAATACCCAGGAGAATAACGTCACAAATTGCTTTAAATTACGACGACATACCTACAGACTTTATTAGTTCGGAGGTTCCAAAAAACTGTTACTATGATACATTATGATGTACAATTTAATATACTGTACAGTTATCATCAGAAGTACCTTACAATTTTAGTACTCAATATGACATAAGCCAGTTTAGTAGTAATATTGACAACATTTTTCATATTTCTAACGGATGAAAAATAATATCGAGATCGAGAGAGCTTTGTGTTGTGTACATGCTATAATATCTATTTATTTGAATTATTTTTGCAGTATTTAAACAAATATATGAAAATACATAATCGAAATCTACGACAAAAGTAAGCCTGGGTACAGTGCGAACAAAAAGAGTAGAAATTAAAAAGTGGCAATACTGTAGTGTTGTCCCCGTTTTCTTAGATTGATTAGAAGGGGACGACACTACAGTATTGCCACTTTTTAATTTCTATTCTTTTTGGTCAGACTGTAGAGTTGTCGTCATCGACCTATACGCCAAAAAAGTAAGCTGTCAACAAATATCAACCAAAACATGTTTATTTTTTAAATATATACACCAGACTAAGGTAACCTTTAATTGTGTCATAGTTTTGAAGTTACAAAGTTTTAGAATGAGTTCAGTTTTATAAATGAAAAATAAAATAATTAGCAATCTCAGCAAAAATATAAAAACAATGATTACATCTTCTTACTAAGCTGTTGTTGTCATTTGTTGTAAGCAAATGTTGTCAATTGTTAGCTACTTTTAAACATTTTGATGATGACCGTACGGTATTGTATCTCATAATGATTTCTAAGAAGACCGTGTGACGAAAGTGCATGACGCGTGATTATGTAAATGATTATGGACATGACACAAAAGATAATAAACCTACGTCTTTCTTTGATGTTACGTGGTTGGTTCGTATGTGCGCTACCTTAGCTTTCGGTATTAAGAAGCTGTTGATATTACCTATTATATCGTGTTAGCTTTCTTTGTGTTGAAAGGTAAAATTTCTGGTTATGTGGTTTTTCTTCCGGATAATATTGCGTGATTAAGTAAATTATTTAGCTACTTATTTTTTTATTAGAAAGGACGAGGTTCTATGTTTAACTGTACATTTTTATCAGTAGCTTTCTTTTCGTCCTCTTAAGTTAAGCGCATTCTACTCTTAGGACGAAAACACATCCTATAGGCTATAATACGTCGACGTGATAACGTTCGATCATCGTGACGTGCAAATCTCACGGCTCGATGACGTGACGTGATATACAAATGTTTCTGTTTATTCCTATGGTTGACTGGTAGAGAATGCCTTGTGGCATTAAGTCCACCGTGACTTCCCCCCTCCCAAATTGTACACGTCAAAATGAAAAATTGTTTAAAAATTGTCAAAATAAAAAAAAAAACATTTTTGTGACACCCTCCAAAATTTCAAACTACGACCGCACCTGACCTGCCATAAAAATATCGAAAAGTACAAATGTGAATTTGTGAACTGCATGGGAGGTGCGCTTACCCCGTGTGGCGCGCTTTTCCTAACTGGTCTTACTGAAATAGAACGATATAAGACATTCAATAACGGCAACCAACACTTTTGTCAAATGTATCTAACTAGGAAATGGACGAACGGGGACCGAATGGACGAACGAAGGGTGCAGAATTGATCTGACGTTGTATGTTGCTAGAAATTGGCTATCATCTTGTACCTAGTATTCGGCAGATTCTAGTCTTGCGAATATATTTGTAGGTAGAAAGAGTCCGCAACTTCCTCCGCGTAATAATCTTCCTTTCTTTGCTGTAGGCTGTGGTCCAATAAAAAGTATTATTAACCATCTTTGGATGTCCAGCTATCACGGTACCAACATGGGTTCAAAATGTGTCCTGCCGTTTTGACGTCATGAGAGGACAGAGAAATCTTTATCAATAGATAGCGCTGAATGGCTGGCGCTACGAACCCATACGTGCCCATACAAAACATAGGCCAACCTGCATCGCGCTATTAAGATTTTCATAGAATACTAATTTTCCATACATATAATTTCTTTATAGAAAACTGATTTTCAATACAAATTGTGAAGTTTATAGTAGTATGGATGGAAGATATAGTTCAGATACAAGCATAGAGTTAAGCCGTATTCCACGTTACAATTAACTACAATTACGTTTGTGCAACAACAGCAATCACAATTAAACTCGTTTAAGCCTTAATTGTGTGTGTATCTCGTGATCGCGGATTAGTCACTGTTAATGAAGATTTAGATAATTGTTTAACTGGTCGGGAGTTCATTAATAGAACATCACCGAAACACCTTTCATATACCGATAGGATAGAAACAGCCAAAATACAACAAGATGATGCCACAAACCAAACTAAAAACGAACTTAAAATTATGTAATATTTTTATCTAATTGCATTTCAATGATAAATATTGAAAGTTAATTATACAAATACAAATACTCTTTACTGCCCCTCAGACATCAAGGAAAACAAAAAGCACCAAATAATAATGAATTATTTCATCTAAAATTCTAAAGGAGAAGAACTATATAAGTAATAAAATACTTTAATTCTCAAATTCAATTTATTTACAGATTTTTGTCGTGATGTCACTATAACTCGACGAAGAATAATGGTTGATAGCGAAAAATTATATTTAGTATATTGTTATATTCCAATATTTGTGTATATTTCATGAATTAAAACACACGTCTAATTATTTTGACAGTCCTGGTTTTTCTGTTAGGTATTTTATTCTGCAGCCCTTCAGCTTGTCAACATCCAAATACATTGCTACATGCGGTAACCTATCTCAAACACTAAAAACCATTGACCGAATTTCATTTGCCCGAAAACTATTCGAATTATTATCGTTTCTCCGATGACAGGATTCGTACATTTTTCTTTTCACCATTTTACATTTAGTAAAAGTATCGTTTGTCCGAAAAACTTTTCCCGTCACATTCACCTATGCCCTATGAGTTGTTACGTATTTTTTTTCGTAGCCCATTTTTCATTTACCCTATGATACTTTTGGCACTGCATACATTTGAACAAATTTTCAGTTCACCTTTTAACTTTTCCCGCCCCATTCACTTGCCATCTGAATTGCGACGTCTTTTGTTTAATACCCATTTTTTCATTTAGCCAAATTTTCAGTTCACCTTTTAACTTTTCCCGCCCCATTCACTTGCCATCTGAATTGAGACGTCTTTTGTTTAATACCCATTTTTTCATTTACCCAATGATATTTTCGGCATTACATAAGAACTGCGACCACAACAACGGCCCGCGAGCCGAACGAGCGAAGCTACCGTGCTGCAGCAGCAGCCGACAAACCACCAAAACCGACCTGGTTGGGTTAGGTTAGGTTAGAACTGCGACCACAACAGCCCGCGAGCCGAGCGAGCGAAGCTACTGTGCTGCGGCAGCAGCCGACAAACCGCCAAAACCGACCTGGTTGGGTTAGGTTAGGTAAGAACTGCGACCACAACAGCCCGCGAGCCGAGCGAGCGAAGCTACTGTGCTGCGGCAGCAGCCGACAAACCGCCAAAACCGACCTGGTTGGGTTAGGTTAGGTTAGAACTGTGACCACAACAGCGCGCGAGGCGAGCGAGCGAAGCTACCGTGCTGCAGCAGCAGCCGACAAACCACCAAAACCGACCTGGTTGGGTTAGGTTAGGTTAGAACTGCGACCACAACAGCCCGCGAGCCGAGCGAGCGAAGCTACTGTGCTGCGGTAGCAGCCGACAAACCGCCAAAACCGACCTGGTTGGGTTAGGTTAGGTTAGAACTGCGACCACAACAGCCCGCGAGCCGAGCGAGCGAAGCTACTGTGCTGCGGCAGCAGCTGACAAACCGCCAAAACCGACCTGGTTGGGTTAGGTTAGGTTAGAACTTTTGGATTAGAATTTGACAAATTGTTGAAAAAGGATACAATAATATGACTAAAATTAAAAAGTCCACTTGAGAACAGTCGAGTAGTTAATAAACCGAATCGTTACATCGGACAAATGAAATCAAAGTCATACAAAAAAAGTCGAGTAGTTAATAAATCGAATCGTTACATCGGTCAAATGAAATCAAAGTCATACAAAAAAAGTCGAGTAGTTAATAAACCGAAACGTTACATCGGAAAACTGATATTACGGACAAATGAGATTTAGGGAAACGTGTCATAAGTCTAGTGAATAAAAATCCTAAACAATTAATGCCCAATCGTAAATTATCGAATTGAATTTTCGGACAAATGAAAAAAAGTTAAAATGATATTTGTCGAATAGTTTTTGTCGAAATGAAATTCGGACTAACGTTTTTAGTGTTTCAGATAGGTAACCGCTACATGCATTTACTTTCTTAACTTTTTCACCAATACACATTGGGACATAATCTCCATTAAAAATACTTTTACATTTAGCCCGCAATCGCTATTTATTGGTTTCGTTAATACAGTTTCCTGGTCGTTGCTACAGATAAGTTTGTGTAATCCATTTAGATACGAATGTCTAGTAAATTAAACATATTTTAAAACGGGTCTTAGGTAAGTATGAAGCAAGCATCGACATGAAACATATTGGAACAGGCTGTGGGCGATCTCGTAAACAAGTAGCCTTTCGCGGTGACCCGACCACTGTCAACACAGTAGGCTTGCTCAATGCTTATATGTATTGATGATGTGTGGTCACCCACGCCTGTACTTTAGGGAGCACTTGCAGGTGTAAACAACTGTTGGCTATTTATTTGGGACTTTATACTTGTACATGATGGAACAACAGTTAGGATATGAGTCATATTACTGGTATTAGAAAGTTTGTTGTTTCTATAAAACGGTTAATATCAACACGGTTTGCTCAATTATGGTGTATGATCAGAGGTCATCGCACCTGTAACTTATTAAAAAACAAAGATTTGGAACTGCATATGTAGGTATACTTTTGATGGAAATATGAAGCATTCCGAAGTAAACAGGCTACTGGCTGATATTTTATCATTATTACCAGTCATAATAATCATGAATTCACGATTGTTCTATATTTTAGAAAGCATTACCTGGCCCAAACAACCACCGGTTCTTTATTAAACATTGAAAACTTGTCTGACACTTTGACACATAAACCAGAAGTTAAGATTGGATTTTGCTTATATACTTTACAGCATAGAAAAGAGGGAGGAATTAAGATACCTAATATAAAAGGTCAAAGCAAGATTATTCAATAAAGTTACCTTAATACCTACCTAAAAATAATTGGCTACGAATTTAACAAAATTTTCGTACCCGGCCTGTTGAAATGGTTAGAGATTTCGACCAAATTGACTTAGCAGCGCTCGGTCTGGGGCGAAAGAAATTACTTTGAATTTTGAATTATGCAATACCTATTCGTCTTCTCCAACTTCGTCTGTTTAGGAGAAAAAAACCAAAGCCATACTTACTTAAAAGTGTTTCTCTATTATTGAATGTCCAGATATCACTGTACCAAAAATGGTCAAAATGCAGAATGGTGTAGCTTTATTGACACACAATAGAGATCCGAACATTAAACAATTTCTTATACCTACTGAAAGTTTCGCAACTTTCTTGTTGGAGTTGGAACATAAGTGAAGGAGACTTCACATTGCGAGGATAGTACTTATACGTATTATTTTATGAATAAGGCGGCGTCGCGTCGCCAAATACATGAAGAATCTGTAACTTTCCAAGAAAATTCAATGCATTCGAAAGTTGCCGTCATTTCGCATTCTCCACGATCCTCACCGATATGGTTAAGGTCAATGTCTCCAATCCCCAACCCATTTGTCCTTGTCGCGCCACTTCGTTATACCAAAATATACTTTCCCCGCTCGTCATTAGTCACTGATACCCGTGAAATAAGCCATAACTCCTGCAGTGCCAGCCCAAACGGTGCAGCATCGAACGCTGATAGGAACAGATTGACGGAGTTGGAGTTCCTCAGGGTGGTATACTAGGGTCAGTGTTATTTTTCTTAGATCGGACGGTTGACGTATTCGGAGTGTCTCAGGGCACAGATTAAAGGACTACAGGTTTTCTCTTTGGCTCTTCGCACCTGAGAATAGTATTTGATTCACCGCTTGCTCCACGACCAACCGACGCGTGCGACTGGCTACGAACTAACCAGTCCCCAACTCATTTGTCCTTGCCGCGCCACTTTGTTATACCGAAATATACTTTCCCCACTCATCAATTCCAGCCACTGTCCAGCCCAAGCGGTCTAGCTTTGAATTGAACGCTGAAAGGAACAGATTGACGGATTTGAAGTTCCTCTGGGTAACATACTATAGCACCTGTTTTGTTTTTTTATATAACTTATTACTTATTTTCTTAAGTCCAGCGTTCTCAATTAAACAATACTTAATATAGACGCATAAAACAACTTAATTTAGCATTTATTGCTAAAATGCCTATATTAGTGCTCGGACATACCTATTTCTTTAACCAAACCAACCAAATTGATTTTACTATAGACACTAGAACTATCTTACCTAAAAAAATATATGAATTTAAAACTAGAACCCTCTGTAAACCGGAACAGTCGCACTTGACAGTTCAAGTGAAGGTTGGATGTGGGTCGGATTTGTTTTGGTTTTCAAGAGTTAAATAATGAATGAACCTAATGAGTAATCAGTCGGCGCCTGACGACGCCATCTATAGACTGTCGCATACAGGATTAATGTGTATACTCCGACTTGAGATGACTCACGAGTTTACGAAGTCGGTTAAATTGGGATCAATAAAGAAAGGACTGTTTTTGGCAATGCAGTGAAGATCGTTGAACATAAATGGGTATAACTGAATGTATCTTGCTCAGAAAATGCAGTTATAATTAAAACCTTATTCTTGTTAGTGATATGAATGAGAAAAATGCTTGTTTGTTCTATGAGAGGACCGGATCCTCTTGAGATTTTTATTCAAGTCAACTGTAATGCGCAGAAAAATATAGATATATACATTTGGCCCAATTGTAATGCGCAGAATATATATATTTGGCCGAGATACCAAATATATATATATATTGGCATTCAGCTGAACTCCTAAGGAGGATTAATTACTAGGAGGTGCCCGCAACTTCGTCCGCATTTTTTTTTTTACGTAGATGCGTATCCGCGGATAAAAAGTATCCCTATAACCATCTTTGGATGTCTAGCTATCCCTGTATCAAAATTGGCTAAAATTTGTTCAGCCGTTTCGGCGTGATGCGAGGACAAAGGAAATCATGAAAACAGATGGCGCCACGTTTGCATAGCGCCGTGCGCCCACACTAAACAAATGACAATCCTGCATCACGCTATTAACTTTTTTCCTGAAATCATGACCCCTCTCCATGGAGAAATGATTTTCAATATAAACCTAGAATTTTATAATAAGTATAGATTATTAGTTTCACTCGTTCTGAACAATTCGAATTACGGATTATGGTTAAACAAACAGTTAATGATCGAAGAGTAAAACATTGGTATGTAAGACATCAATGGAAAGATCACATCAGACACAAATATGAAAGGAAGCATCAAATCAAATTGAGGTTAGATCCAAATAAACCAATATTACTTCCCTGTCGATAACAGTGTTCACACACAGATACTTCTTCAAACATCCGCTTCCGACTGACCCTTATTAAACGTAGAAATATTTACGTTACAGGGTGCATATGAATTTATGGCTGTGTTTGAAAGATGAAGCACGAAATGCTCTTAAGCGGAGCGCAATAATTAGGTATGCTATTTCCAGCACCTGTAGAATACGGGATAGGCAAAATTGAATTCCCGAGACTTAATTCGTTTGATATATGTCCAGTTACGCGATAATATGTCAGGAATATGGCTGATATATTTAGAGTTGATTTTATCATAGCGAGTTGTTTTAATTTAAGTGACATTTGTTTTTTTTGTTTTATTGACAATCTTACACAAATCGACCTAGTCCCAAATTAAGCAAAGCTGGAGAGCAATAAGGAACGTGCACGAACTATGGTGGCAGTAGAGGTAAATTTAAAGTAAAAGATAAGGAGAAAGGTTCAGGTTGGGGGCACCAGTTGGCAGCACATTTGTTCAACGTTGACCACTTTTTTTATGAAATTATCGACACTTATAAGGGATTTATATAGAGGTCATTAGAATGCTTAGATTAGATACTTTGGGTTGGTGTTTGGAATCTGACACAAAGGTTAAGATAAATCTGAACTGAGCTGGATAACATTTGATAACAGAAGATTGATGAGAGAGTGGAAATTATGAATGTAATGTATAGATACAAAAGTTAAACCTCCAATACTAGATTCTTCATTAAATAAAAGTTAAGACAAGGGAAATTAAAGGGTTGCATAATATCAGGCTGACGAAAAACATCTTGGCTCAAAAACCTTAAAAGACGATATGGTTCGGGATGAGCACACAGTCGCTAAAGTACCATTCAAGAACTAATCACCCATCTCCGGATCGGTAGGAAATACTACTGAAAGAAGAAAAAATATCAATATCGAAAAAGAAAAACCGTAGAAATCACTTTGTTGAAATCAATTACTTAACGTGGAAAAGTATTGTACACTTCTTCTTGTAAACTTTCTTTGTATTACCTATTATGTGTTATATATTTGTATAATTTCATAGCCTCTCAGTTTAATTATAAATATGATGTTTTTTTAACGCCCGCGGTCAACCAAATTCAAAGAGACCATAATATTGACTTTAAAGAGTCCTAAGTAAACTATCACTAATGGAGTCGTTAAGGTAAACCTAATTGTGGGCATCGCGTTCTTATTTGATTTCAATTATGGCCTCTGTATACAAAAGGAGTTAAATTTAACTTTTACATTTAGGTAAAGTTCAAAAGATATTATAGATAATTTGTTTTTTTAGGTTTGTTTGTACTTATTTACTATGAAATGTAAAGACAAAGATTTATATGGAGTTCTTTGTTTTGGGCCTCGTAGGACGAATAACGCGGCATCAGCGACGGATAAAAAATATCTCGTTTTCGGGTACCTAATCGCTACTTAAAAGTTATCTCCCGTTATAGGGTTTGTACTCCCACACAAAGTCCGACTCACTGGTAATGAGAGCTAAACAGCCCTGATACAGTTCAAGTCATACTTTAAAAAAAAGTATCTCCTCATGCTGAATTCGATTTTTTCGGCTTTACCAACTTTATACTGTTCAATTGGTGTCATCCTTCCGAATTCGTCTTTGTAATTGTCTGATCTGAACAGTGAGTCAGATGAGACGCCGTCGCGTTAGCTAATAAATTCAGTCTTATAATTACACCTTGTGATTCAATCTTGCTTCCGCTTTAGGACATTTTTACACGTCACCGTAGAAGGTCATATATGGACATGAGGATTTAAAAACAATTTTTGTTTGTTTCAGATGCAATCTTATCACACAAAGTATAGAACAATCGGACTGCACTCCTACCATAACTGTAATATGCGAATCCATGACGCGAAACAAATCTTACCAATACATATACAATACAAAAGGAGGTTCAGCATCATCGATAGAGAGATCTCTATGCTGAACCTCCTTTTAGCTCGCCACAGAGATCCTACGCAGAACACATCGCCTGATTCCCCGTAACCCTCAGTAACCCTCACGAGCTCACACATCCAGGAGTAGTTCCTTCGCTGCGCTTTCCTGTGCGTGGTTGCCACACGAAATAACTACCTGTAAGGCGCTGTTCTCCGAGCACCGAATAATGACCCACTATTCGCAGTACATATTCGAGGTTATTATGTTCACCCGTAGGCATCTAGCAGACTTCAAGCGAGTGGAAGTGAAGGGCAAGTGTCTCCGCAGCACGGGCCAGCTCCGGACAGTGCCGCGCCGCACCGTGCTATAAGCCAAAAACCCGCGGGTTATAGGGCCAACTTACTACGAGCATCTACCCGCTGACCTAAAAAATGAACGTTCTGAGGAAACGTTTAAACGTAAGCTGAAGAACCTTTTATTGGAAAAGTCGCTGTACTCAGTAAAAGAATATATTGACATTGTTAAATAGATTTTATTGTAATAGAAAATATTATTTTGACATTCATCGTTTGTTTTATGTAATTTTGTTTTAGTTCTTAAGGATTTTGAATTGAAATTATTTCCATTATTTTTATTATTGAAAATTTGACATGTCTTTATTATTTATTTTTGTTTGTAATTATTGATTGGTACCTACCTTGGTATTGGTACTATAATTTATTTCTTTATTTTGATTAGGTATGTATACTATTGTGTACTTCCAAGTTAGTTGTTAAGATTTTTTTATTTTTATTTTTTTGTATTTGTATATAATGTAAATTGACGATCACTATATGATAAGTAATGTAAACTGGCATTATTTTATATTTTACAAGAACATTATATGGGTAAGGCCGCGGAAAGTTACCAATTTGGACGTTTCAAAATTACCCAGCTGATTAAAAAAAATTGGTAACCCCTACTGTTTCAAAAATATTTTTATCATATGTAGATATAGGAATTCTCATGGTCGCAAGTAAGATAATTAATATAAACCCCTTTATAAAAATACTAAAAATATATTTCCGTCCAAAACGTAACGAAAGTTGGTTAAATTTTTCGACCACGAGTACTAAAAGCTCTGTTATTTTTATGATATTTCAACTTTCATGGGCATACTTTTGTTTTAAACTAAAATTTATGATATACGGATAGTTCTACTGATTACGGGATAATGATAATATAATCATTTTAATTTTTTATCTTACATTATTTTAATGGATCAGCATTCCACACTTATGTTACAATACTTTCGTGACGCTTTATGTAGCTTGTTTTTAAATATTTTTTGGCGAAAATACGTTTACGTGCACTGGCAACTCATATTCTAGTAGGGCAACACCGATGAGCAAGTCCAAATCGGTCAGTTTGTCAACAAACGCAATTCAAAGTAGACACAGTCATAGTTTCGTGAAAGTACCCCCAAAGTGTCGTGTGTGATTTTAAAGGTAAGGAGTGATTATATTTAATCAGTTTTTTTTTGTACAATAGCGTAACGGTTTTCAAGCAAGTGACACGTATTATTATATTAAAAATGTCTTTATTTCACCATGAAAATCCACTTTTTTTCAAAAATACGTTACACTTTCGTTACGAATATGTTACATTTTTGCAAAATGTTACGTATTTTCTACATAACATAACGAATAAATGTTGTAAAGGGAAGTGCACACAGAATATACTAACTTAAATGAGTTTTATTAGATTTTTAATGACCCGAAAATATACAAAGTCGAACAAAACTGCTGTACAATAATAAAATAAATAAAAACAACATCTTAATAAAAAAAACTGTTTTAAGAAGAAAATAATTTATTTTCGATCTCAAGTCACAGTAGAATCATTGATTCTAAAGCTGTTTTATTGTTATACGGTCGTCTTGTTACTAGTATTGGGTACCAGCAGTGAACAAATAGTAATTACTGCCACCTGGTACAAAATGAGAGGCTTTAAAACACTAGAGCGGTTTGGGTTTCATTAGTTCCATCACACGCGTGTTTCATTATATTGATTTTAATGTGCCATGAAAATTTTGTTTACAGGCAATATAAAGCTAATAATTTTATAACTTGATTTTTTTTCTTAGCTACGTTATTTAATGGGAATATTTTCCAGTATGATCTAAGCTTTATAACGACTTATGTTACGTTTTATGATAACATAACGTATATCTTTTTATGTTACTTCTATGTCACATTGGTAACTTTCCGCGGCCTTACCCATATTGTTGAGACAAATAAACTAAACTAAAATAAACTAAACTACCCCAACAACCATCCCCTTTCCGAGTTACATAGCTTGCCCATTGCCAATGGGACCTTGTAATCCTGCGAAATTGATACGTCAGTTACTTTGGTGCTTCTGAGAATATCCTGATTCTATCACACGGAAAAACTCTAACCATAGCCCTTTCCATTGCTCGTCTGCCATTGGAATCTTGGCTGTTTCTCTAGTTCCATCAACCCTCTTTATAAACATACCTCGGGATTTTCAGTGCACTAGAATGATTTGACGCCTACCGTCGGCTTGTGTTAAATCATTCGTGCACCCAAAACCCCGGGGTACCTAAGTTAATAAAACGGTACATAAGTCAGGTGTGCCAAAGCAAATTGCATGGAAAAGAAAAAGGTACAAACCACCTATGACTTGATGCTAAAGCTGCTTATTTTTATAACGGAGCCTGGATTCGACAAAGCTTTGCCTTTGCCTTATAACAAATGAAATATATATCTAACAATTTCCAAATCTGAATCTGAAAAGGGTCGATTGCAAAAAAACTTGTACATAGTTAAGGGCTTTAATTAAAACAAAACTTAATTGATTCCTTTGTGTGACGAAAGTTACCCATACATTTTGTATGACTAACTTTTGTCACACAAATTAAGCGATCGTGATTTTTTGTTAAGTAAGCTTTTAGGTAACTATGTACATTGTTTTTGTAATAGACCCTTAAGTGTTAAAATTAGACTTCGCTGTTATGTAATTTCCTCTTCAGCAACATGACTCCCTATTATAAATTTTATCCCTACCATTTCATTTCACAGGGTTCATTCATCACAATAAGAAAAATAATTTAAAGAATACATTATGTCTCCTTCTAATAGAACTTCGCTACATAGTGGCAAGATCTCGGTCAGATGTAGTTCCAAACGGCGCGCGGCGACTTTGGCCCCTAGACACGTGCGTCGATCAAAATAGACGCCATTTGCACCAACCATCAAGCTGCAGAAAACAATTATCTCTGAACATAATTAACCACTCATGCAAAACAGGTTGACAGCGAAAAAAAAATTAACTAATTAACCAAAGCATTGTGTCTCGTTTGAATACCGCAAGTAATTTGGTGCCAACCTCCTACCTACATTGTTTGTTGTAAAGCATTTTTTGTTCAAGTAACGGAACTGCAAACAAAGTCGATTCACTTCCTATAATCATCTTACAAATATAAATCATAGACATTCATTTCAAGAATGCGATTTGTTGGTCTTTTGTATTCGGCTTGCGACCTTAGATGTTCTAGATTCAACTGCGTACGGATGACATATTTGCCTTATATAGGTTTTGCAGGTAAGGGTATGCTTGATTGGTTGTACTAATCAATAAAGTCAATCGAAATTATCTCAGGGCGCCTATCGACGGAGTACATACATTCGTATTTAGGAGCTAATTGCGATATCTTAATTTTAGCAATAGACTTTTTTAGCAAGAGACTTACTTTAGCAAGAGAATTTGCTTACACACCGTGTTTTAGTTGTGTTACTGGTAGAGCGCATAGACAATGCATTTCAACAGACATACTTTTTTATTTCGACTACACCGATTGACTGTATCTGTTTAATTTGGCCAGGATTTTAATGCAGGATATGTGATAAAGACGTATTGATTTTGCCAGTAATTTGTTCTTAATGACACGCCATTATTGTTTTATGCTCATCCAAATATAGAAAATGGATACGGTAACGGTTGAATAACCCTAACCCGTATCGATATCTTGGATAGATAACAGTGTCAAACGTCGTCAACGTCAAAAACTTATTTGTGGACTTAAAACTTCTTCAAATATTAAATACTAGCTGTGCCCCGCGGTGTTACCCGCTCATCCCACGGGAACACTACATTTATTCGGGATGAAAAGTATCCTATGTCCTTCCCCGGGACTGAAACTATGTATATACCAAATTTCATCTAAATCGGTTCAGCGGTTTTAGCGTGAAGAGGTAACAGACAGACAGACAGACACACTTTCGCATTTATAATATTAAAGTATGGATTTTTATATGAGTACCTATATTAAAATCACAACTTCAAGTTCTGAAACAAATGATGCAGAATCGATTCTACTCGATGAAAATTACATAACTTTGTTTCTCATATGTACCCATTAACAATTTGATTCATATTTTATTGGCCATAGGTAAATAATTACTCAACTAACTGCAGCGCAAAACGCTATTGTATATGACACACTTTAGACCGAATGCAGGCCGCGGCCTGTTTTGTATTCGTACCAGCTGTTTTAAACCTGTTATTGCTACAAGGTGTTATATACCTTTTTTACTTCGATCTATTAATTATAGGAACTCGTATCTCGCTCACGAACTTCATCAAAAGCGACCTTAGCACGTACGTAGCTGGTTCAGAATTTAAAACCAAAACAAATAGGAGATGCTGTTCTGAAGACATGGGAACACATGCTGTGACCAGCAAGCTAGAAAAGTACAGCTGTATTGAAGATGATTCAAGTTACTATGAGAAAGTCAATGCAAATAGTCTAGCCAGTTGTTTGACCGATGAATTAACAATCGGTAGCAAAGGGGGCTATTGAAAGAACATAATCGGGTTATCTGAATCTTTTCTTTTGATTCAGAATTCCAGTTGGAAATGTCAAAGTATCTAGGGGACCCCTGTGAAATTGCGTAAAAAATGAATGAAGTCTTGAGGGTATTTGTTGGTTTAATGTCTGAATGGATACATTAACAAAAGTCGTAATTTTCACTCTTGTACTCACGTACTTATCGTGGTCAAGTATAGTAATAATTTTATTATACTTTCGAGAATGCTTCTTGCATTATTATTAACTTTCTCTGCACAATCCTACATGCGGTACTTAAGGAAGGAAATAATATTGTTGTTACGTTTCCTTCGCAGTTCCGAGTCCCGCTCTCTCTTTCAAAATCGTTGACATGATCTTAGCCTCTGTCAGTCAGTTTCAGAATCATTAAATTTTGCTCGCTTACTTATGCCGCTCATGCATTATTTTGTTCACTTTGTTTATTATAGTTTAGTAGGTATTTGGGCTTAGTACCCCAAAGGATCTTTTCATTTAACTTTAAACTTGTGAGTTGCCGGTCCCGGGTTCGACTCCCCGCCAGAGCAAGAATTTATGTGATAAGCACGAGTAGGTTCCTCGATCTTGAATATTTTCTGAGTATTTAAGTAGTATATTTATCGCCTTTATTACCCATACTTATACTAGTGATTAGTAAGGGATTAAGTCGACATGTATGACATAGTTTCAGAATTTTCTTTATTATCCCAGTTACTTATTACGATTAAACGCTTAATTGACCAATATTGAAAAGCTTGGAAAATTCACATTTAAATTAACAAAATCGATCACAAATTGTCATGACCTCATAACTCGACCTTGCACTCTGTTGACTCGCCGGCCGAAAATCGGTCAAGTTCGAGATGCGCGATTAGGCGATGATGAGCATGGACATTATACAAATCGCCCATTGTTCCAACTATGTCCTTAAACATCATACGTAGATCGCTGATATAAAGAGCCGAGGCTAAATGTAACTGTATATGGTAGTTACAAATCGGTCTGTGATACTTATATTATATCAAGCGTAGATCATCATCATTAACATCATCATTTGCCTCTACTTCAAGTACGAATGTCATTCAAACCCTATTTTAGTTAAGAACGTTACATTTATTTCTTACTACTAAAACAATGTCCCACAACATCAGTGGTTGGTTTGACTGTGGGATCACTTTGGAAAATGTCTAATCTCTCTGTTTTCTTAGTTTTTTTTGTTCTATAACCATCCGAATATGCCTAGCCACAAAACAATTGAAATCGGATTGACCGCAAACTACTTAGGTGCACTCACAAATTAACAAAAATTACAATTTGGCTACCTCTAAATAGTTCATGCCTACAGACAATTTATAACAGTAGTACAGTGTATTGTATACAGGGTGGGCCCTGTAACAGGAGCAATAATTAATTAAAACATAGATTCTACCCCTCAAACTGAACAACTTTTAAAAATAACTCATTTATAATGTAAACCTGTAAAATAAAGTTTATTTAAGGAAGCAATGTATTGCGAAGCATTCGATATTTAGTAAAGTGACAGCTATGTCAATGCTAAGGGATGTCAATGTTGGACGGCGTACATTGAAAATGCTATTTACTTTGTTTTAAATAATGAACATATGAAAACAGTATCGTAAAAAAAGTTTCAGAAGTTGTTCAGTTTGACGAGTAAAATCTATGTTTAAATTTTTTGCTCCTGTTACAGGACCCACATGGTATATATAGATACACCTAATCTCACGTAAGATAACGATATCAAACTCATTCATTGCATCTGTGCAATGAGTTTGACATTAGCACCGCTCTTTTTTCTTATAAATCCTATTATAGTTTAGTACACATGTTATACGAGTAGGTAATTAATGACCGTATTGCGCTTGAGGCGTGGGTGATTAATCATCTACTAATCGTTAATCGATTATCATATGAAATTGACTTGAAAACTGCCACGTGCATACAAGTCTGACAAAGTCGTATTGTAGAATTCCTAAATACGTATGTATGTACTGTTTACCTACAGAGCAGTAAGTTTCTCAATTTGAACTACGAAGATCGTCGTCCGCCAACGAACATAAGGATTTTTCACTTTTTTACTAGAACCTAACCATGAGCCCGTTTAGTTTTCACACTTTAGTAAGATCTGCTAATTTTTTTCTATCTTCCATAGCGAAACATTTTCATCTGCCCTACATCATTGTCTATATGCATCTATTTTTCAAAGACTCCACATGCATTTGTGTGAGTCAGTAGTTTATATGATTATCGAATAATCGTGATCTTTTTTTAAATTTGTTCAGGCGGTCACTCACATGTTATGATTCCCGGCAACCTTTGAACCATCATTGGGGTCATTGAGGCTTCCCACGTCCATCGCGCTTGATTTAATTACACATCATCACATCAATGTAGTTATTCGTTATTTACTTGAGTGGTCTTAAGCGATCCCTACTTGACCGACACCCTCAGCAATTTTAGCGTGTTTGAAGGGTCGTGAGACGATTTTTCACGATGTCAGCAAGATAGGTATATCCACTCTTTAGCCGAATTTTGCAGAATTCGGTGATTTCCCAAGTAGCACTGGTCTAAATAGCTCGTATATCATATCTAATTAGATGCTTAAGTGAAATTTACCACCATGACTAAGTGCTATATAGGTGGCAAGAACCCTTATGCCACCAGTATAGAACCAAAAGGAGAAAAATTGCAGCCTATTTTTGGTGCTAAATAGAATCCATAAGAGATCTCACAATAACCTTAAGTGGAAATTAGAACTATGGGTGAAAGTTATGCGTCCATAAGAGATCTCACAATAACCTTAAGTGGCAATTAGAACTAAGGGTAAAAGTTATGCGCAGTGAACGAATGAAAACATTTCAGTTCGGTCAATGAGTGATAAATGAGTCGCCAAAATTATCTTTGAGTGGCGAGGCAACTGTCAAATTGAAGTAATACGTGATCTGCCATATTCATTTTGGATTTATATGTCTGTTTGATGAGTGATTAAAACTTTACGTTATACAAGCATCGAAATAAGCACGAAATTCTTGCGAATTTTTTTTTACTGTGAAACTATAGTATGTTTTCTTTGTAAATTTCGACGCGCCCTTCATTTGATCAGGAATATTAAAAAAGAGAGTGCTAAATTAAATAAGGAATAGATACTGATAAGAAATAAAACTGTTAAAAACCTGACCTAATGATTGTAGGTTACGTACAATGTTAAAGTAACATCGTCACAACTATCAAAAGTCTGTGATTATGCGTCAGTGTGATAAAATTCTGGTTAAAATAATCAATTTTCATAGGCTTCCATTTGTAAACATGGCGAAACAAAAACCGTCCAAGAGCATGTCGGGCCACGCTCAGTGTAGGGTTCCGTAGTTGGCCATCCTTCACAATAGACAATAAAATCGAATTTAAATTACGAGAAAGATTTCAAGCTCTATAAAAGGTCGTAAACGCCAAAGTAACTGTAATTACTTATTACCTTCTAGAAGTTATCGATTATACGCACCAGATTGAGCGAAATGTTTTAATGCAGTATGGCACTTAACTAATATGTGTAACGTTCGAAGTATAAGAACACCGCGGGGCACTTACGTCATTTAAAAGAAAATTATGAATTTTTGCGATAACTCAAAAACGGCTCGACCGATTTTATTCAATATAGTACTAATAGGGCCTTATTTTCATGAATTTTTCCATAATTTTTTGACCCGTGGTTGAGAAGTTAGAGGGGGGGGGACACTATTTTTTGGATTTACCGAGCGAATATTTACAAAACTGCTGACTTTATCAAAAAATGATCTTTGAAGGCCCCTATTGTTTTTAAAAGACCTATTCAACGACACCCCACACGCTAGTGTTAGAACGAAAAAAAAAATCACCCCCACTTTAGGTGTATGGGAGAGGTACCCGAAAAAAAGTTATTTTTTTAGTTTTTATTTTACCGTTATGTCGGCGTGATACATACACATACCAAACTTCAGCTTTCTAGCACTTATGATCACGGAGCTAAGCCGCGGACGGACAGACGGACAGACGGACATGGCGAAACTATAAGGGTTCCTAGTTGACTACGGAACCCTAAAAAAGATCCTACAGTGTTTATTTTCACTTATTTGTTCCTTATTTGGAACTATCAAGTCTAATAATCACTTATTTGTATCTTGCGAATGGCAAAGCAGTGAATGATATTACCAATAGTAATTATTTGCTCTTTTGTAGACTATTAAACAAGCAAGACTATTAAATATATTTTGACAAGGCGCAAATAGGAACAATAATAGAACTTTTAGTTCGTTAGTGGTTCGAAATAAGTGAAAATAACTGCTTTTGGTTCCAAGAACCTCCTACTGACACCTATTTATGCGTTGGAGTGGCAATAAGGTACTTCTTAGGCCTTAAAGTTGCAATATTTTTTGGTTCCAAAAGAGCCGTAAAATTATCCCTTTAGCCACTATTGGTGATATAATTCGCTATTGTACTAGTCATTTGGAACTTTTAGTTCCAAATAAGGGTATGTTCCCACTTATATGTAAAAGTTGCTTATAAGTGATTTTAAGGCCTTATATAGCACTATTGCTTCTTATTGAGTGACAATTTGAACCTGCATGCAACTTTAAGTAGCAAAATCGACTTTATCCCACCATAAGTAATAAAGTAGAAACAAAAAACGTTCCTATGCAACTACAAGTGATAGGATGAACTCATATACAGTTTTGAGTGGTGTTTAAAGCTATAAGTTGTATCAAACACTGTTAAACCACTCATTTAGAACTTAAAGCTATAAGATAAGCTGCAAAATTCACTAATGTGCTGCTTGGGTTTGTATGATGGCGCAGTCTAGTCGTTGTGGAG
Organism: Apotomis capreana; assembly: GCA_947623375.1. NCBI lineage: Eukaryota > Metazoa > Arthropoda > Insecta > Lepidoptera > Tortricidae > Apotomis > Apotomis capreana. The sequence continues at coordinate 7,678,010 of OX392514.1, forward strand.
AACTTTAGAGGAGGTCTTTGGCCAGCAGTGGATGTCTATCGCCTGAAATGATGATAATGTTGATGATGAGGTCATATTATACAAGATTAGCCCGTTGAAAGATAAGAACCTTTGTTAGACTTTATTACCCGTCAGTGCAGTTGGCAATTAAATATATTTTCCGACTGTATTGTAGCGATTTCAATCAACATCGCCCAAGAACAACATATGAGAATCATGCAGCAGTACGACAATTCTTTATTACGCACCAACAAGTAAAATAATACAAGAGAAACCTTAAATTAAACAACGGAAGTCAATAGGCGGTTTAATGGAATGGCAAAATCGTTGTACACTGTCGTTAAGATCACAGAACCAACCTTGAATAAGGGTCCAACCAGAACCCAACGGGACCCAAACATCGGACAGTCACGTTCAAGGCCAGGGCATTCACTGACCGACATAGATACCGATATGCAGTGCAGTAGAAAAACAACCATAAAAATGTTCACGCCAACCGACTATTGCTTCTATTCCAATGGTTTACAACCTCTGACATAAGCAGTGGTGTTTTGTCGCCGTATTGCTGTATCTCCACAGTCTAACATTAGCGAGGAATAGTTAACCATTAGATATATCATTTATAAATGTGACTGCCAACACGCTCTAGTGAGCTAAATACCGCTGTAGTATACTGTTCGTTTCTAATGTTTTCATATAAATCGTTTTTATTTGCGCATAACTTCACTCGGGATGGTGATAAATATCGGTGAACGAATGACACTATAGACCGACAATAGGCGTCAAATCATTCGAGGACCAAAAATCCCGGGTCGTGATCATAAATCATCGTCATTACCTTCTGTTTTGATTGATTGGCCATATTTCAATTTAAATAATTGTCTTCAGATACTAGCTAGGTAAACAAAATATGAAAAACTAATGACATATGTCCAGCCGCTTTGGCGTGGAAATAAACGTCAACCACAAATAGACACCCACACTTTGTTTATGGATTCAGGGGCCATTTAAATCATTTTCTCCATCTTCATTATCATCAAACCAGCCCCAGCCAAATTTCCAGCCGCTTTGACGTGGAGTGGAAAGCTAAATAACTACAAAAAATACGCATTCAATGGGGCAAGTGCGAGCCCGACTCGCGCATGAAGGGTTCCGTACCTATACATATATATAATCTATAACAAGTTTGTTGTATGGGAGCCCCCCTTAAATATTTATTTTATTTTATTTTTAGTATTTGTTGTTATAGCGGCAATAGAAATACATCACCTGTGAAAATTTCAACTGTCTATTAGCTATCACCGTTGTTGAGATACAGCCTGGTGACAGACGGACGGACGGACGGACGGACGGACGGACGGACGGATGGACGGACGGACGGACGGACGGACGGACGGCGAAGTCTCAGTAATAGGGTCCCGTTTTTACCCTTTGGGTACGGAACCCTAAAAATACGCATTCAATATACAGACGTACCATTCTTATAAGTTCATTAGTAGGTTTATACCTACCAACCTACCTAAGTGCAAATAAATGTCAAACAATTATTAGGAACAGTCGACATCCCTGATGAAAGCTGCCGTGAGTGTTAAACATAAAAATAGACCGATCAACTTAATTAATGGATAATAAAACTACAAAACTAATAGCCTCAGTTCTGACTTTAACGCTCCCAAATGGTCAGTTTTATTACGATGAAGGCGGCGGCTTTCCTTCTATCAGACCATGTCCAAATCAAAATTCTCTTACGACGCCGCTACCTGTATCATCCCCCGGTGCTTTTGTGATATTTTTTGCCTTTCTATCTCCTTTTGTTGAGTTTTTTGTTACGATTAAATTACGGGTTGTGATTGTGAGGGTGCAGGCATATTCGACACGGCCGCATTCCTTCTTATAATTTGGTCGGATCAATTGAAACACGCATGTGGTGAAGGGAGTTTTTGGTGGGGATTTTACAAATGCGTCTTCTAACAATCAAGAACAGCTGACTGCACTTTGTTGACGAAGTTGAATAGTAACTGGTATTTAACTTGAACCTTAACCCATTTTTTTATATCTACGATGTTTAAACGACGTAGTAAACAGTAATGCCATTGATGAAAATGTAACCGTACTAGGTTTGCAAGTATAACCGGACAAAACAAACTTACCCCAACCCCACAGCACAATTTCATACGCCACCACAAAACAAGTATGACCAAAGTAGACATGCATTGGCACCCGTCGAGTGTCTAGATGCTTCAATAGGTATGTATTAACGTAAGTTAGTACTAAGTAGAGAAATCCTGTGTAAAGAAACATAGGTACAAATCTCTATAATCAATATAGACTTTCTTGAATGTTCCAGACTTCCAGTACTTCTATCTCTCTTAATGATTACTGTTTATGTGAGACAGTTATAATCTTCGCATGAAGTATTTCCATTCCTATGACATTATATGAAGTCTTCGATCAACCGAGTCATATAATACTCTATTCTGTGGCCTTTAAAAATACATAATTACCTTGATTGAGAGCAAGGTTGCGAGTAATACGTGAGTATCGTTATGGTCACACCCGGATGGATCTGCGGTAGCCACCTGATCTACCCCGGTTTATCTTGGAAAGTATAAAATAACAGACTGTAGCGCTACTTCAATAACTTGCTCTGTAAATGCCAAGTCTGACTTTGAAAGTTTTCTGTGTAAATGTTTTAACTGCTAACACTCGATGTATTTGTTTGCATTTCACCAAGTAAAATTTTGAATTCAGGTAATGTTACATTGTAAGAAAAAGAGTATTGCTTGATATTACAGCAGACAATAGCAACGCATTCAAGTGCACCATGATGCCTACGAATATGCAAAAAATAAAGCGGATGATAAGGTCGAATATTTGTTTCATTGTCTTGGATGATTTCGGTTTATTCATATATATTCCTTTGAGACGACGATAATTTTATAATTATATTAGTCACGTTTTCAATATACCCCCATTCTGTTAGGAATTTGGGTATGACCATGGACCAGACACTCTCGTTTCCGCATCGCGAAAGCCAGCCAGAAGTTCTTTGCATGTCTCCTCTCTCTAAGACGTCTGCAGAACCGCCTCTCTACATGAAATACCTATCTATTATGAGTGTTTTTATAACATTGTAGGTAGGTACAAACGTACGGTACGCCACAAAAGTAGCTCATAATTTTACTACCGGAATATGTGCACCCGCACTCTCAGACCGCCACGCATAGTTGAAAGACAGGCCAGTCATTTACCAAAAAAAGGAATACGTCAAATTCTAAATTGCATACCAATATTTTATAGTCAGCTGCTTTTCATATCGACTTTTTGGTGGCAACTCTATCAGTATTTGCAAATGGCTCATTTATCTTGATTCGATCTCTAGTATTTATAATTGAAGCCGTTATGCGAACATAATGTGGCAACATCTGCACCAACAAACTAACAAGCTAATTGCTGTACAGTAAGCTAAAGTAGAAACGCAGTATGTCTGACATACACTTCGAATGTTTCTCGCCTTTTTCTTCTAAGTCATTTAACAAGCATGCCTTGTGCATTTGTGTCTTTACGGGAGATTAGTGTTGATGCAACGTTGAGTCTGTTTTGACCGTGGGACACTGCCACGCAATATTAAGGTTGCATTTCCGCTAAGGATAATTCGTGCGGAGCAATTTGGCCAATCACACTGTTTCCATTGACAAGCATGCGCGATTTAGAGCACAGTGATTGGTTAAACAAGGTCTGCTCCAACCACCTCCGCCTCAATGGCAACACAAATACACCTTGAAAATCAATGGAGGTCCAGTACCCATAGGTACCATGCGTTGACAGTGATTTTTACTCGCTATACTCACTAACGACTGCGTAAACGATTTGAATGGAGATTTGTAGTACTACAAAATTACTGCTAGGGGAGCAGTACATTCTCTCTATGAATCGTTTATGCTGTCGCTATCGAGTACAGTCACTATAACACATGTAAGGGAAATGAACCTTTACTTACGATTTTCTCTAAACACATCCTTATCTAAATGAGTCACCGGCTTGCTACTGCGATATAGTGCGATGTTGCTATTATGGACTAAATATTTACAGCCTTCACCGTTGAGAGATGCGTGATCATTGCAGCAGGCTCAGGCGGAGCCTCATCTAATTTAACTCGGTCTTCGACTAGGCGTATGTCACGTATAATTTATAATTTGCTGGACACTGTTCATGGTGAACTAAACGACATGCCTATTTCGCCTGGTGACAACCAAGTGTTAGCGATCAGAGAGGGAGCAGGTTAATATTCTTCAAACAACGGATAAATTTATATATATTTATTATAAAACATAATATGAAATAACAAAGGAACACACTAATAACTACAATTATGCACACACACGCACACCTCATGTTATCACTGCAAGTTACACCAGCCGAAAGAGAGCCTGGCGCTCTGGCGCAGCCCTTTTATTGATTCTCAATCCCCGCCGTTACACCGCCCGTGGTGGGACCCCAACTTCATCCTTGACGAGTAGATGGCGCCACTGGCGGCGGTGCAATGCTGATGATGTACTTGCACCCGTCGCCAACACGGCCATCCTGAGCTGGTGCCTGCCCCAGGCACCTCGAGAGTTCATTCTATAATAACAAAATCACCATTAGTATTAAGTACACCTAGCATAATAATTCCCTATATCCCTATAATGATTCCTGCCGATCCTAACATAGCTCATTTATAAGCACACCTAATAAATTTCTCAGCCTTCCAATTATGACATTGCGGTTACACTCGTACTATTGTGATCACTATTATGCAAGTTACTTTTACAGTTCTATCTGAACTCGGATTAAGCGGCGTCAACCAACTATGCCTCACTTAAACCAGCCAGATTTATCACTGTTTGCTGACACAATACCATCACTTAGTTCGGTGTAATAGCAATAGCACATACCACGCGATAAATGTATCAAAACGACAATTTAATAAAGCATTTAACTTGATTTGTCTCCTACAAATATATATAAGTATTACTGTTTATCATATAAACAAAAAATTATATGCACGTATTCAGCTTTAATTATCATAATACCGAACAAACTAACGTGAACCCGATATAGAAATCTATCAAGTATTACGATACGATTGCAACATGAAAAGACAATTTACTAAACAAATAAAAGGAACACAAAGAAGACTAGTATATAACCTTAATGTTTTTGTCCCACAATTTATTCCCAATGATATCTATAATATTCATTCAAACTTCTTGAGTAATGACGTAGTAAATGACTTTAAAAGGAATTAAACACTAAGCACCTAAGTAAATACCTAACATACGAGTGATTCGGTTTATTATTCACGGGAACAAATGAACGCCTGTACACCCAATGACAAATATCCCTTGGCTTGCACTACGATCATAAAATGTTCCACCAAATAATACCACCAAATAACACCACTATATTCCACCATGAACAACCCTTTGTACTCAAATAAATTTACACACTTGAGCATACAAAGTTTATCCATATAATGTGGGAAAAAATTGTATCTAATATCAACAAACAGTCTGTTCCCACCCCAAACAACTCCTTAACCTCGCGAATGTATTTTACTTATAAAGATATCAAAACGCTCGGCTTTTCCTGACCTAAATTTATAATATATCAATCATACTCACAAACATTCACTTACTATCAGTTAATTTATCGAAAATTCTATATGAAATCCTCCTATCATGATTAAAATAAACCCTTTGTTATACGTAACAACGCAACGAATCGAACAGCCGTTAAAATTACTAAATTAAAAGCTATATACCTTTCATACCGAGTCTAATCATATCTGAATAAACAAAATATTAATCCGCAGTAAAAATGCAACCTCCGATTAACAAAATCATCGCGACACTTTTTCCGTTTAAATGTTTTCTTTGCTAACGCGGGTAGCTACAAAAATATACAACCGAAATATTACCTTCTTTATTATCTCAAAATAAATTATATTCTTTCAAGTCTACACCTATAATCATATTGTATACGAAATCGAAAACATGACCATATTTTAAATATATTTGGCACAATTAAAATTTCTAATAAATACCAGTTATCAAATGCCATTTTTATAAGAGCTTACGATCACGCATTTATAAATTACCACGCTTTTTTAAATTACCAACACCTATACCAAAATACGTAAAAAAAATGTATCAGACCTCACCAGATTTTCTCATCGATTTCAAATTACGTATGGGATACATTTTCGTCCGCCGCATTTCTCACGACTGCCGCTGCTTAGCTCCGCGTCCACATGAAGCTCTGCATGGATGCTCCCTGCTGCACCAACCTTCGCCACAACGTGACCATGCGACGTAGCTCGCAAGACAATAGCGTGTAGTTTACCATCACTTTGCAACTTAAACAAAGAACATATTAATTAAGGCGCGGCGCGCGAACGCATCCAATATACAAATCAAAATCAAATGTATAGCTTTTAAACGCATGTGTGCATAATATCTTCGAGGTAAAAAAAATATATACGTGGGTGTGAATTCAACCTATCCCACTTCTGATGTTAGCGATCAGAGAGGGAGCAGGTTAATATTCTTCAAACAACGGATAAATTTATATATATTTATTATAAAACATAATATGAAATAACAAAGGAACACACTAATAACTACAATTATGCACACACACGCACACCTCATGTTATCACTGCAAGTTACACCAGCCGAAAGAGAGCCTGGCGCTCTGGCGCAGCCCTTTTATTGATTCTCAATCCCCGCCGTTACACCGCCCGTGGTGGGACCCCAACTTCATCCTTGACGAGTAGATGGCGCCACTGGCGGCGGTGCAATGCTGATGATGTACTTGCACCCGTCGCCAACACAAGACTCACTAAAACTTCTGTCACTGCTCTTCAAAACCTCGTATCGTGTTTCTAGATTAGTACTGATAGTCACTAGATACTTATCTAGTGAGTTAGTGAGAGAGTTACTTATCTAGTGAGTTTTGGTTGACAACAGACTTATTACTTACGCGACGTTAAAAATAGACCTTTGAAGACTCATCTCGTTCTCAATATATATTTCACTTTTGTTGGTAGCAGCAGTAAACAGTCTGTTATCTGATCTGACCTCACATTTCAGATCACAGACAGTTTACTGCCTCGTATGTATCAAAGCGGAGTTTTATAATGGCATCATCCAGAGAGTTCAAAATAGTATATAGCTCAGTATAATTGACGACGGGTAGGATGATGATATTCATGCCATATCAAGTGATTGATATTGACTAGTTGTCAAAATGGCTTTCTAACGATGTTAGGTAAGGTAAGGTAGGACAAGACTATCACCGGGAGAAGACTGCCACAGTCCAATAACTAACTAATTGTTAGTCTTACCCCACCTTACCTTAGAGCATAAATCATGATATATTTTTTGACTTTGACTTTGTACATTTTTACAACTAGCGACTGTCGGGTTTAGATTACATTACGAGTATTACAAACGTATCTTGTAGTAGCAACCAAAGCGACCAGATATATCTTAGATTTTGGATATCCAGTAAGGATGTGTTACGATATATTTGGCCACTTCTTCTATTAACTTTATGAATCTGACTGTACCTACACCAGAATAGATTGTATCATAATGGAAGTGCTATAAGGGACACTGTCCATGAATAATTAATTAAGGATTTATTCGCTGCAGCGCCACCTCTGATCTCGCTAATTAATTGTTGTGTTGGCACAATTGTCCACTCGATGTGTTGTCTACACTTTTGTCTTGGAATGTGTGTCACTTGAGAATTGGGGTCAGTGGCCCTAGAGAATTTGGTCTAGTAGGTTGACCATAGACAAATGAAGATCGAATCAAACGACTGACGTGAAGAATTATCCGGTTATTACAATAAGCACCGACACAGATGGACAGTATTTGAATTTCAACCCAGCAGCAAAATTACAGTTCAAGGGCAGTTCTGATGCAGTTGGCAAAATTGCATACAAACTGCAAACCAACTACGCAGTCTCAGTTTAATCAGAAATTTTGCAGCAGAGTTGCAGTTCAAATGCGGTCCGTCTGCATCGGTCTTAAGTTAAATGCGAAATCTAAATTTCTTGAGGTGTTCTAGACCTAGGTTATTATTATCTAGAAGCATATAGAGTGTTAGTCTCTATGGTCTATGTGGATAGCGAACGATTTTAGTTACCACAATAACAATCCATCGAATATATTTTCAAACAGTTTCGACTTGTTTTTCAAAACAAAGAAGCTAACGGCTGTATACAAATTTGCGTCTTATGCCCTAGAAATACTTCCTAAAATATAAACCTTTTCATGTTTTGTAAGTAAGCCGATCGCTTGGAGGACGAGTAAATCCAACTACGACCTTTGCAAGCTCGAATGACATTTCAAATGTTGAAATGTTAAGAGCTCACACTATAGAAATTGTAGTTAAACAAAACCGCAGCTGTATGGCCTATCTGAGTTGCACAATAAAGAACTCTCGCATGTTCGACGGCGGTTATTGTAATAGTTTCACAACTTCTGTTAACTGAGGTGTCGAGTGCCTAAGGCTATCATGTCACTTTCGTGTGAAATGTCCAAACTTTTGAGGCTCAGTGTTTGGTTTGGTAAAGGTTAGGTTTCTGTATGTTAGGGATGCCATTTATGAATTTTCTATATGCAGACTATATGCAGTTCTCATTGGTCAATGATTATACGCACCGCCTATAATAACTGATTAAAGCGATATGGCGATAAAGGCATTTTACTCGGTAGCATCCTTTATATTACTCCATTGTGAAGTTAATGCTGTCGTTATAAATAATGAGCCACTAAAGAGACAAATAAAATTGTATGAAGGCACCTAATTGAGTAGAAATGAAAAAAATAGTTCGTATAATAGATACATCTCATTTATTTTTATATTAGGTAGTTCTATAACAATACTTTTAACAGTCTTAAAACAAACGACTTAGTGAGACGGCCGACGATCAACGCCGTGAGTTATCTACAATAATATGTACAATAGGAGATTAAGAGTCGGGTCAAGCGCACGTGAGCGACGTGAAGCCCCGCGGGCCGGGGTTCGGCGGCGCGCTGTGCCGCTGCATGAACGCGCAAGGCGTCGCACTAGACCCTCGAGCCACAGCCTCGAAGAACTGCCTCAAGTCACTCACGGACCGCGTCGGTGGCGCTTGCAAGTCATGTAAAGATGCTGCTCGACGAGGCGTCGTCTCCGGCGCAACGACCAGCCTCGTCAGCTGCTCGCTACTCCTCGCCAGACTACTCCCTGATTGGGATAAACTTTCAAATAATGCTTTGCGCTCTTTCACTGGCACATACTGAGCGATGGCTTCATGAGCGTTCGGCGAGCAGGACCTCGCTCTATTCTCCAGCGAGGAAGTTTTCCGCCTAGCCGCCTCCAACGCGTACCGGCCCCGTTCCGCGCCCCCCGCCGTCCCCTCCCAGCGTTTTAGGTACCGATGCCGACCTTGCTCCGATTCGCCGGATCGCGCCGCGCGCGGCAGCGTGTGATGTTGGGGCGCGCTCAATTTGCTGCAATTGTCGCATTTGACGACCTCCGCTTTCCTTACCGGCGCATCGACCACATCCGTGGTCTTCAAGGCGTCGAGGGACAGAGACAGGGAGAGGTCTAGGCTGCGATCGGACGACGAGTCGTAGTCGTCGTCCTCGACGACGATGCCCTCGTCCGTCGCAGCGGGCGAGTGGTCCCGCCGGGGTAGCAGCGTTTCGGGGGACGAAATGAGCCTTCTACGGGCCCGAGGTGGGGGTCGGGGGGGACACGAGGGAGTGTCCTGCTTCTTTGGCTCCCGGATTGCGGTGTCCGCGGCGGAGAGCACGTCCAGAAACCGGACTTGCGGAAGGGGCGTTTGGCCGAGGATTTCGACACACAACGCGCGCACCCATCTCGCATACTCCGTTGCGTTGCAAGCCTGTAACAATGAGAAACAACGTTACTTTTCGTAATAAAATAAATAATTTACGACGGTGCTTTTGTGCTGCTATTATCATGAGTATAGACTAGATCGAGTTACGTAAAACTCATATGCAAATCTAGCCGTGATCATACGATTTACCGGTCCAATTTTTGTTCCCTTTACTAGTATTTAGCCTATTATGTCTGGATGCTTGAGACGTTCGTCAAAACGTGTTTCCTTTACGTGTCAACACCTTCGCGCATCTAGCCCTTCTTATGGTAATAGTCGCGTCAAAAGGTCGCTGCACAAAGGCATGATTTACGGGTGTTGCTCTTTATAGAGGTCTATTAAAGAGCGAATCGTGAGAAAGGCGGGACTCGAGGGGACCCGAACGTCTTGCAAGACGATATTTATATTTACTACGTGACCTCTAAGAAGTAAAAAATTACTTGCAAGGCAGCCCGTTATGAGTTTAACTGCTTTAATAACCTAACTAAACCACAGGATTATTATTACGATACGATCCGAAAAAGAGCTCCATCATAACTTATACATTTAGTAATGGATACAGTCCATATCCGTCCAAACGACACAGATCAATCAATAAAATAAATGTGATTCATGTTTAACCTCGACTTTTGTAGGTCAATACGCCAGACTTAACTTGGTCTAGTTTTGATTATAATACATTCAACTAAAACATGACGCTGGTCACTTATTTTGGCTTCCCAATAAACATCATCCATAGATAGGTACAATATGCATTGAAAGGGTAAGGAACGAAAAGTTTCGTACCGATTGGTCAACTTAACCACTGCTTATTATTGATTGGTTAATCCAAGAATAATTTCATACGCGCGTGCCCATTATTGGTCAACAGTCAACACTAGCTTATTAACTGTTACAGAATTTTGCGGTTCAGCAATTCCACTCTACGTAAGTACGAGAACTAAGACTTCGACGCAGTTAAGTAGATCGGAAGGAAAACCTTGGTGTTGTATCTCGTCTACAGGACAAAGGAGTTGTACCTATGCAAGGCTATGGGAAGGTATACAGTGCTATCAAGTGTAAACAAACTCTGTAATTTTTGCTGTCTTATTGACTAATGATATTTCACCACTCATCAAATCTTTCATTCGCAGATGACAGATGTGTTGCTTCTCGACTTGTCTCGGAGTACAGTTTTTTGCCATTATGGTCACGTAACATGTATACGTGTACAATAACTGTTGTTAATTATTTATGAAAGCATTGTCATCGCTAGACAATGACCGACTGGACGTGACTACTATAATTATACTCATTGTGAATACAAAAAGTAAATCTTCGCCAATTTAGTGGTTGTACGAATGTTCTGGCTTTAACGAGGTTTTTGTTGCCGAAAATAATCATAAATCATTCTTGGAGTTGGAGTCGCGTGAGGCATTTCATTATTTGGATATTACTAAAACAGATATGTTCAATTTCATCTTATCAGTGCCGTTTTAACCCATGAGCCAGTCTAGGGGCTCAGGTGGTAGGTAGCCCATAATAATTTAATTTGCTAAAAACCGTTTCGAGATAGGGAGGGGGGCCCCAAATGCCAAGTGCCTAGAGGCCCTGGCCCTCTAAGTCCAGGCCTGCATCTTATATAGTAATTAGTAATAAATAGTGTAGCTGTTAATCAACGTTGGATTGAACGTATAATCAATATAAATATATCTATATTATTATAAAATTGTAAAAATTAAATGTTTGAAGTTACATTGAAGATATTAACGCAGAACAAAATATAAGAATCAATTATCAAAAGGGAGTCTTATAAATCACTTAGGAACACTGATTTGCCGCCGAAAGACGTACAAAATGGTTCGAGGGAACAGCGTGCATAACACACATTAAAAAGATGACAAATTCAAGCTAAGAATCCTTGAGTTGAATAGTACGTCTTTTTTACCAAAAATTTATATAATGATTTTATTAACGTTGTAAGATCAAATGGTACTTTTATTTTTTCTTTTCTTGTAACGTTCGTATATAATATACAACGTGTCCCAAAATTCAACGATAAGCGGGCACCAGAGGATGGATCTGGTCATGATACCTGGAGAAAAAAAAAGAAAAAAAATATATCTCAATCCCTTTAGACATTATTAAAAAAAAAATGAAATTCTTAAAATATCGACACCCCTAATGGTATTTTTAACGACCATGTCTAGAATTTTTGGAATATTTCAGATATTTTTTTTGTATCGGCAACCTAAGTAGCACTGCTAGCCACCACAGCCCTTAAAAATATCAGAATACATGTAGTTTTAACACAAAAAATAATCAAAATTATTTTTACCCCAAAAAATTTGAATGAATTTTTCTTTTAGTCCACTTTGACTCATCATGGTACATAAAAAAAGTATTGACACTACTATGGCAAGTGTTTTAAAAAGTTGACGCAACTAACCAAGATTCCAAAATGGTAGGATACTCTAGGAAAACTAGCGCCGAAAGAAAAAAAAACTATTTTTAAACAAGAAGCGACGTTTCTTAATGTTGATAGTAATCACTTTTACGTGCTACCACTAAACCGTCCCGAACTCAGACTTGAACTCTGCTGCTGCAGAGACACGCTGAGGCACCCTTTGGGTGGAGAGGCTAGCCTCCAAATGCCGGTCACCGGCCCTCTGCCTATCCGCATCCCATCATCGGCCAAAAAAGTGGACTAAAACAAAGACTAGCAAAGCAGGCTAACCTATGCCCACCCAAAGTGTTGTGGCAGCGGGCGCCTTGGCGGGCACCACGCCCTGGAAGCTGGATGCCCAGGGCTCGTGGAGGCGCACAGGGAGCGGGTGAGAGCAGAGCCCTTAATGAGTTCCCCGCTTCCGAAGAGCTGCGTAAGGAGCGCCGACAGGTGCAGCGCTGGGTGAGGGACCGGTGGAGGAACGACCTGGAGGACTCCCCCTATGAAGCCCGCACCATAGGGGCACTCCTCCCATCGTTCGACCACTGGTTGGAGAGGGTTCGTGGGAGCATTGGCTTCCGACTGGCGCAGGTAATGACCGGACATGGGTGTATCGATCATTACCTGCATCGAATCGGCAGGGAAACCAGCCCGGTGTACCGCGAGCGGCGACCCGGATGACACCGCCCAGCACACCCTAAAAGAGTGCATTCACTGGGTTGGTGAACGACGTACTATGGTGGGCGCCCTTGGAGTGGGGGATCTCTCGCTCGACAGCGTCGTAGTGGCCATACTGAGGAGCGAGAGGACTCGGTACGGGAGCGCGAAGACAGGGCAGATGCGGTCATTGTCTTGGTGTGCACTCTTCGGTACCCATCTCGCCTAGATCAGACTTTGCAAGTTATGGGAAGCACTTGGGGTGGGCATAGGTTAGATTGCTTTGCTAGTCTTTGTCTTAGTTCACTTCGGAAGTGGCCGATGATGGGATGCGGATAAGCAGAGGGCCGGTGACCCGCTCCTGGAGGCTAGCCTTTCCACCCAGAGGGTGCCTCAGCGTGTCTCTGTAGCAGCATAGTTCAAGTTTGAGTTCGGGACGGGTTAGTGGTAGCACGTAAAAGTGATTACTATCAACATTAAGAAATGTCGGTTCTTGTTTAAAAATAGTTTTTTTTTTTCGGCGCTAGTTTTCCTAGAGTATCCTACCATTTTGGAATCTTGGTTAGTTGCGTCAATTTTTTAAAACACTTGCCATAGTAGTGTCAATACTTTTTTTATGCACCATGATGATTGAAAGTGGACTGAAAGAAAAACACATTTAAAAGAATTGAGGTAAAAATAATCTTGATTATTTTTTGTGTTAAAACTACATGTATTCTGATATTTTTAAAGGCTGCGGTGGATAGCAGTGCTACTTAGGTTGCCGATACAAAAAAAATATCTGAAATATTCCAAAAATTAAAGACATGGTCGTTAAAAATACCATTAGGGGTGTCGATATTTTAAGAATTTCATTTTTTTTTAATAATTTTTAAAGGGATTGAGATATATTTTTTTTCTTTTTTTTTCTCGAGGTATCATGACCAGATCCGTCCTCTGGTGCCCGCTTATCGTTGAATTTTGGGACACGTTGTATATGTGTATGTATGTAAGTATGTATGTGTCCTTGTGCTCTCATCACGCTTAAACGGCTGGACCGATTTCCACAATTTCTGTTCCACGGGTTCAATTTAATCAGAATGCGCGTCACGGCCGAGTTTATCGTTGTGGATAATGCATTTGTCATCTTGCCCTTATCTACTGATAGCCGGATGATGTATCTACTTATCACGATAAAAACGAACGCCAGAGGCTATCTAACACGTTTTCAAACATCCCATAGATTGAAATATGTGGACAGTTTCGTTTTTATGCGTATACTGTAAAAAATTAAGTTCAATGGCCAAATGATGTGTTTATTTTATTTGAGCATTGTACAATCAGCAGCAAAAGTTACTATACACGTCAGGTGCTTTAAATGTAGGTACACAGACTCTGCTATCAAGAGACTAAGGATTGTACTGATCATTGTCAGCGTGTTATAATGCTACTTTTGTTGCTGACTGTAACAACTTACTAGAATAATTTTTGTTGACAAGCGATTTAGTATGGTACTTAATCTCTCGCTCGGTTATACAGACTAGCAGTATGTGCTTGGTCGGCATGTTCTTCAAAACTCGAAAAGTAATGAAGTCACTTCGTAGGGCTTTGGAGGGGGAGATATGCCGTGATATTTTTTAATGTATGATATCTCTCCTAATTATACCAACGAAATTATATCTCTGGTTTGGCGCCACCCAAACCATCCCCGTATTCTAGAGATATCTATCGCGGTACTCACTTGATTACTACAAATCGCTTTCACAGGACATTTAAAAATGAGTTTATTTATTTCATCGATGTATTAAAATGTTATACTGTTGCTGACAAATTGTCCATGGCTCGTTCGTTCCGTTCAACTGAATGAAACATTAGAGTGAGTTGACAATACCATTAAAAGAAGTGTTATTCAAGTCGTCAATAGTCACATTATTATGGAATTTAAGGTACGGGAGGAATGACGATGGATTGTTAAGTTTGTGACGAACACGACCACTCTGCCAAGAGTGTGACGACAAAGAAGAAGATAAAAGTGAAACCAAAATATAAATATAGTTCAATATATTTTGGTAAGTGTCCACTAACAATCTAAATACACATCCGCACTTGGTCCATATAATTACGGATTATCCCCACGAGCGATAAATTGATATCTGATTGCTATATAGACACACAAAGAAAAATTCAATTGCGTTCATACGTGGTCGACATCGGGACTCGAACCCGTTATCTTTGGATTACCGGTCTAACGTCTTAACCTCCGATGCTTGCAGTTCAACCTACTCTTCAACAAATTGTATGAAATCAACAATCTACATACATATAGTCATTAATTTACAATCAAGCCCCATTTGCCGGAATGTTGTCCTATCTGGCGTGACTTACTGTGCCACATAATTATGCAATAGCGGTGTCAATTACAATAACATATTAGCTTCCTTATTTACTATGAGCGAGTAATAAATCTGAGTAAATAATATTGTTTATTGTTTTTTATTATGCAGTCCATTGTTTATGTAAATATTATACTGTCACACGTGCCGGCGACGTTCCAACGCATTGTAAAGAAACGGTTTTATAAGAAAGAAGATAGATTCCTACTATTGAGTGTAATGTAAAAGGAGCACAATCTTGTATGGGAGACTATTTGAAAATGTGTCTAGCGGTAAGCAGTAAATAATGGTTCCAATGCTGTCCGCAACAGATGAAAAAGCGCTAGACTAGCGAGATAATAATATGAAAAAAAAAAACGCATATTTAGTTCTACAACGCATACTATATTGTGTCAACCGATTGATGGGTGGTACATATCAGCAAGCACCATCTATTTATAGTAGTGGCTCCTCTTCGCCTGATTGTAAGCAAAAGAGGCGCCCAAGTTACAATGGCAACTGACAAGAAACCAACGGTGCCTTTGTCAGTTGACAGTGTTGACACTGCTATGCTGATCCGAGAGATGCTTCTTCACGCTTCGTTTGAAGGATCAAGTTGTATGAAGGAGGAAACACGAGACAAGTTTCACTTTTTAATAGTTCCGCGGATGAAGGAATTGCCAAACTTCTTGGAACGCGTTTCATGGTATATAAGGTAAGTGACTGATACATGTTGTAAGTAATTTAGGTTCAGATGATTTGAATATTTTCCTTCGCGAATTGATCTATTTAGCAGTTAAAAGGTAAGGTACAGTCGCCATCAGATATATCGCAGCATATAAGGCGTTCATAAATATCTGAACATGTACTGTAACGCCCAGTCAATCAGAGTCGTGTTCAGATATTTATGAACGCCTTATGTGCTGCGACATATCTGATGGACATATTTTATTATAATTATAGCCATCGGGTTTGTTTACTATTAAATTAATTATAACATGGAATATACTACGAGAAATCCGAATTGTCTGTAGAGAGATACCAAGTCGCATCGAATAGGTACCTGTTGTTGGTCGTACGAAGAATATTTTATCCATACTTCTTTCAAAACCGCCATAAAATCCTTTATTTTGCATAACAAGCGAGTCAAGTGTCGAGGAAGGAAGTTATAGTTTATGTCACCATCAACAATAACACCAATAGCGCCAGGAAATCGGGTTTCCCGGCGTTTCGCAAATTGCACGGTGTTAAGGAAGAACTAAATTATTGTCCATAAAAACATCTTTCATTATGTAGCTAGTGCCATATTACCAATATTGGCTTAAATGTATTCAGGTAGCCTCGTCTTCATTCCTTGACAGTGACTGGAAAACTATGCTATGTCGCAATCGGGACAGGCCGGTCTAGCACAACTACGCTTCGCGACTTGTGGTGCGACATAGCGCTACCCAACACTTTCATTACTGCACGAGACGGATAATTATCTCGCGCGAGTCACGTATGACAGTCATGCAAGAGGTACTGGAAGACGTTGGGCAGTGTTGGCGCTAGTCTGAGATACAAAATGCGTAGTGGCAGTCAAGTGGCAGGTGATCGGGGTAGTGCCATCGCGCAGGGCCATTGGGCAGTGTTTGCGCTGGTCTAAGGTGCAAGTGGCGCAAGGGCAGCCTCGCGGCTAGTCGTCGGGGTAAGGTGCCATCGCGCCAGGGGCTTATATCTACTCCATATGGAGTCTTCAAGGGACTCACCTGAAATGTGGCGACGGCTGCGTCGTCTCGCAATCTGGACAGCTGGAAGGCATTGGGCAGTGTTTGCGCTGGTCTACGGTGCAAGTGGCGCAAGGGCAGCCTCGCGGCTGGTCGTCGGGGTAAGGCGCCATCGCGCCAGGGCCTTATATCTACTCCATATGGAGTCTTCAAGGGACTCACCTGAAATGTGGCGACGGCTGCGTCGTCTCGCAATCTGGACAGCTGAAAGGCATTGGGCAGTGTTTGCGCTGGTCTAAGGTGCAAGTGGCGGAGGGGCAGCCTCGCGGCTGGTCGTCGGGGTAGAGTGCCGTCACGCCAGGCCAGGAGGCAGCCGCCGCGCACGGCGACGCGCACCCACGCCCAGGACTCGGCGTCGTCATTGTAGTACTGACGGAGGACTCCTGGGGACAAAAATAGACAAAATTAGTTTTATAAAAGCTATCGTGGGATCTTTTTAAAGTTGCCACGGACACCGTAATTTATTTAATTTAAACCGCGAAGGTGAAGAATAGATGTCCCTGAGGAAGAACTGCATACGATTATGAAACATTTCTGGTCGTTTCTGACACAGAACCGTGACTGAAACCCGTTATTTTTCAAAATTTATTGATAACATTTCAAATATGCAATGTTATAAATATATATAATATTGTACGTATTCAAATATTATGTCGAGATCTTTTATACCCTACTAGCGGCCGCCCGCGACTTCGTCCGCGTAGATTTTTGATGATGACAAAGATATTAAAATAGGTAAGTGAATTTTATTCTTAGTTAAAATGGTCTAGACATATTACATTTCAAACAGTGGCAGACACTGATATGCAATTGTTAGAGAATTTTTGAAGATTTTTCCAATTAGATTACGGGAACTGTTTGCAAGATGCTTAATATTTATTCCGTCAGTTACCTGATGCTTTTAATCTTTGGCAAAAATGACTGCAAGATATAGAGCGACGCATGGATTTGGAGTTAGAAAATGGGGATCTTAATAGTTATTATGAGTGAGATTTAAAAAAAAAGTTAAATATCGTAAGGCTGTTAAAACAATCTTAAACTCAGCACTGGAAATCGAGAGATGGAATAATAAATAATAAACTTTAAGTATTTCATAACGATAATAAATAATGACCTCTTTTCATAAGAAGGCAGCACTGGTATTTGTACACGCCGGCCTGCCTATTAAACGAAAAGAGTGGTGTGGCGGAGTTCCCGAGGCAGGCCAAAATGTTTCTAAATGGTCTAGCAGGTACCCCAGTTATTAAAAAGGCTAGTGTTTAAAGAAAATGCTGAAATGTGACCATTAAAAACTAAATGCACATAAGCGAATTTAATGATGCGATTACTATTTTGGTCTACAGGCTAGTAGTATTGTTTGAAGAGTGATTCAATATATTCTGGTGGCTATAGTTCTCTATATTTCTCAAGAAGCTAAATAAAGTAAGAATAGGTATATAAAGTATAAATTATTCATGTGCTGATAGACAACTCACTAAAATATAGGAACACATAAAGTTTGGAACACAATAAATAAGAGACAGCACTAAGAAAATATTGTTGACAGTCAACCATAGAAAAGGGGGTGCAAGTTCGTTTTAAAGAAAGGACGTAGTCACTGGGTAGTAGACTGGAAATAAAAAATATATAAACTGATAACGTTAGCGTAACACTTCTTTATAAACAACATTAGCGGTGTTCCCCATACAAACTTTGCACCCCTTTTTAACCCCCTTAGAGGTAAAATTTTCCAAAACGCTGAAATTACTTTTTTTGTATTTGATTAAGTAAGCTATCTACAAAGTTTCAAGTCTCTAACTCCAAAAAAAAAGTTTACCCCATACAAACTTTGCACCCCTATTTAACCCCCTTAGGGGTGAAATTTTCTAAAACGCTAAAAGTACTTTTTATGTTTTTGAATAAGTAATCATTCTACAAAGTTTCAAGTATCTAACTCCAAAAAAAAAGTTTACCCCATACAAACTTTGCACCCCTATTTAACCCTCTTAGGGGAGGTATTTCCAAAAATCCCTTCTTATCTCTAGCCCACGTTATAAAAGTAACCTACTGTGCAAAAATCAACTCTCTCGCATTAGTAGTTTCGGCTGTGCGTTGATGAGTCAGTCAGGACTTCTTCTTTTATATATATAGATAAATAGATTTTGAGGGAATCCATAATATTGATATATATACCGACTAGTTTTGAAGATACAAATTTGGAAAAAAGAAGCATACCGTCCTACGTCACGCAATGCACAACAACAAGTGCAGTAAAAATTCTACAGAGCACCCGCCTAGTAATAATGCATCTTATATTTTTTTACGCTGTGGACTTGTTATATTTGTCAACTACGCTTTTTTAGAATTAAGAAATTATAAATGTCTATTTGGCTGATCTAGAAACACAGAAGTTTGTTAGCCATGCCCTCCTTCCATTCCGTAAATAGGCGAATAAGTTGAATTATGAAAGGAATTTGTCATTGGTGGCAGACGCAATGCAATACAAATGGTATCAAAAGCACTATCTCCGAATGAAAAAAAAATGTTATGATTTAATATAAGAAATTATTTTTAAAGGGCGCCTGTTTGTAAAGGCATGGGAAATAAATCAAAATCTGTCAACGCCGAAACAAAATAACGTCTTTTTATTTAAACTTTATTGCACAAAAAATCAGTACAACGGCGGACTTCATGCGTCAAGGCATTTTTTACCAGTCGACCAGTCAAAGTTTCGACGATATCGATTATAATTATTATTATGTTGTACTTACTATACAAACGCAACGTAAATTTCGCAGTCGCTGTAATTCAATTTAATGCTGACTTAGAAACCTATATAGGTATAAACTGTTTGTAAATCGTGGTAGAAGGGTAATATCGGACTAGGTTAAATCCAAATAAAACAACAGCAACGACATGGAATCTAAATGACAACCAAGGAAAGTAAATCGAGAAAAAAATTACGGAAAAGTCCACGGCAAAAAATTGACCACAAACAACAGCTCCATGGTAAACTCATTGTTTGGACTACCTTCCTATGTAAAAACTTGTTTTGATGTGGTTTGGCCTTGACTTTTTTATGAGTTGTTTACAAAATAAGAAAGTAGGCGCGGTATATCGTACATAATAACTTTTGAATCTATAACGCTCTAAACGTAGCGTAAGGTTGTTTATATTTTTTTCCAATTTAAGGGATTTTCCCAACAAGTTACTTATTTACTTTTTAGGGTTCCGTACCCAAAGGGTAAAAACGGGACCCTATTACTGAGACTTCGCTGTCCGTCCGTCCGTCCGTCTGTCACCAGGCTGTATCTCAAGAACGGTGATAGCTAGACAGTTGAAGTTTTCACAGATGATGTATTTCTATTGCCGCTATAACAACAAATACTAAAAATAAAATAAAATAAATATTTAAGGGGGGCTCCCATACAACAAACGGGTTGGTTGCGTTAACTTTGCACCTCATTTGTATGGGGCGCTATACATACCAGGTGCAAACTGAACTTAAACCCTTAAAGATGAAAATTGTTTGTACGGAACCCTCGGTGCGCGAATCCGACTCGCACTTGCCCAATTTTTAAAGTAGGTCCCTAGGTACATTACCTGAAGTCAGGATTATTAATTTATTATTTAGGCTGGAATTTAAAAATGAAATCGGGGTTTTATAAACGGCATTATTGATATTATTATGTTGCGAACATGAGATGTAAATTATATTATTAGTTTATCGAAAATAACTTGTAAGTACTTGGTTCATGTCACGTTCGGAACAGCTGAAATTTACTTTGGTATTTCTTTATGGTTTAAATAATTAAATAATCATTAAGACGAAGTTACTTACACCATCAGCCATTATCATTTCATTACATTTCTCCAAATGGATTTGGACCTTGTCAAGTTAATGTTTTGGCTGAGACTTGGAAAGGGCTAAGCGGTCAAACAGCTGATTCCAGGCATATATGTGATTGGCTCATGCTGATGGCATGTGTTCACCCCATCGAGTTCTGTTCAACAGATGTTTTGAAAATGCTATCGCTGCGGTCTGCATACGGGCTTATATGTTCAATGGGAGTTTTGTTGTTTTGTGGCTGTGTTGTTAAACATATTCTGAATAACTTATGAGGGGACATCGACATCAAAGAAATCTTTGAATGTTCCAAGTTGACTAGCTATGACTAGACTAGTAGATACCTAGGCGTATAATAATACAATTAGGGAACTTACGTACCTACTAGAATAGGCACCTTTTTTTTGCAATAACTCATAGATTTTTTGTGTGCGCCGATTTGTTGTCTTGTTTGGGCGTTTGGTTGCAAGTTGCGAGACTCTCCCTTGTCTTATTAAACATCTTAAGTAGGTACTTCAATTTCCCTGAAATATGTATAACTACTTTCCTATGTGTTACGTATAAATATCAGTATGTAAGGACCCAATCAATGGTAATTTTTAGAATTTGATATTCAACATGTCCTGTGTCTGTGTGGTTAGATAAAGGCAGTTGCGGTCGTGTGATAAGAACTAATACGGTCATATCGAATACCTACAAAATTCTGTTTCCATGCGCGGGAAGCATCCGTAAAACTCAACTTCAACTATTTTCCGTCGTAAAGTTATGTTAAAAGGTCAGTTACCAAGATTTACTTACCTATGAACGTAAACCTTGGTAACTTTGACCAACTCGGTGCTACTTGTGTCACGCGTTACATTTATTACCGCCTACCTCATTGTCATAGACAATTTAACTTTGTCTTGAACTATTTTTACCCTACACGTTATCCTTAAGTTAAATTTGATTTTGTACCCAAAACTTATAAGATTGTAGAATTATAATATTGTAAAATGTTTATCGTTTAAGATCTAATCGCCTAATCAGATTAAATACTTAATCGCGTAATTCTAATGTCTCTAATCCCTGACATAATGACTCAACGTAATTTCTATGAAAGAAGAACCCAACATGTTTAGTGTGACAAAAGTGGGTACATTCTTGTTTGGTGATATCATGTAAATAGCTTTAATTTTAGGGTAGCATATCTGTATATATGTAGTCTAAAAGTATGTTTAAATAAGGTCTTAAATGCGTAGGTACCTAAGTACCAAAAGGATCAAGAGTAGCTAACAATTTGACTACTGGCTTGTGTCAAATTTCATACTATTCTATTTTTATATAAAAAAAAAAATGGCGTCTGTCCATTGGAACAATTTTGCCAATGTCAAGGTTGTAAGAAGGTTGTACGGTGACTTGAGCTTTTTGTAAAGTGATAGCGATTTACAAAAAACTACACGGACTATCGGGCCTTGACCCAGGAAGGGCTATGAACGCTTCAAGTTGAATTCTTCATTAGCTATTCACTCATACGTTAGATCACTGCACAATACGCTATCAATACTACACATTGAACAACAAAAATGAATAAATAATGAAGAGCGAAACCTAAACGCATGCGGCCATCTTGGGTCACGAACCGGAAGCCCCAATTTCATACTAAAATTGTCAGCTACCTACTGATGATGCTGACCGTACTCTTCATATTTGATTAGACAAAGCTCGTATGGCGTGAGACCGACCGTGAACGTTCATAATTAAACGAAAAATATTATTACTTCTTAGATCAAATGGCAACAGCAGCCAACAAGATGTGCACAAAAAAAAACAAAGCGGAAAACAGCAAATCACTTTACTACCAATATGCAAACAAATGGCGATTCCTCGTAAACGAAAAAAACACGATTAAAATTCAACGTTCAGCTAAAAATGTATATTATATTTAATTAAGTGAGTGCATCGTAGAAATTAAATAAATTGAACATAAATAACAATAAAATGTTTGCCAGACCGCTTGATTTCAAAAAAGTCAATGACAATAGACTGGCTTGAACTTCACTAACTGGATGAAGAGTAATTTTTTTTACACCCTAACTAATAACAAAGTTCGTAAAATAACAACTAACCTGATATCCGAATATTAGGGTCTGTAGGAGTAGGAAATGGTCCTGGCGTAAGTTCAGGCCTCAACTTCCTAAGGCCGGCCACCACCCGTGGTGCCGGCGACTGTTCTCCAAGAAGCATCTCAGCACATACTCAAAATAAACATATTTACACCAAAACAAATCATCAACACACAACACAATCCAAAACAATCCTTCACTGACAGAAATCCACAAATATGGAATATTAATTCAAATTGAAACTGTCAAATTCGTTTATTTTTAAACGTCGAAAAAGTTCGTTAAAATCCGCGCGCGTCTATGACGTCCGCTCGTGACCGGCCGGCCGGCAGAGCATTGAATGAATGAAGTTGATTTGCGCCCTACAGCCGCGATGGCCCGGCGGCCCCACTATTTTACTACGAGTGTAGCGGTGCGTTTCCATTGTACACTAATAGTAAGTCGTTATAAAATCACTACTAACGTTACGCACAATGGAGAATGGATGTAATTTTACAAAAATCTTGATGTTTTGTTTATAAGGAGCACGGCACCCCTACAGTCAAAGAAAATAATAATATCACTTCGGTTAAGGCTGCATTTGACCAAAGTTTTATTCCAAGAATAACACTTAGGTACTCTCGGATGGTAATGTCAAACTTGTATTGTATGGGGTTTAGACAAATAGTAACGCGCTTTAGGGTCAAAATATTTATCGATATTTCGTACTCTCATGATTCAGTGAAAATGCAATTATGTTTTTAATATTTAGGGCTAAGCTTTTTTTTATTAATAGGTACTAACATATTACTAAATGAATCAGATTAAATATATTGTATTTTGTGATAGCCCTAAATATTTTTTCCTACAAATAAGCATTTTTTGCGTCCTGAATAGAAAAAAACGTTGCATAATGGAAACTTTTTATATAAATTGGCAATACCTGCGCCATCTGTTAGCGAGTAGATAATTGGAAATTTAAGCGCGAAAGTGCCAAAACGGGACGATCTTTAGCGCTTCATAGTTCCACCTAGTGGGGAGTAGTGATAAAGTTAATTTTGTTACCGTTCTTCCTGCACGTCGCGCTGCATGGCTTTTTAATTAGATGGCGCTGTTAACAAAACTTCATGTAATCATTTTAAACTGTATGTTAATTAATAACCAATTAGTTTTATTTCTATCAAATACCACAAAATATGTCCATATATTTCAATGTAAATTAAATGTTATATATAAATGATTTGTGTTTTGTGCCCTCTAGCGTGAGTTACAAGTAATAAAATATAGCTCTAGTTTCTAACAAAATTATGAAAGAAAATTAAGATGGCGCTACTAAAAAAGTTTACGTTGTGACAAAAAGAGGTCGGGAGTAGTACTAAAATAACCTTAAAATAACCGATTGTACTTGATTGTGATACTAATGATAACAATTTTTTTTTAAATACAGTATTTTGTTTTTATAATAAAGGTTAATTATAGTTGACTGGTTGTTATATATACTTTCAGCCTAGCTGACGCCACCACTTTGCGCGACAGCGGCAGGCGGCAGCGAGCGGTGCGCGATACGCATGTCTCGCTCACTAGTATGGCCACCGCGTTCGGATCTCTCGCTCGACCGCTCGCCCTGTCGCTGGTCGCGCAAAGTCATGGCATCTCCGTTAGACGTTCTGCTACGAATATAAGATCTATCCGTGGTAAATTCTGTACAGATACTGGTATACTATACAAATAACACGTGGTGTACTAAATAAATATAATAAAATTAATAAAGATACTTACTACCCTTTTTGTTTGCTAGTAGGTAACTTTTTAAATTCTTTATCTCATTGTGAATTTTATCTTTAAATAGTGAATCTGTGTGTAAAGTTGTAAAATTACTTTCTTCAAAGCCAATCAGAATCACACAGGGACCTCAGAGGCAAATAGGGAATTGTTTTTTTTTTCATAAAGTTTTGTTCATAGGTAGGAATAACCACTTAGTCTTAGAAAAACGTTACAGATTTTTCAATATAGCTTAAAAAATATGATTTTGCTTTGATCCAAGGTAATATAGGAGATACACGAAACAAATACATTTTCATTCAATATTTTTATTCATCATAATAGTTACATCAACAAACAAACCAACGACATTGATTGTTACAAACCACATCTAAAAATAGCACAAATACACATGGTACCGTCTTTATAGCTTACACGTGATAAAAGATACAACTCAGACTTATATGTATATATAAGGACTCAAGACTATATGTATAGGACTCAAGACATTGGAAGACATCGCGTCATTTTCGGAAGACGAGATCAGATAATGGCACATAAATAATTTTAATTCTGACTTAAACAATATCCTTACCGGTTACTAACTAGATTAAATAACTAAGGCACGACTGGGTCCCACAGTACATAATATAAATTAAAACAAATTAAAGCTTTGTCATGGGAGAGACTATTAATATCACAATAATGGCCCTATATTATAATCAGCAAACTGTTTTGCGAAGACCCTAACCACACTTCTAGGGAAACGCATGAGTGTATTCGTCTGTTGACAACCAAATTCACTAAGTAAGAAATACCCACTTAAAACAAAGCTCGTATTTCATTATCAATCTACAAACTAGATACGAGATTTTGAAGAGTAGTGATGGAAATTTTAGTGAGTTTTGGTTGTCACCAGGCGATATATTATTTATGATAAATGGGGCCTAGCGAGTCAGAGGGCCCGCTACCATGGTCTCCACTTGTTGGCATCCATCTCATCTCCTGCACCGTCGCAATACTCTTTTTTCTCCGCGTAAAATTCGGCTAGACGTCTCGCCTCCTCTTGCTTTTTGTACTCTTGGTACTCAATCAGTTTCCTTTTCTTTTTAGGCGGCAAGTTGTTGTAATCCATGTGGCACTGTTCCGGAAGATTGGTCGGCTCAACTTTGTTCTCGGCCGTAGGAATCGCATCTAATTGGTTCGAGCCGCGGTATGCGACAGGTTTTTCTTGTGGGCTGACTTTGATCACAGATTTCGATGGTGACCTCACCTTTCTCAGGTCCAACGTTTCGTTGTTGCTCGGAACTCCCGCTGAGTATTGGCACGCATAATCACCTCTGTATGCGTCATCTCTGTGCAGATATCTCGATTCGTGCATGTCCGGGCTTACGTTTGCTTCGGCATGGTCGTTTCCTCGCTTGTCCATTATGTGCTGACGAATTTTTTGTAGAATCACGTCTTTAGCTTCGACGGGTACCCTATTAAAGTAAGCACCGCCTCTTTGTCCGTTGCCAACATTCAATTGTTCGGGTACATTGTAGTGCGACGCGGGAAGCTTATCGACCGTCGTGAGCAGGCCGGACATCGGCGGGGTGGTTGACTTTTGTGGGAGCCTGGCGGGAGGTCTTGAGTTCGACCATCGTTTCGAGGCGCTTTCCCCGGAGTATACCGAATCCTCCGCATCCGAAGATGATCGATCCTGGTCGCTGTAATAGTGGTGTCGGTCGGAGACTACCGAAGACGGCGAAGTAGGAGGTGAGAACGCAGGGCGATCAGGAACTTGGATGGTGAGAGGCTGCGCCGTAATCAGTCTCGATAAATGGCTGATCAGATTCTGACTGACTTTCGAGTCTAAATCCGGTACGGACATGATAAACTGGCACGCTTCCGCCGCGCACTGTCCGAAGCCGGCTTGGAACTTTTTCGCCTCCAAAACCGGGTCTTTCGGGCTGTGCAGCTTAGTCAAGTGATTAACGGTTAACTCAAGGATATCGGCCTTTTCCAACTTGCTCAGGTTGTCATCATCGATCTGTGGACAAAAAAACAATACATAAGCAGGTGCGAGGTAAGGTTCTCACGATGCGAGGGTAAACTTAACTGTACCGGGCACGCTACTCCTGTTTATTTAATGAAACTTGTGCTTTAATATCCAGTTTCACACGGGCCCATCTCGCCCGTATAAAAAACAGAAGGACGACCGGACTATAAAAATAAATAGCGTGCGAATGCATGATGGATTGCACATTGATGATCAGTAAACGAAGCGCATCGAAACCGGTGTGAATTTACATCGAGGTGATTACGAACTTAGTAGAAACAAAACACCATCGCATTATAAGCTATAATTTTAATGAAAGTGGCGATATAAACACGCTCAACTCATTGATGATATTAAAAGTGCTCGTAAATTTTTTTAACTTTACATTTAAATAGGCAATGTTAAGCTTTAATATTTAAACTTAGTGATTTGATTGCGTGGTAAAACAGGTATGATCAAAATATTATGATCCAAGTATCACTTTTATTTTCTTAACTACGTTTAAAGTTTAAATACTTACATAATTATTTTCGAGGGCCTTAAAATTCATGGTATTTTATATAGATAATCATAACGTTAGACATTTAAGTTTAATTTCATAGTTCAATAATAAGTAATTAAGATTGTATCATACCTCTAAAGCTCCAACCATGAGGTCTTTCAGCTCGTCGAGGCATCGATTGATGCGCGCGCGCCGCTTCCTTTCTAGTAGTGGTTTCGTGATCTTCTTGTACTTGGCTGTCTTGGACAGCGGGGCGGGATCGTAGGACATCTTAAATACCTGACAAATTACAAAAAACCTTGATTAACACTCGAAATTTTGAGAAAATAGAACTACAGATCGTGAGTAGATTACGTGAACAATTTACAGCTAGTTTACAAATAACAAGAACTTAAAAATAGACGCTAATTCAATAATTTATTCCTAAAGGGATAATAAATCCATTAAAAGTAACTAATCAAAAACTCACTCATAGACGTAGTTTAAATGTATGAAAGCTCAACAGAACTTAGAAAAGACGCATCAACAATTATCCCTCTATCAATTATTCATAAATAACCAAAAGCCTATTAAACCTAATTTCAATACATACAGACTCACCTTAAACTCACTTAACACCAACCGAACACTCAAACTTTCAAATTAAGAACGCGAATTAAAACGAACGAGCAAATTCTAAATTGAAAACCGTGAAGCGTAGGGACGCGCGCACGCGACGGCGTCATGGAATGCACTGCCTGAAAAAAGCCTTCGTTCCCGCGCCCGCGCAGCCCTACCGTGCCCTTCCATTCATGCACCACGTGTGGCCGGCTTCAAGCCTCGCCTATTGCATGGAATGCAATTTACAATGGGATTTATTTGACTGTTTTCAAGTTAAAGATAATTTGTTTGATTATAATTATGTCCTTTCGTGTTTACCTTTTATAGGTGTGTTTGGTATGGTTAGGCTAGGTTAGGACATATCTATATCCCAATATGATGCATAGAATGCAGCTTCTGATGGGATTTATTTGACTGTTTTCAAGTTTATTAATTTGATTAATTATGTCATGTATTGTAAGTAGAGTGATCAACTAATCATCGTGTTTTCTATTTATAGAGTGGGCTTGAAGGTTGGTGGTAGCAGAAACTTTGTTGCTGACCTATCGAGATCTAGATACTCGATTTAGGTATTATATATTTGTTGAGCTCTATAATGTTTGTCAGTTGAATTTCCAAGGAATAATTTACAATTCAAATGTACTTACGGGTTTGAAAGTTATATTACTTTAGAGGGCTTACATTTTAGTCAGATATTCGTAAATAGATCTTAACACTAAAATTTTAGCCAACTTACAACTTTTACAACATGGCAGGTCAAAAATGAGCACTGTCCTTATCTATCTGCTGAAAAAGTGTGCCTAAATTCATAAAAATATAAGCTTTTCATTAACCAAACCCAATGTTAACATAACCGAAAACAAACTACTTTAAAAATACCGACAAACAATTATTTACCGCTTTCCTAAATTGTTAAGTTTATCACACTTTTGTACCCTAGCCCTAAACAACTAAAACCGCTACATAAACAGCTTCACATTATAAACAAAAGCCCCTATAACTGTTTACTATTGTATCTAATTTAGAATATGGTTATGGCGGTACAGTTTTGCAATAAAATTTCAATTTGATCTTAGGCCGCTAGACTGTCGGCCTTTACAAAGGGTATAGACAAAGGTCCTAAAACTCCTCGTAATAAATGGCACGATCTTAAAAAGGACACGTTAAATGGTCTGTGGTCCTTTTCTTTTTTTTTTGCCAGGTAAAAATGGCGCACGCGCATGGGGGTTGTTGGGATTCCCATTCGACCGTTCCTGGACT
This sequence comes from Apotomis capreana, assembly GCA_947623375.1. Lineage (NCBI taxonomy): Eukaryota > Metazoa > Arthropoda > Insecta > Lepidoptera > Tortricidae > Apotomis > Apotomis capreana. The sequence goes on from OX392514.1 coordinate 7,707,223, forward strand.
TTATACGATGAACATTATCGTTATTTAAAAAAATCGTGGACTTCAAAGGGCATCGTTAGCTTCATTTCATTAGGAAGTGCAAGTATCTTGGATGGAAACCGGTAAATTACCGATAATTTCCATAGTAAAAATTACCATTTTAATTACAAAAAACATCGGAGTAAAAAATAAATGTTATAGATAATAATATAAAGCAAAGTTCGTTAAAGCAAAATGATAATTGTATATAATATATGATACTAACACATTGAAAACACCATTGATAGAATTTTAAAGTAGAAAAAAGAAGCAACTAAAAATTGTGCCTATATATCGTATATCTATTTTGGAATATTAATTTTCTGACTATTAATATGGAAAACAGAGCGGTGGTAGTTATCCAGTATTTAATTTCTCATCATCATCAAAATACGCATTTGTCCCATAGTCACAATTGCCTTGGTGAACTCATGTTAATGTCAACCAAGTAATAGGACCCACGAGGTACATATTCATCATAGTTTAAAGTATCATAGATAACAGTTGAAGATCGCTTTGGTGTAATGTTACCTCAGAAAAAGAATGTATTATGTCTACAGAAGTGCTTACCGAGAATTTACAACTATGTGAACCCTGGGTTAGACCAAACAATGGCATTCTCACCCCATGACTCATCGTGAAGCATACAGATGTATACTTTAAGAACATATACTTTTATACCGTACACTAGGAAGTCCCTGCAACTTCGTTCACCAGAACAATTAAGTCATAACGCTCTTTTTTGTTTTATCGTAGGCGGGTAAAATGTATCATATTAATGGATACCCAGTTATTTGTGTCTACACAAACCTATATACCAAAAATTGTTGGAAGCCCTTTAGAGCCTAATGGAGCTGTATAGCCTCGTCCTGCCCAATGTTCTCAATAAAGAACACATTGGATTTAGTGGTTCCTGCCCAAGGTTTTTTATTTATACTTCAGGATTCTGCCCAACGTTCTCAATTAATCACATATTCAAATTTGGCGCCTGGAGTCTAACATTTTTGTGATTTGCGGTTTTATTTGCTTGTTTCTGATTGGTAAGAGTATTGGCCAATACTTGGTCAAGGCCTTGCATCGATGTTCTTTGAACTCCACGATCAGTATCACGCCAAGCGTCCAGGATGTCGCATCTTCGCTAAAGAGGTAAGTTTGATCCATACTTATCTCAGTAATCGTGCATGTGTTTTCATTAAATAGCAGATTAATTTAAGCTCAAATAGTGCTAATTTATAATTAATAGTTTATTTTTGTAATTTAGGTTATTTTCGATTTTCCAAGTTAATTTTTCGAAATGTGTGCTTTATTGAGAACATTGGGCAGAACTGACTACTGTTTTTTGTTATAGTACTGATTGATCGAGTCGAGGGATTGAAGGTGTATTGAGTCAGATATCAGAAATGTTATGCTAATGGCAATTAAAGATGATGAAGATCACGATCGACGGTGAAGAAGGTACACATTATACGCCGCGGCGTCGTCGCCCGATGAACCCTAGTGAGACCAGTACAGACACAGCAGCTAAGACTGATGAAGTACCTATACCATTTTCGCGGAGTTTAATCTATGAAGCAGGTGGATGTGGTAGTGGTGGACGTAGTCGCAGACGTGGGGATACGTAGGTGGACAAAGTGGTGGCAATGCAGTGAAAAGCAGAGGACTCCAAACTCAACTTACCCGTGCGTCGTTACATTTTTAAGTTTTGTTGTTAAAATAGGGACTTAATATAATGTTTTCTTAGAAATTATGCCCATTCGATGCCATTAACAAGTCGTCAGTTGTTATTATCATTGATCTCAACCCTTTTTTAGGGTTCCGTAGTCAACTAGGAACCCTTATAGTTTCGCCATGTCCGTCTGTCCGTCTGTCCGTCCGTCCGTCCGTCCGTCCGCGGCTTAGCTCCGTGATCATTAGTACTAGAAAGCTGAAATTTGGTATGAGTATGTGTATGTATAACGCCGACAGAACGGTAAAATAAAATTTAAAAAAAAATTTTTTTTCGGGTACCTCTCGAACACCTAAAGTGGGGGTGTTTTTTTTTTCTTTTCAACACTGGTGTGTGGGGTATCGTTGAATAGGTCTTGTAAAAATAATAGGGGTCTTCTAACATTATTTTTTGATAAAGTTAGCAGTTTTGTAAATATTCGCTCCAAAAACAAAAAAAATAGTGTCCCCCCCCTCTAACTTTTCAACCACGGGTCAAAAAAATTCAGAAAAATTCATGTTAATGAGGCCTTATAAGTACTTTCAATGAAAACTATATTGAACAAAATCGGTCGAGCCATTTTTGAGTTATCGCCAAATTTCATATTTTTTCTTTAAAAGGTCGTAAGTTGACTTCCAGAAGGTAATAAGTGATTACAGTTTCTAGGGCGTTTACGACCTTTTTATAGAGCTTAAAATCTTTCTTCACGTAAACCTCGGGCTTAAAACAGCAGTTTATTGTGAAGGATGAGCAACTACGGAACCCTACACTGAGCGTGGCCCGACATGCTCTTAGCCGGTTTTTTACTATTAAAATACTATAAAATGTAAATCTGTTTTATTTATTATCTCGCAACTGCTAATTAAAGAGTACGTTATAATCAAGATTTTTATGCCCAACGTTCTTAATAAATGACAAAAAATAATATACTATGTAGGCAATTCTGCCCAATGTTCTTAAAAAAGAACAAAAGATATAGACTCCTAAACTGGCTCAGTCTATCAAATAAATACCCATTATAACCTAAAAAATAATAAAAAAAATCTGGCTTACCTTTAACACAACAATTTCAATAAAAAATGTGTTGGGCAGAACCCATATAAATTAGAATGTACTTAATTGAGAACATTGGGCAGAAACGGGATGACTATCAAAAATTGCTTGGGCAGGACGAGGATAGACATATATAATAACATAGGTCTAATAAAAAACTGGAGCCTAAAAATAGCGTAGGCATTATACCTACCTATTTTTGTAAAATATCTTTAATATACAGACAGACATTAAATTTTACAAGAAGAAACCTGCACTAAACCATACGAGTTTTAAATTAATGAATATGAAACATATACTTACTCAACATGACGCCTTATTAAACTTAAAGACGCCATTAAAATTACCATTATCTAAATTAGAGTCTAGTTTTAATTACTCTAATCATATCATAACTGTGGCGGAAAATTACCCGGATATTAAAATGTCTGTGAAACGCTCAATTTGTAAAAGTCAAGTTCTCATTCACATTTTGGCTGCGCTATAATAGATGGCGCTAGTAATATCGATCTCAAGCTACGCGCTGTACAGTTCAGTTTGTTATTTTTTCCGTTATTCTCTTTATAAAAAGGCAAATATAATGTATGTATATTGTAAGTGTTATATATATTATTTGTTGGCTAAAACTATAAGCTTTGATATTTAACCATATTTAACCATGTGAATACTTTCGGAATAAGTATGCTTTATTCCCGTATTAATCTAGCTCTATTGCTCTATATTACATTCACATAGTAGACATGAAAATAGGATGGACAACGCTTGGGTATCACTACTGTTCAAGTATTATTTTGTAATCATTAATTAAATATTGTGTATTATTTCTTTATTCGTATGACTTTACAACAAATTGGCAGTTAGTAAGCAACAGTAGCGAATAGCATAGGCAAATACTGCGATTCATTTTATAGAAAAATAATAAATATTTGGCTATTAACAATGGAAAAAAAACTTAGAACTTTCCAATTAGAATATACGCCAATAACAATTGATACTAAATTCTTGGAGAAATAGTTAGTTAATTCATCGACGCTGGTTTACCCTTGTTTTACAGACAAACGTTTCATTGAATTTTCATTTCATAGAAATTTCATGTCATCTAAAGCATATTTTTTTCTGAAACCCTAAAATATTTTGGCATAATTATAACGCAAATCAGACATCTTCTTCTTCTTAGTCGTTTCACTCTATACAGAGCGGTCGTGATCAACTCGTAGTACTATTAGAGGCAGATATTGTTTGCTGTATGATTTTACGCCATTTCTCGCGATTCACAGACATTCTGGTGCACTCATGCAAAGGTCCGCCCACAGCCGATTTGATCTGGTCGGTCCATCGCATGGGTGATCTTCCACGTGATCTGGTTCCCTCCACTTTGCCCTGGACAACGAGACGCTCTATGGAGTCATTGTTTCGCCTTGAAACGTGGCCAAAAAATTGGAGAATACGTGACTGGACCAAAGCGGACAGATGCTGCTTGATGCGGAGTTCTTCACGGATGGAGGCATTGGTCCGAAATTCCGTCCATGATATTCCCAGCATTCGTCTCCAACACCACATTTCTAAAGCATCTATCTTTTTCTTCTCAATGTCTCGAAGCGTCCACGTCTCTGCAGCGTATAAAAATATGGGGAATATAACGATACCTCCTACGTATACTGATACAAGTGCAAAATCACGATTTTACAGGACGGCTGTTCAAAGGTATGAAGTGCCATAACTAACTCATACGTTGAAATAATGTAATGAAAATTTCAAATACTTTTAATGAATATATTTTCCTTAAATCTACATATTTACTATTTCAAAATTAATTGTACTTTTAGTAAAAAAGGTAGTTATACCAGTATACGTGAAATTTACTAGTTCTAAGTTTTTGGTATACTGATACAACTACCACTTGATCCAGTATACGTCGTAAACTATGATTAGATGAATATGGATAATTATATTATTATTATGCCTATTATGGACATGTATCATTTATAAGATATATAATCAAACTCATAGCTCGTGTTTGGATGGATCTGATCGGTTAGTTTCATCTGATTTGTCACTTGTACCAGTATACGCCTGAATCATTCCGTTATGTACCAGTATACTGTTAAGGTTATTTTGTATGTTATGTCCAATATAGTAAGTTCAGAGGTTGGTATTTAGGATATTTAAGCAAATTACGTTTGAAAGACAATAAATAAAGCAAATTTACACTAAAATTACGTTTATTTAAAAGGTGTAAATTCACGGCCTGCATTTAGGGAATGGTGTTTTTGTCTTTGTTACAGCGGTATTATCAACATTATTACTGTTTTAATATTTATATATAGTAGATCCCGGTTCCTATTTTGTCCATCAGAATTGTCACACCAAAACCTGAATTCATCTACATCATCTTGAAGTATTAATTTAATTAAGTCAAATAATTTGTCATTTAGTCATGTCAACAGTACCTAACAAGTAGCATTCCCAAACCAAATGCTGTGAATTATACAGTTTAAGTTTTTATTGTAATAAAACATGCTTATATTACCGTGAGGAGATGACAAGGTTCTTGAAGGTCGAATACAGCAGTCGCATTTTTTTGTTAAGTTTGAGTTTTTTTTTCCTATTTATTTCAAGTCTCTTACCTCCATGTGCCAATGTGTTTGGATGTTTGTTTTTCAGTAGGTGTTTTCAAATTCTCGTAAATGTGACAAGCGTCAACTTAATATTTTGACTACAAATATCACGGTATTGTCGAACAGACTAAGCTTGCGCTTCGTATTTGGTAGAATTAAACGACTCCTTGTACAAATTATACATTTCAATCAAATTCAAACAGCCGCCAGCAAAAATGTGTGTGATGAACTTGAATATTTATTCCTGGTCATGGATGTTATCTCTACATGTACTTTATAAAGTATGTATATATATTATCGTCATCTTGTACCCATAGTACAAGCTTTACTTTGCTTGGGACACTGGGTCGATTCGTGTTAGATGGTCCCTTAAAATTTATTTATTATTTGAAAAAAAATCTGTTCAGACACTAAAATTTAACGTAATTTTTGTCTTATATGTTTATTATTTGTTTTCTTGGCTTGTTTTTTCCGTATTTTTTTTTTTAAACTTGATTAGATTTTTACTTTCTTTGTTGCTCCAAATATTTTTTAAATTACACGTAAGTTACCGACATCTTTTTTGCTATTTTACTTTACAATTGCCTGTCGTGCCAACTAAGCAGCTGCCATCTCTAAATTACGGACAAAGACTTAAAAACCCGGACATTTGGCGTAACTTGGATTTCCCCCATTAATAAAATAAAAAAAAATTGCTTTATTTTTTATTGACATTAAACCCCGGACGGCTTCGAAATAGGACAAATCCGGGGTAACCCGGTCGGATGGCAGCCCTAGTGGTGACTGGTTTACTGTAGGTAATGGCGACATATGGCTATTATTGTACTCCAAACAACCATCGGTACTGATTGGAGAAAACTGTATCATAACCAAAAGTAAGCCTAATTTGATACGTAAGTACTAGGTAGAAAAGGTAGGGACATCTTACGTCCGCAACGATGACGAGCAAGCATACTGAGATAACTGCCACTTGTACTTGATAGGTGTACTGCGTACAGTGGTACAAGTGACTTATCTCAGTATACGATGTTCTAAATTAAAAAACGGTGTTAGTTATATCAGTATACGTCACTTTATTTCGAAAACTAGCAGTAATTTTGTCATGAAAATTGTATAGCATGTAGATATAAGTATTTTGATCCCAAATATGCAAAAAAACGAAAATCGTAAAAATGTCAGTTGCATCAGTATACGTAGGAGGTGTCGATAAGGGTTTGCACGAGCCGGATTTTCGTGGCCCTTGTGATGTGTCGGTTCCTCCATACTTTCTTCAGCTTGTCCATTGCCGTTCTAGTTATCCCCATACGTCGCTTTACTTCATCTACGCAGCCGCCATTGTTAGATATTAAAGCTCCAAGGTAAATGTAGGATTGCACCACGTCGCAATTCACAATTCTTGTCACTTCAGGCGAGTTGTTATTGGCGCGGTCTATTATCATTACTTTGGTCTTTTTGCGGTTTATCTTTAAACCAAACATAACCTAACTTAATTTATAGGTTGACATTTTCAAGATTTCTGGAAAATGTATGACATATAATATATGTATATACGTACATACATATGCATATGTAACGTTAAATTCGAGCCGATATTTATTGGTCATATCGATAAAATAGAAGAGCCAATAGAAAATTTTCACTAGAATATAATATAACACAGTATTTTCGTGAGGCATATATTTAATAAAATAAATGTATTATGCGGTTTACACTCCCGTGAAATTGTCTGGAATGACCCGACATATTTCGAACGGCATCAAAAAAAGATTTCAACAATCAACATCAATAACTATTTACCTAAACGCGAAATTCAGTCTAATCCATTTAAATTGTTTCCAAACACACATGACTAAACACATCACTTACAGTGACTTATACCCAGATGACGCGCGTGGGTCAATCCGCATAACGGTACCGTATAAATCAGAGAGGCGAGTAATAGCTTCATTACCATTAATTAAAGACGACAGACCAGCGGTGGGCGTTTTTGTTTATCACGCCGTGGGAACCGCGGACAGTACTGTTCTCATATGGCGCGTGTGTCGTTTGCTTGTGACACTTCGATCTATATTCTATTGGTTGTTCGGCTTTTCATTCTTCAGTTGGGCTGTTTCAATAAAAAACCGGCCATGTGCGAGTTAGATGCGTGCAAGAAGGGGTCCGTACCATCAAAGAAAATTACTGGCCGGGTTAAGTTTGCACCAACGATACAAACGAGGTGCAAATTCATCGCAACCCAGTTGTTATAGCGGCAACAGAAATACATCATCTGTGAAAATTTCAACTGTTTAGCTATTACGGTTCATGAGATACAGCCTGGTGACAGACAGACAGGCGGACGGACGGACATAGGACAGTGGAGCCTTAGTAATAGAGTCCCGTTTTTACCCTAACCTAACCTCTGTAGACGACACCTTCCATTTAGACAACAGAGGTTACCTTATTGATTACAGTAAGTGATAAAGCCGAAACATCGCTAAATTCGCGGTATCAGAAATCCTCGTCAGTTTAAGGCTATGTATAATTACTTATATGGCAGTATTACCCATTTGCTCTTTATTATTTTCGGTAATTTTGTACAATATTCGGCCTTTTGGGAAACCCACCCAATAATTACACATTCAAGACTTACCTAAGCCATTAAACTGTGGTAAAGAGTTTTTATCCAATAGACAACGAGCAACTGGGAAACTAACAATATTATGACAAAAAAATATTGGAGACGTAGATACATAAAAAAATGCCACGTAATAAAAGTTAGATGGCGAAAACAGGCACCCGTCTCACATCACAACGCACTCTCAAATAATTGAAAGGAGATTTTAGTCTGAAATGGTGCCACACTATTAAGGGATGTAATGTACCTAAGTAAGTAATCACTTCAATTATTTGCAGTTTCTAGTTAATTGAAAAACACTAAAATTGTTACTGTATACTTTTTTCTCTTCTTCTTGAAGAGGTGAATTTTGATTACGATAATTTCGTACATTTCTACAATAAATTAGACCTCCTAGAAGACCGTTGCACATTCGAAGTCTGTCAACATTTTGCTTTTACAGTTTTCGACTTTAAAAAGACATGAACATGTAAAAAGATGTGCAACGGTCTTTCGAGGTCTTAATTTTGAGTAGAAATGTTTCTACTCAAAATACTCGATGTCGAAAGATTTTGCTTTTACAGTTCTATAATAATATAGTTAAGGTGCAGTGGGGCAATTTCGACTAGTTAGTTATAAAGTACAACTTTGAGTACTGAAATATACCATTTACAGTACTTTTACTGACAATTGATTGCATTCATGCAGTAAATTAGTAACTGAGGTTTTATTTTTTCGAACCCATATCCAAAAATATTGACTCTAAATACCTTAAAATGTGTGTTTTATATAAAAAGGCAAAATTAGTCGTTTTTCTCCCGCCGAGGGGCAACTGCAACTATTGATAGTAAGTTCCGTTACAGTAAACTTACATTGCTAAAACTGAGCCCCAGAGCTTATTCATGGGACCAGCAATCTAAATTGGACTCTTGTATTTATGCAGCTTGGTTTATTTTTGCAAAAAAAGGCTTACAAGATTTTAGCGGGATAATTTCAACTGCTCTCCATAGTAAGTAGTGATGGGACTCATGATATTAAATATAAGTCGATAGATATATGTCTACAGGTCTATAAATATTTTTTTACAAATTAAATTATTGTATTTTTTACCATTTTAAAACATAATAAAAACAAAACAAAGTCTATCATAAAAATGTAATATAAAAAAAACAAGAGAGATTTAACTTGTATTTTAATTCCGTACAATTCTAATTTGACATAAGTATGATAATCCCATGAGTTTGTAAAAAAAATATTTTCTTTATTTATTTATTTATTATAAACAAAATTTATACAGCATAACAGTTATTACCAATACACTGTACAATTTATAAACATTCAAAAGAATATAAATAAAACTTAAAAGTTAGGAAATCCCACAATCATCCATCGCCTCACAATACCTCAGGAGCATTCGACACACATCCGTCCATCGACTCGCAAACAAATCAATCTCTGGTACAGATGACAGCAGCGCGATTAGAAGTTTGAGAGCCAAAACGATGGGGAATTTCTGTGTGTTACTGTGCGTGTTAGCGGGACAGCGAGATTACAGTTTCGGGGACTAAGGGCATTTTTGGGAACAAATGGAATAACAAGTCTGATACTGGGCTATGATGGGTCTGTACTTATCTATGTATGTAATTACTTATTTTCCAAATAGACGTTTAAATATTTAATAAACTCATAAATTGTTTCATTATTCATTACATTACCGAACATATTAATATTTTCATTCTACACACTATCTCTTATTTTTTTGGCTCAGTATTCTTTGCACTCAAATGTAACCAACTCGTTCAATTAACCATGCGTTTATCACCAAACTTATAGTTGAAACTGGTGCGAAAAAGACGATTAATAGTAAGATTCGCATAAAAAGTTGATGCCATCCTTTTCTGATTAACTGATAAGGATTGCAACCAATTTCTAGTAACAAATATGATTACTTATATCCTTCGGTTTATTAAGTTCGCACGTGGTAATATAAAGTTATTTGCTCAGTGTTTATTTAAACGACGAATTTACATCGATAAAACTCTCGAATCGTGCACATCACTAGTATTTGTTAATTTTCATATACAATTTGGTGGGGTAATTTCAACTACCAAATAGTCGAAATTTGCCGACATCTCAATTTTAGAGGGGTTATTTTGACTGTCGCCAAAATACAATTAAAACATAAAGTATATCATAAATAAGTAACATACGAACATGAAATAGATTATAAATATGCGACTCAGCTTTGAAAAACGTCTCAAAACACATTAAAAACCACTATTTCGTGAATAAATTTAAAGAGCCCTCGCACGTGCACACAGTAAATTTCGTCGAAAACAATATTAGTGCAGTGATTGAAGCATTATTGCTCCGAATTTTTTTACTGTGAAGCGAATTGCATACTATTTTGGAATTAGGTTCATCTTACCCTTAACTTCAAAAGTGAAAATGATTTGAACTCCGCAACCAACCTGGGGGTGGTTGCCACCCCTTCTCGGAGGTGAAAGGTTTTTTTTTCAAAATAACCTCGGATATCGATAGAAGGCCTAATTTTAAGCAAAAAATCATCAATAAAGTTTTTCAAAAAATCCAATACTTTTCAAGTTATTGGCAATTGAAAATTCGCAATTTTTTCACGTTTTTCATCGGTTTTTTGCAAATATCTCCAAAAATATACGTTTTATCGAAAATTTTATAAAAAACAAAATTGTAGCAGGTAAAATAATGAACAATTTGGTTTTTTATAAAGTATTCTAAGTGCAATATTAAGCTAGATATTAAAGATCAAAGCCGTTTTTTATTTTGTTTGAAATTTAATCAATGTGGTCAATGCCATCTAGCGGCGAGCAGATGCATTTTATGCATTCTAATATAAAAGGGTTTTGTAGTGCTTGAAATAAGCTTTAAAATGAGCACTATTAAAAGTTTTTTGCACGTAAAATAAGTGAGCTGTATTGCAAATAAGGGGAGCATCTAATGTTTTTTCTTTTAAATCAATGGGTTTCATAAGTGCCATTTCCACCAAAATTAAAATTAATCGTATTCCGCCTAGAATTAACTTTATTATGAAGAGTTTGATAGATAGTATCAGTTTGGCTACTTCAGGACACATATTTTTCAAAAAAGTCACGATTAATAACAAAAACAATATTTCAAATTTAAGAAAAACCCACTTTTTTTTCATAATATCTCAAAAATGACGACAGATACGTATAAAAGTATATGAATTAAATATTTAGGTATTTTTCTGACAAATAATTTGTTTTTTTTTTCTGTCAAACAAAAATTGACGGAGATATGATTGTTTAAAGAGCGCGTGGCAGCGCAATCACAGCCTCTCTTAAGCCCTTTAACCCTTCACCGTTTTAGGAAAGGGTTTTTTTCTATATATTGCAATAAAGGATATTGTAGCTCTCTTAATTACCTTTACAATGGTTTTTTATAAATTGTGATAGCATGAAAATTGAAGGAGTTATGGTCCAAAAACTTATCATATTTTTTTCTACTTAGTTACTGAAAATTTCGGAGTGAATATTTGGAGCAATGTGAAAGTATAATAGAGACCCACAACTATTGTAATGTGTATATATATATATACTAGCTGTTGCCCGCGACTTCGTCCGCGTGGAATCTTATCTTGAACAGTTTACATCTTTATTATATTATTTTCAGATCTAAACAATGTTGAAATTACTTTTCTTTTTTTGCAAGTTGATGATTTTGATGTTGGTTACTGTAATTCAACAAAAAATAAATAATAATAAATATTGAAGTGCTGCTCCCATACCTACAATAAACGTGTTTTTTTTGCCATTTTATACGTAATGGTACCGAACTTCGTACGCGAGTTCGACTCGCTCTTGGCCTCTTTTTAGTTTTTTTTTAGGCTAAATTGCTCTAATTACGCGGAATCATTATGAACTCAGGTTTCAAGTCCCGCACTCAAAATAAATATTTGATCTTCAAACAAATTTTCAACCCCTTTTTCACCACCTTCTGGGCTGAATTTTCAAAAACGAATTCACTTTTCTTGTATTCTGATAATATGCCCTTAATACAAAGTTTCAAGTCCTGCGCTCAAAAAAATGTTTGATCTCAATACAAACTATCAACCTCCTTTTTACCGCCTCAGGGGTTGAATTTTCAAAAACGCTGAAGTTACTTTTTTTGATTTCTAATTATATGCCTTTATACAAAGTTTCAAGTCCGGCGCTCAAAAAAGATTTGATCTCCATTCCATTCCAAACATTCAACCCCTTTTTAGGGTTCCGTACCCAAAGGGTAAAAACGGGACCCTATTACTGAGACTTCGCTGTCCGTCCGTCCGTCCGTCCGTCTGTCACCAGGCTGTATCTCAAAAACGGTGATATCTAGACAGTTGAAATTTTCACAGATGATGTATTTCTATTGCCGCTATAACAACAAATACTAAAAATAAAATAAAATAATTATTTAAGGGGGGCTCCCATACAACAAACTTGTTATAGATATATATATAGGTACGGAACCTTTCATGCGCGAGTCGGACTCGCACTTGCCCAATTTTTCACCATCTTCAGGGCTACATATATTTTCAAAAACGCTGAATAACTTTTTTTGTATTCTAATAATACGCCTCTATTTAAAGTTTCAAGTCCCACACTCAAAAAATTTTTTAATCTTCATACAAACTTTCAACCCCTTTTCACCACCTTCCGGGGCTGAATTTTCAAAAATGCTGAAATTTCTTTTCTTGTATTCTAATTATATGCACTAATACAAAGATTAAAGTCCCGCGCTCAGAAAAAGGTTTGATCTCCATTCAAAGATTCAACCCCTTATTTACCCAGTTTCAGGGATGAATTTTCAAAAACACTTAAATCAGTTTTCTTTTATTTTATTTTAATACCTATTTACAAAGTTTCAAGTTCCTAGCTTAAAATTAAAATTGAACCCCGAGACAAACTTTCATCCCCCTTTTAACCCTCTTAGAGGTTGAATTTATAATGACGTTAAATTAATGTTATTTTGTTATTATTATATACGCCTTAGTAAAAGAATTTGTAATAGAATCAAACTTTCAACCCTTTTTAACCATATTAGGGGACCAATTATTGAAAACGCTGAAACTACTTTCCTTGTATTTTAATTATATGCCTTTATACAAAGTTTAAAATCCCACGCTCAAGAAAAGGTTTGATCTCCATACAAACTTTCAACCCCCTTTTTACCACCTAAGGGGATGAATTTTCAAAAACGCTGAAATCACTTTTGTTCTATTTTATTTGCATAACTTTTTACGAAGTTTAAAGTTCCTAGCTTGAAATTAAATTTGAACCCCAAGACGAACTTTCATCCCCCTTTTAACCCCCTTAGAGGTTGAATCTTTGATGACGTTAAATTAATGTTATTTTGTTATTATTGTTATTATATTATATGCCTTAATAAGAAGTTTCAAAAGGAATTTGTAATGGATTCACACTTTCAACCCCTTTTTAACCCTTTTAGCGGACGAATTTTTGAAAACGCTGAAATAACTTTTCTTGTATTCTAATAGTATGCCTTTACACAAAGATTCAAGTCCCGCGCTCAAAAAAATACTTGATCTCCATACAAACTTTAAACCCATTTTTTACCCTTTTAGGGGTCGAATTTTTGAAAACGCTGAAATAACTTTTCCTGTATTTTAATTGTATGCTTTTACACAAAGATTCAAGTCCCGCGCTCAAAAAAATACTTGATCTCCATACAAACTTTCAACCCCTTTTTTACCACCTTAGGGGATGAATTTTCAAAAACGCTGAAATTAGTTTTCTTTTATTTTATTTTAATATCTTCTAACAAAGTTTCAAGTTCCTAGCTTTAAAAAAAACTTGTATCCCATACACACTTTGCACCCCTTTTTAACACCCTTAAAGATTGAATTTTTCAAAATCGCTTCTTATCTCTAGCCCACGTTATAAAAGTAACCTACTGTGCAAAAATCAACTCTCTAACATTAGTAGTTTCGGCTGTGCGTTGATGAGTCAGTCAGGACTTCTTCTTTTATATATATAGATATACATAATATGGCTCATATATTTTGGAAACCTAGGCATGAATACATACCAACGTTCTTATATGTATATATAAATATAACACATTTGAGTGAAGGGGCCAACGAAAAAGCCATGTGATCAGCTGTGCGTGCTCCGTTTATTCGTTATAATGTGACCAGTATATTTCCGTCTGCAAAGGAATGAGCACGTGTTTAATATAATATTTTAACTAGACACCCATTTTGTTTAATAAAAAAATGTAAGTAGATAAAAAACCTGTTTTTTTAATAATATCTTATTGCAACAAAAATATTCATCCAACGGATTGGGGGTGGGTCATGAATGACGGTTTATTAAATCCACTTAAGTCTGTAGATCCACCCGCACCACAAGAACTGCTGAAAATGATTTTTTGCAACTGCAAAAAAGGATGTGGAGCGTCTTGCGGATGCAGAAAATTTGGTCTGTTTTGTAATAGTACCTGTGGAACGTGCAGTGGAGATAACTGCCAAAATAGCCCTCCAATTCAGCCAGAAGATGTTGAATGTGACAGCGACTCCGACATTGAGTCATGAATAATAATATTATATTTTAATAATAATAGTACAATTTTATATAATTTGAAAATATTTTATTCAATAAATGGCAATTTTTTACTCTAAATTAAATTATTTTTAAATATGTAATCATATATATTTACTGTTTTAATTTAGGGGTAGTTTTAAGGGTAGAAAAGCTTAAGAATATGATAATCATTTTCGAGAGTGTGGAATAATATTTAAATCCTTTTCATTTTATAAAAAAAAAATTAACAAATTTTTATCAAGGGGTAGTTTTCAAGGGTTGAAAGGGGGTTAAAAATTTGATAATTATTATAGAGAATATAAAATATTACTTACTCTATACTTACATCTTTTTGTCATACCAAAGTATTTTTTTGTGATTTTTTCAATTTAGGGGTTGTTTGCAAGGGTTGTAAGATTTTCAAGGGGTTGAAAATGATTTTAATATGAGGTAATTATGTTAGAAAATACTTTACAATTTCACCACTTACATGACATGTTTTCTAGCGATAAAATAGCTCAATGTAAATTTTTCCATTAAGGGGTTGTTTACACCCCTTAAAAATAATAGGCGGAGTTCAGATCATTTTCACTTTTAACGTTAAGGGTAAGATGACCCTAATTCCAAAATTTCATGCAAATCGGTTAACAGTAAAAAAATTCGGAGGTAAGGCCGTATTTTTCGCTTCAATGACTGCACTATATGGCCGCGTAGATCAGAGAGCATTCGTTCTATCGACGCCATCTATCGTGAAATTATAAAAGTACTTTTCCGCTATCCGGACATAGATGGCACTCTAATAAATGATGAAAAACATGGAAGATATTTCGATTACTTGAAATTTCCCGCAGTTGAGATTGCCCCGCTGGACCTTATATATAAAGGTTATCCTGCTTTAAAATTGCCATTTATCTGTACCTATTCGTTTCCTTCTGATCCACTTCTGCTCTAAATCTAGTTTAAGGCCAATCACTGAACAACGTGTGTGTTGATGTCCGCGATATGTGACTTCGAATATTAACTCGCATCACATAACCGTATCGAAGTCATAACAACCACGAGCTGGGCTGTATGAAGTAGATAGCTCGTACCTTTTTCCCTTTGACAGGTTCTTCTTTCAAGGCCCGATCATTCCCGAAATGATTCGGATAACGACAGCACAGCACAGCTTCTTTCAGGGACTGAATTCTGAGGGCCTTTTCACTCCGGTTGTCGATCGATTTCAGGCCCGAGATCCTGTTACTAGATAAATGTCTTCTTACCGATGTGCTCTATTCGAAGTAGCCATCTTGACAAATTCTATCTCATGGAGTTCGAGGAGAACTTCGGGCTTTATGAATTTAGTTTATCTATCAGTTTATCAGTTTATTTATTGCTGTCATAGGTACATTTACAGATGGTACATTATACATTGTTTCCTATATACTATGAAACCCTGTAGGGCACTGCATCATTTGACAGGATGTCAGTTTACAGTTTACTAATAATAAATATTATAAGTACATACAAAAGTTATGTGGTTGAACCCTCACCTTGGTCTGTACAAAGTTTTATTTAAAAAGTTTGACTTATTAAACTACATATATATAAAAAATAAAAAGTATTACCTATATATTGTAATATTTGTAATATAACAATAACCTTCCTTCAACTGACAATGACTTGTTAATATCACTAAATGTAACTGGAATAGCAACAATTGAGATCTATTGAGTATATTACGGCATAATGTTCGTGATCGCTCAAACAATTTTTTTTCTCGGTAGCACGGCCAAAGACGCGGTTTAATTAAAATTCGTTATAGTTTGTCTACAATCTATATACTACCTAAGATCTTAAGACTTGAACGGCGAGAACAGATCGGAAAAGACAGATTTTGCAGAACAATCGTCCAAAAGCAACATGAATCTCTGATATAGTAAAAGTTTTCTAAGATGTGCCAATGGTCATAAAGAGGTAAGAGTAAACTTTACATAAACATGCATGACCCCCCGATTCCTTTGTCTTACTCGTGTAGAAAAGTTCGGTTTAGGACAAATGTAAGCAAGTAACAACAAACAAAGGATCCTTATTAGTTACCTAAAAAGCGCGGACCTTCACATACTCGTTCTATACTATTACGACCGTATACAATAAAACAAGAAAGTATACAGGAAACAATAAAACAAAAATGCTTTAATCCTTAAAACTCTACAGACTCGCTTTGTACCGACAGTTGCAAATGTCACGAGCCATTTTTATAATCCTTTTGTCCATTCGTATTGGGGATAAGATATTTTGTGAGAATAATCACTTCCCAGAATCATCATGGTGTTTTCTGATGATTTTTTGCACAGAAGTTACGAATTGTTTTTGGGTGATTAAATTTATTTTGTTTGAAAGTTCACCTGTATTTTTTTACTTTATATACAAATGTTTATATTTATTTATTAGACATATGTACAATAAATTAATAACTGATACTAATGTTTTAAAAACGTTTCGATGATTTATTCCAAATAAAGATGGAATATATTCTCTTATGATAGGCGTACAATTCTAGATGGATAATAGTCTTATAAAGTAGGAGGAATACCGATATTGTCACTAATTTGGCCCTGCCCCTAAAAAAGTCAAAGTCAAAGTCAAACATTTATTGCATATCACATTACATAATTTTTATGGAATAATTGAAAGGTATACATGTGACACCCTGCAAGGGCACTGCAACATAAGAGGACTAACACTATTTTCTTTTAATTTTTAAATAAGTATACAAAACAATTTAAATTTCAAATTATAAACATTTACATCTACATTTACATTTATATTTACATCTAAACAGTTACAAATTATATTTAGGGCAAGAGCTATCGAAGTATATGTAATTTATTTCTCGTTAAAAAATTCGTCCAGGCTGTAGAAACATTTGCCGATTAAATAATTTTTCAAATGTTTATTAAATTGCTCTAAGTCACCTTGTCAATGTCACTGAATGTAGCTAGAATAGCAGATATAATGAACATTGTCAAAATTATCCGCGTTATCGCAAAATCCTCCTATGTGATACAGCTATGTTACAGATGTACCGCCAACGCAACAAAATTATTTCTAAAACTGCATTCTTACATTCTTTTACACAGAATTCACCAATTATCTGAATGAATGTCCAATCTCTTCACCAATATTTACTGATGACAAAAATAAAGTAAATAAAGAAGTCATCGACAAACGGAACTCCACAAAAACATTTACTCGGTCAAATAATTGTTAAGATCTTTCCCTCAACACGAAGGCCAAGCAAGTCGACATTGTTTGCTCTTGATTCGAAGTAATGCCGGTTACCCACTGAAAGTGCTATACATACAGTAGCACTCGTACTGGTTTATTATGTTCTATATTCTATTACGTATATTATTAGTACAAAATTGGGATAGCTAGATTTTTCCTCTTTTCGCAAAGTAGGTAAACAAAATGTGAGAGATGTTAGGTCATGGTCCCTGGACCCTGCCTGCCCTGAAACAGTTCAAGTCATGTCAAAAAATTTTTTTTTTGACATGACGAACTGTTTCAGGGCTTTTTAGCCCTCCCTAGCAGTGAATCGGTTTATGGGTCATGCCCCGTTTTTTTAGGCTAGCAGTAATATCACATGTGTGTTTAGCAAACAGAAGACTGAGAAAGAAAGGCATTTATAAAGGTATTTAGACTACTAGGTAACATGGTACTAAATGCAACAACAACATAAATATAGTAACTTATCCGCCCCCGAATCCGAATCAGGGAAACTAAATGTGTGGCAAATGGCCGGGGCGTCTTATGTTATGAGCGACACTTCATAGCTTGTCTTGAGCCCTTTACTGCTGGTCCGTCACCCTAAACCACGCAAAACTGTATTTTTAAAACAGTCGAGGCGATTGAGAAAAGATCCTGCCTTTTCCGTTCCGAGTGAGTCCAGCAATATGCTTAGCATACGGTAGCTTATCCACCTTTGGTTCACTGCCTTAAACTACAGAGAATGGAACTGTCTATTTAAAACAGTCGGCGGCGTCGGCGCGATTGAGAAAACAGCCCGCCTCCCGTTCCCACGCCGGCTTCCGGCGAGGCGAATTTTGACAGATAACTTCGGATTACTAACTATATTGGTACGGTCAACATAAAAGTATAACTGATTTCAATTAATTTAGTTCTCTTCTGACAGTTTTACGTATTGGAAGCTAGTTAAATACCTACATGGCTTGGCTGACTTACCTTCAGGGCCTGGCCACGACTTGTCGGCATGGCAACAAATAGAGCGGCAACCGCGCGCTGCGGCTTGTGGCGTGCTTCGTATATTGGTATTTTTTATGTTTACAGCTCGCCGCTCACCGCTGCCACTGTCACTGGTCGCGCGTAGTGCAGGGCCGTTAAGTTAAATTGTAAAAAAGAAGAAGCCCTCTTAAAATATAACCCTATCAACCCAACAAAATGTCATAAGCGTCCTGGTCAATACATTGGTATTGTGAAGTGTCTACTAGTACCTACTTAGCGGAAAGGCAAGCCTTTTTAGGAGTAAGTTCGGCTTGCCAGCCAAATCAGGATCATGACACACCCGTTATAAGCTTGAGTCTCCGTCGCCAATAACAAAGACGTAAAGTGTTACTTTAACGGAGATGCAAGACTTTGCGCGACAGCTGCAGCATGCGCGATATGTGTGTCTCGCTCACTCCTATAGCCAGCCGCGTTCGAATCTCTTTCTCAATCGCTCGCGATGCCGCTGACAATATTCCTTGAAGTGAACCCCTCACGATACTAAAACTTGGGGCCGCTCGTGCCCGTCGTAGGATTTAATTCTATGAAATTTTGCGAATGCTAAAATCGCCATTTAATTCAGATTTTCTTGCCGTCACTACCGGAATGGTCTTCAATTAGGCTCGAACGAACTAGTTCTGTAATACAGCCTTTATTGCCTGTAGACAATTTATCCCAACTCAAACGATTTTGAACGCAAACTTAACTGTTTTTAGTGGGCGGAACCAAACGATATTGTCTTGTCTGGGATTTGTGAACTTTCTTGCAACTGTTTTGACTATTGTTAGTCTGTATAAGGTGCTATTTTATGGCTTTGTCAGGGTTTTCGTTTGCATTTAATTCCATTACATGACTCGATTTTTTTTTCAAAAAGAGTATTATTTTTCAATGTTTTTTTTTACGCTCAATTTTCATGCCCATATCGTCACGTTGTTATAGCTAATGATTGTTTATTTTAATTTCGATCAACGTGACACTACATTTTTTTCATTAAATTTTTTTGTCACACTTTTAATTTCTCGTATGAGGTTTGAATTTGAATTTACAAACGATTCTGAGTAAGAAGAGCCTCAAAAAAATTTTCTGAAAAATACCTAACTAATAATTGGCTAATTTCGACTAATTTTCTATAATATGGCTATCACATTGATGTTTTTAAACTAAAAACGTGGGCGATATCTTAATATTCATTATAAAACAGACAATCTTCATTATTTAATTGTGGATAATTTCGAAAGGTCAAGTGAATGCTTTTTAATTTTACGTCTCAAGTTAATTAGTCATTCTTATGCATCATTAATAATAATTTGTTCTTGCCTTAACTCTCAGAGTACCATTATTGCTGTTTAACATTCAAAAAACACGCACAGCCTTATTTATTTTATGAGCGTAGATAACAAATCGATTTAATGCAAATCTAATGATCGTCAATGTTCTGGCCATGTTACCAGTAGACACTACGAGGTTGATCTATTAAGAAACGAATTGACCATCGTTTTCTCGGGGCAAGCAACCGGGCCAATTTAAGAAGGTGTCATGTGGTTTCAGTTTTGTGTCGTTGGTTGTGGCTTGTTGGTTTGGCAGTGTAATACGGTAGGCAGTGAGAGGGGTGTGGCGGGGCGGGAGGGCATGCAAATGGCAGAGTTATAATACTCGGCCACGGAGCGGGTCGACGGCGACCGTGGGAAAACTATCGCCTGTGGCGAGCCAAGACCAGAGACGGACTGCGAAGGCGCCGAAATTACTTATAAGTAGAATAGGAGCCAGTTTCTATCATGAACAGTCGTGGTCGATACCGGCTCTGGCGAATTTTTTTCCATCTTGAACTAGCTGGTAAATGGTACTAATACTGCACCTTTAGCTAGCACATCTTGCCGTGGCTTCGTTTATCGCCTGACTGGGCATCACCCTATTTCCTGGTATGGTATTGTAAAGAACGAGACAAATAATGTGCATTGTATGTGCGTGACAAAAAGTCGCGTGTCACAGTTGTGCTGGTTCTAAAGTATTTGAGAGATGTAAACACCAGCACATCTTCATCTCTGTATGCTACTGTCTCATAATGGAAATAAGAACCATCAATCTTTGGAGACGATATTGGTGACAATATACGTATAGCCGACAAAAAATATAGCCGAAATAGGCAAAAAATATAAACGTATAGGGCAATTAAATTAAGCAAATTGGGAAACGTATTTGGCCAATTTTTTAATAAAGCGTTTTCATTGAGGATGGTGCAGGAGTGCGCTGGCGACAGTTCGTTGCAGATGTATGCATAGCAGACGGGGGTCACGATCCTCAACATTTTCTAGAGCGACTGAGGAGGAGTAAACTGTTTCAATGTGAAGTGTGCTAGAACTCCCTGACTGATTATGGTCGTGTCGTGAGTCGTATCAGCCAAGTCCGTCCCCTCCAGAGCGCACGGGCAGGGAGCAACTGAGGAGTACACCTTTTCAGTGTTAAGTGTGGTAGAAGTAGAACTTCCTGACTGATTATGGTCGTAAGTCATACCAGCGAAGTCTGTCCCCTCGCCCTAGTGCAGAGCGCACAGGCTGGGAACGACTGAGGAGTACATCTTTTCAGTGGCAAGTGTGCTAGAACTCCACTGATTAGGATCGTAAGATGACAATTTCCGACCAGCCAAGTCCATCCCCTCGCGCTCATGCAGAGCGCACGGGCTGGGAGCGACTGAGGAATACATTTTTTCAGTGTCAAGTGTGCTAGAACTCCTTAACTGTTTATGGTCGTAAGACCGTGGCAATTTCCGACCAGCCAAGTCCGTCCCCTCGCGCTCGTGCAGAGCGCACGGGCGCGTGACGGCGGCGCGCGCCGCAATCACGACTCGACGCGCGACTTCTTGACGCAACACAACCGGAACCCGAATCTTGGCGTGTTCGAGTTATCTTCTCTCACAGGTGAAGAGAAAATCTTCTGGTTTACTACTTAAAACTTCTAGAGATTCAATACTCTACCAGCACACGCGAGTTTTTCATGAAAACCTTCTGAACGTTTCTAGATTCTACGCGCGGCTTCTTCGCCAACCGCAACACATCTGAAAGCCGAATCCTAAGTTCAGATGTGAAAGAGATATCTTCTGGACTTTCACTCACATCCTGGGAGCAATTTTTAATCTGAAACGAGATTATTTTTATTAAATTTGGAACTCAAATCTTATTGAGTACTTACAAATTATCTTATTCGTTTACAGATGGAGAGAAATTCTTTTACTTGTTCATATCGGGCAAGCCTTTGCAAGTTTTATGAGGAGGTTCTGAACTTCACGTGAGACTACATAATATTAATACAACCGAGTACACTGACGTGTACCTAGAAATATTTTTTCCGCTTATGACGAAGAAATGATTATTATCAAAAAAATCTTGGGAGCAGTCTAGACGAATTCATCACGCCATAAGAATAGAAAAAATTAGTTTGTCAAGAGGTAATAAGAAGTGTCTGGAAGATATCGATATCAATTGTCCCATTTTCATGAAGAAAAGGTTTTGAACTTTACGTAAGACTGTCTGATATAATACAACCGAAAACCCTGACATAATAATTATTTAAAAAAACCTTGTACGCAATTCTTTCTATTTCTTAATTCTAGAAGAATTCATCATACCTTAGGAATAAGACTAGAATAAAGTTCATACAGCAACAGTTTTTTTTACTTAGTCAGAATGGTAACCATATTTTTTAAGAAAAAATAATTCTGTCGAGCGAAAGGTAATAAGGAGTGTCAGGAAGAAATCGGAATCAACTGTCCTATTTTCACAACCCGGAGCTCAGAAAAGACTTAAAAGACCTTGTCGTCACTATTTTGTCAAAAGTGTACAAAATATAAGTACAAATAGTCATAGGACCTCTCGGTTGCAGTCTTCTTAGCCTAGTTACATGAAGGTCAAGTGCGGTCGCGGCTTTCTCACACGCTCTCGAGTTCACGTTTGCCAGACTTCACTTACGAGGCATCTTAAATATTACAAGACGGTTGCAGTATATTTCCAGTCAATGGGACAAGTTACGATGACCGTATAAAAAACGCTTTAAATGGAAATATGGAAAAAGGCAGATCTTGTAAATTATCTACCGCAACACAAAAAAAAAACGATTTTAACTAGTGGCAAGCAATTTGTTTTATAACATACAAAGATGAATCTTTGTAAAAGATCAATTGAGCTTACCTAACAATTCTTCTTCGGTACACTCTTTACAGAGTGTTCGTGGCCATTAAATGTATCATCTTCTTCTTCTTCTCATTATGTATTTGTGGAGTTTTAAGTGACCCGTTTGGATTTTTTATGATAAACATGGACTAGATCACATGATCACACAAAAAGTGTTTAGTTAACTATCTCAAGACCATGGACGTTTTGTTATAATAATGTGCGTAAATCGTGTAATTTAAATCAATATAGATCACATTGGGAAATAAATTGGAAAAATTGCTCCCATTGTATTACTTAACTTTCAGAAACAGAAGAAACATATGTCCTATTTCAATCAATTTTTCACCTATAGGCGTGCTGTACGTAAGTAGCAGACTAGCGTTGAATATGAATGAGTATTTAGCCTTATCTAAGATACAACTATAGACATAAGCTTAGTGTAATTATCCAATCTGAGCTCTTGGAATCAGGGCGTCGATTCTTCGAAACGTTATTCACTTGTTTATCACTACCGAATGATTCACAAACGTTCCGTGACGTCGCCATCGCTTCCGTGATTTCTCGATTCTATTTCATGATTCATCATACATTGATGACTTGTCAAACGATTACAAAGTGAAGTGCGGAACAAAGTGCGTCTTGGATAAAGAATAGATGAAACAACTCGAATTTCTGACAATGACCAGAAAGAAGGAAAGCAGATGTAAGTACCAGTAAGATGAAAGGCGAGTTAGAAGGGTTACGTAAAACTGGAGGCAAATTCGATGAAGCACGAGGCTCGAGTTTGGCCCGAACTTTTACTTTTTGTAATAGCGCAACAGATGCCACAAACAAAATATGTAATTGATTCAGACTTAGGGAATTATATTACTACTGCTTTCAATAATATGGTAAACGCAAGCAATAGGGCTTTACTCTGATCCACCTAATTCGATACTGAATAGAATAGTTACATTGTTAGGTAAATATTTACACACAATGAAAACATCGAATGCGACAAACGCCAGTTACAGGTATTTTACATTTCTTTATTGAGGTAACATTGTAAGCAAATATATATGTAACTATGTAGTAAGTGGCATATAAAAAGACGACTAGTGCATATTTAGTTCGATAAGTAAACACATAATGCCATGTACCTGTAGCTAATGACGAAAACATTAAACAAAACATTTCAACAGATGTAAAATCCCTCTGCAAAAGACTAATCTAATTTGTACGCCTTAATCGTTATCTTTCTTTTGCGTGCCATAATCACAACAGTTTAAAATGGGCTAAGGACTAATTCAAATAGACTTTTAATCTAAGACCTACAATAGAATTACGTATCAAGGTGGGGCAGAATGTATAAATAATTGTGTAATTATCTAATTAGTATCTCTGTGTAAAATGACGTAAGGGGCAGGGTTTTCCTCTGGATTACGTCTTTTTGATCATCGGTTTAGTGTTGTTGACTTGATATTGTTTAATCAACTGAAACAGAAGTCTAGAAGGGCCCTGACCTATTCGTGGAAGCCCTGCCCGTCATTATAGTTAATTTAGACATCAAAGGCCAGTGGAGTACTTATAATAATTTGAAATCATCAGTTACAATAGTGCACTTGCATTTTATATTTAAATTAGACCTTGGATAAGCTTCTGGTAGTTAGGTATGCACAGTTACACCCTCTTATTGGTGACATTAATGTCACAAATTTTCAATTTTATCATGTGACGTTATTTATGGTAACAGTGTAATTTTTTTTCGAACCAACAGCTTTGCTCTATCCAAACTTAGTTAACTATAGATCATCCTTTTTGCCAAGTTAAGGGTTATAGAAAAAAAAAATCTTATTTAGATTTTTGACATAAATTACCTACTTTATGATTTTATTTACGAGTATTGAGAATACCTAACGAACCTAAACCTAACGAACCTACCAGGTTAAACTAGAGGTGATTAACGTCATTTTCAATGCGGGAGGTTCTCAAGGCGGGCACGACTAATGACTGACGGCATTGTCGTTGCCACTGTCGATCTCACCTGAACTGGCTCAGACTCGGCTCACCTGAATTGGCTTTAACCTAACCTAACTTACGTAACTAGTAGCAAGTCTTTCTGATATCTATATTTCATATAGTATTATGTCATCTGCTTATTAGCTCAAGTATTGTTTTAAGTTTTAATAATTATGCAGCATGTATTATTATACCCAGTAATATTGTCCCTTGTGAAAATTAGAGGTAATAATGTTATTACGATTACTGACTGCTATGTTATTTTAAATGTATGTATGTATGTAAACACTTTATTGCACATAAAACAATATTGACAAAAACTCAAAAACAATACATGTGTACAAGGGCGAACTTATCCCTGTAAGGGATTTCTTCCAGTTAACCTTTGAGCAAATGAGACAGAAAACTAGACATTGAAGTGATAGACAAACGAACAAACTAAAACGTGCAAATATACTAAATGTAAATAAATAAATAATAAATAAATAAATAAATATTAAGGGACAATCATACACAAATCGACCTAGTCCCAAACTAAGCAAAGCTTGTACTATGGGTACTAGACGACGATATACATAATATATAAATACATATATAGATTAACATCCATGACCCAAGAACAAATATTTGCACAAATATTTGCCCCGGCCGGGATTCGAACCCGGGACCGCCGACTCAGTAGGCAGGTGTCTACAAACCGAGCCAAACGGGTCGTCAAATATAACCTTAAGATAAATAAATGTATTAATAATTACAAACGTATATATTGTATTAAACATAAACTAATAAATACAAATAATGTAATAATAATAAATATTCAGTTTTATTAGCATTAAACTATAATATTAATAAACGAGATCAAGGATTGCAAAACCATAACTTTTTCGAATTTTCCTTAAATGATGCCAAGGATTGTGATTGCCTCACTGACACCGGTAACGAGTTCCACAACTTAACGGAGTGAACTGTGAAAGATTACCTATATGTCCGCGACTTATTGGGTGGAAAGGCAAGAGAGAGATTAACACTCGAGCGCAGGCGGTGACCACTTCCAGCCGCCATATAGGTAAATCTTTCGGAAAGGTAGAGAGGTGAAACCGGTTTGAACAACACATTATAGAGCAATGACAGGACATGTACATCCCTACGACGACGAATCGGAAGCCATCCCAGCTGCGAACGGAACTGAGATATATGATCAAACTTCTTAAGACCAAAAATATACCGAATACAGACATTTTGCAGACGTTCCAGCTTGTCAAGCAGCTCCTCTGTAAGGTCGAGGAATGCAATGTCACCATAATCGAGAATAGGGAGTAAAAGAGAAAGGGCGAGAGATAATTTAGTTTGAAGTGGAAGGAAATTCTGTAAACGCCTTAGAGAGTGGAGTGAGGCAAATAATTTCCTGCTAACTTCTGAAATGTGCGCTGACCACGAGAGTGTCTGGTCCATGATGATGCCCAGATTTTTGACAGTAGAGGAGAGGGGAATTGTTATTCCGTCAAAAATAATGTCTGGTACCACCAGGTTTGACAGTTTGGAGACGAAGTGAGGGCTACCAAAGACAATTGCTTGCGATTTCTTTGCATTAAATACTATGTCTATCAAAATTATGAATTAAGTCTTGAACGTATGCAAAACGTTTTTATAACTATTGAACGGCACGGCACCCAGATAAACGATAGATTGCAGCTCACCAATATTGATTGCGATGTAAAGTCCATTGTCAGTCCCGCACCTAGAATTAGTGCAGTACACTAATAGGGCCTGTTGCGTGCGCGGCCGTGGGAAGCGATGGAAATGCCACGGATCGACGCAATTTGAATTTAGTTATGGCCCGGAGCGATTCGGAATTGTTCGCTTTTTCTTCGGGTGCTAGGGACTGACCTTGTGGTTAGATAGCTCAATCTAAAGAGGCGCGTCCCAGCACCGTGACTCTTTCGGGGAATTCTATCAGAGTGACAGTATTCTTTTCATACTTATAAAATGAAAAAGAAAATTGTTGGTATTATTTCAATATGTTATATCAACCTTTCTGTGAACTGAAGGGTGTCCACTGTCCATGTCGTCAAAATCTTTACATACAGAACACTTGAACGCAGATACACTGACAATAGTATGAATTTCCAGCAGGACGGTCGAAGTTCCTAATTTCGCCGTTTCACTGATAAGTTGGTCGCACTATAACTTTGGCTTTCTGTTTATTTTAAGGGAGCTGTACTAGCCGTCACGTGCCCGACAAAGTAGACGTTTTGGTGGTACCCTTTCGTCGTCGTCTGTCGCATGACAAATCTATTCTATCCCTTTCCTATCAATAGTGCGAGAAACGTGGATGATACTGTGCCGCATAATAAGCGAAGTCATAGTTGGATTAAGCTCCATGCGAGGTTTTCCCAAGGGACAACCCGTATGCTTGTCTGTCACCATCGTTAGTAAAAAAACGAATCGCTCCAATTAGTTTATATGAATGCCATTGGCGTTTACCTACATCCCGACAAAATTTTGCTATAGGTACTGATCGTAATCATTATCTATTACCTACGATTTGTAGCATTTTTTTTGTGATTAGGGAATTATAGCCTTTTTTACTAGACTTTTTATGCAAGCCTTCTTCTTCTTCCTCGCTTCTCCATAACTGAGCGTTGTGAGGTATCCTATCAGTATTTTTTTTTAAATCCTATATCAGTAATTTTCATTTGTCCGCAAGTCATTTTCAGGATTTTGTAAACATCGTCATGCCCTCCCATCACGAAGGAAATATAATTAGTAACAAAAAAATCCCATAGAGGGCATCATAGGTCTCAAATCGATATTATGAAACAATTATCCCGCAATTTGGCCCATAATTATGCAATAACTAATCAAGTACATGTTAATCTAAATGCAGATTATCATCATGAACCCAATTCAACGCTTTATTTTAGAATCTAAGTCTTTTATTTTAAACCTATCTATTCAATCGATCGTGACATGAAAATTAGCTATCACACTACCTACGTAATATTAAAGAATGACACTAGATGGCGCAACTTCAGAATGGCGACTTTAGCGTTTGGTTCCTTAACTTTTAGATGTGGTATGTAGTTTATTTTTAATGCACTTTTTTTAATAAAAAAATTATAAATAATTTTTAAATCAACGAAAAATATGAACAACTATTTAAAAAAAATATGTCAATGAAAAATCTTTGTACAAACAAGACAGTGAAAAACGGATATCTTAAACTGGAGAGTATCAAAACGCAAAATGACGAAGACGGAAGAGAAGACGACAGTCGACACGACATGTCATAATGTGTCATAACAAACAACGGATTTTTTCTTTTCGCGAAGAATATTCCTTCCAGAACGATGTGCTTCAGATTTGGACTACAACAACTACTACATTATACGAAAATTGCACTTACTACTAATTTGGCATTGAATTTGGACTGCGATAGTTGCTTCACTTGAATTTCGAAAATGGACTGATTATCTTACAAAATATAATTATGGACCCTACGTATTTTCGACGCAAGACCATGATGGGCCAAAAGCCCATGTTTCGTTTGCTACATTGGATTGAAACCTGCGGTGAGTTATTTTATTAAATACATATTTGCCCATCATGCTATATTAAGCACAGTTTGTCAATTTTTTGAGAGCATATTGTAATATATTGTATATACTGTGCTATAAAGTAAAAGTATCGACATATTTCTTCATTCCTTACAAAACAAAGTTATTGATGTATTTTTTCTTTTTTCGCACTGACATTCAAAGCACAAAACAGATTTTTTTTATGAGAGTTCCATAAAACTTCTATTAACCTTCTAGAATGTATCCGTCTCATCAAGAAAATATTAGGTATTAATTATTAATGCAAACTGCATTTGTTTTCATCAATCTAAAGAAAAATATCAAAATATGCTTTTTGTGGGATATGTAGTTTTGGATTCAGTATGCAAATTTCGTGCAGCATAAGTTGTATAAAGGAAAATATTGTAAGGGTATCATTTTAAGGGTGTCGAAATAAGGATGTGGGAACTTCATGAAGTCATTTTGACAAGAAAAATTATGCTTAATTTAATTTTTTACTCGCTACATTATTATTGAAGCCTGTGATCTAATCGAACTTCATCGAAATGTCGATGGTTTAGTCTGCCGTGCTATGGTAAGAAGCAGTATCTTACTATAAAATCCAGTCGAAAGATAAAACCCTTTTAACGTAGGACGGCAGAAGTAGTTACAGTTAAAATAATATGTCAAAGAAAATCACAAGGTACTAACGGATATAAATATTTTGATAAAAGTAGAAATCTCGGGTGTTCATTAGTTAAGACTGACCAACTTACTAATTATGACTGTTTAACATAGACTTTCCACAATAATTACAATAAACTTTGTACAACTCTACATATAACATATATTGAGATTGAGTAGTGATTTAAGATGCAAAAAATCAATTGCATTGTTGCATAACATATGTAATATTAATATTAGGACAGGAAAAAACCCAGTAAAAAGCAACATCAGTCATAAGATAATGGGGTTTAGTTATTAATAAATGGCTTATATTTAATAGAGCACCAGATTAAGTAAAATGTAGCGGCAAGAAAAACACTTTTTACTATAAAAAATAGTAAATGAGCACCAAAATTCATCCCCAAAATAATTTAAAAATCATAACCAATATTTGTATTACTGATCACCAGATAGAGTATTTATTAGCAAAAGATTAACTTTTTGCGACCAAAAGTGAATGTGTACCAAATTTAGAACACCAATCTTATGTAAAATTATAACCGTAAATATTGAAACTTGTTATCCTACTTAAAGTAAATAACTCAACATTAATCGTTTTTAAAAGCTTTTATTTAACTTGCAATGTATGTATGTAAGTATGTTTCTTCGGGTAGAATCTTGCAACTCAATTTTGAAGCAGATATCGTCAACCGATTAAGCTGAAATTTTGCATATTTACTTAACTTTGATGACAATACAATAATATGGTACCGTGGGGCTGATCTGATGATGGAGCCGGAAGGTGGCCATAGGAACTCTATAATAGAAAAAGCAATCCTACCGAGTTTGGGCTCTTTAGAATCGTCCCAGTGAGCATTTGATAGATATTTAAAGAAAAGTACAGTCGGCTATAAAAGCTTGTCACTGAAATGATTTTTTTGACAGAAACTTATTTAACCCAAAATAAGTTAACGTTCTCCAAAAATTTATCACCATATTCAAATATATATCACCTTGTACCCTAACAAAAATTAATTAAAAAGCCCAAAATATTTATTCACTGATGACTGATGACCAAATAATTTTTTGTTTGGTGTTTCATAATGATTTTTAGGTTTGGGGTCGCAAAGTTTTTTTTGGGCGACCAAAATATTTGTTGCCTTCAGTAATTAATTATCATCAGAGGCACACAAAATTTTAAGTTTATCCAACTGAGAACTAGAAGGGAGCTTTAGACATGTAATATTATACACATGTTGTTTTAATATATTATGTAATAAACATGTTTATGTTTTCTCCTCTTATTTTTGGATATGTGAATAATAACTTCATTTAATTTATATAGAAATATAATCGTGTACTTTTTAAAATTAACTTTCGATTTTGTTTTGTTATAGATCGAGGACCTTCCAATAAAAGTTTTAACTCCAACAAGGACTTATCTACTTAAGAGTCAAAAATAAAGTGGAAAATATAAGGATTGAAAAAAAAAGATGAACGACAACCCCGAGTGCCAACAATTTGAATATTTAAAATTAGGGCACAAGCAGTAGGGCAAATAACATTGGGTTGGGGATTGGGTTGAAGATGCTATGAAAATATAGAAATTAATAAATCTGTTTATTTATTCCCGATTTGTTTTTATTTCATCATCATCACCACCATAATTATCATTGTCATCATCACCATCATCTTCACAAGTTACCACCATTATTTATCACCAACACCCTCACAACTGTCATCATCATTACCACCTTTCACCACCTTTATCATCATCAGCATAACCACCATCATCATCACAATCATCATTACTATCACCACCATCAGCATAACCAGTCACCATCACCAACATCAACATCATTACCACCATCATCATGATCACCACCAATCACCACCTTCATCCTCCACATCATCTTCACCAGTTCACCGCCATCATCATCATCACCAGTTCACCATCATTAATTATTATTACCATCCTCTGTCACCACCTTCATCATCATCATCACCAATATCATAATAAATATCAGACAACCTCACACAAATCGATCTAGTCCCAAATTAAGCTCAAGAAGGCTTGTGTTATGGGTACTAGACGACGATATACGTACTTATATAGACAAATATATACTTAAATACATAGAACAACCATGACCCAAGCACAAATATTCGAGTTCATCACACAAATATTTGCCCTGGCCGGGATTCGAACCCGGGACCGCCGGCTCAGTATGCAGGTGTCTACAAACCGAGCCAAACGTGCTGTCGAATCATCATAATAATTACCACCATCATCATTATCACCTCCGATGACCACGTTCACCATCCACACGACCATTATCATCATCAATTCATCATCTTCATCGTCACTAGTTCACCCCCATCAACATCATCATTACCACCACCAGTCACCAGTTCATCATCATTCATTACTATTACCACCCCCTGTCTCGGAGGCATGCTGGGGCCCTGGGCACTCCTCAAACGTAGGCCCACGTAAGAGAGAGGGCCCTCGTGAGACTGGGGGCTCTGGGCACGTGCCCAAAGTGCCCAGTTGGAAAGGGGCCTGCGTGTCTCCACCTGCATCATCATCACCACCATAATTATCATCATAACTACCATCACCAATGCTCTCCTGCAGGGTGAGGTAACTCGATTCCGTGCGGGGGTGTGCGTGTCCATTCTGTATGTAATGTAATACTACTATTAAGATTAAGACGACGCGGTTGGCGCAGTGGTTCCGGGTTCGAATCCCGGCAAGGGCAAATATTTGTGTGATGAACGCGAATATTTGTGCCTGGGTCATGGATGTTCTATGTATTTAAGTATTTATTTATCTATATAAGCATGTATATCGTCGCCTAGTACCCATAGCACAAGCCTTCTTGAGCTTAATTTGGGACTAGGTTGATTTGTGTGAGGTTGTCTGATATTTATTATATTATTATTATTTACTATTATGTACCCTGTGCTCAAGTCCTTTAAGACCATGGACGAAACATCACGTTTGAAACGTCGAGGTAATTAAATAAACAATCTTTGAACGTCATCAGCAGGCATCGGATATTTAATGCTTTTTTACCTTAGAGCATAGACAAATGGAGTTGTCATAACCTAAACTCTTCGAACAAAATTTTTCGTCAATTTTAGCGTGGGGCGAAGTAACACGTACAACACATCACCAAAAGATGAATAACATAACAGACAAATTTTGCTGTTAAGCCCGCTCCAGACCTTCCGATCCGATCCGATTTATCGGAAGGAATGTCCTAAGAATTGCACTACACATTATCCGATTTCTTCCGATAAATCGGACAATTGCACTACACATTGTCCGATTGCTTCCCATAAATCGGATCGGATCGGAAGGTCTGGAACGGGTTTTACGATAAACGCACACTACAAAAAAATTAACATTTCAAAAATTACATGCACACACACACAGTTTTCAAGTAACTAGGTATGCAGCATACTTAAGAACAAAATAGTGATGGGACACATCTGAAGGATGAGTCAAATTTGTTTGACGAATTGAATTGTCTTATAGGTATTATTTATTGTGAAAATTCTGTATATTGAATAAACTATAATTTTTTAATTTTTTAATATTTTTTAATAATTTTTTAGAAGAAATAGTCAAAAATAACATATTTTTTTCAGATTTTTCCGTTGGCTAGATTACGAGCCTTAGGACTTTAAAAATCACCATTCCACGTACGGAGTCGCCTTAAGTAGACGTGATATAATTTTATATAACGTGCTTGAACAGTTGACCAATTATTTTGCCGGAGGGAGTCGCCCGTGCATGGCATCTCCTGTCTAAATGTAAATACTCAAAGTTTTTTACCTACACTTCGGAGTCGGCGTTGATGTATAGTTGTATGGAGACGTTCCCAATTTATTTAAATTTATTTGTAATCACCTGTTCAGTTTAATGTTACAGTATCGTTGTTTAGTAACAGATTAGCTATTAGGTAATTAATTATAATTTTATTTTATATTTAGGATAAGAATATTTCGTAATGTTGAAATAAATGCACGTTACCTAATTGAATAACATTTAGTAGATTTATACCTTTAATAAAAAGTACCTTCAACTATTTCATTTTGTTACTTAAATGGTATGTTTAATGTTAGCCTAATTACTTAATGTAGAAATCCTGGCATTCATTAAATCAATTCGAATCCGTCTCCATACAGTTCCAGCAACTTCGGCGCCGACACCAAAGTTTAGGTATTTTAAAAGCATCTGAATATGCGATGCCTGGCGATTAGTCGCGTTTTGTTCTAATAATTAGATACCTACCTATAATTAGATTATTACTATGTACCGCGTATAAAAATATCTAAATACTTACTTTACATTTAAATACTGGGCACATCGTAAGTATATACATATAAGGGAGAAGATAAGTATATAGAAGGAGTTCCAGTAGCCGTCTCCCGGCTCCATCTTCAGACCATCGGCACTATGTCCAATGGAAAGTACTCATCACAACAAAACAAACGAGCCCAATCTCGACTGTCTTAGCACTTTTCATCAAGGAGTTCCGGTGGCCGTCTCCCGGCTCCATCTTCAGACCCTCGGCACCATGTCCAATGGAAAGTACTCATCACAACAAAACAAACGAGCCCAATCTCGACTGTGTTAGCACTTTCCATCAAGGAGTTCTGGTGGCCGTCTCCCGGCTCCATCTTCAGACCCTCGGCACCATGTCCAATGGAAAGTACTCATCACAACAAAACAAACGAACCCAATCTCGACTGTCTTAGCACTTTCCATCTAGGAGTTCCGGTGGCCGTCTCCCGGCTCCATCTTCAGACCCTCAGCACCATGTCCAATGGAAAGTACTCATCACAACAAAACAAACGAGCCCAATCTCGACTGTGTTAGCACTTTCCATCAAGGAGTTCCGGTGGCCGTCTCCCGGCTCCATCTTCAGACCCTCAGCACCATGTCCAATGGAAAGTACTCATCACAACAAAACAAACGAACCCAATCTCGACTGTCTTAGCACTTTCCATCTAGGAGTTCCGGTGGCCGTCTCCCGGCTCCATCTTCAGACCATCGGCACTATGTCCAATGGAAAGTACTCATCACAACAAAACAAACGAGCCCAATCTCGACTGTCTTAGCACTTTCCATCAAGGAGTTCCGGTGGCCGTCTCCCGGCTCCATCTTCAGACCCTCGGCACCATTTGTAATGGAAAGTACTCATTACAACAAAACAACCGAAAGTAATTTTTTTTTCTATAATACCTGGGTGAATCAACTTTTAAGTGCACCTTGTTGCTATGGTTACGCAAAATTTGTCCCTCGGACAACCTAAGCATTTTTCTATGAAACAGTATGAAGATGTCACTTGGACAACGGGGACAGAGTAACAACACAAAAAAGTTGATTCACTCACCTACATACCTATTACCGCCTGTTAATAAAAATATTCGGTAAAATAAGAAACCCTCCTTGCTTTGCTTCGAATATTATTTCTTATGCGAGTAGGTATATTTTATATTAGGTAGGTTTGTGAATGAGACAGAGAATAACTTTTAATTTTAACCCTATGACGTAATTCGTTGCTGGCGCACGCCAGACGCGAGACGAGAGAGAGACGCGCCATCTGTTGTCGTTTTAATCTACTACCATAACGAATAGCATGATCGATGCGTCATTTCAGTGCTCCATCTAGTGGGGAACTACGGAATCAATTTAGTCTACCGGTATTAAAAAGTTAGGACGGCGACCATTTTTTGTATGAACCTGTCAATCTGTACTAGTATTATATGATCTGTGACATCGTTTTAAAGAAAGAAAAAAAAAGGAACAGGTTATGTTTGTTTGATAGTTATTCTGAAAAATGTACAGTCCTGGAAAAAAATGGCTTTCGGACGAATGAAAATTTGGCGAAACGTTACAAATGGGAAATAAAAATTAGTGTTTTAGATAGGTAATCACAATTGAGGCTTTTTCAATGCACGAAACTTCTCCATTTCAGACGGTTTTCTGTCTTCATGATTGTCAAGCCTTGTGCAAGGATTGCCCCCGTCTTCTTTTTGTTCCTCTTGGTCTTCGTTACTGCCGTACTCCCAGATAAAATAAAATGTGTCTCGGTAAATACTTTTCTGAAAATGTAGTTTTTCAAAACTTCGCTCTTCAAAGATTGTATCCGCCGCATATGATTTTAAGATAGTAAAAGTAATTGTAATAGTAAATGTTTAAATTCAAGAAATTAGTTTAAGCTAGCTGTACTGTAGCCTGTAACAACACAACACCTTACGGAAGAGCGGTGTTTTCTTAGCACAAGTATCATGTTTACTGAAAAATAGGCACCAATACAGATAGCGTAATCTAATGTAAGTTACTGAATAAATTATTTTGTATTTTTTTGTTTTTAAGTATAACACAAATAATTATCATCTATGCCAATTTTCTTCTTGGATGTTTGGAATGATGAATTGAAATATTCTTGAGTAGGAGAGCGAGTGAGCCCGGACCTTAATATTTCGAACTTGGGAGTAGCCCTCTCGCATCGGCGTCGCACGCGCAGGGAATTGGTTCGACTCTAATTGAGAGGCTGTTGCATGCGGAGCCGTGGGAGCCGGTGAAAATGGTAATAATTATTATTACTTTGATTATTCATTTGCCCAAGTAACCTTAGCTTACTTAGTTTTCCACTGCTTTTTTTTGGGCGTAAATCTCATAAACACAGTAGAGTCTCAGTTTTATTTTCAAAAAATAAAAGTTGTTTGTACTGCATATAGTGTTAGTTGTCACTTAGTAGTAGTTAGTTATAAATATTATTGGCGACACGTTTGGCGCAGTTTGTCACCTGCCTACTGAGCCGGCGGTCCCGGGTTTGAATCCCGGCCAGGGCAAATATTTGGGTGATGAGCTCGAATGTTAGTGCTTGGGCCATGGTTGTTTTATGTATTTAAGTATAATGTATATTTATGTACATAAGTAGGTATGTATATCGTCGACCGATATTTATTTATTTACATATACACGATTGGTCATAATCAGTCAGTTTCAGATATGTACGCGAGCGATTGTTTTACGTTATTTTTATTACAAAATTTTAAAATATAATTTATATTTTTCTTGCACTGCAGTGGGTTATATTTCAAAGACAAAATAATAATTTAGAATCTCTAATGAGCGCTTTCCGTGATCAAGAACTTTCTCTAATAAGTTCTGAGAATTTCTGTGAAATAAGGTACTTGTGAGGTTTTGTAGAGGTGTATTTTTAGAATTACCATATTAAAACATCACTACATAGTATAAAACAAAGTCGCTTTCTTGTCCCTATGTCCCTTTGTATGCTTAAATCTTTAAAACTACGCAACGGATTTTGATGCGGTTTTTTTTAATAGATAGAGTGATTCAAGAGGAAGGTTTATATGTACATATAATACATGCATAATTTATCAGCATTGCACCCGTGCGAAGCCGGGGCGGGTCGCTAGTATATTATAAATTGACGTCTAAATACATTCCGATTTTGAATAAGATGGTTTTAACTTTCTTTCTGTGGGTAAAATTATTGAATTCATGAAAAAATGTTTAATTTATATTACTAAAGCGTCATTTTAGCGCTCTTGAGCCACCGTGAGAACTGACATTTAACCAAACACAAAAAAAAAGCTTATTTCATAAAAGATCCATCATTTTAACAGTTTTATCACCCATTGTTATTGGAGCTGTTAAACGATAGCTACAGAGCCTGGCAAATTAATTACAGTGGAGTTAACACTAAGATTACAAAAGTACAGAGAACGGTTAATGGTGATGTGAAAAAATTTAATTTACGTGGGATCAGTGACTCGTTATCAGTCGATCAATGTCACCTTAGTTTCTGAGAATTGCCTCATAAATTCGTATTTTGTTTTTTATGTGTGATTTGAGTTAAGGTAGTAAGAGAACTGATGTAAAAAAATGATACTGACGTAGACTCCTGGAGCATGAAATGAACCTAGTATGTCCTTGATCTTAATTTTAAGATAATTTTATAAACTCATATCACAACTTAATGTTTTGAATCAGTGCGCAAATCTATGTTACAAGATATACCTAGGTATTTGTTTAAAAAAAGTGAGAATTTTAACCATTCATATTATAAATTAATAGATATGTAGGTACTGATTGTTAATTCTAAAAATTACTAACTCTTTTTAATTTGTTTCTATGGTGGGGATGCTAAGCTAAAAAAAAACTGCAAAATATTTTCGGGTAAGGTTAATAAGGTTTGAAGTTTCTGATGATGGTGATTGTTGTATAATGTATTTATGTTTATAAACAAAACAAAAGGGTAGGAATTGAAACAGAATGTTTATTTACTCTCATTTAACAATTACGAAGCAAATCTATTCGTTACTATTGCATATTCAAATCTTTCCATGATTTAAGACCATTTAATATCACAGAGTTAACTTAGGTACTATTCTAGCCTAACTTTAAGATTCTAGCAACTAAACATGTAATAAATGCTATTCACCGACGCGGAAGACGTTGAAGTAGGATTTCAAATAACAAAAATTACTATGTATTTAAAAACAAAAACCTTATTTATTAATACCAAACACAAACTTCAACAGCGCAAGCGAGCAGAACAACTAACCATGCAAAGTCTAACCAGTAACACACATCGGTTCTAGGAACGTACGATAAATAAACAACAAAACGTTTGTATCACACTTAGTCACGGGCACAATCCTGGAGGTGCCGATATGCCAATGCTTTGGTCACCACGGCCGCCACATCGACTGGGCGGGGTCTGGTTCGGAGGCGGGGCTGTGGGGCGGCGACGGCGGCGCGTACGCACGCTTCGCTAAGACCGCTTCCACGTCCACCAGCGCTTCCCCTGACCTCTTCAACCCTCGATCATGAAGCGAGGTCCTCTCCGGCCCCTGTTGAGGAGCCTGAGGCTGCTGTGAAGCGACCGCTGGCAGCGGCGTCGGCCGCGCAACTCCATTCGGCGCGATCGGCTGAGGTTGCACGACTTGAGAATTCTCCAACCTTCTGATACAACCACTGAGATGCTGCAGCAACCTCGCTCCAGCTTGAGGATCCACTGGGCCTTGCCGCTGCATTGCATTAGCGGCTAACGTAGCATTAGCAATAAACTGTGACACTTCAGTAGCACACTGCGTAAATCCAGCACGGAAGCGTTCGGCGTACGACATCTCCGGTTTCAACACTAGCTGGCCTCGTCGCTTGAGGCTGTGGAGGTGTCGAACGGTGAGTTCGAGGATGTCGGCTTTTTCTAGTTTGGAGACGTTTTCTCCTTCTGCTTGGAGGGCTGTGACCATGAGATCCTTGAGTTCGTCGAGGCATCGATTGATGCGGGCTCGTCGCTTGCGTTCGAGCATGGGTTTCATGACTTTGCGGTACTGGTAGGTCCTGGAGACGGGTTCCTCGTCGGGGTGAGCGAGGGGCGCGTGGAAGGCGCCTCGCGGCGGGGACATGGTTCGCGGGAGGATCATGAGTGCGGCGCGCGCGGCGGTCTGAGAGCGAATGGAGCGCGCGCCGCGCTATACGCTGCTTTTATGCGCCCTACACCGATTGTGGCAAAACGCCCGTGATAAAAGCAGGGGTGCCACGCACGGGATTTTATTATTTTTATTTGATGATTTTGGGTACAGCTGTCTTGTGTAATATGAATTATTAGAAATTTCCCGCTGAAATTATAGATAGAAATGTGGAAAAAATATATGCCAATTAACTGCCAGTTTTGTATTTTATTTCTGTTTTATATTGTATACTTTTTGAAACATATTTATGTAATTATTTCATATTTTGTGTTCCTATCGCCTTACGTATCACCTACTCATTGTGTGGTTTATTCTGATCAACTAGACTACGCAAAGGCTGTCTGGAAGTGATCACATTTTAACGATAAGACCGCCTGTTGTTTTCCGTTATTAAAAATGTACCTGTGTTTCATTTGTATTTGTATTGTATTTATTTATTGCTAAATTAAATG
The DNA here is from genome assembly GCA_947623375.1 of Apotomis capreana. Taxonomy (NCBI): domain Eukaryota; kingdom Metazoa; phylum Arthropoda; class Insecta; order Lepidoptera; family Tortricidae; genus Apotomis; species Apotomis capreana. The sequence goes on from OX392514.1 coordinate 7,746,427, forward strand.
TACATGAACATGATTATTTTTGCCTGTTCGGATTTCTGACTGTTCTAGCTTACAGGCCGCATTCCTCCGCCGATTCTCGTGAAATCCCCAAAGTGCACATTTTATTGAGAACTAACATTTGATAATATTTTATTTAAACTTCATTACACTACGAAAACGTGCGTAGAAATGACGGACTTAATGCTATGAGTATTCTCTACCAGTCACTAACTATATGGAAAATAAAATTGGTGCGGGATGGGTGTATACATAATGCAAGTTATATGATAATTAATTGTTATTTTTATTAATTTCATTAAAAATACTCACCGACTAGTTTTGTTTCATTAATAATAACAGTTACTGGTTTATACTTTAGTCAAGTTTTCCACCCAAGCAAAAAGGAGGGTTACTATTTTTATATCTTAAGTATGAACTAATATTTCCAGTTTATTATTATTACTACATAACGTACCGTTAAAGTCCAAACAGCTGTCTACTACAGCTGGCCGCGCCACGCGTTCCCACGCTGCACAAGCGCATGATCCCCTCGCAACGTGACGTCACCAGACAATGACGTCACAGGCTCGTGGCAATTTATTAAGCTACTGACAATGCACACGCTTCCCCTTCTTTAAGAAAATATTCCAGGGGAGAGTTTTGCTTAAGGAATAACAAACATTATTACTACAATTTTGTAAGCAATTGTACGTATTTAGGTAAATATGGATTTTTTATAGTGTAATTTAATGTATTGTATTTTTTCATTGTACAGATACACAAATATTAAATCTTTTATATAATTTAAATAACTGAATTTTATATAATAATGATTAAGAGCCCATTAAGTGAAACATTACGCGCAATCGTTACATTGGCCATGGCATATTATCAAAGAATAAAAAATCATATTCGTGGATGATTACTGTTTTCATTAACAAATAGTAGAATAACTTACAAAACAAAATAATTTCGTTTGCTTGAGAATACGAAATCAAAACCTATGGTTAAAAACTTCGAGTGTGGCAACCCTAGCGTCGGCGCGGGCGCAGGCCGGGCGACACCGCGTTATCGCCTCCCCAGGCCATACAGAGTGTATTACAGACAACAGTGACGAATAGAAACGCACTAACTTTTTACTGCCTAGGCTACCCACATTACTAATTTATTAGTGAGTGACCTACTAATAAAACTGCATGATCGTGTTGCACAATTATTCTGTTGCATTGTATCTTAAGGTGAGTTGCTTGTTGCTTATTTTATATGTATTTGATAATATGGGAAACAAATTAGGCTGTAAGATTAGCACCGGATAAGGAGACATTTATTATAATTAGCCAGCTCAAAACAATAACATTGGTAACACCCGAGAAGGTGTGAGTGTTCTCAAGACCGCTAGTCGCTCGACATCGACCATTGTGCGGTCGGCACCGCCGTGACGCTACTTACTCCAATTCTGTCTCACAAACACTAGACATAAAACGTCCTAAGTGTCAATACGCGCCTTTCGAACGCGCAAAAAGTATAGCGACGCGCCGACGTCTCGGCACTTACGGCCATTTAGTATCAGTAGACTAAAACCAGTCAAATGTAATACAGCGTAAGAGACGTGACTTCCTTTAGTAGTCAAGACGTTTCGCTTCGTGAACCACCGTCGTGGGAAAGCCCGTGCCGCGCGCGTTCCCACACACTCGGTCGGCACAAGCCAACCGATAAATTATCATAATTCCATTGTGAGTGAGACGGTACTAAGAAATTTTATACTTCATCAATCGCTGCGTTGAATACATTAGCGCGTGGGCACCGCTTTGTTGACACGCTGACGTAAGCTAGGGTCCGACCCCGGACTCCTTATTTTTTCTATCACGTATATAAGTTTATGACAGAAGCTATAAATTCCTTTGGAGCGACGCAATGTGCACCGCGGAATCTCGACGGGGCAAATAAAGGAGGACATCGAATCCACCCACGTCCACTCGAATATAATGATTATTTACTTATCAATGTTCATTTTGGAGTCGAGTGAAGTCGGGAACGTTATTCGATTATTCGTTGGCTGGTCTCATCGCTTGGAATGGCTATGAAGTTGGTTCTTCGGTTCTCACAGGAAAGTTTTAAATGACTCATGCTAAAGTATTTGTAGTGACAAAACAATGTCCAGTAAAAGTGACTTATGGTCCTAGGTGTCTGTGTAAAGAATGTAGGCATAAATCTAGTATGCTATGGTCCTTAGACTTTTATCCTTTCTAGGCGCCCTGCGGCGTGTTTTGAGTATTATTTGAGTTGCTATATATTGGTTAAATGTTTACATATTCAGTCGAATAGTACCTATTACTAACATTGTTACACACATGTTTTTACAACACAAATTTATAAGTATCGAAAACAATCACTGACTTCTTACTTATTACTGTTCTGATGGCGACCAAACTGGACTGCCAGCTCTCTCTATGACTTCAGTGACTCATTTAAGCTACCTTGTCTCTCTATCACTGTTAGAAATGATATTATAAGGTCTTAAATTGCTTACATTATCTTTAACATACAGCTTAAATCTCAGTACTAGACTAAGCAAGAACTTAATATTAGTAGTAAAGAGGGACAATTTGTGCTAAACGTGCTGCTTCAGAGTTCAGAACACTTATTGCCTACCGATGTCCGGCAGAAAAAACTGAACACCTTACTTTAACTTTAACTTACGCCTTCATGTGCTTCTACATAATATTCAGCAAATGAATATCATTTGCTTATCATAAAAATGACAAAATACCTATAGATTTAGCAGCTCAATTTCTATGAATCGGTCGAGCTTCAAAATCCATTTTGTAACACATACATAGTGGCATAAAAACCAAATACCTATGTTTGTAAATATATCACATCAATCATAGGATTAGAGTAGGAATAGCAGGAGTGTCAGAGACTTGCTAATTGCCTTATCTAACCTAATATTTATTTTCCAGACCATTACGATCAGACTAAATGCAGACCACTAAATTCCATGCCGACTGTCCTTAAATTACTTACAGGTATAACAGTAAAACATCGCGTGAGCACTAAAAAATGACAGCAAAGTAAACCGTAGCGGCATTTAGAACCATTTCAGATAACATTTGTAAGCTAATGGCAAATGTCTACCTGATAGCAGCCAAGATAGTCTCGAGTAGGAGTAAGTTGAATATTCCAATAACACGTCTCAAATATTTGTATTTTCGGGTGTTGAACTCGCGAGCCGAGCGATTCGAGCGATTTTTTTATTGACTCTATTTACAATATCGCAGTATAATCAGTTAAAAATCAACATGGCGTCCAGTCAATATTTACAGTTGGCACTTGATATGGTAATATCAACAGGTATAACTAAAAGAATTTCGAAATAAACAGGTGTGCTATGACATGAAGTCAATTCGTAAACAGTTAACGAGAAACTTAATAAAATCAATATCTTACTTAAAGTTAGAAAACTTTCAGAAAATAGGATGATGTTCTTGATTTTACTTTAGGTACTAAGTATCCTAGTTAGTGCACAATTTGCGACAAGCTTGAGGGCTTTACATTAAACCTTGTATAAGTAATAGGCACCTCCGTATCATAGTGATAAAAAAAAATCCTCACATTGCGAACAGTAAGAAACAAGCAAACAAGCTAAATGTGTAATTTTTACAGCAGTGCGATATAGCATACCTATTTATGAATTATATATAGAAAGAAAAGAAGTAAGGATCAACCTCAAAGATGTCCTTTTGCTTTGCAGTCCTGTCCCCTCCTGAGAGTCGGAAGATTTATTTTGTTTATTCTTTCTTACTCCAACTCGCACAGATGGCGACACAAATGTCACCCCAGAACCTCATATACAAGTAAATACCTAGCATGGGATTCCCATGCTAGGTATTTACTTGTATATCCCATGATGGGAATGATCCTCTCTAAGTGTTCTAGACGTTTATCTCATTACGTTTCTTCATTGATCTTTAACTCTTTGTGATTGTCTCTATTGTATCTTTTAGGTCCATGATAAGATGTTGCTTATAATATAACATACCTAACTATGGTTAGTTTTGAAGAGGGAGGATTTATGAGCGCACCGCTCAGATAGGAACCATTAGCACCCATTGTGAAGACCCATAACCATAAGAGAATTTGGAGAAGGATATCGTTTACGGTTCTCAAGAACAGCACACGTCTAAACTTGTTTTCATTTTCAACCCTCTCTTGTTTTTGTCCAGGAAAATGGAAATTCTTATTTGAAGCCTAAACTACCAGTGGGTACTAGAGTAGCATCAACGGGCCGGTCAGTAAACAGTCGTTTGCGCATGTTTGTTCACGCTGTTTGCGCGCAGGCGTGGCGGTAGGCGTCGCTGTAAGGTTATTGAGAACGTTTACTGTATGCCTACTTAGTGGCTTTAACTTTCAGACTGTGAAGGTCGGAGTGTAATGTTGTTGGTATTTGGGGCAAGAGTAGACAGTTTGATTTCCGCAACAATCTCTGGGTTTAAATACAACAATGCTTTTTTTTTGTTCAACTTTACCAATCGTCCGGTAATCTGACGGGGATTTGTATTTTGTACCCCTTTGGCCACGAATCTGGAAAGCGTGTTAATATTTTTGTATCTGAAACAACCTACCCTACAGGATGTGATTACAAAGAATTTAAATTAAATCGTAATATAGTACAATGAAGTAACGTTACATTCATGACGACGCGGTTGGCTCAGTTTGTAGAGACCTGCCTACTGAGCCGGCGGTCCCGGGTTCGAATCCCGTCCAGGGCAAATATTTGCGTGGTGAACTCGCGTGCTTGGGTTATGGTTGTTCTATGTATTTAAGTATATATTTATCTATATGAGTATGTATACTATCGTCGTCTAGTCCCCATAACACAAGCCTTCTTGAGCTTAATTTGAGACTAGATCGATTTGTGTGAGATTGTCTAATATTTATCATTTATTTATTTATTCATGATGTTAAAAAAAATATATACCTATACTATAATAAAATACATCATTATCAGCAACTTCTAGTACAGATATACTTCTGAAATGGAAGTTAGTGACAAATTTTAGACCTTTAAAATTAAGAAGGAAACAGTCTAGCTAGAGGGATTTCAGGAAAGAAACACAAGGAACGACCTCTTGTAAGGTGTATGAATGGAAATTTAGTGATGGGCCGTTCCCGGGAATATTCCCCAGGCTATGAGGGGAATATAGGGGAATTTAGGTTTTGTATATATATGAATAACATATATTTTATGACAATCTCTATATAAGTAAATGTTTATCTATATAAAAGGTTAACAATTCAATAGAAAAGAATATAAAAAGTCAGCTGTAAATGTAAATGATAGCTGGACATCAAAATATAGTTTTACGATACTTGTAACGCGACTATACCGGTTGGAATTTTTCTATGGGCCCTGGAGGGGAACTACCTTAAATCCTTTAGTTAGCTCATTTTACTGAAAGGAAACATTCCTTTATTTTTAAAAAGAAACAAAACTGCATTCAACGATTTTCCAAAAATTGCTTGCTTAAACGGGAATCACACCAACTAAAAATTAAAAAAAAATAAACCCTCGATATTTTATTTCACGAATCAGTAGGATTATTGTTCAGGATAAAATTTATCCAGTAAACTTAGCCCTCCACTCATCTGTTGTACGAGATTCCATGAAATTTTATACTTATTACAAGTTTTTTCCCGGTTGAGGCTAGCAAATTTTGGAAAATCTTTGAATGCAGTTTTGTTTCTTTTTAAAAATAAAGGAATGTTTCCTTTCAGTAAAATGAGCTTACTAAAGGATTTAAGGTAGTTCCCCTCCAGGGCCCATAGAAAAATTCCACCCTGTATACCTACGGTATAAAAAAAATACGCGGACGAAGTTGCGGCCATCTTCTACGTAGTCTAATATAAAACCATACAATTGTAAAAATGAAATCTTAGTCCTTTCATCACGTCTGTACCGATTACAACAATTTTTGGTATACGGGTATACTATACTGCGCATCCCTAGATGGTTATAGGATCGTTTTTACCCGTTTACGGAGAAGCACAAAAGATGGTTATGACTTGTTTTTCCAAGCGGACGAAGTTCGCGGGCACATTTAATAAATAAATAGAATCACAAAACACAGTTAAGTTAGCTCCCATCTTGTCATACTAAATTATATAAATGTAGAGTTCATTATAGTTACTCAATTATATATTATATAGCCTCCATATTAAATATTAAAAATAACGTTCTTAGTGGCTGCTTCTAAAATTTGTTCCATTAAAAGTGTTAATCCACGGATTTATGGTTTTACTTGATAAGCAGGGATCGGACAAATGTGCGTCATTATACATGGTGTCCCGTAATCAATGGACACACCGTGGACCAACCGAAAATTTAAAACAATCTATTTAAAAAAAAATTGTCAACTTCCACTATTTATTTATTTCTTGCTCACAAGTGATTAGATCTGTTAGAAAATAATTTTAGATAAAAACTAAGTTCATTAATTAACCCATATTAAAAAATATGTTCTGGGTACCATAGAGTTCTAATACACGCAAGTTAGTATCAATATAAAAGAAATAAAAAAAAAACAAATAAAATAATATTCATCATCTTTGTCCTAGACGGTCATTAGAAAATATAATATAGATAGTAATCTTTATAACAATGGGATTTTTAATAACGCTAAAAAAGAGGCCTATTTTCTGGACCATTCTCAGGTGCCTACAGGGCACGTTAGAAAGTTGTCCATGAAATACAGGACACCGTGTATAATGACGCACATTTGTCCGATCCCTGTTGATAAGCAAATAACTAAATGTAAATTTTTATCACTTATTTTGAATCTTACATTTTATGCCTTAGTAATCCTAATTTAATAAGTCATAACAAACTAGATAAAATGATGGCAAAGCATGTTTTTTTGGTAAAGGTATAACATAACAGTCCCCTGCGGCTCTATGATGGTTGGTTTAACTCACAAGAGTTTTAGTTTAAGTTTTTATGGTAACTTTCTGAAGTTTTGTTGTTCGAGGCCATTGTTGTAATGAGGTGGCCGAAACGTCGGAGAATTACGAACTCTAGGCATGCAATAACGTGTATGACAGGGATATTACTTTAATTTTGCTGAGTATGCTATGTACCTACATAGATATCACTATAGTGGCTCTGTGACCTGTAGACTTGTTATTTTTTTTACGTTTCAACCCTCATATCTCCGCCATTTTGAATATTTTTGAAAAACCTACTCGAGAAAGTCGACCTCTTGGCGAGAACAGCCGGAAAGGATCTGCACATCGAGACGTCCGGACATACGAAATAATATTGGACCACGCTGAAACTGCGACACTAAGCGCTCGGTCAGTTAGGAAATTACATTTAGTTTTTTCGTCTTTAATATAGCTAGCCAAGAATCTTTTTAAAGAGATATCGGAACGCCTGGTCGAAGCTTCGGATGACCCGAGGGCTGGCAGCTACTTTGGCCAGCGACTGAGCCTCGCCATCCAAAGAGGCAACGCTGCCAGCCTTCTGGGAACAATATCTAGTGACGGCCACCTGACAAACCTTAAGGCTCATTATATTCTACTCTTACTTACATTATATTCTCCTACGTTCTTGTTTCTATAGGTATATACTTATATAGATGCACCATTTTTTAATTAAATATCTAGCTTCATCATCTTCATACCAGCCGAAGCCCCTCATTTTCAGACAGAAGTCCCACTCAGGGATTTCCATGATGATTATAGTATTACCTAGTGCTGTTCCCATCCAACGGTTGTCTGCGATCTTGATCAAGTTATTGATCCGTTTTGTTTTCCTAGTGCACCCTCTGACACGTCATCATCATCATTATCATCAACCTACTCACCCTGCACCCTCTGATACGTGAACCTCTAAAAATAGGTTTATTCTGTCGTCCCCAAACAACAGGAATTCTAGTTGAACTATATAATTAATACACGTTATAAGTATCAAATTCCATGAATGGACTTGCGAGATTGTAACTGTAGACTAATTGTTCACTCATCGGGTTATGAGGCTACAGTTTAGTGAGTTTAGTTTCCACTACTCAGGGAATTCGATACTGAATTAATGAGGTTGTGGGAAAATGTATGTCAGCTTCGTAACGCTTGTCGCACGACTTGCTCGCAAGTTATTGTTATTGCTTTATTTATTTTATTTATTATTTATTTATTGAAATAAATAATAAATAAATATCAGACAATCTCATACAAATCGATCTAGTCCCAAATTAAGCTCAAGAAGGCTTGTGTTATGGGTACCTACTAGACGACGATATAAATAGTTATATAGATAAATATATATTTAAATACATAGAACAGCCATGACTCAAGCATAAATATTCGAGTTCATCACACAAATATTTGCCCTGGCCGGGATTCGAACCCGGGACCGCCGGCTCAGTAGGCAGGTCTCTACAAACTGAGCCAAGACGGTCGTCAACGAAAGAAAGTGGCAAGCACTGTGACATGTCACTGTACAGCTAGAATTTGTATGACGCGATTGAATATGTAGGAACGTTAATTGATTTTTCGGGTTATGGCCATGTTTGTTAATCATTTATTTCTGTTGGTTGGTTTATACATTCCATTTTGTCGGATAATATACCGTCCTCATGGCTTCGCTCTCTTATCATTCATTCATTCAATTCCTTTATTTGCTAAAATCCGACTAAAGTCATGCAAATACAGTTCTTGGCAAATATATTTTCCTTGTATTGTGAATAGGGCTTCCAATCGGAATTTTTTAGTATGGGCCATCCCAGGATAACGGGATTTTCCCATGCAAAAATTGCTGGGATGAACAGCCTTAATTGTGAACTTTCCGGGAGAAAAGCAGCTCTTTCGATTGGTGTAAGAGATTTTCAATAACCGGCCCGACTTCTAGACACATTTGAAGAACTCATGGGTTTTCTGGTCGGAGAGGGACGCGCAGGACTTGACATAGACTTAAAGAAATAAATGTAATCTTGACTAAGCTTCTCGCTAGCGAGTTTCGGTGGTAATATTTACAGGATATCAGCAGTCACGCCTCGCTGGTTCTTAACGCGAACGTGTGAACAGACGGTATGGGTATGTCATGACCTGAACGTGTAACGTGTAGGGTCCATCTAACATTCTGGGTAGCTGCAATTTGAATCTTATCTTACCATAATGGAGGTTTTATTTCTTGTTTGTTTTTACTGCGCTTGCAACTTTCTTGTTTTCAGGAGACGTTAGGAGAACCCGACCGGTTTGTGTTCAGTGCGGTGGTGCTAAAATCAAAAGTAAAATAGTTTTCACGTGTATCTCGGGCCCCTTTGGCATGTTCCCGAAGACGCTGGCAGCATTTCCTCGCTGAATAACAACGCTAAATACGTCCCACGTAGCAGACAGGCTGCGTAAGAGATTAAGCCCTTATGTGTCTTATTTCATTGCTGCCTATTGATGATCTATTATATATATTATGTTTTCTTTTAGAATGCGGTACAGCCTTCATTTCTATTCTCCGGTACCTCAATTTGCCAACGACCACGTCTCCGCAACCTTATTCAATTTCAATCGCAGGAGTCAATTCCATAATTAATCTGTGTATTTACAACAATTATCTTGTTACGTCATATGATATCTGATTAGCTATTTATCATTCATCTATTGACGTAAGCAAACATAGTATTAAAATGTTTTCCTAAGTGCACTCGTAATAGACAGAGCCGGTCACATCGCTTTACACGTGTCTTATAAAGAATAACGCGTGGCTGACACGTGCTGTGTAATTTAAGGACTGTAGCACCTCTAGCACATCTGTGAGCGAGAAATTATACCTATCTCTTTCTTCGCTGTATTGTGAGAGAGTGACGGGCGATGATATGTCGCGCGACAAGAGTCAAGAACACAACTTACCGCGACTTCGCCTGTTGCTCGACTTGGATACTCGGAATCAATCGTCTTGCTCGCACGATATTGAAATGAAAGTGACAGATTGTATTTGTCGCGCGCCAAGGAGTCGCGTATGACAGTTAATAATGCTAGACGTACTGATACGATTATAACACTATGTAAAGCAGACAACATACAGTTACAAATAACTTTAATTCCACTTAATAAGTCTGTTCAGAGAATTGAAGATTAATTCATATTAACTGCTCATTATTGCAACACGTCTCTATGGCATACAAGCATGAATTTTCGTCGCGGACAAGAACGCAATTTTTTAGACGTAGTCGGATTAATACTAATTTTTAACAGACGCCAATAAAAGAGGAGGGCCTCAGTTTGTCGAAACTTTGTTTTCAGTAAGTAAGATATCTTCAATATTTAGTATTTTTATATTCTTATTTGTATAGCAGTATATATGAAGCAATAAGGATGGCATGTGTTGTTATTACCCCACTTAGTTTATTTTGAAATAGTCGAGCCATTTTTAACGTTGAAAACGTTAAAAATGGCTCGACCCTCATACGGCTATTTTGAAATGTTTCGTAAAACTAAAATAACTATCGATAAAAAAAATTATGACTTTAACGAACAACAAAAGTTATGGAACATCCGGATATACGAAAGAATCTTAGGCCAAGCTGAATCGTAGACGCTTTGCTTGCCTCTGCAATTATTTTTTTATGTCGGCTATAGTGTGTGAGCTGACAGAATGCGATTCGCATTTTATATCTGTCTCGCTCGCTCTTACGCTATCCAGATAATACCTCTCACTTTTCACCCAAACCCGAATTGCAATCTGATGACGATTACTCGTTCACATAATATCAAACATTGTCAAAATTAGTGGAAAATTAGTTTGAACCTATGCTTAATTATTTCTGAGTATTGTGATCGTCAGTCAGTATGAGTTTTTTGATGATTTTATATGCTACAGATAACGAGTTTTATATGTTTTTAATTGGTTTCGTTACGGATTTTTTTGTGCACGTAATAGGTAAGTAGTTAATTATAGATTACTAGGTGTGCCGCGCGGTGTTACACGCTCATCCCACGGGAACACTACATTTTTCGAGATAAAAAGTAGCCTATGTTTAATTCAGGGTGTCAGCTACCTTTATACCAAAATTTATTAAAATTGGTCCAGCCGTTTGAGCATGAAGAAGTAAAAAACACACTCACAGTCTTTCGCCTTTATAATATTAGTGTGATAAAAAAAATGAAACATGTAAGTACCTAGGTATGTACTAGACTTCATACAAGTTTTAGTTAGTTGTAGCTTTTTGGCATATTAATAAATCATACTGATGACATAAGTGTCTTAGAAATAAACTGTTTTAAAACAATACTTATTATGAACTGAAGTGGAATGCATTTTTAAGCATATACTTATGTACGTATTTTATAAATTTTCTAAACTCAAAACCGATTCGACACTGATCGTACATTCAAGAGCAAGAACAAATCGCTAACGATCCCTTCTGCTCTCACTATTTACGCATTAGCATTAAAATGTGACCATTCGATGCACGGCTGGTTTTTTATTTCTTTATAAATCTTGGTACACATTTGTGATACTTGCCCTTATCAAATGTACGAGTAAATAGCAGAAAGCAAAATTCAACCATTCTTGCTTTAAGGTTGTCTAAGTAAGACTGCCTGTCTAAAGACCAATCACATTCCTCAGATTTAAATGCTCTTCTTTTGAGCTTCACAAAGACGCAGCCTGATTGGCTAATTTTCCCCGCTCCGTTTCAGTGGACAGGTAGCCTAACTCTTGAACCACCTACATATATCTGTCCAGCAGTTTTGTTGTGAAGTCCAGTCCAGCAAAACTGTGTTTTAACCGAAACTAGTTTTTACGTTAGTTCTCTCTTACTTTTGAATCAGTAGTACATTACGTAACAAGGGTGGTAAACGAGGAATTACAAACAAGTGCCTATAAGAAGCCCGACGCCGTAGGCGAGGGCTTTAATGACACGAGTTTGGAATTCCTTTACCACCAGAGTCACGTACGATGTTTTTCTTCACACTTTGGAGGAAATAAAACAAAAGTAATAAATAGTAGTCAATACCAAAATTACTTACCCTAGGGCGTAATATACGACTTACTGACCGGTGTTCTAGCATTTAAACCCTTAAATTGTGATAGAAATGACTTCCTGCCCTAGGGCGTAATTTACGACTTACCATCCGCTTTTATAGGATGTAAACCCTTATTTACGAGCAAGTGTGATAAAAAATATAAACTTTATCGTTTCTTTTCCCCATGTGCACCCGGTTTTAAAACATGGTGGCATATTCACAGCGCTAATTCCCTCCTCAACAAATTGCCCTTAAGGGCGGTACACACCAGCGCTAACATTTAAATCAGGCTTAATGGGACCCATTTCCATAAGTAATACAGTGCTGAGAATGTCAAGAGGTGTCGCTGTCTAATGTGTTCACATTCGTTTTCTAACACTCCGTGATATGTGAGGAATGAAAGTACAAGGGTTATGGATTGGTGACGGTTTCTGTATTTTAATAGGCGGCGGTAATTTCACTTGGAAGATTTCCCTACGGTTAGATAGGTATGTAATTTATAGGTGCTTTAAGTGAAAGATGTGCTTGTAGATAATTGCGTCTTCCGATAGTTTTGAATAATGTATGAATATATCGTTGGTATTTGGAGAATTGCCGTCTAGTTGCCCAGTCGGAATACTCGAGCTTCCAAGTGTGGTAAAAAAGAAAAAAAAAAGACAGGCACAGGGCTAATTCTATAATTAATATCAATATTTGGCAAATTATACGATCGGGCGATGACGATAATTGAATACTATGGTATAGCCATTTGAGCGATAAAATAGAATCAGAATACGACCAGAACATCGTTTAAATCGCTGTATATCTTTTTCGCGCTCTTGTCACCATTACCATGACAATAAAGGTCAAAAGGATACGAGTAACAGTTTCCTTAACTGTGCATGTCAATGTCAACAGAATTAGGGTAGTTTAAAGTACTTATTGCCTTAATATTTACCTCATTTTACTCATACTCAGTACAGATACCTCTACACCTTCCTTACTCTTAACCTCACTACAATTGAGTTATCTCCATAATGCGATTTAAATTATCCTCAGTCAGTTTGACAGCAAGAAGCGTATTCAAACGAACTGCGAGTTATCGTATTGAAGCAAAAACACGCGTAGTATTGATAATGACACAAATAGGGTAGATCAGTGGTTCCCAACCTTTTGACGCGGTTTGTACACATTATTAACACGATTCAAAAGTTGAAACCGTAAGATATATCTTCGAATCTTTGCGCGGATGTTGCAAGTGTCGTGTGTCGTACCAGTGATAATAATTAGTAAGTAAACAAGTGGGTGGTAGTTAGTCGATCTGTATATCCATTTTATTCGACAATTCATCGGGTAGTGCTACATTTGGCCGACATCTTCAGTAACAACTCGCTGATTCATCAGTACACCTGAGATTACACCGAAACGTTAGATTATGAAGGTAAATAACAAATATCGCGGCAGACCCGTTATAGTTTGTCCTAACCTTTTATTGACCATGGACCACTTTTAATTCTTTGTTATCCGGGGATAAATGTAAACAAATTCACCTCCTCTGGCGTTCTCACGCGATGTAGGTATCGCCCGTGGATTAGGATGCGTCTCCATCGAAGCTAGGCGAAGCGAAGTCGTGCGGAATAGACCAATCAACTAAATTAAAATCTGTATCTCAGCCACGCTTCCCATTTGTCATTAGTCGATTCCGCTCGCCTCCGCTCCGCTCCAATTCCGTGGTGAAGCACCATTAGAATCGTTTGCGGATCATATTTTGGCTCTCGCGGACCACTACAGCTCTAGCACAACTGTGACAAGCGCGCGAGATATATTACCTATCTCAAACTGTACAGTACCGCGAAAGAGTGACGGATGATGCTACGTCGCGCGACAAGAGTTGCGAAGAGTGCGAGACTAGCTGGTAGCCCTCGGACTAGGTTGGGAACCACTGTGCTAGATAGATCCTGATTATACTGGGGCTATATGTGATTTGCGTCAATTATGATGATGGTTGTGGACTTTTTATGTATTGCGCATATTTGCGCACGGTCTTTTCGATGTCTTTATCTAGAAATATGCGGCGAGGCTGCTGTCGCTCTCGAATCGGGCGATCGAGTCATAAGTGCCGCACTTTTATGGACGCTGCTTAAATCATATTTTATAGATGCATAGGCCAATGATGATGATGATCTAGAAATGTATGCGTTTATTGTGATGCATTTATAATAATAATATAGGAAATGATAAATGTTGTGACTATTACGCGGCTGGCGTAGTGGCAGTAGCTGCCTACTGACCCGACGGTCCTGGGTTAGAATCCCGGCAAGGGCAAATAATTGTGTGATGAACGCGAATGTTTGTTCCTTGGTTGGTTGGATGTTTGTATGAAAATGTAAAATTTGAACGAAAGTCTCCGTTGTGCGGTGACAATTAACCATCGAAAAACGTACATTAATGTATCGTTAATTTATGCAGCACAATTAACTTTTTCCAATCGTTTTTTTTTTGTTTTTTTTTTGCCTAGCTACGGTTTAGTTTCGACCAACTTTATAATTATTACCATTACGCAGATATTCCGCTAAATCCTCATTTAGCTATGCCAATCATGTTACTTTAAAATTAAATATTTAAAAAGACTCATTAGGCCTCGATCCCTTATGCCAATTTTTCAAAAACATCGTTTCGTCATGCAATCTAAAAAAAAAGGTCACAACAACCTACGAAGCGAATAGATGAGCTAGATTTACTGCCATTTTTGCAGACATTGCAGTTATAACGGTAAACAGACGTGGATAAAATAACGGTTCTACAAAGTGCCAATACTAGCAATGAAATAATTTGAACCCGATTTTTCGCAAACACTACTCTGTCACGCAACTAAAAAGATAGAGGTCCCTAAAGACTATAAAATATATAGATTCATTGCCATTTTTGCAGGCAGATTGTAATAGTAAACAGACCTAGAATGAAACAATATGTGACGCGTAAAGCACCAATATTGGTATTGGAATCATTTTATCCCGCAAAGATGGCCTTCAAAAGAAAAAGGTTCCAACAGCCTATAAATCTTAAGGATTTACAGCCTTTATTGCAGGCCGAGCTTTAGTGGTAAGCAGCCTTGGAAGAGTTGGAAGACATAGGGACGTATATAAAAGCGCCAATAAAGCACAAATAAATTCCCGATTATTCGTCTTTGGTGAAAGATCGTCTGTCACGAAATCCAAAAGAAAAAGATCCCAACCTACAAGACTAACGGTAAACAGACGTGGAACAATAACGGTCGAATATCCGCACTTCAGTCGGCTATTAGCCCGATTTCCTGCAGCCGGCTGGTTGGCCAGTTACAGGCTGATCTGTAGTTGGTCTTGTATGACTGAAAATGCAGAGGCTTAAGTTCTGCTTATTGACATGACCCATAGATAAATGGCAGCGACGGTGGACAGCAGAGGTAATAACTCCTGTGGCGCGGAGATAATTTTATTAGCGGGTTATACTCCCACACAAGGTCCGACTCTCTGGTAGTGAGAGCTAAACAGCCCTGATACAGTTCAAGTCATATAAAAAATAAGGTGCACAGCGCTCATAGAACCTACGTTCGCAATAGCAGAAAGGTTCTCGAGTGGCGATAACGTACAAGAAAACTGGAATACGCAGCGTGCAAGATGCCCTACAAGTGTACGGTGTCCCGAAGATCAAGGTTGAAGGAAGAACAAGGTTGTTGGAAGCAGGGCCGTTCAAAATCGATGAGGGAGAGTCTGGTCCGGCCTTGGATGTCATTTGGATTAGATGGTGTAATGTAGTTCCACCAGTTCATAAGTTAGGGGCGACCTGTGCCCTCAATTTGAGCGGTGAGCCATCCTTACTCTCTAACCGCTTTGAGGTAACGTGACAAGATGGACTGAAAAGGTATAGCTTTACTTTCATAGCTCGTAAATATCGGTTGGTTATTGCATCACATGTGTTTAAATAGGTGTAGAATTGTAGGTATCTTGAGCGTTGAAAAATTATGAGAATAAGTCCTAACAAGTAAGTCACGACTCTTTCATACGTCTTGCCTGTCAATAATGTCCATCAGCACACACAAACAACATCGAGTCTTCCGTAGTAACCCCTTTGGTTTTAAAGATTTCTACTTAACATCCGCTTACGCGTAAACTACTGATGTTATCGTATACATAAATACTTGGAGATAGTCCCATAAGGAAGTGTTTGTTACTGGCGCGTTATTTTATCATAGGCAGGTTTGAGATATACTATGGGTAAATACATGGGATTTAAAGTGTATGCCTGTATTGATGCCGTTTTGCTACCGAGATGGATAAATTTGATGAAGATGTTGCCTTTCGAAACGGGACTCCATACAAAGGGTCGCTTAAGCTGAACAAGCAAAGCTTTCAAAGAAGACAAACAATAGATAT
This sequence comes from Apotomis capreana, assembly GCA_947623375.1. Taxonomy (NCBI): domain Eukaryota; kingdom Metazoa; phylum Arthropoda; class Insecta; order Lepidoptera; family Tortricidae; genus Apotomis; species Apotomis capreana. The sequence continues at coordinate 7,762,815 of OX392514.1, forward strand.
CTTGGAGCAAGACTTACTGTCACCTTATTATACTTAGTCTCTATCTCTGTTTTTCTCTTCACAAAGTCTTATCGCATCTATCTGTCCCGGGTTAAATCTAAAAGCTTACTTATTTACCGAATCGGACCTAAGTGTTTAAATCACTCTACCTGCCCGGTTCACAAAAATCATAAAAATGTCGAATTTAAGAAAATTTTCTTTAGGGGGATATCAAATATGACACGTTACTAACATTGAGAACGAAATGCTTGGAGGCAGAGTACGAGCTAAACGAGCCACGTCGAATCGAGATTATAAATCAATCACTCCTGTATAAAATCGATCACGTATAGCACAGGATGCTCTGTCACGGGACAATTGGTGTAATTGCCGAAAAATCTCTTGTATGATACCATACGCTGCGATAATCATTCAGCCTCTGATCGAGCCAGTCATTTAAAGTGTGCGTGTGCGTACTGCGTACATCGCGACACGTCCTCTCCTGTCAGTTACCCCGCTATCCTCACTGCGCCTCGTTTTAGGGTTCCATATCTTAATATTATCATGTATCAGTTCAAAAGGTTGAGGTTCAGTATTCAAAAGGATCCTTCGACAGATGTTTAAACATATCCGTCTAAAAGAATTAAATTTCACTACCAATTTACTTAAGCAAAAATCCACGAACCTTGCTCCGGATTGGACAAATGCTAGAAGCTTTTATTCTTTTATTCTTCATCTCCACATCAGTGATGCTTTTATTCTTCATCTCCTCATAATAACGCTTTTCATACGTGAAAAAATGTATATATCCATTCTGCCAATTTACTGTTAATTTTATATCTTCTATTATTTCTAGAGGTATCTGGAAAAACTGACATTTACACATTTTGATTTAGTTCATCAACATAAATATGTAACTTCGTTCATCATGATAATAGTATCATTCTGAAGGGTTAACCGTAGTTGATTTTCTAGCCAACTTAAGTTAACCCTTCCGAAAGATAACGATAATGACAAAAATGAACATTGAATAGAATAAATGAATAATGAATAAGGTACAAATAACTACTTTATATAATTCAGTAAAGAACCTTCGACGCGCAAGCCCAACTCTCACTTGATGGCTTTTCTTCTATACACACGCACAAAGCTCAGAGCACGTAGCTACGTAGTTAAGGAATATTTAAACGTAATCACACCAGCAATAATTACTTCCCAATTATACGGTGAAGGCTATTCTTTCGATAATAATTTGCGTCCGGAGTTCGTTTTTGCAAAGTTGACAAAATATGAAATTATCAGTGCTAATTAAAACCAGTTAGTAAGGCGAGCAATAATGTACATGTACTTACATTTTACTTTAGTAACTTAGTACATGTTATAGGTACCTACTCGTACATAGGCACAAGCACAGATCATTCGCCTCGCAAATCTTTTTTTTTTGGAAAGCATACAAAATTATTATGAAATTAAGAATCAACATAATGATATGTAAGTATTATATATATATCTGGAATATTTTTTGGGATATTTTTTATCTGTTGTGGTCGCTTCTAGATTTTACTTAATTTAAAGATGTATTGTTTTCTTCTGCGCTACTAATTCAGTGAATAAAGGATTTTGACCTTACAAACGGTCCGGTAGTTTTGAATTTTTGATATGTTGCCTAGGATGGTTAGTCAGTGTTTAAAATGCAAAATGCACAATTCCCCCGCCTCCGCGCCCGCCGCCATATTGAAAAAACCGGCCCTCTCTTTATATTTTTGCTCATATCTTCCTTTAGGAGCATTTCAGCTAGAAGAAAGCTTCGACAATGTTATAGAGAGTTAAATTTACTACATTTTCCATTTTATATTTTGTTTCTAAGATAGATAGTTACGGAGATATGCACATTTAAAAAAACTTAAGAAATTGCAATTTCCAACTCAAGAACAAACTTCTGGATTGTATCTTCGTTTAGGAGCATTTCAGCTAGAACAGTGCTTGTGCAATTTTGTAGAGAATTAAATTTACTATAATTTACATTTCAAATTTTGTTTCAAGGACAGATAATTACGGAGATATATAAAAAATAAAGTCACATTTTCCGAAAATGTATGTAAGAATGGACATGAGTTTTATAAGCAATTATATTTCCTACACGTTTTAATTTGTCCTAGACTAGTCCGTAACTGAATGACAGCGTTCTAAACCAAGAATTTTGAGAAATTTTCGGAAAATTCGAATTTTCCTGTTTTTTAAATGTGCATATCTCCGTAACTAACCGTCCATGAAACAAAATTTGAGGTGTAAATTATAGTAAATTTAATTTTCTACAACATTGCACAAGCTTTGTTGTAGCTAAAATGCTCCTAAACGAAGATATAATCCAGAAGTTTGTTTTTCAGTAGGAAATTGCGATTTTTTACGTTTTTTAAATGTGAATATCTCCGTAACTATCTATCTTAGAAACAAAATATAAAATGGAAAATGTAGTAAATTTAACTCTCTATAACATTGTTGAAGCTTTCTTCTAGCTAAAATGCTCCTAAAGGAAGATATGAGCAAACATATGAAGAGGGGGCCGGTTTTTTCAATATGGCGGCGGGCGCGGAGGGGGGGGAATTGTGCATTTTGCATTTTAAACACTGACTAACCATCCTAGACAACATATCAAAAATTCAAAACTACCGGACCGTTTGTAAGGTCACACATAGTACTTTAGTCTCTATTCACCGTATTATACGCTGACTGTTCCAACCAAATGAGCTGTCAAACCTTACACAAAAAAATACTCACTATATGTTTTGACAGTTCATTTGCTTGGAATAGTTAGCGTGGGCTGACTCTAGTCTTTACGGACTACGGATGATTTATTTGCTATTTTTTGTATGTCTGTCCATTGGTTTGATCATCCTCTGAACTTTTTTATTCCCACCCGTCCCAATACTATCACCGTTCCAATCATTAATCCCTCATTAATCGAGACACAGAGTCGTTATCAAAAATTTTAAGGATTAGTAGATTTTTCCTTAATCATCTCATCTAAACATAGATACAAGTTTTTTTTTTTTTTATATAACTGACACCTAAGAACAGAAAAGAAAATTCGCCACCTGCACCACATGATTTTCTAAGTTGTTTAATCGACGACAGCCGTTCCCTGATCTACCTCTGTATCTAGAGACCTTCTTAGAAAGTAAGGTTCTTCTTGAAGCGTGACAAAATATCAATAGTCTCGAAACATCTGCTGTTAGTTCGGTACTTGATCAAATTCATAGAATTATAAAATGACTCATAGATAAGAATCAAAATAACGTTAGATAACCGGATAATTATGTAATCTTACGGTTCATTTCCGGCTCCCGCCTTTACGAGTACCTCTGCTACGGTGCCGGTACTAAATTAAGTTAAATATCAATGTCATTAATGTTTTAATACATGTGGTCAGTTCAAATCTCATTAAAGCAATAATTCGACCTTTTCCGAAAATGTTTACAGGTTTTTAGTTTATACTTGAACATGACCTTATCGTTACTTAACTGCTTAGCAAAACTTATCAAAATTGGTCCAGCCGTTTGAGCGTGAAGAAGTAACAAACACATAAAGTCACAAACTTTCGCCTTTATAATATTAATGTAATTTGGAAATACGTTAAAGGATCTCGTATGAAGTAGCGAATACACAATTGTCCCAGTTATATCTACTATCAATAAAATCGCTGCCAAGTAACATCATTGACTGCATCATTTTTCTCACTCACGGGCCTGGAAATCGTCGCTATTGGGGACATTTATCAGCTCGTAAACGGGTCCTTATCGCGATTTAACGACTGGTTTACGAGGTTTCATTTGTTTCATTCAGTGCGCAATTCGTCCATGTTGACAATTGTCCAGATTGCAGCAGCTCTATTCTGAAACATTTTTAACCGACTTCTAAAAGACGTCAAGTCGACGTGTATGTTTTTTAACGTAAATTCGTAATTAAAGAACCGATTCTGCATATTATTTTATTGTTTTTATAGTTTTTTTTATCGATTCTACATATTTTTACAATTCATGCTATTTTTTTCTACATTACATCTTTCTTTCATAATTATGTGCCTTTGTGTCAATATTTATTATATTATTACCAAACACGATGGGTTTATCTTGTACTTACTGTTAAAGAGTAACCTATTAACCTTAAATAAACTATCTCCCGATTAGTTATCCAACTTATACTAAAACTACCCAACCAAAAAAATCAACATGTCAAATCCATAAAAATTTAATCCTATACAGATTTCGCTCACCGAATACAGCCACAGGATGAGCCGCAACATGATTCAATCGGCCACGGCAATTGGAATGAAATTGTAATTGCAATTAGATTACTTCTAAATTACACGGCAATGACCTTTGCAGCCAATATTGGCACAGCGTGGGACAGTGCGCTACAGGCTGCTTTCGCTTGAGCATAAGCGAAAATTGTCATCGCATGTTGACTGGCTAGAATAGAACTCGCTGTTACTCGTACTGTCGATGTTTGTCACGCGATTTTTGATACAGGATACTAAATGATACACCGATGACAGATGGACGCGAAAAGTCACACTTTGGAAAGGGCCAAATGGCTCAAGAGGCAAAGGACGGCCACGTACGAGGTGGCAAGACGAGATAGTTACGACTGCGAGCAAAAATTGGCCAAACATTGCACTAAATAAGGAAGGACAAATGGAAATCTATGGAGGAGGCTTTTACCCAAATGGGGTTCATACAATGATAAAGAAGACATAAAGATATTGTAATATAAAAATGTAATTAAAATGATTATTATAAATATTTATCACTTATATGAGAAAAAAAAATGTTTAATAATGTTTACACTAACTGAAATTCAATGTACAAATTAATTTAGGAGATAGTGATTATTGATTTGTTTTTAATTTACTATTCTTAAACTTGCGAATTCTTTGTATGGAATTAATAAAGCTATATTTATTTATTTATTTATTTATACTAAATGATTATTTCACAGAACTTCCTCCTGTAAATTTGGTGATAGGACAGTCGAATACGATGTGCTTGATCGTCTGGTTCGGGTGCCCACACACGCACTCGGGGGACTCAGCCCAGCCCCATTTAAACCAGTGGTGGGCGCAATTTCCAATAGTTTCTGATACGGCTGATTAGTCACCACACTTTGCGCGATGTCGAACCAGGAGGAGCTTTTGGGTTAAAAGCGAACAAATCTTCATCTTTATGTTGAAAGCTACTCCATTCTGAGTTCCACGAGGAGGAACAGAAGACATCAAAATCCTCACGGAAATTGCTAGAGATTACTTGGAGAAGGCTAACTTCAACCTTTAAATTTAATTAATTGTACCTATATCCAGAGACCGAAATGCTGTACGATAAATAAATAAAATCATAGATATTACAGTTCAACCTTCATTTTATAAATTTGGTAGGTAGCTATCCAGCTTTATTGATGACACGGTTGGCGCAGTGGTAAAGTACCTGCTTACTGAGACCGCGGTCCTGGGTTCGAATCCCGGCAAGGGCAAATTTTTGTGATGAACTCGAATATTTGTGCCTGGGTCATGGATGTTATATGTTTTTTATATACGTAAGTATGTTTATTGTCGTCTATTGTCCATAACACAAGCCTATACCAGAGCTTACTGTGGGATTAGATAGATCGATATATATTTATTGCGTAGCAGGTTCATAAATATAAGAAATATATTTCCTAACTCCCGTTTCACCTGTACTGTATTATTATATCTTCCACACAAAATAAAATTTTATAGATAATTAAACAAAAGAATAAGTGTTCGCGCTTAGCTAAAACGAAAAGTCTTGCTTCATCGAAATAAAATATTACTAAAAAACAATTCTATCGATCCAACAATAACATTATTGTCCAATTTCTCCCAGCATCATAAAAAATATAAAACTTCCCTGCGGCGCTTAAGAAAGGTCCAATTAACTAACTGCTCTATGGCTTCCGAAATGATTTATACGGCGCTGCACGGTGGTCCGATTTCTTAACCTAAAACTGTAATTAATAATGAAACACCTGTAGGCTACTAATGATGAGCTTGAATTAATGATATGATACCAATTTTATGTCAAAAAAGGTAAGTAACTACTTACATTGAACGGGTCTCGTAAGACTGTTTTTTTTGTTGCACGTAGGTACTGGTAATGTATTTAACTTTTCGTTATCTCTGTTATATCATATTAGATATGGTAAACAAGCTCGTGGACGATCCCCAACCAGATGAACCGACCAAGTAAAGGACACGTCTTCTTCCAAGTTTTGCTCGGTTGTAAGGGAAGCAATGGACAGGACTCGATGGACGCAAATCATTCACTCCAAGTGTTAGCCATCAAGGAGCGACAAGAGAGACTTATATCATATTAACTACAAAAACAACAAAGTTAAAAGCTAAATATGGTCACCACGTAAGAAAAAAGTATTACACAATCAAATAACTTCCTTGTCAAGATGCAGCCTTCCTTACTCCAACCCAAAGTAAATCAATTTTACTGTAATATAAGGTAAATACCAGAATCTTGTATAAACACAAACCAGTGGAATACCTACACCATTTTTTAAGTAACTACGCAATTCATTTGCGTATGTGCATACGGTCCACATTCACCACCTAATTGCAATTAAACAAATTGTAAAAGCCCCTATCGCACTCTCCCAGAAGTAAATCCTTCTTGCATGTTTCTGATAACGTGACAAGCTACATCCGCTCACTGTGGGAAAAGCAGACAGGTGTTGTCACTTATCGCTGCAGCCACTACCAACCTCTTAATTACCAACCAATCACCAACAGAAACAAACCCAACCATCCGCACTTTAAGACTCACAGTCAACCAGCGAAACAACCAAGATAAGAGTGGTTTTCGACGCCTCATCATAATTAAAGGCTATGTGCATCAACGTATCAAAACAGTCATAAAACGGTATTAAAATGTGAAGTGTAGAGTAAAAAAGAAACCATTAAAGTTCCCTCGGATTATATCACAACCACTTCCACTCTCGGCCTTGGATTTTGCGTAAAAAAAGGGTATTTTGTTACAGATGCCAAAGAAATGCAAAACCTTTAAGGACAGGTAGTTTGCGCTTGCGCTAACGGTTCAATTTTATAAACCTATGAAAAAAAGTGCGTTACAATCGCATGTTATTGTTACAGTACCGTTTTGGTATTTAACTGAGCAATAAAGACATTAACAATTTAAGCGGTTCTCACTTTCATCCCTTAAAATTGACGGCATACGGCATAATCTTTTATCACCACTTTTGTAGAAATTAACAGATTCACCGCGCAGTTTTGCTCTTCGTGTTTGTTTTGTTCAACAATGCGTTTGTTTGCAGTCTTCATTACGATCGCAGTTAACGAAGTAGACTCGTGACAAGCCAGTTAAGCGTAATGCCTTATTTGAAAAGTAGACACATGGTCATTTTTGTTTACTCAATAAGGTTCACAGACACAAAAGAGCATTGCTAATTGAGTGCGTTTCGCCTACATGCGCGAAGCGCAAATATAAAAAAAAATTCGTTTCTTTAATGACATAACTGAGAATAATTGTTCTATTATTAATCTATTCATCTTCTTTTAGATGGCACCTATAGTTTGATACTGGATTGGATAAGAATTCAGCACTGACTCATTACTTTGGATATTTTAGTCTTATCAAAAGGCTTAAAGGTAAATATTAGCACCTTTAGTGTTAGATACCAAATTAGGTAATATGAAGTAAGAAAATTCCCATTTCTCATTAATTTCATGTAAGCTAAGTAACTTCCTTCTTATTTCATAAAAGCATTGATATTTATCTTAGCACTACGACCAATCCTAACCGGCAACTGACATGGTCATAAATAGCATTAAAAATAGAGCTTAATCTATTAATTCAGTTTCCCAGAAGCACGCTTTTTTGTCGATGATGTTAATTAACAGGGCGTAGCGCTAATATCGGCGGGGCCACGTGTGCGGAGCGTGGGAAGCGCGCCGCCTCGCAAGTAGGGATATTGTTTCTTGAGCACATGCCGGGCGCGCGTGGGTTTAGTGTGGATATGCCCTGGCCCTAAATCAACAAGGCTTTGCGACATCCAAAACTGATAGAAAAAGATGCAAATTGCAAAGGTTCTACAGGAAGTTATATTATAATTCAACAGCACTAAAGCAGCGACTGCACTGCTTATACCGAAGAGCGGATGGAAAACTAGTACGTAAAGTCCTCCAGAATGTGTTTTAAACTGAGATTTCGAAAGAGATAGGTTCAAAAAAGCAGCTGCTGAGAGCGGATGGAAAACTACATAGTTCGTAAAGTCCTCTAGAATGTATTCTAAATCATTGTGAAAAACGTGACCATGTCAAAGACGTAAACTAAGACGTACGGCGGGAGAAAACATTTTGACCATAATTATTTTATTATTATGTCTGCAAAATAAACTTTTAAAATTTTATAGGGATAAGAATGATTACTCCCTACCTTTTACAATTTTATAAATTGTTATCAATATTAACAAGTATTGTAGACAAATTGTCCAGCTAATTATGTTCAATTTCGAGAAGGTCAATAGAATCAGCATGGCAGCGGTCGGAAAGCTGCATATGCTGGTATTGCCTGAAGAATTAACCCTTCTTACAGTGCGTGTATTTTTTATCACTTTCGCAAAAATAATTTTTTTTGTTAAAAAGCGTCTATATAGGTACTACTAGCTGCCCCGCGCGGTGTTACCCGCTCATCTCACGGGAAGACTATACTATTTCGGGATAAAGAGTAGCCTAGGTGTTAATCCAGAATGTCAGCTACTTTCATACCGATATTTAACAAAATTGGTCCAGCCGTTTGACCGTGAAGCAGTAACAAACATGCAAACAGATAAGCACACAAACACACTCACAAACTTTCGCCTTAGTGTGATAAACTATAAGTCGTATCCTCTCTAGTCCTGCCTCGCTCCCGTTTGATTGAATACGCGTCCCGCATAAAAGGAAGACGTACCATCTGCCACTGAACGGCTTGCGGACACACTAACGTCAAAGATTACTTGCAAAACAGCCCCTCGCTACACGGCATAAGGTGGTCGTTATATTTGATGTCCCTACTCAGAAATTTAAATAGGCCAGATTTAAGTACACTCTTATAAGAACTGACGTAGGGAAATACCCGGAATGTAAAGTTGTTTATAGGACAAATTTGGTATACATACTATGAATAGAATAGAATAGTACATCGTTATGAATAGAACGTCATTACTACTTTTTTATTTTCTAGAATTCTATTTGCACGGATACAAGTATTTTTTTTTTTTTCAAATTGTTTTTTGCGAGGAGATAATAATGTTCAAAAATTCTGTGCGGTCATTTGTAACTAATAAATAAAATGATTGATGGAGAACTTCAGAAATGGCTATGAAGATAATCTAGGAACAAAAAAGTTAGCGAGCGGATTTCTAAGATTTCCCTTAACTAAGCAATGAGAAACTAAAATGGGTTTCCCAGTCAAGCAAATAAGTAAGTAACACATATTTTTTAGATTAGCCCAGCATACTCATCGTACAAAGTTGGGTTTAGAATTAAAAACTTTAACGTTGAATACTGTGCCTTTTGCGCCATAAATATTTTTTAAGGCGGCTCTTTTAATACTAAACTTTTATTGAACTACTAGCTTTTGCCCGCGACTACGTACGCGTGGAACTTGATAAAAGGGATTTTTAAAAGCGCCTAAGCAAATGTAAGAGCAATTGTGCTTTTGATCTAATAATTACATTCCCTACAGGGTCACCGCACCCCAACACAAATGTTCACTCACTTTTCAATCTATTTAGGTAATTTCCAGGATGAAAACTATCCTATGTCCTCCCTCGGATCTTAAACTATCTCTATGCCAAATTCCATCAACATCGATTCAGCCAGACAGACAGACACACTTTCGCATTTATAATATTAGTATGGATTCCGAAAATCACAAAACATTAAAAGTGATATTGATAATTTGTTAAATGCTCAGTTAAATACAAACTGTTCCAAATATGACGTCCATTGCGACTTCCTGCAACTGACCAGCCTGCGCCATAAAATACATTACAGGAGTCCTTTTTTGCTTCGTTAGTTATTAAAACAAGTGCTACTTTTAAGTAAATTCCGTTTTTAATTGAATAAAACAGTAGGTTAATTGACATCTGATAAGAACTAAGATTTTGGTAAGGCAATGTAGGTAGGTACTTTATTTTATTAATTTAGATATAAACTGTTTTCCTGAGCTCCTCGCGAGTTCCTTTCAAAATGCCGCAAATTTGAAATTAAAGAAAAACTGTTAAGAAATGGATCTGCAAGAGAACAGCCGCAATTTTGGACAACTAGACATCCAACATAAGGATATACGACAAACTTTTGAAAAGGGAGACGCCTCGGACTTCGCTCGCTGCATACCAACCTAATAGAAGCTCTTAAGAGGCCTTATACGTTTTAAAATGTATTTATTTCAAATTATGACAAATCCATACTATAATATTATAAATGCGAAAGTGTGTCTGTCTGTCTGTTACCTCTTCACGCTTAAACCGCTGAACCGACTTAGATGAAATTTGGTATGGAGGAGATAGTTTGAGACCCGGGAAAGGACATAGGATACTTTTCATCCCGAATAAATTTAGTGTTCCCGTGGGATGAGCGGGTAACACCGCGGGGCACAGCTAGTTCATTGATAATTTAAACCAACTTTTTAAAGTGAATAATACTTTTTCCTGAGTTCTAATAGTACCATAGCAATAGTACTTTCATGCTTTCTTGCGTGCAGTCGAATACCTACAAGTTAAAAAAACTATTTTTTGCGTCAACTTTGTCAATTTTGGGCAGTTTTTGAAACAAAAATTATCAATGAATAAGTATTTAAATTGTAGGTTTCAAATATATACCAATAAATCTCAATAACCCTGTTCTAAGTATTAACATTTCAGTCAATCAGTATTTTTGAATGGATAAGGAGCATTAAGCTTATAATAAAAAAACAAAGGTTAACAAATAAAATTGCGTTAGTCCCGTCGTCATGCAGAGGACCTTTTTTACGTTCAAAAGAGTATCTGTACCTATCTGCTTTCTTAGATATAGTAAAGCGTACTTTTTTGTAATTGAAATTACAAATGACATGAACTTAATATGAAATAACATTGATCAAATTAGCGTAACAATGGGAAATCATAAAAACACAGACATGTCATAAAAACCAATTAACATTAGCAATACTGCCCACTCATTTTATAGCGGCAATACAAAGCTATAATAATTACTATAAAGAACGTTACATAATGAATCACTAAGCCGCTGTACTCGATCGATCTGATGATTAAGATAAGACCCAGAAGCGATCGCCGGCGCCCGCGCAGCTACCGGAGAAGATAAACGGTATCTTCTAGATGAAATAGCGGAAGTTAACAGTTTTTTTATGGCCCAGGCCTTATTTGGCGATGTGTTGGCTATATTACACATATGTCCGTCATATGGCTGGATATATGTAAATTTTTGCTATTCAAACACATTGATAAGTTGTACCTAAATTAAAACGTAAGTTTATCAATAAGTCAGCACATGGCTAAAGTAGACATTTTGAGGTGTTCTCTTATGTAATTTCAAGAATCAGACGCTGTAGTCAAGTAAAAAATCTGAAGATCTGAAACGAACGAACAGATGATTATAAAATCATAGCTAAGAACCTCACGATTAAGTGATCTTATGACCTAAGAAATAGTTAAAATTTGAGAATAATCCCTTTAGAAGCTACTGTGTTACAGACTTAGAGACAGATACACACGCAATAAACGCATACATAATCAGTCATCGAAATCTTTCGGAGTTTCAACAAAAAGGTTGCTACGGAAACTAGCGTATTTCAAAAGTTCATTTTATACGTATCCCTATATATTTGCATGCCTATTCATAAAAGTCTCCGATGTTCTTGTAGTATTTAACTTTACAATATGTAATAAGGAAGTTTATGTCAAAAGTAAAAGGGCCTAACAATATATGTATTTCTTACATTCTTACGGCCTTTGGGCAACAGCGTAGCGCTACGAACTTCGTAGCACCGATATCTACAAATAGTTACGGAACTTCTCATGCAATTTATTTACTATGAATTTTTTGCATACGTTTTCATACTTATTAAGGCATTAATACACGAAAACATTCCGTATTTGGTATACTAGTAAATTAATAAATTGAGCAATTCTACAATCAAAAAGTTACCTAAAAATACCTAAGCTACTAATTTTTCACATATAAATAATTAGTACCTAGATGAACAATTGGTACTTTCTAAAAGTACTGACAAATTACATGTTGTCACATTAAAGCATAATAGCTATAATAGTTAAATCTTAAATTATTTGAAAAGCAACAACTTGAAAATACGCCAAAATCTTCATTAACACTGAGCAATCGTCAAATGAAAGCATCCTTTTTCCCTAAAATTGACCATCCAACGTGTGTGTTGGTTATCACCGGCTATTGTCAAAAACTAAGTCACAATGCGCGACCACGTGTCTAATAAAGAACCATTATTACTAAGGCGATAGTAGCCGCGTGCTGCAACTGTATTTAATCATTCCCGCGACCGGCAGACGTCGATTTTCTTTAACAAAGTGCTCTTGTTTGTTTTTTCGTAAGGAAGGCGAACCGTGGGAACGTCGGACGGGTGCACTTCCCAAAACATCGACGCACAGCAGCGACTCCAACATGCGCCCAACGAACAGAGACAAAAAATACAAAAACCCCCATGCGAAAGAAAGACGGGGAACGTGACGTGTGCGCGCCAAGCGACAGCTTACAATCGCGTGATCTACAAGAAATAATAAAACGGCAATAAAAGAAACACGAGACAGCTGCAGGCGCAGCGCGCGCGAGGGAGCGAGACGGAAGCGAGTGACGAAGGTGTGCGCGCGCGCCGCTCGAGTTACCGCATTTGAATTTCAAAGATCAATGATCGATGCGATAAGAGAGGGACGACGCGCGCTCGAATAAGGTGGCGAAAGAGAGGGGGATATCGCGCGCGCGGGTGAAAGGAGAAGCGAGATGGATTGGCTCGTGGCAGTTTCAGGGCACGCTTCGCAGTTGTTTCCTCGAGCTTCGTAGAGATGGCGCTGTGATACGAACTTATGCACAGATTTTTAGTATAATAGTAGTTAGTAGTAGAAATTTAAATCGATTGTTAAATTGTATTTTGTTAGTGACACTGTTTAAACGTTATTTTTATGCGAATATTGATGTCTTATTTTCTTTATTGCTAACCACATAGTAGAGTCCTATGAAAAGTTCCATTAATTAATACTGAAGGCCAATTAGTATGAATTTACAGTTATTAAAGTGTAATATTCTAATTAAGTACCTACTGAATGAAATGCTATTGCATTAAAATTATTTTGAATATTTTCGTCATGACTTTAAAATACTCATACTGGCGACAGTGTCGCCACTAGCGCCCGTGGGTATTTTTGGTAACGTTTTAGTTCAGCGCTGTCTGTACAGATGGCACTAGAATCAATTTCTTTTTGACATTATTGGCACCTATCGGCAACTCTAACTAGAAATTATTGTGAATAATTTTTTCTGTCTGTTTTTGTTTTATGCGAGTTATATATTTTTTTTATCATTTGCAACATGAGATAATGAATCCAGGGAGGGGCAAACTACTGGGATACTTAACTGTTCCGGGTGGCAAATTCAGTTGGGATACAAGACAACTTTTGGAAAAGGGCGCCATATTAATTTCGGCTGTAGATCTGGGACTGAACGTTTTCTGAAAATAACCTCAATTTACAGAATAGAATATAGATAGCATGGTCCTAATTTATCGTGTACAGTCAGCAGCTTAGCAGGAGTAGCTTAGCAGAATAACTAACTCACAATGATCTGTACAATCCTTATTCTATTTATAATAGAGTCCGCGTGCATATAATTTGAGGACTTAGCTGCGTAGCAAGTTCTGCAGCTGACTGTACATAATACTTACACAATATGTGTATGTGTACATGGCACGGAGAAAGGTTTCCGCGACGAAGACATATGTTTTCCAAACACCTGATTGTTATCAGCGCCGCACGGGTGGTGCCAGGCTTTGTTATCATAATAAAACTCCTCCGTTGCCAATGTTGTCATTTCTGCGGCAATCTAAGGGCGGGTTTCAGCTTATTTGTGATCGTAAATCACCTACTTTCAGTGGATCGCGCTCTGGGTCTTATTCCATAGCCATCAGCCATATCCCGAACAATACTCATTACTCATACTCATTTGTTCATAATGAACAAATAGATTAGGTTTATGTCAATTTTACAAAATGGTATAAATTTAGTATGTACATAGTTAGTAGGTACCTAGTAATAATATATACGAGTATACAGTCATCGGATCTAGGATGCAATTAGTGGTGAACGACCGCAAACGTTATGCTTAACGTAGATGCTGTGACTCGGGATTTCCCGGATTTTGGGAAGGGTTATTGTAATAATTAATAACTTTTGTCGAGGTTTACTAAATAAACAAAATGAAAATGTTCACTATCATTTATTTTACATGAAAAAACTTAACCTAAAAATAACATGAAATTAAAACTTCATACTATATTGTAGTCGTGTTATACTTTAGCTTTAGCATAGCTGTACTATGTTGTAGTCGTGTTTATGTAAAAGTAACATACTATTATTTTTCAATATTTTGAGCCGTTAATCCATTTCTCTTAACTTCTAAGATAACAAAAGACTCGAGGGATTGTAAGTCATATTCATATCCATGTTAAAATAATGGACTGAAACCCCGGGAAATTGCATCCTAGATCCGATCACTGTTTAATATGTCAGTTTTCAAAGATATAGTTAATAATAGTAACATAGCAATTGTTGCAATACGGTAGTGTGTCACTAATCTTTACCGGAATATTGGATGTTTGGTACTATTCTAGTGCCAGATTAGTGATTTCAGTCCGTTATTTTAACATGGATTGACATTAATTTCAAAGGAGGATTAACTGAATATTGTCAAGAGATAGGTATAATTGCTCGCCAATTCATCATTTGTACTTTACCGATTTTTCCATTTCAACATTTTCTGCTGTTGAAATGGAGTGGATGGGAAGTCATACATAAACATAAAACATGTTTTTTACTCTTTTCTATCTCCTACACGAATACCTGCAGATCATGCAATCTAACTGTGTATTTTACAAAATGATCTACGAATGTAAAATATGGAAGTACTTTACGAGTAATTTTCCTTCCTAAGAGTATATCCCATAACATACCATAACATAACCATAACATAATTAGATCTTCTATCTTTTCTCACCCACGTGTGTACATTATCAATTGCATAAAGCATAAAAGTACGTCAATCATAACTGATTTAGTTAATTTGTATTACAAATAAAAATTACCGTTACTTAGTTGTGAATTATGAAAATAAAACAACAGTGTACTGTAACACTGGATTATTTCAGTGTTCCAGCACTCTGGTGCAAATATTACATTTAAGAAAATACTCTCTATTACTCTGTAGTTTCCATGAACTCTCTGGGTATGTCTAAATAAGTTTCCTGGAAAACTTATATTAAAACAGTCCATCTTTTAAGGTGTGTCCCCCTTTAATCCCCTTCATTGGTTCCTATGAGAATTATAGCCTAAATTCGAGGACATAGGTGGCATAGGCGCGCCATTTGTAATTGGTTTTTCGAGCTAAATCGGTGACCTCTTGGTATTATCATTTCTTTTGCTCTGTTACTTTTTAGCGTTAAATTCACATGCGTTTTCATTCAATTGAATCTGTAGTGGCGTCAAATTATGATTTAACATTGAAACAAATAGGTTTAAATGTGACAGCCTGTAATTTGTCACTAACCCATAGCACAGATTAATATAATAGTTCTTCGCCCATAGGGAGAATGAGAACATTGGGAATAAATGGGAATGGCTGTTAACCTACAATTATTTAAGAAAAAGATATTCGTTATTTATTTAAGCGCCTGTTCATGATACCGTTAAAAGTCAAACAAACTTGATTTACTTTTCATTTATGTCATTAATGTTGTTTATAAGGCACTACGAAAGGAGCGAGTGGGCGGGGCATTTGGGAGTCAAATTATCCACTCTGGTTGATTTATTCATAAGATATTTGTATTGGAAACTCATCTAAACGTCACGAGGTTCGTCATTAATCAAGATAAGTGGGTTAGGATGAATTGAACTGTGCCTTTTAATCAATGATGAGTTGAAATGAGAATTTAATTTGTTAGTTTTAATGGGAAGTTTATTGCCGCATATGTTATTCAGTATAACCTGGCCTTATATATCTATTCTCATTTCTCTAGTGTTGCCAGATCGTCGGGATTTGGTGGGATTTTTGTACGTCCTTTCGACTCCCGACTAAGTAAAAAATCTCCCGAAAAACAACTTCATTTTATAAAACTACCTATAATTTTAAAAAGAAATACCTCTGCTAGTTTTTCCATAAGTATGACCTATAAACAAATTATCTTAATACATTTTTGTAGATCCATATCCATACTAATATTATAAATGCGAAAGTGTGTCTGTCTGTCTGTCTGTCTGTCTGTCTGTTACCTCTTCACGCTTAAACCGCTGAACCGATTTAGATGAAATTTGGTATGGAGATAGTTTGAGACCCGGGAAAGGACATAGGATACTTTTCATCCCGAATAAATATAGTGTTCCCGTGGGATGAGCGGGTAACACCGCGGGGCACAGCTAGTAATAGATAAAATTATAATGATGAGAAAGCCATTATATGTTTTTTTGTTAGTATTTTTTTTCATGTAGGCATTTCTTTTGGCAGCGAACGACGTTGTTTTTAATGTAGTATTTACTTTAATGTGATCCAATTTTTGTTTATCCCGATCAAAGTCACAAACTCCCGGAAAAAATGTTGTTTCTCCCGTTAATAGGGTCATTCGATCTGGCAACCCTATTTCTCCATGTCTAATCATGACCATACCCCGGAGTTTTCGGTGCAAAAATGATTTGACGCCTACTGTCGGCCTTAGTGTCAAATTATTCGTGCACCTCATCTTGACTGACTGAATAATTTGTTAAGAAAAGGATTCGTATTTTAAGTAAAAGACTAAATGCTCTATATAACAAGGGTAAAACGTTCGAAGAGTAGGTATTAAAGTCATTTACTTACTTGAAAATCTTTAAGCACGCATGCTTTTCCTAACAAATCATTCAGTGAGGGTTAGAGATGTGTGCCGTTCTCGACGTTTCCCGATTTCTATTTATTTATTGAAAAAAATAAACAGGTTAACATAACATTACAGTGTAGACCAATGCGTCATGAACCGAACAATGTTTATTTAGACGGCGAAACGTTGGACCCGTTTTTCCGACATCTCGGGTGTTGGATGTGGTAGGTTGCCCCGGAACCGAAACACGACACCTTTCGGCCAGAAATCAGCACACGCGATGGTCTCCTGGAGCGGCCGCGGCACGCGCACTACAAACGAGCTGAAGTGCACGTAGTGGCGCGATGTTCTATGGGAAATGTTTTCGAGAACGTTCTTTCCCCACACAAATCGGGAAACGCGAACGGCACATCTCTATTCAGGGTTTACCGTTGTTTTGTACAAACATTTCATAGAATGGATCATTTCATAGACATTTCATTTCATTAGAAACATGTTTCTCTGAAACCAACGTTGTAAAACAAACCTAACCTAAAACCTAATCTATTAGGATGACATTCTGAACAATATTCATTGTGGACTACAGGGGAAAAAATGGTCTATGACATGAAATTTCGATGAAATGTTTGCTATAAAAGAAGGGGACCTTCTCCGAACATCACCAAATAAATTATCTAATAATTGGTATCTTCAGCTACCAAAAGCCGGTAAAACAAAACCGTCTATTAAGTATTCAGCCGAAGGTGGTCCTTTGCTTATTATGTGCCAATAAAATAAGTGCATATAAATATCTATATGCCAATCTTTTAGCTCAATGAAGGAGAATTTCTGTAAATTTACATATTATAACTTCATACTATTCTTGGGTAGGTACATTTGGACCGAGTTGATGACCTATATGTTAAGTGTATATAAACTATGTATACCCATTATTCCTATCAATAGAAGATATCACAATTCTTGCACTACCTTTTCAAATGTACCTATCCTTCGACTTTTTCTGTTTGCCTGGAAGAGATCGCTCTTTACCGGTAAGACCACCTGTTATTACCCTACTTTTTGTTTAATTATTTGTTTATTATATTCGTTTCTATTTGGTGCACGATGAATAATATTAATACAAGGTAGGTAGGTACTACTACTACTACAAGGTTGTTAAGATAAGGTGGAGTATAACACTAACAGTTAGTTAGTTCGTTATTGGACTGTGGCAGTCTTCTCCCGGTAATAGTCCCCACCTTCCCTTATCAAAATGTCATTAAAGCACGCCAATCTTCTCTTATGAAACTTATATTATAAGATTTATAAGTAGTAAGTACACGAACGTTACAAATCACAACTCGTGATGTGTACAAAACCCATTCATATCTCACAAAAGACGTCCAAATAACCGTCATCCGTTATTAGAACAAGCACGCATCTATTCAAATTCAAAAATAGAATCGTGAGGGCGTGCGCGCGCAACGCCTATGGGCCGAATTATGTTTCTATTGGCTAACGGGCCGCCAATCACGGTCTGCGGATGGTTTAACCGA
The DNA here is from genome assembly GCA_947623375.1 of Apotomis capreana. Lineage (NCBI taxonomy): Eukaryota > Metazoa > Arthropoda > Insecta > Lepidoptera > Tortricidae > Apotomis > Apotomis capreana. The sequence continues at coordinate 7,781,503 of OX392514.1, forward strand.
TTTTCCTCGGGGAAGGGAAAAGTTTAATGAAACTTTTTGGAGACTCTATAGAGAATGAGACAAGATTTGGGTGTATATATATGTTGGGTGTAGGTATATATGATTCGTCGCTTTAATTTGTTGTTCGATAATTTTGTGTACAAATGCGTAATGATTTGTGAGGAAAATTGTGTTTTTGGATTTAGTGGGCGTGGTCAGAATGGAAATCAAATGATACGCCTACCTACTTATTCTGATAGGTTTCTAAACTAGACACGTTAACCCGACTGAAAACCATAGATGTCTACTCGCGTGTGTATTCAATAGCTTTTATTTTATAATTTGCTATTAGTTATCTAGGTATTTGTTTCGCATTCAAACTTTAAAAGTTAGGAATTGTTTAAATCATCCTTTTTGGAGTTTATTGGAGTTTATTGGAGTTTACTCCTTAAGAATCGATTTTCATATATAAGCCCGGGGTATGAAAAATATGGGGTATAAAATCGAACGTATCTGCCGTGCTAATTTAAAAAGTCGTATCTCAGTATACGATCGGAGTAAAAATACGACTTCTTAATTTAGCAGGTTATGCGTTACGCGTTATAGGCTAAGATCCCGATATAAAATGACCTTCACCGAGATGTTTATTTTATGAAGCTTGGGAGGAAAAAAAAGATACGATAGCCATATTTTGTGATTTATCAAAGGCGTTTGATTGTGTTGACCATCAGACTCTGCTAATCAAACTAAATCACTATGGTATTAAAGGGAAGTCTCTGGACTTATTGAAATCGTATTTGTCAGATAGAGTTCAGAGTGTACTAGTAAATGGAACTAGATCAGCAGGGTCTCTTGTTGGAATAGGTGTTCCCCAAGGATCAATTCTAGGTCCTATCCTCTTTCTAATTTATATTAATGATCTACCATTCATGGCGGAACACCTATCCAAAATAATACTCTTTGCAGATGACACGTCATTAATTTTTAAAGTCAAAAGAGGATCTCAGGATGTACGCATTATAAATGATGCTCTTCAACGGGCCCATGAGTGGTTTACGGCAAATAACTTAGTACTAAATTCTAAAAAAACTAAATGTCTACACTTTAAGCTTCCCAATATTAAACATTGTGTACAAGGTCTGAAAATTAATGGGGAGGATTTGCAAATTGTGGAAAACACGGTTTTCCTGGGTATAACTGTAGATTCTAAACTGCAATGGGGCCCTCACATTGCAATACTCGCAAAAAAATTAAGTTCGGCTGTATATGCTGTGAAAAAGATAAGGGCATTAACCGATGAGGATACTGCAAGACTCGTCTATTTTGCTTACTTTCACAGTGTCATGTGCTATGGATTGTTATTGTGGGGCAGAGCTGCAGATGTGGACGCAATTTTCATATTACAGAAACGAGCGATTCGTGCAATATATGGAATGAGAACCCGTGACTCCCTAAGAGAATTATTTAAAACAATTAATATTATGACTGTACCTAGCCAATATATCTATGAAAACATTATGCATGTAAGAAAAAACTTGACTTTATTTCGAAGGAGATGTGACATTCATAATAGGAATACTAGAAATAAGGATAAACTGTTAGGAATAAGAACTAGACTAAGTAAGATCCAAAAGTCATTTGTGGGACTCTGTACACGCTGCTATAATAAAATACCTGATCATATTCTAAATATGAATGAGAATAGATTTAAGACTACGGTAAAGCAAACCTTGAAGAAGAAAGCTTATTATAAAGTAGACGATTATTTTTCAGACGAAAACATATGGTTGGAGAATTAATGTTAATAATAATTGTGTTAGTGTTAATTATTTAAGCTTGTTTTTAACCAGTTTTGATTGTAAATCTCATAAAGTAATATGACTTAGTATTTTAGGGTATTTATGACTTAGTTGTAAGATGATTTGAATTGTATATGTATAGCAATGACCTTCAAAAAGCATTCTACATGGATCTATTTTGAATAAAATGATTTTGATTTTGATTTTGATTTTGATTTTATGAAATGTATTTTATAATCAATTTAATATGTCAATAAATATATTGCATATGGGTTGCCTAACAAATTTTAGTCCAGGGTATGTTTAATTAATAATAAAAAAAAATGTTTTAAACATTTCACCGGTTTGATTAATATTAGATAAATTCTATACCAATCGAAAGTATGAAGCCCATAGAATATGCAAACGTTAGGTTACCTATTCTTTTCCCGTCACAACTATCGGGTAGCCAGGTATAAACAGGTAAATCTATACCTACTAGCATTTTGCAACGGTCTGATTATTGAATTGAAACTGAATAAAATTAAAGATTATTTAATTATGAATTTATCTAATAATCAAATCGGTGAAATGTTAAAAAAATATATATTTTTATTTTTTACTAAACATACCCTGGACTAAAAATTGTTAGGCAACCCATATGCAATATATTTATTGACATATTAAACTAAATATAAAATACATTCATCAAATAAACATCTCGGTGAAGGTCGTTTTATATCGGGATCTTAGTCTATAACGCTTAACGCATAACCTGCTAAATTAAGAAGTCGTATTTTTACCCCGATCGTATACTGAGATACGACTTTTTAAACTACCATTATGTTCACATAAACAAACTATAAAATTGTCAATGTCAACTTCATGTCGAGTGTCAACAAAATTTTATAAATAAAATAAAATTTAATCAAATCTACGCTTAACGGGTAAAATGTGCTGCTTTTGAAACAATAGCGCCCGTCACACAATCGGCTAAAAGATACGTGTTCGTTTCAGCTCCCAAACAAACCTAACGAATTTTTGTGATATCCAAGATAACAACTTTTATAACGTGCAATGCAAAGACCGTGTTTTCTTGGTGTTTAAGCCGTGCTTGTATGGTGCTAAGATCGAAGAAGACGTCTTGCTGTAGAGAGAGAGACCGCTTTAATTGTGACTCAGCTTTAAGCTTAGAAATAGAGAAGGCGTGAATACTTTTCCATCACCACTGCTCTCATTTTCCTGCATTCAGCCGCAGAACGGTTTTGATTTCGTGAAACTTTCCAGGATAAATACATACATAAATCAAGGATCCAACACAACCGAGCCATTCATTTTCTAGACGGGAGTCTTGCCGACCGACAAGAAGCTATGAAGTTTAAATCGAAATTGTTATGTTTTTGATGTTGGCTTTTAAATTGTATCTTTTTTTATTATAATTGCTTGTATTTTTACTTTTATTTGTAAGTGTTAGTTATAAATATGAGTGATCCTTCTTCATCCTTGCGCTGTCCCCATTGTCCCAACTCAACTCGAACTTTTACCCCTCATGGACTTAAAGTGCATATAGGGCACATGCATAAACATTTTCCCCAAGTCATCCCCTCCAACCCTAGACTGTCGGTTTCACAGCAAGCTCATGGTAACAACCCCATTCATCTAGATTTTGGTGATCTAGCTACGTTAAAGCAGTCAGTACGTGTGTTACGGCATATCCCCAAAGGGGCGCGAAACTTGGCAGCGGCCAAATTGAGCGACCTCATTGATAAGTGTATCGACTCCAATGGCACTCTCGAATGGTTTAGTTTACTGTCTTTTGCCTATTCCGCACTCAAATCGCCTGAAGCGTCGGCCACGGGCAATTTAACCACGAAAGTTAAGAGAAATATTAACTCTGCTTCTTTTGATATCAGTGGGAACATCGGTGCAGAGACCACGCCTTTGAGATCACACTCCATACTGAAGACAATTGAGCGTAAAGTACATGAAGGGGATCTCAGGTGCAGTGCGAGTGCTTATGTCGGATGAGGGCGTGGCGCCGTCGAGCCCTGAGACTTTAGCAACGCTGCAGTCGAAGCATCCAGCCCCGTCCCGGCCGCTGGTACTTCCACCGGAACCTGACATATCTATTTCTGCCTTAACTGTTAAGCCGGAGGAAGTGGTGCAGGCACTCAGCTCTTTCAACAATAGTTCGGCCGCCGGTTTGGATGGTATCCGCCCTGTTCATCTTAAGGAGCTTACGTCTGCATCTGCGGGAGACGCCGATTTTCGGCTCCTGGAACATCTGGCCAAGCTTTGTAATTTTTTGCTCAGTGGTCAATTAAACCCTGAAGTTTGCTCCTATATTTATGGTGCTTCCTTATGTGCGCTGTCAAAAAAAGACGGTGGTATAAGACCCATTGCCATAGGCAGCGCTTTCCGCCGCTTAACGGCAAAGCTAGGATGCCATGCAGTGAGAGAAGAAATGGCAGCTTATCTGCAACCTTGCCAATTAGGGTTTGGCACAAGATTGGGCTGCGAGGCTGCAATTCACGCTACGCGGGCTTTTTCGGTAGATAGCAAAAACTTAGAATCCGTTTTAATACGTATAGTTAAGTTCATATCATTGTAATAGTTAAGTACTTATGCTTTCTGAAAAAATGACTGACTGTTGAGTTTCTTTCGGCGTTTCTTCTCAACAGTGGTCTCCTCTTGTGAAATGCCGGTAGACTCAGACATGTAAAAGTGCCCTTGTGGCCTACTTGCAGAATAAAGTTCATTATTTCATTATTATCTCCTTTATTCATATTTTTTCTTAGGCTAGGTTTTTAACAATAAATTTATATAAAAAGTAAAATACAATAAAGTAATTACAAAATATAAATGCATTATAAAAAACCTAACCTAGGGTGCCGCCGGCAGCGGGGCAGGGCCCAGGCTACCGGTGGTTAGGGCTGCAGAGAGAGGAACCTCCTGACAATGCGCGCCGTGTCCAGGAGTACCGCCTTCTGTATTTGACCCTTGATCCAGCCATCTAGCGAGAGTCTCTTAAGATGTTTGTCGAGACTCTTCGCTATAAGACCGTTCGCCGAAACGACTATCGGGACAATGATCGTCGAGTCAACATCCCACATGGCGGTTACCTCGTGAGCCAAGTCAAGGTACTTGCTGAGTTTGTCCTTCTCGGCCTTCACGAGGTTCTCGTCATGCGGGATGGTGATGTCGATGAGCACTGCCTGGCGCTTGGATCGATCTACCAACACGATATCAGGCTTATTGGCTACAATAGTCCTGTCCGTGATGATCATTGTCCCGATAGTCGTTTCGGAGAACGGTCTTATAGCGAAGAGTCTCGACAAACATCTTAAGAGACTCTCGCTAGATGGCTGGATCAAGGGTCAAATACAGAAGGCGGTACTCCTGGATTATTATTATTATTAATTAAAATTGATTTAAAAAACGCGTTTAACTCAGTGGAGCGTGATGTTTTACTGTCCGAAGTGAAGGATAAAGTGCCATCACTCTACCCCTTCATTTTCCAAGTATATTCTTCCGCTTCTAATCTTTTCTACAATGGTCCTCTTGTTCTTTCCCAAGTTGGTGCACAGCAGGGGGATCCGCTAGGCCCTTTAGTTTTCTGTCTGGCCATACAAAAGGTAATTTCAGAGGTTAAATCCCCATTGAATATCTGGTACCTAGATGACGGTACCCTAGGTGGTAAACCTGAAGAAGTGGAACAAGACTTGCTCATGCTCCTGCCTCGTTTAAAAGCTCTGGGTTTAGATATTAATTTCAGCAAATGCGAATTTTTCCCCTGCAGTACCAACTCACACGATTCTTTCCCCTTATTCAGTGCTCTGCTCCCCGGACTGAAAGTGTTGTCGGCGAGATCTTTCAACCTCTTGGGGTCCCCAATATTCCCAGAAGCCATTCCTGAAGCCTTCGAGGAGAGAAAGCTGCTTCTGCTGATGGCTGCGCAGAGGTTGAATGAACTTTCGGCTCACGTAGCCCTCGTTATGTTGCGAGTTTGCTTTGCCGTGCCTAAGCTGACATATTTCTTGTGCACCGTGCCAGCCTGGCTGCACCCTGTCCAGACAGACTCCTTTGACTTCGTGTTGAAGGAGAGTTTGGAAAAGGTGCTGAACGTCTCCCTTAACCAAGGTCAATGGGACCAGGTTTCTCTGCCGATTCGAACTGGTGGTTTGGGCGTGCGTCGCGCGCGAGATGTGAGCCTCCCGGCCTTCCTGGCTTCGGCGTGTGGGGTGGTGGACCTTGTCACTCAAATTTTATCTTTTGATGGTGACAAGGCTATCATTCCTTACGCCTCCGATGCTTTGACGGCCTGGACGGCTCTTAATCCCGGCGTAGCCATACCCGTAGAATTGTTCCGTCAGCGTCTATGGGTTTATTTATATGAGAGTGCGCGCACCACGATTTTCATAAACCCATAAGTAAGCTTATTTCAGCGACAAAATTATCGCGCGACTAAAAAAAATCGTGGTGCGCGCCTGGCCTGAAGAGTAAACTCCAGTCGTGCGTCGGAGCTGACACACACACTTTTTTTTTATAGGTTGGATTAACCCTCCTCATTTCTAGCAAAAAGGTTACCTACAGATTTTTCTGTAGTTTAAAAAAAATATGGAAATGTGTGTCCATTTTGTACGGGCCTTATACGGTAACCGATGCTAACGGGGGTTATACCTTTTTTGAAAATTTTCATCCATTCCCGTTGTACCTATACCTACCTACATGCGTTTTACGTTGATTGGTAGTAAGTACCTATGCTTTACCTACCTACATTTTACAAGGAGTCTAATTCGATATTTAGCTGTTATCATTAATACATAATATGAATCTCATGATATTAAAAGTAAAAAAAAATAGGATACCTACTACATAAATCGCGTCTAAAGTCGTGTCTTATAGCCTGGTTAGTTACCTAAACTAGTTGAGCTATTTTTTTTTCAGTGTGATAAACGATATATGTACCTGCTTATAGCCACTTGTAATTAGAATACAAATGATCTACTTTATAAAATACCTACATCTGTTTAAGAGGCCTTATTCCTTTTAAAAATATTGAAATTTCAACCAACTTTTTGAAGTGAATAATACTTTTGCCTAAGTTCTTGATAGTAACATAGCTATTTCATGCTTTGCGTGCTGTCTAAAATAATTTGAAATAAAAACTGTTTTCTGTTTCTGTGTGAATTATGTCAATTTCAAGTAGTTTTTAAAACAAAACTTATCAATGACCAATTTAAACTGTAGGTTTAAAATATATAGGTACCTTTAAATCGCAATATCCCTGTTCTAACTAATATGTAAAGAAACATTGTCGCTTGCGGTATTTCCGGACCGATACGACCTGCAAACCTTCAAGAAAAGAGCGTACTCCCACTTTGATCGTAGAGAAAAATTACAGAACTATCAGCATTTTTAAGCGGATAAGGAGCATTCAATCTGCAACATTGTTGCGTATCAACACCAACACGCATATATTTCACCTGCACGACTTATTACACCAAGAATACCGTAGTTTAGGGAACTTGCACAAAATTATATAGATAAATTTATTAGTATTATTTTAATTTACAATGCATTGCCGAAACATTTATTCTAAGATTATATATATTTGCAAATTGTCTTAATAATATTTTTTATCAATTTTTTACAATCTAAGCAGGTTCCTGCCTAGATTGTAGTAGATCGCATTCAATTTTTCTTTCTTAATTTACCTTTGTGTCATTATTTATAAAAATAAAAATGTGGTATTTCCACAAAGAATAGAATCGATAAAAGAGATTATATTAAAATGCCTTAATTATAAGTTTCGTGAATTAGAATGTAATTTTAAACACAAGGTGACATCACATCTTAAGTAACTTTACTATTGATAGCAATTTGACAAAGTAAATATCACATAATACCTATAAAATGGAAAAATATAAATAGATTCGATCTTTAAAATACACTGAAATGATTAATCAGACAACGAAGGCGTAGGAAACGCAAGTTCCCAAGTATTTTTTCTTAAACCAATAATTCGTCCAATTATCGGTCAGAAGACCGGTCCTTTGAGATTATTAAAACTAGTATAATTGGTATTTACACCCGCGATATTGCATACTTAGAAGTTTCTGGAATAATTTTAAACGGCAATAAAAATTTCCAGCATGCCAGAGGTTTACAGGTTTAATTGGATAAAAAATGTAGATCAATTATGTTTTCAGGTTAAGATCGGCCGGGCTGGATTATTAATTTATTATGGAAAAATATTTTAATCGTTTATCACATTCATACTTGAACATCTGTTTTTGTGAACCGATTGATTTGGTTGAGACGGAACACCCGAAAATTTCGAGATTTCATGTATGCGAAACTATTACGAATTTTCATAAAACCGAAAGCGCTATCACGCCAAACGATCATAATTATTTGTTGCGTATACGCAATATACGATACATCGTATATTGAACAATATCATTATTTTGGTTAGAATCTAATATATGATTCCCAAATAATATATAAGAACATTGTTTTCGGAGTTATGACATTTCGGAATAGTGATGCATTCCGACAAATGAAAAATTGGTGTTTTGTGCTCTACACGTTTTATTATTAGAATGTATTTAGAATTAAAAGTCAAATTCATTATTATTGTAGGTAGGTACCTACGACCACTTTTATTAGGTAGGTATGCTACCAAAGTGGTATATGAATAGCGTAATTATTATTACATTAAATGTTAATAATTAATTCCAATAGAATATTTAGAAATGTAGAAAACGTTGTAAGATGTTCTTGAAAACTTTCAGCAAAATGTTTATAATAAAATTTAGACAGTTGCCCTTTTACAGAAAGTAAATTTAAAATAGAAAAATTTACACGGAAGTGAAGCTATTTAATACCAGTTAAATATTCCAAAGCTTACTAAAAATATTTATACCTAGTGTTAATTTTGCTTCAATATAAGGATAGGTATGTAAAATGCCATCTACTTAGTTGTGATAAACCGTCATATATGCAAATTACCACCACTTAATGCTTCAAAATTTACAAAATTGTCGAAAGTGGTTATAAAAGTATGAAAAAAAAAAGCGAAGTGAAGTCACACCGTGGGAGTATACAGCAGGTGCGGGATAAGGACGGGCACACACGAGACACACAATCTTTAATTAACACTTTGGGGTAAGAGGAATGTGGTTAATATAGGATACTGGTTGGAAAATTATACGCTAAAACACTTTAATGGGTAATAACTTACGGTGCGTCTATCATTTCGACATCCTTGTCATTTATAAGCTAACATGCCAATGAAGTATCGAGAAAACAGGAAAATAGAAGAATACAAGCTAAAGCGCATAGTTCAAATTGATCTAGTTTAAATTAGCTGTGTTTTTTTTACATGACTTAACTGTATTTAGGGCTGGTTAGCACTCACTATTTGTGTGGAAGTACAAACCCATTTACGGAAATGTCTCCATGCTATAAAAGGAGAGCGGGCGCTGGTTTTTCGTGACTGAACATTCTCAATAAAATAGTCTGGTTCTCAAATACATTTATCTATTCGAATATATTTAAATTTAAATATTGAAACGGTCGTTTATGCCGCAAAAAACGTGGTTCGATATTCTCAAGGAAATCAAAATTTATAGGGTATTTCCCGTTAACCGTGTTCAGTTTATCTTTTCGTTAGAACAATATGCAGTGTTTTCATAGTTCGTTGGAACCCACGGTGAACGAGTCCAACTCGCACTTGACTGGTTTTTTTGGTGTCTCTCAGTATTGGTAGTTTGGTGATCTGTGGGATAATATGCGGTTGGTGGGCGTTGACACGTTTTCTAAAAAAATAGTTCACTGACTAAACTTAAATCTATAAGTACGAATATTTATAGATTTTACTTCAGTAAGCGCCCAATGAATATGTGCGAAAAGATTTGCGCGCGAAAATAATAACTCGATTTGCATATTATAATTATAACCCGGTTATTTTATAAAGTTATAAAAATAATTGCTTCGCAAATAAACGTGCAAATGTCAGGACAGCTCTTAGTGTCGAACAAATTAAACTTCAGAATAATATTAACAGAACCACGTACGTAAGTTATAAACAGTATTTATTTTCATTGTTGTTATTTATTTTTATCAATTACACGGACATTACTGTGGCGGCATAAAATCTCCTATATTCAAACATTTTAATTTTTAACATTAATAGATAGGATCCAAGGGTATGATCCGAATACAAATTGCCAATACATATACATAGTATTTATAGTAGATAGTGGAATATAAAAATATGTGTTTTTTAGTTTAGTGCCAAATATTATTTATTTCATTATATCTGGAACTTCGAAAAGTTCCAAAATAGTACTAAAGGTAAAATGAAAAACGAAAACGCATTTTTTTTTTAAACATGCACGTTGTTGACAATAATCTTATAAAAACTTTATTGAGACATATTTAGGACGGGTCCCTGATGAAGAGCTCCATACGAGTTCGAAACATGTCGGGCCGTTCCTGACAATTTCACGTGAGTGTAAACCGCTTAAACAATAGTTGTCAACAATGTTGTTTTTAATAACTATTTGGATAGAAAAATAGACGTTTTATTAGCTAAAAATTGAATTGCGGCAGGTTAGTATTTTGTTATAAAATGTATGTGATTATAAAAGTGTGGTATCTTTCATACGAAATACTAGAGATCAGCAGTTTCCGAAAAGTTCCGGAAACTTTCCTTATTTCCCAAACAAAATGAGAAAAATTCCGGAAATTTTCGGAAACAGCACATCCCTAAAATAAACAGATATCAGATTAATTTCCGCTTATTCACCCGAATTCCACTATGTTGTTTAACTATTATAGTGTGTGGTAAGCCTTCGCACGGGACTTTCATAGCTCGATTTGTCACAATACCGCCAGCGGGACCTATAACGGTGCCCTGCGTTTTACTTTATTTAGCCTAGCAATTGGCGAACAAGTCTCGACAGGTTTTGCTCGTCAATTGTCTTTTATTTGTGCAAAAGCTATTTTCGTATACGCTAGCCGAGCGTAAATATGTTCTTTTTTAAAGTAACTGTAACCTTTTTATAAATGCACATTGGCACAATGTTGTCGTTAAGCTTGCTTGTGAAGATAAAAATAGCGGATCATTTATACCTGTTTATTTGTGAATAATATTGTTTACCGTAGGTTTTGTACCGCAAATAGTAGAGCCCAATTACTGAGGAAAAGTATGGACGTATGACTTACTTGTTTGAGTTTTATACTTAATCCTCAATATACTATGACATTGAAAACTATTTGGAGCCAATTTTAGTTACATAGAATATGTAAATATACATAAGCTTACGTAAAGCATTTTTTTTTTTAGTATGAATGAACTAATGCTTTTAATTTAATAAATCCATGCAACAATTACAGCTTCAATACAAAAAAAAAAATACATTATATTTCAGCAATTTCAAATCATCCTGAATATGCCTGAAAGATTTCAACGCGTCATTCTCATCTAACCTCTCCACATATAGCATTGTAATTCAAATTACCGCAAAAAAATATCGACATCTAATTAAATCAACGTCAGTATCGGCATGCTCTAAAAAGGGGTCGTTTGACATCTATGTCGCGTGACGAAGCGCGTACGTTATTAATACCGAGTAATCTGTATGCAAGCCGCGCACACGCACCCGAACAGCCCCGACCGATCCCGAAGACGCCCGAGCGCGTCGTGGGAAAACATGGCAGGTGTTACCGATCCCAAGCACTTCTTACTGAGTAAACACTCAGCGTATACAAAATGATAACCGCCTCCAAGCGTCTGTTTAAATGGAAAACATATTTTGTGTGTTTAATGATACTGCTTACTTTTTTGGTACGGTTATCAGACAGGGTTTTTTGCGACGTTTATTTTTAGTTTATATTTATTGAGTCACCCTAATTGGTAGTAAATGAAGTGTACTCGTAAAGATCGATGCGTGACCTTTTCTCAGCGGGATGATAGCACGAGTAATTTGTAGGCCATTATAGAGATACTAGCTTTGCCTGGTTTACATTAAGTATTCATGGGCTTAAATAAAACTGTAAGGTGATATGTGCTTGTTATGTGTGACTTCATTGCGGGGGTTTATTAATTGGGATGACGACTGATGAATTCTACAGCATACTGTAGTTATATGAATAAAATTAGCTCTATATGTCATCAAACAAGGAAAAAAAAACGAAAAAAAAGTGACTTCAAAGTTCAAACTTCATCCTTTTATAGACGATGATTTTTAATCGGTGATCAGGTAGCAATTTTTCTAACTCAGTAATTGATGGCGGTCACGTTGAAGTCGTAATTACATGAAAACAAACTTTTTTTTTTTTGATAATTTTTATTTTGAAACCAATTTTCTCTTAAATTCCTTGTCACCCTACTAATCTGTATCTGTGAGCTTACAACCTTTTTAATAATTTAATGGCAATGACAATTTATGAGTAATAACTTGTCATTGTCATTTTACAAAAACGAAGTCGTAGAAAATTTCGTAAAAATTTCCCGCCAAAGCGATGGCACATGACGCTGTGTATCGTTCTTCAATCATTGTGACCAACTGACCATGTATCTAGTGGATATTAGTTATAATTTTTAATTAATTAAACAGTGAGGTAATTGCGCGAGACCTCGCCTGTTAAGTTTAATTTTAGTTGGATATTAATATTTTTTGCGAAATTCAATCCGGAGGTCGCGGGTTCGAACCCGGCCCGTGCCAATGAGTTTTTCGGAACTTATGTACGGAATGTCATTTGATATTTACCACTCGTTTTTCGGTGAAGGAAAACATCGTGAGGAAACCCGTGGCAGTCGCTTGCGTAAAAACTAGTGCCTACGCCACATCTTGGGATTTAGGTAGCCGACCCCGATTGAGAATTCATTCTCTACAAAGTCAAACATAATGACATACGACAAAGATATGGGACAAAGGCTAGGAGGAGGAGGATGATGATTAATATTTTTCTACTCCTGATCACCGATTAAGAATCATCGTGTATAAAAGGTACACTGTAAGTAAAAGCGGACCTTTTTTCACTAAGTACAATGAAGATGTAATGCAGCAAATCTGACACATTTCGAAATTTTTAAAAACCTGAAAAGGCCTTATTCCTTTTAAAATGCTGATTGTTTACCTATAGACATTTTTCTCTATGATGAAACATGTTTCTTAACATATTATTGATGTAACTACCTAGAAGAGGGCTATTGGGATTTATTGGTATATATTTGAAACCTACAGTTTGAATTTTTCATTGATAATTTTTACTCGAAATTGACAAAATTCACGCGGAAAATTAGTTTTTTCAACTTATTTTTCACTGCACGCAATGAAAGCATGAAATAGCTATATTACTACCTAGAACTCGGGGAAATGTATTATTCACATAGAAAAGTTGGTTACAATTATCAATATATTTGTCATAATATGAAAAAAATTTTTTTTAAAAGGAATAAGGCCTCTTAATTGAATGAAACTCTTTCAGATTAAGATGGAATGATAATAATGTAGGTATAGCATAACACTATATTGGAGGTGAAATGATAAATCTAATATGAATTTTACATATTGTTGTCATTTCATCTCCAAAATAGTGTTAGATATGCAATACCTAGTCGTACATTATTGGATCGTTCGTGAATTTTCCTTACCATTAGAATTTTATCAACTGGCAGAAAACAAATTTGGAAAATATTAAGGAAATTAAAAAAATCTGGGCTATACAGATTTTTCTTCTACTATCTTTAGGCTTCTAATAAAATTTATTAGTTTATAAGAAATTTGGATTTGTCCATAATCTAATATAATACTAATAGCGTTGTTCATACGCTTAGAAGATAACATAAAAACTGCTCTTTTTCTTGATTTGACGATATTTTAAGTTGCGTTAACAACTGTATTAGAACACAGAGAAGAACATAAATATAATTCACGCCGTAGATTGTGTTTACCTGAAAAATGAAACGATCAATCGGGATCGGAACAAATGCGGCTGCGGGGCAAGAGCATCTACCATATTGAAATACCGAAAAGTATTGCTTTTATATTACTAACGCCTTCGTTGGCAAAAATAATATAAGTAATTAGTAATATTATATTTTTTGCGTCATATTAATACCTAAAGAAAAGTAGGTAACATAAGTATACCTACTTTTGTGAACCGCTGGTAGATATTTTAAATAAATAATAAATGCCCTTCTGGCACATGTGTAACTGTCTTTACACATTAGGCCCATCTGGCATGTATGAACACCTTTATTTTAAATTAATATTTACAAAATGGGTAGTTTGCACAAATGTAACTTTGACAGAGAAAAATTGTGTTTTTCTCAGTCAACCTTTGACAACGGTATCTGTAAAGGTACTGAAACGTCAGGGAGGCTCAAATAATTAATATACGCGATATAATCCGTTTAAATTGTTTTATTTAAATGTGTGACAGTTGTCGCCACAGCATGAGGGGTTACTGCGACAACAAACTAATTTAACATTGCCCGGGTTCATAGTATTTAACCTAACCTGTAACTCGCTTCGCTACTGAAATAACAACCCTATTTGTTGAATAGGAATGCGTCAGATGTAATGCAATAGTTCATACCTGCTAATTTACAAGCTCGCTCCACTCTGCTGCTATCCTCACATCCGTGTAGTATCATTATTTGTGTTCCTTCATCTCACAGGAATCTCCTCTCACAGGATTGTCGTCTCCTTTCTGGAAAAGGTATATACATGACTTCCATTGTCATGTATTGTTTGCGCCTTGTATCTTAGCATAAAATTGACATTACCAGACTATTTATCTCTGTGTAACGTCTTGCAGTTAATATATTAAAACATATGGTACAGTATGAAGTCAGTTCCCCACAGTCCTCAAGGAATACACCATTTACGAGGATTGGACCTGATCTCATCCATTACGAACTTCAATCACTCGACTGCGACTGCGACAGAGCGTTGAGGGGATACGAGGAGCATGTTAAGCCAGCATATAAGGACCATCAGATTCGTCAATCTTCCGGTCAAATAAATAGGTACAACTAGGTACAAATAGATAAGTAAGGAGAATATCTCTCCACATAAGTTACCCGTTCCCAATGCGTCCCCGGTCAAAACGAATGCTATCACATGCCCGGGAAAGCATCCGCCTGACTGGGCGATGCGTATAAAACTGCAAATAATGTGTAATTATATTGGCAATAAGAGACACAAAGCAACAAACTTAACTGATAGAGCAGGCGAGCTGAGCAATTACAGAATTAGTACGTGTGCACTCAAAGGGTCCAAAAACAAACTAAATTGCCTTGTCAAAGAAAATAATTGAATAGTAAAAATAAGAAATTCAAATATCTCACCATAGACAATCTAAGAAGAATCAGTAAGGTGAAAAGCCAAGACGTTGTCAAAGAAGTATGAATATAATCGCGAGTCGTCGCGACACTCCCGCCGCGGCAAGTTAATGAAGAATAGTAAGTGTAGTCATTAAGTGTCGAGTCCATTCTTTGATTTTATCCATTGCCTGGACTGCAGCAGCTCTCTTAAGTTTCTCATTTCTGGGTAGTGTAGATGTAGATTCGACTTCATTAATTACGACATCTTCAGATGTTGTGTTTGCGTTGTCCTTTTCAGTATTTTCTATCATTGAAATATCTATTGTGTGTGCGTCTCTCGAAAGGTCAATTGTGTCAGTAATATCAGCTGTCTCAACATCCATGTCCTTTGATGGCTGAGGTAAATCTTCAAATAATGGTACTGATACATTATGCTCCACTTCGGAACTTGTATCTAAAGAGCCATGCGACGAGTTAACTTCATGCAAGGGCTTATCCAATTCGAGTGGGTATAAATGTCCAATAGATCTTGTAAATATTGTGTCTCCCACTTTCACTCTTGCGACTCTACACAATCCGTCTGTACTGCGCAGTAATTCACATATACGACCTAGTTTCCAATTTCCCCGATTTTTACTATCACTTTTGATTTGAACTGTATCACCAATGCAAGGTTCATTGTGAGATTTTATTCTCGATTGATTGGGTGAATGACTGCTACGTTCTCTTAAGCTTAATAGGTATTGATTTATGAACATATCCTTGTACTCGTTCATTATTATTTCTCCCCGTTTCCATCCTTCTATGAGTCGCTGTTTGGTAGATGTTGTTCCTGTAGCTATGTTATCTTCCAAGTTCTGCAGGTTAATGCATTTTCCTGGTGTTAGGAAATCAACAGGTTTCAGTATGTGATCCAACTCAGATGACACATAGGTTAGCGGTCTAGTATTGACTATCGCTTCAACTTCTTTGATGATAGTTAGCAACTCGTTGTCGTTAAGAAGATGTTTCTGTAGGGAACGTTTGAGACAATGTTTCACTACTCCTACAAGTCGTTCATAGACACCTCCGTGCCAAGGCGCTAGTTGAGGTATAAATTTCCATCTAATCCCCTTTTCTGTGAGTTCTCTCACTGTTAGTATCTCTGATAGCAATCTGAATTGAAGTGCATTATCTGATAATATCAGTGTAGGAATACCCCTGGAAGCTATAAACCGACGAAATGCGAGAGATCATTCCTCTGCTGTCATGTCTTTTACAACTTCGAGATGAATAGCTCGAACTACTAAGCACGTAAATAGACAAATCCAACGTTTTTCTTGATCCTTGTTTGATTTTACTAACACTGGACCGAAGTAATCCACTCCTACGTAAGTGAATGCTGAAGTATATTTCACCCTTTCTGGTGGTAAAGCAGGTGTATCTGGTAAAGCGTATGGACCGCCACCATGCTTCACACATTGTGGGCATTTGCTTAGGATTCTTTGTACTTGAGTTCGTCCCTGAGGAATCCAGAACTTATGTCTTATTATGCTTAAGGTATGTGATACACCAACATGATAGTTCTCGATATGTGTCTTCATGATGATTTCCTTGGTGAACTCACATTGCTTAGGTAAGAGAATAGGATGTTTAGCATCATAGGATAAATCTGAATGTGTTAAACGACCATCACACCGGATAACACCGTCCACATCTTTAAACAATCCTAGATTTCTAGTAAGGTTAGTTATTTTATCTTTTGATTCATCTGGAAAAAACTGTTTCTGTAAATTTATTATTTCCTGTATCTCCGAATTCGTTCCTGTTTTAATATTCGAAGGTGTTGTAAGATTATCTTGAGGTAAGAGTTCATTAGACTCTTCCATACATGCATCTTCTGTATTATTTTCCTTTGAAACTTGGTCTTCCTTTTCAGAATGTAGCTCAAATTCTGACGTATTCGGAAGAACCTCCCCCGCCAGAAGAATGGCGTCCGTAGTTAGTTCTGTAGGCCAGTTGATTGACTTCATGGATAGAAATGTCGGACCATATAACCATCGTTTCAGATCTTCACTGGTTTTCATTGGTCTTGTCGCTACATCTGCAGGATTAAATATCGAAGGTATGTATTTGATTACCAATGACTTCATTCTTTTTATTTCGTCTACCCTTCGTGATACAAAGGTATCCAGTAGTTTATCAGTTTGACACCAATTTATCGCAATTTGGCTATCTGACCACAAGGTTAGTTGTGTGACGTTTGCTTTGATGTATTTCGTGATGAATTGAATCAATCTGGTTCCAATGAGAACTCCTAGTAGTTCTAAACGAGGAATCTTCAAATTCTCCAGATCCTTCAAAGGTGTCAATATGGATTTTCCCATGACAAATTGTATATTGTTGTCTTGCACTAGGTAAACTACAGCAGCGTAAGCCTTAGTGGAAGAATCTGTAAAACAATGTAGTTGAACTTCTTTGTTGTTCAATATGTTTCTTGGTAAACAGATCTCTTTGATTAAATCAAAGTCCTTTAAAATGTTCTTCCATTGAACTGACGTTTGTTCTGGTAACGCTGTGTCCCAATTTAGTTTCTTCTCTTTCCATAGAGATTGGAAAAGAATCTTGGCAGGTAAAGTTATAGGTGCAGCAAATCCACATGGATCAAAAATTGATGCAACAGATTTCAATATTCCTCTTTTAGTGTATGGATTTTCTTTATTCTTCACCCTCAGTTGAAGTGAATCTTCTTTTAAGTTCCAGTTTAATCCTAAAGTTTTTACCATTTTATAATCACCAATGTCTGGAATTTGTTTCATAAATTTCTTTGAGTTAGAACTCCATTCACGTATGTTCATTGAAATTTGCTGAAACACTTGTTTCACATTCGTATACAAGTTCATTGCTTCTTCGATGCTATCTGTACCAGTTAAAAGATTATCGACATATATGTCATTAGCTATATCTTTTGCATGTTTTGAATTTGAATTCAGCAATAGATGTCTGATGGTTGCATTCAATAGAAACGGCGAACTAATTACTCCAAAAGGAACTCTAGTGAATCTATAGTGCAAAAGATTGTCCACAGTAACTGGTTTATTAGTATCTTTTAGCCATAAAAATCTAGTGACATCTCTGTCCTTTTCTTTCAAACCCATTTGAAGAAAAGCTTTTTCTACATCAGCAGTTAATCCTATGGTATGACATCGGAACCTTATTAGCAGTCCTGTTAGGTCTTCCAACATTTTTGGTCCACAGTATAAACATTCGTTTAGACTTTTAGTATCTTTTGTTTTCGCGGATGCATCATATACAATGCGAAGAGCTTTTCCTGGTACTAAGACTCCGTGATGAGGTAGGTAATGGATAGGATGATCAATCTGTTCTGATTCAGGTACCAACTCAATGATCCCCTTTTGAATTTGATCATTCAACGTTTTGTTGTAAGCTGACAGAGTTTCTGTGTCAAGTCTCTTCATTAGACCAATTAGTCGACCATAAGCTAAGTTGTAATTAGTTGGTAAATCAGGAGGATATTCTTTCCAAGGCCAAGTGACATAATAACGGTTGTCTCTGATCTCCGTAGTTTCATTGAAGTTTTTGATTGCTTCCTCCTCCCTGTTCATACTTGGAGAGTCCATAATACCGATTGATTCTAAATCCCATAAATGTTGTATGCTAATATTATCAAGAGTGATCCACCTCTATTTGGTAGTTCTCGTTGGTAGTCTCCAAACCTTCAATCATGTTTTTTGCCTCTCCATCCAAAGAAGCCTTCAAGTATAGAAGCTTGTCCACATCTCGTAGGTTTCTTTGACCTATATTCGAATAAAATTGATCCCAAAATGGAAACCAACCCATAATGTCTCCTTTGAACTTCTGCAAAGTCAATTCAGGCAGTTTACTGCGATTATCCGAGAAGGTAGATGGCTCCTTCACTTGTGAGTTCTTATCGGCTTGAATGGTTACGTTAAGTTCCGCTAACATTTCTTCACCTTGCAATTGAGAAGTAGTAAGGTTTGAAATCTCGTCCGCGTTCGGTGTACTACTGACATTAAAATATTGATAGAGATCAGCATTGAAGCGATTAAGCATTGATTGTAGCTTTGAGGCGTTGATCGCACTCTGTTCTCGCTTCTCATTATCCCAAGAACGATTCACACACAATGTTTCTGCCTCCTTTGACAGTACTAAAATGCTTGACGCAAAGGTATTCAGACGACTGAGTAAAATTCCCTCCATGTTTATTCAATTCTGAAAACATTTTAAGTATCTAGTTGACAAATTCATTGATGCATGATATTTAAAGTCGCGATGTTCATTATTAAGTTATTGACATTATCAATAATCTAGCAGAAAGTATAAAATTATTTGTAAGTTATTTAATTAATTAATAAAATGTTTTCATATATTTAAAGAAAGAAAGGTTCTCTTTAAACTGTTAACAGATCCCTACATTATATTTGTAAGTTGAAAAAATTGTTGAAATGTCAAAACAAAAATAATAAAATATTTCATAAATTATAAGTCTCATATGCTGCTGACTGTACTTGCATTATAATTGTTATAGAATGGAATAATATTTGTAATATTTATATTGCAACATGAAAGTAAACAATTGGACAGAAAATTATATGAAAGAGAGAATGTCATAATTTGGAAACTAGAGATTATGGTTTGACATACCTGTATTAAATATTATTCATAAGTTTTATGGATGTCATGGAAGTTCATGAGAATCATAAATATTGTTGCTGGTTTATAACTTCATAGGAATTCGAATTATCCGGTAGAAATCTCTCCTTATTGTACACCTATGACAAATAATACACGTTTCCTAAATATATGCAGTTATAACGTTGTTGTGAAATATATTCAAATAAATCTGTTTTACTGACGCATCTCTATTCAACTTTATATAACCCATGGTTGTTATTGTAGCGAGTTTGTTTCAGAATAAACTTGGATACTTAACAAGATAATTTATAACCTAGTTTGATACGATCGGTATAGAATCGAGTATAATATAGTTAGAGCACATATTTTATATATAAAACGAGAAAGTAAATCAGAGAAATATCTCATAAATGTTGATAAACATGATTGTTTTGATATTTGGTTCGTACGACAAATACTCACCTTATGTTCACGATTTAATAAGTCAATGATATTAACACCCTTTTTACACATCACTTTATACATTTATTCATCGTAATCACAATGAATATACACCAAATAACACTATTTATCACCATATCTGAATAAAAGATTTCGAAAGGTACAATTTCAATATGTACGATCTCAATATGTTAACATATTTTCTATTTTGTAAATTATGTAAAACTATTGAGAAATAAAGAAATCTGAATCTGAATCTGAATTTGGCGGCGTTAAACAACCATTTTTTCAACAACTGGCAAAAGTGACATTAGGACTGCGTACAACAGCGGCATATTCGATTATACGCTGCAATCGAATTGTCAGTCGATCAAATTTGTCGTCGAACAATAAATGTTATTTATTTGGTGGTAAATGGGTAATAAACACAACACTTTATTTATTTTCAAATAGCATAGACGAAGTGGTGTTGACTTCATCGCATAATAATCGTAAGACGTAAAATATAGTGAATAAAATAAAATCGCCGATGTTTCGATACTCGGTGCATAAATCGTTGTTCATAGCATATTTGACTCGTTTGAAATAATCCAAATAAACAATCGATGATGTAAATATGACGCATCGTATTCATACCTCGAATCGATCTATTAAAATCAAGTATCGATTTGAAGTATCACCGTACATTCTAGAATTCGTCACAACTATCGAATCGTCGTGATTTGTCCGCACGAACTATAATCGATTTTGATTATCTCATTTTGAGTATAATACGAATTGTAATACTTTAGTAAACGTCTGACTCACCACTTTACTTTCAAATACGCAATAATTTTGGTTAGGCAATCTAGCTACTAAAGATTTGTATGAAAACTATTACACCACAATCTGACACATTTAGGCTGAAAATTATACCATAATTTATCAAGTAATCGCAATACCGAATTCTAAACTACGGCCAGTGATTCTAACAACACTTCCCTCAAAGTGCCACCAGAATCCCAGCACCTCCACCAGAATTTGTCGCCACAGCATGAGGGGTTACTGCGACAACAAACTAATTTAACATTGCCCGGGTTCATAGTATTTAACCTAACCTGTAACTCGCTTCGCTACTGAAATAACAACCCTATTTGTTGAATAGGAATGCGTCAGATGTAATGCAATAGTTCATACCTGCTAATTTACAAGCTCGCTCCACTCTGCTGCTATCCTCACATCCGTGTAGTATCATTATTTGTGTTCCTTCATCTCACAGGAATCTCCTTTCACAGGATTGTCGTCTCCTTTCTGGAAAAGGTATATACATGACTTCCATTGTCATGTATTGTTTGCGCCTTGTATCTTAGCATAAAATTGACATTACCAGACTATTTATCTCTGTGTAACGTCTTGCAGTTAATATATTAAAACATTTGGTACAGTATGAAGTCAGTTCCCCACAGTCCTCAAGGAATACACCATTTACGAGGATTGGACCTGATCTCATCCATTACGAACTTCAATCACTCGACTGCGACTGCGACAGAGCGTTGAGGGGATACGAGGAGCATGTTAAGCCAGCATATAAGGACCATCAGATTCGTCAATCTTCCGGTCAAATAAATAGGTACAACTAGGTACAAATAGATAAGTAAGGAGAATATCTCTCCACATAAGTTACCCGTTCCCAATGCGTCCCCGGTCAAAACGAATGCTATCACATGCCCGGGAAAGCATCCGCCTGACTGGGCGATGCGTATAAAACTGCAAATAATGTGTAATTATATTGGCAATAAGAGACACAAAGCAACAAACTTAACTGATAGAGCAGGCGAGCTGAGCAATTACAGAATTAGTACGTGTGCACTCAAAGGGTCCAAAAACAAACTAAATTGCCTTGTCAAAGAAAATAATTGAATAGTAAAAATAAGAAATTCAAATATCTCACCATAGACAATCTAAGAAGAATCAGTAAGGTGAAAAGCCAAGACGTTGTCAAAGAAGTATGAATATAATCGCGAGTCGTCGCGACAACAGTCGCGGAAACCGAAGAAAATATTATAGATTTAAAGAAAAGTAGGTAACATAAGTATACCTACTTTTCTATATTTCTAGCTTATCCCGCTTTCGAACTTGTCCCAACTGTTAAATTAATTCGTAACACTCGTGAAGATCTGGTTCTATTTATAGCAATATTGTGTCCTGGGATATAATTTAAAGTAACAAATTACTTCCAAACTCCTTTTTTTCTCAACTTCAGTGCGAAGTGTAATGAATGACACTTAGTGTCATAATAAGTAAGCGAGATGTCCTAGAAAAGGTACGAGATTAACATAAATTACCTGTAATTTTAAAAAGCCAGTCAAGTGCCAGTCGGGCTCGAACACCGAGGGTTCCGTACAAACTATAAAAACACTATATACCGGATGGGCCCTGTAACAGGAGCAAAAAATTAAAACATAGATTCTACCCCTCAAACTGAACAACATTTATTAAACAACTTTTAAAAATAACTCATATAATGTAAACCTGTAAAATAAAGTTTATTCAAAGAAGCAATGTATTGCGAAACATTTGATATTTAGTAAAATGACAGCCATGTCAATGCTAAGGCGATGTCAATGTTGGACGGCGTACATTGAAAATGCTATTTACTTTGTTTGAAATAATGAACATATGAAAACAGTATTTTAATAAAAAAAATCTGTACAAATGTTGTTCAGTTTGACAAGTAAAATCTATAATATTTTCTTCGGTTTCCGCGACTGTCACACATTTAAATAAAACAATTTAAACGGATTATATCGCGTATATTAATTATTTGAGCCTCCCTGACGTTTCAGTACCTTTACAGATACCGTTGTCAAAGGTTGACTGAGAAAAACACAATTTTTCTCTGTCAAAGTTACATTTGTGCAAACTACCCATTTTGTAAATATTAATTTAAAATAAAGGTGTTCATACATGCCAGATGGGCCTAATGTGTAAAGAGTCTTTACACTTTACTAAAGACAGTTACACATGTGCCAGAAGGGCATTTATTATTTATTTAAAATATCTACCAGCGGTTCACAAAAAGCTTACTGAGGAGAAAGAACCGCCAAAGAAAACTCCCAGATTGCCTTATTTATTACTATAAAATACTTTTAAACAAAAACTCTGCATAATACTACTTTTAACACTAATTTGTTTTACACCGTTAAAATAATCACCGCAGAATACTCTATCTGTGGTAGAAATTTCGTGGTTATATCCCGATGTACACAATTTCGCGACTTAGCAAAATGTACTAGAACACGCAGGCTAAGCTTAACGTCAACATTTTTTTCAAGGTACTTTTTGTATCAGATGTGCCCAATATGTATACATTTTTAAAAACAAGATTAAATTTGCTGTTTAGTAATATTTTTTTAAATTGTAAATATTTAGGATAGATAACTAATTTATCGTTCTGAATATAAAAAAACTTGTTGTGATTTTTACCTTTTCGGCAATAAACCCAAATTTTTATATGAAACTATTCATAAATAACATGAAAAATTAATAGCTGATACCTATTTTACACGAAAACGATGTCGCGCAAGCCTTAATAGCCTTAACTGATCAGTAATAAAAAAAAGAAAAAGAACAGTACTTGGTCCTCTTCACCCCGCTCTCCCACCACACAGGGGACGAATCCCTCCACATCTGAAAATAATCACCGTGGAACGCTCTATGTGTGGTAGAAATTTCATGCTTGTAACCCGATGCGCACAATTTCGCGGCTTAGCAACTCTACTAAATGCAGCATAAACGCTCGTAACTTTTGATTGCCTTAGAATATAAATAGTAGACCAGGGTATTATCAATATCTGGTTGATTGAATTTCACCCCCACAAGTTCCTGAGAAAAGGAGGTTGACAGACAGACAACAAAGTGATCCTTAAAGGGTTCAGTTTATTGCTTATTGAGGTACGGAGCCCTAAAAATCACATTGTTTCTTTAGAGTTCTGTTATTATGTACTGCTTATTTGAACGCCTAGGTTTTCTGTAGCTATAGGCTAAATAGGTGTTATTAAGTATGAAATATTAAATTTTTTTGAAACACAGTTTCCGAGAAGGTAATTTGAACAAATTGGCTCCCAGTTGTCTTACTCGTGTTTTGTAACACGTATTTCTGTAGCGAGAGAGTAATTGTGCTGGTCAGTTTCAGTATTCACCTATACTATGTCGATTTCGTCTTTACCTTATTTGTTAGTGACGGAGATTACATGACTTTATGTGACCAGCGGCGCGGCGAGCGGTTGAGCGAGAGATCCGAGCACGGCGGCCGCGGCCATATGAGTGAGCGAGATACACGTAGCGCGCGCCGCGCCGCTCGCTGCTAAGACCGGGTTCGTGGCATCTCCGTCAAGGCTGGTAGAAAAGGGCACGGAGATAAAAAAAAATGCTTCCATTTCCATAAACTGTAAATACTTTTCTTGTTAGAAAATTGAGAAAATATCAATACGTATCATAGAATATACAAAGTATTCACCTACCTGTCACAAAAAAACGAAGTACCTAACCTCAATACATCTGATGTTTTTCGATATACCTACATACAATATTTTGGTTCCTTATTTTGAAATGATATGTTAAGAATGAGCTCGCCGCGGAATAGGTGAATTACACCCCACTCACCCCAGTATATTGTTAAGAAAAGATCTGTAACGGCGGATGCTTCTCTGAAATCGCAGTAAACATAGTTTTCAATGTGGTAATTACAATGAAATTGTACCTTCGAGGTGTCGGAGTTACTCCCTTATTCACAACGAGTATTTATTTATAGACAACCATCCCTATAATCAAAGACACACAATATACAAATACGTGTGTATAATATACCTACCATTAATTTATAGTTTCCTATGATGGATGTATCTACTAAATATACCTACATTTTAATGTAACCTAATAACAATTAGCAGCAACCTACATCTTACTCCACAACCTAATCTAAGATTTAAAATAAATAAAGGTGATACATTACAGAAATAATATTACGGGCGAATTAAAAGTACCTATAATAATATTTTTATGAACCAATTCATAAAAATATGGGTTGGAATAATTTTATGCATCGATAATTATCCTTCTCACACCATACGAGAAAATGAATAGGATGGACGTTAGTTGCCAATTTCCTTCCCAGTTTACAAGCAGACTATTACGCTACTAGTGCAATAACAATAAATCTAACTAGAAACGTCATAACAGTCTCCATCAAAACCAGTAGCTAAAGTATGACAGGCAAACTATCGACCATTACTTGCGCGCCGCGGGGCAGCCCAGTTCAACGGCAAATTCATTGGAGCTTTATCCCAGTATTACATCTATAAATCTATACTTACTAAGTATTATAAAATTCTAAATTTGAATTGAAAATCAGTATTCCTTCATATAGATCAAATCCTAATAATATTATAAACGTGAAAGTTTGGATGGATGGATGGATGTACGTTCCACTTAATCTCAAGAACTACTGGACGAATTTTTATGAAACTTTCCAGTTATGTACCTTATATATCAGAATAGGACATAGGCTATCATTTATATCAAGTTTTATCCATTTTAGGGACGAAAAACGGGATTAAAGTTTGTATGGAGAGCAAATCATTGTAGTTGTAACAACTCCCTACATGTCATCGTTTTGACGTAAACTAATCAATGATTTCGTCTGGGCCTACGATATACCTTCACGAAACGCATACCAAATTAATCTTTGTAAAAAAACAATAAATTCTGATATGGGAACATGTATCCGCAAAATTCGATTAATCGCGTAATTTCAAGAATCAAATACATAAAATTTTACAAATATGAAACAATCACATTTGATTTGACAAACGTCTCACACCCATCTGGCAGGTTATGTCAAACCAGTGATGCCAGCAGGGCTACTCCGATGTTCAAAATTCGACTGTCGAATAGTGCCATCCTTCTCTATCTACTGTCAAAGTATATTTGAGAGTGAATGGAATAGCACTATACGACGGTAAAATTTCGAACATCGCAGTAGCCCTTCAGGTAGGTATCATGTTCCGTTACGCACATCATCTGAAAATAGTACGTGCTTTGATTATTTACCCCCGCTTGGTAACTGAATATAAATAAAGTAGTAAATAACTGAGTATGCAAATACAGGATAATCAACATATATAAATAATCCTAATAATATTATAATTATAAACGTAAAAGTATTAACGTTTGTTCCTCTTAATTTTAAACGATGATTGATGGACGGTCGCCAGTGTTCGGAAATCGTCGTAAACAGCCAATTATTGAATTTTGTCTTTCTAAAGTGCATTATTTTATTTATCACTGAGTACAGTATTAGTGCATAAAGTTTTCGTATTACTCGGATCTTAGATTCGGATACTCGACAATACCCGAATTGTCAATCAACTACATATACTACTTACTACATAGTCGACGTGCTTACGTCAAGGGCCTGACACGCTTTGATAGAGAAGGATAGCCTAATTGCGATACTTATAAGAGGAAATAGAAAAGAGTGCCATTTTTTGGCTCTATCACCGACCGAGCATTGTTTCATGGTCGGTTTATGGGCACATTCATATTCATGACGAAAACTGACTGTGAAAGAACCATATTGGCACGAAAAATGATATTGTTTTGAAAATCAACAGTACCAGCACCTCTAGCACAACTGTGACACGCGACTCTTTCTCGCGCCAGAAATGTTACCCATCTCTTTCTTCGCTATACTATAGCATCACCCGTCACTATCTCACAAGATAGTGACGGGTGATGCTATGTGACGCGACAAGAGTCGCGAAGCGTACTTATGCTAGGCGAGCTTAATGCGCAAGTTAGACGCACACAGATCTTGCCAGGGCGCTTGATTGAGAATCACCTAATTAGGGAAGTACATTGTGAAGGGCACGCTTTAAACGGGAGAAGCCAAGGAACAAAGTGTACTTATACCACGTATTCCAATTATACCGAATAATTTACCATTTAATTTTAAACGTCTACAGTTTCCAAAAGTGTTTAGCATTTTCTATGACTATTAATAAATCGTTACACAAACGGCAAATGTCAAAAGTAGCAGGAATACAAACGTTTGGGCACGCCATGTTTTTCTCATGAACAGCATGTAGCTTCCTCACATCACATGTCTCCAAATAAAATAAAAAAACATGTTTTTATTGACCGAAATAAATCATTTAAGATAACTTATTGAACTACTTCAATAAACTAAGTTGTAAAAACCAAGTTAGAAAAAATAATAGTACCTACCTACCTAATAATTATTTTGTCCCAATTTCATAATGTCACAATAATCTTTGGTGAATAGAACCATACCTTCTTCGTCAGTTGATTAAGGACCGTCGCCATCTCGAGCCATTTCTGAGCATAGCTACTTGAATCGAATGTGACTTAGCCTAGCAACTCCAAAGAGATTCAAAAAGGATGTTTTGCATTTTGTCCATCACTTTCACCAATAGCCCAGGACTAAACTAATAACTAGATTCCATTCGAGTATTGAATACCTGAAAGTTTAATTGCTTTTTTCTTATTGTCAATATCAATTAAGGAGTTCTACGCGTACGAAGTCGCGGGCAAAAGCTAGTCAATAATAAATCAGTCGCACTGTAATCTTTATTTTTCCCCCATGGGCTAAAAGTGACTGTATTCTATATGGGTGTTTATGTTGTTTTATTGCCAAGTTTCATACTGGATAGCTACCGCTTGCTCCTGTAATTACGCTGTGGAAATGTCATACTCGAACAGAACAGGTTAATTGATTGGTAAAATGAAATTATACACGCGACGCTGATAAAAAAAAACGTACAAGAGCATTAAAAAAAACAAGTGACACTTTTGTAGTAATGTGATTGAAACCTTCTGCGAACAGGCATAGAGTTCATAAACTTTCTCAAATGTAAAATGGTGTTGTGTTTTTTTCATTTTCGGGGCATAATTTTAACGGAATAATATTTATGCATGTTATTGGGCCTTTGGGCCTAATTTTCGTTTTGTCGCAAAATGTGGTTTTACAATGATCGGTGGTCAAGCAAACAAGAATTTTATTTCTTCCGGTTCCCTTTAAAAATCTTTGGAGTACATCGTGAGATTCGTCCATGTTTCGTCTGTTTAATTTTATTGCTGTTCTATTTTTGTGTCGTACCTACTCCAAATAGTGTATAAGATTAATGTAGTTAATTTCACGTCCAAAACTAATCGGTGTTAGCGTTTAGCAAGAAAAGAGTTCTACTGAGTTGTCAATAACACACAAGTCATAGTTGATTATTTATTAAATTTAAAATTCTTCTACATATACTGAAAGTATCATGTTTCTATACCAAAATGTATATTTAAATAATGAGTAGCGCCACGCTTTTCAACCTGTTTACCCTCTTTTTTCAAACCATCAAATGACCAACCGTCAGGATACTGCACGCGTGTCGAAAGTCACTTGTTTTTGCCCCAATCATTCCATATCCATACGTTATGATTATGATTAACATAATTTATCATTAGAAGAGAAAAGTCACAAGTAATTTAGATTCTCCTACGTCATATGACGTTGTGGTTCTAAGACTAATGTAATGTGTAACTGCCATAGAGCACTAAAGCGGAACTAGCATGGTAAGTAATTCAGGTATTTCTTATAGGTCAAAATTATTTATAATATACGATGGGTACATGTAGTTTCCAAGTATAATATAGTCGGCGACAATATTTATACAAAAAATAGTTTACGATATCATTAAAACTAGATACTTTTTTTAGAACCCTAAAGTCATTGTTGCAGTTTGAATGCTATCGAACATTTATTTAGATAATATTCTTTAGATAAAAGAAAACTGAAATATAGCAATTAATTTAAAATAACAGGATTGTTTTCTCATGATGACTGAGTATCAGATTGGAGACATTTTTTGCAAACAGAGTAAATTCACATTTCGACGTTTGCCGCGAACCGCGTTACTAACCTCGTTGCGAATAAACTAGTTTCTTTTTATATACCATTTTATGACTGATGTAACCGCCAACAATGACTATAAACGGTAAGTAACATACCATCATAACCGCCATAGCGCACTGACTCGGAACCGGAACCTTTGGAACACTTGTGATGGGGACAGGTTGATGTGCAAAGGTCGTATCGTATTGTTATCGCTGGATCTTCGTAACGGCTACAGGTAGGGTTGTTCTAATTACAGCATACAGGATAATTAAAGGACAATACTTTGTATAGGCGTGTAGACAATTTTTTTAGGATGTCAATCGATTCTATTTTTTCATGGGATCAAATGTCTTTGTCTATATGGGACTAACTAAACTTAGACTGCTCGACTGCTCTAAAAGTCAAAAATGACCGTCAAAGTTCAACATTCCTACAGAGCACTAATAAGACTAATAATAACGCTCCATATCAAATGGTCACTAACATTGTGACGATTCTGTGGGTTGGGTACAAATAAAAGTGCGTTTAAGTTCACGGCTGTCATACAATTATTGTTTTGTTAAATTATGAGGATTCTGAAAACAATTTCAAATTGTCTATTGGATTAAAAAAAATAACATTGCGTACCTTTGAAGGCAAATTTCAGAAAATAATATTATCTTTGTTTCATGACATATGTATGGAGTAAATTTTATTCATATAACTACAGTAGGTTGTATAATTCAACATTATTCAACCCCCCTATTGATTGCATTACCTTTTGTATCACAGGTTGATATGGGCAAAGGTCGTATTGTTATCGGATCTTTGCCGTAACGGCTACATACTCGTACCTACATACAGGTAGCGGGTTGTTGATAAAATAAATTAGTTGATCAATTAATTATAATTTTACGAGTAGCTTCCTATATGTTGTACGAGCGCTGTCTTTTTCGCTGGATCTTTGTTGTAGGTACTGGCTGCAAGGGGTGGTTTGACGTATGGCGTTTAATTAAAAGACGATACGTTGAATTGATTGTGAATGAATGATTGTTTACACATGTGTGGAATGCTGTTTTCGTAAGATCTAATATGTGCGTCGTCATTTATAATTGTAATGGAATTGGGATGGAATTTGTCAGATTTTAGCATTTTGTCTAATTGTTTGTTGGTTACTTGTTATTTTTACTTCAAACGGATCTTCAGATAATAGCGATACCAAAAATTGTACTAAGGACATACATTATTGCTGATTACGGTTTAATCCTAGTGGTATTATATAAACGCAGATTCTTTTTTCATACATATTGTCACACTTGTTGCTCACATTATTTGACTAGGAATCGAATCGCGCGTTTAATGCCGTCAAAAAGAAAACTTCTTTCTTTTTTATATTTTCTTCTTCAGGATCGAAGCAAAATAATGTAAAAAGAAGTAAACATGCTGACCTTTCTCCTACAAGAACCAATAAAAAATCAAACCCTCTCAAATTAATTTACCTTCCAGTCTTCCGCGTACAAAAAACCTGCACGTGGTCACTACCGTTCATTTACTCGAATTATGCGTACTACGGCAGGTGGTGGTGTGGGAACGGAGGGTAGTGCGCGGTTCCCACGACGCCATTCAGTAAGGTGCACCTGCGCCCTTAACGGCACGCCACGCGAGTTGCGCGTGTGTGATGCGCTCTGAAAATCGGAAGATGGGATAGGTAACGCTTACCCGATTGCGAGAAACCAAGATGAAGGGTTATGCTTGGTTTTGGTACAAAATAATTAAATCTGGGAGATGTGATTTTACCTAACTTTCGATAGAAGGCACGCATACCGCCACGCGAGGTACGTGTGTGATGCGCACTGAAAATCGAAAGACGGGGTGGGTATTTTAATCTTAACTTATTTAAGTATTCGAGATCGAGTAAGAAATACATTATCAGATTACAGATCTAGGGAGATTTAGAGGAACTTACTGCGCCCTTACCTAACTTTGAATGGGGGCACCCACACATTGGCACTCGTATGTCACGCATGTGATGCGCTGAAAATCGGAACATGGGATAGGTGTATTCCGTTGGCAAATTTTAAAGGAAGATTTATGGTTAGGATATCGTTTTAAGTGATTACATTTTCTGGAGAATGAGAAAAGATGAAAGAGTTAGACGTACGTGACTTTACATAATTTAAAAATTTAACGCTGGCATGTTACCACGTTATATCCGCGTGTGTAATGCGCTGTAAATGAAATTGCTTTTGTTAGCTTATAGTCTTATGCCGCTACCACACTACTCGCGAAGTTGGCAGAGGATGGGTGGAGATGATAGTGTGGAGGAGTACTTCGCTGCGGAAACCCATACGCAAACTTCGGTCATAGTCAATTTGGTCATTGATCAATCAGGTATTGGGATTGTGAGGTCTCAATTTGTTAATATAGAGAGATCCTTACCTTAACTTTCAATAGGGACACGTGTATGATGATGTGAACAGGTAATCCAAAATAACAATCCATCCAGGATATCTCCTTTGTTTGAAGTTGATTAGGCCAGAGAAGAAATTAGTATTGTAAATTATTCTGACTGTATGTACCAAGATACAAACCTGCCCAATCCAGCTCTGATTCTAGCCAGCCTAGCGAGCAGGCATTTGATTTATTCATGCCATGTTAATTTTATGATAACGATAATCGCGATCCATTTCGCTGTTTTACATCATCCATTCATTACCCGCATCCTCTGGGTTTTAATGCGATAGGTATTTTATGCGTCTATATAATCTCACCATCGATATCGATTAAATTGAGAATAACTCTCTAAACTTAATCGTCATTGACGATACTATGTCTGATGGTAATTTATGCGTTTGCGTAATTTCATAGAAAAAAATGTCGTTGATAAATTGAATGGCTATAATTATTCAAATCAAAGGTTCAATAATATAAACAAATACGGTACTTATTTATGCAGTTAGTATGAACTAATCAATAAACATTAGGTCTTCCTGTTGGGAACGCATACAAATGAAGCCTGTTAGACGTAGAATGTTAAAGGAAACGACTATTGAATGAATACATACGCATATTTTAATAGTGAAGATTTATATTCAATGAAATATCACATTTTGTAAAAGTAGGTGGTAGGTGTTGGCAAAGTCAGGATGCATGCATGCAGGATGGAGCATAACCTTGAAATTAAATCTATCCGTAAAAAAAAATCTGTTCCACCCAATCTTTCCCATAATTTCCACACATGCCCACGAGCCTACAACCCATTTCATTCCATATTTTATTATCGAACCCCACTTTAAGTGAATTAAACTAAACAAACCATTTGAATCCCGCTGACCGCCCGCGCACAATCACCCTTCCTGTCACAAAAGAGCCTTAAGAACTAGGGAATTCTGGTGCGTTATGTCCTTTTGTACAGGAGCAGGGCTGCCCGCATGCGTCGGAATGCAATTGTCGCGTGGCGCGCGTTTATCCTGCGCGTGATTGTTTTATTGACTACCCTAATGTTGGGTGGGGTAACGGATTGTGACCCCTATCAGGGTCGGACTGTAATCAAATTAGGCGAAATATGATTATAATTGAAGCTTTATTTATGTATTTTAGAGTGTCAAGATTATTCAGAGATATCTATTATGTTAATTATGTAAAAGTCTTTATTCAAATATCAAGAAAAGTGAAATAAAAGGTACACAAAAATAAGTCATAGATAATAATTTAATCATGCACTGAACCTCTTCACATTTTTGTTAAAATAATACAAAAGGATGAAAGGATTCTTCGGAACTCAAAAATAGACAATAACTTCCTATAAACTGTCATAATTGACGACCAAAAATCCTCTAAACCAAGTCAACAATACGGGAGTGTGCTAGGCGTGTGTACAGCACGCTTCACACACACGAACACAAAACACATACACAAGCGCATTGAGTGCACTCAAAAGAGTAGTTTGATACGTTAACGTATACACATTATACAAAGTCCCATTTGTTGTAACCCTACCCACTTCGGGGACGGGGCAAAAAAGTGAAGATTTTCGTTCTTTTTTCAAAAGCAAAGGCTGCACGTGGTCGGTTTGTGGTCTAGCTTTTTTTCTTTTGACGAAAGTATTATGTTGTGAAAAATTCTCGGGCGTCGGTGTCGGTTACGACGACTTTCGGAGCCAGTATAGGTTTGAACTGATGAGTTGAATCTTAATCAGCCAGTTCACTCGTAACTAGTTGCGTATTACAAAACAAAGATATAAACAGTGAAAAGTTTTTAAACTCTGACCGGATTTGCGCCGAGATGACACGCTTTAAAAAATACATGTTTGTATTTGTTATATATTATAACTAGTGATAAAATTCATAAAAAAAGCAAGGTACCTAATTTTTACATATCATGATATTTATCAACTGAAGACGTCAGTCTGACGGATAAATTTACATAGAAAAATGTCACAATTGTGTCCACAGAGGATTGACTCTTACGGGTTTATCCGTAATTTTCCAACCGAAGCATTGAATTACATATTCATAAGTTTACGTATATAATACGCCAACGCACGGGGCGTAATAAAGCGTATCCGTTTATAAATCAAATTGCATTAAATTCCAGTGGCTGATTTCCAAGAAATTATTATACAATATAACATTGATTTGGAGTATCTATATATCTCCTATACGTGTACGCATGTAATAATGGCAAATTAAGATAAAACAGATAATCTATATATATAAAAGAAGAAGTCCTGACTGACTCATCAACGCACAGCCGAAACTACTAATGTTAGAGAGTTGATTTTTGCACAGTAGGTTACTTTTGTAACGTGGGCTAGGGATAAGAAGCGATTTTGAAATATTCAACCCCTAAGGGGGTTAAAAAGGGGATGAAAGGTTGTATGGGGTACAAGTTTTTTTTTAAGCTATGAACTTGAAACTTTGTAAAAAGGTATTAAAATAAAATGGAAGAAAACTTATTACAGCGTTTTTGAAAATTCATCCCCTAAGGTGGTAAAAAAGGGGTTGAAACTTTGTATGGAGATCAAATATTTTATTGAGCGCGGGACCTGAATCTTTGTGCAAAGGCATACTAATAAAATACAAGAAAAGTGATTTCAGCGTTTTCAAAAATTCGTCCCCTAAAAGGGTTAAAAAGGGGTTGAAAGTTTGAATCCATTACAAATTCTTTGAAACTTCTTATTAAGGCATATATAATAATAACAAAATAACATTAATTTAACGTTATTAAAAATTAAACCGCTAAGAGGGTTAAAAGGGGGATGAAAGTTTGTCTCAGGGTTCAATTTTAATTTTAAGCTAGGAACTTGAAACTTCGTAAAAAGGTATTAAAATAAAATGGATGAAAATTAATTTCAGCGTTTTTGAAAATTCATCCCTGAAAGTGGTAAAAAAGGGGTTGAAAGTTTGTATGAAGATCAAATCTTTTTCTGAGCGCGGGACTTTGAATTTTGTATAAAGGCATATAATTAGAATATAAGAAAAGCCATTTCAGCGTTTTTGAAAATTCAGCCCTAAGGTGTTGAAAAACGGGTTGAAAGTTTGTTTGGAGATCAAACCTTTTTTTGAGCGCCGGACTTGAAACTTTGTATAAAGGCATATAATTAGAATTCAAGAAAAGTGATTTCAGCGTTTTTGAAAATTCAACCCTTAAGGGCATTAAAAAGAGGATGAAAGGTTGTAAAGGGTATAAGTTTTATTTTAAGTTAGGAATCAGAAACTTAGTAAAAAGTTATTTTATTAAAAAATAAGAAAACTAATTTCAGCGTTTTTGAAAATTAATGCCCTAAGGCGGTGAAAAAGGGGTTGGAAGTTTGTATTGAGATCAAACATTTTTTTTGAGCGCGGGACTTGAAACTTTGTATAAGGGCATATTATTAGAATACAAGAAAAGTAATTTCAGCGTTTTTTAAAATTCAACCCCTAACGGGGTAAAAAAGAGGATGAAATGTTGTATAGTTTAAGTTAGGAATAAGAAACTTAGTAAAAATGTATTTTATCAAAAAATAAGAAAACTAATTTCAGCGTTTTTAAAAATTCATCCTCGAAGGAGGCGGTGAAAAAGGGGTTGATAGTTTGTATTGAGATCAAACATTTTTTTGAGCGCGGGATTTTAAACTTTGTTTAAGGGCATATTATTAAAATACTAGAAAAGTCATTTCAGCGTTTTTGAAAATTCAGCCCTGAAGGTGGTGAAAAAGGGGTTGAAAGTTTGTTTGGAGATCAAACCTTTTTTTGAGCGCCGGACTTGAAACTTTGTACAAAGGCATATAATTAGAATTCAAGAAAAGTAGTTTCAGCGTTTTTGAAAATTCAACCCCCAACGGGGTTAAAAAGAGGATGAAATGTTGTATTGGGTATGTTTTATCTTAAATTAGGAATTAGAAACTTAGTAAAAAGGCATTTTATAAAAAAGTAAGAAAACTAATTTCAGCGTTTTTGAAAATTCATCCCCTAAGGCGGTGAAAAAGGGGTTGATAGTTTGTATTGAGATCAAACGTTTTTTTGAGCGCGGGATTTTAAACTTTGTATAAGGGCATATTATTAAAGTATAAGAAAAGCGATTTCAGCGTTTTTGAAAATTCAGCCGTGAAGGTGGTGAAAAAGGGGCTGAAAATTTGTATGAAGATCAAACATTTTTTCGAGCGCGGGACTTGAAACTTTGTTTAAGGGCATATTATTAAAATACTAGAAAAGTCATTTCAGCGTTTTTGAAAATTCAGCCCTGGAGGTGGTGAAAAAGGGGTTGAAAGTTTGTTTGGAGATCAAACCTTTTTTTGAGCGCCGGACTTGAAACTTTGTATAAAGGCATATAATTAGAATTCAAGAAAAGTGATTTCAGCGTTTTTGAAAATTCAACCCCCAACGGGGTTAAAAAGAGGATGAAATGTTGTATTGGGTATGTTTTACCTTAAGTTAGGAATTAGAAACTTAGTAAAAAGGCATTTTATAAAAAAATAAGAAAACTAATTTCAGCGTTTTTGAAAATTCATCCCCTAAGGCGGTGAAAAAGGGGTTGATAGTTTGTATTGAGATCAAACATTTTTTTGAGCGCGGGACAAGGGCATATTATTCGAATACAAGAAAAGTTATTTCAGCGTTTTTGAATATTCAGCCCTGAAGATGGTGAAAAAGGGGTTGAAAGTTTGTATGAAAATCAAACATTTTTTTGAGTTTTGAGAGAGCGGGACTTGAAACCTGATTTCATAATGATTCCGCGTAATTAGAGCAATTTAGCCGAAAAAAAAACTAAAAATAGGCCAAGAGCGAGTTGGACTCGCGTACGAAGGGTTCAGTACCATTACGTAAAAAATGGCAAAAAAATCACGTTTGTTGTATGGGAGCAGCACTCTATTTATTATTTGTTGAATTACAGTAACCAACATCAAAATCCACTTGACTTAAATCTCATACAACTTGCAAAAAAAGAAAAGTAATTTCAACATTGCTTAGATCTAAAAATAATATAATAAAGATGTAAAATGTTCAAGATAAGATTCCACGCGGACGAAGTCGCGGGCAACACAGCTAGACTATATATATAAAAGAAGAAGTCCTGACTGACTCATCAACGCACAGCCGAAACTACCAATGTTAGAGAGTTGATTTTTGCAAAGTAGGTTACTTTTATAACGTGGGCTAGGGACAAGAAGGGATTTTTGGAAATACCTCCCCTAAGAGGTTTAAATAGGGGTGCAAGTTTGTATGGGGTACAAGTTTTTTTTTAATCTAGGAATTTGAAACTTTGTAAAAAGGTATTAAAATAAAATGGAAGAAAACTAATTTCAGCGTTTTTGAAAATTCACCCGCTAAGGTGGTAAAAAAGGGGTTAAAAGTTTGTATGCAAATTAAGTATTTTTTTGAGCGCGGGACTTGAATTTTTGTGTAAAGGTACACTATTAGAGTACAAGAAAAGAAATTTCAGCGTTTTTGAAAATTCGTCCCCTAAAAGGGTTAAAAAGGAGTTGAAAGTTCGAATCCATTAGAAATTCCTTGAAACTTCTTATCTATATATATAAAAGAAGAAGTCCTGCCTGACTCATCAACGCACAGCCGAAACTACCAATGTTAGAGAGTTGATTTTTGCACAGTAGGTTACTTTTATAACGTGGGCTAGGGATAAGAAGGGATTTTTGGAAATACCTCCCCTAAGAGGTTTAAATAGGGGTGCAAAGTTTGTATGGGGTACAAGTTACTATGTATTTCGTAAACAACTGCAAAAAAAGCACGTTAAGCAATTTCAACATTACTTAGATCTGAAAATAATAAAGATGTAAAATTTTCAAGATAAAGGTTCCACGCGGACGAAGTCGCGGGCAACAGCTAGTGCAACATATAATACTAAAGAAATTAAAATACTAACTATAAACTAAGAACTTAACTAACTAAAATAAAAGGCTAATGTGAGCTTGTCGTCCTCGATAAAAGAAGCGATATATCTGAACAGCTTGATGACTGAAATCGGGTTAAGTAAGTTTGCACAATTGACCTTACATGTAGATAATCAAAGGGCGTTGTGTCTTGCTGGTGATCCAATGTACCATTCTCGGAGTAAACACATAGATATCAGGTATCATTTCATAAGAAGTGTATTAAAGAACAATAAAAGTATCGAGCTGAAGTACTTGCCCACAGATTCGATGCTCGCAGATATATTAACAAAGGCTTTGCCTAAATTTAAGCATTATTGGTGCATGAGTAGTTTAGGCATTGTTAGCTAATTGTTTACTTTGTTAATTAATATTGTGTTCTTTGATATAACTTTGATTTTGTATGTGTTTTGTTTTATGTCTTTATTGAATATGCACATTAAGGGGGCGTATTGAAATTATAAATTGTGATATTGGGCATAAAACCTTTTGTGTATGATATACTGGCCTAGAACTTTGTAAAACTAAATCTAGAACAGGTTGCTATTTAAAATTTGTATTAGCAACGTTTGTTTGTGTTGACTACAATGTCAGTTCTGAAATACTCTTTGAACAGTACGTGTTATAAACAATTTGATTAATAATAAACTGCTGATTTGTATCCTGGGTCTTTTCACGTAAACTGCACTATTCTAATTTATATCCCTCACAGCAAAACTGATTAAATTTAATATTAAAAACCCTAAAAACCGGCCAAGAGCATGTCGGGCCACGCTCAGTGTAGGGTTCCGTAGTTGCTCATCCTTCACAATAAACTGCTGTTTTAAGCCCGAGGTTTACGCTAAGAAAGATTTTAAGCTCTATAAAAAGGTCCTAGAAACTGTAATCACTTATTACCTTCTGGAAGTCAACTTACGACCTTTTAAAGAAAAAATATGAAATTTGGCGATAACTCAAAAACGGCTGGACCGATTTTGTTCAATATAGTTTTCATTGAAAGTACTTATAAGGCCTCATTAACATGATTTTTTTCGATTTTTTTTGACCCGTGGTTGAAAAGTTAGAGAAGGATTTTTTTTGTTTTTGGAGCGAATATTTACTTAACTGCTGACTTTATCAAAAAATAATGTTAGAAGACCCCTATTATTTTTACAAGACCTATTCAACGACATCCCACACACTAGTGTTGAAAGGAAAAAAAAATCACCCCCACTTTAGGTGTTCGAGAGACACCCGAAAAAAAAACATTTTTTTTATTTTATTTTACCGTTCTGTCGGCGTTATAAAATAAAATAAAAAAAATAAAAATAAAAAAATGATTTATTGCCACCAGAACAACAAAAATACATAACATAATTATAAGTACCACATTGTCGAAGACACTGATAACTGTACCTACATTTGTAAACGAATATAAACCTTATTTCAACGTGGTGATATGTATGGGAGTACAGTTGATTGTCCTCGTTTGTACCATCTCGCTCGGCAAGTGGCAAAAGGCTCAGGCTCAGCGTATGCTGTGAGCTGGGTAGGCTGCACAGCGCTGTTTTTCAGCCTGCACCTTATACTCGGTTACAGTATACCTTAGCTGATCACGGGGGACACATTCACTTTGTTTAATTTTAGCCTAATTACATTGATTTTAAAACAAAAAACCTATTTAGAATATAAACAATAACACAAGGATTTTATCATTAGTTTTGAAATTAAATATTATATATTAGGTAACGCTCTAGTACAATATTTAATACACTTCGGTAACGTTATGAGATGAGTATCCTGTGGGGAAAAAAAAAAAAAAAAAAAAAAGAAGGGCAACACTCAGCACTCATTGAGCTGTCTCAAAAGTATAACTTTCCGCACTTTACCTTTGAAGGTTGGCAGTGACATCACGGTAGTCCGGAGAGGCGGTGGTAGATCATTCCATACTTTTGAGGCACGGAAACGGAAGCTGCCCCGGAACCCCATGGAGCTGTGTTTGCATGCATAGACCTGACGCCTCGGTCTCGCTGCTCAGGCCACTTTAATTTCTCAAATAGGTACTCTGGTCTCCCTGTTTGTACTGTTTTATAGACTTGCGTCACTAGATGGAGCTCTCTCCGCGCCGCCATCTTTAGCGTTTCTGTTTCGTTGAGAAATGGTGTGATGTGTGCGCGCTTAGGCACATTATAGCAAAATCTCAAAATCTCTACACATAAAGTTATAACATACACATACTCATACCAAATTTCAGCTTTCTAGTACTAATGATCACGGAGCTAAACCGCGGACGGACAGGCGGACAGACGGACATGGCGAAACTATAAGGGTTCCTAGTTGACTACGGAACCCTAAAAAGACTTAAAAAATCGGACCCCTTTGGCATAGTGCCGAAGACGCTGACAGCATTTCCTCGCTGCATAGCAACGCTAATGCGTTGAGCGAGGAAGCTGCCAGATCTTCGGTCCCCCGTGATGTCGACCAGTCTTTTAGAAATTTGCCTAAACAGTTGATGTGCACTGGGCCCCCACGGACCAAGGGTCTCAACTCCAAATGGAACAAAATCGTATTCAGAGCTGAGACCCCTGTACTTATGTGCTTTTAATTTTTCGGCGCTTCGGCCGCCGCGCCTGCCTTATGAGATGTTCCATGGAGATGGGAAGGAGCCAGAGTGTCTACACAGGTAGCGTCCCACACTATATAAATAAATATATACAATTAAATCATTATGCAAATGACAGCGACGTGATCATCCTGGATTAGTCGGGCGATTATTTGAGAGTTTTAACCATCTCATTAAGATGCCCACAATATTGGCCAATTCATAAAAGCAATCAACATCATTTTGATAAGAATTGTAAAAATCCCCGACTTCTACAAGACAACTGAAAATGGCGCCTCATTTCATACGGAGGTCGTCGATATTGCAGACATATTAATTACCTATGCGTTTAAAACACTCAAATAATCACCCAGTTGTGTATCCTAGTTTAAAGATTTTCTTTATGATTTTTTGTAGTTTACAGTGCCTTGGTTTTATTACTATTATGTTGTGGAACTTATTAAAAATAATAAATCCATTCCATATAGAAATCTAAAAATATGTAAATAATGTGTTTCTTATTGGAAACATTATTATGTACTCTCATCTCCAATAAGAATTTTCAAGATACATACATTGGCTTTTCCGGCCAAGTGAGTTAAATAGAAATTATTTTTTAAAACAGTACTAAGGACTACCGTGTTTCATACCGCATTTCGATAAAAAGCTTTAATTTAATTAGCAACAAAAGGAAATTGTAAAAATAGCTCACCATATTGACATAAGTATAGGTAGGTATACTAAATACCTGAAATACTATAAACATTTTGGAATTAGTTATGTTAAGTACCCATGTCCTTTCCCACGATTCTTTTAATGTCGCAGAATTAATTGTTTCGAAGAACAAACGTAAAAATAAACTTCATTCAATCTGACTTGATAACAAGATTTTGTCAATTAGGTTTTTAACGAAGATCGTATTTTTTTCGAAAAGCGACGTCTTAATGTTCTTAATTAGAACAGTCTCACGGTATCAGATCGACGACATTTAATTGCTGAGTATTTCTGTGTTTAATATGTTGAATTTAATCGTTCTAAGCACGTTCGTGCGTGTCATTCCCAGAAAAATGCATCCACACCCGTCTTTAAAATAATTACATATATAGGTATAATAATTATAGTTAATTTCATATACCCAGGCCCAATTCCACTTGAGAACGTCATTCGGCAGCAACAATGGAACAAAAGGTAACGATAATGAGATAAACATAAGAACTTTATTGTTTGGTAACCGCGACACGTGCCAATTTGGTTGAAAGCTGATATCATAATTCATAAAGCAAATATAGTCAACAAAAGATAAACATTAGAGTTCTCATTATGTATTGTCGGGTCAGAATGAACGTACCGATGGAATCGTAAACATTAAGCCAGACATCTCACTCGCTCTATAGAAGGAGCAATGAGTACGAGCGAGAAAGCAGGCTAAATGATTTAATGACAATATCGGCACATTGATTTTGGCCCTACAGTACTCTCAAGTGGTATCAGGCCTTGATATATAAAATGAACTATACTAATAATCATTATATAGGTGATAAGTAATCCCCCAGTAACTTAAGTCCTGCGGATGATTCGAGCAATGTGTTCTAATATTTTTGCGAGTATTTTTTTATATTCAGGAACAAATCAGAAAATTATATGAGCGTTGTCAGACAGAAATCTAATGAGAATTTTCACAGGGTCAGGTTAAGTCTTGACCCTAAAAAATTACCCTATTAAAATCACTTAAAGAATCCCACTGAATATTGCACTTCCTGAAATTAAATAGCTTTTTTATACAACATAATTCATTTTAAAAAAGTGTGTCAAATAAATTATTAGTGCTATCACTACACAGAATATCTTAAGAATCTTGAAGTTTGAGACTTTCCGTAGATGATTCAGATTCTTCTTCAGAAAAGTTGTAAACTTAATTTTCATTAGCCAATTTAGATGAAAAACGTTAAGTAAGCTAATGAGCTTTACAGTCCGCGCCGGGTTAAGACCATAAAAGTGTTATGGCATCCGCTTGAATTTTATTTCGATTTTAAAATCATTAAACTTAAATGTACTCCATTAGAGATTATCTCCATCTTTAAAATAATGCTTTCCGCAGTTTGAAGTGAACTCATAAAATTTGTATAAATAAAAAGTCACTATTACAAGGTCAATAAAAATAATGCACTTTTAAACTTAATATTTAATTCGAATCATTTGTTAGCCATAAATTATTGAAATGCTGTATTTGTCACGAAACGTCGTCGTCGGTCGTTAGTCGTTAGCCACAGTCATGATTTTTAGAATCCCAATGATTTTTTTTCGTGACTACAGGATTTCCGAAAATCTCACCCAGAGAAACCTGGCGGGTTAAATTTGTTTTATAAACAATGTAAAAATAACTAAGGAAAAATAAATTATGACTAACGTTACAAAATAATGATTTTACAGCACATAACTTAATTTGAATAAAAATAAAGTGATCGATTAAGTAAAAGACTGCTTTCCCGTCTTGCTAAAATGTTGGAAATGTCTTGTGTGAAAAACACCTACTTTGGTTACTTTCAGTGTATCCTGGCATATGGAATTGCAGTGGAGCCAGTGAAATGTTTTTTAAACCGAATTTTCTCAATTAGAATGAATAACGGACATCTTATAAGAATACGTTGCAAATCAACAATGTTACTTAATAAGGTCATTAATAAAAATGTCGTGATTATTTAAATTTCTTCAAACAATGTTTATGTTAATTACTGTTTCTGTCTGTTCAAAGGTATCCGATTACGTTTGTTGTGGGTTTATCTACATCTCGGGGTGTATGTTGAGAACACGCACTTAAGATTAACATCGGCGATTAATGGGCGCGATTATTCAATATTTTCTATAAATTTTCATATCAACAGCATTGTTTGAATGATTAGGACATCTTATAACA
This sequence comes from Apotomis capreana, assembly GCA_947623375.1. Classification (NCBI taxonomy): domain Eukaryota; kingdom Metazoa; phylum Arthropoda; class Insecta; order Lepidoptera; family Tortricidae; genus Apotomis; species Apotomis capreana. Next base: position 7,824,485 of record OX392514.1, read on the forward strand.
ACATCTTGGTCTTTAGCTCATTTCTAAGATACCGTTAAAATGTAAGATTACTCATAAAGACTTACAGATATTATCTCTATGAATGTAAACTTCGGTTTAAACCTAAGATCCATATTAGAGTATCTAAAACTAAGATTGAGATTTGAGCATGATTTGAGGAACACTTATTACTACTGAAATGATACAAGAAGACAGTGAACTTTTGTCAATTTGAGATTTTTAATCATCACAATGATTTAAATTGACGTAGATGACTGACGGAGACTGTCTTAAGTCGTTTCAAAATAAAATTCATGATTAAATAATGTATCACTGGTTGTAAATTTTATTTGATTTTTAGTTGGCCAAATCATATTACTTAGAAAAAAAGTGCCATTTTAAATTAGTCCATCCTGACACACTCGTTTATACAATCGCCCTAAGCGCATCCTTTAAAAGAGCCGTGCGAATATAATGAAACAAATGCTGAAGCATAATTTATCGGCAAGAATATAGGGGTCTATGTTCTGGCACTTGATGTATATCTAGGCGTGCTAGCATCGCTAACCGCCATGTATCCTTCGGAGTGACCGGAGGAAATGATTTATCAGGGTGCGGTGTGTGATTTGCAGCCGCTGGCGCAGGCGATTTAATCGCAGGAAGCGACACCGTCGTGCTATGATAAATCTGCAAAGGAACTTATCTATCTAGCTCTAGCCAGCTGCCCGTGATTCATAGTGATTACGATAACGCTGTTTATTTTGCTAGAAAATCGCCCACGGAGTGACGGGTCTGTTGGGTTGGGTGGGCACGATTTCAAGAAAGCTTTGATGAGAACAATGCACATTGAATCAGTGAAATGCATTAACCGCTTCTGATCGATCTGTCCAGCTTTCATACGTAATCTGATGCTTCAAAACGAGAAAAACAAAAACACACTCATCAAAGAGTCATCTTGGTGCCCGTCATCAATAAATCTTTACGAGCGCAATCTATTCTGTACGAGTAACTATTCTAAGTCGCGGCACGTCAAAGCCTTTCTTCGTAGAAGTTGTACGTAAAAACCAGTCTGAACGCGCGCTACCGCTCGTGCTGGGCATGCGCCCCGCTCCCGGCGCGCGGCGCGCGTGCGCGAGCCTCCCCCTGCTATATAAACCGCGCCGCCCTTCCTGAATCACTCATTCCCTTCTTGACGCTGCGTGCGCGCATGTCGCTCTCTCTATCGTAGTGATAGTTCGTAATAAGTTCGTAGCATTAACATTAGATAAGATGTGTTTAGCTAAGGATGAGAATTCACCGCAGAAGGAGGTGTCGCCGCCAAGGTCGCCTTGGGCAAAGCTTCTGAATCGACAGGTATGTACCGATTTATTTTAGAAATATCCATATCTTTGTATCAAGTATTCTCCCCTTGATAACATATCGTCTGATTTCTCAGCATGTTTCCCTTTTGCCAAGGTAGCTTATTAAAAACTTGAGACTTATTTGTGTTTCCTTCTATTGCAGAACTCAAAACCGAGGCTTCCGCGTAAAGTGGCGAGCTCCACGCGAGTGAATCTTAACAAGTGCTGGTCGAAGCTTGGAGAGCTCATCTCCAACAACTCGCCGCGCACTGACCTGCCATCACAAAAGACTGCATACCCTGAGGAACCTATTATAGTGCCTTTTTCTGACTTCTTCTATCCTTTGGACCCGGTCAAACCGGCGCGAGTGGAAGACGACGACAACGCTGAGAACCAGAACATCGTCAATACGAATCGTTTCGAGCTGATCTCCGAAGATCCTGAAATCAGTGACAACATGGCAAACGAAGTGCGGGAAATCTGCTACGCAGCCAACAACCACAACTGTTTCGTATGTAAGATTTGCTATTAATCTATACTTTAGCTGAATCGTCCTGTCTTCCATTTTCAATATTTCTTTTCTGATTAAATCATTTAAATTTTTGGATAAAGATGCAGTGAAAACAAAATCTTGTCTTCCAACAAGTAGATTTAGTGGCTCGTGGTTCGCGAGCAGTCCATGTCTTCCATTAGACTTAGTGCAGTGAGTTGGTGATACAACGCTTTCGTCTTCGAGTTTAAATGTGATTGTAGCTATCGTATTACTGTGATTTCTAGCGTTATAGATGTCTCTGAGCGAACGCGGTGTATCATCACTCGCTATAAATTAGTTTCGATGTAATGTAACAGTATAAATTGTCCATTCAAGTTTTGGTAGACAGCTTTAACGACAAACTGCACTGTAATTATGACGCACCAGTTTCAGGCTATCTTCAAATTCTTGATCTTAGGCAGCTGCTTAGTTTTCTTTATCTGTGTCCAATGTCTTCCACTAGTTATAAGAGAGTTATATATCGTTGTCTGTGATATGAAGATTTTATGAACGAAGCTTTAATTAGGTTAAGAAGATAATTATTTGAAGGTAATTACTTTTAGTTAGTTTTGATATTGAGTGCTCGGGAATGTAATATAGATAATTCTTATTACTCGATAGGTATCAAATCCAGTGTTTAGTTAAGTCCAGTTTAGTTGATAATAAGATATTAATTAACATATCACTGACAGAAGCTTTAATAGTTTGTAAGTTTTTACTGTTCGACTTGTTCATGTGTGTCTATTTTGTAAGTTAGTGTGTATTATCTAAAATGGGCCGAATGTGTCAATCAATGTGTTTAGACGTTAGATTTTTTTTCTTAAAAGTAACTGTAACTTTTTAGTTTTTTTCATTAGTTTAAGTTTTTTTTGTATCAGTTTACGTAATGAATTCTTCCTTATGTGTCAATTATTTAGGTTTACGTTCGTCCTTCTAAATTTACAATTATCATGACATTTATTGTGAAACTTATTTCATTAAGTTTTAGGATAATATTAGATAAGGAATTTCAAGACTTTCGTTTGATCTCCCAGTCTTAATAAATATAATTATTCAAATAACAACTTCTTTTAATTTTTCCCGCCAAACCCGCTCAACACAACGTCACAAAGCGTTTACTATAAGAATTACAAACAAGTAAGACTACAACAACACATAGAAACACACTAACAAAGATTACAGAAAATGTCATTACACCATACAAAACAAAATCAATGGTAATAATAGGATAATACTATCACATACGAGTAGCAACCGCAACCGACGATTTGATCGAATTACAAAACCCACACATACGACCATAAACCAGAATATCCAGACGGGTTACATAACCGATACCCGTTTCCATCCGAGTAATTACTAAGTAATTAATTGCTGACCGTGAACAGTAGCGATGATATCTGCGATGTAATTATATGTCTATAACAATTTATAGACCCCAAACCTGTATTAAGATTATTTAAGTCTCATAAAAAGGTAGGTTATCGTCAGGTACTCCTTGTAGAATCTGAGCGTTCTGAGATTTAGGAGGATTAGAAAATGTCATAGTTTTATTCACCGTGATAACTTTTTGGCCGAAAATGTATTACCTACAGTAAAAACTGTCACGCATCAAGCACGCGTGTCAGATAATCAGAGAATCGCTATTTGTGTGTTTCGACCGCCTCATTACCCTGGAGACTTCATTGCGTTGAACTTTGTTGCGCTATGCATATTAATTATTAATTATAGGTACTTTTATGGTTGTCTTAATCTTTTAACCTGTTGACCGCTATAGGTATACAGGGTTTGGAGGCGTGCAAAATTATTCGTGGGATTCCAATACACTTTTGAATAATTGTACTTCGAGCACCGCGCACCGATTGCAAAATTGGGTTAATTTTCTAAATTTTCACTACCCTAAGCATTAGAATTTTTAAATATTTTGTTTAAAATTAAACATCTAGCTTACGATAGCAGACATGACTACTTTAATAAAAAATAATACATTCATTTGTTTAGGTGTAGCATATCGCTATCGATTCTCTTAAATTAATTTGAGATGATGGTGCTACAATACCACCCTAAGGCGGATAAGAAAAGTGGTTGCAAGATTCAATGACTCAAGTATCGGTGGTCTAATAGGTAAGATACCCGTGTTCACCCGGGAAGCCGTTGGAAAAGCTGGTTCGAAATGTCCGAAGCATTAAATTTTTAAATTTTACACTTCATTGTAGACAAGAAGATAGTTTAGGTACAGTTCTAAATAAGGAAAAAAAGATATCGACTTTTAAGACAATGAGAACCGCAGGTTCTTTACAAGGTCATTGGATATCCTTGGGTCTCATATTAAAAAAAAACGATAGTTTATTTCGTCGCGCTTTGTATGATATATAGCACGATACATACTATTCGATTATGTCAACCGAGACGCGATCAGTGCTGAATATTAAAACATTAAATTGTTTCTTAAAGTTTCTCAAAGAGAAGACGTACTTTTTCTTAAACTTTTCCTTACAATGATGTAAACTAAACAGAAAGACGTGCTACATAACCGCCATCAATCCAAACGATTAAAATTTAAGTGAAATTTTACGTAACACACGGATACGGCTAAGTAAAAATTTACACTATGTGTTTATTTTTAATTCTTGAAATGTCTTAAATGCGATGCATCCGTGTGAAATTGTATTCTAATCTACTTATAGCATGCTTATTCACATTGCACAAGATTATTGCACCAGCCACCAACATGTAAATTCAGAATAAAATTGTCTGATAAGTAAATTGAATTTTATTATGTTCCAAAAATGCTTATAAAGAAGACAAAATTCTCAGAAAGTCATCTTCACGGAATCAAATTTTGTCAAAATACTTAATGACCAACTCCGTCGATGCTCTTACAGCAAAAAAATAATAAGGTAAAATAATTACTGATTCAATCAAAGTAATCATAAGGTACGCGTATGTACAGTTTTTAATTTGCATAGGTATGTGTTTCGGCAATTTTGGAAATTCCATATAAGTACTTATGTGAACCCTTTCACTTAAAATTGTCCCCGTTCCATAAGATTTTGTAGAACTGTCATTCTGTTCAATTAAAATACTAATTAAGTCATTTACAACTAGCCTACATTTTGATACTTTACGTGCATTCTTTATTAGATATTTTTTAATTGTGTCAACTGATTTCCTGATATTTATTTTTAATGACAGTACCGTTTTTTAACCATTTTAGGCGAGTAATAAAGTATTGTATATCATTATTTGAGTTTGGATCAGAAAATTCCTGTCTTTCCTGTTAAAAAGTCCATAGTTGCTTTAGAATATATTATTATCCCACCAAAAACATTTCATGTAAAATTGACGGCCAAGACTCACATTCTCATAACGCTTTCGCTGTAAAAAAGTTATCAGATCCCAGGAAAAGCCAAGCCCCTAAGCCCCGACTTTACTAATCCCACCACCTTGGTTTAAAAAGTATGGCATCAACTGGCTTCAAGCCCCTAAACCCGGAGTTTACTAACCCTACACCTTTGTTTCAAAAGTATGGCTTGGCCGTTTCATAGAGTACCGTAAATAAGTCCAACGGACCGTCTGGCCCATATGGTATCAAGAAACTAAGTTTATGTCTTTGATAATATATACTTATAAACTTAATTCCTTACGATATAGGCCGGACAGTCCGCTAGACTTATTTACGGTAGTCTATGAAACGGCCAAGCCATACTTTTGAAACAAAGGTGTAGGGTTAGTAAACTCCGGGTTTAGGGGCTTGAAGCCAGTTGATGCCATACTTTTTAAACCAAGGTGGTGGGATTAGTAAAGTCGGGGCTTAGGGGCTTGGCTTTTCCTGGGATCTGATAACTTTTTTACAGCGAAAGCGTTATGAGAATGTGAGTCTTGGCCGTCAATTTTACATGAAATGTTTTTGGTGGGATCTCATTTCTTTTTGTAAGGTGCTTTAGTTTTTTTAATTTTTTTGTGCTGTAGGGTTTCTTGAGCGTCAACTGAAGTAGACAATTGTGTATTTAAGAAATACTTAAGTTTAGCCCCATATATATATACACTTTTATCCCCTATTATGGGAAACCCATACAAACTTCCATCCCCTTATTTAAAGGGTGGGGGGTGATTTTTTAAAAGTCCTACAATATGTATTTGGTTTATAACAATGAGTCCCTATAGGTTTCAATTTTCAGACCTCTAGTATCAAAATTTGCGGAAGTTTCATACAAACTTCCATCCCCTAGTTTAAGAGGTTGGGGGATAAAAGTTCCAAGTTTTAGAATTATTTTGTTGTTTGTGTACTAATACTAGCTTACATACCAAATTTCAGCTTTCTAGGTCATCGGGAAGTACCCCAGAGGTTTTGATACGTCAGTGAGTGAGTGGCAAAATCGGCGTATTTTAGGTACCTATAAAACCTAAAGTATAAAAGCTAGATCAATTAAATTTTGTACATTTTATATGTTTGCTACCTGCATCTTAACCTGAGAATTTAGGCGCTCTAGTGTTAACTAGGACGAAACTATGAGGGTTTGAATATGAGACGAAACGGTTCGAGAAAAGGTAGGTAGTGCCCCCTTCTTTTTTGTTCGTCTTGGCGGGGGCACTACCGTGCCCCCAGATTATAATATTTTTTCCTTTTTGATATATGTATCTACAGACCTAACGAAGAATTTAACAAGAAAATAAGTTTAAAGCTCTAACGGATTTCTACAAGAAATATGTAGAATGCTAACTTATAAAAACCAGCCAAGTGTGAGTTGGACTCGCGCACGAAGGGTTCCGTTCCGAACATAAAATAAAAAAAAGGCAACACAATTACATTTGTTGAATGGGAGTCCCACTTGCATAATTTATTTTATCCTGTTTTTAGTATTTATTGTGATAGCGGCAACGAAATACATCATCTGCGAAAATTTCAATTGTATCTCATGAACTGTGACTAGCATCACGGTTCATGAGATACAGCCTGGTGATAGACAGACAGACAGACAGTGGAGTCCTAGTAATAGAGTGCAGTATATACCCTTTGGGTACGGAACCCAAAAAATACTTAATATTAAGAATGTATGACCAATTCACGTTGACAACAATAGTGAACTTTTGCAAACAGCATCAGATTCTCCGTATTCTGTACCTATGCTTATTTTTAGTTCATATTAGTAAATAAATATGTATAACTCCCACAGCTTCTTGGACCCCTACGTTTAAGGAAACAATATCAGTACGTGTCAAAAAATCGTTCTAGAACGTGACATTTCATAGACGCAGGGGATGTCCATTTATGGGGTATCATGTAAAGTTCGGGCAGCGTTTAAGAATGATAAATCGGCCGCATTTCTAAGCCCGATTCGTTCCGACCCGATATCGGGATCACAAAAGTGTGCGACACCTCGCTGTAATAAAGGTAGTTTTATTCCAATGTATCGCAGGATACGGCAATAGCGACCCGTGAAATCGGGGCGCTGTGACGAATCGCAGAAAAATTTCGGTTTTTCGGTTATTTCTTAGGGATTTGTACGGGCTTTCTTCGCCGATTCGATGCGCTGAACGGGTGTCAGCATTACAAACACATGTGCTTTGATTTAGTCTCGTTCTGTATTCATAGATCCGCAACGGCTTTTAGATTTCGCGACAGATTTCACGGCGAGCTATGCGTTACATTGATGTTGACTTACCTTCCGTCACAGCTGCTAGTTATGAATTTAGGGGATGACATTGCCATCTTAAGAATTGGCTAGTGTCCGTCCTCTATTTTGTTACATGGAAAATCCAGGATACTTTGTCATTGTCGTTTATTGCTGACACCTTTCACATATACGTGTGATAATAAATTATCGCAGTAGGTAAGTATATTTAATCGAGAACCACACTATTAGTAAAATTTTACATGTACATAAGGTGTGTCAATATATTTTACTAGAATATATTTGTATTATGTAAAATTAAGCTATTGACCTGGAGCGAGCCCATGAAACCTATAAGGCTTGGCTGTCTAGAACATGTGTACCTATACAGTCTTGATTTAATTTATAATTTTCTGCCAAAATGTTCATCAAACGGAAGGCAGTTTTATTATTTTGCTGCCATATATCGAAGTGTTGATGGTACGTTATTAAAATAAATGTCAAATCGTAATTAAGATTTTGCCTCTATATATTTCTTAGGAGACTCTTGAGATTCAGTAAAATGCCAATTTTGAACACCATAGGTGAGAACAGGAAGTATGCACATGTCCATGAGCCTACGTTTAAGTGATAGGGGTAAACCTTACCTTCCATTCAATGTTTCATGGACTAATAGCTTTCGCCTTGGGACCTCTTTTTCCTGTAGCACCTAGAAAGAGACTAATTGCCCCAACTGCAACTAGAGGTATTCATGGACATATGCAATGAGTTCTCCGTTTATCTCTACCCTACATTGTATGCGGTCGTGAGTTTGGTCTTCGACATTCATTCCATCTTCGAGGCTCGCGTGTAAGAACAAAATCGTAAAAACGTCTGAAAAATACTTATGGCTTACCAACCGTGAATTGAAATACCAACTTGTATATATAAATCAGTACTTCAACGTCATACAAAAACGCCTTTTATAGGCACCAGCAATTCCTCCCGACACTTACTACCTATATTGCGCCAGAATAATCCGCTGACACAAAACACTTATTAACAGCAACCAACATGGGCCCAGTCAAGAGAAGACGGCAAGAACATTTTCGATTCATACTTTCTTACAGCCTTATTACTTTAGCAGGCCTGTAAATCTGTAAACGAGACACGTGTGCTCTCATACTAAACTAAAAGGACATATAGCATCCTAGATTGAATGTCGTATACGACATTTTCTGGCTACAAATTCGTTGTGGCGATAAGCCGTGTTTGGCGTACAGCAGAGTGGCGATTGCATTGTCGCACCTCTTTGAGAATCGCCGCCGGCGGCGCGTTTGTCAGTTCGATGGATGTAATGGGTGCAGATGTGTGGCCGAAAAAATGGTGGACTGCGTGACACGAATATGTGAAGTTGAGCTTTTGCTTCCTGAGGTTTATATCGAATGTGACAAAAATAAACATGTTTTACCTTTCAAGGAAAGAAACTATTACCAATGTACGAGTATAAAATACAGAAACCAAAGCCTATGATCCAAATTCACGGCAAATCCAAATCCTCCAATTCAAATGCTAGTTTTGCAGCAAACTCTATATAAGAAACCTTTCGTTTTTGATGGGAGGCTTCGCAACCGTTGCAATTATTATTGAAAATCTTGCACACTTGTCAATATAGAAGAACTGCTACCGTGCCTTCATAAGTCACAAATTATTAGTACGAACCCATTACTTGTATTCATTTTAATGCTCATATCACACATCCCACTTCTGACCCCAACTACATTATGGCATATAGTCCTCATACTGGTCAATCAACTTAAAAACTTTACAATTTTGAGATTCATCTTGAAATTCCAAATATGTTTTTTTTTTACCCGCTCTAAAACCAACCCAACCACTAAAATCAAGCTTCTTTTAACAACAGCTTCCATTAAAACGGACCCAAGTGTTGTTGCTCGCAACCTGTGAAAACTAATACGGCTTGCCACTTGCCTTGTTGAAATTCACAACTCAAACACCTTTGTCCGACCGTGTAGAACAAATAAGTCTCGCGTGAAATTCGGATTATTTTGTTAGTAAACAAAAAAATATAGATAGATACCGCTGGGACTGTCGTAACCTAAACTTTATTGACAAAGAAGTAAGAATGTTAATCTAAGTCCCGCTCTATAATCATCTGAAGCATTTTTCTTTCCAAGTTTTTGATAAAGAACCGCAATATTGTTCAATCGAGAATAGAACCAAATTTTATAGTGCGCCATAAGCTGTACTCTGAAGGCTTCTTTTACTCGTTTGCTAATTTTGAACAGCAAATAGCTTAGTTTTTTCATCGTGATAAAGAGTTCACTCATCGATACATTAACAGTAAAGCTGGTGAGTTTAACAACTTCTTTCGATATTGCTATAAAGTTCATTGAGGTGCGAAGGTTTAGAGACTTGTGTAAGTTATTCAAAGACACGCAACACGCTGTGATCGTGGTCGTAAAAGGAGCAAGGATGCGGAATAACTATAGATTAGAATATCTTCATTTAAAACCATCCTACCTTATTTATACTTATACTATACCCTGCCTTTACATCTTCTAGCCCATCGAGCTTTGACCACGTTTTATTATCTGCGCTATCTTCTGATACCTTCTTGAGTAGAGTACAGTACGACATAAAAGAGTAGAAATTAAAAAGTGGCAATACTGTAGTGACGTCCCTTTCTAATCAATCTAAGATAACAGAACGACACTACAGTATTGCCACTTTTTAATTTCTACACTTTCTTGCTGGAGTGTAGGTACGACCGTCATGGGGGAAGCAATAAATAAACGGGTGCTTGAGTAAGCTGGATCAGATTTGAATTACTTGATATTCAAGAGCTAATTCTATGGTGTAAGGTGATAAAGTATATCGAAATAGGTAAGGATTGTGGAAGTCTCGCCATTTACACTTGAACTTGATTTGCTATATTTATCCAAATGTATTCAATGATAAAAAAAATTCAATAGTTCATGAAGGACGAAAATATTACTAGCCATAATTCTGGAAGTAAATAGTTATTACACGGTTTTTGAAAATCTCCATCCAGTAGAACTTTTTGAGTTTAATATTGGCTTGACAATTGTAAAAAAATAAAGATTTTAAAGTAGTTTTTTTTGTGTAAAATAAAAATATGCAAAACGCACTTATGTGTTATGTGCCATATTGGCTAGCATAAAAAAGGGTCCAATGAGAATACTTTTTTTAAGTTAAACTGTTTTAACAACTAAGTACTTTAAGAGGGCTATTAATGGCTTTTATAATTTCAAGTATTATGCATGAGTTAGAGCAGGGCGTCGTTTTCTACACCTCTATTTTTATCACCCACAAATCTTAACACAGGAAACGGCCAAACAACACTTTGCAGCTTTTTACATCGGCTTTATCCTCTCAAAACCTTCAAGTGTTAATTTTAACGGCGTTTTTGTTGACCACAACACCCTTGGTTAAGTACAGTGTCCCACAAACTGAAACACAAAATTACCTCTTAAGCGGTTGGCGAAAAGGGTCAATTATTGGTAACACCGTACCGGTTTCCTGCCTATTGTTATTGGAAAGCCTGGCAAGTGACACGAAAGTCGCATTAGGGCGTAAAAGTGGCACTTGCGGCACTTGTTGACTTTCGCAAGGGCACGCAAAGTGCCAGGAAACGATTACGGGTTCGGGGCCATAATTAGGTGCCGTTGTGACACTTAGTCACTTCCGATTGGCTGTAGGGTGAATATGTTTCAGTGATTTCGGTGGATGAAGGTTACAATGTCAAGGAACCGAATTAGCATTTAGCATCATACTTTTGTACTCGGGAATTATCAAGCCGTCTGAGAGTATTTTGTCTAAATATGCAAGTATACTTTTCTTTACGCAACAAACCACCTTATAGTTATCATAAAATATTAAGCTGGTGGCCCGCCCGTGTCTGGTCCAGTCTATTTATTTAAAGATTTTTTTTTGGATCGATTTATTATTTCCCCAATATAATTAAATTAAGCTATTTAAATTCATTGGGGAAATCATCATTTTATATGATGAAATAAAAATAAAAATCGTCCAGCCTTTCCAGAGACCAGTAAATTTATTTATGGTGTTTTTTAGGATCAATTTATTATTTATTTAAAAATCAATAATATTAATTTTAATTAAAATACAAGATGGCGATCCATATCACTGAAGTACAAAATACTTTGACTAGTTTTATATAAAATTAAAAGTATATAACTAAACCTTAACAAACTTAAATTATGATCTAATTAAACCTAACTTAAATTATTGGGACCTAAACTATATGTACATATATCACCTATGTCGCTACCATTAGGTAGGGTGCCCATGAGGCTGGCCGCGTTACCTCGCTGGATGGCAATGCCAATGCGTTGGGCGAGGAACGAGCCAGCCCTACGATCACCGGAGGACCGGATAAGTAAGTAACTAAGCTTTTTGAAAAGCTTAGTTGCTTCCGGTCCCCACGGTCCTAAGGTCTCCACGGCAAACGCCGCAAATACGTAGCTATCACCGAGAGCTGCGTACTTGCGGCGCTTGGCTGTCTCTGCCGCAGCAGCCGCTCCACCTGCCCTCAACGACGTCGTGCCCAAATGGGACGGCGCTAGGGTATCCACACATGTGGAGTCCCATATTAATGGCCGTCCCTGTTGCCAGGGCACGAGGGTCATTCCGTCGGGCCTCTTGCCATCGTCACGCGACAGGCCATTTGGCTCTAAAGTGGCTGGCACGCTGACGCTCACCAGGGCCCGGCGAATGATGTCGTTGAGGCAGGAGTGGCGGGACAGTCTACCAGCACTCTTTGAACATGAGAGTCCGTGGTGGGCCAACCGAGTGACGAGTGTACCACAATGGCAGCGGTGCGGTTCTACGATATTCGCCCCGAGACGCAGGCATTTATTATTCGTCTAATAAACTTAAACAGCTAAAATTATTTTGTATGACAGATATTAAAATCATAATGAGCCACTGTCTCTGGACGAGTATTTTTAGGATCAATTTATTTTTTCCCTAATTAAATGAAATATCTAAAGTATTAAAATCTCAATAACTCCTAAACATTGGCCACATGCGTGGGCGCAGGCCTGCGATTTTTGACGCAAGGCAGAGGAAACGCCAAAACACGCGCCATTAGCGTCGACGACAAAAACACAAATCAGTAACACGTGACAATCCTAGGATACTGTGAAAAAAGTAGCTGTTTTTGTTTACTTGGAGGCAGGGCTCCGTAGCTTCTAGTATTAAACAAATGCATTATAAATAAATAAATGTCAGTAAACCTAGTCACACAGTTAATGCTCGTGTTATGATTATAAGTACTAGATGACGATGCTTATATACATAAATATACCTAAACCTAAACTGAAATACATATAAACCATTTATGACCAATGAACGAATATTCAAGTTCATCACACAAATATTTGCCCTTGCAGGGATTCGAACAATACAACTGTGCCAACCGCGTCGCCATTGCATACTTACCTATACATTGTTGCTGTAAGCATAGATCAAACAGCTGTAAGTGTAAATGCATGCATATAATTACTATATTGAGCTGTAGCGATAAAAATACATATTTTTTTATTCATTAATTGTACCGTTTGGTTAACCCAAATTAGATCCTGAGGATAATTTTTCAGCACATCGTTATTATTTTAATCGAAAATGGTTCACTACACTATGGAAAAACCTTCCGTCTTCTACTTTTTCTTCGGTAAAAAAATATATACAATGTATATTATACATTAATTCTCGAGGATCCCCAAAAGCATCTCGTGACTGTTTTCTTAAAATAAGGTAACAAGTGGGAAAAAACACATTTACTGCACGTGTGTAACTGTGGCAATTCTCCGCGGTCTCAAATTACCGCATTCCTTTTTTACCGGAAACAGCGAATTTTTGGGTGTCGACAAAAAGCCTGAAAAGTTTTTACGATTGGCTAGAATTAGGTGAAGTTTTTTCTTAAAGACATAAATCATAAAAAAGTTGCGAATCGAGAACACACATGGTTCACTTTTTTTAGGGAATTTAAACTTCAGCTTGGCCAAAAATAGCCCAATAGCCATGCCTATTGTCAAAAGAAAAAACTAAACCCAAAAAGCTTCGCTAAAAATTCGACCATGGATACCTTTTATACCTAAAAAATCTCATTTTTATCCAACCGTTACCGGTAATATAACACTGACCCGATCCAAAAAAGTGGTTCAAAAAATCTAATTGTGTTCGCAAAAATTTACGAAACGTTTGCCCCAGGACACAGGAAATGAGCGAGCGGCAAAAACCTCAATAGAAGCCTTCGAAACGTCTCCAATTTGATGGATCGCCGTAACACAATCATTCGCTACGAGAGAACTAAGGAGAGCCTTAAAGTGCCCCTTAAGATCAAGTGATATTCTTCACTTTTACGGCTATTACAGCGAAGTTTCAACTTCCATTCACACAAACGAACTTCAACTATATCCTAAATGGAATATAATCCAAAGTAAATCTACTCCTTCAATGCGATTTCAAACTGTGTTTCAAACGAACACAGTCAAATTGCTTATTAGAGAAATATCTCTATAGTTATAGGAATCAGGTTCAATTTGTTTAGCTGGTGAGTTGTGTATATGTGACTTTACGGATATGGGGGTAATGTAACAATATAGTCGGAACACGTGTTTAGATGGCCACTAGAGGCCTTTGAGCTTGTTTATCTCCGATAATGACGGCGTTATCACGGGGTGGAGGTGCTGGGATTATTTTATTTAATACCCAAATATCAACAAGTTTTCACGTATTTATCCCATCAGATAATTGAGTGTATACTGAAATTATTATTGGACACTTCGAGATGAGTGATCCTGGTGTACTATTAAATGTTATTTTGTATACAACATCTAAATTATTTCTATTATTTATTACTTGCTAACAGGTAATTTTATTTATAGGTAAATTTTCCAATGCTCATATGATATAAGTTCCAAAGACAATGACAAGCCCTTATAAGACTACAATAATTCAAGATATAATCTACCTTATCCCAAATTAGTAACACGGACGGATAGTCGATTTTACTTAGCAGTTATTGTTTGCGTATGCACAAAATTTTATATCACTGTATTTTGATTTTATAATCAGTCATATCAACATTGCATCCACTCTCTCCCACCCAAACCAACCCGTAACCCAAACCTTACCTTATTCTATAATCTTTAAAAACTTTTGAAATCTCGGACAAAAAGTTTAAAAAGAGTGGGCGTAACTTTTACTGTCATTTCTGCCCTAGTGCATAATGGCCGTCGGGCGCTCGCGCCATCGCCATTTATCAGAAAAAAAAGAAAAAAGTAGCCCGCCTCACAATCGAGGCTTCAAAGGAATCTTCACGAATCTGGGCAATAAATTTCTATTGATTGAATTTTGGACGGTCTCAGCATGGGTCTTGGTATAGGGGCTTATTATGGAAACGATAATTTTAGTTTTTTGCCGAAATCACGGACATTCCCATTATTTTTATTATACTTTTCCTTTTTAACCCCCGACGAAAAAAGAGGGGTGTGTATCTGTGTATTTGGGTATCTGTGTACTTGCGTATCTATGTATTTGTGTATCTATGTGTCTGTCTGTGGCATCCCAAACGGATAGACCGATATGATTGTGTTTTTTTTATCAAAAGACTTGTCCGTCGAGATAGATCTTAGAATGGAAAAACAAATCCTCTTTCGCCTTTGTCTTTCTTTAAATAGCTTAAATGTTCAAGCGCCTATAATATCTATAAAGAAACATGCCATTGCTAAATAGACTTAAACAGAACATAATAATGTTATCATTGATTACTATGAATTATTTAGTAAGCCTTCTGTTCAAAATCACACATGACATCCTTGCCACCCCTATACCTCTTAATACCCTTTTCAAATTTTATCTCCCCTATTTTGTATATTTAGAAGAAAAACATCTCGAGTTTGGTTCAAAATCAACTCGTTAGTAAGGGTTACTTCACTTCTTAATGATAGTTATAAAATGTCCTAAACTTTACTTATTGATTTCACGGCCACAAAAATTATTATTTCACTTCTCCTGCTCAAAAAGTACGTTGTTTTAAGTTCGCAAAGCGGGGCTAAAATAGTACATTTAGCCCCTAGGGTTTAAAAGGAAACCATATAATCCCATACAAATTTCTATGACACTGAAAAAAAAATCTTGTTACCGGCCAGCTACATACTATTTACAAATAAAATAAACCAACCTGCAACCTGATCAGATCGACCCAATTAAAAAAATAAACCAAAAAGTTTTTATTTACAATGTACTGGAATATTAACTGAAATTTTATTTTAGCACGTTTTATAATCAACGAAAAGAAATTTAATCTTAAACATTTTATCTTGGCTAAGAATATTAAATGATAAAATAGATAGTACTTTTAATTTTTCTTAAAATAAATTATTTAAATTTTTAAGTTTTTTTTTTCAGTCGAAGTGAAAAGCAGAGTGTTTAACACGGGGCTACAAGCCATTATGACACTCAGATATATTTGGCCTCGCTCACTTCGTTCTCTCGTCCAAATAATTACCTCGTGTCATAATGGCTTGTTTTAGCCCCTTGTCAAACAATCTACTATTTTGTCATTTACTTGTCAACAGAGACTAAAAACTATGAATGCTCCTTAATTCATCCGATATTATAAAAAAAATAAGGTATTCTTGTATTTTTAACGTATTTCGTTACGTATACATTATTTTAAAATCACACACCCAGTTTTTTTCACTAAAAAACATTTTGAAATACTATTTTGTTTTGTTATCATGTTTTTTCTAGATTATTTGGAGACTAAATATTATAGTGGACAAAGGTTAAACCATGGATTAATAATTCATGCTCCGTTCGAATTGATTGATGGGAAATTGTGTCTACTTTTGTAGCTACATATTATTATCCTACTCAGCTTATATTTTATCAAACAACACAGTTGGCAACCCTACCCTAATCTCTATAAGATTGCAGTGTCCTTGAGAGCTGAGCACATATTTGTTTTGGTTCAACTGGCTCAAGGGTGGCTGTTATCTTCGCAAACAAGTGCGGGGGCTTGCTCGATTGTTTGCTTTTACGAAATGGCGGCGAGGTTATTTTTCAGGGGATCCGGACTTGAACTCTATGAATATTTTTGATTTGCACCAACTTCTAGTATCTCTGTTGGTCCTTTGGTTGACTGGTAGAGAATGCCATGGCATTTGCACTGACTTTTGTTTTGTGCAATAAAGTTTATAATTATAAATAGGAGAAGAAATTTTAATTTCGAAAAATAGTACCAGTCGAAAGTCAAATTATGTAATTCTGATTGTGATTTCAACAATTTAATTATAAGGAGAAATTTTAACTTCGAAAAATAGTACCAGTCGAGAATAAAGTAAGGTATTTAATTCTGATTGTGATTTCAACAATTTAATTGTGTTTTATGGAACTTTAATTTAGACTAGAGAGTGGCAAAGCACGATGGAATAGGAAGCTTCGGAAAACTGCTGAGTGCCCAAAACTTTGCTATGCAGACGAAGCCCTAAAAAAAAGGTCTAATAATAAATCAAGATAAAACCAATTAGCAGATACTGGGTTATCATCTTCGAACAAAATTATATTCATTGTAGTTGCAAAATGCAAAGAACTACTTCGTTCTTGATGTGCTGCTTTGTAAAATTGGTCCTTACATTAATATTGCAAGTATGTGACAACCACAAAATAAGGGACTTATTATCAAAAACTGTACTTTTGAATAGGTCATTCACAAACGTTTAGAATGGCACTAGTGACACGTTTTAGTGTCATTACACAAAGAAGATTCGAATAATTCTCGAATCAACCGTATGAAATCACTTCACTTCATAAATACAATGTACTTACAAAGAGTACATCAAACGGTTACTTTCAAAAACACCTATCAATTTTTGGGAATAAGAAAACGCTATCTTATTTTATACTGAGCCACAGTTCAAATTCAAAGTGAATGAAATGCAAATCCAGTCTGTATAAATTGGCGCGCAGGAGATAATAAGGAAACGCTTTTCACGGTGAGTGAATGAAAGAATGATCTCACATACTTCACGGGTTTGCGGGAGGCCTTAGAGTTTCGTGAGTGACCGTTACGTAATCGATTGCTGTTCATTCATGAGCTCGCCCATGCGTACATCCTTGAATGAATGGGAACGAACATAAGTTACGTAAACTCGGCGTATGGATTGAATTTTAAGAGGATATTAAATTGGTTGTCATTGCTGCTGTATGAATGTAAGGAACTACCACAGCGGTGAGTTTTGTAATGTAAGAATAGCTATACAATCGAATTCTATCTAGAATATTTGATTGTAAAACATCGGTGATTCCTACATTTTGCAGTAGACTCAAAGAAAGTGATTAAGTAGATTAATTAATGAAGCTGCTGAGTTAGAGGTTTGTCTTTTTTACTTTTTTTTAGATGGAAAGTGTATATTCAATAAACAGTCTTATTTCTAATCGTAGGTATAACAGTTATCCATGTTTTTCCATCATATCCCCTATTTAACGCCTCATTTGGCAAAAAAAATCCTGTGTCGTCATAAATTCATAATACATGTTTCTTTTGTTTCTTTCGTTAAACTTGTGCGGCGTGCACTATATAGACAAAAACAGACAGCATAGCAGTAGGTCAGTCATCTATCAAGGCAACTATTAAATATATTAGATAAATAAATTACCTTAAGATAGTAAAATTACTTCACACGTATTTTCCAGTTTCGCAAGTCACGTTCAAAAAGCATATCATTGTTTATGTTTATCGTAAACACGATCCCTGGGCTGGAGGACCATAAATAAGGCTGGCCATAATTTATTGTTATTTCTTATTAAGATAATATCGCGAGAGTTATGGGTGACAATATGGAAATATTGCCGCGGTGAGATTTTCCGCTGATGGGGTAGAGCTCAACGCGCTCTTGGGTTTTCATAAGCTTACCTACGTTCTGTTCAGAAACTACGTCGTTTAAAATTGTATGAACAATATCTTCAACACTACGGAGGTACATACGATTTCCGACCTGGTAGGTAAGGTACATAATTGGTACATATTTTTACTGCAATTATAGCCTAATCAGGTTTCGGGGTCTGACCAGGAAGGAAAACGCCGGACATCTGGTAAATGAAGATATTAAAATAAAATATATCGTTTTTTTCTTTAATTAAATTTTTTACTACAACCCATTTGAAATTCAATTTTTAATCTAGATACAACATTTCATAACGAGAGATGTAGGTAATCGAAGTCAAAGTATTCTGTGGCGTAACATAGTGGAATTTTCCAAAATATTACTGAGTTGAAAATACTACAAAGTTCCGTAAAATTTGAGCCCTAAGTCAGCGTCCGAGAAACGAACTAAAAAAGAAATATATTTTATTGTCTGTTATTATTTCTATCCAATTTAACTACATATTTAATGCGTCACCATCGACATATAGACTTTAAGCGCCCCTACAAAGTGACTGCAGATTATATTTATAAGAAAACGTAGACTCAAACCCCTAAAATAAATCCATGTTATCGCTATAATGTATAATACATTAAATTTAATTAAATACCATTAACAAGATCCCGCATTAATACGTGCCCTATAATTCAATTAAGGCTCACACAAATGGATCGTCAATCCAAGACTGTCCATAATCATTCAACTACAACTATAGCCCTTACTCCACCAACATAAAGTCCTTGTCAATCGCACAATGTTTAACGTCTTATAACTCTTATAAGGGCCCATTGAAATCGCACGTGTTTCGACAATACTCGATGCACTGCGGGCGTCCGAAGTGAGAAGATTCACAATAGTGTCATAGGCTTGTGAATACACCCCCTTATAAACCAATGAACGTATCTCCTTTTCAATTTGTTACAACGTCCTATCTCCCTTTTGGGTGCAGTACAGATAAGTCTGTTTTACTTTTAAGGGGAATTTAAGGATGTTTTGGTTACGGGAGTTGTATAGGTGTGATGGTTTGTAAAGCATAATAACTCGGTATGAGGCTTTTTGGTTAATGTGTTTTCGTTAGCGCTTTAGTAGCGATCTTTACGATGAGCTGTAAATTATTGAGGTGCGTATCGAAGTGATTAGATCGTGACGGTTGTAAGAGTTTAAAGTGTATTGAAGGAGTATGTAATAAGTGATCTACAATGGATTTGAAATGGAGTTTGGCTTTGGTGATTTATCAGGGTATACCAAAGTAGCAAAACAAGCTGCAGAAGGTATGCAGCCCTTATACTGCTAATTTAAGTTGAATAAAGGTTGTATAAGCGCTTCTGCAGCTTTTTAGCTACTTGGGTACCTACGTACATACTCAACTCTTATGGCCAGGAGGAGGAGTAAACGGTATGAAATCTCGCAAACTTCACTAGTGAGAGTTGTAACCTATTGCTCTCAGAACGCTCCAAGCGCCTATGTCCTACCTACGCAACCTAGCCCTAAAACATCATTGGCTATGTAATAAATAATAATAATTATATAGTTATTATTACATTAGTGGCTCTGTGAGCTAGATACAATATCTCGCGAAATTTGTTTCAGAATGGTTGAAATTTAGATTTTTTAAGGGTGAATTTAATCAAACTGGTATAAGGAAGAGGATATATGTATATCACTGCTCACAGTCAAGGTTTCGTTGTCGACTGTTTCCTCTTCCAAAACTTAACCAATTGTATGTATGTAAACACTTTATTGTACACAAAAACAAGAAATACATTTTAAAACAATAATCATGTACAAAGGCGAACTTATCCCTTTAAGGGATCTCTTCCAGTTAACCTTTGAGTAAATGAGTGCTAAACACAAATGTAAACGGTAGACAACCAAAGCAAAATAAAAATAATAAAATAATGAAGTTTTGGTAACGCATGGACAGTTTCTGTGTCAGACCATTTCTGTTTTTGCAGCTTATTTTTATAGAAATTGCATTCTCTGTTTCTGTTTGGAGCGAAATTTTAGCCATAACTAGACACCTAGTACCTACACAAATTGTATAATAACAATTAACAAGCGCAGAAATCGAAACGGTCCAACAGAACATTTCCTTCCCATTCAGTTGCCAACATTTTATTACGATTTCTTAAGTTTTTGAGGAGGGAACCGTCGAGAAGGAAACCTCTATTTGTATATGGAAAAATTAGCAATTATATCCTCTTAATTTCCTAACAAGCCTTGTTCCAGTTTGGTTAATTTTTTCTAATCAAATTGAAATCAACTGATATTTTAATGTAAGCTTCAAATGTCCCGCACAGATCTGTGCCTAAGCATACTTGGGGTAATGACGCCCACGGTTCAAAGAGAAGAGCGTCCTTGTTGCGAGAATTGTAATGTATCAAAAGAATATGAAAATGACATTACAGGCGAATGCTACCGATGACACTTCCTAATTGATCGGTTAACCCTAGTGTTCAGTGGCTAAATCCAACGTATCGTCACGGACATGTATGTGCAATTTATATGTATATGGCCTAATAGCTTATATATCATTATCTGTCAAATTACGCTCCATTCCATACATGAGGAGATAAGGCCATCAATATGCAAAAGCACGCTCATACACGGCTCTTGGTATGTAGGTATTCTTGTACGTGTGGTGTACGAACGTGCCTCCACATCCTTCAGGTGTGCAGTATGGACCGTTAAAACCGTACAATGAAACTAAGAGCTTAATACACAAGAAGATTTCAACCCATTTAACAACTTCACAGAATAGTCCTTGTAACTCAATTGTATTATCAAAGACTTAAGTGGACAATGTTTGCACCACATTTAGCCAAAAAAACTATAGGACGAATGCATATTTTACCAACAAAGTCATACGTGGTTAACAAATAAATTCAAATCAACAATTGAGTCTTGCCAAGTCAACGTCTTTGTCACTTGAATTGCAAATCTAAGTACCCAATTCGGAAAGGGATTAAGTACCGTGATAATGCTTATAACTTATGGTTTTTTGGATTTTGGTGGTAAACATCACGTGCTGGTTTATTCGTTAGAAAAATAGGGAAAGGTAAATAAATAAGCGGTGGACAAAGAGCGGAGGTGGTCGAGCCTCCCGCGGCGATGGACGTGCCAACAGGGACGGCTACAGAATCGCAAGAGTTTGGTTAGGGTGCGGTTTCTGTGGGACATGCTGGAAATTTATGCAAAGGCACATGTTTAGTTATCTTACTCAAATATGAGTTTGTTACGGGTCTAATCAGATAAAATCTGCTCTGGGCAAACCATTGCATGAATGTACCAGAAGTGCTGAGAACCGGACGAGATGGCGGGACATCGTTAGGCGGGCGACAGCAGCCCCCAAGCCTCCCTCATGATGACCACGACCGCTCTGACAAGAGCGAAACGAAGAAGAAGAAGAAGACGGGTCTAATCAGCGTACTAAACCCTAAATAAAAATAAAAACATGATTAACATGCTTTTATACACATTATTTAGGTGGATAAGCAAGCACAATAGTACAGCTTTACTCTAACCTTTGAAAACTATTGAAACTATATGTAAAACTATTTTTATTTCATTCATTCCACTTACATATAAAGGTATTATCTCACTAATCCGGCACTTAAATAGACCGACACGTCCAATAATCCGGCACCCTCCGCCCACGCCTCCCTCGCTCCTCTGAGCCTATGCGCTTCGGTCGCTGCGTTGTCGTCTAGCAGTCTAACCTCAAAACCTCTAATCCAGTAATCCGAACATTCCAATAATCCGGCACCCTCTGGTTTTTATTAGTGCCGGATTAGTGAGATTAAACTGTACTCCTAGATACTAGTAGAGATTCGTATTTTGTAAATAAAGTAGTTTATATTTTTAGTGTTTTTGGAATCAATTTTATGAAACTATAAATCATTGATATAACTAATCGGTATTTTCCCAATACATTCATAAAAATAAATATGCTTAAAATTTTACAGCAACAGTCGCACCAATAAAACCACACCCTAACATTGTCCCAATGAATCACGAGAAAACGCTAACTGTCCCACCGCATTGTTTCCTTCATTCGTAAGGCAAATATTGCCCGTGCGCATTCATCCCGATGCAAACACTCACTGGGTGGCTACCAACAAAGCCACACTTTTCTGTTAAAAACGCCATAAGCGCCTTAGAACCTTCTATGACTTTAGGACCTTTTAGGCTGCGGTAAGACTGTTTCTTCGAACCGTGACACCTCTTCAAACGCACTGATTATGCCCTAATTGTTCACCCACACCTGGGCTTTTATATAGTTTTTAGCGGAGACGACATATTTTGGGGCAATTGAGCTGTCGTTGGCTAATTTATGGGCACTTGTGGGAGGTGTGATACACAGTCGCGAACATCGGGAAATAGGGAAATAGGAGGCAGGTGGTTTCGAAGCTCCCCTGTGGAGTTTTAAAAGAGGGACAGTTACCAAAATATGGTAAATATTCTCTTTCTTTGCGAGATCGAATCAGAAATGAAGATATCCGTAGAAGAACCAAGGATAGCTAAAACTTAAGTGGCAATGGGCAGGGGACATCGCTTGTAGAGCCGACGATCGCTTGAGCCATCGAGTTCGTGAGTGGCGACCACGCACCGGACGACGCAGCGTGGGTATGCCCCCCCACAAGGTGGACTGATGCCCTGGTGAAGGTCGCTGGAGTACGCTGGATGCGGGCGGCTCGGGACCGGTCATGGTGGCGTTATCTGACGGAGGCCTATGTCCAGCAGTAGACGTCTTTTGGCTGATGATGATCATGAGTATATATACGTGAGGACAATGTTAATCCCTGGTATGCCATGTCAAAAGTTTGCTAATCGAATTTAAACTAACTGATATTTCAACTAAGCTTCAAATGTCCCGCACGGATCCTTATTTAATTGGAAGGTCGCGTAGGTAGAGGTGGGTACCTAACCGTCTTGTACCGAAATTATTTGAAAAGGCAAATATCCATACCATCGGAATATGAAAACTAAGTCAGAAAAAATATAAAGGCAACTGTTTTATTGTAATAAAATAAAATCCCCTTCCCCAAATCATATGAGCTTATGAAGGTTCCTACGGAAGTGGCTCCATCATCAGAGTATAAATATACCTACTTATTGCAATGTTATGTCATTTATGTATGTAAATGTATGCATACCTAATTCTAAAATTCAACTTGCTAGATCTTATTGCACACAGACAAGGTTTAGCCTTGTTGTATAAACAAATGTTTCATCGAAACAATCTTTTTCTGAAACCATAAAATATTTTGGAATGTTACGCAAACCTAGCCTTATAAGTAAATAAAAAAAATCAAAATTTCTGTAAAATGTACGACTTCCGAGTGAAAATTTGTCAATGAAAAGATGATTCTATGAAAGCATTCGGTAAAGTTTTTTTCTATAAAAAAACCGGCCAAGTGCGAGTCGGACTCGCGCACCGAGGGTTCCGTACAAACACTTTCCATCCCTAAGTGGTTAAGTTAAGTTTGCACCTGGTATGTATAGCGCCCCATATAAATTAGGTGCAAAGTTAGGTATTAAAAAAAAAAATTATGGTTTTCGTAATTATTCCTTTATCTATGCTATAAGACGTTGCTTCGTACCAAATTTCAAGATTCTGAGTTCACGGGAAGCACCCTGTAGGTTTTGATTCCCTTGCAAGTGTCGAAAATTTGCGGCATAAACGGCTGTATCTTTTGATTGCGTTGGCTTAGAAGTTTGATTTTTTCACAGCTTCAAGGGACAGTAGACCTGAGTAATTGATATAAATTTCAGCTTCATACCTCCACGCGTTCCTGAGAAAAAGGGTCTTGACAGACGGACGGACGGACAGACGGACAACAAAGTGATCCTATAAGGGTTCCGTTTTTTCCTTTTGAGGTACGGAACCCTAAAAAGAGACTACACAGAACAACATGGAAACGGGGATGAGTTAAACTAAATGTAAAAAACTCAAAGATATGTATGATTATGTGCAAGAGGTGCTGCCATTTTAAATGAGTAATTAGGTTAAGTATCATCGATATTAACTTTATGTTGCTTGTTTAATTTAAACTGATTAATGGCCATACCAAGTAACAGTAATTAGAGGTTGTATTGTTGATTATACTATAATGAATCATGTACGACTCCACATTCGAAATGATTGGTATTAGGTACATACTAAAACGATGAACGACGTAGCAATATATTATGTATAGTTCATTTCATATATGTACATAGATACCAAGGCCCAATTCCACTTGATACTGCACAGTGAACAGTGAGAACCATAATTATAGATTTTTGTTGACTAATTGCTTTGTAATGTCAGCTTTTAAAATTGACACGGTCGTTACTTATTACCAAAGACTAAAATTCTTACCATTATATGTATCGTTAACTTTGTTCCATTGTTACCGCCTAATTAAGTTCTCAAGTGGAATCAGGATTTAGTATTTACATGAAATGCGAAAATATATTGCTACGTCGTTCATCGTTTACTCGTTTCGTTACATTGTTTATGGAAGGTTAAAAGATAGGAACATAAAACAAGTAAGCAAAAACTTCATTTTATGGGTCGCTGTTTCCTTTACGGGCCTATTGCATAGTCTGTTTATGATAGCACAGACTTCATCATCTCATCATCAAATCAAAAACTGATTAACCTAATTCATTTATCAGTATTAGTCAATCTACTATGCCAACATAGTCGGTCGACAAAGTATGGCGACGAAAAGGTTTCTAATTTTGATTTATAATATTTCTATATACAGGGTGAAATCTAAGTCGTAAACAGAAATTGTTGTTTCCATCGCAGTATTATAAGGCAAATTCATTGCATTAACTCTAGAAGCAAACAATTGAAGTTCGTTGATAATCATTTTAATTAGCAAAAACACCAACCTTATGGTCGCCCTGTTCGACAAGACTTGGTCTGTACGGTGTATGATAGTTTAACGTAGCAATTAGTAAGTAAGTATTTATTTATCTATATAAGTACGTATATCGTCATCTAGTAACCCATAACACAAGCCTTCTTGAGCTTAAATTGGGATATTTATTTATTATTATTAATTAGGGTGACTATGAGACTCAGTAAATTTAAAAGGATTTTTATAATTAACAAATTATCAAACAACGTTTACATACTTTTGCGTGTTGGCACGTCCACATGTTTAAAGTGGGTGCGTCCCACGAGATATAACTATTACATAATAATATAATTTCATATTAATAACGTTCACAAGATATAATGAACTTTTGCTATAACATCAAAATCAATATTTTTATTAGGAATAACGGTCAATTAGCATAATACTCATGTTGTAGAATTATTTTTTATATAACACTCAAATACTCTAAATTCAGTTAATATAACATACATAACGTATATCGATCATAGTATATACTTTCTTTTAGTAAAATGATTAGAAAATATAATAGCGTATGATATACTAAATAGGTTATAACTACTACACCCTATGCTTCTAAAATTGAACATGGGTCAAAAACCAAAAACTGTAGGTTAGGTTAGGTTTGTTTTATGACTATGGATAGCGGAGCGAGCAAAGCGAGCGGAGCGTCAAAATGCTTGCTTGCATGGAGGTATATTAAAATTTAACAGCGAACTATTGCATAATTATGTACACAATTGATAATGGCAGATTAAATTCTGGCAAGTAAGAGTATACCGTTTGGAAGAACTGCGACAAAATGGAATATGGGTCAAAAACCGAAAACTGTAGGTTAGGTTAGGTTTGTTTTATGGCCATGGATAGCGGAGCGAGCGAAGCGAGCGCAGCGTCAAAATGCTTGCTTGCATGGAGGTATATTAAAATTTAACAGCGAACTGTTGCATAAGTGTTGTACACAATTGATAATGGCAGATGTAAATAAAAAATACTGTACTTATACGGAAAACATTTTTTTTATTTACCAACCACATTATGTTAAACTTAAATTTTTCAGGCGGTTATTCCATACGAGCATTATGCATTTTGGTGTTAGATGTATTGAGTAATATACATTATAAATCTGAGATATTATGAACGTTATACGTTATGGTCGTTATATACAATGATATTATACTTAAATAACGTTATACTTAACAAAAATAGATATTTTGATGTTATATCTAACGTTCGTTATACACCTTGAACGATATACAAAACAAGCTTATATAATATGAGCGTATATAATATGAATATTATAGTATAAGTTCTTATGTCTTATATTACTTACCCGTTTGAAGTAAAGTTAAACAGTAAGAAACACATATTTCTGTTTACGACATAGTATTCACCCTGTATAGGTAAGGGCTCAATCAACAACGCTATCAATACTCTCTTATAAACGCTATTTATATATCCCCCGATAGCTTATTTATTTTAACTAACCATGAATATATTTACTCGAATAACAGAAATATAATACCTACATAATATTTGTTGCCTTACCTAACAATAAATACAAACCTTTTCTATAACATTCAACTCGCAAGATTTTTTCCGAATCACTCCACAATGACATCGACCGATCCTTTCTGGCCAATGTTTGGTTAGCTGCGTCGTGTATTGTCGACCTAAAAATCAATTTACGATAATTGTCATTTATTATGAAATAAATATGATGCTTTATCCCGTCGTCTTTTGTCAAAAATTGCCTCCAAAAGGCGATCTCATTCTTAAGTTATCTATTCAGTTTAGGGCATTGAACGGGAATTTCTATATTTTGCGAAGGATCGCCCGAGCGGATAGATTGACAATAATTAAAGGGACGAGGGATATTAGGCGGAAAGGTTTTGACGTGAAATGATGTCGAGAAATGTTATCTCAGCTTGTAAGCATATGTTAAGGGGATTAATTTGGGTACATCAATTGGTTATTCGGAGCTAATGTTCCTTGGATTAGTCTGAGTATGACAGTTTAATATGAAATCATCTGTTGAATAACGAATAACCATTGAAAGATATTTGAACTTTGTGCAATGTCGCGTCACTTTCGAGATATTGATTATTACAACTGGAAACTCATCATCGGAGGCTGTTTCGTCTGTTCTAGACTATAGTCCGATGCGAAGAATTTTTTTTGGTGTCTGTAGTCCGATGAAAAAAATAAAATATTGTAAGAAAAAATCAATGAGATCCACTGCAATGTAAGCACAGGACTCGAACCTTCGACCTTACGTTTCCAGCGTAGTGCTCTCCCAATTAAGCTCAGAACGATGTGATCGTTCATAATTATACGCTACTGGAGCGCCTAGCCATTCCCTAGGATGTGCTTTATCGCAGGTGCGAGTCCTGCTTACATTGCATTATTGCAATGGATCACATTAAATACATTATTTTTCTATTATATCATATTTTTATGTATAATGTAGCTTATTAGTAACTAGAGACCCGCTTCAGCTTCGCACGGGTGCAATGCTGATAAAGTATGCATGTATTAGGTATACCTACATATAAACCTTTCTCTTGAATAACTTTATCTATAGAAAAATGCATCTAAATCCGTTACGTAGTTTTAAAGATCTAAGCATACATAGGGACAGACAGACAGACAGCAGAAAGCGACTTTATTTTATACTATTTAGTGATGATCATGATGATGTAATTTTTTTGACGTGTTGTTCCTAGCATTTATCGAAACGTTTAATCTGTTTTTGGGCAAAGTGTGATAGTGTGAATAACACTCAAAAATAATTAGATGGAAAGGATAGTCTTACAAAGATTCTGATAATCGTAAACGACAAAAACAAATTCTTACTCAATTAAAAATCATATATATAGTATAAATATCTACTACTATAATACTAATTTATAGTATAGTATATCACTCCTGGCGGTAATCTGTATATTCATTATTCAATACGAACGAAATAAAACCATGACAGCAACACAGCATCTGCAAAATCCTAGGATTTGCATTACCATTAAGTGCTAAGACGACAGGTTAATCGGGCAAGAACAAATCGGTTCGTAGATAATACACCCTTTATTGATTAGCGGTTGATAGGATTATAGTTTCATTATACACCCTATTAAAGATGTGTTAAAAGAACTCTTAACATTTCTCGTATAAGGCTTACATCTAGTTTTATACGAAAAGGTCCTGCGTTTAAAAGAAGTCTTAACGTGTCTATTATAAGGTTTATGACTTATACTATTCAGAACAATGAATAAAATGATAGTTCGTGCTTGGTAAGACAAAGTCATCCGGAACCACAAAGTTTATAGGCACAGGCACATACTACTTTGTGCTATTATTAGGAATGGCAAAGATTATCAGCGCATGTAATTTTAAAGGATCATCGATAATCGATATCAATAAATTCTAGATAAATGTAATATAAATACACTCCAGTGTAAAAATTAAATGTCAATTGAGTTTGGAAATTGTATTAGTGCAAGGTGCTTCAGCTTATGGGATGGATATAGGTTTAGATTTAAACTTACTGGGTTATTGACGCCCATTATTTTGTTGATAATTTTTTGAATATAGGGTTCGCGTTTGAAATCTTATTTACTGCACCTAAAATAGTAAAACACATATTTGCGTCATTTAATTTGATTTCATTTCATCGAAACTCTCCTGAAGTCAGACCTTATTCATAAATCTAGTAAATGCCATCCCATAAATTAGGTTAGGTTTGCTTTATAACAATCCAACATATTTATTGGTTTTAGTGAAAAATGCTATCGATGAAATGATACGTCTATGAAATTAAACATTCTAAGAAAAGTTTCTCTTTGAAATAAGGATAAACTGCGTCGTACATTTTACTAAAAGTGCAACTTAGCGTCTCTGTATTACAAACACAATTAATTAGGTATGATTTAAACATCATAAGAATATCTGTAAAAGTATAAAGCCTACGTGAGATTGCTCATGCATTAAGTATCCTACATAGTATATTCTGCAGCACGTATCAATATGAGTAGACTCAAAGCCTGCATAATAAGGCACAGTTCATTGATGATAGACCTTATAAGGAGGGTCAAAGACATTCAGAGAGCGGTGGAAAGCAGAGCAAATTCCATCTGCACCTCTAAACACAACTGCGACATGCGACTCTTTCACGCGCGAGATATATAACCTCTTTCTGTTGTACTGTGAGAAAGTGACGCTAAGTCGCGCGACAAAAGTTGCGAACATAGTTGTACTAGATGGACCGTTCAGTCTCAGAAATGTAGCGATCCCTATGTAGAAGAACCAGAGTTACTAGGGTCTATATTGACTCCGTGATTTTTTTTTCTTTAAATGTTTCATTTCGCCAAATAATCATTTGGAAGAAAACATTTTTCTTTGCAACCGTAAACTATTTGAGATTGTTGTCAAAACAAACCTAACCTCACCTAATCAATAGGATGATATTTGCAAGAATCGTGAAAAAATTATGATTACAGAGGAATATAAATTCTGCGAAATGAATCATTTAAAAGAAAAATAATTCTAGGAGAGTTACTAACATGGTTCCATGGTTTTTGAGTGGCAACCACGCACTGACAGTTAAGGAGACGATGATAATTGCTCCTGTAATAATTATCACATCAGCAAAGGCATTTAAAACATAATTAAGACGTCACCAGGATGTGGAAATATCTGTCGTGCAACCAAGCGACCAAGTACAACCAGACTAATATAAATAACTGTACATTTAAGAATCTTCATGTTTAATCTTACGTAGTTGATAAAGTCGGTTAAGCGAGTATATTAATTTATTTGAATGTCACCATAAAGATGCAACATAACATACCTACTTGATTAAAAGCGATTCCAAACAGTACCTATGCACAGTTTCACAGAATACAATTTATGAAATAAACATTCTACAAAAGTCATACCATATAACAAGAGTAAACCCAATAAAACATTCCGAATAGGAACAGATAAAATTCATCTACCATGCACGTGCTACCATGGATAACAATACCAACAACAATTCGTTTAACAATAAACTATTATTTACCGCGCGACTTCACGCCGATCCGAATTGGCTTTTAAAGTGAATTTGTCTTGATATTAGGCGCTAAAGGGCCGTTTAATAGTCCTTTGTTCGCTATTGATTTGTAGTTGACTGCGACAACAATGACTGTATTATACAGGCTGAGTTTCTATGACATTAGGCAAAATTAATTTTCCTCAGATATATTTACTAAATATATCTGAGGAAACTAAATATAAGGAAACTAAAGGTCTCTAAATATTATTTAGAGACCAGTGGCGTGGCGTGAAACAAAATCTCGGACCATGCCGGGACCGATTTAGCTTACCTTTTTTAACCGACTTCCAAAAAAGGAGGAGGTCCTAAGTTCGACTGTGTATTCTTTTTCTGTATGTTCACCGATTACTCCGCCAATTGTGGACCTATAAAAAAACTTATTTTTGCAAAAACAATATAGGCAATATTTTCTGAAATGGGCAAGCCGCTAGAATTAGGCTTTCGTCTACTAGCCATAGACCCCACGCTACTGGTCACACAGTCAACTTGAAGTGTATCAATTCACAAATTTTAATTCACAACATTATAAATATCGAATTATCGAAAAAATATTCAACACGCTTCGAGATATTTTAATGAAATAACAGCAATATGTATTCAACACGCTTCGAGATATTTTAGTGAAATAACAGCAATATGTATCCCATCGAACGATTAAAAAATCTTATGATGTTTTTGAAAAGCTTAACTTTAATGTGGTAGAAAACAATAGCCTTCGAAATTGTATAATAAATTTCACTAAATTATATGTTATTAAACTCCTAGATCTTTAATGCTAATTTATACCATGTAATTTAGAAGAGACATCAAGATTATAAATACACCCTGTACGCATTTTAAAATCGTTTAGCGAAACATCAAGCGACTAAACACAACAAAAGACATAATAATATCTATAATAGACTCAAGGAATGACGATTCACGTTTTTTCATTCATTCCCGCTCCAATGATTTTCCAAAATATAGGTTATATTCATATTAATCGTCTTTAAGAGACATTAAGAAATAACCGGCCGTTTAGAACACCTTTTGATTCCCAACAAATGTTCTTTTGAGTGGACAGAAATGAGTAATAAAATGTTGTGGATGTTTGATGATGCGAGTTAACAACATTGTCAAATGGACTGACATCTGCACGCGCGCGTTTTAGTTCCAACTTTCATGTATGTACAACATTCAATTCAAAGTCACTCACACAAGATGTAAGGACCAAAACACAATTACAATAAGTATACGACATGGCGATTCGAACGTCTGTATTTTGATATCGAATCTTGTTATGTGAAGACACAATGGATTTTGGGTTTACGTAATTCCACGACACGACACGGCACGATGTCGTGTCGTAAAATGCTGGGATGTCGTGTCGTAATCGTAACATGATGCGTTGTCATTTCCTTTACCTATTTATATTTTGGCCCTAAGGTCCGTACACTTAGCTGCGTAACTTATATAATAATGAATTTTTTTATTGTATTAATAAGTCCAATTGCGAGAAGTAGGCATTTTTCCTGTAAATAATATAATGTATTTTTTTTTTTTTTTAATAATAATAATTTATTTCCAAACACATCTTACAAAAGTTTCCTTATAACTAGAAGTTCTACTTCCTAAATAGGTAACACCTGTGCTTTAGGATAAGCAGCGCTCCTCCCCGTAAAAAGGCTTGATGTTATACATTAATACAATTAAAAAAGGTAAAATAATTTACAAGTAAGACCAAACATTATACATAACAATGATGTGTGAGAGCGCACGCGTTAGGTTGCGCCAGCGCCTGTGTGTTAGTGTGTGTGTGTGTGTGTGTGTGTGTGTGTGTGTGTGTGTGTGTGTGTGTGTGTGTGTGTGTGTGTGTGTGTGTGTGTGTGTGTGTGTGTGTGTGTGTGACATCTTCCGTCTCACTGTAGTTTTTATTGATAAGCCAATTAGTTATTTTTTTTTACACTCATTTTTTGTTAAAGGATAAATATTTAAGATTTTGTTAATTTTATTATAGATATATGGTCCAATGAACGTGAAGTACTTCTTGCTAAAGCACGTTTTAAATTTAGTTGCTCTCATTCCAAAGATGTGAGGTCTCCGAGTATTAGCACTATCAGCTAAATGTTTATCGTAACTTAAGGAAGAATGGTAATTGAGAGTACAAGATAATATAAAAAGTTGTCTGCAAGTTAAAATCTTAGTGAAACTATATAGCTGGTCAGTCGGATAAGTAAAAGGTAAAAAATACATCACTTTTAATATTGCTCGCTGAGCGACCTCCAGAGTAAGCATTAAGGATTTAGGGGCCGCACCCCACACCGCGATACAGTAATTTAGAAGAGGTTGGCACAAGGCAAAGTAAACTCGTTTAAGGAGATTGTCATCAGCCACACGTCTTATACTTTTAAAAATAAATATAAGTTTCCGAACTCTATTACTAAGCAATTCTATATTTTCATAAGTTTGCAATTTTTGCTTTCAGTCTTTACAGTTTAGTACCTTACCGTCCTCAAATGAATGGAATAAGAATAATGACTAGCCACACGATAGGTACACAGCAATACGATTTCTAATTGAATGAATCAGCTTTCTGACGAGTGATAGTGATAAAATCTTCGAAAAATATATCATCTTATAACTCAGAACACCATGTCGTTATTCGAGTGATATATCTAAATATATGGACAAAAAAATATTGGTAATGCATAGAACATTCTTTTCTTAGAGATCTGGAGACTGGTCAGACAGTAGCAATATGAGAAAAAGATGTAAAAGTGAAAAATTCAACTATAAACATTGAGGTTGAGAACTAACGTATAACAGTGTTAGGAAAATATTTCGTACAACTGGAATTTTCTAAGTGTTAATCGTAATAATGAAATGATGAACTTTATTCTGTATGTAGGCCACTAGGGCACTTTTACATGTCTGAGTCTACCGACATTTCATAATAGACCACTGTTGAGATGAAACGCCGAAAGATACTCAACAGTCTGTCATGGTCCTTTAGATAGGTCAGGGCTTCGTGTTGGCTACTCCATAATATTGACATCGACCTCCTCCACGCCGTAGGTTCTTCTCATCCTCAGTTACCCAATCTATTTGTAACTTAGTATCTTGCATTAGTATGAAGTTATCGCCGATGTAGCCATAAAATTGGTTCACATATTCAGTTGATATTTATTAGGAGCCTTGACGAGCATTCAAATTGTCAGTATTTAGCTTCGTACTTCTGTCATGACAACGATGGACTTGCTACCATAAGCAGCCCGTTCTTCGATGATAGAATAGATCGACGTTTAGATAGTAGAATATTTGGTACTTAATTGATTCAGACGCTACTTATAATAGTGAGACTATTTATAGCTTTGCATCTCGTTTCAGAAATGGTAAGCTTCGACTCTGGTTTCCATCATTATGCTTTTACTCGTAGGATCAGAAAATACATCATTTAATAATAAGATAACGAAACGATGATACATGCAACCCTTATAAAAACCTTATACCAATACAGCCAAACAGCGACCAAAAAACAATCACCAAAAAAAACCATCATAATGCCCAATTTGTTTGGTCTGAATAGCGGTCCACGTGTCGTGATCATGCCATTGTTCGGGCCCCTATGGGATTAAAAGGCCCTTCTGGGTCTTAAGACTGCACTGATAACATCTCGGCCCTTTCAGCTCGCGAACCAAGATCGCTCCGATAAGCGTCTCTTAAGTAAAAGAAAATTGAGATCGGTAAAAAAACAAGTGAAGTACAAATCGCAATGTTAAAATGACATTGCAATATGGCATTTCACTAGCGTATTCCAAATTCAAACATAATTTCGATGGTACAGAGCTGATGTTTGCTAGATTAAATGTTGAGATTAATGGTCTTTTGGTACAGTAAGCGCAATCGTTTCAGACGTGTCAATAAATTGTTTTGTAACGGTGTTTGTAGACTATGGTCAAGTTGTGCAGGGAAAATACGTCATGCTGTTTCATACAATGAGGCTTTCTACAGCTTATGAGTTTCCCAACAAACAAAATGACCTTATAAAATTAAATCTATAAGGACTAAAGTCTCATAGTTGTTTTAAAATGGCATTCATTACAACAACGTACCTTTTAACGGCTTTTTATAAGACAATTTGGCTAAAATTGCCTTTATTCTTATAATTTGGTTATGTTAACGTTAATAAAACCAATTAATATGGCCACAATAAGGGTTAATTTTTTTATATTCTTATAGAAGCTAGCTACATTGCGTTTTAGCTGTATAATATTGAAAGCCTAGTAAAGGCGTTTTATATGGCCAATCATTCTTATAAAAGTAATGCACAAGGTACCTATAAAGCTTTTCGGCTTATAGGAGCTTTTTATAAGATGTTTACCCAACGAATGAATTATAGCATTTTATATAGTCTTAATAAGAATTAAAGCAATCCTTATTCACTTATATAATACTAATAAGGGCTATGTTCTCTATAGTGTTATATTAAAAGGTTTTATATGGTTACGCCTAATACTTCTGTAAATCTACAAAATGACCAATCTGGTACCGAGGTAGCAGCCGGTGGTTCCGTAGAAGATTATTTTATGGAACATGAGAGTGAGCAGGAAAGCACTGAGGAATACATTTGTAGCGGCAGTGACAGTGATACAGACAATTCGTCAAATGAGGAATTGAAAAAACTTCGAAATAAACTAGTAATTAATAAAAAAATGGCGGGGTTATTTGTAAACCGCGCTTGACATCTACTACTGCGCATGTGCAAAAGCATTTTTTTAATATTCGTCTTATATCAAAATGGCACAAGCGCGTGTACATTCAGCCAAATGTATTTAATGAATAACGATTTTAAGTTCGTTTATTAATCAAATTTTATATCTAATGTAATTAATGACGTGTTAAATGAATGAATTAATGAAGTATTTGGTTTTATTGTACTTTTATATGTAATAATAATCGGTATTTGACTAATTTATCAAACTTTTTTAAATATTAAATTTATACTTACTCGTCCGATTAATAATAAGTGTCAATGTTTATTTAGAAATATTGTTACTATTTAAATTACGGATTACAATATTCGCATTCATCTGCAATAAAATGGTCGTATATCAAATACGCTTTACAATTTTGACAGAAAATGAAAGTGAATTGTTGCAAAACTTCTATTATATTCACGACGTAACATTTCTTACTTAGTTACTTAGTAGATAAGGGACTTCACTTGTGAGAAAGGAACCCTAACGACATATAAAATGGCGAATCATAAGCAACACCTATTGCTAATGATAGATTTTTAATCTCATAGTGTATTTGTAGATGATGTGCAAATTTCTTTCGCTCTTATAATGGCCTTTTATAAAACATGACTAAATAATTAACCACATTTTCAGTACAAAACCGCAATAATACAAAGGCGCGTTGATAACACTTCATGTTTTATACCATAATCTATCACAAATTTAAATTCCCACACAGTTTTCACTATAGATTCGGGTACTCTAACATAGAATAAAAAAATAACTTAGGTACCGTTTACTATTAATCATGAAGATGTTGACTAATTATTTTTCGTCAAACTATTACAAAAAAGATAATAAACTTATTGCGCAGTCATAAACATACAGTTATAAGAGCCAAATACCTTATTAGGGGCATTTGTTTTGCCGTTATGAATTTTACGCCCTTAAATCGGACCATAACTAAACGCGTATAAGGACGATCGCCCTTATAAACGCTTTAAATATAGTTCTTATAAGTATATTAACCTTTTTAGTGCATTTTCCATGCCATTAGAAGTTTGACTACCTTGTTGCTTGTCACAATAAAGCACTTACAAGATAAATAAAGCAAATAATAAAGCAACTATAAGTTGAGTATAAGGTTATTGTATTTATAATTTGTGCCCAAATCCACCCTTATTAGCGATAATATGGCCTTTACAAGAATAATATTTTTGGCTATATAAGCCACTACAAGAGGATTTTTTGTTTGTTGGGTTCTGTGAGTAAAGTTTTCAGTGAGGCAGCTGACTGGGGATTTGATATTATGTTAGGCACAATATGAATACAATTAGGATAGAGGATACTCTGCGACTCATGTTTGGGAAGCGTAATTATAACACGCGTTCTAACTATACAAGAGACCGAACATAATAGAGTGTACTTATCAGAATTGATATCCATAATAGGACGTATGTTTCTTTTCTATAACTCCTTAGTCCTTTAAAAGCAGCGCCGATACCAGGTTTCTGGTCAATAAAATTCAAGTGATGATTCTCAATTACAGACAAACTCACTGCATCGAACGAAGCATCTCGTCCATTGAAGTCTTCTCCGAATTAGCCGATACTCCACATCACAAAGGCGTTTGGCCAAACAATTTACATGTCAAGTCCTTAATAGAAATACCGCCTCTTACGCATCTTGTGTAAAACGTTCTAAGTATACTTGGCTTCGGGTATACATAGGGTCTTTTTGATGTAAGCAGTCCAAAAAGCATCAAATCTCGCACCAGGCGGGTGGAGGCGGGAACTGCTTGAGAGTCGAAGGGCGGACATTTGGCGATTTAGTTCTGAGAATAACTAGAAAAGCCGCCAATTTGTTGAAATTTATTTCGTAGGCGGGACTTTGAAATGCAGATGGCTTAAAGTGCTAAGTCATGTTTGGTGGTGAATTGAAATTGCTAAGTGTTGCATTGAGTAGGTAGCCATTCTCCAGAGCTATACTTACAGATATGATATTATCTACTCATATAAATTCACAGCTCCGTTACGATTACAAATTGCAATACGGTTCTGTCTTTAACCCCGCAAAATTTGTACTGAATAAAAAATCTATCTCAGTTAAGATAGTATATTTAGCCCAGTTAGTATAAAGTACCACAAAATACGACAGTAACTTTAGCAAGTCATTTGAGCAAAGAATGAATCTGGGAAAAAAACCACAGTTACCTGATGTATAAACGTGTTTTCTACCAGCGAAGCACTTTAAATGTAACTAGTACCTTTAATTAACATGCTTTTATTAGCTTCACGTTCAGCCTTAGACGAAGCATCTTTCCATGACACTTACATTCATCCACAAATTATCGATAATCTCAGTATCTTTTTCAGTATGATGAGAGATGATGAGTTTCTTTATAATACAACTGAATTTCAGATGTGCGCACAAATTATTTCCCAAACTTAGCAAATTCTTGGAAAGAATCACAATTTCAATAACGCCTCAAACTAACAAGCACCGGGCGTTATTTGGGCGGGCAACCGGCCGAGGGCGGAGACCATTCAATGACCCATACAAACCCATACACGACCATCCAAGCCAATTTCGTGTTATTAATATTTCCAGGGCGTGGTCCTGACGCAGCTGGACTGATTAACGTGAATTAATTACCTTTTCTCAAATATTGTTAGTGTTTAATGGATGTTTATTCGTTAAAAAAATTGCTTTTTAACCAGGATTGAAAGCTTTATGTTTAATTAATAGTCTTGTATGTTAACGACTCATAATTAGACACTTGGAAGAGCGATAACTGTTTTGCGGAACGAGAACAATTAGGTAACTGTAAGAGCATTGTTCAGTGTGAGAATAACTGTCACTGCGCATCGACGTAATTTATACTTGTAACGAACAATCCACATTCCGTAATATTTAAAAACGGAGTTCATAACCAATTTACATTACCAGTGATGACACCGAGACATGGTCAATTATAATAGTAATAGATCTCATAAGACAGTCAAAGCTACTCAATGGGCAATGGACCGAGCTCTGCTCGGAGTTTCCTTGCGGTATCGAAAGGAGATCGGCAAGAGAATGACGTAGCTCTGACTTGAGCAGGTACGAGTGCAGGATACCGTGCAGAAATTCTTGAGTTGTGACCAGTTACTGAAAAACGCAGCGTAGGTGGCCTCCTAGGTGGACTGACTATCAGAGTTGTGGAAAATCGTTGAATGAGGATAGCTCGTGACCAGTCGTTGTAAAGAACCTTGGGGACGGTAAAGCAGCAGTGGAATCTTTCGGCTGATAAAATGATGAATCCGGATTATGTACCATTATATTAAACTGCCAAAGGAATGGGTCTGATGGGTCCCATCTGCGCAAGCCATGCAGAAAGCTAGAATAGTGTATTTTGCAAAGTTGGGCCATATGACGACGCGGTTGGCGCATTTTGTAGTCCTACCTGCCTGCTGAGCCGGCGGTCCTGGTTCGAATCCTGACCTGGGCAGATTTTTGTGTGTTGAACTCAAATATTTGTTCCTGGGTCATAGATGTTGTCTATATATGTATTTATACGATTATATTATGTATATCGTCGTCTAATACCTATAGTACATGCTTTGCTTCGTTTGGGACTAGGTTGATTTGTATAAGATTGTCCCTTAATATTTGTTTCTTCTTTTTATCTATTTTTAATTATAACAGGCAGTGCAGACAGGACAGTTCAGCGGAGATGATAAGTAGATCTAAACGCTATCCTCACCAATGGACTTGAAGGAGAATCTAATCGGAAATGGCTCTCTGCTGTCTCATCGCGGATTTCATTTTGATGTAAGTTAGATTTTATTTCAGGGAACTTACTTTCCTGTCTACTTTTTATTTATTTTCACTTTGTATGTTCAATCAATATAGATCTTTGGAAGAGCTATACAACACTATGTTTTATAGAATATATCAACATTGGTTCGTCAGGCTTATTTGCCATTCTAAACATAATCTGCAAACACTTGACATTTGAGATCCTAATTATACATCCAAGTATCCTCAAAGCTTATCGTCCAAATATTTAAATAGAATTAATGCATTATTTTCATACAATAACTTCTGCACAAAACAAGATCTCCGATCACAAAGGCCCCTATTTACCGTAACTCATATTATAAATGTGTAAAACCATTTAAATAGCAAAGTATCAATGGATGAATGTTGTATTGTGTTATGGTGAACCAACTTGGCCGTGATGTTTCACGCACATTTTATTTTGAAACCAATTTTATAAATATAGAAATAAAATTGACAACATAAAATGCACGTTCCTTCTCCATCACAAAGGCTACTCTCCCGTGCAGTAGCTGGATAGTTAAACATCCGGCATTTCATTGCGATTGCAACTCAATATCAAACGCAATGAGATACAATTTAAAAGTAGGAATTTAGATGCATACGGCGTTTATATTTCTAAGCATCTTATAAGGCTTTCATAGGCAGCTAAAGGTATCTGTATTCTCGATAATCATTGAAGCAAACACTTGTTATTTTAAGAGATCATCCACCCTTAAAGCTTTGCATTCAGTTTGGCAACAATGAGGTGTATAATGTATTATTTATAGCACACACTCGGAAGGCGCAATCTGGGCCAACGAATGGTATTGTACTTGTGACAGTACTAAATTGTGCCTTCAGTGTATCATCAATCAGAATTCTTCACAACTGATCTAGGATTATTGTTATAAAGTTCGGGACGCGAAGGTTTTTGGGTTTTTGAAATTGGTGGCTAGTTTCAATGTTAAGATGTTCACCGCGACGACAGTCAATTGTCTGTAAATATTCGATGGTTTTGAATGTAAACATTTATAACGATAAACCTGAAATAGGTATTGACTGTTTAAACAGGCACAAATAAGGATGGATAAAGATATGGATGATGTGATCCTAATAGTAAACGACATTGAATTTTTAGTACATTACTAGCATGAACCCGCGGCTTCGCTCGCGTGAGTCGCGTGCCTATATAACATGCATCATCCTACGGCAACAATGCCCTTTTTTTCAGGATTAAAAGTAGGCTATTTGTTAAGTTAGGGTATAATCTGCAATCTGCATTTCCCTCATGCATATCCGTCCAGCCGCCGTTTTAGCGTGAAGAAGTAACAAACATACACAGACTTTCGCTTTTCTAATATTACTGGGAAATACTTTTTATGTTATCACAACCACTTTAACAAATCATACCGAAAACTCAAGCACTCAAATCAAGCGATCTTAGCTTTTACTGTATCCAAATAAAGTTCACTTCAAATTTCGTAACTTGAAGTGAAGCTAAAGACACTGGGATATGACTGTGTGCATTTTATTTGTATAAAGCTTTTATAATCTCCCGAGCCTCCGCTTATCGACTTGGTATATTCGAGATTGGTTTAATGATTCTAAGCCATGTCCTAAGTAACGTCATGTTCTATTGTAAGATATTGAGGTTGTCTTCGTAGATGAATGAAAAATGTATTATTCTGAGCCAGATAAACGTAATTCAGAATTCTGAAATGACTTAACATAATTATTGAAAAGCTTGAATATATTTATTACGGATGCAGGAAGTTTCCCAATCATTACTCCTCCCGTCCCAACGCGCCGCCCGCCTAGGTACCGATTGACGACGATCGAGATGCCACCAAATACATTTTTTTTAATCTATTAGGATAACGCGGGTCTATCCATACCTCAAAAGCAAAAATAGAACCCCTTTATAGGATCACGTGTAGCTGTCTGTCAGTCCGTCTGTTACAACCGATTTGCTGCAAAACTACTGGACCGATTAAATTGCAATTTGGCGCAAATGCTTTCAAGAATTTTCATTTCCACAATATAAAAATTCAAAATTGGTGGCATTTTCGTAATTAACGTCCCAAGAAACCATAAAAATGACACCCATACTCATATTTAGTCATTTAAACCCCATCGCACCCCAACAGGCGAGACGGTATTTCACGTCCACCACGTTTGTTTCAAAATCGTTGTTGTTTTGGTAATCAACGACCCGATAAACCATAGACAACATTACCCTTGTTGATTTTCAGACTTTGTCACCATATCCTCCTCCTTTAGGGGTTGAATTCTCAAAAAACATGAAACACGTGCTTACTCATTTATCGTTAGAAATACTCCTTGGAAGTTTTCAATAAAATATTAGAATATTTACTACTAATCTTTACGACCCCCATTTCACTCCTTTGGGGGGTGACTATTGACAAATGCTTCTTTTATTGCACCCCTAGACTTAATAAGGACACGTAGGTTCCAAATATGGACTCTCTAGAACCAGCGGTTTAGTATTTAGACATTTCAACCCCATTTCACCCCAACAGGGGAGTTGTTAATTCACGTCCGCCACGTTGGATTTTAAAATCGTTGCGGTTTTCGTAATCAGTGACCCGATAAAACATAAAAGCATTACCAATGTTGATTTTCAGACTTTGTCACCACATTTCTCCCTTTTAGGGTTTGAATTTAAAAAAAAAACTGAAATACGTGTTTTTTCATTTATCGTTAGAAATAATCCTGTGAAGTTTCGAATAAAATAGTTTAACTAATCTTGTTTCCCCTTAAAAAAAAATTGGACCCCCATTTCACACCTTATAAGGAACCTACGTGCCAAATTGGACTCTTTGGAACCAGCGGTTTAGTATTTAGACATTTCAACTCCATTTCCTCCAGTTTAACTAATCTTGTTTCCCCATACAAACTTTGGACTTTTGAATAATTCTCTCTTAGTGCACCCCTACACCTTATAAGGAATCTACGTGGCAAATTGGACTCTCTAGAACCAGCGGTTTAACAACCCCAACAGGGGAGATTTTAATTCACGTCCGCCACGTTGGATTTTAAAATCGTTACGGTTTTCGTAATCAGCGACCCGATAAACCATAAAAACAATACCCATGTTGGTTTTCAGATTTTGTCACCAAATTTCTCCCCTTTAGGGGTTGAATTTTCAAAAACCTAAAACACGTGTTCGCTGTTTACAATGAAGCGAAAAATTGAAAAATTTAATGGTTCGAACAGGACGAATGGCGCTACGATGCCACCCTAAGGCATGTTGAAGCAACTGGTTGAAAGATTCAATGGCTCTGACATCTGGATCGTGGTTCAGTTGGTAGGACGCCCGTGTTGGCCCGGAAAGCTGTTGGAAACGCAGGTTCGAATCCTGTCCGAACCATTAAATTTTTCAATTGTTCGCTTCATTGTAAACATTTGGTTTACGTTAGCAGAGTTATTGCTTTAATAAAAAAATAATTAATTCGGGTGTAGCACATCGTTATTACTATCGATTGTCAACAAATTTGAACTCTCTAGAACCAGCGGTTTAGTATTTAGACATTTAAACCCCATTAAATTTCACCCCAACAGGGGAAATGGTAACTCAGGTCTGCCACGTTGGATTTTAAAATCGTTGCGGTTTTCGTAATCAGCGACCCGATAAACCATAAAAACAATACCCATGCTGATTTTCAGACTTTGTCACCACATTTCTCCCTTATTCAATTTTTTCGTTCAATTTTCATAAAACCTGAAAACACGTGTTTACTCATTTATCGCTAGAAATACTCCTGTGAAGTTTCGAATAAAATAGTCTAACTAATCTTGTTTCCCCATACAAATTTTGGAACCCCATTTCACCCCTTTAGGGGGTGAGTTTTGAAAAATCCTTTCTTAGTGCACCCCTACACCTTATAAGGAACCTACGTGCCAAATTGGAACTCTCTAGAACCAGCGGTTTAGTATTTAGACATTTCAACCCCATTTCACCCCAACAGGGGAGATGATAACTCACGTCCGCCACGTTGGATTTTAAATCGTTGCGGTTTTCGTAATCAGCGACCCGATAAACCAAACCATAAAAACAATACCCATGCTGATTTTCAGACTTTGTCACCACGTTTCTCCCTTTTAGGGGTTGAAATTTAAAAAACCTGAAACACATGTTTACTCATTTATCGTTACAAATACTTCTGTGAAGTTTCGAATAAAATAGTCTAACTAATTTTGTTTCCCCATACAAACTTTGGAACCCCATTTCACCCCTTTAGAGGGTGGGTTTTGAAAAATCCTTTCTTAGTGCACCCCTACACCTTATAAGGAACCTACGTGCCAAATTTGAACTCTCTAGAACCAGCGGTTTGGGCTGTGCGTTGATATGTCAGTCAGTCAGTCAGTCAGTCAGTCAGTTTCTTCTTTTATATATTTAGAAGACTAGCATTAACCCGCGGCTTCGCTCGCGTGCTCATATAATATACGTTATCCTACGGGAACAATGCTCTTTTTTTCAGGATTAAAAGTAGGCTATTTGTTAAGTTAGGGTATAATCTGCAATCTGCATTTCCCTCATGCATATCCGTCCAGCCAACAAACATAAACATACGACAGACTTTCGCTTTTCTAATATTACTGGGAAATACTTTTTATGTTATTACAACTCCACTTTAACAAATCAAACCGAAAACTCAAGCACTCAAATCAAGCGATCTCAGCTTTTACTGTATCCAAATAAAGTTCACTTCAAAATTCATAACTCGAAGTGAAGCTAAGACACCGAGATATGTGTGCATTTTATTTGGATAAAGCTTTTATAATGTCCCGAGCCTCCGCTTATCGACTTGGGATATTCGAGATTGGTTTAATGATTCTAAGCCATGTTCTAAGTTACGTCATGTTCTATTGTAAGATATTGAGGTTCTCTTCGTTGATGAATGTGTATTATTCTGAGCCAGATAAACGTAATTCAGAATTCTGAAATGACTTAACAATCATAATTATTGAAAAGCTTGAATAATTATTACAGATGCAGGAAGTTTCCCAGCAGCAGAAAAAAAGCCGATAAACCATAGAAACATTACCAATGTTGATTTTCAGACTTTGTCACCACATTTCTCCCTTTTAGGGGTTGAATTAAAAAACAATCTGAAACACGTGTTTTTTTTATTTATCATTAGAAATACTCCTTTGAAGTTTCGAATAAAATAGTTTAACTAATCTTGTTTCCCCATACAAACTTTGGACCCCCATTTTACCCCTTTGGGGGGTGACCCTTTAAAAATTCTCTCTTAGTGCACCCCTACACCTTATAAGTAACCTAAGTGCCAAATTGGACTCTGTGGAACCAGCGGTTTAGTATTTAGACATTTCAACTCCATTTCCTCCAGTTTAACTAATATCCAGTATAACTTGTTTCCCCATACAAACTTTGGACCCCCATTTCACCCCTTTGGGGGGTGAGTTTTGAAAAATTCTCTCTTAGTGCACCCCTACACCTTAAAAGGAACCTACATTAGACTCTCTAGAACCAGCGGTTTAGCATTTAGCACGTTGGATTTTAAAAACGTTGCGGTTTTCGTAATCAGCGACCCGATAAACCATAAAAACAACACTTATGCTGATTTTCAGAATTTGTCACCACATTTCTCCCTTTTAGGGGTTGAATTTTCAAAAAACCTGAAACACGTGTTTACTCATTTATCGTAAAAAATACTCCTTTGAAGTTTCCAATAAAATAGTCTAACTAATCTTGTTTCCGCATACTAACTTTGGACCCTCATTTCACCCCTTTAGCCTTTAGGGGTTGAATTTTAAAAATCCTTTCTTAGTGCACCCCTACACCTGCTAAGGAACCTACGTGCCAAATTTGAACTCTTTAGAACCAGCGGTTTAGCATTTAGACATTTCAACCCCAACAGGGGAGATTTTAATTCACGTCTGCTACGTTGGATTTTAAAATCGTTGCGGTTTTCGTAATCAGCGACCCGATAAACCATAAAAACAACACTCATGCTGATTTTCAGAATTTGTCACCA
This sequence comes from Apotomis capreana, assembly GCA_947623375.1. Taxonomy (NCBI): domain Eukaryota; kingdom Metazoa; phylum Arthropoda; class Insecta; order Lepidoptera; family Tortricidae; genus Apotomis; species Apotomis capreana. Next base: position 7,869,457 of record OX392514.1, read on the forward strand.
CATTTCTCCCTTTTAGGGGTTGCATTTTCAAAAAACCTGAAACACGTGTTTACTCATTTATCGTTAGAAATACTCCTGTGAAGTTTCGAATAAAATAGTCTAACTAATCTTGTTTCCCTATACAAACTTTGGAACCCCATTTCACCCCTTTGGGAGGTGAGTTTTGAAAAATCCTTTCTTTGTGCACCTCTACACCTTATAGGGAACCTACGTGCCAAACTTGAACTCTCTAGAACCAGCGGTTTAGTATTTAGACATTTCAACCCCATTTCACCCCAACAGGGGAGATTTTAATTCACGTCTGCCACGTTGGATTTTAAAATCGTTGCGGGTTTCGTAATCAGCGACCCAATAAACCATAAAAACAATACCCATGTTGGTTTTCAGATTTTTGTCACCACATTTCTCCCCTTTAGGGGTTGAATTTTCAAAAAATCTAAAACACGTGTTTGCTCATTTATCGTAAAAAATACTCCTTTGAAGTTTCCAATAAAATAGTCTAACTAATCTTGTTTCCGCATACTAACTTTGGACCCTCATTTCACCCCTTTAGCCTTTAGGGGTTGAATTTTAAAAATCCTTTCTTAGTGCACCCCTACACCTGCTAAGGAACCTACGTGCCAAATTTGAACTCTTTAGAACCAGCGGTTTAGCATTTAGACATTTCAACCCCAACAGGGGAGATTTTAATTCACGTCTGCTACGTTGGATTTTAAAATCGTTGCGGTTTTCGTAATCAGCGACCCGATAAACCATAAAAACAACACTCATGCTGATTTTCAGAATTTGTCACCACATTTCTCCCTTTTAGGGGTTGCATTTTCAAAAAACCTGAAACACGTGTTTACTCATTTATCGTTAGAAATACTCCTGTGAAGTTTCGAATAAAATAGTCTAACTAATCTTGTTTCCCCATACAAACTTTGGAACTCCATTTCACCCCTTTGGGGGGTGAGTTTTGAAAAATCCGTTCTTAGTGCACCTCTACACTTTATAAGGAACCTACGTACCAAATTTGAACTCTCTAAAACCAGCGGTTTACTATTTAGACATTTCAACCCCATTTCACCCCAACAGGGGAGATGGTAACTCACGTCCGCCACGTTGGATTTTAAAATCATTGCGGTTTTTGTAATCAGCGACCCGACAAACCATAAAAACAACACTCATGCTGATTTTCAGACTTTGTCACCACATTTCTCCAATTTAGGGGTTGAATTTTCAAAAAACCTGAAACACTTGTTTACTTATTTATTGTTAGAAATACTCCTGTGAAGTTTCGAATAAAATAGTCTAACTAATCTTGTTTCCCCATACAAACTTTGGAACCCCATTTCCCCCCTTTACGGGATGAGTTTTGAAAAATCCTTTCTTAGTGCACCCCTACACCTTATAAGGAACCTTCGTGCCAAATTTGAACTCTCTAGAACCAGCGGTTTGGGCTGTGCGTTGATATGTCAGTCAGTCAGTCAGTCAGTCAGTCAGTCAGTTTCTTCTTTTATATATTTAGATGTACAGTAAGCTGCTGAGAAACCTGACCGGCAGGTTTACAAAGTACGAAGAAAGAATATCACTCCAACTTTTGTTTACTATCGGGAGATATAAAACTGTAGAACAGTAATGCAAACACCCAAGTACTAATCAAAGACCCATCCGCACTTTGACTTGGCTACTGACCGCGAAATAATTTAAATTTCTGGGAACTGTTATAATAAAAACTGACATATATTTAAGCAAGCATTTAAAAGTACCTATCGGGTAGGCTTTACTTAACTTTAATATACGTCACTGACCTAGCACAATCCCCTTGCACCTACAAATAACAATACAACAGATAGACTAAAACACCTCAAATAATTTTAAATATCTATCCCTTTTATAACCTAAATATTATTTGAATAAATATTCAATTCCCAAAAGGCACGTTTACCAAAAAAGCCTCCAGTAAAGAATTGCATTAAAATGGATGCATTTTTTGCATCCTTATTAGACTATTTGTTATTTATTAAAATCGCTGTCAGGAATATGACAAAAAGAGGCCCAAAAAATGGCTGACAATGCTGACGCTAATCTTTTCGGGCCCAAAAATCTTTGTCAAACGGAAAAGGGTCTGATTCCTATACTTAGTAACCATTAAATAAATTTAGTGTAGACAAAAAAATGTCCGCAGGCAGACCACTTTTAAATATTTGTGCACATGGCTTCCGGCTATTTTGAGTGGGTTATGCTAAAAGATTACGAAAAACTTGAGCCTTTTTTCGGCTTTTTAACATTTCTTTGTTATTTATGATTTATATGCTACTTTGGAATCTCGAGAGTAACATCTTGTAATATTAGTGATGGGTTAGATAAGCTGTATGGATAGCTGTCCCTGAGAAAGAACTCTACACATATGCATTCGAAACATACCGGGCCGTTCCAAACCATATTGCGTGACTGAAAACAGTTTTTCTTTTCACAATACATATTAGGGTTAGATAAGATATTTTTTATAAGAATCTCTATATACTTGAAAATTCTTTAAATTTGGCCGCCGGTGACATTATATACTTACTATTACTTACATGAGGTAAGTAGGAACATAATTGAATTATTTTGATTACGGATGTTTAATACTAAATTTCGATTGCATTTTTTCTGATAGGATAGGCCTTAGACGAAATAGTGCTTACATTTGATAGATGATATGGAGAATATTACTGAATATAAAAAAAACGTCAAAAATATACATTTTATTTGTTCACCAATGTTAGCTTATTTATATGATACTAAAACATAACTGTAAATATGACGTGAATAATATACTTGATAGATACGATAGATACTATAACTAGTTTCACGACTGTTAGCGCAAAGCGCCCTCTGTAATGTTTCTTTTTCGTAGGATTACCGGATATTAGATTGATAAGTTATTTGTATGTTCTATTAAATCAGTGAATAATTATTGTTAAATGTTGTTAATGATTTATGATTCGTATATTAAATTTATCAATATATGTATGCTTCTCGACCACCTTTCGGAAGTCGTTAGTACGGTAGTTTTTGACTAGAACCATAGCGCGCCAAAAACACGACTACCTAGGGATGGTTGAGAGGGGGATTTAGAGTAGAAGGCATTATCTAACTAGCAACTGTACAAGGCAGACGTTAAAAGTGATTAAACGGTGGTGAATCAGATCTATGCTGAATTTATTTTAATCTTCCGAAACTAACTCCTACAGTTTCAGAAGACGGGATAAAAAGAATCAATAGGATTCTTACCACGCCACACAAAATGTAAGTACGTTTTTATTTCTCTTCCCCTCTAGTTTTCTTGGTATTGAGGTTATTCATAGTGAGTTGTTTAAAGGTTTTGGCTAGCTGTTAGGAAAGGCTGTTGAACTGTATTTCCCGTAACGGAGACATTCCGGAGGTTAATATGGTTAATCACATATGTTTATCTTGCCACGGGCACTCCCTGGAGATAGACATATGTGACTTTTTTTTTGTTAGCTACCTACTTTAAACCTGAACTATATTTTCCGTAACGGAGACATTCCGGAGGTTAATATGGTTAATCACATATGGTTATCTTGCCACGGGTACTCCCTGGAGATGACCATATGTGACTGTTTGTTTTGTTAGTGTGGAATTTTAATTCTTACTCAATTAGTTACGTAGGACTCGTGCAAATATGTGTCTTGCCATTACTAACCCTTGGTCGAAATGTTTCTCTTTTTTTAGAGTTACTTAACTTTAAACAATACCCTAGTTTTAATAGTGTTCGTCAAAGAGGTAAAATAAAAACTCGACCATCTAAAACCGCATTGTTAGCGAAAAGTGTATTTGGTATGGCACCCAAAATTTACAATAGTCTGCCTGCAAACGTATTGGATAATGATGACTTAAGGCAATTTAAAAAGACATTGTACGATTTCCTGGTTCAGAAAGCGTATTATTCAATTCAAGAATATTTTGATGACAAAAATAGTTTTTAGTGAAGTAATAAAATAATGACTTACCTGAATAATAACAATTGTTGAAATGATGTCTTCTGATAACTTATGCATGCCCTATGGCGAAGCATAGTGATACTATTATTTATTAATGTAACACCTTTGTACCTATGTCTTACAAATAAGTAAATGATTGATTGATTGATTACTTTATATGAAAAAAAAACAAAATTTAATCTTAACCTTCTAATTATAGTATCAAAATAAAAGCTTTATAAAATCCAGTTCAAATAATATAATGTGTACAAGAAACCATGGCCCCTCCCCATAGAATATTCATGTTTTATACAGATATAGATACAGAATTCTAAAACAGTATAGATTATGTAGTTTACCTTTTATTGTATTTTCTTGTATGCATATGTCTTTTGTTTTGTGAGGTGTACAATAAAGAGTATTTTTATTTATTCGTATCAATATTCTTAGCTCGATAATTCTAAGTTACAGATAATGGAGACTGACGACCCAGGAGCGCCCAGGTCACAGGGCCAGGGTCGTGAAAGCACCAGCCCAGGAGAGCCCAGGTCACAGGGCCAGGGTACGGAAAATATGAGCCCAGGAGCGCCCAGGTCACAGGGCCGGGGTCATGAAAGCACCAGCCCAGGAGCGCCCAGGTCACAGGGCCGGGGCCCGGAAAGCACCAGCCCAGGAGCGCCCAGGTCACAGGGCCGGGGCATGTACTATGATGATCCAGGAGCACCCAGGTCACAGGGTCAGGATTTCGGACAAACCCACAGTAACGGCTCGAATGTAAGTGGTCGGGAATGGAGGCAACACGACGTTATACTTCAGCGTGACTACGAACCTAATGAAGGTAGACACTCTCAATCAGATGAACGTCCAGTTTGGGAAAGCTGCAGGAGAGGGAGGGATTCCTCGGAAGACACCAATGAGTCAAATCCTAGTAAACGTTTAAGGCTATCTGATTCAGTAAGTAGGGAAAGTGAATCCGCTATTTTAGACAAGTTCCTTGACATTCTAAAACAGTTTAAAAATTCTGATAAACCAAAACTTACTTTTAACACCAATGTTGTTCCTGAGTTTGACCCTATGTCCAAGGAGCAGACTGTACTGACGTGGCTTACTAAAGTAGAAGAATGCGCTACCATATATCACTGGGACGACAGGGAAACTATTCATTATGCTCTTCCCAAACTAACAGGAGTGGCTAAAACCTGGTACCAGGGTCTCCCAAGTGTACTGTTTACATGGACTGAATGGAAAAAGAAATTAATCGAATCGTTTCCCTGTCGTGAGGATTATGCTGAACTACTTACAGAAATGTTATCTAAAAGGGTTAGGTACGGCGACTCCTTTGAACAGTACTATTACGCTAAAGTAAATCTATTGAATAGATGCAGAATTTATGGCAGGCAAGCGGTCGATTGTATCCTCTACGGTATAGATGATCGTGCTGTAAAGGTAGGTGCTCAGGCGGCACAATTCTCTGAACCTGAACAGGTCTTGAAATATTTCAAGACTGTGAAGGTAGGAGGACAAAGCAGGGATAGAGACAATCGAGACCCATCTCACAGGTCTCCTTATAACGAGCAAAGGCAGGATTCCACGCGTCCCAGCACGTCATCGGCTAGCATCAAATGCTACAATTGTAACGAAATGGGACATCGCAGCTCCAAATGCGGTAAGAGCGCTGTAAAATGTACTCGATGTGAAAAATTTGGTCATTTAGCAGAGCACTGTTACAAAAAAGTGCAACTTCAATCAAAGGACGACGCTAAGGGTAAAGAACGCGTAGAAAAGCAACTCGCAGGGCATCCTTAATTCCGTGATACGTGATACCTTAAACGTCGTAAATCCTGGTGAGTTAGGTGATATTAGAGAGCAGGCCAAGGAAAAGATAGTGAACCAAAAAGAGAAGGATACGAAGAGGTTTAATAAATCTCGCAAACCAGGTAAAGTTTACAAAGAAGGTGACTTGGTACGCGTAGAACGACAGTCTGCACACGATGGTAAGTCACAAAAACTTGTGAACAAATATCAAGGTCCTTATCGCGTAAAAAAAATACTCCCAAATGACAGATATCTCATTGAAGATACTCCCCCAACTCGGAAACAGGGTCGCCGCTACGAAAATGTAGTAGCTATTGACAAAATTCAACCCTGGCTTCACTTTAACAGAGATCTTGATAGTGATATTGACAATGAAAGCTCTAGTACTGATCAAGAAGAGTAATTTGCTATCTAATTGGGTCAAATTCAGGACTATATAGGGTTTTGTCTGTTGTATATATATTTAGTTAATTCTAATTACCATTAACTAACACGTTTAGAAACTTTATGTTCATCATTTGTTAATCTAAGTACATACGTTACTAGAAATATTGATAGATCTTCTTTATTAATCAAACTCAATGCTCATTGACTAGACTATCTAATTAACTATTTTGCATATTTATATGTCCCATACTCTTATTCGTTATGTGCAGTGATGGGACTCGCTAAAACAGGATGGCCGAGCTGTTAGCTTATTTATATGACACTAAAACATAACTGTAAATATGACGTGAATAATATACTTGATAGATACGATAGATACTATAACTAGTTTCACGACTGTTAGCGCAAAGCGCCCTCTGTAATGTTTCTTTTTCGTAGGATTACCGGATATTAGATTGATAATTTATTTGTATGTTCTATTAAATCAGTGAATAATTATTGTTAAATGTTGTTAATGATTTATGATTCGTATATTAAATTTATCAATATATGTATGCTTCTCGACCACCTTTCGGAAGTCGTTAGTACGGTAGTTTTTGACTAGAACCATAGCGCGCCAAAAACACGACTACCTAGGGATGGTTGAGAGGGGGATTTAGAGTAGAAGGCATTATCTAACTAGCAACTGTACAAGGCAGACGTTAAAAGTGATTAAACGGTGGTGAATCAGATCTATGCTGAATTTATTTTAATCTTCCGAAACTAACTCCTACACCAAGTACTTAGTGGCATCGACAATCTAGTGTCAAATTTCTAACGCTCCCACTAATGACGTTCCAAACTTGTAAATTATTGCACTACCCCGCGAAAAGTAGGTAGCTACTAATAAGTCCAACCATACCAAGAAATTTGAGTTCTTAGAATATCACACCGCAAAATTTCGACCCATAGATTTCAATGGCTATCTAAAGTTGCGTTAACCATTTCCTGGCTCACAAAGGTAGGTAGCGCGACTATAATAGAAAGCCTTCAGCCCCATTGAGGATTCAAGCATGAAACAGAAACAACCCTATTCACAATCACGTATCTACGCCAAAGAGAACCATTCAAGAACCGTAAAATACTACCATTAAAGGACTACGATAAACCGGCATTATGTTGCCTCAATACTATATAATTCCGCAAAACCGACAAAGGGTACAAAGCTGTAAAAACAATCCGGATAAAAGACAACCGGGTGCCTCAACCTAATCCTTCTCAAACACCACCGGCGCGCACGTATTTCCAAAACAGAAGGAAATCCTTTGGTTACCAATTTGCCGCCTGAATTATTCCGTTCTTCGTTTTTTGAAAATCGAATCGTGTTTTATAACTTTTTTTAATTTGCCGGCTTTTATGATCGGTATGAAAGGAGTATCGGCATCTTTGGCAGCTATTCTCGGCAAAATAAATAGAAAACAAGGCGAATAAAAAATCGGTGGCTACAGCCTGTCGCGTTTCTGTTGAAGGCATAATACGCATAGATTTTAAACGGTGCACCAACACATCGTAGACTTGAATGAAATTGACAAACCCAAATTAGACAACGAATATATTGATAGGTTTATTTACACAAACATGTTGTCCATGACATTTTCCTTTTTTGAAGCTGGTTAAAATATTATTCAGCAATCTGAAAGCACCAGTTTGGGTAACCGTTTTAGAGTCATACTTACTATAATAGATTGGTCCTAGTGAGTGGTATATACTCATTTATTTATAATACACAAATACATCATTGTTAATAAAATTTTATAATATGTTATTTACAGTGTAGTTAGTAGTTATATTTATATTACAGTTTTCACACTTAGGTACTTATAGTTAAATTGCAATTTTTACAAAATTAATATGATATGAGCGAGTCAAGTCTTAATATAATGCGCATAGTTATTATTATTATTATATTGAGCCCGTAATATCCCGCTGCTGGGCAAAGGCCTCCCCCCTTTTCTTCCAGTGATCTCGCCTTAAGGCTATTTCTGACCAATCCTTCAAGAAGAAATCCAAGTCGTCTCGCCACCGCCGGCGAGGTCTGCCACGTTTCCGCATGTTATTATATAAAATAAATAAGTACTTAGCTAGTTACCTAGGTACTTATTTTTAAATATCTATACTTATTGAATTTCAGTATAGCTGCTACCGTTATTATGCCGACAAAAACCATAGGTACAGAACTTGCAAAAAAACCTATTTCTATTTTACCTATTTATCTTTCCAACAATAACTAAGAAAATTCAATTTATTATCGAAACTAGATATTCCGAATGCAATCCGACCACGCCCACAAGTGCACTATTCAATCGGACAATTACTGTACATCGGAATTTCGCATCTGGTACTCCACAATGCTGGTGCACCATTGAAAAAGGTCGTATGTTAAGCGGACATCGAAAACATTTATGTCTTTTTGGAATAGGATGATAGTGTGATCTACAATGAGTTTCCTGTTCGGATTATAAGATAGGATCTTGCCCGGTGTTTTTGTAATTTTTGTATCTGTAATCGAATTCGCGAGTTTGATTGATTATGTTACGGTGTTATATTCTAATGCGTTGAATGAACACAAAACACGATGGGTATTGATAATACCGGGTAGATAGACATACATATATTTTGGACGTTTCGGATGACACTGCAAAGATAAAATCAATTCTAGAGATTAGAAAAATGATTCCGTAAGGTGATGATGATGATGATTAAAGTATTTGTTTTTGGTTAGCTACCGTATGAGGTACGCATATTTTACAAGCTTTTATTTATTTTCACCTGTCCCGTTGTAATGGAATTTTGCAAGCTAAATTTGACCCACTTTCCGGTTTCCGATTGAGCTGAAATTTTGCACGAATATGCAAATCGCGTGACAATGCAATATTATGATAAAGTGGAGCTGATCTGGTGATGGAGCTGGAAGGTGGCCATAGGAACTCCGTAATACATAAAGCAATCATATCGAGCTTGGGCTCTTTAGAATCGTCTCTGTGATCAATTGATGGATGTTCAAAGAAAAGTACAGTCGGCTATAAAAGCTTGTCACAAAAATTAAATTTTTGACAGAAGCTTTTTAAAACTCAATTGCATTGCTATGTACAGGGGTCTAGAAAAAAATAAAACTGACTGCCCGTTAACCTTTCATACAACTACAATTTCCAAAATAATAAGTGACACCAGTGAACCATATAAAAAAAAAAAACTTTCTCGCGAATACCGATGTGAAGAATCACTCAATAGATAATTTTCGAAGGTTGTTCGATATTATCTTAGAATATTGTAGATTACAGTTAACTATGTTAATCGAATCCAGCCTGACTTTTATTTTTTTTCATCGCATGATGACTCAATGAAGAATAACACCTACTGAAAACCTCTGACCCTCATACCAAAGCCAAGATCGTGACTAGACAGACACGGGTCAATAAAAACCCTTATTTCCCGTCATGCATGACACACAGACCACCCCAGCACACCCAGGAATGCGCCAAACGTATCTCACACAAACCCAAACCTCCACAAAACTTCACGGCCTAATTATGGAAAATAAGACATAGTTTACAGTCCACGTATTCTCGGTTAACACGTGCTGAACCTTTTTTTTCCAAAAAATCCTCTAAATATTAATTTAAACGAAGTCGCGCAAAAAACCCTAATTGCTTTTTGTAGGCCGTCGGATGTTTTTGCGTGGTTCGGAGGTCGGCAGTGTCGAGCAAATGTGGGCTTTGTCAGAGAAAAGTGTCAAATTACAGAGCGCGAGCGCAGTAAGAACCCTAGGGTTGCCACAAAACAAGACAGTACTTCGAGTAAGTTATTCTATTGACTGCCTTAAATCGACAATCAGCATAATTGTTAATGTGATTTTTAATCATAATTTGTTTCAATATTTGCTTCAGTTTACACTTAAATATAACTGTTTAAACGGATATATGAGCCTCCCTAACTTTTCAACAACTTTTCTGCTGTTATGGTTAAGAGATGATGATTGTGGCAACAAAAAAAACCGAAAGTATGACAGAGAAATTTAAAAAAATATTCCAAATCTTAATTTACATCATTTTTATAAACCTTCTCAATTACAGACTATTCATAAAAATGTGTATGTAGGAAGTTACCAAAATTACCATATATATTACCGCCGAAAAAGGCACCACTACAGAATACCGTTTAAATTTAATTAAAAGGAAATCGTTAGTTATAAATTATTACTAATTGAGTTCGCATAACAATATCACAACATGAATAAACCCTATTAATTTCGAAATTTATTGACATCCCTGATTCTAAATCGGAATCGTGAGTTTTTGCGCGCGTCTATTTTTACTTTTTTTGTAAAGATCTCGCAGTTAGATAATGATTATCGATTATATTTTAAAAGATTTAAGTAACAGCGTATTTGCACAAAATACATCCTTAAAACTTCGGTATTTGAGGTTGGTTTTGATTTTTTGTGATCACGGAGTTGTGTCTAAAATCCCGGCAGCCATATTCGGTATGCAATAGGCAACTAAACGGAAAGAAGCGGTAGATAAAACGCCGACAAGTTATAGAAATATTTCCAAAATATTTTGTACTTAAGCGATGCCGCCCGACCAACCGGCAAGAAGCGATCCCATTCGCCTAAAAAAGAGCCTCACATTGTAGGAAATTCACAGTCCCTTACGTCCTTCCATACATTCACATTATTTCAGATACCGGAATTTACTTCTATGAATTTGAAACTGGGCATTCTTCATTGCAAAAAGTGCTCCATACTGTTCATATTGCGATATTTTTTGTTGAAAATTGACACGAACTTTTATCAGTTTGTCAATTCGAGTCATGATGAACTGTTTCGGAAACGGATACATTTATCATGATTAGCTGAAACTATGTGTTCCATCTTGGGAAAAAGTTTTGTGTTTCAACAGGTATTATTGATGATTTTATTGACTTTAGTCCTTTGAAAACCTTGTCATTATCATCTTGAGTTTCTCTTATCATCTTTAGTTTTTATCATGTGAGAGTCATCATCATCATCATCATATCAGCCGATAGACGTCCACTGCTGGACAAAGGCCTCCCCCAAAATTCTCCACGGCGTTTGGTCTTGCGCCGCCCTCATCCAATTTGCCCGCCTAATCAGGTCGTCCATCCACTTTGTTGGGTGCCTTTCCAAATAATCAAAATCATCATAATTATTAATATTGTAAATCACCCAGCCAGCATTATTTGATATCTCAACAAAATCTACAGAAACCTAACCAACCATCGTAACACCTTAAACATATAACCAAATAATTACATACATCTTCACACTATTGCATCCAAACTTTTTACTTCAACTTTATTATTAAAACATCCAGCAGCTATTATCTAAAGCAAAAACTTAAATTTCGCATTTTCTGTTAAGAAAATTAAGTCACGCGTGAATCTCTTTGAAAGGTCAAATGGGATGTATTGTTAAAACTGAATTCGTTTTCTTGGTAGTTTGTCTCATTGTAACTCTACACCGAGGCCAGAAGATGGTGTATGTGAGATAAGGAAGGATTTAGGACGCGCCCCATTTGGTAAGTTTTACTGTGCTTCTATTCAGACCGTATAAAGCGGGTGTATAAATGTTTGGTAATAGAAATGGTTTTTGGATCTGTTGTATTTGTTGTAATACTTATAATGGATAAACGCCGTCGTGTACCATAATATATGTTACGTAGTGTTAAGTAATAGTATAATAACGTAAATGAAGTATAAATAGCTGGTAAGTTTTCTAGCACACGCTAAGATAATTTATTTCTATTTTAAATCTGAACTGTGTGTTACTAATAACCTCATTTTGACACTACATAACATTTGTCTTATCCTTACTTACCTAGCAATCTAAATACGCATATAGAGCGACTACAGCTTGCAGATTATGGCAAGTAAGAGTTAGGTATAAGCTTGATGCTTATATGTATACATATACTTACTGCATTCTATTATTTGGTGCCGGTGCCGACCAATTAATTACTTTATTAAGCGGTACACACTCACGTGAAATTTTCAGGAACGGCCCGACATGTTTTCAACTCTTATGGAGCTCTTCCTCGGGGACTGTTACCTCCGTTCCTGAGAATTTCACGTGAGTGTAAACCGCTTAATACAATACTTAAATAATATGTCTTATTAGTTCTATGATTATTAGCCAGCAATAAAAGTCATCCTAAAGACTGTTTCAATGAATTGTTTCAACAGCATCCACCGCCTTTTAAGAAAATTAGGGACCTTACTTCTTCATAGAGAAAACCAGTGATTTACCGAGCCGTCCAAAAACTCCGTGGTAACCTCTATGTGCAATGCCTTGTGCGAACATCAGGATCACAAATACCATTCACGTACTGATACCACGAGCTACATAAACTCATACGGCTTAAAAATCCTAGGTTGTAATCACAATGAACCTTGCACAATGCACAATTCGATGATGCTTCGATGATTCAGTAACAATGCAAAATATTATACCATCATTGTCACGGCATGTCACGCCGCCAATCTGCAATTCGACAAATATTTACAGGACCGGAGCAGATAAACATCGGGTAATCCTGCGTCAATGCGCATACGCATCCTGGCATTCCAAAACGGCGTATTCTACTTGGAAATTTAGTGTACTTACGTCCTTTTGTAATCGATTGGTTGCATTGGTGTCAAGTGTAGCGTGACAAGATTATGATATTGTGCAAATATGGATGAATGTCCTTGGGAAATGATGGTATATTTTGTTTGTTCAAAAACCAATGGCTGTTTATATAATATACCTTAACAATTATAGAACCGATATGCTAGTAAAACTTCTACAAATGTAATATTACGTTATGTTTCATATACTCGTATATATATATCTAGATAATATTCAAATTAAAAATATATATTCTGCCACATAATTATACCTATTTAAATCAGTAGCTCTACCATACATGTGTATGTTTTTCAAGTAAGACTACGTTTAAACTGTCGCCCAGTATTTCTAGTCTAGTATTAACCAATTAAAACTATTTTCAAACAGCAATTTTATATTATAAAAAAATACAGTTCAGAACAACGTGGCATCTGCGAAAATATCACTTTTCAGAGCAAATTTCGCGTCACCAACAGGGACTCCTCCGTGACAAGCCCCCTGGCTTGGAACCTACACTTCAGGTCTCAATAATAACTATGCTAGCCCGCTCTAGGCTTTGACAACAAGGTAAACTTAGTATAAGACGAGTAACTATCACCGTAATAAAATCAACAGAGTCCAACTTTATGGTGTACTGCCGTTTGGCAAATAATGTTTCCCAAATATGACTTAAATAACTTATCGCAACAGTTTTATTTCCCAAATGCATCTCTAGCAAAGTTACATTTCCCATTGTATTCATTTGGTCAAATCATCTTTTCCCAAAATTTCACTTTGTCAAGATTTTATTTAGCAAATGCTTATAAAGCAAATGTTTGATTTTGTCATAAATTATTTTCCAAACAAAATTTTCCCAAATTAGTCACTTTGCAGGCTGAACTTATAGCAAAAGTCTGGTAAATTGTAAGCCCTAAGTATTCCTAAATATTACCTAATAGTAGTACGTAAGGCAGGTCCGACTTGGCTTAGGTTAGGTACGACGACGAGCGTAGCGAGGAGGAGTGTTAGGTTGAGTTGCGACCCTAACGAGCGAGCGTAGCGAGCGAGCCACGCGGCCCTATAGTGATAGCGAGTGGGCGAAACATCATAATATTACTTATTTCACCTTAAGGGAAATCCGACTTGGCTCAGGTTAGGTACGACGACGAGCGTAGCGAGGAGGAGTGTTAGGTTGAGTTGCGACCCTAACGAGCGAGCGTAGCGAGCGAGCCACGCGGCCCTATAGTGATAGCGAGTGGGCGAAACATCATAATATCACTTATTTCACCTTAAGGGAAATCCGACTTGGCTCAGGTTAGGTACGACGACGAGCGTAGCGAGGAGGAGTGTTAGGTTGAGTTGCGACCCTAACGAGCGAGCGTAGCGAGCGAGCCACGCGGCCCTATAGTGATAGCGAGTGGGCGAAACATCATAATATCACTTATTTCACCTTAAGGGAAATCTGACTTGGCTCAGGTTAGGTACGACGATGAGCGTAGCGAGGAGGAGTGTTAGGTTGAGTTGCAACCTTAACGAGCGAGCGTAGCGAGCGAGCCACGCGGCCCTATAGTGAGTGGGCCAAACATCATAGTATTACTTATTTCACCTTATACTGGAATATAAATCGTATGCCATGTAATATTTTGGGATAAGAATGTTATGCCAAACGATATATTTGCCAAAAAAAACTTGGGAAAGTAAAACTTGACAAGTAATTATTTGCTAAGCAACCACTTGCTAAACAAAATGTTTGCAAACTGTAAATTTGCGATACGTAGTTTTGCTAATTGCACTTTTTGCCAAATAAAAATTTGGGAAACAAAATTTGCGATGTGATACTTTGGGAAAGATTATTTGCCAAACATTAGTAATCCCAACTTTATACTTACCTTTAAAGTTGTAAACAACTGTTTGCAAATATTATGTTCTGATTGTGACCAAGTGCGTAATGCGTATTATCCATTGCACATCAACATAGTTATCTTTCTGTAAGTTATTTCTGTGTCTTATAAGAAGTATAGGTACTTATTAAGTACCAATACTTCTGATAAAATTTTGTCAGTATTGCTAAAGATCAAGTATATAAATCCTGTAAACTTTTCTGCAGGCGAGTGTGTACTTATATCGAATGACAAATTGTTAAGGCTGAATCTCCTTGCAGTAACGATTGTGGCATAATTACCCAACATTATTTCACAATATAAAGAGATACATACAATAAGTACACTCTTAAAAATGCCCCCGCACTAGCTCCATCAAGGTAAGTCGAGAGTTTTTTTTTCAATACGTGAAAACAAGATTACTATAATTGGACCACGGCATTCAGCTCACTGATTCCAAAATTACTGAGATCAAAGATAAACGTGTCTTTGCCTATAAGTGGTCTACAAAACTCCATCAGATTCTTGATAAGAAATCGAGGCTTTGTCAAACCCAAAAGGTCTCAAGTTTATGAGAAAAAATACAACTTTTTGACGTATCGTTTTGAGTTAGTGTTTTACTCGCCTCGTCAGTGAAACTAACACCACGAGTTGACGAAGATCGGAGATAAGAAGTGTTCTTGATGGCATCTTATGTATTATGGGGAATTAAACGTATAATTTATTGCTTGGTTAATATTATTCACAATTAGTTGTTTGGACAGACGAAACGAAATTAGAGCATCATTATAGTATTTTTAGAACAATAAGATGAGTCACACGACGATTAAAAAGGAAAGATCGTCTAACTAACGACTAAATTCAAATTTAACGAATACCAATTAAAACTTCATTATGGAATTAAAAATGTTAGCAAAAAGCAACCTATCATCAAGAGACGTGTTTGCTCCCGAGGTTAAAAACAAAAACATCCCTGGAGAGAAAGTTGAAAATCCATGCCTATGTCTATGTAATTAATATTCACACGAGTCAAATATGTGTTCGTTATCCAATGCTCTAATTTCTCTGGCAACCATTTTAGTTTCCTTTCAAAAGACGCCTTGTATTACAAAAACCCCTGAAGCGTTAGTATCGAAACGTCAATGTTCCAGAAGTTAAAAACAAAAAAGCATCGGATATATAGCACCAATTCCAGAGAGTCGTATATATCTGTTCAAGCTAGCATCTTATACGACCTTTAGGCGTAGGGATGGTGTAATCATATTAAAGTAAAGCCCGTTCTATCTGTCATCACTAATCGTTCCTCCCCCGCAGTGTGATACATCATCTACGGAGACAGGAAGTCATCGGCAAGTTACTTTAGTAAATATTAATGGTTGTTGTCAAACTTGTTGGGGCCAGAAATGGAACATGAGTTTCATATTGGGATAAAAAATACTGAAACGTGTGGGCTGTAAATTTTAATTATACATTGTAAAGATCTAACGTAGATTGAAACACTACAGCACCCCATTAATTATACTAATTTATTTTTTTGAGACAAATTACATTATAATTATTTATACATCAGGTACTTAACGATTTTTCTTTCGATACCATTACTTACATTATTCTTCATACTTTCAGTTTCAAGTTTTCTGAAAACATATTTTTTATTTTCATGAGGTTCTGATTTCAGGAAATATTAGGAACTGAATGGGAAAGAAATGATCTGTATTGGACCGTTACGATTGCGCCTCTTATTAAGAAATTTGTGTAGGTAGTACTAGGCGTTCTGTTTTCGGCCAAAATTCCGCCGTAAACGGCTGCATAGTTCAGAAATTCTATAATCATTTGCGCAATAATCTAAACAGTCCAACACAAAACATTCTATGTCTCTTTCACAATTTCGTTCGTATTGGTTTAGTTTTGGAGGAGGAAACAGACGAGGAGAACGGAACCTCGATTTTGTATTAGCCGGTTACGTTAAGTTTGGACCTCATTTGTATCCGACGCAATAATTACCAGGTGCAAACTTAACGTTAAACTGATAGTATGGGAAAAGGACTCGTGCTATTTTTATCTAAGTATAGGTATAGGTAAAAACCTACATTACTATGTAGCGACGACAGTGGGGCATGGATATCCAAAATTGATGTTATTTCATAATATTACGATTTATGGCGAAGTTATGGTGACTCCGCTCCGCGGGAGTTACTAATATTACTGAGTACTTAATACCTATATAAAAGTAAATTTATGATATGATGATGAATGTGAAGTAGTGTCCACTACATATTTAGGTATTAAAATAGGAGTGTGGTTTTATGAAACGAGCCGAAGGCGAGACCTCTCATTGTAAATCAGTTGCATATAAACTACAATACAACAACAATACAATACAACAATACTTTATTGCACACCAAAAAAGTTTACAAAAGAAAACAAGATAAATATACAATTTATAAATAACGGTAGACAACAGGCGGTCTTATCGCTAAAGAGCGATCTCTTCCAGACAACCTTTGGGCAGTGAAATTGATGAAAATTACTATGTAACTACTATTAAGTACTCTTGTTAACTTCGATACTGTGGCTTGCAAGAAAGGCTTCACTAGTTATCTATTCAAAGACCAATACACCACCCTCATAATACATTCAGCTGCACAACCTTTTATAAGATATTATAAATTCATAGAGTTATTTGTAAACAAGACAGAGATGGTCCACCACGCGCCGATGCCCGATAACATTGTTTCATGAACCACACAAGAATGCGTTAATATTATAACTTTATCTGTTATGACATCCACGCATTCTATGACGATCATATTCTGTTTTGATCGTTTGAGTGCTGTGATAGGAATTTTAAAGTATCATGTATTAATTCCTGGAAGATATCATGTCAAACATATTTAAATTTCTTGAGTAACTCCTTTTTGGAGAAATTTATAGAGAATTCAGTGACCAGCTGGCTTTTCATGTTTATAATAGTTACAAATACAAACCTCATATCACTTTGAATAGTCATATTGGGGGCAGAAAGTGACGTGACGTGATGTTTTATCACTTATACACATCGCACCACGCACTGCACCACGCTGCGCTCCAAGACTGAGATAGTCGACGTAGCTCAAAAAACGGCCAAGTTGAAGTGGGACTGGCCTGGTCACGTCTGTCGAATGCCAAATGAGCTGTGGGCCAATATCGCCACAGAGTGGAAGTTCAGCAGCCTGAAACGGAGACGTAGCAGACCTTATCGGCGACGGCGGTACAAGCTAGATTCCTTTATAAAGGAATGGCCTGAAATAGCAGTGGGACATCGTGGGTTCACAATAATAATAATAACACATATCGTGTGACAATCGTAGCCAACGTCCGCTAAACTGCCTCGGAGTGAATGGGTGAGAAAGGAGAATGTACCTATTACGTAAGCACTTTCGTACTGACGTCATAACATGTAACAGGGAGTCAAGGTGACGTCATTTTTGACGCAATATCGCGGTGCGAGTGAGTACATTATCATTCATGAAACAACAACTCTATTTGACAAAGAAACAATAAACAGCAGATCCTAGGGGGGCTAATGCTAAGACGGAAATAAATAAAACATATCCATATCACTTCTACGTAAGAAATTACATAATTATACAATCCAAGCAATTCGGTTAAATAATACATATATCTTTAATTTAAGTGAAAAAAAATATGCACGCAATTACACATTATTTATAAATTTGGGTCTTTATACATAGAATAATTAATAAAAAAAAAGCCCAATATCCATTCTCCCATTTCTGTCAAAAGTTCTCGAAGCCATTGTACATAAACAGTTGTCTGCTCACATTTACTCCAACCATCTTCTCTCGCCATTCCAGTCTGGTTTTCGCCCTGGTCACAGTACGTCTACTGCCTTACTTAAGGTTGTTGAAGATGTGAGACATGGCATGGAATCTCGTCAACTTACTGTTCTGGTTTTGATTGACTTTTCAAATGCCTTCAACGCTGTCAATCACGAACTTCTTCTATCATCCCTCCGTCACTTGAACATATCATCATCAGCAGTTGCGTGGTTCTCTTCCTATCTTCAAGGCCGACGTCAATCTGTTCGAGCGGATGGGTCCTTCTCTGACTGGTGCGATCTTACTTCTGGGGTTCCACAGGGTGGCATTCTTTCTCCTCTCCTTTTTTCCATATTTATTAATCTTCTAACCCAACATCAAATGCTCTTACCATCTTTACGCTGACGACCTACAACTCTACACACATAGTAGTCCTAATGACATTGATGCCGCAATCGAGACTATCAATTATGATCTGTTTCGTATTTCCGTTTGTTCGCGTCGCTTTGGGATTGCTGTCAATCCATCTAAGAGCCTTATCACACTTGCGATTTGCGAGCGTATTTTGTATGAAGGCGATCGCGCAGCGTGTACGCCGCGTCGCTTATTTGTATAGAAAATACGCTCGCAAATCGCAAGTGTGATAAGGCCCTAAGTGTCAGGCCATCTTGCTCGGTAGCAGTCGTCTGCGTGCAACAATTGATGTGGAACACTTGAAGCCGATACTGTACGAGGACGTGGTCATACCGATCGAGTCACAAGTGAAGAATCTGGGTCTGATTATTGACAGTAACCTTATGTGGGACCCTCAGGTGTCTGACGTTTGTCGCAGGGTGACATACACGTTAAGATCGCTTTACAGGTTCAAGAATTTTCTCCCGGTGAGCACTAAGACTCTTCTCGTCCAAGCTCTGGTCCTCCCCGTCATCGACTATGCTGATGTGTGTTGCTCTAATCTCACCCAGGCCTCCCTGAATAAGCTGGAACGCATGCTAAACAATTGTATCAGGTTTGATTTTGGCCTTCGTAAGTATGACCACATCTCGGAGTTTCGCCGACAATTAAACTGGCTTCCTGTACGTGAACGTAGATCTCAAAGAATTCTCTGCACTCTCTTTTCGATCTTATTTGATCCAACCACTCCCGATTATCTCAAATCCAAGTTTCAATTTGTGACTGCTCGCCTTGGTTGCACTCTCCGTACTTCTCGTAGAGTTAAGCTAGTAGTCCCCCTTCACCGCTCCGGTTTCATGTCCAATTCTTTCACGGTTCAGGCAATACACCTCTGGAACGCTCTCCCACTCAACATCAGGCAAGCTCAGAGCAAGGCCTCCTTTAAGCGCATGTTGCGCAAGCATCTTTTGGACAGTCTCTCTTCCTAACTCTCTTCGAAATATTTTACTTTGGGTACATAATATATTAAGTATATCATATAAAGTATTCGTTTAAGTTTATGGTAATTAAATTAATTAATTAAATATACATTCTTATATATATATCTAGGTAATTGATTTGGGTTGTATTACTGTTTGTGTGTAACCTTTGATCCTGCACCGACTACATATTTCTGATTAACCCAGTGGTTGACTGGTAGAGAATGCCTAAAGGCATTAAGTCCGCCATTTGTACTTTTTTTGTATTGTGCAATAAAGTTTAAATAAATAATTAAATATATAGCTTTTACAGCTGAAAATTATCCCAAGATTTTGGCAAAGTCGTTAAAAATTAACGACTCAGTTTACGACGGTCCATTCTAAAAATCAAATCATCTAACACGGAACATCTAAAAGCAGTATTATCTTGACTTTTATGAAAAAGCCGGGTAAAAAACGGTGGTGAGCCCGGGATAGCTATTATCTTGAACACCGAACTCATTTTAGCTATAATAAGATAACATTAAGGGAAGGCGGGGGCAGAGGTGCTCAAACTGATATCGACGTACATTTTACATCGCTTGTCACTGGCGTTGTATAACGTCTTTGACAACCGAAACTAACTAAGCAACAAATACCTATTTAAAACAAAGCTCGTATTATTAATAAATACGAGGTATTGAAGAGTAATGACAGAAATTCTAGTGAGTTTTGGCTGTCACCAAGCAATAAATAATAAACGATAAAAGATTATGCTAGATGGGATCACGATTTAACTACGGAGTTCAGTTTTTTATAGAGTACGCAACGAAGGTGGATATAGTTTATTCCCTTCAGCCGTCTATAGAACCGAAGTTTCAGAACTGGTTCCATACAAAGCTTGCAAATTACTTGTATGGAATATGATATTAATTATGAACTTATGAAATTATGTTAACGGCATTTGGTCATATATTTGATTTAGTATGTGTATTCTCGAAATAAACTATTAACAAACTCTTAGTTACTTTCAGTATTTGCTGTCGATTTGTTTATCTACAAGACAGAACAGAAGCATAACCTTTGAGAAATGTCAGTAGCAACAAATGTATACAACCTTCAAAATATAAATTCCTGCTTTACTTAAAAAAAATATAATATGTATATCAAAAAAACCCTCAATTTCTACATCCCTAAGTGTGACAACGTAGATTTTTTTGTTTTATTAAAAATGTTTTTATTTCTGATCACATGATAATTCGAAAGCCCTCAACATCCCAAAGTTTGAGCACCGCGCCTCCTGAAGAGCGTGTCAGCGGACCTGTCGCTCTCAGCCCAGGCAGGAACAGGTATCCTTTTTTCTCCTTCGTTTTTGCGCGCGCGCACGTGTGCGCCGCCCCTTAATTACCAACGCATACCATAAACAGATCTTTACGCTCCTTTAAATAAATCTTCGGCGTTTTTTTTTATTTTTTTGTTTTCTTAGGCCAGTAATTTCGGGGCACGGTTTTTGGTTTACCGGAGTCCGATGATCGATGACGACTTTGTTTTTACGATGGATTCGGTTTTATTGATGTAGCTCACGTGGATTTAGGATGACGCATGAAAGTTTGGGTAGGTAACGGTTTTTATGTTATACAAATAAAAGTGACTTTGGAAGGATTATGAGTCTTTGATGTAATTTTGTAATAACTTAATGTACAGATATAGTTCATAATGATTTTCTATCGTTGTTTGTCGGAAAAGTTCGTCTTGAGCATGTTTTCTCCACCAACTTCGGTGAAAAAGTTGAGATGGAAATATTAAAACGAGCTTAACCGACAAAATACGATGAAAAACTATTATATACTACATCTGTATAATTTTGTTATTACTTAATGTAATTTAAGACAGACAAACCCACAGTTTAAACTAAGTATAATATTGTGACAAAATATGCCTTACATAAGCGATAAATACAAAAACGCCACCAAATGTTAGGTATATGACACTTAAAACTACATATAAGCCAAAGTTGTAGCACACTTATTACATACTAATGACGTAGATATCCAATTATCCAATACGTTGAAGGCAAATACTACAATATGCTGTGAAATCGTCTGTCAAATAAAAATAAAAAATAAAACATTTCAGTAATTTCATCATCAAAAATAACACAAGGCAAGTACTTACTAGAAAAACAACATTTGGTCAGAGTATAGCAAAGGGGGCCCTATATTTAGGACAGAAAAATTTTAATTGATTTTTTTTTGCTGTTTTTGGGCTTAAATTAGATTGAATCTTGTAGATTACGCTAAAAAAACATATTTTGTTCTTTAAACTTTTTCACTCAGAGTAATATTTACCGAGATAAAGGGGTTAAAAAAAAACTTTAAATTTTTCGCATTTTCAGGCTTAAATTAGATTTTAAGGTCGTTCGAATATGTATTTGCAAAACTGTTTTACGGGATATAAAAAAAAAACTAACCTAACCTAACCCGGCCGAGTCGGATCTTAGTGTGCAGTGCGAGGATAATTAGTGTGCAAGTCAGTATTTGGCAAGGCCCATTTTCAGCAAGCAGTTTTACCTTAAAACCTCAATATCTCGGTAATTATTAAGTTTAGAGAAAAGTTGCTCATACAAAACATGCTTATTTTAGCGTCATCTATACGATAGCATCATAAAAAATAAGTGTTATAATGACATACCACAATCAAAAATTTTAATAATCAAGTCCCGCGCCCCTTTGAACCCCAATATTTCGGTAAATATCGATCTGAGAGAAAAAGTTTAAAGAATAAAATATGCTTATTTTAGCGTAATATACAAGGTTCAATCTAATTTAAGCCCAAACAAACAAAAAAAAATTTTGGTCGTAAAAGTCCTAAAAATAGGGCCCCCTTTGCTATACCCCAACCCAACATTTAAATACTTACTATACTACGATTTCTAATTCAAGACCATAAAAACTACCACAGATACGTCACTGTTAAAATTGACAACATTTAAATGATATTTGAGTTTGTTTTTTGGCTTGCACCAAATGCTGAAGTTGTACAAGTACAATACCAGATTTTGTACCAAAAATCTCCGATGTTTAAGTTTTTTTTATCTCCTCTCGTAATTATGCAATAATAAATATACATATTTAGTTATTTTGTTAAAACATAGAGTTAAAGTTACCAATAAATATGTTATGTTAGCCTGTTTACAAAAGAAAAAGGAATTTACTATTGTAAAAATATTTTGAAGTAGTGGCAACCTTGTGGTAGTTTTTTTCGGGTTCCGTACCCAAAGGGTAAAAACGGGACCCTATTACTGAGACTTCGCTGTCCGTCCGTCCGTCTGTCACCAGGCTGTATCTCAAGAACGGTGATAGCTAGACAGTTGAAATTTTCACAGATGATGTATTTCTATTGCCGCTATAACAACAAATACTAAAAACAAAATAAAATAAATATTTAAGGGGGGCTCCCATACAACAAACTTGTTATAGATTATATATATGTATAGGTACGGAACCCTTCATGCGCGAGTCGGACTCGCACTTGCCCAACTTTTGGTCTTGAATTAGAAATCGTAGTTTACGTTTATAAATTCTTATCTGGCCCTTTTGACCGTGAAGGTCAACAAAATGTGTCTGTAGCTATGTATCTGCTATAATCTGTGGATTTTGTGTAACGAAAGCGTAACCAGCTGTAACAAAAAACCTTATCGATAACAAGCTTTCCCTAAACATTTATCTAAGTTTGGGTTCGAGTTAAATTAAGTTTCTGCTTCTGATAAAGTTTCGGCATTGTGGCTGATAAGATACCGATTAGACAAATAAGGACCAGTGCACAGTAAAGTAAGAATAAATAAGACAGACAACAGATAAGTATAAATAGAAACAAAAAAAACTCCAATGTATGTACAGATTCTATTTTTTATTGTGATCAAATCTACACTTAAACTGCTCTAAAAGTCAGAAATGTCCGTCAAAGTTCAACATTCCTACGTAGCGCTAAAACGCTCCATACGAATGGCGTCCAGGCTAGTGACGTCACAGGCCGGTACCAATAAATTGTATGGATAAATTAAGAAATTTGCCATTTTCATCGTGTAAAAGTGCGTTTAAGTTCACGGTTGTGATACAATTATTGTTTTGTAAAATTATGAGGATTCTGAAATCATTTTCAATATTTCTTTAGGATTAAAAAAAAATATCATATAATTTGCGTACCTTTGAAGTCACATATTTCCAAAACGATTTATTTTCTTTGTTTCGTGATATATTTAGCTAATTTTATTCATATAACTACAGTACGCTGTAGAATTCAACATCAGTCAACATGTCTAATTATCATTATCACAGTAGTATTCCAATACCCATACCTTAACTTAACTTAACTTGCGTTTCCATTGAAGCGAGGCGGAGCGGAATCGACCAATCACCTGAGTTGAAATATGTATCTCAGCTCCGCTTCACTATTGTGATTGGTCGATTCCGCGCGGCTCCGCTCCGCTACGCTTCATTGGAGACGCACCCTAAACACCCCCAAATTCCCTAACCAATGTAATCTGTTTAACTCGCAGGTCAGACCTCACCTTGCGGCTCTACACGCGAAGTTGGCCAAGTTTCCGCAGCAAAGTACACTATCATATTTGCTTAAGGGGCTTCCTACAGAAATCAGCCAATTTGATGATTTTTACATCGTATCTAGTTTGTGGATTATAGAGTTATAATGTCCTATTTAATATATATTGTAGTATGTTCTATGCTTAACACTTTGTAGTGACCCGAATTTTGATTTAACGACTGTGTATTTTATAAAAAAATATTCGGTGAAGGACCAAAAATACACTAATCTCGTTTCTACTTTTATCCCCGGTGTATATGTAGAAAATATCTTACATTTTATTGTTCTAAACCATATTCCACAAAATTTGTTGTGAAGCTTTTTCTATTTTTCTTAATACTTTTCGAGAAATACGCAAAAAACCGTTTCCACAACTTTTTCCCCGAAAAAATCGTAAACTTTGACGGCCTGTATCTCAAAGTCAGTGACATGTGAAAGGTACTTGATACGGTATTTTGTTGTGGAAAAACTATGTTATTATGATTAGCTATTTATAATATGGGAAAATCTATCGCAACAGATCGAAGGTCATTGAGAGCGGGGAGCCCCTTAACCTCCAGCCAACTCCGAGAGTAGTGTTGAGCCAGGGACAGACTTATGAAGTCGCCCGCGACTTATATCAGCGACAAGCGATATTTCACTATCACCACGATAAAATGCCTGCACGACACTTCGTATTTATCTCTGGGAATCTTTTTTATTTAACACTTTATCACTCTTATTTAGAGCCATGATAAATTTGAGAAGTTAAAGGACAGGTAGGGACGTGTCGGACTGTTTTATAAAAAAGGACGTGATCTGAGGTTGATAGTGTTCATATAAAGAACCAGGATTTTTTTTAGGTTTTTTATTTCTTTATGTTATAGAGTACATTGGAATTTATTTGTAGTAGTAATTTTGTTGGATAATAAGTAATCAGAAAGTGCAGGTCCCACCAAGTTGCCCATGATATTATGCGTAAATTAGCTACCTATCTCCCTATCAATAATAATACAAAACGAAGTTTTTTATTACACAAATTTTGCTTTCCTTGAAAGATGAAAAAAAGTACATCTTTCTTAAGAGTAAATAATTTTCCGCATATCAATCATAAATGGTCAACCAAATTTAATGCTACAACAATTTATCACCAAGATATGCAATAAATAAATAGCGCAACTAACGACACGCAATAAGTAAGATTCCCTTTAAATGGGCTATTCCATAATTGAACCCCAAGTGCCGCACGGGCCGGGCGGCAGTTTGCCGATGTAATTTGCCGTCATTAAGCGGAATCAACTCGAACGCCCATCACAGATAATTAGGTGTTCCGGCGAACATTAGCGCAAAAAGGTGTTATACTCAAAGTAAGCCTTTCCGTATTAATATCTCATATGAATGACCAGATCATTTTGCTGCCGAAAACATCGTTTAGTGTGCGTAATTGCGGCTCACTAACGACGTAGTGCATTTGTGTTTTTTGTGGAAAATAATGGGTGGAGATGATATTAAGTCGTAAAAGGAATTTGTTATTAAGTCAAATTCCCGTGCAAATTGATGTGCCGTGTATTATCAGCTGTGATCAGTGAAAACGCATTTGAAGGACTAAGGGGAAACTAAGTTTTGTCAGTTCATTGTATGAATATCTAAAACAGAGGCAACACGCTGGATCCCGTTTTTTGACATATATATATTTTAATGTACGGCAATCAGCCATAAGGTGATTTCACAACTTTAATTGTCTGTAAAATTTAGCAAATATGACTTTGCCAGTTTTTCCCATTAGCCTTTTGTTTACTTTCAGATCTATGGAACTACTATATTTAGTCTAGACTCTATCACCCACTAACGAACTGGAGGTGAAAAAGTTAATCCTGAAACTAAAAGACGACAAATCACCAGGTTTGGATTATATAAACGGCAAAACTCTAAAAGAAACAGTTAATGAAATCACGAAACCATTAACATACATATTCAATTTAAGTATCCAAACTGGAATAGTTCCTGAACATTTTAAAACAGCTCAAGTATGTCCAATCCACAAAGCAGGTTGTACTAAGGAAAAAAGTAATTATAGGCCAATATCGCTGCTGAGTATTCTGGGGAAAATGCTAGAAAAAATTGTTAATGCCAGGCTTCTAAACTATCTGGAAAATAATAAACTTCTATTCGACAATCAGTATGGTTTTAGACCGTCCAGGTCCACGGAAGATGCCGTCACACTGTTGGTTAACCATGTCACAAAATTCCTAGATACAGGTCAAAGGTGTGTAGGCGTTTTCCTGGACCTGGCAAAAGCATTCGATACGGTCTCTATACCGCTACTCTTAAGAAAGCTTGAACTTATTGGTATTAGGGGCATTGCTTATGAATGGTTCCGTGACTACCTAACCAACAGAAACCAGTGTATCAGAGTTGGGCAGCACCACAGTGACTTCTTAAATATAAGTTACGGCGTCCCCCAAGGAAGCGTACTGGGACCTACACTCTTCCTCGTATATTTAAATGACCTGTGCAATATCAAGTTACCCAACGCTAACATCGTCACTTATGCAGACGATACAGCAATTATATTTCATGGCGAGTCCTGGGAAAATGCACTTGCAGCCACGGAAGCTGGTCTCCAAACTGTGTCCAATTGGCTTCAACATAACGTCCTTACGCTGAATGTGAGCAAAACGAAGTATATTTGTTTTGGGATAACCACAAAGTCACTTCCCAAGGTAAAACGTAATATCATCATTCATAACTGTAACCCTGTTAATAATAACTGCGCCTGTCAAGAAATCGAGAGATGCCGAGACATCAAGTATTTAGGCATTACGTTAGATGAACATCTAAAATGGGACAAACACATAAATAATCTAACCCAAAAAGTGAGAAAACTTACGTACACTTTTAAACAACTACGGAGAGTTGCCAACCACCAGCTCCTCAAACATGTCTATTTAGCTCTTGGTCAATCAGTATTAAGTTATTGTATAAGCGCTTGGGGAGGTGCTGCCAAGACACATCTTATAAAGCTAGAGAGAGCGCAAAGATCTGTACTAAAGTTTATGTTCCGGCTTCATTTTCTTCACCCCACTGAAAAACTGTACGCGGAAAACAAAATTTTGACAGTAAGGCAATTATTCATAAAGGTCATAGCTCTCAAATTCCACAAAACATCAAAAAGTCTCTGCCAAAACCACACAAAACGAGTTCAAAGGTGGAACACACCTAAGATCAAAACAAAATTCGCGCGCAGGTTTAATAACTTTCTTTCCCCTCTCATTTACACCAAATTAAACAGAATCCTAAACCTAGTAAACCTAAACACCTACAACTGCAAGCTAAAACTTTGTAACTGGCTTTTTACAAATAATTATAATAATACGGAACAATTACTAGAAGTTACTGCTTGATACTTTCTTAATCAATGAATAAAATGTTAAACTTAGTAAACTGGACTATGAACTTAGTATACATCATTTGTCCTGTTTCTTTTTACATAGAATATTTTTTTATTTATTTATTTTTTGCATGAGTAACCAGATTAGCATGTCAACCAGAGGAGGAGCCTGATCTCCACAGCACAGGGAATCCTAGTGTGGAGGTCGGGGCACTCAGATCTCATTCAACCTTAGCCTGTAAGAATATAATAGTACCTAAGACTCAAATATTAAATCTGTAACTTGCAAGTGTAACTAGAATATAAGATAAACTGTAATATGCTAAGGTTTTATTGAACAAATAAATTTATTATTATTATTATTTTATATTATTATTTAAATACTATATACTCATTTAATACATGTATTCATATTGCCATCAGAATGGCATTGAAACAACTGACAATTCAAGTGTATTTTGATGAATGTGTGATCTGATAGTTAGTCCATACAATATTACTTTCGCGGATGAATAATATTAGTAGACTGCTTAGCTGCCAATTTTAGCATCATCATGTCTTCAAATATTTATTGGTGACAAAAAAAACTTAAGTACCAAATCAACTCAGAAACTTTCAGTTTTCTACATTATTATATAATTAAGATCATTATTTCTGTCCCAAATTTGCGCATTATAGCAACAGGCCTTTTAAGGAAGGTGCTTATTAAACGTCGAGCATTCAACATGACAATGTTGCCACGTTATGCGATACAATGTATTTTTAAAGCTTTTGTGCAGCAAAATCGGTAGTCGTTAATTTCAGTAATTCAGACCCTTTTCACCCGATTGATTACCGGTTAACCCGACACTGAAGGGTTAAATTGCCATAACAAAAGGGTTGGGTTTTTTACCCACAACGTATAACCTTCCTCTGACGTGTTAATTTCGTAATAAATAAAAGATCGCTTAAGAATCTTTTGTTATGCGCTCGTTATTGTTAAAGAAATTGAAAACTAATTTAGTTTTCACCCGAGTATTTAAATAAATTGGGGCTTAGGAAAATAAATCGGTTTTTTAACAATTACGACTACGGTCTTTTTAGTTTACAAAGTAGATTTTTTTGCCACATTCTGTATATGAAGTTTTAGCTTTAACGCCTCCGCTCATTAAACACACTTAAATGATTATAAGCTTTAATGTTACTGTCACTAGTGTGGATAATGTGGATAATTACTTCTAACTGCCCGATGTTGGACAAAAAAGACGGCGCCTCGAAAGCTTTAACCGATAACTACTTTGTAACAAAAAAACAAATCATTCATTTAACTTTGTTCGACTTCGATAATAGCAGCGATAAGCAATAAGCATAAGTATATTGATCTGTATTTGAATCCATTTGAGTAGTGGTATTAGTATACTTACATAGTATCTAATGAAGAAAGCAAGAAAAATGTTATTTCCATAAAAGCACACACAGACAGAACATTAGCATTACGGCGGTCCGTTCAAAAGAACGGACCGCGTCTGTCCCAGCAGTGCAAAGGGCCCCTTCGGGCCCGCAAGCAAAAATATAAAAAAAAAAAAAAACATTAGCATTACTGGCAACAGTGTTCTTTTAATTATCGTATGCGGAGTAAAGATGTTTCTAATGAGTCCAGCAATATGTGCGTTAAAGAAAAGGCTCTGACTCAGCATGGTACTGCAATTCGCAAGCAAACCAAACTGCAACGCTGTTATTCTGTCAAAGCCCACAGGGAGCCCAATTTAATACGTTCACTGCGGCAATCTAAAACTCTATCCTGAATTTCAGTGCGTTACGGGGCCTGATTGACGCCGTAGTGGTTTTCGTCGTGATGCGTTACGGGTATAAAAGTGCCCCGTACTCCCCCGTCAGTTAAATCTGCTCTAAAATCGTGAAATCATATTTTTTTACAAATTTGTTTTCATCAATTCAAAGAGTATAATATGACCTATATGACCCTGCTTCCGCACGTAGACACGATGAAAGGTTATTAAATTAGAAGGAAAAGAAAGTACGGGGTTCTATTATCCCCGTATCGCACTAGAATTGACACAGTACGGGGTTTAGCGGACCCCGGACCGCACAGACTTTGTGTGTGTCGATAAGTTGATAGTGATGGGAATAAAAACAAACGATAAATTTTAATCATAATTATGTTTTAAACGAGATTTAAACTGTATATAAAAAATTAAACAAGTGGAACAGTCTGAAGTAACTTGACTAACATACAAAATATTGCACATACCTACATTGAGCTGTAATTAATGTTCTAAATTATGACAATTTAAACACAGTGGTTTTTGGCGCTTACGTACACATAGTTTTCTCCGTATGATCTTATCTGCGATACAATTTACCGATACCGATAACAAGACTTGCAATAATGACTGCACTAGTGACACTGAGCTCATTAGCCCGTACGGGTCAGCTAATATCTATTCGGGGTTCTCAGTACCCCGTATCGCACTGGAACACAATTTTTGTTCTGTGGTCGGTAGGGGGTTCGTGGGACCCCGTTTATCTTTTATATATCACCTGATTAGACTTAAAAAAAGGATCATAATTATATATTTATTTCTATTGTAGACAAAAAAATACCAAAGTTACAGGCTCCGCACCAGCGAGTAAACACTGATTTTTGTCCCCCGCACTGAACGACGACGTCGTACGGGGCTCGGAGGCCCCCGTACCGCAGTGAACGTGTTAAAACCTATATCAAGTAGGTACCTTCGTGCATTAAGATAAGGAAGTGGAAGAATGTCGGGATCGAAACATATGAAGAATTTGGGGGAGGCCAGTGTGAAGAAGGCAAAACAAGATTTGGAGAACAAATTATTATGTAAATGTGAGTCAGTGATCAGCAAGATAAATACTCAAATAATGAATTAAGATGACGACGGTGTCGCCCGCGCAGGAATTGCGGCTCGTGGCCCTTGACCTGAACATAAGTATATGTATAATACCTTATTACTACATAATGCAATAACTGTTACAAAAACGTCATTATTAAACATTTATTCAAATACCCATAAAAATCAGAAACACAAAGAATTACAATAATTTATCCATAAATTAGTGTCTGTTATAAAATGTAGCTATTATGTAGGTACATGCTTATTTGATTCGAGTATAGAATTTTAAGATAACTACTGTAATATTTCTTTCTTTTCTTGTATGTGACGTTAAAAATTTTAAACAAATTTTGAAGGATTTCGGTACTATATCTACTTAACTTATATCACTCTTCACATATGCGTATAGAACAGCTTTTCAAACCACGAGACCGAAGCACGAAGAAAAGAAGAAAAGTTTTACCATTTTTCCTCGCGAACATTGTTTCTGGTTACAATTTAGTACAACATAACATACAAACTAAACTTCTCGGTGAGTCAGCGCGATCAGTTGTCGGTATCTAATCCCGCACACGACCGTTAATGGCGGCATTGATGGCGGCCCGCGACAACTATTAGCCGCAATTACGCGCACGCGCCGTGAGTCACGGGCTGGCAGCGGCAGCGGTTCTTACTGACCGGTAGTGGGTGTAGGCTGTTGACCGGCAGATCCAACTGGGGGCATATGATGGTTGCCTTTATCACGCGATAAATAAGTGATAAAGCATCCGTCACGTTTTGACAAAATGCGAGTGCGAGTGACAGATGCTTTGTCACTTATTTATCACGTGACGATAAACGCAACCATCATAGAGGGCACCCACTGGTACCAGTTGGTAACCATTTTTGATAATATACTTATATACTGAGATTTCTAAGGCTGGCACATCCTACGGCTGAGCTTTTGGCTGTATCTTCCTCAATCCATTTGATTACAACGGATTGCTCCTCTTTTCATTAACTCTGGTATGTTCGTTGAAGTCTGTTCTGGTTCTCGCGGTTCATCTTCATTTCCTCTACCATCCAGATCGTTGGCCTGTCTGCGAGTTAGGTGAAAGTCGGCCTTTCAACGGCTTTGTGGATTCCTGTATTGTCCATGGAACTCAATTGGTAGGTACGAGCTTTCTCGGCAGAGCCCTGCTCCTACTGTCTGGTGGAAGAACTTGGAGTGGTGACGACCCCCGATTTGCCCGCACGGCTAAACATGATTCCTGCCTAGGAATACAGCAAACAATTGTGGTTGAAAAAAGAACCTTATTTCAATAGTAGTTTTTTGTACATATGTAGTTAGTATAGTTTGGTTTAAGTTTTATTTACTGCTTCTTTGGTATTCCCTTTTTTCCACATTAAACAATATGTACATTGTACGTTCATGTACATAGGTATGTCAGGAGGATAGATACCAATTTAAGGGTGAGGAAAAAGTTCTTTAATAGTACCAATAAAATTAACAGAAAAGTATTCTCGCTCGCATCCATGACTTGCCAGCTTCCACCACAAATTGTCTGAATTAGCCGTCCGTTGCACTTAACCATTTATTTGCTGCTGTACATTGCTTGTTCGCCGCTATTGCCTTAATAGAAGCACTCCGGCATTAGGCGGTAGCAATTAAATTCAAGAAGATTTATGTTTTCGATGAGTAACGGTTTGAAAGCATCGGTTGTTACAGATTATAGGATTTCGAAAGCGGATAAATGGTCATTCTCATTTCAAGAACACGCCTTATTTATTTGATAGAACGAAACATATTTTTTAAATACAACGGCCAATTATTGCAAGAACATAATATATTTTTAAAACCTCCAGCCATAAGATTAAATTTTCCTCTTGGGCCTTGAAATTAACCAATTAATCACACTGTGCAACAAGTGAATAATGTGATGAATTTCAATGTTATCAAAGTGACTTTGTTGCTCCCATATTTATGGCAATAAGTAACTTAATTGAATTATTTTCAAAAACCTTACTGAACCATTAAAAAAAACGAATGACAACGCTCATCGTTTTATTTAAATTACTAATTGTTTTATTTAAACGAGGTACTATAATCACACTTGCCGAAAATAATATTTGTGTAATGTTAAAATCAGAAAGGTTTTAAAATTTTAATGGAATGAGAAGATTAGATACAAATTCAATAGGTAGATCATATCAGAGAGTTACTCGCAAACACACAAAATAAAAACAAACGCCAAACATTCTTTCAAAGGTCATATGTTATCGGAGTGGTCACATAAAAACTAAGAATTAGTTTTTTGTCGATAAAGTACTTCCATATTAAATTGTGCGATATTTAGATTTTTACTATATGAACTGACATTGACATTTTAAAGGCAATGATAGTTCAACATGCCAACATAAATAGATTTAGGTATTGCTTGCGCAATTTATCTTGTCATTTTGATATATTTTTTTTTGTAATTGCCTATCCAAATGCATATAGTGGTGATATCAAAGAATATCATTAGAATTCTGCCCCATATCCCTTACAGAAAACAAAAAACAAACAAAAACAATAACTATCATGCCGCCCACAAACTTGTAGCTTTTATAACTCCAACTAGAGCGCATCGAATCCTTAATTAAAACCACAGAGTAATAACAATCCTTTTTTACCCAAAACTGTTATTAGGCTTCCACGCAGGCGGTACTTCTGAAACTCATTCCGTTGGTATTCAAAATAAAGCAAGTGTGATAACGAGGTGAGTTCGGGGGTGATTATCGCCCCCCGCCCCTCTCTCTCATACCCTCACTAATGACCTCGCCCTCATTAACTTTGAAGTATTCAATGTTGATAAAAAACAGGCCAAACGTGAGTCAGACTCGCGCAATGATGGTTCCGTACCACCACAACTCAATATTCAAACTTCGAAAGAAATCGGTTAGCATATCTTGCCGCGACTTCGCTTGTCGCGCGACTCAGCATCACCTGTCTAGCTCGCGCGGTATTGAAAGGAGAGTGACAGGTAGTATTTGTCGCGCGTCAAAGAGTCGCGTGTCACAGTTATGCTACACGTGCTGAGATACAAATGACACACTCAACGTAACCGGGTAAGCCTACTGAGCCGGCGGTCCCGGGTTCGAATCCCGGCCAGGGCAAATATTTGTGTGATGAACTCGAATATCTGTGCTTGGGTCATGGTTGTTCTATGTATTTAAGTATACATTTATCTATATAAGTACGTATATCGTCGTCTAGTACCAATAACACAAGCCTTCTTGAGCTTAATTTGGGACTAGATCGATTTGTGTGAGGTTGTCCGATATTTATTTATTTTTTATTTGTACTACCTACAGGACGTTACTTCTGGCTTTTCTGGATTCTAAGTCAACAGGAAGTTGACCTATCCAGAAAAGCCAGTCTGCCATAGTCTTGGCAAACAAACAGCCAGAAAACAACAAAGCAATCCGAAAAAAAAATTAAGTTCTCAAAGTTTCCGTGATCTGGAACCCTAAAAAGTCTTGTTTATAGAGACTCAGATCTGATCCAATAAGATAGTCTTATTGGGTTCCGTTTTTGGTTCAGTGGGCATAAAAACAAAGGCTTTGCAAGCAGACGTAAATATTTGAACATTTCGTAGATCTTATCGTGTCTATTGTTCAGTTGAACTGAAGTGAATGCATTCTGTAGCCATAAAAACAGAATGCTGACTCGTATTATTTCACTTATTGTAAGATACACTTTACGTAAAGATAGCATAAAATAGTTAACTATAAGGTTTCTCGACAGTTCGCATTGGGAAAAGTTCGTAGATATATACCTACAAGAATAGTTCTTACTTTACTACTTACTTGTAAAATGATAGTAGATTGTTTAACAAGGGGCTTAAATAAGCCATTATGACACGAAGTAATTCGCTTCGTCGCTTCGCGAATCTAAAATGACGCACTTTTAAAGCAGGAGAAGTAAACAGTTCATTATACCATCGTACCGCATACCGCAGTCATAGCAACATTAAAATTTTGCGTTTTATTTTTAATCTAGTTATTTCTATCACTAGTAGGTTTATAAGTAATAATTAATTTATTGATAAAATTCGTCAGTTCATGTTACTAAATAATAATTTATTAACACAGCATCCAACTCAAATTGTAGCCATAATCTTACGAAATACTTCATCCAATCACCCCCGCCATACAAATGCAAAATCATCTGACCTTTTTTTGTTCACCTCAATTAGAAATGATTTTACCTGCGATTCAGTTAATTGTTCAACAACCCCTAAAATTCCGCCCTCGACATACCTCAACCATTATATCACTGATTATTTTCAACAGCAACCTTATTTTCAAGCTTCAGAGTCTATTATAAAATCGTACTAGTTTTTGAATGGTAAATGTATGTTTGTATGGAGTTCTCGTACGGTATGGGTGACGCAACAAGTGTACAGCCAACAAAAGAAGCGATTAAGGATGATTTATACATGCCTCTTTATTTTCCACCCCCAATTTTGATTCAAGTAATTCTGTAACCGAAATTCCCACACTTGTATTGCGAAGGACTGCTTCGTTTTTTTCTAGAATGATATATTATTCTTTAGGATTATGCTTTGCAGTAATGGTGTTAGACTGCTTGTGAAAAAACATTTGTTTACAGGATTATAGTATATGCTTGTATTTATAAGCAAATATTGTATCAGAACTATGAAAGATCATCCAATATCCTATACCTACCAATATTACACAGAATGGTATTTGAGAATAAACCTAATTACATTGAGTATCATCATATACTCACCAATTATTAAGCTAAATGTATTCAATGAATATTTACTCATTCTTAACAGTTTCAAAACTGTTATGAAACAATTACACTTTTAAATTATGTACGACCCAAAGATAAGTCTAGATGTATACGCAAAATACCATTAATTGGGTTGTGTTTATTCCAATCTCCTACCCAGGATAGCATCAAACCATCTAGTTTCCATGAATGTTTCAGTTATGGTTCTATATTTGGTTTAGTTATGAACCATAACAGTATACGAAACTTAGTAAATGATCACAGTAACTTTATCAAACAGTCAAACTACACGCAATTTTCTATTACAGCCAAAATCGAATGACAAAATCCGCCACATAACAATTATAACGCCATCTTGTATCTCGCGCTTTTACAGCATTTTTCACAGCCCACATACTCACAATCACAAATCCCACACCTACCTGCTCACGTTTCATAAATTAAATCATAACAAAGCCAAATCACATTTGACCTGTGACAAGTGTGGTGTTTGGTAAACCAACCCCACGGTTTGAATAGGGGTTAGTTCGCCCCCCGCGATCCCACGCACTTGCTGCGATGACAATACCTCTTCTGAATATTACGCAAAGTGTCTTCTTCAGGCTATTCTTTAGAGGCTTTTGTTGCAGGTTTTTGCAGCGTCTTCTGCCGTGGGAAACGGGACAGGTATCTGGTCATCATCCTTCCATAAATAATGTAAAATTGTCCGTGTCAAACAAAATAAATAATTGCGTATTCACTTCACGCTTTACGTGACAAAAAATCTGTAATTTGGAATTATCTGTAGGTTTCTAAAATTTCCGAGTATCTTCATTAGTAGAACTGCCCTTCGGCGTTCGTATGTGTTGTAATTTCCGTAAACTACGAGTACCATTTGATTATCATTCATAACCCAAAACTCCTAAAGTGATGCTGGGCTATTTAATTGGTATAATCATACGTAAAACCCAAATTCTTCAACCCCTAACAATCCCTCCTAATAACCTCAAAATGGCCCTAATAGACATTTAATTACAGCCCGAGTTCCACTGACCCCTTTTACACTTGTTTACAACTTCATCCCTCCCCCGAACTCGCTGAGCCATCAAAATGGAACGTTTATATCCAATACCCCATACGATTTATTATAACAAAGCAGAACGGCCCGCTTGCCATCTGTCGCGGTTCCGAATCTCGCATCACCGAAAAAAAGCTCAATGTGCGAGCAACCCTGGGAACCTAGGAGCGGAGAGCATTCCCACGAGCAACCCCTCAATTTTCAATAACCAAATTAGCCTTTGCGTTACCCTATTTCGGATATGAGGGAGTCGTGAATCTATACGTTTCGATAAAAAATATTCGCCCTCCCGCTCGATGTCGACCAAGATTCGTATGTTCATCCCTTTCGAATGCACGTGTTCAATGGTCGTATATTTAAACTGCGCGAGTGTGTGCGCGCGGCGAAGATCGCAGCACCTGCCGGCGCTCGCGCACCCCATTGGACGACATCCACTATCACCGCTACACTGATTTCTTTTAAACTTAATTTTTTTGTAATACTCTCTTTGGACACAAGAAAAAAATCTTACATGTTTGGACCCGTACGAGAATATTTTGTGTGTAGGTGGCATTTTATGTTTATTAATTCTTTTACTCAATGCTAATGAACATGGACTCGGTTTTGAATAATTCAAATGGTTGATCGGGAGATAGGGTTACATATCAAATTACAACAAACATACCTTAAATTACAACGAACATTCAATCAGAACATTTACAGGATCGATTTACCATTTTACCCAAATGCACCTTATCTATTACACTTTGCACCTAATCAGGTGGTCCCGGGTCGCGTGACGCGCTCGCGTCGCTCGCTCCGCTAGGGTGACCCCGTTACCCCCGGGTGACCCCCGACATGGGAACGAGCTACCCTTCATGACTTAGTGACCCCTGATAACAATCGCATTGTTATAGAACACATGCCGTGTTTACCCACTGCGTGTGGACGGCACGTGGACACTCCTGAAAATGAGACTATTGTGAGTCTATGATTAGGATGGATACATATTTGCATACAATGTTATACAAGAGGCTTCACAGATTAAATTAACATGAGTGCTATAGGGTTGCAATTTTATTTGCCAAACACATAATATAAGTTGTGATACTTAGGTTATACTGTCGGAAAAGGGGATAATGAAAAGATGGCATAATAAGAAAAACAAAGGTTACTTTAGCTTTATTCATTTTAATAATTACAATATAAAACGTAATATCTGAAGAATGTATATTTAGTATTTGGCGTCGTTACATTATCTACTCTACATCTATAGAGTATGTATCTGTTGCAAAAATGGATCGATCACCTTATTATGAGACAGTGTCATGAACAATGTGCATACTATTCGAATAATTACACTACATATAAGCCCCTAATAACAAAATTGTATGTCAATCTGCATATCGGCATATACTTGTATCTATCTAGCACGGTTAAGTAACTCTTCATCGCTATCACAATAAAGACCCCTTGGACTTATGAAAACGTATCGAATAAACCACTTAACTCACCCACACAAGCGAGGGAGCTTTTCACGTACACGGAGCTTTTATGTCGGGGGCGGCGCGCCGGGTATAAAAGCCCGGCCGGGACAGGCAGCCCCACATTCCGCCTGTGATCTCACTTGCGACACACGTTCCTTGCTATCCCAACATGTCTAACTACGCTAACAACGAATACATCATCGCCACTAACAACTCGATCAACGAGAACAAATACAACAGCGAGAAAATGAAGAACAGCGGCATCAAAGCGCTGCTGAAGCCTCTAATGAAGATCATTAAGAAAACTACGAAGCGCAGCGTTCCCGCCAAAACAGTTGAAACAAGTTTCGAAGCCGATGAGAACGCTGCAAACGAAGCGTTGGAGAGAAAGATTTATGAAGAGATGGAGAGCTGCCAGCCTGGCGCCGCCTTCCTCGTCTACAACGAAGATTCCTCGTGTGACCTCGTGCCCGTCGCTCGCGACGACTTCTACATCCCAGTCCACTTCGCCCGCACCGAAGCCGGCACCTTCTTCTGGACCACCGTCACCAAGACCGAAGCTGACTTCGCCACTGCTCACTGCTACACCGAATGCCAGACCCCCGAGCAGCAACACCCAGTCTTCCAAGACCGCTGGGTCCAAGCCTAAATCAATAATGACTCAAGAATCAGTGTCTTCCGTGAAACCAGTGCTGCTCGGTTTCCGCAATCGTCTGTGATGTTAGCTTTAATCTCAAAGGTGCCATATAGGTTAGGTTAGGATTCGCTCAATACTCGTGATAACTCCGAAAGCTTTAAATGTATTCTCGAATCGTGATGTGATATTTTGAATATTGTATAATTTAATAGGTTAGGCGTAGGGTAATTGATATTGTGATCTTCCATTACTGAGCTTTAATTTAGACAAATAATTTATTTTACTGTAAAATGCAAAATGAAATGATCAAATACATGAAATTGTCGATAAAATTTATATTTTTCACTTCCCACCCCTTACCCACACTAACACAGCAACATGATGATAAAATGATCATTAAATGGTCATGAATGTTATAATAAAGCAATGCAGAAACTGCAACTTTATCTTATAAGAATCGACTGAGGCTGTATAGCACTGAATTTCGCCTCCGAAGGCTCGTTCCATAAGTGGTCAGACGAGATGTAGCCGGCGCGAGCCACTCGCTATATAAGGTATAGAAGCACCATTAAACAAAACTGCTTGGACGGAAGCATAGTAGACCTTTTGGCGGATCTTTAAGGTGCTTGTCGAAGGCTGTAGGTATGTTGGTTGGTTCGTTGTACCGGTCGGGACGAGCGCGCACGTGCAGCGCCCGCGGCAGATCTCGCTACTGGGTTTTAATGGTCACTTTTTACCGCCGTGGTTTTATTTTGGACGTCAAACTGACGTGATTAAGTGGACTTTGATTGAGAGATAGGGGATATGATTAGGGCAAAAACAATAGACGCCCATGGCACGTTGGATTTGAATTGGTTGTATTTGCGTATGGTATGTTGCATAATCGATGCTCAACTTTACACGCTTGTTTTGGACCAACGAGAAAGCGTGTCTACGCTTGTTTTGGTATTTTCTGATGCTAAATGCGAAAAAAATTGCTGTTTACAATTAAAAAATATACACCATAAATGAACTAAAATAAAACTGACAATCATAGTTAGTACCTAGATGTTTATTTCATGCAACATGCATAACATATACATAAATAAAGATACAGTGTACAGACTTAGCCTCATATGACTTAAAAAAACCTGATAAACACCAAACAACAATAAAACTGCTATTTTCTTTTAATCATTCATTTCTAATACGAACAGTACAACATTTTTGTTGTTTTGAATTTGACAGATCGACCAAATTTCCGCATTTCCACCTAGATCGAAATAAATCACTAATTATGTAATTTAAAATAGATGTGTATTTCTACTTAACCACGTGCGTTATTACCATAACTGACAAGACAACAATAAAAACGAAGAACAATAATAAACTTATGAGTCTTATGACATTAATTAGCGAAAATAACTAATCAAATCAAATTTGTTAAATAACACATACAATTCCAGTATAAACATTAAACACTCAAACTAGACCTTAAAATGAAAAAAATAACAAAATGTTCAAAGGCAATGTTGGAAAAGTTTGTCCTCCAAACATCAATTTACTATAATCATCTACAAAGATTCTCTAATGAAGCACACGTGGGTTGTACAACAACCATGACTTGAATGTAGGTTTAATACCATAAATGTCTTATGATTATAACAGTAAAACTACATGTACATAATTATCAACTTCCGTAAATATTTCTTTTGACAAATATACACTATTTGGTATGATAGCTTTAAATATTTAAAACATAATTTATTGCCAATTAAATTTGCAAAAGCAACCCATACAATCGTGCTTTAAAAAACATTAAGGTGCACTCGGCTAATTCCGAAAATCGGGCTATTCCGAAAATGACCATTATCTACTAAACGCGGCTACATTATTTGCTCTGGCTACACTCCCTATGAAGTTCAAGTATCTCCCTTGCCGCGTCAGTTAGCTTGAGACGCTAGCGACAAAACTACGCGCGTGGCGCATCAGATTAGTGAGCGAGTGAAAAATTCCCGCCTTTTTGACATTCGGAATTAGACGACCATCGCTAACTCTGTAATTTGGTGAGTAAATGAATTGACTGCTTTTGTGTTTAAGAGATTTTCGTTTTTTAGCCATTTTAAATAGAGTTAATCTATTGTAGCTTGTATTTTATTAAATTTTCAGATTTACCCGAAGTGGGGAATTCCGTGGCCGGAATTATCCGACCTTGTTTTTCAAAGTGACAGCCAGTGGTTCTCAAACAATCAAAATTAAGTTATTGACGCGATGTGTAAGTATAACCAGGCGGGGCGCACTCCGCGATTAACGTTTCCCGCTACAAGTACATGCCGGTCCCCAGACCAGTGTGGCATATTCAGTGGCTGCCACGCTCTGCCTCGGAACGCACGTACACGTACACGATACTAGCGCCCACGCTCTACCGATTTACGTCGCAAGTGAACGTGCCGCATTTGTCTTTTTATACTAGTAGTGAAATGAATAAAAAGATAGCTAAAAACATTTGCATCGTAGCGGGATGCAGGAATTTGCTCGAATTACCATATACCACTATTATATTTAACAGCCACCAATTTTAACCATTTGTAATGTGTCATGTACTTATAACTATATTATAGCGCGTTATTAACTTATTAATTTATTACTTATCGTCCTTTGTAAACGAAATCAGTATTTATTTTTATTACTCTATCGCTCCACCACGCCGTACTATCGCTATTTTTGTATTTGTAACGTTGCATTCTTTTAAATACGTATTGTATTGTTAAAAAAAAAAAAAAGATTTTGTATTGCAGTGGTTCGCAGCAATGCCAATAAAATGTGGCATGGTGGTGTATTCAATTTGTGTAAATTTAGAAATGTATCATTTTACAGTTAAATAGTGAAATAATATACCGGGTGATCAATCCAAATGAGTCAGTAGGGAGAAAACGAAAACTATAAGAGATAGGGAAATCTGTTCTTAGGAACCATGGCTTCGATTTTAGATTTATCAAAAACTGCATTCAATTTTTTTTTCGTATATCTCATGCATAACCCGGAATCGAACCCGGTCGAAATTGAGTAGAGAAAATAATAATAATTAAGATGTCAATCGATCCTATTTTTTATTGAGAACAAATGTCTGTAGGGGTTTACATACATTTAGAGTGCTCTAAGAATCAGAAATTGCTGTTAAAGAGTGACATTCCTATAAGGTACGAACATTTGACTTTTTTTTTTATCGAAAAGCAAATATGAAATTGTTTCCAATATCCTCATAATTCAACAAAACAATTATTGTATGACAACTATAAACATAAACGGGAATTATTATGGTCAAAATGGAAAAAGTTATTTTTCCATACCTAGACAGCACGCATATTTTTATGTAGCGTTTTCAGCTTTAACAGCAATTTCTGACTCTTAGAGCACTCTAAATGTATGTACA
The DNA here is from genome assembly GCA_947623375.1 of Apotomis capreana. Lineage (NCBI taxonomy): Eukaryota > Metazoa > Arthropoda > Insecta > Lepidoptera > Tortricidae > Apotomis > Apotomis capreana. Next base: position 7,911,511 of record OX392514.1, read on the forward strand.
CTTATACAGATATTTGTTGCTAATAAAAAATAGGATCGATTGACATCTTTTTTTTTCTTTTTATCCTTGTTCAATATTGCTATTGAATATCGGTTTTTAGTTCGTAACTATATCAGTCTTTAACTTCCGTTAGATGTAGCACTGCACTATTGACTTCCGTCCGCCATTAATCATGTTCGTTCGTTAGATTTTGCACGAGTCGCGTGTCGTTGCTCATTAAAATTATTGAAAATTAGTATAAAGTCACATTTCGGTCACTTAAAAATAATTAAAATTAGTGCGAATCACATTGTGCGTGTGAGAATTGTGGTGGGCCGAGGAAAGGCAATCCTTCGGTGGTAAGATACGGTAAGACGGGTACCTGCGCGTTGTCTGAAGCCAGGAGACAGGCCTAGGAGAGCTAGCCTTGGATTCACACGAACCTCATCAAAATTCAAGGTATGTGATTGCGCACTCTTTCTGATAGGATTTGTTTTGTTTCGATATATTCAAACATAAAATATTGTCGTGGTTTTCGAAAGGTATAAAGATTTTTTAGTTCTACAGTCCATTCTTAATTAAAATCAAAGTTAACAAGTAAACATTGTTCCTTCGAACAGGATAGTTGTGTAAAGTTGCCTATTTTATAGCTAAAAATCATATTCATCGTGTTGTAATATAATAATATTTTAGTGAATTTAGTTATTTTTATTGGAGGGTAAACTTTCGGTTAATGGCTGACAGGAAGTGCGACTTTAGGTAGGAATTTTAGTTGGCAACATTGTGACAGTTCGTTCCGCTCACTCCATTCGGTCTCTGCTTGTTTTATGTGGCAACAATTCGGTTGTCACGTCAAGTGTCAGTGTCATACATATACGTCAGTGTCATTCAGTTTCCGCGTGTAAACATTGCAGTTTTCATAGTTTCTTTCGTTTGTTTTCGTATAAAAGCAGTTTATATCGCGTGAAAATGGTGTCGGACGTTGAAATAAATCAGGGAGATGTGGATATGGATAGGGTGGAACGGAACTACGCGGTTATGCGTGCGGACATGATATTTGAATCAAGAGACTTGGATGGATACGTTGAAAGCGACTTGAATCCCATAACTTCTGATTTTCATCGAGCTCAGAAGCAAATAATTAGAAAATGTAACAATATAAGTGCGGAATTTGCTGTTACTATCGATTTCGAACATAAGATTAAGTCTATTTTGACTAGATTAAGAAAACGCGTTCCGGTTGTAAAATCAGATGAAGGCAGTTCTTCAAACGTAATAAAAAGTGAAAACAATTCGGCCAAATTACCTAAAATCACAATAAAACCATTCGATGGCAAGTTAGAGAATTGGTTGTCATTCAGTCAGTTATTTGATTCATTAATTCACAAACGAAACATTTCAAATATTGAAAAGCTTCATTATCTCTTGACAAGTTGTCAAGGTAAGGCATTAGATTTGATAAAAAATTACCCAATTTCGGACGAAAGTTACACTGCCGCTTATAATGCACTTAATGATTTTTATAACAAAAAGAGACAAATAGCATTTAGCTATTATGAGAAAATATTGTTTTGTGAACAGGTTAAATCAAAGTCTGCATTTGAATTGGAAAAAGTTCATCGTGTATTTAAGGAAACCTTACAAGTATTAGAAAAGTTCGGCTTACCAGATAAAAACTTCATGCTATTTTACTTGCTCTGGTCTAAATTAGATAAATCAACACGTGAGGGTTTCCAACTTGAATTCAATTCAAATGAAATTCCTAGATTTGAAACTTTGCAAGAATTTTTAGAAAAACAGATCCGTGCATTAGAAGCGACAGATACTAGGGCTATGTCAAGTGGTGGTAATAAGGTTCAAAATAATGCAACGTTTATTCAGAAAAAGGCAACAAAGTTAACTCTTGTTACAATGCCGACAGTGTGTGATTTCTGTACTGACCAGCATAAATTGGAATGTTGTGATAAATTTGGAAATTTAGATACGGCTGCGCGTTTTAAATTTGTTAAATCCAAGGGCTTGTGTGTTTGTTGTTTTTCGAAGAGCCATAAGGTTAAACAGTGTCACCATGCATCTCGTTGTAGTGTATGTGGGTATTCACATAACACATTGCTGCACTTTGATAAAAAAGAACCTTCGGATGCTGGTTCGTTACCAGTACCACAGTCAACGGTGAGTGGTTTACCTAATAGTAATGTCACCCTGACCTCGGTCACAAATAAAGGACTAGTTATGTTTGCTACTGTTCGGGTAGCTGTACGGGACAGCTCGGGTCAATATCAAGTAGCCCGTGCTTTGCTTGATGGTGCTAGTGCTACTAATTTTATGTCGCAACAGTGTGCAGAGCGTCTGGGTTTGCACATAAACCAGACTAGTGAATCTGTAACTGGTATTGGCCATGCTGGAGTTAAACCAAATGGTTCCTTATTGTGTTCGGTTAAACCTATTGAAAATAATGTAGTTAATTTCGAGTTCCATGCATCAGTGCTCCCGTCCATCTGTCCTAACCAGCCATGCTATGCCGTTGACTCGTCGAAATGGGGTCATATTAAAAACTTGCCTCTCGCTGATCCTGATTTCGCTAATCCGGGACCAATAGACTTGCTGCTAAATGCAGAGATTTTCGCATCGTCTCTCCTGAGTGGTCGTAGGCAGGGTAATCAGGGTCAGCCGAAGGCTTTAGAGACCCTATTCGGATGGGTCCTCATGGGGGATTGTTATAATTGTCGTTCACAATCCTTTATAGGCTGTCAAACTAATAGTCAAAATAATAATTGTTTTTTCGTGTCGAATGCTTCACAATCAAATTCGTCGTTGGATGGTTCTCTTAAAAGGTTTTGGGATTTAGAGAATATTAGTAGCCCTAGCAAACCTGTACTGTCGAAAGAAGACCAGCTTTGTGAAGACACCTTCCTTGCTAATTTTCGTCGCACGAGTGAAGGCCGATTCGAGGTACCCTTACCTTTCGTCGATCCCACGAATAAGCCAACATTCTCGCATACTCGTGAAATTGCAATACGAAGACTCTTCTCGTTAGAACGCAAGCTAGCTAAGCATGCGGATTTTCGTCAAGCTTATGTTTCTTTTATGGAGGAATATGAGACGAGTGGTCACATGGAGCAGGTAGAGCCACCTCTCTCCAGTGTCGGGAAATTTAACTACATTCCACATCATGCCGTATTGCGGCCGGAATCTGTCAGCACACCTCTTCGAGCCGTTTTCGACGGGAGTTGTCGTGATAGCAACGGAGTATCGCTCAACGATAAGCTCTTGGCAGGACCTAAGCTACAAACAAATATTTTCGATGTCCTTACTCGCTTTAGATGGCATAAGATAGTCTTCACAGGTGACATCAAAGCTATGTACCGTCAAATTGTCGTGCCAGAGGAAGACGCAGATTATCAACGAATTCTGTGGCGTCCCTCAACTGACGGCCCTATCAAAGACTACAGATTACGGACAGTCACGTATGGCTTAAAATCTGCCCCTTATCAGGCTTTGCGAACCATCGCGCAACTAGCCGAAGATACTGCTGTCTCCTACCCCGAAGGATCGCGAGTGCTGGGTAGAGACATTTATGTCGACGATATTGTTACGGGTGCTGACTCTGTCGAGCAGGCTTTACAAGTTAGATCAGACCTTTCGGAAATTCTGTCGTCTGGTGGGTTTCATTTGAGAAAATGGACCTCCAACCATAAGGCATTTGTCGCTGATCTTCCACCCTCTGAGTTATACTCGAGTGATTTTAAACATTTTGACGAACTTTCGGACTTGTCGCTTAAAATATTGGGATTGTCGTGGCGCCCCCAAACAGATTCTTTCCAATTCGAGGTTGTGACACCACGTGATAAAAGATGTACCAAACGTATAATTCTGTCGAACATAGCACGTATTTTTGACCCAGTCGGATTCTTGTGTCCCGTCACGTTCTATGCTAAATACTTAATGCAGGTCTTGTGGTCATCTGGAGTTCAGTGGGACGATGATGTGCCCGAAGTAATTGCCTCGGAATGGATGAGATTTAGAACTCAGCTTTCGATGTTAAAATCAGTAGCCATTCCTCGTCGTATCATCCGGTCTTTCGTTTCGTTGCAATTGCACGGATACTGCGATGCCTCAGAGCGTGGGTACGCCGCTGTCATTTTTTGTCGTGTCGTCACCAGTCAGGGCTCTACATTTGTAGAGTTCTGCTGTGCCAAATCGAAAATTGCGCCGTTGCGTAAATTGACTATTCCTCGATTAGAACTTCAGGCTGCCGTGTTACTGGCAGACCTGATACAATCCGTACAAGAGGCGCTAAAACCGCTACATGATGTCCAAGAAATATTTGCTTGGTCAGACTCTAGCGTAGCTTTGGCTTGGATCCAGTCGTGTCCATCGCGCTGGAAGACTTTCGTCGCAAATCGGGTGAGCCACATCCAGGAAATCATCGCTCCTGATCGTTGGCGCCACGTCAGTACACACCACAATCCTGCTGATGCTGGATCCAGGGGGTTATTACCGGAGGACCTGGTTGAGTGTGATCTTTGGTGGAAGGGCCCGTCTTGGCTACTAAAGGAGGAAAATGATTGGCCACGCTCTTTGTTGGATGCCCCAAACCATGGTACTGTCGTCGAGGAGCAACGGATTTGTAGTTTAGTCGTTGCAAGCGACCCTAACTTGAATGATGTCCTTCTTGACAGGTTTTCCTCGCTTTTTACACTTAAGCGTGTGTTAGCTTATTGTTTCCGTTTTCTACGGTCATTGAAGGATGGGAAGGTTGTCGGATCTCTGCAGTCGTCTGAGACTACCGCAGCTCTCATGTTTTTAGTAAAACATGTGCAGCTCAACTTTTTCGGTGTAGAGATCAATCATTTGAGAGAGGGACGTTTGAACTCATTGCCAAAATGTTTGCGCAAACTTTCGTTATTTATTGACAGTGCGGGTATTGTCAGGGTGGGCGGTCGCTTGGCAAACTCTACCATCAAATTCGCGAGAAAACATCCTATACTATTGCCCCGCTCCCACCGGTTAACAGTTTTAATAATTGACGAATATCATCGAAGATTTTTACACCCAGGTGCCCAAACGTTACAAAATTTAATTGCGCAATCATTTTGGATTCTGTCGCCTAAGCGAGCGATCCAGGCAGTGATTGGGGGTTGTGTAAAATGCTTTCGCGCTAACCCTAATCCAGCATCTGCGCCGCTCATGGGAAATTTACCATCGTGTCGTATTTCGCAAATAAAGCCTTTTTCGAGTGTCGCTATCGATTATGGGGGACCCTTTGATATCGCATTTGGGCGTGGTCGCGGTGCGAAGACATACAAAGGCTACATTTGTGTCTTTGTGTGTACGAGTACCAAGGCCATCCACATAGAGCTTGCCTCGGAATTGTCAACAGAAGCTTTCCTCTGTGCTCTGAAGCGGTTTGTTGCTCGCCGTGGTCGATGCAGCAACATCGTTTCTGACCAGGGACGAAATTTTGTCGGAGCCAGCAATTATCTCGGTTCGCTTATGAAAGATGCCGCAGATGCGCAAGAAATCAAGTTTTCATTCAACCCACCAGGTAGTCCGCATTTCAACGGCTTAGCTGAAGCTGGGATCCGCTCAGTCAAAACTCACCTCGCTAGAGTTGTAGGTAATCAGAGGCTAACCTATGAAGAATTTTATACTATTTTGACAATCGTCGAATCTATGCTTAACAGTCGTCCACTGACACCTGTTAGCTCAGATCCGAACGATCTCTCGGCTCTAACTCCAGGTCATTTTTTGACCCTGGAACCCTTGTCAATTGTCCCAGAGGAAAACTTTCTCGATCAGACTATAAGTGTTTGTCATCGTTGGAAAATGATACAAAAAATGCATCAAGATTTTTGGCGCAGATGGCACGCTGAGTACGTCCATACCTTACAACAAAGGATGAAATGGAACAAGGTCAATACAAATATTGTCGTCGGTGCCTTGGTTCTGTTAATCAGCGAACAGACGAGTCCTTTAAAATGGCCTCTTGGACGCATCGTCGCTCTACATCCTGGAGCGGACGGTGTGTGTAGGGTGGTCACAGTCCAGACAGCAACTGGTCAGTACAGAAGACCAGTCGTGAAGCTGTGCCCATTACCACTGTCAAATTAATTATCTCTTAATACTACCACTTAGCATAGTTCCTTAGTATTAAGTAATCTGTCGGACTCTAACGTTACTTGTATAGTAAATACTACATATTTAGGTGAGCGGTATGTTCAATATTGCTATTGAATATCGGTTTTTAGTTCGTAACTATATCAGTCTTTAACTTCCGTTAGATGTAGCACTGCACTATTGACTTCCGTCCGCCATTAATCATGTTCGTTCGTTAGATTTTGCACGAGTCGCGTGTCGTTGCTCATTAAAATTATTGAAAATTAGTATAAAGTCACATTTCGGTCACTTAAAAATAATTAAAATTAGTGCGAATCACATTGTGCGTGTGAGAATTGTGGTGGGCCGAGGAAAGGCAATCCTTCGGTGGTAAGATACGGTAAGACGGGTACCTGCGCGTTGTCTGAAGCCAGGAGACAGGCCTAGGAGAGCTAGCCTTGGATTCACACGAACCTCATCAAAATTCAAGGTATGTGATTGCGCACTCTTTCTGATAGGATTTGTTTTGTTTCGATATATTCAAACATAAAATATTGTCGTGGTTTTCGAAAGGTATAAAGATTTTTTAGTTCTACAGTCCATTCTTAATTAAAATCAAAGTTAACAAGTAAACAATCCTCTTCAATTTTAACCGCGTTCGATTCCCAGTTATGCATGAGATATACGAAAAAAAATTGAATGCAGTTTTTAATAAATCTAAAATCGACGCCATCATGGTTCCTAAGAGCAGATTTCCCAATCTCTTATAGTTTTCGTTTTCTCCCTACTGACCCATTATGATTGATCATCCTGTATATAATGTATAAATAATATAATTTGCTCTCTATATTGAATGCAACAAATAAATGGTCAATACATCATTATTTTATTTAATCGTTGATAACCCTCGCTAGCGTCGATGCGACAAGTGAGCCAATTCATTTTCACCGTTATTACACAACCCCAACGTTCCGTTTGGCTTGAAAGCCGTGAAAAGGGCTTGCAGGCTTCGTAGGTATCGCTACGGTCGGCCGTCTATAGTACATTACATCAGAGGCCGGGAAAATGAGGATTTCCGGCCAAGTAGGTATATACGGCCGAGCGAGCGTGCGAGCGAGGCCGGATAGTGATACGAGGCCGGGAATCCGTTTTCACGACGAGGCATGTATAGTGCTTTTCTCAAACATACAATGAAATAAAAAAATATACTTCAAAGAATAACACTTAATATTGTTTGTCCGATATTTTCCGAATTTGACCGAATTTTAAAAATCCGATTTCAGATTCTGACTCAGGAGCCCCAAAAACCCTCGGATACCGAATTTCAGCCTCCTAGGACCAATTTGAAATTTTCTCCATACAAATCGTTTTTTTTTTCGATATTTTCCGAATTTGACCGAATTTTCGGACAAGATTTCAGATTCATATTTTTGAGCCCCGAGAGCCCCCCGATACCGAATTTGACCGAATTTAAAAAATCCGATTTCAGATTCTGACTCAGGAGCCCCAAAAACCCCCGGATACCGAATTTCAGCCTCCTAGGACCAATTTGAAATTTTCTCCATACAAATCGTTTTTTTTCGACCTTTTCCGAATTTGACCGAATTTTCGGACAAGATTTCAGATTCATATTTTTGAGCCCCGAGAGCCCCCGAATCCGAATTAGACCGAATTTTAAAAATCCGATTTCAGATTCTGACTCAGGAGCCCCAAAAACCCCTGGATACCGAATTTCAGCCCCCTAGGACCAATTTGAAATTTTCTCCATACAAATCGTTTTTTTTTTTCGATATTTTCCGAATTTGACCGAATTTTCGGACAAGATTTCAGATTCATATTTTTGAGCCCCGAGAGCCCCCCGATACCGAATTTGACTGAATTTAAAAAATCCGATTTCAGATTCTGACTCAGGAGCCCCAAAAACCCCCGGATACCGAATTTCAGCCTCCTAGGACCAATTTGAAATTTTCTCCATACAAATCGTTTTTTTTCGATATTTTCCGAATTTGACCGAATTTTCGGACAAGATTTCAGATTCATATTTTTGAGCCCCGAGAGCCCCCCGATACCGAGTTTTAGCCGCCTAGCACCAATTTGAAATTTTGAAAAAAAAAGTCGCCATCTTGAATTTTTTTTTCCACAAGTGTCTAACAACCAACCTTTAAAAACAAAACCTGCTTTTTGTCAAACCAGCCAGCTGTGTGAATGACCTTGTTGTTGAAACAAAAAAAAAGTTACTTTGCAGGCCTAGGCCTGAAAAGCAGTATGAAATCCCTTTACAGTCCTCTCGAGTTGTTGCGCCCAAAAACCGATACTTCCGAGCCTATTATAAGGAACGCAAAGACAATATTTCATTGCATGTTTGAGAAAAAACTTTTACCGCCGGCAAGCCCTTATTTTCCCGGCGTCTGCAGTAATGTACTATTTTTTATGCCAATCCAAAACTTATATGGGCCAAAAAAAAAACCGGCTAGAAAAGCCACTAATCGAAGAAAAATTTTCACATATTTGTGTGAAAATGAAAACTATTATTTTTTAATCGCTATTTTTTTTCTCTCGTAGTAAATTCTGCTCCACATGTATGGAAAATGTTTTTTCGGTATGTGGATTTTTATTAAGTACATTATCATTATTTTCACACATATTGTATGGGAATGTTTTCCTGGATTCATGGCGTTGCAAGCCGGATTTTTTTTGTCCTTTTTGCAGGTGTCTTTAGGTACCCTTAAAGACGAAAAATAAAAAAATAACAGGGTTCAAACCTAGGTGCCCTGAAAAAATAATAAAAAAATCAATAAAATGCAAAAAGATGGTCAAGATATGTAAACAGGGGGCTATACATCCAGACTTTAAGGGTTAAAGTTTGAGTACCACAGATTCCTGATCGGGTAATTCCGAAATAAAAGCTTGACAAACACACGTATATGTACTTCTATAAGCCTAATCGAGTAAAAAGAGCAGGGAGGGTAATTCCAATCAAAAAAGGAATATGTCCCTTATGCAAGAAGCGCATAAAACTCATTTTCAAGTGTATTCGGATTTACCCGAACCAATTCGGAATTGCCCGTTGGCAACGAAAAAAAAAACTAGATTTGAAATGCTTGTATTTTTAAAAACTTACATTACTTATGAAAAATTCTGTAATCGATTGTTAGGCTATATCATCTAGTAAGTAAGTTATTCACTATTTCCGTCTTAAAACCTTGCCATACTGACTGGTTCATGGAGACACTTACACCTTACCAACTAGTGCAAAAAGCATTCGGAATTACCCGAGTGCACCTTATTTTTAAACTTAGAGAAGGATCCATGCAAATATAAATTAAGTATTTAGTGAAATTAGCTAGCTAGCTAGTGGCTGAATAATTTTCATTCTTCAAAAATAATAGGATAATAACAACCCTGCAGGCTTTCGTTTGCGCAATTTAAAAAACCACCCCGAGCACCCACGACAAGTCTCAACCTGTTGCTAAAACAGCTCCTTCAACAAGTCAGGACTCGCAGCAAAAGCCTTATTGTGCAACACGTTCTTAAAGAATAACAAACTATTCTTATTTGGTTGACAAAAGATCACAATGCACGCGATAATTCATCGATACACGTGCAAACGCTTTCTCCAACGTGTCGTAACACGCAGAAATTTAACTAACTAGTTAATTTAATTACAACAAATAGCAGTCACGGTTTCAGTATTAAACCAAACTAAAAACAACCGCAATAACTTTCATCGAGGCGTCAATTAATCGCACGGCGACAGCCTCTCTAGAGATATCGTCCGACCGAACCCGATATGCTAATACTACGCTATTAAAAAGTAGCCGCGATACCGCTAGCGCCCAGTCGTCATAATTACCAGAACTCCGAGATCTATAATACGTAGGTAGCGATAGCGAAGTGGTCCGGTGTAATAATACCATACGAGGCGTGCTCGAAGGACCCGTGAGAAATTTCGGCAGATGTACAATTCTTGACGCGGTACGACGAGTGAACGCTTATCTTTTTTTCCTTTCGAGTTTTAATAATACAGCGTTCGCTCCGGTATCGACGACGCTGCTGCCCGTGAGTCATCTCGCGCTATTCTCCAGAACCAATAGATCGTATGTTCTCAATGTTCAACGAACACATCCGACTAAATAGGCACTGAGTTGCATTATTGTTACCGCTGCACGTGTTCGATCCAAAGCCTCGGACGCAGCGCTCGGGTTAGAAAGGATTTTTTGCAACCCTTATTTCCAATTCCGCAACTCTTGCAAAATTTGGGTTAATTTTTTTTCGGTTTCCAATTTCAAATTCGGAATGCTTTCAAGACACGTGCATTTCAATTGTTACTTCGAAATGTTCGGAGAAATTACTATACGTCTCACCATAAAAGGTAGCCACGTGCAATGGTTTCGAAAACCAGAAGGGTCAATTAAATCGGGAGGCACCTCGGCGGCAGCTATTGAACTGGAGTAATTATGATCTATAGCTAATTGAAGATTGTGCTCGGCTGAGTTGATTAGTTTTCAATTACAATTAAATTGCTATTAAGGCGCTGCACATGATATAAACTCAGCAAAAGCAATTAGAAGTACATTAACGGAGTTTCTCAGCTCAATACAGATCGGAGGCCATTACTGGTTTCTCTTTCGTTATTTCTTCACGTTTATAGCGCATTTAGGGTGCCCTGTAATGAATCTTGGATACCAATTAAAGTGATCTCAATAAATATAGTATGAGACCATACCGCTTAGTAGATAGCTTGCTGCCATTTATTTTATAATATCGTTTGACCCGAGGGCTCTGTTGAGAAATCTTGCCCACTTTATTATTGGCAATACATTTGCTTACTTAAGACATTAACTCTAGCTAATACCTACCTCACATCTTTGTCTGCATTTTCAATCATACATTCTAGATACATTTAAGCCATTTGATTCTACTTAAGTCATCGACTCATCATACCTCTCTGTTTCAAAGACCACGATGAAATGAGGATTGTCTAGTGGTCGCAAAGACCCAAAACATCCTCCAAATCTCATTTCTTTAACCCAGATCTTCACAAGTTTAGCGACTATCATGATACTATTGCTTGGTACTTATAAAGAATGCTAGAGCAGTTTTGTGTCTTAATAAAATGATAGAAGCATAACATACGCGACCTCACTCAATAACCGCACGCATTAGAATAGAACATCATAGATAGGTACCAATCAACGTCACCATTATAACTCTGACCCTAGTTCCCTGTTGTTCCTTAACTAGTATGACTACAGTTAGTCTGGTGGGTAACAATACGGCACCTGTGTATATCGATGATATCACCCAGTTTGCTTGCACAGATGTAGGCAAACAGTTATCGCAGCCATTTGCGTCAGAGTTGTGAGCTGGCGCGAGCGCGGTTAAGGCCCATCTTAGCTTTTCGATAAAATTATATCAAGGCTTATTAATATACGGTATTCGTATGCTATGCCCGTGACTCCACTTCCGAAGAAAGCCCGAAAATGTCGACCTCAATCATTAAAAAAAAATAACACAATATTTCATAGGTCCAAGGGTTTTGTGTTGAGTTTTGGCAAGTACGCCAGTAAGTTATCAGTATTTTCTTGTAAGTTTCGTGCAATATTAATTTTCTACGAAGAAGGTCCTGAAATAATCCGAAATCTAAACGAGACGGTAGTATAATAGTATAGTTATACCTACTTCATAATGTCATCGTGATATTTGACATCATGGTTTTAATTACTATACAACAAAAAACACTGAATCATCGAAAGCAGGATCGTAATAAAAGACGTAGTATTTAATTTAACAAGCACTTTGCTATTTGACAAAAGATCGTTTCCAGAGACCTTTACAGCAATATGAAAAGCACTAAAATATTTTCAACATAATATAACATTTTAAGCAGATTTGCATCCCGATAAAGTAGCACGCATTTTATCTGTAGCTACTTTTATTCTTTACAATGTAATTACATTTTGCTGCCGGCGTTTTGCATAAATACCGCATTGTAAGTCACTTAATTTATGTTTAAAGCTATAAACAATTGCGCATTCCTTTAAGTCACTTCTCTTGTTTACTACTAAATAACATCGCCTTAAATAACTCAAATAAGTGAATCATTCGCGATACAGCTAGAGTACATAGATTGTTGACAACTGGCATTATACAACCTTAATTTTTTGATATTGAGAGATAAACACATGAACAACAACATACCAACGAGTGACTCACAAAAACATTATATCTGATATTTGATTCAGTGTAATTTAAGGGAAACTATCTACATGTTGCGAAAACTGTTGAACATGTTTGCTGATATCACGAGTAGAAAGTTCCAAATTTAAATAGTTTATTTTTACTATTCACTTAGCATTCCTAGGTTTACATTGCAGTAGCACTTTCGCAACGCACTTCAGGCCACATTATTTACACAGCAACTCCAGCACTAGCACAGAACTTAGATTGTTTTCTTAATAATCGAATTAGAAATACTGGGCACTGATACCGTTACTTCCTGTTTGAAGGTACAAAAATAACTAAGCACGAAAGGTAATAGCATCAAATTTTATACTAACATCACCCTCGATTTGCGAAATCTTCCCACGGACCCTAATAAATGGCTTACTTTGACCTATAAAGATATTGTCTTACGGTGCCATTGTCTTGCAAATACTTCCGACTCCCCTATCTCCTTATTGTTAGAGTCTTTTCCTGGTTGCAGTTCACGGAGTAGCCGCTAGATGGCGCTGTGATAAACGAGGGCTTAAATTTGGAACGTGTTCTATTAAAATCGATTGAAAATTTATTTTTCAACAAAACGTTTTGTTTTGTTCTGGCCAACATTTCCTTCGTGTGTGCATACAACGTAATTACTCTTATCTTTGCAAATTGCCTAATAATTACACATAAATTGAAATAATTAAAGGCATGCATTAAATGACTGAAGATGACTCAAATAGACGTGTCCTAAAGTAATTGTAATTATTAAGTATTAGGTAAGTACTTATCACGTATTATAACCAAATTGCCAATCACCTAGCATTCTCCCAAAACCCAATTAGTATATTCCCCTACAAAAAGTATGACAAACGGTAGTATAAGTGGTATGTAGTGTACAAACAACAGTCAATTCATTCATTAAGTTCAAACAAAGGGCATGCAGCACGTGGCCGTCGCACGCGCAACTATTTGTACCACGAACTACGCCAAGGACTGTTTGAGAGCGGAATAAAATAGTTTACTCAAGATACTTATGTTTATGCAGATTTGAGTGCTGCACTGAGACGGTTTTGAGAGCATTCCACATGGAAGTATTTGCACTTTCGATTTTTTTACCACTTTGGGTGGCAACGCATTATCAAGTACCGTGTCTGTATATTACCGGTGTCTGTACTGTATATTGTTATATATATCAATATATATGAGTAAAGTAAGAAAGTAGATAGATAGAAAGAAAGTTCTCCATTACTTTCACGATTCATATAATTTTTAATTAAAACTTTACTGCACAAAAAAACTACAAATGGCGGACATATTGCCTTAAGGCATTCTCTACCACTCCACCTCTGGGTTAAACAGAAAAATGTAGTCGAATCAAGACACGCAGAAGAGTTAGACATAAAGAGTAATATATACATAAATCAGTCAACTAACTAATATATTGCATATGTAGGTACTACTTCCATTTACAATGATATTTTCTTTCATATTATACTCGTCTACACTACAAATTTCTTAATTTTTCAAAAACTTTAAGAGGGTGCCCTTGCATGAAGCTACAATCTAAACACATACCTAACTGTAAAGGCACCTTGTAAAAATACATATGATTCAATGTACAATTAAAAGAAATGTTTTTACCAATGAGTCATATCTGTGCCTCGTGCCTATACTATTTATTTGCAATTGAATAATTTATTGAGCATTCAGTACAGCCGTTACATAAAAATATATTCAAAGCAAAAATATGACGCGGAGAGATGACATCACCCGCGAATTTTATTGTTCATATGATTTTTTTCTTATGCTCCATTATTTAACGGGTAAATGTTCAATATTGCAAGTTCATTGAAATTACCAAAATCAAACCAGGGCAAAAAAAAAACGTTGCTAATTACTAAACGAAACTACAATTAGAATTTTAATAAGAGTTGTTCGTTTAAAGTCGACGCATGAAACAAAACGTTTATCGATACCATTTGCGTGCCTATAGAGTGAAATCTCTATAAAAACGTAATAGGTAACTTTTTCCTCAATACTCCAAATATAAACTTCAAAATCTTAATATGTCTAAGTATTCAAAACCACGATATCATTAATGTGGTAATTGGCAATCATGACACGGTCCCGTACTGCATACGGACCGGTGTGGCCGAGCCGTGGGATCGTGGGAACAACGACAGTTGCGCGCGCCACACCTGCCCTCGGTAAAAAACACTTCGAAATTTTAAATTCGGAACAATTTGCCTGACCTTGGCAGTCAACTTTTTTTGTAATTGATTGGATTTGTTGTTTTTTAGGAATTATGCCAGTACTTTAACTTATAAATAATTTATTAATTTTCGTGAAAATAGTTAACTTCCTCGAAAATTTGCTAAAAGGAAATCTATCGAAAATAATATACATATTATTAGGTATTTATATTAATTCTCATAATTTTTGAGAGCCAACACTTAACATAGACACTTTGATTTGATATTGGCATAATTTAAATACTTATTTGCAAATTTATACGTTTTTGCGTAATCGTATACTAGAGTACTAGTTACTACTTAGTAGAAAATACTTACTAGAATCATTTTCCGCAAAAGTAACATTTCTAGTACATTCAAGAACATCTTCTTATACTGGCTGAAAGAACTCAAAAACATGCATCAACAGAGCCATTATATCGGTTTTCCTTATCTGTATTTACGCGGGCATCATCCCATAGATCCGCTAAGTCCGAGTTTTTTTTCCACAACCGTTGATCACGCGTACGCCCGCTCGCGCCATATGTCGCGTGGATCGTGGGAACGGATCCTGGCTGAACGCAATGTGTGCCTGTGCCCTCTCCTTTAATGAATACACGCGTTCCAAATATGAATTCAAAATGCGTCATAATAAAGCTCCATTTATTGAATGCAGCTTCTAGAATCTTTAACGGATAAACGAATATAGACCGTATTTTGTAGTGAGCTGTTTTTAATTTCGATGGTTTTGTGGACTTGCATGAGTAAAGCAGTGTTTATTTTGCACATGCCCCGTGTTGATTGACTATAATTTATGATTACTTAGTCTCTAAGTGCTCTTGAAAGAAAGTTTTATTTTTATTATAACCTTACATTGAACAATATGCTGTAAAACATTAACGAAATGTTTTATGTAAAACTGTAAAATTTTGAGAACGTCGGATACCTAACGATTAATAAAATGCATTATTCCAAGCGAAATCACATTTTGCAACACTTTAAGAAACCATCCAGATTCTTTGCTTATCGTTATTATTCTTAAATTATACATACGTCGTTTCTTCACGTGTGCTTACATAAATATCGCCTTTATAATGGCACAAAAAAACTCAAGATAGAGGGGTAGAGCGCAACTGGCGTGGGCGATCGTGGGAACGCGACGAGTTTCAAATATAGAACGCCTTAGAAAAGGTGCAATTCTTTTTTTTTCTCGACGCGTTTTTTCTTTTTATCTCTAATGGCGGCTGTAGTGGCGAGTGGATTTTGAAATTGGAACCCTTGAAATTTTGTCGAGATATATGGCATTTACGTGTTTAGCAAAGAGTGTTTGTTTGAGCGTCGCGTTTCGGTTTTTTACAGTTTTCGTAACTCTTTACGATTTTTAGCTTTTTTACCACTATCCTGTTTTGGAGGGAATTCAAAAACTTTTAAAAAGAATATCGTTCGCTAAACTGAAGTTTCGTATAGTCGTTCCGGTAATACTATACATAACATTTATTATTACATAGTTAACTGTATGTGTAACTTTACAGTTTATTTTTTTAGGTATTGCATGAAGCGTTTCAAAATTTAGCATACTTGTCATAAATCACATTTATAAGCGCACATTTTTTATCCCATCAAATAAGATCCCGAACAATCGCGTCAATTCAAGTTCTGATGCGATTCCACACTTAACCCTAGATCCACGCATCTGCCGTTACAAAAGAAACCCTCACATTATGCTAGCACGTATTTTTTCTTGACCTCAATCGGCCTTTATACCCCAGGGGCGAATCGTGGGAACGGTCTTGCACAATCCTCCGTTTCCTTGGCCATATGCGACAGAAAAAAGTGCAATTATTTATTCCCCCTCGAAGAAAGGGGAGTTGTGAGAACGTGACCCAACAATAAGCTTCCTGGCTTGATACACACGACAGTACTTACACTACAAATATAATTTTCGGCCTTACACGCTTGCGACGAGATCCTATATTCCGATAGCTCATGCGCGTATTCGGTGTTCAACAAATATTCTAACAAACAAATAGGCAGTTTGGATGTATTTTTCAATAACAAAAGCAATTCTACGCTCAAACTATAGGGTCTAATATAATTTGAAAATGTACAGCGACTTAGGATGTTTCTTGCGGGATTTCGCGTAGTTTCTTCAATATAGATTAGTTTACGTTGAATGGCATTACGCGTGACCTTTACATGTTCGATTGTATGAAAATGATAATCGATCCCGCTCCGTTACTCATTCGATTCTTTGGGAACTTCTCGCGTGCGCGTATTGTTACGTCACTTTTTATTCTCGCGCATTGTTTTTATTTTATGACCGGTAAATTATACCTACCTACACCCCGGAAACTTAACCTCCGCGAAGGTTCCTGGTTAAGATAAAGGGGTATGTCCACTGGAGATAAAGGTGTCATGACACCGGTGCCAAGGGTGCCAGGACCATTAGCACGCTTAGACTTATCTGACTACGCAAAACATTGGAGACGCCTTCCTACTTCCTTGTTATAGATTTATGATATGATAATCACTCGATTTATGGATATTATCTAGCTTCCCTAGTGGCAACATATTAATCATCATTACATTAACGAAATTTGTGTTAGCGTAATTAAATGATTACGTTAGACATGAAATGTTGTTTCGACGATGCTGATTTTTTGCATCTTTCCTTGGAATTCATTACTTGAGCCGAGTTTCAGTAACTTTCACATTTCTTGGTTATTATCTCGTCTTAGGGCAGTTGTCTTAGATAAATAGATCTAGAAACGTCTTCTAAATTTACACGGTTTTACGGTATAATACGAATTCATTACTTTTCTGTTCAACATTTTCTCACTAACATACTCGTAGAACTTAAAAGTTCCCACAAGGATTACTAACATTTTCTATTGAAAAATAGTTACACGAAGCCTTCTGGCTACATATAGGCATCGATCAACCTAGAAAACATACCGGGAATTGATTGGCATGTAGATTTGCTACTTATGGCGAACTCTGGGGACTAGAAAAGCGAATAGAAATGGCTTAACACAGTTTAAATTAAGTTAAAAACTTTAAAAAAATTATTTAAATAAGAAAAACTAAAAGAATGGGCCCCGTTTTTAACTCGGGTAGCTGTCAGATATATTTTCAGGATTCACAATCAGAAAATGTAGAGTATTTTTTCTTTGAAAAAACTAAAAGAATGGGCCCCGTTTTTAACTTGGGTAGCTGACAGATATATTTTCAGGATTCACAATCAGAAAATGTAGAGTATTTTTTCTTTGGCTTCGCCAAAATAACAGTATTCCGCTATAATTCGGGTATTGTATAATAGCGCATTGGTGCATCATTGCACGACCCGCGCCTGCCAAATCAACAAATTACTTTCTCCATTATATTATGACAAAGGACTTATCCCAACTAGCAAAGTTTTATCTTACAAATATCCTAAGACCAAATTTTCTTTGCTCTTACAGTACACTTTCAAACGTCTTTAAGTGTGGAATTGGGCGCACTTTATGAGAGCATTTCTGCTTATAGTTGTTGTATAATGGTCTTATTAAGTGTGTTTTTAATCCTAACATCATCTTGCTAATGCTGTTGTAAGAAAAAATAGATTTACAAGTATCTTACAGTGGCATGCTGTAAGGTTAATAAGTCTTTGAGTACTCTTACTAATGCCGTTGTAAGTGATTATCCCCTTATATTCCGCTCTGTGATCTCATTGTAAGAGTATTTAGCACAACCTGTCGAAGAGGGTAGAAAACGTGTTCGGTTAAAGTGAAATATTAAAAAATATAAAAACCCAGGTAAGTCTACTATGTTTTTATATGTACTCTTAGTAATGCTAACTGTTATTTCTTTGACTGCAATTTATTCTGGTATTATATTGATGAACAACTTGCGAAGTACATTTCCTCGATAGTTTTGTAATATTATTAACAATATTTTCACAGGCCCTTCTGGAGTGTCTCTAAAATATTAATTATTTGTTAAATTATTTGTGAAATTGACATGTGTTTCAATAAATGACACTGTAAAAACAGTTAAAAGTACAATTACTTTTGTTTGAGATGCATGTAAGGCTGATATTTCTTATTTAACACTCGTTAAGTCAATGTTAAGCCTTTCGCTCTTGTTAAACACTTATCTGAGGCTATCTACCTGTGGACATGGTGGCCATGTTAATGATTTTAGGGTTCCTTATGAAATTACTGTCAAAATTGACATGTTGTAGTATTCATTAGTTGAAGTTGAAGATAATGTAAATTTAATTACTTGCTTTAGAGTCGCAGTTATAAACTTGTGTCACAAGCCGCATCATTACTTGAATAATCTGTCTGATTTTCGTCCTCAAAACTAGGTACTGTAATTTTTAGTTGTACGGAACCATCAAACAAATCACTAGTTTCAACGTTGGATAAGAATAAGAATAAGAATAAGAATCATTTATTTCTCAGAATATGGTGCTTGAGTGATGTTACAATTTTATTTCCCGTACCTTCATATTCTACCAGTAAGTACTGGCGTAGAAACACAATAAAATAAAATAAAATGACTAAATTGACATGCATGAGATACACATAAAATCATAATAAAATCAAAATTCATTTGCAATAACATTGTAAAATTGGTAGCCTAAAATTTTAAATAATAATAAAATGTCACTAAAATAATATTAACAATCATGTCGCAATAGCCTAAAATTTTAAATAATAATAAAATGTCACTAAAATAATATTAACAATCATGTCGCAACAGCATAAGAATGTAAGTTGAATAATAAAATTAATATAAATGTCTTTCTTCCTTATAATTTAAATATTCATCAACTTTATAAAAACATTTATCAAGTAACCAGTTAGTTAGGTTAGGTTAGGTTAATGGATCTTGTCAAGACTTGTGAAGACTCTGGCTTTTGTACTAATTCAGCCAATTTTTTATTTACTTTTCTTCGATATGCTCCACCTCTTTTGAATCGCTTCCATTTAAGTATGTAAATCATTTTTTTATGAAATGATCTCGGCAAAATAAATTTAGGTTATATCAGCCATGCGATACTCTTAATAAAGACTGCCAAAGGTTCTTGTAAGGAATATTGATCTTATAAAACACTTATAACACGCTCCTTCTCTTACATCTGGCTTAGACAAGACCAAATATACTTTAAATTGGTTGGTTTTAAAGAAGTTGTATACAAGGCTTTAGTAAGAGCAAGAAGTCTGATAAAACACTTACTGCAGACTCAACTAAGAACGAACTGACTTCTAAGGTGCTTTACTAACTGCAAATAATGATCAAGACAATTTAGTCTTATGAAATGCATTTGTAAAACCTAAGTTTTGATAAATATTTTCTAAGAATTTCTTATAAACATCTACAAGAGTACATAATAAGTTAAAATTACATAAGACTAATTAGTCTTATAAAATGTACTTGTAAAACCTTGTTCTGATAAATGTTTAAGAAGAATTTCTTATAGACGTCTACCAGATTACTTAATAAGTTTAAATATTCTCAAGACCAATTAGACTTATAAAATGCACTTGTAAAACCTTTGTTCTGATAAATATTTTATAAGAATTTCTTATATACGTCTACAAGAGTGTTTAACAAGTTTAAATGTTCTCAAGACCAAATAGTCTTATGAAATACACTTGTTAGATGTACATACCTTCTTAGTCAGGATATATATAAACCTTTTATAATGTCTTGGTTCTTGTAAAGGCATGTTTATACAGCAATTTTGCTAGTTGAGATACCTACTTCATTTTCACCATTTTCAAAAGATCATCACTACATAGTATAAAACAAAGTCGCTTTCTGCTGTCTGTCCCTATGCATGCTTAGATCTTTAAAACTACGCAACGGATTTTGATGCGATTTTTTAATAGATAGAGTGATTCAAAAAGGAAGGTTCATATATATGAATAATACATGCATAATTTATGAGCAAGCCAGGGCGGGTCGTTAGTCAATTTTAAAATCAAACTTAGTTGCGAAAATTTAAACTAGAACGTATCCACTCGCTCAGTTCCTGTCCCATGTTTGGCGCGCGTTGGTAATTCACGGCGCGCGGCGTCGCACGCGCACAGTGTCACGGCGTATCGCGACTGGATCGCGCGCTAGCGCAATGTAATACGATGTATTTGTAGGTACTGCATTTTACATTTCGTATTCCTTAGAAAGATTTAGCTTTACAGCTTGTCTGTGGATATTATATACTCGTGATAATTAGTTACTTACATATATACCTAGTTAGTGATTTTAAGGCCTAATTTTGTGACAACATTCCGCCGCTTGTTTATGCTTGTAATCTCTGCGTTTATCGTCTCTCAGTTTTAAAGTATGCGAGTGCGAGAGTGACGGATGCTTTACATTTATTTAGGTGATGCTTTCGCTGACGCATTCGGTAGCTGAATTTATTGACTGATTATATACTCTATTATTGTTTACGAAAAAATATATAAAAGTCAATTCTCCGAGATTCGCAACAGACGTGTGACTTAGATCTTACAAAACAGTGTAGAATTTTTGGAATCGCAATAAAAAAAGTGAATATTAAACCTTTACCGCATACGAAGCCATATATGGCAGATATGAACTTGGACCTTATTGGCACAGGTCAAGGTTCAAATTCAAACAATTTTTTTTTTCTATATGCGGTAAAGGGTTAAGTTATTTAGTACTAATATAATTCGGCACATTCTAGAAGTTACGTCAAGTTTTTAATTGCAATATGTGTACCTATATCTTCTATGTATATTAAAACCAATAAAACTGTAAAAAATATTCGAATCATCCGGAAACTGATTATAGATAATACTGGAAGTGTGAAGTTTTACGAGAACTTGGAGGATATAAGTATTGACCTCCAACCATTTCTAAATAATTGATAAGCTGTCAACCCGCACTAGCTTGAGTCACTTTAAGGAGAATGCGTGGGTTTGTCTCCTTATTGGTATCGTGCTTGTTATATATCAGTAAAGTGGCACATTAAATATGTGCCAGTATCTTTAAGGGCAGCAAAGATATTGTATGCATGAATTAAATGGATTCGTGACTCGGCGCAAATGGGCGCCTACTTCAATGTCTCGCATAAATAAAAAGAATCACCAGCCACGACGCTTTACACCAATTAGGTGTAATTGCATGGCCCTCTAACGACGCGAAACGTCATGGGCATTACTCAACTCTCCCAGAAAGAGCCATTTCCGCCACTTTCATTGCTGATATTTTGCAATCGGTACGTGCTGTGCGGGCACTTTATTTCATTGGCACGAGTGTCCGGAGTAGAATCACGCGCCGCGGGCGGCGAGGGTATCAGAGGGGGAGGCGAGGCGAGGGGGGAGAGTCTGGCTCGAGCCCGACCGTGGGAACGCTCTGCCTTCGTCGTGTCGCACGTGCTCAGGCTACCACAGCCGCCGCGACGAAACGAGACAACCGACACACAATCTCCGAGCCAAACAAAGACAAACAGAAAAGAAAACGACAATTTGTGGACGTTCGAAATTCGAAGCCGCAGCGTGAAAAGGACAGGTTAAGAATAAAACTGTAATGGAGATGTAGATTTATATGATGCTGCGAGCGTCGCTACCACTCTTGGCGGTCGTTTGTTACTGGTAATTGCTACCAGCGCTGCAGTGGCATTACTTACAACGAAATATATTGAGTAGTCGTAGGCCTATCTTTAGCCGCCATTTATGGGCACTGGTCAAAAATGTAAGATATAATTATAGGAGCGCTTTAACATGGAGCTGAATTCGTAACTTGCAAATGGCAAGGAAAAATAATTATTTCACAAATGTTTTGTCACTATGTCACTTATTCTACTTAATGATACATGTACAAGCTTTGCTTAGTTTGGGACTAGGTCGATTTGTGTATGATTGTCCCTTAATATTTATTTATATTTATTTTATTTTATTTATGTCAGTAAACGTCCTAATAGCGGTGGTAGCCTAGTGGTTAGGGCATGCGACTTTTAATCCGGAGGTCGCGGGTTCGAACCCGGCCCGTACCAATGAGTTTTTCGGAACTTATGTACGGAATGTCATTTGATATTTACCACTCGCTTTTCGGTGAAGAAAAACATCGTGAGGAAACCACCTAAGCCCAATAAGGCCTAGTTTCCCCTCTGGGTTGGAAGGTCAGATGGCAGTCGCTTGCGTAAAAACTAGTGCCTACGCCACATCTTGGGATTTAGGTAGCCGACCCCGATTGAGAATTCATTCTCTACAATATGGGACAAAGGCTAGGAGGATGATGAGTAAACGTCCTAATATGTAACAACCTAATTTCTATCAATAACCGCCTCTGTCGCAGCTTTATTACTCTACTGTAGACGACAGTATCGAATACCGGGAAATTTACCTAATTTTATATTTTGTACAATTCTAGCCGTTTACTAAAAATGGCATGAAGAGGAAGAGATTAAAATACGAGATGCTGGCTGTTAGCCCTAAATACGCTAACCCCAAATAAATAAGATAAGGACAAGGGAATGATGAACACTGATACGATATACTTGTAGTACTTTTAGCCAGTCGATTTAACATGACATAAACAAGGAAGCCGATAAAAAATGCCACCTTAGTCGACCTTTGGCACGCCATGTGGCGACATGTGGTGAATCTCAGCACTAGCCAGCCAGGTCGGGTTACAGCACATTTGGTCGCCACACTGGAGTCGCCAAATGTTGCAAAAAGCCAATCATTGATGGCGCAGTGCCAATGGAGCGTAAAGCCGACGGGTTACGATAACATGCCTTACCTACGTCGAATCTGGTGAAACGCGGCTTATGAAAGCGCCATACAACATTACCATTTCTACTAATTCTACTACTATTTGCAGACCACTTTTTTACTCATACTCATACTTACTCATTTATTGATAAAAGTCAAAATCTTATAGCTATTAAATGATTATTTTAATACATTTAACAATTTCATTGTTATTTTTTATTGTAGATATTATATTACAATAGGTTTTATCAACTGACCTGTGCTTGCAAGACAACAACAGTTGCACGCGCAACGCGCTGCAACTTTTTCTCGCCCTACAAGTCTGTAGTTCACTGTGACTGTGACTGTGTCTGTTGTCTATAGATATACCTACGACTCATTCCTTTGAATACAGTGCTCAGTGCGATACAGACAGATGAAACTGTTATCACGCGAGAAGCGAACTTGCACCCAGATATCCTACCCTGCCTGGTATCTATCCTGATGGCTATCGATCGAATATGTAGCTAGCTGTTTCAGTAGAACAACCTATTCAATCTTGCGACGAAGAAACTAAGTTTTAATTGTCAGGAGGAGAAAACCTGATTAAGCATTTGATAATATTTTTAAGTAGGTTTGTGTTATCCAAAATGAAATGTCCTGTGTTTTAATCCATACCTTTACGCCTATTTCGCATCGAAATTCCAAACGTCATCACAAACTGGTACGCATGTAATATCAAGTAAGTTTTTTTTTAAGTAAGGTGGTTCATAGTTTAAACGCACTAAAGTGCATTAATTAAACTGATAAACAGTGATTGATAACGAAAACCCAAAACGTAACCTGATCCTTTTACCTCGGTCACAAACTCAATATGTCTCTTACCAAATCAAAACCACCCGGGAAAGAAACAAAGTATAAGGTGACGTAACATAAGCAACTTTGTCAAAATCACTGAAACATAATCGCCCCATCCGGTCCTCGACAACCCGATTTAATAGACTGACCTACATGGTGGACAACTCCTTATGCAAAAACTGGCCAGTACGCACAACTTTTAAAAATAAGCCCTTAAGTAACAGCACTAAAATTTAAATTTGGACGGTTAAAATTTGAATTTGGAACGTTGAGAAATCTTTAAAGACACGGGATGAGCAATTTTTATTGTTAAATGAACTATAGAAGCATTCATTGGGTTGAACGAAACTAAATTGCGAACATCCGGGGTGTCTATTGACGCAGTGGCTATTTCATACCTACTGAGTCTTCTATATTGTGTATTGACGGCGAGCATAACAGGAAAATTATATCGTCTTCGGCATTCTTATATCGAACAAGGAAGCTTGCTATCAACAATGTGCAGTAATTCGATACCTTATTATCCGACGGCATCTTGTATCCGCCTCTTGAAATTCGTGAATTCCTCATCTTCGATTGTCTTCTTTTATACATGCTAAACAAATATGGTATACCCAGTTTTTGTATTTGCTCAACCGATTACGCATTGCCAAAATACACTTTAAAATAAACATATATTTTAATGAGCTGGTTTTGCTAATTTATTGCATTGATTTTCTGAAGATAATTATGAAGGTATACACTTATTATTGAAAATAAAATGGAATGCGTCGTCATCGCTTCGGTTTACACCGGTTATTAAACAGTAATCAAGACTTGAAATCTCAGAAGCATTACTCATTGGTACGAAATTAAGTAATCAGCCTCACTTACAGAAAACGTACTTAAAAACATTTCGCTTCGCAACATTTCGCTGCCCACGGCTCCCGTTTGCAAAGGGATTATTAAAAAACGGTTAATTTGCATAATAAATTACATGACATTTACAGATGCTGCGATACGACCGAGAATTATAATAAAATAACCTTCAAGGATATTTTCCTAAAGAAGTGTAGTTATTATCCTATACATGGTTTCGCGACCACATATTAATAAACAAAATTGTACCCCGAAACGAAACCAAGCGAAAAAAGCTGCTTATCGACAGATAAATTAGTATATTTCCATAATGAGCCTCCATCAATAAAAGATCATTTGCAAGGCAAAACTATAAGGTAGCACACATAGTTAATGGTCGATCATTTTAATACAGCGTCTGGCCTTACAATTTACTTGCCGTTTCAATTAACTCAAACATTGACGGGCGATCTCCGCGTGTCATTAATTTCCTCGCGTCTAACGTTAATGTCGCGTTTTTTTTTTAGTGCTACGGAGCTACGGCGTGCTACGCTGTCGTGCGTCCCGCTCTCGCGTGCGCGCGCGCAGGCCGGCACGCGCAATGCACGCGCTGAGGCCGTCTCGCTCGCACCCGCGCGCGCGCCGCTTCCTGCGCGCGCCTCCAGCCCGGCCCGACTGTGGGAAAAGACGGCAGGTGTTATGCGGGATCGTGAACAACCACGCATTACCATTCACATTATTCAACAATAAATAATAATAATAAGAAGCCGTGGAGCGAGCGGCGAGCACGCGCAGTCCTTGTCCGACGCCTCACATACTAATGGGTGACGCGCGCTTGTGTGCGTAAGATCTTAGAGGTCTTGTGAGTGTGTGCTATACACTACTTTTCTTATAGGTACTGGACTTTCTTACGATTTACGGTTTTTTACAAGCGGTTCGTGTGGGCGGGCGCGCGTCACGGATTTGACTAGAGATTATCTTTCTTTAATTGTTTAGGGATATTTATTTTTTTAAGCTTTGATAACTTTTAATCTGCCTTAATCTACTTTCATCTATCATGTTTAATTTAAAGCTTCATTTTCAGGTATCGATATTGAGATTGAATAAATTTTCTGTTTAAAATATGCCAATGTTTTTTGGTGCAACGCCAAAATGTTTGGAGCGTACATACAGCGCGTTTATGAATAATGTAAGCGGTGTTTAGGAATCAATTTGAAATACTGATTGCTTTTTAAAATTACTTATAAATATTAATGATTACTGAGATATCATTTTTTGCTGCACGTAAAATATATATTATGTAATACTTATTGATTAAAGGTTATCTACCTGTTAAGATGTTGATGATACCTAACTAAATAATTGAGATAAGTATAAATAGGTAATTAAGCAATATATGTAATGAACTTTGGCTTTAATCTTAGAGATGTGTTGTATTTAGAACATATTACATAAAAAAATTGGCATCTGAATCGAGTCGCCGTTGAGTTGTTATAATGTGCTAAGACCTTTGGGTGTATGGTTCAACAGTGGGCGTCTTTCTACCGATACTATGATGGTAATTATTTAATCAGTGTTGCCCTTTAATTTTTGAGTTTTTACTCTGAAGTTCCAAATTCAATATCGTCATGTCGCATGAAGTCGTATCCCCCCGCCCATTCAAATACAACTTCAATTTTCGAAATTCAGAGTAACCGCTCAGCCGAGCACATACGCCAGGCAATTACTCCGCGTGGTTAACTGAACACTTATAAGTGCACCATTCACGTTCCCCATTCATGTGTGCCTTCGTTAAACTCGTTACTATACACCCATTAAAGTTTTACATTGGTGTAATTATACCTTTCTCACTCTCCCAGCAACGGGAGAGAATATTTTGAATCACTCATCAGCCCTGAGCATACATCACACTAATAATTTGTACCTACCTGTATCACTGGACTCATAGAGATTTTTTTAGGCATGACTTGAACTGTATCAATGTTGATTACCCAGGTAGCAAACAGGCTGTATTAAGTGCTTATGTATCCTGCGTTCTACTTGGATAGTCCTCACTACCATTGGGTCGGACTTTACCATTAAGTATTGGAGTAGGTACAAACTCACTAACGGGAATGTCTCCGCGGCACAAAACTGATTGAGTGGCTTTAATAGACACGCTAGGCGTATGGACTGCGTCGTGAATAGATCGACTATCGGCGAATAAACTGTGCCAACGACCACGACCACCCACCACGACTTTCGGTGGTAAGCGGCGCGGCGAGCGGTTGAGCGAAAGATCCGAGCGCGACGGCCATACGAATGAGCGAGACACACGTACCGCGCACCGCTGCCGCTTGCAAAGACCGATTTCGTGGCCGGGCCGTAAGGCGGGTCAGTCTGGCTTAGCGCGGGAGGAGTAGAGGGATAGGGATACTTCGAATTACCTACAGGGATTTTTCAGCGTTAAAATACGTATGGACAGTAATTGAAGCGCGTATTTGACCTTTATTGTCATTGTGACAAAACGTGTTTCAATTTCCTTGACTGTACCTATATAGTAGGTTCCATTCAGATGTGCCTTCAGAAAAAATTGTTACACACCCATTAAAGTTTTACATTGGCGTAATTACACTCTTCTCACTATACCAGCAACAGGAGAAATGATTTGAATAACTCATCAATCCCAAGAATGCAGCACAAAATATTAGGGCATAATGATTGTTATTTTGAAATTTGTAATTTCCACGGGAAAGCTGGTATTTTTGAGAGTGGTACACAATGTACACATATGTAGAATGGACTTTGGAACGTGATACGAATTAATAGGTTACTCTGGATTTTTTTGTTCAGTTCTTGTCTTTTAATATGGTTAATTATGAAACATATCAATAAGTACAGCCAATCACAAATACATTTTTGATAACTAAATTATTACTTATGAATTGCATTTTTTTGTTTTTAATGTCGTAGAATATTTGAATATATTTTTTCAGTCTCTCAGTACAAACTCGTGTAAATTAACTTTGAGTAATTTATGATGCAACCCGTTATTTGTGAAATAAATGTATACCTACATCTAATCTATTCATTGAAAGGCTTAATGTCTAAAATTATTTTATATTCGCTGTCAGAAAAATATTTAAAAATGTCAACAGCCTACCAAGATGTAAATGATATTCACAGCCATTTTAGGACCCAAAACGATTAAAACTTTTTTTTCAGATGCTGCTCATTAGTCCTGCTATTTTTACACTGCGTAATATCAATTAGTACAACTGGCCACACACTGCAACAAACTTAACCAATCCATTTTAGCCGCTAACACAAAGTAATATGACATAGTCATTTAACGAACCTGAAGACCGTCCTATTCGTAAATAAATTATAAAATTTTAATCAGCATCATTGCCCTGCTTCAAATTAGTCGAAAAACGGTATAGTTGAGATGAACCTCAAATAAAAACATAAAAAACCAATTTGGAGCAATCAACAAGAAGTTAATTAGGAGGTTGCTTTGAATGGAACCGGAATATCTTAATTAATTTACTAATATTAACAAAGCTTAGAAAACACATTTCGGTTGTAAAATACGTTTTTATGTCGCAAAACGGTTTTAATTTGGTCTAAAAAGTGGTTTATAAATAGGCAATTGATTAAGTTTAAATCTACTTGTGTTAATAGGGATCTTTAAGAGCCTTTGTAAAAGGGCGGCAATTTTATATAAAAATATCTCCGTACCAACTGAGGAAGATTACTAATTTTATACGGGCGAAAGTTTGTGAGTATATTTGTGTGTTATGTTTGTTACTTCTTCACGCTCAAACGGCTACACCAATTTTGATTGGTATGAAGGTAGCTGACACTCTGGATTAACTAAGGCTACTTTTTATCCCGAAAGAAAATTATGTTCCTGTGGGATGAGCGGAAAACACCACGCGGCTCTGCTAGTATTTAATAAAAGAGTATTTATAAAAATGTAGAAAACATGCGCTATTTTAGGAGGTTTGATTTTGTTTGTTTAGTATAATGGTGGTTGAACTGGTTGACGAACTGTGTAATATTCTAATAAATACATTTACATGATTATTGTTGATAAACCGTTCCAACCCTCAGCTTGAATTGACGACAAAACAATACCCTAGATTAGTCATCAGAACAACATCAGTAATCAGAATTCAGACTCACTTATCTCATGATACTTCTTATTCTACCTATTAACTGATGTCATGAATTATGCCCTGTGATGAAGCACTATGATGAAGCACTACAAATACATAACTATCCGTACCTACACACTTCACCTACACTGGACAATATTCGACACCACAAAAAAATTAATAATAAGTATATATATTTCAATATTTAATATTTAATTTAATTTTCTTTTCGTGTTTGTAGCGTAGTGTTACGCCAACTCTGTCAAAGGGGCCAGTCTGAAAATCAGCGCTGGGGTACTAGCCTATCACATGCTGAGACTGGTACCCATTACCTACCAAAAATGTGCACTAACTATTAAAAATGTGTTATATTTTTTTGTTTATGCAAATTGTGCCTACATTTGTGTATTATTTACTGTACTGAAATACTTGTGTTCTTTTTGGTAATAAACATTTTTTTTTTTTTATGTTGTTGTTGTTGTCCTAAGGCACCCCGGAGGTGCAGAGGGGCTTCATAAGCTCGCGCCACGCCTTTCTATCTTCAGCTACTCCTTTAGAGTCAGACTCAGACCACGCTAACCTCTTCCAAGCAAATGAACTGTCAAACCACAGAAACTGACTCACTTTACAACGTAGACTGACTCTAAGCACGTTCCAGTTCAGTCTGATAGCTCGCTCGCCTTCAATGGTGCCGCCAAGAGTGAGATGAAGCACCATACAATTTAAAATATAATGTATGTTCTCTTTGCCAATGACAGTTTGACATACTTCATAAGGAGCCCAGCTACCGACGCTAATGAAGGCGCCAGCGACTTTATCTTTTTACCAATATTGATCATAGTTACATTGACAGACTCGACTCTTGTATTAATGAAGTATGCAAATACTTCAATTACCCCCACTTTTTACAAGCAGAGTAAAATCTATCACCCACAATTACGAAGGTTTCAATCAATGAAGCACGCATTAATACTTGACATATACTCATTGAATCCCAACAAAAACAAATTCATTTTACTCCCATAAAAAAAATTCAACATCTTTCACACGTCGTCGTAAAGATGGTTATCGCATAACGCGGGCTTTGTGAACATGAATATGAAATGTGGTCTTGTTAATGAATTTTAGCTTTCAAATGGACCTGATATAATATGTGCGTGGACGACTGTTCGAATGGACGTGCCGTGAAAAATTATAATCATCTGTAATCGGTCACGCAGCGCCGGGTAATTGAATATGTCTTGATATTCGATGAGATATAACCTGATATCGCAGTGGATATATCATTTATCAGTAGTCTAATCGTGTAAGACGAAACTGTACCTGCGGACAAAAAACATTTTCCTAGAGGTATTATTCTATACTCGTACGTAAGATTCAAATCTTTGGCTAGAACTTTGCAGGTTACGCATTTGCTTATGGCCTACATATAGCGAATTAGCATTGTCAACAAGTGTTATTATAAACATTCTGCCATTCTACTAATACGCCTGTACATACATGGGAGCCGGTAGTTGTCGGTACATACATACAATCCTATAGGTATTGTTATTTAGATTGATTTAAAAAAATGAACTGGACATCGTCAGGGGGTAAGAACCCCTCTCTCTCTCACACTCTCTCTCTGCAGCCCTAACCTCCGTTAGCTTAAGCACTGCCTCGATGCTGGTGGCTTTCTAGGTTAGGTTTATATTTATAATACTTGATGTACTTTTTATATGATATGTTTCTTTATCCTCCTCCTCCGAATTAATCGTGTATCAATTTTATAATAGAAGATTTACTTAATGAAATACCTATCCTCTAAAAGCTAAAGAGTAATTTCGTGAAATTGTAACGCAAGTTACCATTTCATTGCTTTTTTATTTATTGTGCAAATTTAAGTACTAATTAATCTCTAGATAAGTGTTACTTTTTATGACATAATCCAAAAAGCACGCTGTAAAATGGTAACTTCTGTTACTCTCGTGGAATTACCCTAAACACTACTCGTGTACGTGTATGATTGTCGCTTTTATCACGAGATATATGTATGATAAGGCATCCACGCATCGGAAAATTACGAAAGGTTTGTCCTTTTTTTTTCTATCAAACGACGAAGCTAGTTGGACTACTGATTATAAAACCCCTACTGTGTCAAGTCATTAATGAGAGCGGAAGCTGTATACTTAGAAACAGATATCTATACACTCGTCTTAATTACTCACGTTTCATATCGATTAGCCAGGAATTAAACACGCCTAGCTGCCTGCCATAATGTTAATAATATTCATATTTATGTCCTAGCTCTAATGAACAAGATATTCTAGACTCGCGCAGGAAAAATACATACATATACTCGTAAAAATAACGACTTGAAGAAATAATTCTAGTTTATTTTATGACAAGTATTCTTTCCTGCCTGTGTGGATTTATGTTGTTTGAGTTTTACATTCACGTGTAAAATCATAGTCTCTGTAAGGACATGAGTTTTTTCTACAGTCAGAAAGTTATTGTATTAAATGCTTTCCTATGATCAACTGTAAACTTGTTAGGTACTGCTCCTAAGTAAAGTATGTAATATTCAGTATGTTAACCTACTGAAAGCGTTATTACAAAACGGGACTTAATCGCGTTGAAAGGGTGTTTATTTAATTACCTCGATGTTTCAGACGTGATGTTATACATTACTTCCATGGTGTCGAAAGGACCAACAGGGACCAACCAATCGAAAGCAAACCTAACCTTATACTGCTACCAGTGCTACCGCAAATGTTTCTTCCATAGTATTTTTCTTTAAATTTAAAATATGTGTGTATCTCCCTATATAGGTAATCTTTAACACATAGCTACATTTATGTTTTCTAATACGGGTACTAAACTTACTGGCAGATTATTAACTCGTACGCCATAATTTTATTTTAAAGCCCGTTTGAGAGGAAATGAGAAAAATATTCAATTAAAAATACTAGATTAGTTCGTGTTTCTTCACTTACGCAGACTCGTTATTGCGAATGAAATAAATGAAACAGTAAAATTGTAATTAATTTTTAATATCTATCTAACGATTTAACTCTCATCTCTGTTGATTCTTGGTCCAATTTGCCCATGGTCTTTTCATTAGGTAAATACACTTTTTATCATAATTTATTCGCGACGATTCGTCTGCCACACTTAAAATAACTTTTAGATTATACGAGTATAGGTTAGTGTTTTATCGGGGTGCGCTAAAATATGTAATTGTGGAAGTAAGGGTTGAAACCTCCAAATTACCCCCAAAATGGCAGGGAATATTTTGTTTTTTTTTTACAATAAAGTACTATATAAGTACTAAGGGCCGCCATCTCTACATTCGCTGAACCCGGACAGACTTAAAAAACCCGGAAAGGCGTAAATCGCATTTTTTACCCGGACGTGACCGAAAATAATATTTAAAAAACAATGGCTTTATTTTTCATTCACATAAAAAGTGTCCGGGTTTTCGCCGGACACTCGGGGGAAACCCGGATGGACGGCAGCCCTATACATTTTATTTTATTTTTTATTTTTATTTATTAAGGCAACAAACAGTCACAATACAAAACATATAACGGTTAACAATAGTATGCTAAAAGGCCTGGAGTGCCATAACTTAAGGTTATACAAAACTAAATTTTAGTATGGGAACGGTAGACAAACATATAGGTCTTATCAAACGTACTCACAAAATTTCATGAGTATCGATTAAGAAATGCGGCCAGTAAACCGAACATTCAAATCCAAACATCCGGACATCGAAAGCTATTTTGGCGAAGCTGAAAGAGGGAATTAAGACTTAGTTACCGACACTGGTTAAAATGGATCGAATCCCATGGATTCTGTAAGAGTATGCTAATTTAGCGTTCCTCGAACACATAATAAGGAAAACCACACCACAAACGTAAAATATTCCTAGAACTTGTCAATTTACAAATCATTATACCACATAAAACCTTCGTCAGTATGTAAAAAATGTGGTCGTTAACTCAATTTAATTCTTATGACTGAAATCTCAATCTGACCAGTGGATGACCGTTGAGTCAGTTTCTTCGAACTAATCTGAGTGGTGTAAAAACTAAATGACCGGTAGTCATTAAAGAGATTATAGATAGGTGACGCGGGTGTGTTCGTATTCAACCCAATGTTTAGAATATTATTAAATATACCGCTCTGTGGGCGACAATCATGGTTAGGCGCTCGTAACGCAGTTTCGGAAGTAAGTTTATCTCATGTAAGCGCATTTTTACTTCCTTGAAATGATCTTTTCCGTCCTTAAAAGAACATTTAGAATAAGTACATACTTAGTTACATACCTATTGATATATGTAGGTAGCCTTTTTATGTGAATGCTCTATTCTGTTTCATGTGTAAAATTTTCTTTTCATGTGTAAAATAGTATTTGTCCTCTCATCACGCCAAAACGGCTCAACGGATTTTAATCAATTTTGGTACAGAGATAGCTGGATATCCAAAATTGCATACTTTGTAACTACGGTAAAGAAGAAAGTATGACGCTGCAAAATTTGCTATTCTAGCTTACCTACATAATAAAGTTCTGATTTTTGCTTTCATTATGATAGTCAGTTTGTGAAGTTAGTTAACATGAGGCTGGTTTTTAAGATTAAGTAACTGGAAAATTTGACAACGCCTGCAAAATGAGTTTAGGGAAGTGAATGAACGTTATCTAGATACTATTAGTAGATAAGCATGATACTCTTCGGCTTCATCATCACTTTCCAAGAGGTGAGATTGAAACCATTGTCGCTTGCGGTATTTCTCGACCGATACCTTCAAGAAAAGAACGTTCTTCCACCTGCAAGGACGGCAACGCACTTGTGACTCCTCTGGTGTTGTAGATGTCTATGGGTGACGGTAATCGCTTTCCATCAGGCCATCCGTTTGCTCGTTTGCCCTATGACTAAAAAAAAGCCCAGCGATAAATGTGGTTAGAATACGGAAGCGTCCGGCGGGCGGTAGCGGTCGTGCCCGTGATTACGTGAGATTAATATTACGCGGCGTGAAGTGCGCCGGCGCAGCCCGCGGTTCTAGAGATGAGGCAGTTATGTATAGGCTATAATATGTCCGTGGTCTATTGGAGAGAGCCGGCATCGTGTGCGGGATGATGTATACACTAATGTGTCGGTGGCCTAATTTCTTTTACATGGAGGGGAAGTCAGTAGGAGTTTTGACATTTTGATATTTGTTTTGTACGTACTTATATATACCAAAAAAATTATTAGTGCCTTTTTATAAACCGTAAAACTACCCAACTATAGTTCAGTCCTTACAACATGGTCCAATTTAATCCGAAAATTACTCGTTTATTATGACAATTATTACGATACGAATAGTGAACAACATAATTAAACAAACTTAACTAAAAACTTATAAAATCACTGATGGTATGGATTTTGATAAAAATAAACGAGTTTTGTTTTGGATCATAGTTGGATGATTGGACTATAGTTGGGTAGTTTTACGGAACTTATAACTGCGCCTCGCGGTGTTACCCGCTCATCCCGCGGGAACACTATATTTTTCGGGAAAAAAAATATCACATATAAACACTCTCACAAATTTTCGCCTTTATAATATTAGTTAGTGTGATTATTTTAACTTGGGCTTTAAATCTCGTTTAAAAATTGATTATTTCGATATGTTTTTCCCTTACGTTCTTTCTTTAACTTTAAACAAATAAAGACTGGTAGAGACGTGCGCCATTTGTACTGACTTTTGTTTTGTGCAATAAAGTTAAAATAAATTATATTTCTTAAAGTTGAACGAACCTTGCAACTAAAAGTGTATAATAATAAAAATAATAGGCTACAGCAGCCTTTATAAATCTCCTATCATTCCCACAACATCAGCTTCATCTGACTTATTGCCACATTTTCCCACTCAATATATTTCAAGCATCTTGTAACCTAGTGATTACGTTAAAAGCGGGCCATAAAAATATCGATTGATCATATTACCGTGATACTGTAAAAAGTCGTATCTCACTATGGAATCCATATTTGGATACGACTTTTTATCATAGCACGGCTGCATATTACGGACCTGCTACTGTGGGCCTGGGGGCAGACCTTATGGTAGGTATGCGTGCAACGAAAACTAAACAGTATCATGTAAAAAACACTGTTGTTTCTATTCTAAACTTTGACCGTTTGTGTTACTATCGAAATTTGGATGAGATTGTAGCGGAGTTAATGCGGTTGGGTTGAATAGAATATCTCGAATACTGTAATCAAAACAATAAATAATAGCCTCTCGTTAACGACACATACTCATTAGGAGTCCTCAAATAGTTTGATTTTGCCTTCTGAGCCATAATTCGACTAGGTTTTGCGATATTCCCAGTGTAGCAATATTTTGGCTTTATTGCGGCTATATAACGGATGTAAGTATATAATTATATATTTGACATTGGAACCGGTTTTTTTATTATAAAAGTAGTAACGTCTGCTAGCGTAATCGTATCGTAGCGCATCTTATCAGTGGTCCAATAGGTAGGAAGCCCGTGT
This sequence comes from Apotomis capreana, assembly GCA_947623375.1. Taxonomy (NCBI): domain Eukaryota; kingdom Metazoa; phylum Arthropoda; class Insecta; order Lepidoptera; family Tortricidae; genus Apotomis; species Apotomis capreana. The sequence goes on from OX392514.1 coordinate 7,947,087, forward strand.
TGGCCCGGAAAGCCATTGGAAACACGGATTCGATTCGAACCTCAAGTAAACACTTGGAACTGTTTTAAGTTACTTTTGCAAGTAGGAATTTTAAAGGAGATTTGTTTCAATATATCAAACTTTGCTCACTCTTGTCACTTGTCACTTAGCTATAAGGTTTTGTTGTTTTCAATTTACGCGTATCAAAATAGATTATATTTATATCAATAAGAAATAAAATCGCATCTCGGTAACTTTGAATGAAGCACCTCACTAACTCACTAAGGCACCTCACTAAGGAATTTTAAAGGAGATTTGTTTCAATTCAATTCCTTTATTTGCTAAAATCCGACTAAAGTCATGCAAATACAGTTGTAACGACACATATAGAAATAAGTACATCAGTTTAAAAAAATAAAATTATTTGAGAAAAACAAGTCATTATTAAAATACAAATCATCTTTCAATATATCAAACTTTGCTCACTCTTGTCACTTAGCTATACCTAAGGTTTTGTTGTTTTCAATTTACGCGTATCAAAATAGAATATATTTATATCAATAAGAAATAAAATCGCATCTCGGTTACTTTGAATGAAGCACCTCACTAAAGCAGGCACAAGTAGCAAGATCTCGGAGAGTTGTTATTAGAAATATCGAATAGCCCCTAGTTTACGAAGTTAATTTTTACGAAGCAAAGTTTATTGTTAGCAGTTACATTTATTGTAGCCCTAAGGCTTTAGTGGTACGAAGTAAAATAATTCTTTTCGAAACGATGAGTTACAATTATGTTTAGTTCCACTTATCGAGAAATAATAATAAAGTTAACCATCTCGTAAAATTAGATGTAGTTGTGTAAAATATCTATAAAACTATTTATGTGTGTGCAGTTGTTTAAACAATTTTATGGAAACTTTCACGAGACATTGCAAATCATTTTGATAATAATGGTTTTACTCACGGTTGTGTCTAGAACGACCCGACGTGTTTCGAACGCGTACATAGTTCTACTTAAGGGACCGTTCTTACAATTCAAAACATGACGGGTCATCCCTACACACTTTGTTTGAGCTTTAATAATGAATATAACAGCCAGTTTAGATTTGGAAAAGTTTACGGCCAAGTTTATTTTCAAATTTATCAAAATTTAAAAACAAAAAATGTATCAAAATATAATAGTTACAAAGTTATCCCTTTCAACCTTAACGGTTCTTTAGTACCCTTAAAATTAGGCAAAATATTCTAAAAGCATCCAATAAAAAGCACATTAACATCACAGATACGACACTAGACACTTTATGGCAGCTAAACACTTGGACTTTAAGTGGTGGACTTACGAAGTAAAATAGAATATTTCTGTTAATTTTCTTAACAGTCGGCGATAATTATGGTCGGTATACCGACCATAAAATCGCGGTGACAACAAAGCTTAAGGTAAACGCAGGTATCAACGACCCATCGAAAATCTGCAGGTAATACCGACCTATAAATTGAAAGTCAATTTTTACGCTTCCTGTACTATTCTAGCTATAGATAGCTGAAGCTACGCACACGTTGGTTCCTAGACTATCATTTACTTTTGCGTTAGTGTGTGTGAAAGTGCAAAAAAGAGACAAAATAACCCAGTTTGTGCGGAGACGTCGTACTAGGCCTTAATCCATCAGGTAAGCACGTGACTTTTCTACTTAAGCGATTTATTCGAATAAGTGAGTGCTATATTTTTTGTTGTGTTATTAAATATGTTCCGTTGAGTGTCAGTTCTGGATTTCATACCACATTTTATTAAAAAAAAGCTATTTGAATCGATAAAACCTTAAAATAAAATAGGACGGTCTTAGCTTCATCAGTTTTAGTTGTGGCAGCTATCGCCGAGTCATAAGTCGTTAATGGCCTCAGCATAGTGTTTCGGTTTTTTCTATATTGTGTTATTATATGACAATAACACAGGTAGTTCAATAGACCAATTGAAATTCAAACATCTGTTCTTTGTCAAAATGTATTAGCGACCTACGTATTGTTGTCTACTTTCTTTTTTATTACGCTTTTATTTTAACCAATATTGACATATTTTTGGAAGGTCGACTCATGCATCGTTACATTTATAAATATTTGTTTTTTGTTTAAAACTGTATGCATGGGTACATATTTCTTGTTATATTTATTCATTACGATCTGATTTATAGTCAGAAGGTGTAACTTAATAATAAATACCTACTTTTTATGAGTCGCTAATACATCATATGTTTGCACTTACAAATTTTATTACCGACCCATAAGTCGTTAATGGCCTCAGAATAGAGTTTTGTTTTTTTCTCTATTATGTCATTATGTGACAATAACACAGGTACTTTAATAGCCCAATTTAAATAAAAACATCGGTTCTTTGTAAAAATATATTAGCGACATACGTATTGTTCTCTACTTTCTTTTTTATCACGTTGTTAATTGAACTAATAATGACATATTTTTGGAAGGTCGATTCTTGAATTGTTACATTAAAAATTATTGTTTTTTGTTTAAAACTGTGTGCATGGGTTCATATTTCATGTTATATTAATTAATTACAATCTGTTTTAAAGTCAGAAGGTGGAACTTAATAAAAAATACCTACTTTTTATGAGTCGCTGATAAATTATATGTTTGCACTAACAAATTGTATTAGCGATCCATAGGGGTCGGTAGTAGCAACAGTATAGAAATAATTCTTTTGGTTGAGCGAATCCACTTAGCTTTGTACCCGATGAACAATACACATTATCTGTATTGTTAGCTGTGGCCACAACTGCCACTTCAAAATGTAAGGCGTAATAAGTGCAAACTACTTTTACACTAAATTAGTCTTTAAGTCAAACGAAATAAGGTTTACTCTTAAACAAAGAGAACACAGATGTTGGTCACTTCGTAAGTGAAAGAGCAGTGAAGCTCGTTTCGATGCTTATAAAGACAATGAACAAGACAACGCCTTACATTTTGAAGTGGCAGTTGTGTTGTGGCCACAGCTAACAATACAGATAATGTGTATTGTTCATCGGGTACAAAGCTAATGGGATTCGCTTATAAAATGGGAGTAGGACTATAAGAAGCTATTACCGATCGTATATAGATTTTTACGATCGGTGATAGCTGCATAAAAATCGTTAATAGCTTCACAGGCATTTTTGTGAGTCGGTATTAGCAACAATCGACTTCGTCGTTATATAAATTATTTTATACAGTATAGACCTTTATTCAGTAGCCTTTAACATAGAAAATATAGAATTTACACATAATACAAACGTAAAAAAATAAAAACGTGAATCTGAGAGCAATCAGCATCCTTAAAAATGATGGTTCATTTTGAAATTGCCTTAAGGGGGTCGGTAATACCTGCGTTTACATCAAAATATAATAGTTACAAAGTTATCCCTTTCAACCTTAACGGTTCTTTAGTACCCTTAAAATTAGGCAAAATATTCTAAAAGCATCCAATAAAAAGCACATTAACATCACAGATACGACACTAGACACTTTATGGCAGCTAAACACTTGGACTTTGAGTGGTGGACTTACGAAGTAAAATAGAATATTTCTGTTAATTTTCTTAACAGTCTGCGATAATTATGGTCGGTATACCGACCATAAAATCGCGGTGACAACAAAGCTTAACGCTTGTAAAACTTGAAAAGTCCGAAAAACATTATAGAATTTTATAATACGCCATAAAATTTAAACCATCCTCTTGAAACAAGGGCTTGGAAGATAACCGCGCCAAGTTTAGAAACGCCGATGCACAACTTTCCGCAATTGTATAACAGATAGGTACGGTAAAATTATAGAAGGAGCTCATAAGTCTATTATCTAGATCAGATTGTTTACGTGTTTATTCATTCACTTTATATTTTGCAATATCATCACGTTTATAAAATCTGATAAACACTTAGTCAATAGGTACTATCTGTCCTCGAATTGCTTAAAAAGGGTTACTGATATTAAATAAGCGATAAAAATAATTTAAATGATAAGAAACAAAAAATATTAAGGTAGGTATTTGAGGAAGTAGAGGAAGAGTTCCGAATTCGTTTCTTTTTAAAATTGTTGCTGAGTTCGTTACAAACTTGGCGTGTTTCCTCTCAGTCAACTGGCTGGTTTTCAGACAAAGACCGTTTGCGGCTTTTTGAAAAGAATTTAGAAGTACATATTTTATTATTTATACGTCCTTCACAATAACTAAAAGCCTTCCCTATCCGTTTGTACCGCCGCCAGCACGTGGGCTTACCCGCTTGCCTTGAAAAGGGTTCCAAAATTTTACAACATTCCCGGAATTCAAACAGTTACACAAAATATGAAAGGGCTTTGTTCCGCTTCAAGGATGTATGCGGATGCATTCAAAGTCAGTGCTTTCAATAAATCCACGCCCGCATCTATAAACAAGAATAAGCAAGCGCCTTAAGGAAAAAAAGCAAATCATGAATACCAGTAATTTTCATACAACGAATATCCACTTAAACACCAGTTGCTTTGTAAGGCTGAAATTACGCGCCTCCATAACTTACAATGAATACAATAATTAACAATTCCTTATAAATCCGGTAGTCTGCTTGTCCATTGGAATGGTGAAAGGAATCGTCCGTAAGTTAATTTCATAGTGAATATATAACTAAAACCAGTTGAGAAGATTTTCTCCGCTTAAATAGGTACTTTTGCTAGATTTCTTACAATCTTCCTGTTCACCTGGGTTAATCCAACGCGAGAATAAAACGGTAAGCCGATCTCAGTGAATGTAACCCTCATTCTCTCATAACTTTTGCGGAAACTAAGTACATATGCACCTGGGTTTAGGTCTGCGCCGACAGGGCTTAGCTAATTCCGACGGCGTCTGTTTTTTGTACCATTAGCCGTCACCAACGTCGAGTGCCTGTCCTCCGGACACTTGAGGGCTTAAGTACAAAAGCCAGACATTTCACGTCGTTTGTCCCGACACCTTTGGGACTGTCCTTGGAGCAACAAGTGGCAAAAAAACTGGCGCCACATTGTATTAGCGCGACCCCCTCTGAGCGTCACTGTCTCAAGTGTGATCAGTGCATTGTTCGCAGACATTGCACTTGCCTCTGTACCTGTTTCATCCATTTGTAAAACTTTTTGTTTATAAAGTTTCTGGGAAACATTAGACACGAACACGTGTCTGTGGAGCCTTTTGTTTCGCAGATAACCATCATTTTAAGACGCTTGACACATAAAAGACACCGATGAGATTACATCAGCTCATTCTGGTTTTAGAACGTCGGCGTTGTTTGGGCGGTGATTTAATGATCTAATTTGCAGGTGATATTCTATAAGTAGCGGTCTTTCTCTTTTTGCCGAGTTTTGTCGCTCTATCTTAAGACGGAAACAGAAAAATGTATCGCTTATCTGTCAAAGATAGAGGCGTCTGATGAGAAATGCGTGCACATGTAAGTCATTAGTCAGGGGCTGGTATCTCTAAATATTGGCGAAGCCCGCAAATTCCGGCGCCACCGACGAGACAAAAATGCCGCCCTTTCAAGTGCCCGCCGAAACTGCAGCTAAGAAAATATTTGTGAAGCGCCGAATGAACACAAATGACCGTGGTATTGGGTATCAAAAGTGGTAATCCTAAGATTCGTAGGGATTTTAACGCTCACTGAAGTCGGTGAGCACAGAAGCTAACTAAAAGGTTATTTGTTTTCCGACATGTTGTTTTATCGGCAGCTGCCAGGATGACAGCATGATTGGGATTTACATGAGTATTGTTTTCAGAGCGAGCCCTAGTCATATTACTTCATGGCGAGCTATCGCACCGATTAGATATCTAAATCGATATCGAACGCACCCAACACTACGTCACGAAGAAAATATGGTGCAATAAGTGGAATTAAAATGACCTCACTTGTTTACTCTTCAATTATTAAATTGGATGTTTATCTAAAGATGATAATTCCGAGGATTATGGGATGACTGTCGTGTCACCGTATCTCGGAAGTCGTGATAGTAGTCATGGGATGTTACCGCATGAAATGACCAATGACGTCAGGGTCAGAAGATTAGCAGCGTCATTATCACGTTGTGAGGCGAGAGCCCGCGTCACTGTTTCTCGTTATTTACTCGCTAACTACTCAAACGTCATCGGAAACCGGTTCGCGGTTCTGCAGAATCGCCGCGCATCAAACGTTCTAAACAAAAATGCCGTATCTTAATGTGAATGGCGCTTTACTATACGCTTTTTATCTTAGAAGGATATTAGATCCGGTAAAAACACGTGAGATGTGTGATTCCCAAAGTCCGGAAATTAAGTTAATCACTTAGGTGAATTTTATAGGTAGTTCCCGGATATTGGGCTGAGTAAGTTTATCATAACAAAAACAAGTAGTTAGCGGACTTTCTTGGTATGTCGAATGTGTTTCCCTCTACTGCCTTAGTCATTGGTGTATACCATATGCATCTATATGTCAATGACGTGTGTTTCATCCTATTCCTTTTCATAATCGAAAGAGTCCTGCGGGCCTATGATGGGTGCTTTTATCACGCGATGAGTAAGTGACAAAGCATCCGTCACATATTGACAAAATGAGAGTGTGAGTGACAGATGCTTTGTCACCTATTTATCCCGTAATAAAAGCAACCATCATAGGCCCTTGAATCAAGGGCCTTGATGAACCTCAGATCCAAGCCTAATGCTTCTAGTGTCTAAAAACAAAACCAGTTCGCGATCAGGATTCATGAATAACTTCTGCTTGGAGAGACATGGCATGAAGAAATGCTCAACGCTGTCACAGACCGACTATACGGGCCACGGCAGAGGTTTACATCTGTACAGCGTGCGATCCGGCACGCGACGCTGCGACCTGTGACTCATATCATAGCAGCCGTGACCCCGCGCGCGCCGCATAGAGCAAACATGCGGTAACTCGATGCATCTCACTGTACGACATAAGGTAAGGGGTCCAAAGTGTATATGTTCAACTATATGGGCCGACTGTAGGTACCAAGCCACATCACAGGTAGGTACCTGGTACAGTAAATCGTGCGATCTGGCACGCGACACTGCGACCTGTGACTGTGACTCATGGCAGCTGCAGCCCGTGACCCCGCGCGCGCCGTAAACGGCAAACACGCGGTAACTCGATGCATCTCACTGTATACGATGGTAAGGAGTCCGAAGTGTGTATGTTCAACTTACATGGTGCGACTGTACCAAGCCACGTCACAGGTACAGCGAATCGTGCGATCCGGCACGCGACGCTGCGACCTATGCCTGTGACTCATGGCAGCCGTGACCCCGGGCGCGCCGCTAAGGACAAACTCGGTGCAAAACTCGCTGCACCTCATACAAGCCCTTACAAATAGGTACACTAAATAATTACAAATGCTTTTTTTTAATGCCACAAATACTTACAAATGTTTTTTTTTTATGTCATAGGGGGCAAACGAGCTAACTGATCGCCTGATGGAAAGCAATTATAGAGATGTGGTGAGCAAAATTTCACTAGGCCGGGGTAGAGTTATGCGATTCTCAAGAACGTTATCCGTATATATAACGTTACTACTCAACTATAATATACGTTCGTGCTCAAAACAGTAGTGTGCTCAGCCCAGCGAAGTGTTTAAATGGACCTAGAACTCTTTTGAAGTTTTGATAGTTGAGAGCACTGTAAAACTATTGAAAAGTGATAATTGTTTTATCACATATCTATCGCACAATACACGCACGCCATCATCATAGGCTGCCATGACCCGCTTTTTGCTTTGCATAGAAGCAGACGATTGGAAGATCGAGAGGATTTTTCACTCCTCACATTCGAAGAAAAACCAAAGAAAAAGTAAATAGTCGAAAGAAAAAGTAGCGAGTTGCCTAATTGATTGTCAAATCAGCGTAGTCTCGAATAGTTTTCAATATTTTTTCCTCATCTTTACACACAGCATTTGCGTAGGTGAACGTCAAGGCGGGTCAGGGGCCTTACCACAATCTTATTAAAAGCTATCCAAAAGCAGTGCAGTTCAGTTTAGGCACCTAAATTGAATCGCTGAATTTGGTACCATAACAAATTTAAAGCAGCGCTGATTCTCGATCGCATAAAGTGAATGAAAGACCGATATTTGTCTCTGGTCCGCAAGTGAGATGCTACGGCGCGAAAGGGATGCCGCTATGTGAGTTTCGTATATGTTTATCTCTTTCTGACTTCTATCCGTTCGGTAACTAAAATATTATAAATTAATTTCGCAGCACACTTTGTTGGTAATTTTGAAAAGAAAAGACATATATTTAATAGCGGACTTATGTTCTTTTTTTAATTTAATGACAATATTTGCCATACCAAATGCTTTATTGAATGAAATAAAGTTTAAAATGTCTGTATTTCAAAAGAATTGTAGTTAAGTCTCGGAACGTGTGCCGCCTTCTGTCATTTTTCTTGTCAATCATTGACATCTAAATTTGTTAAATTTCAAATGAATTTTACGTGTTATGCCAGTCTTTGAATTCAGTTTAATCCTCCGCGGATTTAGTGTATTCGTTCAGTGGAAAGAAATTGTGACCACAGAATGCTGTGAAGTAATTTTATCACCCATATAATATCAAGTGTGTCAATGACAATGTTAAGAGCTCCGTGTTTATCGCCAGCTGTCTCCCGCCGAGATTAAGACCTTTGAAATCGGGCTTATATTTTGGACCCCATGATATCAATATTATCCAGCTGCAGTCCCGGCACTACGAGTACTTCAGCTCATTTGTGGTGTGCGTGCCGCGGCCGCTGCAGGACACCATCGCAAGTGCAGACTTCTGGAGGAAGGGTGTTTCGGCGGTTCCGCGGTAATCTGCCGAATTATACACCAGATCAGACGACGCAAAGGACCCACGCGGTTGTGTCGCCTAAATTAACTAGTTTTAAGTCTTGTTTATATGTACTTTTGTAGTTCAGTGCCTTATTGGTTTTATTACTGTAATGTTGTGTAACTTTATTGAATAATAAATAAACGTAAATAAATAAATTATCAACTGCTTAAGGATATGTTCAATTATAGTTGTCTATTTTAGGTTCTGTGCAAATGTTTGTAACTCCAGTTCTTTGTTTTACAAAATAGTTTACTCGTTTTTATAATTTAATCTATTAAAAATCATATTGTGGTTTAAGAACTTAACTCGTAACCAAATAAAGAAGCATGATGTAAAGCACCCTCGAGCGGCTAATTTAGTTACTACAGTCTGCAATGCTACGGAAAAAAAACGTATCTTACTATGAAATCCATACAAAGTTACGAGCTCTTTACCGTAGTATTGCAGTAGTCATATTTCGAACCGAAAAACACGAAGTTAGCTATCTACTTATTACCAGTAATGCACTCTTATCTATGCGCATTGTGCATCTTTTTTTTCCCGTTGCATTTTCCAAGAGATCGTTATAACTCGAAAGAAATTAACTCGTCAGACATCTGAAAAACCTGTCAAACACCAGGGCCCAATTGGGGTTGAAAGTTTTTATGGAAATTGTGTGATTTTTGAGTAGGTAAGAGATGTTTGAGTTAGAACTTTGTTTACAGATTCTCCATCAATGTGAAAGTATATGTGAGGAAATACTTTCGTGTATGAACTCTGCTCTGCATTTATTTTTGGAATTTAATCTTCTAAAAGGATTAAATTTAAGGCAATTAGATGGTAAGACTTTGTATGAAAAACGTTAGATCCTCTACATTAGAGCATTATTGTCTCAGTTAGTAATATAATTGTAATTAACTGAGAATACTGATTTAAACGGTATCCGGAATTCCTATCCTTAAGAGGATTAAACGGAAAGCCAAGGTTTGTATGAGAAATGTATTATTTTTTTAGTAAGACTTGAGTAACAACGCAAATTTCAACGTCTTTAAAAATAAAAAAAACTCGTGATATAAGTTTTTTAACTTTCCATGAGGTACGACGACGAACTATTACGAACAAGTGTTAGGTATCTTGCGATCACAACGCACCTAGATTAGTCTCGATAAATTAGTCGCCATTACATAATTAGTCGCCATTGTCAATAAAGTAGGACGATTCAAAGTTTTATTTAGGTAATACGACGACGACAGAAAAATTAAGAACATTTTGATGGGAACAAGGTAAAGGTATGAGTATAGGTTTTAAGAAACAATAAAACGGTAGGAAGTTACACAGACACGTTTCCAGACCTGTGCGAGAGAAGCCGCGGGCAAAAGCTAGGAGGGTCGTTCTCAAAATATTTGCACCGCCACCTGTCAACAGGTTTGTCTTAGAAGAAGTTTTTTACACCGCATTATTTCAAATATTCAATTATCATCACATATCTAAAGACACTTTTTACATAGAGGCCAAATGCTTTCAATTAAAAGTAAAGTATATTAATAGACAAAAAAACGATTTAAAACTAGGTTTTGTCGGTCACTTGCTGTGTCCCAACGCGAGGTACTCATGTTTCGTTGTAATAAAAACATATACATTACCGACTTAGCTTAAGTTCAGTACTCCATTTTATTTTCATATATGATGAAGATTGAATACTAACATATCGAATAATAATACTATGCTTATTTTGCGGATTATTTGCAATTTAAGTTTGTCCACGCCATTTTTTGTCGTTCACTTGTCATGAGACCGACATTACAATTGTGTGACTACTATTTCGTTTCCCCTGCATAACCCCGCATAAATCGAGACCTTCAGTTGCCACCTAACACTGTTCCGAGTGACACGTCGTCAGTGTGCTGCACTAAAAAAATATGATACATACTCTTACGCGAGCGGGAGTTTGTAATGGGTACGTAGTCTATATTCTGCCTTCCATATTTTGGTTGACGTGTGTACTATTGCATTCATTTTAATTTATAACGCGTAAATTATGGTCTACTTTTATGTGTATAAATATGCAGTTCATCAACGAAATACTTTATTTGTTTTGATGACATAACTGTCATTTTGTCCATCACCTGTATGTCGTTCACTTGTCTAAATAAAAACAGGGGAACGACACATACGGCAGGTGAACGACAATTATTTAAACACCTATACAAAATTATTTGAAAACCAGGTTTTATCGGTCACTCGCCGTGTCTCAACTCATGTTTCGTTGTTATAAAAACATATATATTACCGAAGTAGCTTAGTTTGAGTATTCCATTTTACTTTCAAGTTGTCTTAGGAATCCTTAGCAGGCGGCGCCCGCACCAGATTTTGAAGCATCAATCCTCTGCCTGTCAGCGGCTTTGAGCGTCCAGGTCTCTGCCCCATAAAGAGATATGGAGAAGACAAGGGCACAGACGAGGTGCATGTTAGTTCGGTTAGGTATTTGTCTATCTTTCCATATTTTGCCGCGTTGGGTCATCGCTGTTTTGGCCATTCCGGTTCGCCATCTCTGGTTTCCATGTGCCTCTATTTGTGACAACGGAGCCAATGTACTGGAACTGATCAACAGTTTCAAACTCCTGAAGCAAGTTAGTACTTTGTCGACTAGTAATGGTTGACTATCATCAACTCGGTCTTATATTTATTAATATCGAGGCCCATTTTGAGGCTGGTTGTTTTGAGTCATTCCAAAAGTTGGGCCACTTCTGCTTCGGGTGATGCAAAATAGGCGATGTCTACCACGTACCTTCAAGGGCTCCATATCTGTTAAATAGTATTGGGGATATTATGCATCCCTGTCCGGAACTTAAAGTTCTTGTATGCGACATCTCCTACTGACACCATTCTGTGTTCAGACTCGTAAAGGCTTTATAAAGTGTTACCAGATGCGCTGGCAGCTTCAGACAATACCTCCCATAACTTATCCCACCTAACGCAGCCGAAGGCTTTCTGCTTATCAGATGTGGAGGAATTCCTCGAAGATGACGAAAACAGCAGTAAGTTACTCAGCGGGTAGGAAAGAATATGTCAAATGAGGTAGCATCAGGATGCAGAAACGTTATTTAAATGATTCGCTGTTGAACCTTCATAAGAAATTTATAAAATCACGTGGGTATGCTTGAGTTTTGCATCTTTTTGCCGGTTATGACCTTTTTGGATAGTACAGGCTTCAAAAAACCTCCTGAGAAATGTCCTGTGATATGAGAATTAAATGCTTGTTTTTTTATGCAAATTACTAATAACATAAGGAAAAAGAAAAACAATCAAAAAAGCACTAGTTGACAGTTCAACGTAGATTTTATTTAAAATGTCACTTACCTGCAACCGTCGTCGTTAACCTGCTAACAAATTCAGTGAAGTTGGAACATATTTGTCGCAAACCTGCACCCATTGTCGATAACCTGGTAACAAATGTCGTTTACCTGACATCGATGTCTTTCACCTGTCGACCTAAAATTTCAAACACCTATATCTTCTAAGATATTCAATTTAACTACTTCCCTCGACGTAATATCAATTATCTGAATATATTTCTAGCGATCCTATGAAAAATAAAAGAAGAAATCGCAACTTTAAAAAAAAATGCAGATTTAATGCAGCGGTGCAAATTTTTTGAGAACGACCCAGGAATTAATAAATATTCAACACAAAACTATCCAGAACAATACACTCAATGAGGAACTTTTTATGAGTCGCAAAATTTGACACTCGTGCGATTCAGTTTCGTCTCAAGTGACACATCGTGGTACGAAAAGTACTTGAAATGAGTGAATGAAATAGTTGAGACGCTCTTACTGAACTGCATCTGAACCGAGTCGTAAATACAATGTCATGGTATGAAATAGCGATACAGTTCAGTTTAGGGCCTAAAGTGAGTCGCATTAAGAGATCGTGGTAAGGCTCCAGAAGTCAAGTCGGTTGCGATGTAACGCTGACGCGTGCGTCTGTCTAGCCGCACGTACGACTGTATCTCTACAAATCTCGCACTTAAGTACTGTCACGACTACACGTATATCGGGACGGACATAAATATTGAACACTTAGTACTTTTGCGATTTGTACCTACTTATGATACCTTTCATTTCAAAGTAGCAGTTTGTACGGACATTTGTGGATTCCCCTAGGGAGGTCAAGATCAGTTTTCATATGATTCCGTATTTATTACTGAAAAAGAACGAAGGATTGAACAGCATTCCGAATGTTTTGAATTTGGTTGATGTCAAATACTTAACAAGTCGCTTCTGACGTTTTCTCATATGTATAAATATACCGTGTATGCACAATTGCACATTATTGCGATATGAAAGCTGTTTGTAGGGCCACTACCCCTGGGCCGAACCGACACTTGTATAGCCTAACAACAACTTACCCTAAGAGCCTTATCACACTTGCGATTTGCGAGCGAATTTTGTATGGCGGCGATCACGCAGCGAGTTCGCCGCGACGCTTATTTGTATAGAAAACTCGCTCGCAAATCGCAAGTGTGATAAGGCCCTGAATACAACTTGATCTTTAAATCCTATGATATGACAGTTCAGAAACTATGTAAATTATTTTTAAATATAAAATATCTGAAAAGACACGTGTGCAGCAGTTTATTTATGGTGTTAAGCAATGACATGTTTTATGTAAAATCCACGTGCCCGAGCAATTTCCAGCAAGCAGTTAATAAAACCTTGTAAAGACATGCGTCAGTATATGTACATTATTAAATCTGTAATACTTCAGAATGTATTAGACCTGTTATTATATATATAGTATATACTTACTGTATTATATATTTCACCCGTTGAAAAGACTTGTATTGTTTAGGTAATTATTTTTAGACCAAGTAGTGCATGTTATCTATTAAACGCAATATCGTATGCATCGAATTACTTGCTGCAATAGAATGGTTGCGCATCAATGATTACATGTATATTTTAGGCTGACAAGTTGTGGTTTACGCCTTCACTAAAATGGCGCTACAAATAGCTTACAGTAGGAGGTATCGAATTGTATATTATTATTATTAAAAAAAACCCTTTTTCAATCTTTACCTTTGTTAGCTCATGTAAAACCTATTTTTATACTCGCGTACCTACTTTAATCCGTCAATTATAATTTCAAAGACAAAATCACAATAACGCACTTTTTAATCCTGTTCCAAAATTCTATGCTCTATGGAACCCGCTAACAGAACTATCACGCGCCATGACCATCGCGAAAAGGTTACATCAAAATATAAATTCATAGTGGTGAGTGACGATTAAAGTAAAAAATATTTTTCTGTTTTGCTCATATAAAAAGATTTGTATGCAAAAGTTACACAATCAGGTCTTAAAATCTCGTACCTTACTTGGGCCACTCGGCAAGCCTCGTGACCTAAACGCGGTACTCGACTTTAAGAACCTTCATTGTGCAACGATTGCATAAAATAGGTACTATTTTCGAGAGCTGGATTGAACATGATGTACTGCTATGATGGGACAACTATTAATGATTTCCTAGACCAAACATTAGTTTAATGTTTGTAGTACGCGGACATGTAAATACATATGTACTGGTTACTTTAGCAACAATGTAAGCTAGACATTGACGTCAATAGGTTCATTAAATTATCAAGTCATGCATAACTGCGGTTAAAACTAATTGCAAATATAGCTAACCTTGTCTATTCAAACAAATACATAAACTAGATAATGTTTATGTAACTTAGGTATTACAATGTAGGTATCATAGGTAGTAATATACCTGAAAGTATCACATCAGGAAATCTATCTTTTATGTTTACAATTTTCCATTTAATACAGTCAAAGTGCGAAATTTTATTCTAAGACGCCCATAATATTCATTGATACGAGTACGCTAATAAGCCTCACTAAAAAGTTGAAGAAAAACAAAACTTCTAGCTTTGTTAAACTAGGTATACAAAAAATATTGTCTGAATCACCGAAGAAAGGATGGAAGAAACTTTAATGCTCCTTAGAGTAGGTATATATAAAGCTATACCTACTAAAATAGGATTTTATAAATGAAGCGTATCGCTCAAGTTGCCATAATATATGTGGTGATATTTCGAACAGACGTCATTGGAGACGTCAAATAGCACCAATTCAATTAATATGAAAAACAGTTGATATAATCTAGGTAGGTACTTACATTTTAATCTTATTTCCTCATCTGATATCAGTTCAGTGCACGTGCTAGCGACTCACGATAAACAAACAACAAAACAGACCCAACCACTTGCGTAGGAAAATTCCGATTATTAATTATGAATAGAATACGACCTGAGCCATTAACCCTAAAACCTTATCGGCAACGATATCGCAAATAGACTATAAATGTCTTCATTCATTAAAATACGATGAAGAAAAGGAAAATTTAGCAAGACTTTTCTATTAATTAGTTAAAAAATTAGTGTACACGAAATGATAGAGCCAGTTATCGTACGGATACGAGAACTCACGTACATCCCAGGTGTTATGACACATACGAGGAAGTATTCCTGTTCTTACTATATTGAATGTGGTTCATGTATTGGTACCGGACGACGCAATGTGGCTTGTTGGGTCAGACACAAGGTGATGATCTTGACAAAGTCGCTGGAGTCCGCTAAGATCGGGCAACGCAGAATTAGTCCTGGTGGATTTTTTAAGGTGAAACCGTCAGCAGTGGGTGACTTATCCATACTAATATTATAAATTCGAAAGTGTGTCTGTCTGTCTGTTACCTCTTCACGCTTAAACCGCTGAATCGATTTTGATGAAATTTGGCATGGATATAGTTTAAGATCCGAGGAAGAACATAGGATAGTTTTCATCCTGGAAATTATCCCTAAAAATATTGAAAAGTGAGTAAGTAATTCATGATGACATTGATGACGCTGTAGGAAATGTTATGATTAGACCAAAAGCACAATTGCTCTTACATTTGCTTAGGCGCTTTTAATAATCGCTTTTATTAATTAAGGTGATTAGGTGGATATCTATCGTGTTGTACGAGGTTGCTTCCATACTTCCAAGTTCCACGCGGACATAGTCGCGGGCAAAAGCTAGTAGCTAATGAAAATGATGAAGATCAAAACAGACAACAGATATGATAACCCCTCAGCTAAGGACAGCCCCCTCGGGGCCGCGAAGTTTTTTTGCATTTCTTTACAGACTTGTTTGGTCATTACGGGGTAAAATAGGCTTTAAGTAGGAATTACGCGACCCCGACGGGACTTATGTATTAGCTGAGGGGGTTATACATGGACTCATTTTGTTCGAGGAAATCGAATCGTATGGGCATTTCGCTACTACACAGACCTACATTACGCGACATAAGCCACGTGAGTTGCGTGTAGGTGTGTGGTTGAGGTCAAGGGTCATATTACCAACCGTCTGCCCCGAACAACCGCAGCGCAGTACTGTACAATTGTACAAGCGATTACGTCACAGAAATTGTGCACATCTTAAGGTTTTTTCGACTCGTACGGCGTACCTTATCGATAAACCAAGTGACAAAATCTATCAGTGTAGAACGTTTCGTATGCAAATGTTGTTGTCTACAAGAAAAGTATTCCTGATAATGAAACAGTCACATATGTGTCGTCATATATATAATGTAATAAGGAACTATATTGCAACATAATAACAATAGTTGTGATTTTATCTGAACTCCAACAAGTCGGGACGTATTCGTAGCTTACTAGTGCAATTATTGCATAATTCTTCGTATCACTATTTTACTGTAATAAAAGACGTAAGTATATTATATTGATCACTGAACAAATTTTTTATCTAAATACCAGTAAACAAAATAGCACACGTTTTTATTGAGTAGGTAACGTTAGGTATTAATATTTTTTCAGTCATCATAATTCAAAGTATGTTCATGATATGTAGTTATTCACTAGAACTTAACCGTTCTACTTCAACGGCGCTACAATTTATAAATAATCCATCTTGGTCTTCACAAGAATCTTCCCCATTTAAAAGTGACTCTTTAAGTGGTTTTAATCACACTAATATTAAACAGGCGAAAGTTTGTGAGTGTGTTTATGTGTATGTTTGTTACTTCTTCACGCTCAAACGGCTGGACCAATTGTGATAAATTTTGGTATAAAGGTAGCTGACACCCTGGATTAACATATAGGCTACATTTTTATCCCGTAAACGTAGTATTCCCGTGGGATGAGACGGTAACACCGCGCAGCGCAGCTAGTATAGTTGATAAAAATAAGCTGGTGATAAGTCTTGACAATTGACCGAATCGAGGTCAATCCTTTAAATCTCCAATCACCAACGCAATCGAGACGCCGCCGATATCAAACCGGAATTGGCTAAAGTTTCCTCTCGTAATGACTTTCCGCATTAGCACCACGTGCCGTACCTACGTCAATTGTCATTTTTTCCATTGCACAATTAACGCGTGGAATTTTTATATTAATGGCTTTGTAGGAAGATTTAGACAATATGGTATTTGATGACAGCTCAAATTAGCTACTCTTTATGAAACGTCAAAAACGATCTGTGAAGTCGTTGAAGTTCATCGACGATCGATGAAGTTTCTATGAAGATATTGGCTAGTGACGTCATAAAAATCAGTAGTCAGAACACGTCTCCTTTTTAGTTTTTGTCCAATTAAAAATAGTATAATGTCCAAATGGTAGTGGTATTTTATTTGGTTCAATTTTTTTTAACGTGTTTAGTGGTATTTTTACTTGGTATAGTCCAATACCGTATTGACGGCGCGCGGCGATCAGGGAAATAAAAAAAAAATTGAGAGACGAATTCATTGACAACCTCTAGCACAAGTGTGACACGCAACTCTTTGTCGAGCGTGAAACTTGCCTGTCTTTTCTTTACAATACCGTGCGAGCAAGAAGGGTAACGCTGAGTCGTGCTCGTGCGACAAACGAGTCGCGGCATGATATTCTACGCCTGCTGTGTTGCGGCACGCGACTCTTTCTCATGCGACAAATATTGTTTAATAGAATAGAACAGAATAGAATACTCTTTATTGCACACCTCAACAAGAAAGAAATACAAACACAGATAACTCTTCGCATTACCTATACATATAATTGAGTGTTTAACTTGTCTCTTTCCTTTTTAAACCGCTAAGGTTGAATACGACGTTTTTAATGACATATCTCCATGATGTCACCATTATATATATCTACTTTAGCAATGTGATTTATTAGAATTCAAACTAAACCATAATGAAAATTTCTTGCTCATTGAGATGACTATACTATAAACAAATAATTCAGAATAATAATACATTCTTGTAATAAATTGTAAATAGTGTACATACATTCTTAAAGTACTTATATACTCGTAAGTAATTTTAGTTTTCGGACGAACGTGTTTGAGCTGCCTTTCAATCAGTGGTAGCGTAATATAATGTAAAATTTACTATTACCACGTTTACGCCATAATGTGTATGCATTTTGTACTATAGTATTTATAATATAATCATATCGTCGTTCCAATGCTAAACTAACATAACTGCAAAAAACTAATTTTACAGGGGAGCGATTTTAAATTGGTAAAAATTTTGTAAAAATATTTTCTCGGTTGTTTTTGTAGTTATAATAGAACTGTCTTCGCACAGTGTTTTTAAAATGCATGTTTTATATTATCAATGTGTCATATATGTATTAATTACTGGAGTTTAGAAATTAAGGCACATTCGCAATTCTGCAGCTCCATAGAAAAGAACAGAAAGATAAGATTATTCACCATAGTAAATTTACGAAAGTGCCACTTTCGCAAGTTTGAAATGTATTTTTTATTGTTAAGCCAAAGTAAAGTTACGAAAATGCCACTTTCGTAGTTTTCGTATGGTGAATGTACATCCTATTCCCTTCATTTGCTATCAAAATAGGGTTGCGAATCTGTACTTATTTTTGTTTCCAATAACATAATACTAATGTACATTGTATAAAATGTATCGCATTCGACCTAGAAATAATGTTCGAATTTTAAAATGTATAGGTTTCGAGCAAAAGCTACCATTTTATCACTTACCATAAGGGCGCGTTGACAGGTTGGTTTAAACTTGCAAACAAATTTCGCGCTCATGGTAAGCGACACAGTGGACTATTTTAAATCAAATGTCACAAATGTCTTTGCTCCAGCAATTATAGTATAGACATCACTGAAGATAGGGCACTAATTAGTCTTGACACTTGTGTTAATTCCTAATCTTTAAAGTAGGTACTATTGGATTATAGCAAATTTTATATAAATAAAAAAACAACTTGCTAAATTGTGTTTTGATCAGTGTTGTATTTACAAAAATATTTACAAAAGATTTATAAAAGATGAGAGAGAGAGAGAGAGAGAGAGAGAGGATTTATTGCGTTGTATTAAGTGAGTATACCTACATGTAAATCAAAACAGTACTTTCAGCGTTTATTGACATTGTTACTCTAAAGGGCTCTAAGGGGATTCAAACGAGATAAAAGTTGTGTAAGTAAATTTGAAATAAAAATATGGAAGTACTTAGATTGATGGTTACTCTTTTGTTAATATTGCCATACTTTAGTTTTTATGTGTTTGACAGTTCTGTTCCTTTGCTTAGAAGAGTTACATATTGTGGTCCAACTCTACACTTTCTAATCGGGGATACTTTTGAAATTAAGAATTAGTAATTATTTCATTATTCTCGTGACTTTAGAAATTTATATTTATAGATTAAAAATTGTATTCCTATACATTTGACTTAATGTGTAATTATTTTTTAGAATTAATTTGATAATGACGATTTTACGATAAATGCAGTATTCAAATTAATCAATTTTGACTATTTGATTCATGTGAATATGATGATGTCAACATATTGCTTTTAAAGCATTATTAAAATTATTATTTTTAAGATCAAATTGGATAATGTTCATATTGCGTCAAATGCAAACGCACTTAGTATTAAGTTTGATTTGCTAAGAGAATTTCCATTGACTTAAATATCATGACCTAATTTGTAACGTGTTTTGGTAAATAAATATATTTATTTTTATTTCCCAGTGTCATCGGTGACAGATAAGAATAAATGCATCTCTATTTTTGTTCGAAATATCGAGTTCAAATTGTTTAGCAAACTTTCAAGACCAACTTTACTCCATTAAGGGTCTTTTTTTAATGAGAATGTACACGCAAAATAATGCACCCGTTACTTAAAGAAGGCCACGTTTCTCATAAAAATCCGCTTACCAATTAATTCCTTATGGTCTAAAAATGTTGAAACCGTTTTCTTAGTTTTTGACGAAAAACCTTTACTCGAAATGTTTTTTTCTTACTCAAAAATCTCACGTTCTTTATACAAACTTAAACCTCTCATTTAACCCCTTTAATGGGTGAATTTTGTCACACATTTAGGTTTTGTCATCGGTCTTGCTGCAACGTTTTTATAACTTAGGGATTTATATGCGTTCCCTCTGATACGTTTATCCCTTTGTTCATACGCATATCGCATGAACTTTATTTTTTTATAATAAATTGGCAATACTTAATTTGCCAAACTGCCTGATTCGCATATTTACTTCAAGTTTCACCCTCTACAAAAGCATTAGTCACGATGACAAACTAACGAAAATGCTAAATTCGTAAATGTTTGTAGGCTACCGATGTTGGTATGTTATAATTTCCACTATAGTAAATTACCGAATCTGGCAGATTCGCAAGTTTGCAAAGGCTACTTATGTGAGCAAATCGTAATAGCCACCATAGTAAACTAACCAATCTAGCAGATTCGCACATTTGCTATAGGATTGTTATATGAGCAGATCATAATAGCCACCGTAGAAATCTAACGAATCTGGCAGATTCGCAAATTTGCTATTGGTTATCTGACCGGTAAGTGATAATTATCACCACAAAAAGTTAACGAAAATGACAAATTAGTTAGTTGACCTACAGTTTGTAAGTTTACCATGGGGGCAAAAAAATAAAAGTTCAGATTCACAATATTGTAACTCTGGAACCTTAAAAGATAGAGCTCTATAAATTTGTGACATTATGCGGGAAATTATTTGCTACCGCTGTACATCAAAAACTCAATTTTGACAAAATGGCAGTTATGTTAGTTTAGCATTGGAACGACGATATCTCACATGGAATACAATGTTGCTTGTGCCATATTCAGTTAAATCTGTTCCATTCATCGTACTGCACTATTGTACTATATTTAGATTTTAATCTGTATCTTTGTTTACCAAGTACTATGTATGTTACATATAACAAGGTCGCGTAGCAAAACGTTATCACACAATAACAACATTATGGAAACTACGCATTGTTTTTTTACTACATAACTCGTTTTATCGTCTGTCATTATACCCTTCTAAAAATCCTAAATCCTAACCTACGGTCAAGTAATTCATGTGGTTTTGGTTTTACGACGCAATAAATGTGTGACCTAGAATCGCTTCCAGAAAATCTCTACTTCAAAACAGATTGCAAAGAAGCCGCACATATGTCTACATGTTTAAGTTATTAGTTCATGAACTGAGTCACGAGAAATTTGAATATTATTAGTCACTTTAATCAGTAACAAATAAGTACATTGTCGAGAAGCTGATTCACGACTTCCATTGATAGTAACTATTAAATAGGCGATACTCGTCAATCCCTGGTTCTCGTCACTTCTAATCAAAGGGTCAGTGCACGTATTAGTATTATAGCAGATAACCTGTAGATACCCAGTATAGTTTTTTTTTGCGCTTTTTCTCCCTAGTGTAATTTTCCAAGGCGTGACATAGTGATAGTGATAGTGATAGTTTAAGATTATAATGGATTATCGAGTTATAGATTTTTTGGAGTCAACCTGATGATTTAACTGCAGAAATAAAGCCGACACAAATGACGTAATAGCTGTAATACAGCTTTTAGTATATGTTTCATAATTCGCTCATACATACAATGCCCAAAATTCAAATAAATCCTCGATTGAATGATAAAAATTCCGAATAAAGCACGTTAAGTGCCCAAGTGGGTGTTATTGGAGACACGGTCTCAGGTTTTATTAATCGGGTGTCGATACTGGTGGACAGTTTCTCATCGGCGTAGTATCTCAAAAACAAAATGGCGTCTAAGTTGTTTCGTATACTCCTTTCGTTTAGACTCAAATATCAGGCATTTTAAGATTGAAAACGGGACAAATTTAAAGTTGAATGATGAGGCTTTTTGGTTATAATGGTAGGGTGTGTAGGCGAAGCGATGGCCGCCCACTCGCGCTGAGTAATGCGAGCATCTGACCGCGCTACCGCCCGGCGCCTGCGCAGTCCAAAGCACGCGCCAACCTCACTTTTCAACGACCATAGCGTCCAGGTCTATGAATATTTTTCCTCTTAGAATGTGTACCTATATAGTTGGCGCTCATCTCTGAAGTTGAACATTTGGAGCTCGTAACTCGTGGCATTGATATACGTCTACTTTCCACAACAATTTTTAATGCTTTACACATTAAAATATAAAACTGATTAAGTATTTTTTTTACTATTATAATAACATATCCTAGAAACAGGAAAATATTACTGAGTATTACTAATAATTGGAGGATGCAGGTTGCAGGTAAGAAGTCTAGTCCCTATTGTTTTGAAAACGAGGTTCTAAGCTTTGACAAAAAATAATTACTAAACTATTTTTTTTATCCGTAGGAATTCTTCAAATGGCTCTACATACTTACGACAGGGAAAGTATTACCCAAACCGATCAAGAAAGGAAGACAAGTGATTACGGGAAGAGGTCAATAGCTGGCCTACTTTATGAATTAAAAAACACACTACAGAAAACTGTACTATATGTAATGTCGTGTAGACTATCTAGACTCATTCACCGCGGATCAAAATAAAACGACCGGCCGCCACCGGCCGCTCTCACTTCACAACAACATTGCACAACTTCTCAATTTAACAACTTCATCCCATCATTAAGCAAGATAGTCTTATTGGGGCGGAATCGGCCTGTAATTCTATCTGTCAATAATTATTACGAAGCGTAATCCGAGATTGATGGGTTACAGTAGCGCCCAATATAATTGACGGGCCATTGTGCGTCGCCACCGGGGTGATTGATCGAAGTTGCAACATCACATGTAAATTCGCTCTTAATTATATGACTTTAATTGTACTTACGTAAGTTGTTTGCAATAAGCGCTGATTAATTGATACGAATGTGAATGAGGGCCGATGCGCTACGAGGCTACAGGACTACGGTCTAGGATTAGTGCTACGAGTTTATAATTACATTGACGTAATGCTACGAGCTTCCCTAAGTGGCATAGTAAAGTTTTTGTAGATGTAATAGTAAACCAGTGTCAAATTTTACGCAATACATCAACGTATCTTCATGGTAATGACAGTATTGTACTTACCTACAAGTCATCCGACGGCGCATATTGTAAAGCGTATCTATCGCCTAAACATTAAGTAGGTAACCGGTAGCAAGTGAGCGTAGAATCCGCGGCGTGACTAACGCCAGCAATTACCGAGTTGGCGTCGCGGCGAGCGGCGCGAGCGTCGATTGTTTACGGCGCGCACGCGCGCGTCCCCCCCGCCCCGCCGGCAGCTGCTCCGCTCACAGGTGGCGCGTGTGGGAACTCGACGGCTCCGTGCGTTCCCACGATCGCGCGCCGCCCGCTCCCTATATAAACCCCCGCCACGGCCGCTTCACCGCATTCCGCGTTCAACGCTCAACGCTAACACACGCTCTACTCACAAACTCACTCACCATGTCTTACGAGATCGCGTATTCGATCGCAGACGACGGCCCGCAGCCCGTCTCGCGCACTTACCAGTATCGCAAAGTGATGAAACCGATGTTGGAGCGCAAGAGGCGCGCCCGCATCAACCGATGCCTCGACGAACTCAAGGAGCTGATGGTCAGCGCTCTTCAATCAGAGGGCGAGAACGTCGCTAAACTGGAGAAGGCTGATATCTTGGAATTGACCGTTCGTCATCTGCACAAGCTTCGCCGCCAGCGCCGCTTGGCGCTCAACCCAACGGTGGACGCCGACCGCTTCAAAGCTGGATTCACCCACGCCGCCAATGAAGTGTCACGTTGTTTGGCTTCGATTCCCGGAGTTGACGTGAGGCTGGGAACTCAGCTGATGACACATCTCGGACACAGACTGAACGACATGCAGCGCGCCGCTACTGGTGCCGATACTCCCCCGGCCAGCCCTCCGAGCCCTGCCCTGTCGACAGTGTCTTCCTCTTCCGGATACGTGACCCCATCTCCGCCAGCATCGCCTGTGCCCATGCACACAGCGACTCCCCTGGATTGCTCAACGAACGGCTCCTTCCACAAGAGCCCGGTGGTGTGGCGGCCGTGGTAGATTGGTGCTTGGATCAGCGGACCCGGCTCCGCGGTCACATCTGTTCCAGCACCGGTCGGAGCCGCCTAACCCACTGAGTCCGTGACCCGCGCAAACTAGTGATGTTCATGTTGTAAACATATCCTAGATCTCACAATTTTATTAGTGTTAAACTTAGCAAGTAAGCAACTTTAAAGCTTTAATTAAAAGTAGCCAATAAGTATATCTTGTGATACTAAAGAGTAAATATTATTGTAAAACTAAGAGATGTTGTATCGGACCTGGTAGAGATGGTTCGGGTTGTTATTTTTTATCGTTGAAAAAAGATATGTCACGAAATCGTGAAGTACTGGCAAAAGAGTAAGTCAATAAAAACATATTTCTTTATATTTCTGAATTTTATTCCCACAAACCCTCAAATGAATTATATTTTACAGAATTTTAGCAATCAATAACAAGACGATCAAACTCTACAAAAAAAATGTAAAAACATAATTACTTAATTAAGTATAATATACAAGAGAGTTTCATCGTATTGTTACTTAGCTAAAAAACATGCTCAACATACACGGGAAAACAGAAATGCATACCAAGAGTGTTGCCGTAATATCAGCCATATTTTTCGACAAACACTGACATCCTAGCGACACTGCGAATTGAATGAGCATAGTGATAAATATTTAGTGAGGTTAAGGTCGGCACCTATGACCGCGCGTGCCAGCGTTCCTGTTTACTCGACGTGCTCGCTACCGGGTACCTGCGAGGCACACTTATCACTGTAAACGTGACCAGTACGTGTACAGTCACAAGATACCATGATGAGATTTAATGCAGCCTGCGTTTAGCACAACTGTGACACGCGACTCTTTGTCGTGCGACAATATTACCAGTCACTTTCCTTCAATACCGTACAAGCGTGACAGATGACACTGTACTGTATCGTACGATCAGCTAAGTTATGGCAAGACATGCTAGTCCTGATGTGATTTGCCAAGAGACCTATGAGATTTGACAGGTACAACCCGACACTAGGATTTATCAGTTAGCGTAGGCCTGTCAATAGGCCTGTGAGATTATTTGCAACCTGACACTAGGATTCATCAGTTAGCGTAGACCTGTCAATAGGCCTGTGAGATTATTTGCCACTTGACACTAGGATTTATCAGTTAGCGTAGACCTATCAATAGGCCTATGAGATTATTTGCAACCTGACACTAGGATTTTCCAGGTGTTGAGGACACAAGAGACCTGTGAGTTTTGAAACAACCTGACACTAGCATAAGTGTCGATATCGAATGTCGGCAAAAATATTAAAAGCCACAATATTTTGCTTCGGAATGTGAGTTCGAAATTTGAATATTTTTCTTTATAAAGAAGCTGAGAATTACTTTATAGATGGCTGCCTAAATGTTATAGTTATTATGAATAAAATGCCAGTGTGAACGCAAATATCATTAATTATCATGTAGAGTGACTTTTAACCACTTTGTTTTGAAGTACCTTACACGTGTCAACGTTAAAAAACATAACACACAAGACTTTGTAAACTAAACTTCGTTACCATCTATTTGTGAAGTGTTTATCTTAAATGACGAATGACGCAATGAGCCATATTTAAGAGATAGGCCTGTTTCTCTAGTTATAGAGACGACATTGCATGGAAAAGTCCTGTATAATCCGAAAGTGCGTGATTTAATTCATCCTATTAAAAGACGGCAGCGTTTACGTACTGTCGAGTTTTCTTACTCCTCCATGGCGAGGAGACATTCCCGTTAGTGGATTTGTACTCCAACACAAAGTCCGACTAACAGTGGGGGCTAACCAGCCCTGGCAGTATTCCAGACATTTCTACAAAAATGGTAAAGAGAGCTAATCAACTCTTATTCAGTTCAGAACATGAAAAATAGGGAGTATCTTTTATTTGGGGACAATACAGTTCACGAAGGACAAATTAAATACTCTACGTGAGAATAATAAAATACTTTTTGAGCCGTACCACTACAAGTCATAATACGTCGCTCTTTAATTCCATCAAAATAATTGGCATTCTTATCATATCACAAGTGGGTTGTTTGTCGATTGCTTAAAGGATTCCACGTGCTCTGCTCTACTCGCTGTAAGAGTGCTTCACTTTCATTATCTAACTGGAAAGTCACGTATTAACACATTCATTAAAGTACGCGTATAAATTTCGCTGAAAGTACACCACATTATACGAGTATGTCGCCACGCGTTTAGTGAATGTTCCATTTTCGTTATCATCCAGAAAAGTCACCTATTAAAGTCGTCATGAAGGTACGCGTATAAAACTCGCTGAAAAGACTTGTTACGTCGCTACTACGTCGCTGTATGAGGTATGAGTGTTCCATCATCGTTATCTAACTGTAAAGTCCTATTAATACCCTCATTAAGGTACGTGTGTATCTTCGCTGAAAATATAAACTCATATCTTGAAGACCGTTATGTATTTGTAAGGCGCGACGACGGAGCAGACGTTTTTCCCGCTTTAAAATCGGTTGCGTGTAAACTATCCTGTCTAAGCAACATTTTGATGTCGATAAAGAAAAGGAAGTTACTGGAAGATGGAAGAAAAAAAAATGTTAGAATCTTAGTAAAATAACATAACGTTTTTCTTTAAATTTCGGCATTAGGTACCAATTTTGAGTTTCTAAACTAAAGTTTCTAAATATTAACTCTTGGCAAGGTATGCCGGGATCAATATACTCTTTGACTTTTTCCATATTTATTTCTAACCAGCCTTGATTTTAAACTTAATATTATCAAAAACAAGACGTACCTATCAATAAAAGTTACGAAATAAAATTACGTTTCGTAAAATTTATGTTTATCACTTTGTTTGATATTGACACACGTGAAAACGCTACCGGTGTCGCCATCTATGGTCAGCGGTAGTATTTAATCAATAATAAACCCTTAGATCCGAAAGCTCTCGTCAATCAACGCCATCTGTTGGAAAGCTCAGAAACGCATACGAACTTGAAGCTTTAGCTACCTGACGCACCTGGGACTAAACGTTATGGCATGTGGTTCATATGATAAAAGATTAAGCTTGCTACCATGACTTATTAGTTTTCATTTTTACCGCCACAAGTATTCTCAGTTCGGCTGCTTACATTTATTAGGAGTAGGTACTTATTGTGCACTACAATAGAGAGGATGAATATACGTACGTCTCTAGTGGTAATATTTGTTTCTCTTCTTCTTAGTCGTACACTCTTGTCAGAGTGGTCGTGGTTATGGATTGTCCTCTTCTACATTAATGACGGCTTTTGCGATTTTTCTCCATCTTTCTCTGTTATATTTGTTTATACACCGTTAAATTTTGGAGTAATGAAGATTACCGCATAATTGGTAAAACGCTGTTTAAGAAAGCTATTCAGTGAGGTAAATTCTTCTTTCATAGATATACAGTCCCTGTGGCCGAAAGCTCTCGTTGTCGGTCAACGCCATCTTGTGAAAAGCTCAGTAACGATTACGATCCAAAGCTGTAAAGCTCTAGTCAACTTTTCAACTTAGGTAGCAACTGCCACCAGTTTTTTTTAATATAATTAAGCATTGAACTATAATTAAGTTTAATATCCTGACTCGTTTCGTTAGTTAGAACTTTAGCTACCATTAGTAGATTTTTCATTGTAAGATTTGTAAGTGTATCACAAATTTAAGTGCGCTCGGAGCATGGCAGCAGAAGCACCCCTGCCAAGTCGAAACAATTTATCACCTCGGTTAGTTTTCCTTACAATGCCCGTACAAAGTAAGATGGAAAAATACACCTTTTTTTTAAAGCTGCAGAACAATCTATAAGTTACTTTTGTCTATGAATGAGGGGGGTTATTTCTGCATATAAATAAAAATTCCAGATTATCAGAAAAACGTGTATTTTCCATTTTTTTATCCATTCAACCTTCCTTAGCAACGCTTGAACTATCGACCTTCGTTTATTTTTGACAAATCCAAGGTTAAGATAAGACAAATGAAAACTACTTAAATATTTATAAAGGAAATGTAACCAAATCAATCTGACACATAGGTACAGGTGACGAAACCTAACTTTCGCATTTGCATACACAAGCAGGATTTTCCTCGACGACAAGGAAAACATCTCATGAATGTCTCGCGCTCACGTGGCTTATATTACATCGTTTGAATAATATTAAGGCCACTCAGCTGATTTTAATAATGTTACGTACTTATTTTTAGTTAGTTGATTATTTATCAAACTATTGATACAAAGATATCAAAGCTCAAAGAAAAAATGAAATTAAGGGGGAAGGCAATCGAGAGGTATAATAATTCTTTTGGTTGAGCGAATCCACTTAGCTTTGTACCCGATGAACAATACACATTATCTGTATTGTTAGCTGTGGCCACAACTGCCACTTCAAAATGTAAGGCGTTATAAGTGCAAACTACTTTTACACTAAATTAGTCTTTAAATCAAATGAAATAAGGTTTACTCTAGCTTCACTGCTCTTTCACTTACGAAGTGACCAACATCTCTGTTCTCTTTGTTTAAGAGTAAACCTTATTTCATTTGATTTAAAGACTAATTTAGTGTAAAAGTAGTTTGCACTTATAACGCCTTACATTTTGAAGTGGCAGTTGTGGCCACAGCTAACAATACAGATAATGTGTATTGTTCATCGGGTACAAAGCTAATGGGATTCGCTTAAAAAATGGGAGGAGGACTATACCGGTTCGATTCCGTCTCGTCCCCCAGGTAACTCATTTCAATTTTTCTTTGAGCTTTGACATCTTTGTATCAAGTGTTCATAAATTTATTAAAATAACAGCGACCTCTTTCGCTTGCTCGTTCACCGCTGTAAAGTAGTGCGGTAAGATGTAAATATTAACGTATTCATATAGTATAGAGTTCGCTAAGGTGTAAAACCTTTCAAATAAACAAAGCAAAGATCGGCACACAAAGCATAAGGAAAATTTCGAAAGGTTGGTTGGAGTACGGGTAGTGAAGTGGTTAACGCGCTGGACCGGCAATCCAGAGGTACCGGGTTCGATTCCCGCTCTCGTCCCCCAGGTAACTCATTTCAAGTTTTCTTTGAGCTTAGATATCTTTGTATCAATAGTTTGATAAACAAATTGTGGTGTGTAATACCCACATAAAAAATGGGACATTAGGGCTTGTGCACAAATCACGTGAGGTTTTTTCGGCTACTTTTTGACCCCCCCAATCGATTCGATTTTTCTTAGTCTTCGTTCATAGTAGAAAAATACACGTGAGGTCTCCTTATACCCCTCCCTCCCCCAACGTGATCTATCGTGACTTTTTCGTGACCCCCCTCCCCCCTTATCGAACCTCACGTGATTTGTGCACAAGCTCTTACATGTTTCATAAATTTAGTGATTATTTTTTGTTAATAGATTATCCGCTGGAAAATAAAACTTACAAATACGCACTTACAAACGGAATTAATGACGAAGAAGTGCCTCTATAATATATATATGTGCAGTTGGAAGTTAAGTAAAGAGGATGTAGGTACCTACCTACATGTATTACACTGAAAAAAAAAAATGTTAACATAGTAGCCCAAATGTTAGTTGATAGTTGAAATCGGAGGACTGACAAATTGTTTGGCTATAAGTTGTGTTAAAGTTAGCATAATTTTGGTTACTTACTTCTAACACAATTTAGCACTACTAAAGTAGACTACTAGCTGAGCAATTTTTTTGCAGTGTGTAAGTAACTGTCTTTACACATTAGGTTCATCTGGCATGTATTTAAAATTAATATTTATAAATTGGGTAGTTTGCACAAATGTAACTTTGACAGAGAAAAATTGTGGTTTTCTCAGTCATCCTTTGGCAACGGTATCTGTAAAGGCACCGAAACGTCAGGGAGGCTCAAATAATTAATTTACGCGATACACTCCGTTTAAATTGTTTTATTTAAATGTGTGACAGTCGCGGAAACCGAAGAAAATATTACCTCCTCAGGGGTTAACCCCTAATTTCAATATTTATGTTAATTTTTAACCTAATGAAACTAAATCATATCAAAACCACCTAATACCGAATCAAGATAAGTCAGCTGACCTCAGACGCACGCGCCGGACTTAGTCTCTGTCAAAGAGCAAAATTAATTAAACACGGTAGTGATCTTTGACAGTCTTACGAATGTTTTCATTATATTGCATCACGACATGACGAATGACGATATTGATAAGGTATCGTACACGCGCCGACCCATCCCCGAATTGTAGCGCCGCGATAACACTTCCTTAGTCGCTAGTTTAATTATACCTATAGAACTTTCCTAATGGATGTGTGTGACATGACATTTCGCAATATTTTTTCAGTATTAACATCCTTTGTGTAATAAGAATTTTGATAATTTGTATACTTATCACGCTTTACAATTTCAACATATCCAGAATTAGGTATATAGACAGTACGAGACACAAAAAAAATACGCAAAAATCTCTCTCATACATAATAAAAGAGACTAAGACCAACTTGAGAAGAGCATCCTCAACTCCCTACACTTGCTAAGAGTGCATTGTGCTACAATCTGAATTCGTTTGCAATTGGGATAGTGAGGCTGATGATTGAACGGAAAAGAGTGCTAGAGGGAGAGCAATAAATGTAGTTGTAAGTTCGATATATTTTAGTTAAGTATTAAGCTTAACAATCCGTGTAACGCTTTGGTTTATAACAATCATGACAGAGTTTATGTGATTCGTAAGGCAAAAGAAAATTAATATCCATTTCAAACATGGGCATGACGACGTGACAGACCGATGTCTGTGCGCCTCCAGCACCTCTAGCACAACTGTGACACGCGATTCTCTCTCGCGCGAGGAATATTACCTATCTCTTTCTTCGCTTTACTGTCAGAGAGTGACGGGCGATGCTATGTTGCGTGATAAGAGTCGCGAAGGGTAGCTGAGCTAGGCAGCCAGGAGTGACTGCCGCTGCCAACGCGCGCTGTTTTTGTGACATCGAACGCGAACCGGTGAAACCGGGCACCATGCTGGCGCGTCAACTAGTGGCACAGCTCATATTACCCCGTGTCTTCCGATTAATCTGCATCAGTCGTCAGTAGACACATCTAAGACAGCGGTTACACACTCGCTCTGACGTCAGTTGTTTTCATCAGTCCGGTCAGAATGACGAGACAATGATGGGGCGTAACGTAACTCTAGGAGTAACGAATTACCGGTACGGACTGGTAAAAATAAATTAATGACAGTATAGTAGGAATCCTTTTCTTAGGGCCGAAACACATAACCGCGTTGCGGCGTCGCGCCGTTAAAATTGGCGGTAGCGTCAGCCCGATTTGTATGAAAATCGCGGTTAATGTGTTTCGGCCCTTAGGCCTGATTCACTTGTCACTTGGCTTTAGTCTAACAAACAATGTGTGCATTATGAACTGACGCCAAAAGCGTGTAACCGATGTCTAAATTTTATGAGGTACACTGATGACGTCTGATATAATGTGCAAACTTTGCACATTCATTAGCATCAAGCAAATACCTCCACAACATTGCCTCAGAATTCCCCTCTCGCGGTTGCTACCCGTGATAACACGTGACGTTCTTATCACTAATTACGTGTGGCGTTATCTCATACGTGTCCGTTGTATAAATAATAACAAAACTCTTATAAGTAGATAAGGATCTGACTTTTGTTGTTGCCAGCGTGGATGTGGATGTTTCTAGATTCGGCGATAAGTGTTATTTTGAACAGTGATAAGATTCTTCTATAAAAAGATTTCAGTTAAATCATATTGCTGAAGTTCACGTTAAAAGTAAAACAACATAATACGTCACTCGAACGTCTACCTTGCTATATTTTATAAATAGGCCAAACAGACAAGGAAATTAGATATTACGCGTATATTTAACCGATATAGAGGTATAATAAACTTACGGAATTACCTTACTCGTGATAGGGTTGTAATATTGAAACAACAACATCTTGGAAGTATGTTTATTCACAACTCTCTTCTGTCTCACTCTCACATTACACTTTTAAGTTGTTTCTATCCTTGTCTATGCTACTGGTGTATTAACTATTGAATGCTATTACGGTCCGACCTAAACATCGAAATTGTCCTTACATGCCCTTTGAAATTCAAATTTAAATTAATATTTTATATTCATTTACTTTTTAGTTTCACATCTTCCTTAGGTACACTTGTTAAAAAAACCCTTTTGTAAAAAAAGATAATTAAGTAAATTATTTGCTGGATTATATTTATATTTGCGTGTATATTTGATGTAAGTAACCGCAAATTGAAGCCAGACGGAGGTTTCAGTGCTATAATCTGATATTTATAACAATTATTAATTTAGCGTTAACTGCTACAGCGTAATTAATATTTGAAAATTTTCTGAGCAGCAATGTATGGCGTAGTTATTACTAGTGACAGTTGTCACTTCACGATTCATCAAACAACAACAAACAAATAAATTGCGTGCTGAATTATTTGATATGAAAAAAAGATTCGATTTTTTAAATAATTTACGGTGCAATATACTAAGCCTATACTAAGACCCCGTAAAGTTTGCGGTAATATCAAATAGTAAATACACACGCTGTATATACGTAAACTTACGTTAAAGTCGCGTTTCAGTCACAACAAATCAAATCAACGATTTATCGGTTTGGGAGCGACATTGCAAACATACTACAACAATGACAACCGTAATTTTTCAGGGGGGTTTTCGAAATATTAGAATCAAATTCTATCTCAATACTACAGTGTTAGTGTTATAGCAAAACAAATACACAAACATTCGTTCACATTAAAAATAACAAAAGAACAATACTAAGAACCCACTTGTCCTAATCCCTAAAACCCTCATTTTACTATGCATTCAATCATAATTATTGTTTGCTGCAGTTGCAACAATGGCGTGGCACGTGCCTCGAACGCTCGTCTCTTTTGTTTTAGGACAGTGGGAAAGTATTGTGTTGTGGCCAAGATAAGATTGTTTAAGCTAGACTTTTTCGTCCGGAAAGCTATAAAAAACAATAATCGAGCAATAGAAATCATAGTGTACCCACTTATAGTTTTTAATTTTAGTTCTTGAACTGAGATGATCCGCTTTAAAAAAAAACTTACTGAGACTTAATTCGATGACAATGACATATACAGGATGGAACATTTCTAAAGACTGGGCTGACAGGATAGTGTCATCTGAGTGATCTATAATGGAATGGACATATTATAATTGTAAAGCTGGATTTAAAAGGAAAAAAGTCAACAAAATAAATTATTTTAATATTAGTGACCACCCTACTAATTGAAAGGTTTTATAATTTACATTTTAAATTAACACCTGTCTTTAACTAAGCGTAGTTCAAAAGATGTTAGGGTTGATATGTGCAGAGTTTTACGCTAATGTGAGGTTTAAGTTATAACGACTAAGATTTCAAGTTCTTTAAAAAGGTCGTAAACGCCAATGTAACTGTAATTACTTATTACCTTCTGGAAGTCAACTTACGTCCTTGTAAAGAAAAATATGAAATTTTGCGATAATTCAAAAACGGCTCAACCGATTTTGTAGAATATCATTTTTATTGAAAGTAATGATAAGGCCTCATTTTCATGAATTTTTCCATATTTTTTTGACCCGTGGTTGAAAAGTTAGAGGGGGGAGGGGGCGCTATTTTTTGTATTTTCGGAGTGAACGTTTACAAAACTGCTGTTTTTATCAAAAACATTATGTTTGAAGACCCCTATTATTTTTTAAAGACCTAGTGTTGGAACGAAAAAAAAATTCACCCCCACTTTAGGTGTTCGAGAGGTACCCGAAAAAAACATTTTTTTATTTTTTTTATTTTACTTTTTTGTCAGCGTGATACATACACATACTCATACCAAATTTCAGCTTTCTAGTACTTATGATCACAGAGCTAAGCCACGGACGGACAGACGGACATGGCGAAACTATAAGGGTTCCTAGTTGACTATGGAACCCTAAGGATGGATAGAAATATTGACATAGTTCATTGATGATAAATGAAGTATTCAGTCTGAACAATTCCCTGTTTGCTTAAAAGTCCCTCGATCTGTTCCACCCTGTATTACCTAGTTACCTACTTCGTCATTTTAGCGATGTAGAATAGATTAGAATATTCTGTAATGTTTTACATCGTTATCGCGAGAGCAATAACGATTTGACAGCTCCCAAAGACTATAAAATAACAGAAGAGACACTATCGAAACGCAAGAATTGCGTTTATACCTATGGACGACGAACGATCATTTTGTTAGCCGAAGTGAATATTTCCTGCACAAAGACGCCGCATATGAACGGTCTAAGCTAATTTATTAGCTACTTATATTAATTACGTTAAACTTTTATTTGATAATAGCAAATATTATATTATGTTAGATAAATATTTATTATCAAATCACAATAGGGTTGAATAGCTCAATTCGGGACCTACATTGTTAAAAATGCACACTTCAACCAACTGTTTATAATTAAATTCAACATTTTCTTACATACAAATAATAATTTTGAATGGACCAAAAAATGAATTATGAATAATTACCAACTATAAATTTTAAAAACAAATTTCGTATAAGATATCAAGAACTTCTCAGAGGTTGCGAACGAGTAGGCATTTAATTCGATTCTACTGAATAGACATTCTGTTGCGTTTATTCTTTATGTCAATTGATTTTGTCCCCGCGATAACGATGTACCTATGTAATGTATCGGAACGCAGCTACAGACGTCTAATAATGAGACGATACACTAGGTATCGTTTTGTCAGGCTGTAGCGTCGTTTTGGTACAGACGTTTTAAAATGTGCTGAGTGACATTATGGAGGCCACTCACTCTGTGTCATACGGGCATTACGGACAGTTGTACTTATATTAAAAATAGCTCAAATAATAAAACAAAGTGCTTCTACATAAATATTTTTTTATTTATGAATACTACCTATTCTTTAGTGCACACCTCACCAAAAAAAGAAATACAAACAGCAGATACCAAGCAGCATTACAATAGAGGAAAAGAACAGGCGATCATATCGCTAAAGAGCGATCGCTACTAGAAAACGCCAAACTGCAAAACAAGCGATCAAAATACTCTGCACACGACCCTGCTACTTATTATCAAAATAAAAATACTCGTGCGGATTATATTCTACTTATCAACATTTACCGCTGGCTCTACACGTGAAAAATATTATTCGGTGCCACACATTTGGATAATGGTAATCATCTAGTGGTGAACTGATGACTACGTGGTACGGCACTGAAACGTGGTCACTCACAATGGGCCTCATAAGAGAGCTCAAAAGTTATTCAAAGGGCAAGACTGCAAGAGCTCGGAGTTTTCTTGCGGAATCGAATCCGAAATGATGAGATACGCAAGAGAATCAAGGTTGTAGATATTGCTCTGATAGTCGCTAAACTTAAGTGACAGTGGGCGGGGCATATTGCTCGTTGAAGCGATGGCCGTTGGTGAAGAAAGGTTCTTGAGTGGCGACCGCGGACCAGAAAATGCAGCGTGGGAAGACCAACAAGGTCCTTGACCTTGTTAGGATCGCGGGCAGAAATTGGATGAGGGCGGTGCAAGACCGATAGTTGTGGAGTACTTTCGGGGAGGCCTTTGTCTAGCACTGGACGTCTATCGGCTGATATGATAATGACAAATCTTCTTCTTCTAAGTCGTACCCTCTTGTCAGAGAGGTCGTGTCTGCTTGGACGCTGTACATGGTTGATTTTTGCTCCCATTTCCAATTTTTTCTTCGTTTGAGGATTGATTTGTTTTGCAATGGTTCTCCACTTCTGGCGATTGAAAGCATTCCGAGAGCACTCGACCATTGAGATGGAAATTAAGTAACTTTCAAATAAAAATAAAATAAACAGGTTACATAATATCGCGTATATTCATTAGAACAGGAAAATATCGCTTCAATTTGTTTGCTACATCCTTTCCGCGACTCACGCGACTGTCACAAATTTAAATAGAACAATTTAAACGGATTTTATCGCAAAACTAAACGAAAATCGAGAACAATCTCCGGTGACGTTTGTCTCATAAGATTAATTATAATTAAAAAAAAACGTAAAAGATGGAAGCGCTTGCTGTTTTCCCTAATAAATAAATTAGAAGTGAACCCTCTCACTGTGGGAAGGCCCCTAAGAAGGTGGTCTGACGACCTGGTTAGGAGCGCAGGCAGAAATTGGATGAGGGCGGTGCAAGACCGATCGTTCTGGAGAACTTTGGGGGAAGGGTGGACAAATCCAGAGTAGACGTCTATCGACTAAAATGGTGATGACGTTTTTTTGTGTCATAGGGGGCAAACGAGCAAACGGATCGCCTGGTGGAAAGCGATTACCGTCGCCCATAATAATATGATGATAATGAATAAATATATAAAATAAGGCTGACAAGTTACTTGATTATCATTAAGCATTTGCATCGTATTGCCACGACCCCCTCAGGCTGATGTATTGAACCCAACGATAATGTCTATATTTAGAGCAAGCGGCAGAATACAGCCGTCCATGGAAAGTTTATACGAGATAACAGCTACAGTAAATAAGGATATTAATCAACAACGCGTTAATTGTAACTTATTGTGAGAATGCGAGATTATTTTGTTTTCGCACTGTCACAGTGTTTTTGTATGGACTATGCACGTTTTTTGACAGGTTACGAGAACGTGGACATCATTATAGGTATCTGTATATATAAATTGCATCATTATCGTTATATTAGCCGAACGAAAGGTTCCTGTTGGACATCGGCCTTCCCTAAGATTTTCCACAACGACAGGTCACGCGTCGCCCTCATCTTAACGGTTTCTTACGATTCTGACCACGCAAAGTTAAAACATGTCCTTTGGAGTGGGACGGATCTGTGTAAAATGGACCAATCACATTCCTCAGACTTAAATACACTTCTTTTGGGCTTTACAAAGACGAAGCCTGATTGGTTAATTTTTCCGCTCTGTTTCTGTGGACAGCTTAAGGCGACATATAATGCGAAACTAGTGACGCTATACCGGTATCATCTTGGATCGTCCCATTCGATTTTTGACAAGTTCTTAAGAGGATTGTTTTGGACATTTTTTTCTACATTAATCAAACATGTTATCTTAACATATTATTGATGTTACTAACTTGGGATTAATTGGTTATTTGAAACCTACAATTTGAATTTTTCATTGATAATTTTTGTTTCAAAAACTACTCGAAATTGACAAAATTCACGTAGAAAAGTAGTTTTTTCAACTTATTTTCGACTGCACGCAATGAAAGCATGAAACAGCTATGTTACTACCTAGAAGTAGAACTCGGGGGAAAGTATTATTCACTTCAAAAAGTTGGTTGAAATTATCAATATATTTGTCATAGTTAATATGAAAAAAAAAATTTAAAAGAAGAAGGCCTCTGAATTCGTCTCATTCTGCTTTCGTCCTCCATTCTTAATTCGTCACTTTCGCCAGTCTTTGTCGTCTTTGGTCAAATTTGTTGTTTGTCTTTTTTCTTATTCCGAACGAACGAATGGGACGACCCAAGATGAAACCGATTTCTTCTTATAATATTCTCTAAATCAGATACCTTTTCAGTTTTCAGTAATTGCAAAGGTCTAAGCACTGCGAAAGCGCCTTTTATATGTGTGTAGGATCGGCCCTTTATATTGATTTATTCCTTTATTAAATTACTGTATGTGTAAAAAAATATTGTTCTGTGGTGGTCCCCAAAAACTTGTCCAAAACTACAGTGCCCGCCTTTGACGTTAACAAGTTTTGTGGGGCAAGCTACAGTACAAAAATGATAAAAAGTGATTTAATAATACAGGGTTTTCCTTGCGCCTACCCTTTTGCAATTACTTTAAAATTGTCTCCATTATTGCAAGTTTTTTACGGCAATATCGTTTATTTGCATCGCATAGCTAGTTATGAATGCAATTCATTTGATTCTAGACTAGACATCCGGTTGGAATTTATGAGCGTCATAAGTCGAATGGAATTCTACCATTTCCGTCCTCTTATATTTGTTTACCAGTCATCCTAGGTTTTTTGATAGGAGACATATAACGACATACGATTTTCTTTTTTAACATCAAATGCGTGAATATCAAATGAGTAAAAAATATATACCAATGAAAAGTACGTAGGTATAACGGGTTAGCACTAATTGACTAGCACGTTATTATATCGTGGATTAGCAAAGCAATATAATTGTTTATTTAATATGGATTTCCGCAAAGTGTCGCCTGATACAATCAATTATTTAAGTGTCCAGATTTAAAGCTATAGTAAGTAATTTTTCAAGTATTTGCATAGTCTTTCAATATCATTATATTATAAAATAGTATTGAGAAAACGATTTTATATCTACTCTTGTCGAATATCTTTGTCTCATAACGCCAAACCGGATTAAAGTTTTTTAATCGTTCTTTATATTTAGATGCAAATCCAAAAAAAAAAAACAAAAAGACGGCTACGCAGCGGACGAACTTGCACCTTCTAATAAGTACCTATTATTATTACACTACCAAAATAGTTCATACAGGACTATCTGATTGGAGTAGCTTAATCATTGCCATAAGGATTAATGATTCTCACATTCACATTTTAATATTGCGAAATACGTAACAACGTGTATATTTACGAGTAGGTGTGTAGTAGATACTAGCTACGTGATAACAGTCACACGGCACGAGTCGAGTCGAAGTATTTGTGTTTAGGATGATAACGCTTAAGGACGTTTTGACAGCAATTAGTAAACTGTGATGATAATGTATTAGGTTGGGAATTTTACTGGCGTAGCAGGAAACGCGAGACAACAAAGGCCATTGGTAATATTCCTTTTGCTCGCTACAGGGCCGGGAAGCATAGATATAGGATGTACGCGAGGATAAAAAAACATATTATTATATTTTTTCCTTTTCTTTTATAGAAAAACACTTCAGCGAATATTTAATTTCATATAATTTTCATTTCATACACAAATTTTTCCTCGGAAGAAAAGAAGTCATACGTTTTTTCGATATCTTGAACATGTCAACCTAGATTAGGTTAGGTTAGACTTGTGATATAACATTCCAAAATAATAACCTACGCGATGAGCTAAATATTTGAAGGCAAAAATAATTACAAGATGACGGGATGAAAAGGAGTCGCCCCATCAAATTCATCATCAAGAACGTTATAGGTGGTGGTTTTAGGTGAAAAGATCTTCGAGTAGGTCGTTGGTAACTATGCCCGTTGATTATTTCTTCCGCAAGCTAACAACATGTTGTACCTACTGTTCTGTGTTGAAGAGTAAAATAGTCTGTAACGCTCTGCACTTAGTGGTTATAATTATAAATAGGTTTAGGCATAGAATTCAGTGCCAAACTTATCAACTATTAATGTAGTCAAGATACTTTTAAAGCCACTCTTTTTATAACCGTCCAACTGGGTGGACTGTTATACAGTGACAGATATACCTACCTAAACAAATCAAGTAATAAATATATCCACTATAATACCTACTCCGGGCAAAATTTCGTGTCGGTTATGTGAACTTTAAGCACTTATCTCTCGAACTTCAATAGCTAGCTTCGTTTACATCATTCGGAGTCAATTTCGCTCGCGATGACGTCAATATTACATTCCATGCTGAAGATGTAAACAAGCAGACTATAGACTTCGGAGACGAGGGTCATGGGTATTATAGATAAGTTACACACTTACTTACTGCGCTGATTCAACGGCCCAAAGTGGATCTTGGCCTCCGGACACCAGAGAACGTCATCTACTTCTATCTTTAGCTACCTCCCGCCATTCCGGTCGAAAAAGATACCGGTGATAGGAGTACATACGATGTTCGGAATATTAATAACACAGGCAAGCTGCATACTTCGACCACCGATTGCAGACAATCGAAGTTCAATAGAAGGTACTTAGTTTAACCCTAATCTTCACTTTCGTTAAAAAGTACCATAGTTACCTCAGTCAATTCAAACAATTCCGAATATACTAAGTAGTTAAATAATAAAGGCTGTTTGATGAATACGGAATGTGATCTCGGTAACATGTAACTGGCTTGTTTCGAAGTTTCGACCGGACTTATTTAGCGACAGTTCGCGATATAGCAGTTCTACAAGATTTAAACTTTACCTTTTAAATCTATCTCTGTACTCGGCTCTCATAGTAAGAAGACGTTGTCATAAAATTCACAAAAATAATAATCAAAGTTTCGATATATACATAATATGACTTCAAATTAGATGGTATTTTGCTACGGTGTATTTTTTTTTTCGGTACGAACGTACGTACATTTCGGTTGATAATACTTATCTTATACTTACGTTGGTCTTCCTAACCGAATAAATCTAGTATATAGATTTTTTTGAATACACGACGATGACGTGGGTCAATAAAAAGTTTAGCGTCTCATTTATCTTTATTATCATTATGTAAGTTTTCTTCGGTAATTAACAGATATTACCACGCCCGACTCACAAAGACGTCACCAGTCCACGTGTATGTAATTTACCTAATTACCTGCATTAGTGCGATTCTTGTTCCAACCATGTGAATATTGATAAAACTTACCCATTTGGACTGATAAGCACATAACCGAATAAATGCTCAACAAAAAATTATGGGCACTTCGTTTTAACCCGGAAATGCCCAATGCTGAAAATAAAGTCACCTCAAAGTTTTTAGGGTTCCGTACCCAAAGGGTAAAAATGGGACCCTATTACTGAGACTTCGCTGTCCGTCCGTCCGTCCGTCCGTCTGTCACCAGGCTGTATCTCAAGAACGGTGATAGCTCGACAGTTGAATTTTTCACAGATGATGTATTTCTATTCTATTGCCGCTATAACAACAAATACTAAAAATAAAATAAAATAAATATTTATAAGGGGGGCTTCCATCCCATACCTACAACAAACGGGATTGGTTGCGTTAACTTTGCAACTCATTTGTATGGAGCGCTATATACCAGGCGTAGTGTTTGTACGGAACCCTCGGTGCGCGAGTCCGACTCGCACTTTACATTTTTATTTTTTTTATTGACAACGTAAAAAAATATCTGGAGAAGTAGTACAGTGCCCCTAGCGCTTACTTTGTAGAACTACAAGTCTCCGTACAAACCTTTTACGTAGTCTCTAGGTGTATGGTTACTGAACACTCACGGTAAGGGCACTGTTCCCCCTTTTACGTAGTCTCTAGGTGTATGGTTACTGAACACTCACGGTAAGGGCACTGTTCCCCCTTTTACGTAGTCTCTAGGTGTATGGTTACTGAACACTCACGGTAAGGGCACTGTTCCCCCTTTTACGTAGTCTCTAGGTGTATGGTTACTGAACACTCACGGTAAGGGCACTGTTCCCCCTTTTACGTAGTCTCTAGGTGTATGGTTACTGAACACTCACGGTAAGGGCACTGTTCCCCCTTTTAGGTAGTCTCTAGGTGTATGGTTACTGAACACTCACGGTAAGGGCACTGTTCCCCCTTTTACGTAGTCTCTAGGTGTATGGTTACTGAACACTCACGGTAAGGGCACTGTTCCCCCTTTTACGTAGTCTCTAGGTGTATGGTTACTGAACACTCACGGTAAGGGCACTGTTCCCCCTTTTACGTAGTCTCTAGGTGTATGGTTACTGAACACTCACGGTAAGGGCACTGTTCCCCCTTTTACGTAGTCTCTAGGTGTATGGTTACTGAACACTCACGGTAAGGGCACTGTTCCCCCTTTTACGTAGTCTCTAGGTGTATGGTTACTGAACACTCACGGTAAGGGCACTGTTCCCCTTTTTACGTAGTCTCTAGGTGTATGGTTACTGAACACTCACGGTAAGGGCACTGTTCCCCCTTTTACGTAGTCTCTAGGTGTATGGTTACTGAACACTCACGGTAAGGGCACTGTTCCCCCTTTTACGTAGTCTCTAGGTGTATGGTTACTGAACACTCACGGTAAGGGCACTGTTCCCCCTTTTACGTAGTCTCTAGGTGTATGGTTACTGAACACTCACGGTAAGGGCACTGTTCCCCCTTTTACGTAGTCTCTAGGTGTATGGTTACTGAACACTCACGGTAAGGGCACTGTTCCCCCTTTTACGTAGTCTCTAGGTGTATGGTTACTGAACACTCACGGTAAGGGCACTGTTCCCCCTTTTACGTAGTCTCTAGGTGTATGGTTACTGAACACTCATGGTAAGGGCACTGTTCCCCCTTTTACGTAGTCTCTAGGTGTATGGTTACTGAACACTCACGGTAAGGGCACTGTTCCCCCTTTTACGTAGTCTCTAGGTGTATGGTTACTGAACACTCACGGTAAGGGCACTGTTCCCCCTTTTACGTAGTCTCTAGGTGTATGGTTACTGAACACTCACGGTAAGGGCACTGTTCCCCCTTTTACGTAGTCTCTAGGTGTATGGTTACTGAACACTCACGGTAAGGGCACTGTTCCCCGTTTTACGTAGTCTCTAGGTGTATGGTTACTGAACACTCACGGTAAGGGCACTGTTCCCCCTTTTACGTAGTCTCTAGGTGTATGGTTACTGAACACTCACGGTAAGGGCACTGTTCCCCCTTTTAAAAATCTTCTAGATAGCCCTTTTTTTATAGGAAATATGCTTGATAATTTTCTACAATCATACCAAACTGATAAAGTTCTCAAAACGTCGCAACTCTATCATTGGCGTATCTAACATTATTTTTCAGGGGGGGCCTGGGGGTGGGCCTGGCCATGGCCTATGAGATGAAACCATGAATTTCTATCGGTAACCTAAAATCCTGGGGTGGGCACTAGACCATACTGGGGTGGGCACGGCCCACCCGGCCACCCCCCTATATACGCCAATGAACTCTATCACACGATAGAAATCGTGCGATAGAGTTGTGACGTTTTGATAAATACTTATATACCTTCATAAATATATTTCTTAAAAATTAGTTTGTAGACAGATAATTATGTTCAAAGGGATAAAAAATTGGACAAGTGCGAGTTCGACTCGCGCATGAAGGATTCCGTACATATACATATATATATATAATCTATAACAAGTATGTTGTATGGGAGCCCCCCTTAAATATTTATTTTATTTTATTTTTAGTATTTGTTGTATTAGCGGCAATAGAAATACATCATCTGTGAAAATTTCAACTGTTTAGCTATCACCGTTCTTGAGATACAGCCTGGTGACAGACGGACGGACGGACGGACAGCGAAGTCTCAGTAATGGGGTCTCGTTTTTACCCTTTGGGTACGGAACATTAAATAGCACTGAACATTGTGCGGCAAAGCCGCTGGAGAGGATTTTAAGTATGTAGCGCGCGGTAGCGCCTACAAAATATAACTCTTCAAGTCGACAGTGAATAGGCATCTTCTAGGCAATCGTACTCCATCTTAGGCCTTATTGTCACTTAATATTCCATTTGGTGCAATCGAGGCCAATTACTTGGCTATCTAGAATAATAAAAAAAAGCTATAGGGAAAATTTCGACTTTCTTACGGAGTGCTGAAAACGCTCTATAGCAATGAGGAGCGTGTCGAACGAA
Source organism: Apotomis capreana (assembly GCA_947623375.1). Classification (NCBI taxonomy): domain Eukaryota; kingdom Metazoa; phylum Arthropoda; class Insecta; order Lepidoptera; family Tortricidae; genus Apotomis; species Apotomis capreana. The sequence goes on from OX392514.1 coordinate 7,990,716, forward strand.
TGAACGGTATTATCCCTTGGTAACAATATACGTATGTATGGAAAAAATAACTAAATTGCCATTATTACCATGAAATAGTTCGTTTAAGTACATCAAGTACATGGTTGACTTTCAATTATAAGGGTTGTGATAACAATTTTCAACAAAACTTTTGAACCTAAAAAGTGTTGATATTTGTATTTTTTTTTCTTTATTTCATCACTTATTGAGTTTTTTTATCGATATAATTATAGCATGTTAATTCAACACTGGTCTACACCCCTATTGAAAATGTTGCTTTTAAGAACGTTTACTCCAGTAAGTAGCCGTTATTCAATTCAATTTCTGACTGACTGAACTGACAACACGTGCAAACCTAGAACAATCAGTCGGGTTGAAGTTTACTGAAATTAGTTTCTCAATGACCCATCTTAATTACCAACATTTCGAGCGATAGCGTATTTTGTTTCACAACACATCCACATCAATTACATTTGACCCAGCAATGATGAAACAATTAGACATTCTTACACTGCGCACGAGTTTACTCGTAAACTTATAGTTGTGAGGGAGATAATACCCTAAACAATAGAGTGTGTTTTTATTCACATTGGATTCCGTGGTCACTCAAGTGTAAAAGAGAATTAAGTACAACTTGATCGGATTTTCGCCTATTAAATTTAGATGAATTTTTTATCGTGTTTCTTGTTGCCGATAAGTTAATCCTAAAGGGCAATAGATAAAACTTACTTCTACGCTGTTTTGCATAGGGAGTTAGAATATTTCAAAGTTAAATTTTATTCTTAAATTAGTCGCTTTAGTTATTTCGTATTTCTAAACGTATCGTTCCATTAGGAACGATATAATCCATTGAAGAGGTTCTCGTAATGTTCCAAAGCGCTTCGTTTCGACTCTAGTGTTTCTAGAGCTTAACCTTTTTTTTCTGGAACATTGTTTACATTGTAATTTCCTCTGTTGATAAGAATAAAATGAGTCATTAGTCAACAAGTAATTTAACCGGCCCCTTTCTCCGTGGCACACAATTAAACTGACCTCAGATCATTACTGTGAGAAAACAAGCATATCAGTTGTCCACTCCAGTTATTTTTAGATGAACGACTTTGTTTTTTCCTTTTAATCGTAGGTATGCTACTCAAATATAACGGACACCTATAGACTACAAAATAAGCGTTGACATATGAAAGCCAAGATTAGTACCCACGAGATGATCATGAACACAAGACGGGTTAAAACGTGTCGAAAAACAATTGTCGGTAGACAAATAGGTTAAGTTTCTAGGAAGGTAGATTGGTAGTTGAACCCAAAAAAGGCAAAGTAAACCTACTAAGGGCTAAAAACGACTTTTTCAATACGACATCCGTAAGAGAGACATCGCCACTATAGTGGAACTATAGTGCGATGCGACCAACTTTCCTGTGAACTGAAGGATGTCGCCACAATCTTCATACACTGACCACTCGAACGCAAAGACACGACTGACAATCATAATTATGAAATTTCAACATGACAGCTGTGGTAGTTCCTAATATCGCCGCTTCTTTCTTTTTATTCAAATTATTGTACTGTACCGCAATGAAAACAGAAATAGTTATATTACTTTCTAGAAATCAGGGAAAAGTATTATTCACTTCAAAGGGTTGGTTGCAATTATCAATATAGGTATTTGCCATAAAATTATTTACCTACATTTAAAAAGGAATAAGGCCTCTTGAGAATTCTAAATCTACGAATCTAAATTTACTGTATTCGAGAACAAACATCATCATCAGCGCATCCCATGTTAAGTATAAGATACGAAATCTAAAAATATCTGGTGAATCAACACATCGCTTTTGCCCTGACGCAATTTTTATTGAGTAGGTATGTCATGGCATCAAATTAAATTAACTACTTGTTCAATTTCAGTGTAAAGAACGTCAATGTGATAAATCAGTCTGAATTGCTTGTTAACCCTCATGTTACTCGTAAGTCGCGACAATTAAAGCAATCATTGGGTATAAATACGGCAAAATGAGATATTTTAGCCAAGAAACCAGCCCAGAACTTGTGAACTAAATATACTTCTATTTCTAAGTCCTTAATAAACGAACACCTCTAAAATCAGTCACGTGTGAGGCGGCACCACCAAACGTGTTTTTAAACACCAAACAGGCAGTATGACAACGACAAACAGATTGTGAGTAAAAATTTTCCATTAAAATTCAATTTCAATTACGATAGGATATCAGCATCGTGTTTGAACTGAGGTCAAGAAGATATTTGTACAAGTTTGTATCACCAAGTCGCTGTTGAGATCAAGAGGTTACTTAGAAACAACTGTCAGTTGTCACAAAAAACTGTTAAATTATTGTTCGCAACTTTGGATACAATAGTATCTCTTGTTCTCTAACTTGCGTTATAACAGGCTTCGAAGTGTCACGTTGCGGGCGGAACAACTCGAGAGAACTGTAAGGGAATAAGGAACTTCATACAAAATTAAAGGCCTAATAGGCAGGGAAGTATTTTTAATTATGGCGTCTGTGTTTATTAACAAGCTAAACAGCTGAATTATATTTGTTTTAGTGGCGTATTTTGTTATTTCATTGCATATGTTTGAGAAAAGCACTAAACATGCCTTAGCCGTGAAAAAGGCTCGCCGGCTTCGTATCACTATCCATCTCACCCGGCAAGCCCTTCTTTCCTGGCGTCTACAGTGATGTATTATAATAGAAGACGTTAGGTTTAGAGAGTTGTTAGTCCGCTGTTTTCATACATAAAATTGTGCGCATCGGGTTACAAGCATGAAATTTCAACCGGACGGATAGAGTGTTCCGCGGTGATTATTTTCAGATGTGGAGGGAAGTCAGATTCGTCCTCTGTGAGGTTGAGGTGGGAGAGCGGTGAGTAGGACGAAGTGTACCTCTTTTCTTACTTTATTGCTGGTCAGTTAGGTCTACCAGGACTTGTCAGGTCGTTTCCGTGTAAAACAGATATCAGCAATTCATTTTTAGGGTTCCGTAGCCAAATGGCAAAAATCTAAAAAAAACATATGATGTACATTACTATAAAAACTACCAACGGAAATTGTTTGAATGAGATCTAGTAAGTAGTTTTTTTTTTTTTAATCGTATACCGTTTCATTAAATCAACTCAAATATAAAAATAAACAAAAGGCCTTTAATTTCATAAATCAATAGTACGGACCCTTTGTGCGTGAGTCCGACACGCACTTGGCCGGTTTTTTACGCTATTTTTGTATAGTTCTATATAAAAATATGGGAGTATTGCCTAAAACGTTAAAATCACAACAAGTTTTTTTATTCAGTAAGGTAAATTAGTTAAATTATGTTCATATTTTCAAAATATTATTATTATTTTAAAAAGATTATTTAATCTAATTTCTAAAAATATATGCATGTTGGGCACTTCTCATACAAACAGTAGCTCAAAATATATGTTTACGTCGGCGTAACCAACGTCAATCTCCAAACGCATTCTATTTCGCTTCATGAAATACATTAAATCATGATTACTAACATGTTTTTACGTGTAATATTTACCATATACGTCCTAGAAAAACAAATTAACGTAATTAAACAAAATATTTTTTTGCTAATGTATCACGAGCACAAGGGCTAATCTCGACATAAACAATTTATTTAAGTTAGGTACTGTTTGTAAGAAAAATGCCCAACATGTAGGTATAATTATAAACTAGATTAAATTTGCTATTTTATAATATTTTTGATACTTATAAATATTCAGGAAATATAACTAATTATCTCCCTGAATAAAAAAAACTTGTTGTGATTTTTACCATTTCGAAAATACACGCATATTTTTATATAGTACTATGAATAAATAACATAAAAAATGAATCGCTGATATCCGTTTTACACGAGAACGATCACACAAGCCCTAGTAGCGTTAACTGATCAGTAATAATAAAAGAAAAAGAGGACTCCTTTGCTCTATTCATCCCGCTTTCCCGCCGCACAGGGGACGAATCTGACTTCCCTCCACATCTGAAAATAATCACAGCAAAATGCTCTATCTGTGGTAGAAATTTTGTGGTTGTATCCCGATGTACACAATTTCGAGACTTAGCAAAATGTACTAGAGCACGCAGGCTAAACTTAACATCAATATTTTTTTTCAAGGTACTTTTTGTATGAGATGTGCCTAATATGTATACATTTTTAAAAACAAGATTAAATTTGCTATTTAGTAATATTTTTTTAAATTGTAAATATACAGGATATATAACTAATTTATCGTTCTGAAAAAAAAAACTTGTTGTGATTTTTACCTTTTCGCCAATAAACCCATTTTTTTATATCAAACTATTCCTAAATAACATTATAAATAAATTGCTGACATCTGTTTTCCATGAAAACGATGCCGCACAAGCCCTAATAGCCTGAACTGATCAGTAATTAAAAAAAGAAAAAGAGCAGTACTTGATCTTATTCACCCCGCTCTCCCGCCACGCAGGAGACGAATCTGACTTCCCTCCACATCTGAAAATAATCACCGCGGAACGCTCTATGTGTGGTAGAAATTTCATGCTTTTAACCCGATGCGCACAATTTCGCGGCTTAGCAACTCTACTAGTTGTGGGCTTATGGAGCAAGCCTTTTTATAGAGTATTTTCAACGAGGTGTAATATAATAACACAAAAGATCCCATTGTGGGCAATTTTTTATTTTGATGTCGATTTTTTTTTTCTCGGATTTCTATCAAATTTGGTGAGTTGGTACAGTTGCTTATTCTGATCATGGTAAGCCCAATTTCATGCTATGTCCTAAAAAAAATCCATTGAGTTACACATACTCATACCAAATTTCAGCTTTCTAGTACCTACTAATGATCACGGAGCTAAGCCGCGGACGGACGGACAGACGGACATGGCGAAACTATAAGGGTTCCTAGTTGACTACGGAACCCTACAAAAATTTGACCTAGTTGCTTAGTAATATTTGTATCAGTCAACTGTGGCCCATAGATAAAACAAATATATTTATTAAAAAAACGGACAAAATGTCAACATCAAATTACAAAATAAGTCAATTTTAAAATAAAACAAAACATACAAATAACCTTAAAACTATCACTAACCTAAACGTACCTACATGTTAACTAACCTAAATCTAAAAAACCAGCCAAGTGCGTGTCGGACTCACGCACAAAGGGTTCCGTACCATTGATTTATGAAATTAAAGGCCTTTTGTTTATTTTTATATTTGAGTTGATTTAATGAAACGGTTTACGATTTATATTACATATAAAAAAAAACTACTTACTAGATCTCTCGTTCAAAACAATTTTCGTTGGTAGTTTTTATAGTAATGTACATCATATGTTTTTTTTAGATTTTTCATTTTCTTATTTTAGAATTTAGAGGGGGGGGGGGGGACCAACTTTTTTCCACTTTGGAAGCGTCTGTCACGCAAACTATTCGGTTTAGAAAAAAAATATTTTAGAAACCTCGATATCATTTTTGAAGACCTATCCATAGATACCCCACACGTATGTGTTTGATGAAAAAAAAATTATTGAGTTTTAGTTCTAAGTATCCCCATACTTAGAACTGAAACTCAATATTTTTTTTTATTATTTTTTCCCCCCAAGCCCCCAATATTTATTATTATTTTTTTTATTTTTGCATCAAAATCTTAATGCGGTTCACAGAATACATCTACCTACCAAATTTCAACAGTATAGCTCTTATAGTTTCGGAAAAAAATGGCTGTGACATACGGACGGACAGACGGACAGACAGACATGACGAATCTATAAGGGTTCCGTTTTTTGCCATTTGGCTACGGAACCCTAAAAAGGCCCTCGTGGCATGGTACCTACCTAAGATGCTGGCTGCGTTACCCCGCTGAACTGCGAGACTAATACGTTGAGCGAGGTAACTGCCAGCTTTCCGGTCCCCATAACTTCTCTGAGTCTTTTTGATAAATCCCCAAAAAGACTCAGAGCGCCAGGGCCCCCATATATATGTATTGGCATATTTGTATTAAATATGGATGTTAGATTCTATAAGTATAGGTATATAATCTATGGACCACAGATGTCTGAAAATAAATTATTTCAATCGGGTCGAAGAGTACGGATAGGTACTCTTCGACCCCCTGAAATAAGACAAGATAAGAGATAAAGAGTAGGTAAGGACACATCATGCCATCCTATAATTGGAAACACTGAGCCTGATTATGGGAATATATACCTAACGAACAGATACCTATCTTTCTCTTCATCATGAACTGTAGAATTCGAGAAAATTCTACAAATAACTGTTTTTGATGACGAATCATCCTATATACGATGACGTTATATGGTTCTACTCGTACAGAATTAGCTACTTATAGTTAAATAGATATTATAAACGAATAAATAAATATTTGGAACAATTAATAAAACGATAGGTAATCGCCCTAGCCCTAAACAAAAAAAAAATTTAGTACCTACTAATACTTAAACTGTATATAAATACTTACACAGCAAACAGAAAACATCAAGACCCAGAAACAAAATATTCGTCTTCATCACATAAATAGTTGCCCTTCTAGCCCTTCGTGAAGTCAGGAACGGCCCGACATGTTTTGAACTCGTTTGGAGCTCTTCATCAAGGACAGCTACCCATACACCAATAATTTATAAGTACAATAATTAGATGTCTCACGAGTTTTAATAATAAGATTATTATTACCACCGGTACGTATGCCCCTGTGCAATCAATCAACTTAGCTAAACGTCTGGTCCGAGTTAGATTATTTATCTATGGAAATATCTCCGTAGCTCAAGATGTTATCATGTTATCACTATTAAACAAAAATAGAACTGACATGTGTATGATCTTAAACCTGTGTCTTAAACTAAGTCCTTGTTGAGTGTTGACTATCGAGTGCCTATTCCAAAATTAAATGCACTTGTCATATGACTTCTAGAAAAATATTTAAATATACTTTATCGACGTCCGTCCCGCGCTGATAGCCTACAAGTTTCATATAAAATAATAACGTATGATGTCATTTTCCGTGTGAAGTAGCAGGCTCCTTATCCGTTCAAAAATGCTGATTGTTTTAGACATTTTTCTTCAATAAAAATTCATACATGTTTCTTAACATATTATCAATGACTACTTAGAACAGGGCCATCGCGATTTATTGGTATTTGAAACCTACAGTTTGAATTTTTCATTGATAATTAACTACTCAAAATTGACAAAATTCACGTAGAAAACTATTTTTTTTTCTAAAAACTGTTTTCGACTGCAGGCAACGAAAGCATGAAATTAGCTATCAAAAGAACTCACAGTAGGTACATGCCAGCTGCCTTATACAAACAATGCTGATCTAACGCTATGTTTAGCAACCTTCGCAAACCTTAGAAAATCGAGCAAACACAAGTTCACCCATTTTAGCTAGTCTGCGTACTAAGGTCTATTTTCATACAGTATAATAACTGTCGACATACGCCCCTTCACTTTTAAGTTAACAGAGTTGTTTGTCGTGGAATCATCCCGCGGTGATAGCAGAGATAACCCCGGGTTATCTCCTGGGCACGAGACCCTGTCCGTGTTATTTATAACGCACTGGCAAACTGTCTTCGGCCTAGATCACGTGGCCGAGTGTACACAGCTTTATCTGTGGAACTCTCCATGCAGGTATGCGGTAAGGGCGTGAACACATCATACTGTCGCGTGTAGTGCATTCGATTCGATGATGTGCATGCGTGTGTATCAATAGGTTCGTGTTTGTTTGTGGTTTGAGATATAAGTATAAGTACTCGTACTTATACTTCTCAATGTCTTTAAGCGGTATTAGAGGTTAAACTTAATTGGAACCTATTAATTAATCGAATCAACTCACTCATGAGTAGTCACAAATAATACCGGCCTTGTCACAAGTCACAAATAAAACTGGCCAAGTGCGAGTCTGACTCGCGCACCGAGGGTTCCGTACAAATAGGTACTTATCCCATCTTAACTGGCCGGGTTAAGGTAAGTTTGCACCTGCTATGTATGCAGCGCCGGGTACAAATGAGGTGCAAAGATAACGCAACCGATCACGTTTGTTGTATGTCGCTTTCCATCAGGCGATACGTTTGCTCGTTTGCCCCCTATGACATAAAAAAAAAATGGGAGCCCCAATTAAATATTAATTTTATTCTGTTATTAGTATTTGTTGTTATCGCGGCAACAGAAATACATCATCTGTGAAAATTTCAAGTGTCATCACGGTTCATCAGATAGAGCCTGGCAACAGACGGACAGACAGACAGACGTACAGCGGAGTCTTAAATAGTAATAGGGTCCCATTTTTTACCCTAAAAAACATCGTTTTGAAAATGCAAAATCGTACCTATAATTTCGCGGGTACATAGATAGTTGAAATACAGTCTTTAAAAAAAACTCTATCCCAGAAAGTCTTCAAACACAACTAAGGGAATCCTTGCAGGATATGTATTACTATATTCTGTTGCTGGTAGCACAATAGCGAGGCGTCAATCATATCGTTGGTAAAGCCGAAGCCGCTTACCTACTTACCTCAATTGGCAAAAACAGAACCCTTAATAGGATCATTTTGTTGTATGTCTGTCTGGCCAACCCCCTTTTCTCAGTAACGCGTGGAGGTATCAGTTGAAATGAATATCAAATACTTTTTCTACTTGGTCTGGTACTTCCCGCTACCTTAGAATAGTGAAATTTAGCAAGAGGCAGCCTCATTTAGTACAATTAAAAAGAAACGTCCGAAATAATTATTTTTTATTAAAGCAGTAACGTCTGCTAACGTAAACCAAATGTTTACAATGAGGCGAAATATTTAAAAATTTGAGACGATGGTGCCGACGATAAAGTCTAAATCTTTACGGTAGATGGCGCTACGATGCCACCCTAAGGCATGTTGAAGCAACTGGTTGAAAGATTCTCTGACATCTGGTTCGTGGTCCAGTTGGTAGGACGCCCGTGTTGGCCCGGAAAGCCGTTGGAAACGCAGGTTCGAATCCTGTCCGAACCATTAAATTTTTCAATTTTTCGCTTCATTGTAAACAAACGTCCGAAAATCGAAAATTTGTTATTACATTACAATCATTATATATTTTTGTGATTACAAACTTAACTGTAGTTAATAAACCTACCCCGACCTATGTCGATATATGGGGACAACAGTTGTCCAACGGAAAAGTTAAGTTGGTTCCTCAAATGTTGCATTTCAACAATTCGTTCGAGCAATATTCATATTCAGTGCTTTTGTACATTTTACAGAACCCTCGGTGCGCGAATCTAAAGCATTACAGGATGCTGATATTTTTAAATAAGACAAGCCGGTACTACTAGTGGCTCTGTGAGCTCTAGACCTTGCGATGTTTTTTCGAAATGGCTAAAATGTATTTTTCACCTCACCAACTCAAACATGATGAATTGATGATTTTGCTGCGAGACGACAGTGAACAAAATGCGATTTTGTTTCAGGTGTGAGTACAAAGTAGCTTTGATTTATTTTTAATATTGGCCACGAATTGTCATTAATCAGCCACAGGTTAATTTACAAAATTCGAATCGTTCGAATCTCGATGCACTCTGTTTCTTTCATATCTATCTAAAAAAGAGGGGCATAAAAACATATTAATTCGATTTTCGAATCCAATCTCGAATTAGAATAGTTCGAATACGCGTTATACAATAAAAATAATTTTAAACACCCGTGAAAATTTTAAATGCAACATACTTATTGTTTTAACCGACCGGATATTAAAATTATTATGTCTTTTATATTTATATAAAACAATAGATTTTTGTCCACACTACTGGAGCTCGAATGTGCAATTAGCAGAAACGGCAGCATCAGCTGACGCCCATACCTGCATCGCGCTGTTAAAAAAAAAACCTGACACAAATGAACCCTCTCCAAGGACCACTTCCAAATGTCTCCGTTACAGTAGTCAAGAGGTATGTCAAGTGGGTTTTGGTGACGACACACATCAATCGATACTTCAAACGTCAATGCTATATCAGGCTTCTAATCAAACCACGGTCATACATTACTTATTTTAGCATAAAAAGGTATTTTAGTAAACCAGTGTGATAGGTAGGTACCTAATCGTAAAACATACGATCACGAGTCGATTATCTCCATTCACGCTGTCACGATAAAAAAAATATGTTGAATGTGTTGCATTATGCTGGTAGTTTCAAGGTGTCAAATTGTTTATCGCAATGCACATTCAGTTAAGTACAGTTTTAAGACTTTCCTTTTTAAAATAGCTACTGAACTTGGTACCTAGATAGTAACACGATCTGCGATCCACTGACCGGATTATCTGGTAAAATCTGGTGATGACTTAAGTAGTTGAACAGATAGGCCATTTATAAGTGAAAATCGTGTAAGTTTAAATCATGGTACACCTTTTTCTTACACTGTAATATTATTTTCATTACACTTGCTCGTAAACAAGGGTTTACATGCTAGAAAAGCGGGCGGTAGGGGAGCGTGGGGTAATTAGAGCCTACTAAGGATGATTGATAATAAAACTCAGCGTAGTAAAAAGAACCTTTAATTATCTATACTGCCGTGTTACGGTATCTTTATACGAATGTCATAGTAAGATACGTCCTTTTACCGTAGCATGGCAGTATAGACTTAAGGGTTACTTATCTGGCAACCAATAAAAACATAAAATATTCGAAAATAGTGTCATCATTACTAATCGCTTCCATTACCCCCCCTCCGTGTTTTGTATTACTCGTAAATTACGCCCTAGGGCGGTAAGTAATTTTTATCACACTTTAAGTGATTACATGCTAGAAAACCGGACGGTAAGTCGTATATTACGCCCTAGGGCGGTAAGTAATTTTGATATTGACTACTATTTGTTACTTATGTTTTATTTCCTCCAAAGTGTGATGAGAAACGTCGTACGACTCTGGTGGTAAACGTTTACCACCCTTGTTACGTAATGTACTATTGCAGTGTAAGAAAAAGGATTTGATAGAAAGATGTAGGTATAGATAGGCCGTGACCAGGCGTAAAACTTTAGACAAACCACGAGCGCTAATTCGTAAAGCCCCATATCGCATATTTATGGCACAAACACCTGCGATCTGGGACACTCACGAATTCACCGCCCTAGGTATGTAATGTACTAATTCCACACTCTCAACTGAAGTACTGTTACAACAAGACGAGACGAAATCGCGGTCAAAAAAGTATTTATTTAATAACCGAGGTTAATTACACTAAACGACGCCCTTGAGACTATGCACGTAACATCGCATCCGAAACGTCGAGGTAATAATAAACCTTTTTGTTTTGTCGTGGGCCGAGTTCTTTGATGAGGCGCGTGATCTTCAACTTGGCTTTAGCCACGGCAAGTTCTTGTAAGCTCTCGAAGTTACGATAAAGGTGTATGTAGCTTGATGAAATGAAAGACCAATTACAGAACTAAATCTATACATATAAACGGACAAGTCCTGACTGACTGACTGACTCACTCATCAACGTAGAGCCGAAACTACTGAACCTAGGAACTTCAAATTTTTAGAATAGATCAAGTATACGATGCAAGCAAGCACTAAGAAGGGATTTTTCGAAACTTATCCCTTAAGGGTGTCAAATCGGGGTTGAAAGTTTGTATGAAACTTACGTAATTTTTGAGTTAGAGTAATAAAACTTTGTGTATAGATTTTCGATCTAAAAACAAGAAAACTTTTGAAAACTCATTCTTTAAAGGGGTTAAATACGGGGTGAAAGTTTGTATGAGGAACTTGGATTTATTTGAGTAAGAGTGGTAATATTTCGTGTACAGCTCTTTCTATACAAAGTAAGAAAACAAGTTTCAGCATTTTCGGAAATTCATCCCCGAAAGGGGTTAAATGCACAGTGAAACTTTGTAAGAAAAACGTGGTCTATTTGAGTAAGGGGTGCATTCTTTTACGTGTAGACTGATCATCAAAAACTGAAAACATGAATTTCAGCGTTTTTGAAAATTCAACCCCTAATGGGGTAAAGAGGGAGGTGAAAGTTTCTATGAAGAGCTTGGGATTCTTTGAGTAGGAGTGGTAATATTTCGTGGACAGGTTCTTATTTGCAAAGTATGAAAACAAGTTTCAAAATTTTTGGAAATTCATCTCCGAAAAGGGTTAAATGGACAGTGGAACTTTCTTGGTAAACGGGGCTTTTTTGAGTAAGGGGTGCATTCTTTTACGTGTAGACCCTTTATTAAAAACTGTGAATATGGATTTCAGCGCGCATTGGCGTATCTAACATTATTTTTCAGGGGGGGCCTGGGGGGGGCCTGGGGGTGGGCCTGGCCATGGCCTATGAGATGAAGCCATGAGTTTCTATGGGTAACCCAAAATCCTGGGGTGGGCACTAGACCATACTGGGGTGGGCACGGCCCACCCGGCCACCCCCCTATATACGCCAATGTCAGCGCGTTTTTGAAAGTTCAACCCCCAATGGAATAAAGTGGGAGGTGAAAATTTGTATGAAGAGTTTGGGATTCTCTGAGTAGGAGTGGTAATATTTCGTGTATAGGTTCTTCTATGCAATTTAAGAAGACAAGTTTCGGCATTTTTGGAAAATCATCCCTGAAAGGGGTGAAATGGACGGTGAAACTTTATTTGAAAATCGAGTCTTTTTGAGGAAGAACTGCATTATCTTGTGTGTACACTCATCCTCAAAATCTAAGAACACGTATTTCAGCGTTTTTGAAAATTCAACCCCTCATGGGGCAAAGAAGGAGGTTAGTTTCAATGAATACCTTGAGGTTCTTTGAGTAACATTACGTGTATAGATTCTTCTATACAAAGTAAGAAAACAAGTTTCAGCATATTATTTGAAAATTCATCCCCGAAAGGGGTTAAATGAAAATAGAACTTTGTATTAGAATCGGGCCTTTTTTGAGTAAGAGGTGCACTATTTTGCGGGTAGACTCTTCATCAAAAACTGAGAATAATGATTGTAACGTTTTAGAAAAATTCAACCCCTAATGGGATACGCTGAGAGGTGACAGTTTGTATAAAGAGCTTGGAATTTTTTGAGTAAGTGATAATATTTCGGGCATAGGTTAATTAATCATTACAAACAACTCTTCACCATAAATGAACTTAAAAAGTAAGAGATGCATTTTTTAATATTCATCCCCTAAGCATGTGAAATTGAAGGTGACAACATTTTCATGTTATGAATAATAGGTATGCGGGTTTTTTGTAGAATATTGACTAAAAATTGAGAAAATAAACTAAAGTTTTTTATGGAAATTCATCTCCAAAATGGGAGGCGAAAGTTTGGATGAGAAAAGATGAGATTGTTTTCGTAAGTCTGGTCTTATTCCGTGTGTCAAAACACTACTCTCAGATTTTTTTTAAATGTACGAGTATTGTCTGAGTAAAGGCGGAAGATGAAAGTTATTGTGAGGAATATTTTCGTGTATAAACTCTGCATTAATTTTTGGAAAGTTATCTCCTAAAGAGGTTAAAATTTTTATATGCAACACGTAGGATTGAGTGACAAAACTTTGTGTAAAAAAATTGCATTGTTAGGGTTCCGTACCGCAAAAGGAAAAACGCAACCCTCAAAGGATCACTTAGTTGCCTGTCCGTCTATCGAATGAAAAGGAAATTAAAACCATATAAGTACTCAGGGCTGTAATCCTTTGAAGTCCTTAAAAAACCAAACTTTAAGTGATAATTTCAACCAACTTTTTGAAGTAAATAATACTTTTCCCCGAGTTCCAAGTATTAACATAGTTATTTCATGCTTTCATTGCGTGCAGTCGAAATAAGTTGAAAAAACTAATTTTCTGCGTGAATTTTGTCAATTTCGAGTAGTTTTTGAAACAAAAATTATTACTGAAAAACTCAAACTGTAGGTTTCAAATATATATCAATAAATCCCAATAGCCCTGTTCTAGGTAGTAACATCAATAATATGTTAAGAAACATGTTTGATCATAGAGAAAAATGTTTAAAACAATCAGCATTTTAAAAGGTATAAGGCCTCTTAAGGTGATTAAACTTTTGACTATGATTTTGTTCGGTTCATCGGAAAATGAATTGCCCCATGTGTATACCCCGACGTGATCTAGATATATAAATCTACTACCCAAAAATGTATGCATACGCGCAGATTTCTATTAATTGTATTATTTTAAGAAACAACAAAGCGGGTAGAAAGTTACACAGATAACTTTTCCAGACCCTGTGCGAGCGAAGCCGCGGGCAAAAGCTAGTATAATATATTCCCCTACAAAACCTTGTATCTAGCCTTGTTAACCATGGGGTAGCCTGATCTTTATAATTAACCCATCCACGGCCAAGCGCCGTCGACCGTACACTATACGCCAGGCCACCATACAACCATTTTTTTGCTAAAACAAGTGACTTAACGTGTTGGTCATGACCCCGGCGCGAACGATAAATAGACCGCCGCTTCTGAAGCCAGGTAGCTATTATACTAATACTATTAAGTCATAGTAAGATTCCTTTTTTTTTAATTTGGATTTTGTCCCGACTCACATGCGAGTCACTGGCCCTGCGCGACTGTTTGACCATGACCCATACGCTGAGTCACTGGTCCTGAATGGGTTAATAGTAGATTGTTTGACAAGGGGCTAAAGTAAGCCATTGTGACACTGTTTATTCTGAGTTTTGGGGAAGCTTGATGAAATGAAAGACCAATTACAGAACCAAATATATATTCCCCTACAAAACCTTGTATCTAGCCTTGTTGACCATGTGGTGGGCTGACGTCTGCAGTTTGAGCAGTTCCTCCTTGATGAGGCGAGTGATCTCCGACTTCGCCTTGGCCACGGCGAGTTCTTGCGAGCTCTCGAAGATAAAGGTGTAGCTTGATGAAATGAAAGACCAATTACAGAACCAAATATATATTCCCCTACAAAACCTTGTATCTAGCCTTGTTGACCATGTGGTGGGCTGACGTCTGCAGTTTGAGCAGTTCCTCTTTGATGAGGCGAGTGATCTCCGACTTCGCCTTGGCCACGGCGAGCTCTTGCGAGCTCTCGATGGCGAGGTAGAGCTTGCGCTCGCCCTCGGGCGGGTTCTTGCCGGGCGGGACGTACGTGCCGCGGACCGTGATGCCGGCTTCGGAGTACTCGCTGATGAGGGCCAAGGCTTCCTGTTAACAATTGTCAAAGTCAAAGTCAAAGTCAAAATATTCTTTATTCAAGTAGGCCTGGCTACGAGTTGGGCTCATTACGTCTTGATTTCATTTTTCCCTTTTACCAATACTCCTAGAACTCAAAACGACTTATTGTCAAAATACCTAAATTTCAGAATGCCTAACTTTTTTTTTCATTGTACCATAAACCTAATATGACTGAATTTTAAAATGTCTCAGTCTCATAATAGACAAATATCACAACACCTTTATCGCAGTATACCGTATGTTCAAAACAACCAAGTGCCAGAATACCTAAATTTCAAATAGATAACCTTCGTGAAAATTTTCTTTACTCTCTTCTTTAGTACTGGCCACTTACGATGAAGTATCAATATTAAATAAGATAATATCTCGGCGACAGATCTGCGTTCTGTAATAACACCGATCTACATCAATTCGGAAGATAAACTACATCTATATGCCTACCAAATTTCGTCCAAATCCGTGCAACCGTTTCCAAGAAGCAAATATGACCATCTTCTATCTTAAAACGTACCCCAACTATTGTTCGTGTGTATTTTGTACAAATCATTTGTACCTATGCTTCTAATGTATTTAATTTTATTGACTGTTCTCGGGTCGTGTACTTCGAATATTTGATTGTACAAATCAGACAGATAAAACTAAATAAAAGCTGCTAAAAATCTAGTTTTATAAGCGTAATATAAAAGCTTTGCTCATTAAATTGAAAATAAAAAAAAAAATTAGGCATTTTGAACCTATGACATTTTGCTATTCTGGAGTTTTCAATTTAAGGTATTTTGAAATTTGGTCGTATCTGTAACTCGGCATTTTAAGGAAATGTACATTTCGAGACTGAGGCATTTAGAACATAAGAAATTTTAGGTCGAAGTCATTGTGACATTTGTACATTTTAGGAATGAGGCAGTTTGATTTTTAGGTATTATGAGTCCATGGTCATTTGAAATTTAGGGAGATTAATGAATAAGGCATTATGGAAATTTGGTGGAATAAGCCCTACTCCTGGCTACAAGCACTTTCGAATCGTCAGTTACATAAAAACTTTAGGAAGAGGACGAGTCGGAATTACGACTTGGTGAAAGTTGCAGTCGTACAGGTCACGCGGCGGATTGCTAAACTTATTAAATTCTCGGTAAATAAAAAACTTTTCCAAGAAAATTATTTTTTCATTAAATAGTAATAATGAGTTTTTATAAAATCTTTTTTATTTATTTTTTTAAAGCGGAAATACCATTTTTTTTTTATAAATATTGACAGGTAAATTATGAAAGAAAAATGTAGTGTATGTCCTGCTTAGATTGTAGTAGATCACATAAAAAATGTCTTTAATTTTTGCCTCAATATTTGTATTAATGAGTTCTATAAAAGTTATTTTACGAAAAAAATATTAAATTTACAGATTTTACATTTTAATTTAAACAAAGTTTTTAGAGTGCGTAAATAAAAATTCTATTAAAATCAGCAATACACTGCATATACGTTCTAAAATGGTTTCTTACAAGGTATTTTTTTCATTTACTCATAAAAACTTGCACTGATTATTTGCTGTGGATTGCTCTGCATTTATAATTTACACGGGAAGTATCACCAACGAGACTACATAAGTTCGTTTACTATCTAAACAATTAATATACGACATGGGCTGATTCTGATATATGAAGAATCTAACACTGTGACGTGGTACAGTTGACCATTCACAGAATTCAACGGCAGCAAGTTGAACGTTCCAAAAATAAAATGTCCGATAATCAGAATCTTTACTACATAGTAAAAACAAAGTCGCTTCCTGGTGTCTGTCTCTATGTATGCTTAGATCTTTAAAACTACGCAACGGATTTTGATGCGGTTTTTATTAATAGATAGAGTGATTCAAGAGGAAAGTTTATATGTATAATACATGCATAATTTATCAGCATTGCACCCGTGTGAAGCCGGGGCGGGTCGCTAGACAGTCATAAAAGACCATGGAGATAAATTAATTCCTATTCCTACCTTTAATGACAATACACACAACGCCGCTGACTGCTCTTGATGAGCTTGATACAGAAGAACACGAAGGCTCCGATGAGAGCTAATTTCAACAGCATCTTGGACGATGATTCAATACCAACTGAGATTTGCGACGGATGCAGTCGCATATAAGCTAGGGCTTTAGGTTATCTGGCAGGGCAAAGCACTGGAGATGTAAACACGTCTAGAAACCAATCGAACTAATGGACAATGCTATCTAGAGCAGAAAAGGCGTATTTTCCTCACATGATTCGTTTTTTACGATGTTGTTGTTTGGAAGATAGCGATAGATGGTAATTTCCTATAAATTGGAATTCCTATCTGCATAGCGATAAAGTCGAAGTTGACGACTTTTAAATAATGTTTTGAAATTATGTTGCAAGATAATCCAATAGTTATATTGTGAGTAATTTGTTTTTTCAGGTCATTGACAACAGCAAGGGTAATATGCCCGAAGAGGTTTAATAAGTTGTATATCAGTGATACGAAAATATTGTAAACATACACAGACCCATAATTATTAATGTTAAGTTACGACGGAACACTTCTTTGCGCATCTCTGGGCTTACGTTTTTTCTGTAGTTTCTTGTAGGATACCAAAAAAAAGTTTACGAATTAAACACAGAAACAATAATTATAATAGCGGTAGACAACAGGCGGTCTTATCGCTAAAGTGCTTTGTAGTAGAGTTGATAGTGTTGTAGGTTGTTGAGAATATTCTCAAGGTAGGTAGGAGCGGAAGAGGATGAGAAACAAAAGACTGGAGGATTTGGAAATGTAGGAGGATTGGCTTCGCATCCTAAATACCCTAATGCTAACAGTTCTTCAGAGCCAATCTAACCCTGAAAATACAAGACAAGTTTAGCTTTATTCTGCCACTAACCTTGCTGGTGACGCGCCATCTTGCTTGCTGCGGGAAGTCGTTTATCTCCAGTTCGGTCTCGTATTTACGGAACACCTCCTCGGCTGGCTCGTTGGCGCTCTCGTCACGCGGTTGGTAGTTCAGACGTGTATTTAATTTCGCCGCTAGCTGTTCTGCTACTGTTTTAGCCTGGAAGGAAAAGGAACACGTTAATACGGTTATAAGGTGATGAGGGTGTGGTAATTCAATCCGGTACGAGACGGTGCGTGGTCTCTAAAACTCGTAGATCACATAACAATACATTATTCAAACAAAACGCACCTTTCGAATTATAGTGACCTAATTCAAAATCGGAGTTGAACGCCGATAATTGGCTGGAGACGGCACTAAATCGTCAGGAGTGGCGAAATCTCTTATCGGAGGCCAAGACTCACTTTGGGTCACTGAGCCATCGGAGTAAGTAAGTAAGTAAGTAAGTAATTCAAAATCGTCGAAACTTCCATTTTAAATTATATATTTAGAATTAAAGAGACCTAATTCTAAAACTCCAAGATTTTGAATTAGGTCACTATAGTTCTAAAGGTGCGAAAAATAGGGTCAGGCTTGGATTATGGGAAATTTCACGATGATAGAATATCGACTGCGTTAATCGGTTTATTAAATTTCATATCGTCCTTTAAGACATGCATCAACAAATTTCACGGATCGATTGACATTGAAAATGGCGTTGACAAGACCAACAGATGAATTAACGAGGGATCGACCGGCCAAGTGCGCGTCTGACTCGCGCACTGAGGGTTCCGTAAAAATACTTATCCCATCTTAACTGGCCGGGTTAAGTTAAGTTTGCACCTGGTATGTATGGCGCCGGATACAAATGGGGTGTACAGTTAACGCAACCGGGTTCTCCAAATATGTTTTTTTGAAAAGGACTATGAGTCGTTTTCAAAATATGTGTACATTACTACTAAAATGTGTGTCCTCATAAAAAATCCTCGAAAAAAATATGGTTACGATTAAAATAAATCAGTAATTAAATTTTACAGACTAATATAAAGCATACTGCATATTATTCCTGATAAAAAGCAATGAATTGCTATTCAAATCCTTACATAAGTTTAATGTGAAAAAAAAGTAACAAATAAACTCCATACATTTTTTATTGTCCCCCTATTTGGACGACATTGAAAACAATATTTTTATCAGAATTTTTGTACAGAAACTTCCTAGTTTTTTGTATCATAATTAAAAAGCAACGTTTTAAGTGTTATGTCTGATAGATAAACTATTAAAATTTACCTTAAAGAAACTAAAAATGATATATTAAAAATATGTCCTTATCAATCATTACAATTTCATGACACTGATTTATTGACATAATTAACTAACTTTTTGTATCGCAAAGAGTAGGAATCTAACTTTAATCACTGGCAAAACTGGTCTTGTCACGAAAAAAAACATCACAAGGACGCGCCACCATTTTTTTTGTCGTTGAGACATGAAAAAAGTCCTGTGGTTCAATTGTGAAAAAATAAATTTACCTTTTCCTAACGAAGTATTCTCATCAAAAGTAAGTACATTTTCAAGGATTCACCTACCGCAATTGTAATAAACTTAAATTATGACTAGAATAATAGATTACGCTTTCAATCTACTCGTAAATGTGATTATATTTTATGTAAAAGTATTTTTTAAGTTAAGTTTTACATGTTACTGACGAACAATTTCCTGACATTTACTAACGTCAGTAAATTGTAGATGGTAAAGCTGTGGTCTCATGTGTAAAGTATGAAAATAAATAAGATATGAAAATGCGTGTTAAAATGTAACGAATAAAAATAAAGGAGAGAAACAATAAATGTTTACAGATTATTTTTAGGGTTCCGTACCTCAAAAGGAAAAAACGGAACCCTTATAGGATCACTTTGTTGTCCGTCTGTCCGTCCGTCCGTCTGTCAAGACCCTTTTTCTCAGGAACGCGTGGAGGTATGAAGCTGAAATTTATATCAATTACTCAGGTCTACTGTCCCTTGAAGCTGTGAAAAAATCAAACTTCTAAGCCAACGCAATCAAAAGATACAGCCGTTTATGCCGCAAATTTTCGACACTTGCAAGGGAATCAAAACCTACAGGGTGCTTCCCGTGAACTCAGAATCTTGAAATTTGGTACGAAGCAACGTCTTATAGCATAGATAAAGGAATAATTACGAAAACCATAATTTTTTTTTTAATACCTAACTTTGCACCTAATTTATATGGGGCGCTATACATACCAGGTGCAAACTTAACTTAACCACTTAGGGATGGAAAGTGTTTGTACGGAACCCTCGGTGCGCGAGTCCGACTCGCACTTGGCCGGTTTTTTATGTAACATACATACTCCAGATAATTTAAAAGAAAACTGAATATGTTTATCAATAGGTTACCGCGCGCAAAATTAGATGAAATAAAAAATATATATATATATTATTTAATGCTAAACAAATACTCTGTATATTTATTAATTAAATACTATTTGTTTTGATTTATTTAAATGTATATATTTAGTTATACGTAAGTTACCAATGTGTATCTATATACATAGAAAAAATTAATTTATACAATAAGTAGGTACCTACGAAAATAAACTACCTTAAAAACTATACAAGATATTATCAAATAAAACTTAATAACATTCAAACTAACTTAAAAAAACCTAGAAACTAAACTAACCTAACCATTGTTTTTTTAATTTTGATTTTATCTTCCCTATCAAACTTTTCGAAAACACTAAATTTTCTTTGTATGGAAATACTGGGCTATGTCTAGAAAAAGGATATTTTTTAACGCTTACCCTATTGCATTTAGTGTTGATCGCTTTGCTACCCACACTAGCGATACTTTTTATTTTTAGTTTATATTTTTATATTCAGAATATAACAAACTAAAAAAGTTTCAGAATGCCTCTAACCGGTGCCGTACGGCAAAAAAATACATTGAAAAAGTAAAAGAGCAAAACCCTAAAAATATGAAGAAAAAAAAATCGTCTAGTTAAGTCGTCTAGCTAAAGATATTTAAAACCATTTTTTATAATGTTTTCATAATTAAATAAATATCAGAATAAATAAACAATAAGCGATGTTTGTTTTGTTTCTAGCTTTCCTTAATACAAAATCAATTGTAATAATGCAATAATGGTTATTTTTTGTTCTTTCTATAGAGGAACCAATAAGATATTCCTCATAAATATAACACCGTTACTACTACAATATTAAGCTAATTATGAATACAGCCTTACTTTTACAACTTCCTGACATTTCCTAACGAAACATTTTACTGACAATTTCGTGACGGTACACATATTTTGAAAACGACTCCTATATTTTACTTTAAAAAATTTATTCTGTTTTTATTGATATAGCGGCAACATAAATCTATCACAGTTCATCTGATACAGCCTGTACCATTATCGAGCAAAAAACGGCAAAAAAAACCTCGTTGTTGTATAGGAGCCCCTTAAATATTTATTTTATTCTGTTTATAGTATTTGTAGCGGCAACATAAATACATCATCTGTGAAAGTTTCAACTATCTAGCTATCACGGTTCATTAGATACAGACAGCCGGACGGACGGACAGCGGAGTCTTAGTAATAGGGTCCTGTTTTTAGGGTTCCGTACCCAAAGGGTAAAACCGGGACCCTATTACTGAGACTTCGCCGTCCGTCCGTCCGTCCGTCTATCACCAGGCTGTATCTCAACAACGGTGATCGCTAGACAGTTGAAATTTTCACAGATGATGTATTTCTATTGCCGCTATAACAACAAATACTAAAAATAAAATAAAATAAATATTTAAGGGGGGCTCCCATACAACAAACTTATTATAGATTATATATACCGGGTGGAAAGGCACGAGGGTCCTTTGCGGAAATGTTGCATCGGTTAAGTGATACACAGTCGATTTATAATGTTTAGAAACTTAAACGAAGTAAAAAAAAAAAAGTGCAAAATTCGCTATTTTTTAACTGTGGTGATAACCCTATATTGCATCTTCACATCACGGCAAGATGGCTAGATTGAGAAATCACCGTCGGGAAAACTCGGGATATTACGTTTATTTCCGTGAGTTGTTGTCATCGTACTGATGTAAGAGTGACACATAAATGTCAAATTAACCAAATAAAATGCGAAAATACGAATATCAGTTACTTTATTACAATTTTTACATACGGTGTTCAAATTTTCCATCGTGTCTCATAATACACGCTGCAGCACGCTGCTTCTGTTTTGAGTTGGAGGCAGAAACACTGGTCCTATAATTGTTTCCCCGTAAATCGTTAACTGACCAACGACACTGCTGTAGGCGACACGATTGTCTTCGGCAAATGCACATGTTCGTTCCTTCTATTCCACATACCGTTGCGAGGAAACAAGCTTTCATCGCTTCAAATAACATGCCTGATAAAATCACGTTCTTCCACTGTTTTTGGCAGTAGCCACCGGCAGTAAGCTTCACATAGGGCAGTCCCTAGGAAATAAAGCTAGAACCCTCTGAACAGGTCCCCCACGTTGATCGTTCTAAGTTGTTCGTGGTACAACGGGCTGATTGTTGGCGACACGATCAAAAGCACGTAAAATTGTTCAACGACCTGTTGGGTGTGGTGGTGGATATGTTTCAGTGTATCGTCGTAAAGCTTCAGCCGCATTATAATTGTAACTCGCGCATAACATGAGCAAATAATAAATATCCACGTGCTTTTAACAAAGGTATTTTCATTTAAAGGTAAAGCAAATTGAAATTAACTTAAATGTCAATTTCATTTCAAACATCATATTTATGATCGATGTTAAATCATGCAAAGAGGTTCGATAGTTGTAAAAAATGCGTTAATTTAATTCTATCTCGCGTCGGCGTATGAAAAGTCGTGTTACTTTAGTGTAATATCCAAACGACGATATTTGATAACCGAAATAAAATTAATAACAAGGACGGCTTATTGTATGAATTGCTGATCAAACAGGGAACAATTTCAATTTACTCGAAAATAATTTTATAAAGCGAGTTAACGAACTAAAACCTTTTTATTATCAGTTTAGGTAGGTAAACAGAGACGTTTTATTTATGCTGAAAGAGGTTACTATCATCTTTAATTGTTTATGATGATTGAGTACATTCGAGTGGTTGTCAGTGTCAAGTCGTGTCATGTGAGTTGTTTGTTGTGGTTAGAATTATTAACTAAGAAATTACATTCCACCAGAAAATTTAAGAATAACAGAGACAATCACCTCTGCAAATCCTGCAACGATTTTTTTAGCGTTTCACGCAGACGTAAGAATGGAAAAAGCAACATATTAACGTAATATCCTGACGTCTAAAGATTGTTTTGCAAGTAAGTTCATTGACCCAGCCACCTGATTAGGGTTGGCAAAAAATAGTTTTTGGTATGAATGTTTAAAAGGCTATAACTTGAAAACGGTAACATATATTTCCATAGTTTCTATGGAGGAAATATAGTGCTAAGGTTGAACTAACTGCCAGTTCCGCAAAGGATCCTCGTCACGTTCCACCCTGTATGTATAGGTACGGAACCCTTCATGCGCGAGTCG
Organism: Apotomis capreana; assembly: GCA_947623375.1. Lineage (NCBI taxonomy): Eukaryota > Metazoa > Arthropoda > Insecta > Lepidoptera > Tortricidae > Apotomis > Apotomis capreana. The sequence continues at coordinate 8,014,331 of OX392514.1, forward strand.
GGCTCGCACTTGCCCAATTTTTATCCTTTCGTTACGAAACCCTAAAAAGCAGCCTTATCTTACCGTGATGAGCGTGTGCGCCGAGGGCGCGCCCTTGAGGATAGCCTCAGCGGCCTGCTGCGTGGCGCCCTTGTGCTCGGCGCCGAGTCCCTTGGCGAGGTTGATGCGCGACGCCAGCCGACGCGCCAGCTCCAACTTCCCGTCCGCACCGGCGGCCGCGCCGGCGGCTCCTGCCGGCACGCCTGGCGTGCCCACGCCCGGCTGGAACAAACCGATTGGTGAGGTGTTGATTTAGTGTTAGTAACATTCGTAACATTAATGACGTCACTTCTTAAAAAATTGTCATGCATGTCATTTCCTAACCCTAGCTCCACACTACTCGCGAATTTGACCGAAGTATGGGTTTCCGCAGCGAAGTGCCCCTCCACACTATCATATTCGCCCAACTTCACTGTAAAACAGTTTGGAGCTGGGTAGTTTTAAGACGTTTCCATTAAAGGGTATGTACATACATACTCTGGTTAAATACATATTTAACCAGGCAGTAAAAAAATAATAGAAGTCTAACCTAACCTAACTTACAAAGATAATAAATTGTCAGCTAAATTAATAAATCTGTTCCCTGAGCGACAAATGCCAATTTTAACCGCCAATTTATTATATTATAGGCCAAGTAAAATCTGCCAGTTCCTCAGCTGCTCTTACTACCGACTAAAAGATAGAATTTAGGAAATGCATATTACAAGAATGACATCCTTTCCGGATTAGGACATGCCACTAATAAAGGAAATGCATATTACAAGAATGACATCCTTTCCGGATTAGGACATGCCACTAATAAAGGAAATGCATATTACAAGAATGACATCCTTTCCTGATTAGGACATGCCACTAATAATATAACTTCTAACTTCACCCTGGCCACAACAGAACTCTGCTACCGTAAAAGCAGAAACGGCATCATACTGACTTCTGGCCGAAGGGTATTGTGTTTCGGCGGTTCCGGGGCAATCTGCCGAATCCTGCGCCAGATCAGACGACGCAACAGCTGTTACGTCGCCTAAATCAAACTAGATTTAAGTTTTTTTTAATGTTATTTTGTTGTTCCAGTGCCTTGGTTTAATAACTGTAATGCTGTGTAACTAATTTGAATAAATAAATTAATGTGCTCAGTTATTACCTTGATCTCCTTAACAATCTTCTTAGCAGCGAACATGGTCTCGATCTGCTGATCGAGGTCTCCTTCCACGTCCTCGTCGTCAGAATCTTGCAGCCCAAGCGCTGCTTTTTGGTATTTCTTCTTTTCACTCGCCGCCATGGCTTCAGATTCATCAAACTTGAAACCTTGAAACAATAACATTCCCATTAACAATACTTCATTACGGCAACGATTTTGGATAGGACATTTGTCAGGCTTATAACAAATTGTGCAAACATAGTTTGAACATGGCAAATTGGAAACGAAATTCAGCGGGCTTATGATGATTGGACGATTATCACACGATGAATAATTGACAAAGCATCAGGCACTCTCGTTTGTCCGAATGCTATTCCGAATTTACAAAAGTCCAAAAACCATTGTCATGATGTAATATTTAGATTTTTTAGGATATCATATTAAGAGGGCGCCAACGCGTTGGCTAGCTCTCTCTCTCATTGAGCGTAAGCGTGAGCGAGGTGGAAGTGCGTGCTCGGAAGCGCGGAAATCATGTTTTTTGAGTGGTGTCATAAACGTGTGCATTTTATATTGAAAATAGTTTTACAGTTATTGAGAACATATAATTGTGCATCTATTAAGCTAAAAAACATTGTTAAAAACGTAGGGGTTTTGAAGATCCAACCGAAAATATCTAAAAAAAGGGTTATGTTTGAGAGATAAAAGTATCGAGAAAATTATTACCAATCGTGTTTTCACGTTGACAAGATTGAAGAAAAACTGTTCAAATTTCTTATTTCCGAGGGACAGATTTTTAATCACTATGGATGTTGAGATCTAGGATCATTCACCTGACGAATTTTGCATGGGTGGGCTCTTAAGTATATGTAAAATGTTACTGTTAATGTACAGGGAAAATTTTAGTTTCGCGTGCTACCGCATTTTATGATAATTTGAAATAATGATGGTTTCGGAGGAATGAGACTTCGGAATTTTTAGGTATTCCACCTCCAGCCTCTTGAAGACAGATAACCAGCAACCAGCAAAGAGGCTGCACCAACTGGGCTTGACTGCAAGAAGCTAGTGGTAGCACAAGATCGAGAGAACTAAAAATCTCTTGTGAGTTCCATATGAGTGATAACTGTGTGAGATAGGTATACCAGACTCATCCTCGTCCTCCTAGCCTTTGTCCCATTTTTTTGAGAATGAATTCTCAATCGGGGTCGGCTACCTAAGCCCCAAGATGTGGCGTAGGCACTACTTTTTACGCAAGCGACTGCCATCTGACCTTCCAAGCCAGAGGGGAAACTAGGCCTTATTGGGCTTAGGTGGTTTCCTCACGATGTTTTCCTTCACCGAAAAGCGAGTGGTAAATATCAAATGACATTCCGTACATAAGTTCCGAAAAACTCATTGGTACGGGCCGGGTTTGAACCCGCGTCCTCCGGATTGAAAGTCGCATACCCTAACCACTAGGCTACCACCGCTTATATAGGTAAAGAGATGGGCAAAATTTATTCGAATGACGAATAACGAATAAGAATAACCAAATTATTCGCGAATGATGAATGAAAACCACGAATGATTATTCGTCATTCGAATAAATTATTCGTCGAATAATTTATCGCGAATAATTTATTCGTCGAATGAATTGTCACGAATAATTCTGTGGCCCTAGTAAAAAGAAGTATAAGTCCGATTTACCCTAGCTTAAGGAGCCTTTCGCTAATCCCTCGTTTATTATACTACCTGTGCCACAGGGCGGATGCCTTCTAAAAACTGAGTTTCGAATGTCAGTGATGATGATGAGGATGATGATGATGGTGATGATAATGATGATGGTGATGATGATGATCATGACTATGATGGTAACGATGATGATGATGATGATGATGATGGTGATGATGTTGTTGATCATGATGATGATGGTGACGATGATGATGGTGATAATGATGATGATGATGGTGATGATGATGACTATGATGGTGATGATGATGATGATGGTGATGATAATGATGATGATGGTGATGATGACGATGATGGAGATGGATCACCATCATCGTCATCATCACCATCATCATCACCATAACCATCATAGTCATCATCATCACCATCATCATCATCATTATCACCATCATCACCATCATAGTCATCATCATCACCATCATCATCATCCTCATCATCATCACTGACATTCGAAACTCAGTTTTTAGAAGGCACTATCCGCCCTGTGGCACAGGTAGTATAATAAACGAGGGATTAGCGAAAGGCTCCTTAAGCTAGGGTAAATCTGACTACTTCTTTATACTAGGCCCACAGAATTATTCGTGACAATTCATTCGACGAATAAATTATTCGCGATAAATTATTCGTCGAATAAATTACTCGCGAATAAAATCATCCGCGAATAAATTATTCGCGAATGAAAAAAACGCGAATAATTTTTTATTCGAATGATTATTCGAATAATGCCCATCTATACTATACCAGACTATTTGGCAATATATCTTACCCTTCCCACTGAATCCTCCTCCAGTATGCACCTTCTTCCCGTCTTTCTCCTGTGCCTCCTTATACGTGTCCCACAGCTGCCGCAGCTGCGGAGGTACAGTCGCCCCGCTTTGCTCCAACGCCCGTAGAATGTCCATATGAGAGATAACTGTGTGAGCTAGGTATACCAGGGAGACTATTTGGCAATATATCTTACCCTTCCCACTGAATCCTCCTCCAGTATGCACCTTCTTCCCGTCTTTCTCCTGTGCCTCCTTGTACGTGTCCCACAGCTGCCGCAGCTGCGGAGGTACAGTAGCCCCGCTTTGCTCCAACGCCCGTAGAATGTCCATATGAGAGATAACTGTGTGAGCTAGGTATACCAGGGAGACTATTTGGCAATATATCTTACCCTTCCCACTGAATCCTCCTCCAGTATGCACCTTCTTCCCGTCTTTCTCCTGTGCCTCCTTATACGTGTCCCACAGCTGCCGCAGCTGCGGAGGTACAGTAGCCCCGCTTTGCTCCAACGCCCGTAGAATGTCCATATGAGAGATAACTGTGTGAGCTAGGTATACCAGGGAGACTATTTGGCAATATATCTTACCCTTCCCACTGAATCCTCCTCCAGTATGCACCTTCTTCCCGTATTTCTCCTGTGCCTCCTTGTACGTGTCCCACAGCTGCCGCAGCTGCGGAGGTACAGTCGCCCCGCTTTGCTCCAACGCCCGTAGAATGTCCATATGAGAGATAACTGTGTGAGCTAGGTATACCAGGGAGACTATTTGGCAATATATCTTACCCTTCCCACTGAATCCTCCTCCAGTATGCACCTTCTTCCCGTATTTCTCCTGTGCCTCCTTGTACGTGTCCCACAGCTGCCGCAGCTGCGGAGGTACAGTAGCCCCGCTTTGCTCCAACGCCCGTAGAATGTCCATATGAGAGATAACTGTGTGAGCTAGGTATACCAGGGAGACTATTTGGCAATATATCTTACCCTTCCCACTGAATCCTCCTCCAGTATGCACCTTCTTCCCGTCTTTCTCCTGTGCCTCCTTGTACGTGTCCCACAGCTGCCGCAGCTGCGGAGGTACAGTCGCCCCGCTTTGCTCCAACGCCCGTAGAATGTCACCGGCGTATCTCCCTTGTTCTGGGGTGAGGAACGTCCAGGCGAAGCCTTTGTTGCCGGCTCGCCCGGTTCGTCCACATCTACATATAATGATTTAATTATCGTATGGCACTTTTTGCACTATATTCTCACATAGCTTAAATGTATGTGTCGATCTCGTATCGGTTTAGTTAGCCACCAGTAACGGTGTCTCCCAAACATTACACCATAAATCGTCTGCAAGGGCCTATATATATTACGAAGTCTCCGCTTGCCGTCCGTCTGTCTGTCCATCTATAACCAAGCTGTATCTCATAAACCGCGATAGTTAGACAGTACCTATACATTTTCACAGATGATGTATTTCTGTTGCCGCTATAACGAATACTAAAAAACAGAATAAAATAAATATTTAAAGGGGCTCCCATACAAGAAACGTGATCGGTTACGTTAACTTTGCACCTCCATGGGATAAGTGCTTGTACGGCAACCTCGTTGCGCGAGTCAGACTCCCAATTGGCCGGTTTTTAGGGTTCCGTACCCAAAGGGTAAAAACGGGATCCTATAACTGAGACTTCTGTCTGTCCGTCCGTCCATCCGTCCGTCCGTCTGTCACCAGGCTGTATCTCAAGAACGGTGATAGCTAGACAGTTCAAATTTTCACAGATGATAAATAAATAAATAAATATTAAGGGTCAATCATACACAAATCGACCTATGATGTATTTCTATTGCCGCTATAACAACAAATAATAAAAATAAAATAATTATTTAAGGGGGACTCCCATACAACAAACTTATTATAGATTATGGTACGGAACCCTTCATGCGCGAGTCGGACTCGCACTTGCCCAATTTTTATTTCCTATAGATTATTCACCTGTGGACATAATCCTCGTAGTGATTGGGGCAGTCGTAGTTGACGACGAGCACCAGCTGTTTCACGTCCAGGCCCCGCGCGGCCACGCTGGTCGCGACCAGCAGCTTCACCTTCCCGTTCTTGAAGTCCACGATGGTGGAGTCCCTGTCGAATTGATCAATCCCTGTAACAGGCACGCGTTAATATATTCCATAGGCAATGTAAGTCATATAGAAATACTTTTGCAATACATTCTGCACGTATAGCGCAACTGTCACAAGCGGCTGTTTCTCGCGCGAGATAACTGCCTGGCTCTTTCTGTGCAGTAATGCGAGAGTGACGGGTAGCGATATGTCGCGCGACAAGACAAGAGTCGCGAATAGTTGTGCTGGACGGGCAGGTATTGGTAAAGTAGTTTCTGGAATCTATTATAAAGAATAAGAGTACAAAACTAAAACATGTCTCTGGCCGTAGAATGAGTTTGAAGTAGGTCTCAATGCTAAAGTGTGCTGTACACACCACACAAGACCAATAAAAAAGTTACTTGTGATTATTGATGTGCCGTTTGCCAAAAGTTTCCGGAAATCCTCATTTCCCATACAAAAAGGGGGAAAGTTCCCGGAAATTTTCGGAAACGGCACATCTCCACTTGTGGTGTTAATACTTTTATATGTCATAACTATACATTGTAATACTGAACTATGAGCTCAAAATTGGGTTAACAAGACAAACAGTAGAGTCATTCCTAAGCATTAAATTGATCCTGGGAATCATTGAATAGTGACAGTCACTTATTATGGACAACTATATTGGTACAGCACATGGCGGGTACCAATAATGCAATCAATCAGAGAACAGATTTTTTTTCTTTTCCGTGGAAACCAATCATTTTAGTGTATGACACTCATTGTAAATGGAAGAATAACACAGTAAAAGGCGAAGTCTCACAGCAACCTGTAAAGAAATATGAAACCTGTAGTCTGTTCTGTAATAAACTTAATACTAAAGCTGTCTCGAAAGTTCGTTCGAAAGAAGCGAAAATATTACTAGCACCGGTATGTAGATAAAGAATGTATTTTGTATTCTTCCAGAAATGTCTACTTTCCGCATGATCATAATTTAAAACGGATTTGACGTACAATTTTCCTACACATACAACATGCAAATATATTTTTATTTTGACGAGGCATAAACTTACAAATTGATACACTGTAAGTTAGGAACTGCGTTGGACCCGATCCAAATTCAACAGCAATATTTACATACTCAATTGCATTTGAGACACCAAAATTTGTATCATCTGCCATTTCCCGTAAAAATACCTTAGAATAAATACGCCTACAACGATACTATTCATACAACAGATTTGTGAATGGTATAATAACGCCGCTTTAGCTTTATGTGAGCGTATCTACAGATACGTATTGCATTGTGACAGATGCGCACACGGACGAAACTTAGCCCGTGGCTAACCAATTGGCTTCACTTTCAAGCGCTAACTATATTTCTAGACGTATTTAATCTAAGAATTCTGGGTTACCCTCATCTGGCAGAAAATTGTTTAACTGAACGTTATGATTCGCATAATGCTCATTTTGCAGAAATGTTCCTAAGCTGAAACGGGAAATATCTTTAAAATGTTTTGGTACATTAGGTTAGGTTTAGTTTATAAGAGAAGTCAATGATCTCCGTAAAATAACAATTATGCGAATGAGAATTATGCGGAACATAACGCTCGGTAAAATAACTAATGCGAAACATTAGTGATCCAAGAATTCTACATTATTATATTGGACCCCTTGATTTGCCCCCCCTTAAAACATACAATTTCTCAACTTTAATGAATTAATTATTATAGTTTATTTGAATTTCTCTATTAGAATTTTCTGCAACACCTACCTCCATGTAAACTCATGCAGGAATAAGACGCCTTCATAAGATCCTTCAGCAGGCTGTCAGCGTTCTCCTGCTTGTCGACAAACACGATGATGCTGCCGAGCTGACTGTACAGCCCCAGCAGTTCTAGGAGCTTGAAGAACTTGGCGTCATCTTCTAACACTGCTACGTGCTGTTCTACTTCTTTGCAGACAACGCTCCGGCCACCGACCTAGAGATCAAAATCAATCAAAAATAGTTTATTAACCAGAAATAATTATGATGTAGTAGGAACAGTGATTCGCACACTAGGCGATGCCTGTGTCGTCAAAGTGTGATTCAGACAAAGTTTAATTTACTGTTTTTGGCTATCGCTCGAACCATTGATACAAAGATGAAAGCACAAAGAAAATTTTTAATGCGTAACCTGGCAGAAGAGACCGGGACCGAACCCGGTACCTCTGGATTACCAGTCCAGCGTGTTAATCCCGCATTAAAATTTTTCTTTGTGCTATCTTTGTATCAATAGTATACTATAAATAAATTGGGCAAGTGCGAGCCCGACTCGCGCATGAAGGGTTCCGTACCTATACATATATATAATCTATAACAAGTTTGTTGTATGGGAGCCCCCCTTAAATATTTATTTTATTTTATTTTTAGTATTTGTTGTTATAGCGGCAATAGAAATACATCATCAGTCTGTGAAAATTTCAACTGTCTAGCTATCACCGTTGTTGAGATACAGCCTGGTGACAGACGGACGGACGGACGGCGAAGTCTCAGTAATAGGGTCCCGTTTTTACCCTTTGGGTACGGAACCCTAAAAAATGTGGTATACCCACATCAGAGAATGAGCCTCATTACATGTTTCCTAAATATATCACTTCGCTTGTTATTAGACCTAAGGCCGTATTCAGAGACCGGCACCGCGCTTCTTGAAGCGTCACGATGTACGCTTGAGCGTTTGGTGGAGAAACGTGGCGCACCTTTAGAATTATAACCTAATTCAAAATCTTGGAGTTTTTGGATTACAACTATTTCAAAATATTGATACAAAATGTTCAAACAAACAATGCAAAGATCGACACAAAGCATAAGGAAAAATCCGAAAGGTTACTTGGGAGTTAGGGTGGCGAAAAGGTTAACGCGCTGGACCGGCAATCCAGAGGTACCGGTTCCATTTCCGGTCTCTTGCTTTCACAAATTGACGAATTTATGAAGTTGTTTAAGGTTTGTATGGCATTATTGTACATCATTAGAAGGACAGACAAGATGTTTTTTAAACAATTTCAAAAGCATAGTTATTTGTAGTTTTTTTTAAATGGTAATCAGTTTCAGTTTCATTGAATTATCTCGTCTTGACTTGAAAAACGTTTCTGGGTCAATAAAAAAATAACTAGACCCGACTTGTTGGTAATTTTGATTTTAATAAAACCGTAAAACATTACACCTTGCATTAAAATAAAAATTTCAGGTATAAGCATTCTCTAGGATTTTCCAAAACAAATAACATAAATGTCATAAAAAAATCCGTGGGCCTAAGATTTTTTTAGGGGCCGTAGGAGGTAGCAAATTACCGCTTCTATCCCCCTTTTTGGGCCACATAGCACGCAGAGCAGATGGCCGATGGGGCCGAAAAGTGCTCGAGTGGAGACCTCGGACCAGCAAGCGCAGCGTGGGACGTCCACCTACAAGGTGGACAGATGACCTTATAAAGGTCGCCGGAAGGCGCTGGGTGCAGGTCGCTTCCAACCGGTATATATGGAAGTCCAAAGGGGAGGCCTATGTTCAGCAGTGGACGTCCTGTGGCTGAGATGATCCCCCTTTTTTAATTTGGCAAACGATGTACCAAACATCCTGTATAGGCGAGGAATAAAGAGGTGGCCAGCTATTTGAACATCTTTCGGAGGATATAACATTGATGACGATACTGATGGCGTAGTGGTGTACCTGTATCTCGATGGGTTTCTGCAGGATCCGCCTCGCCAGCGCCTCCATCTGACGCGGGAACGTCGCGCTGAACATAACCGTTTGTCGGTCCGGGCGGATGTTGTCTATGATCTTCATAACCTGACAAATCAATTATACATTTAGTCAATACACACTTACAAAGCAAACATATTTATTATTATTTATTTATTTATTTCATTACGTGTAGTCGAAAATCAGCAGTTTTCTGCGTGAATTTTGACGAATTCGAGTAGTTTTTGAAAGAAAAATTATCAAAGAAAAATTCAAACTGTAGGTTTCAAATATACTTATACCAATAATTCGCAATAGCCCTGTTCTAAGTAGTAACATTGATAATATATGTCAAGAAACATGTTTGATCACAGAGAAAAATGTCTAAAACAATCAGCATTTTTGAATGGATAGGGAGCCTTAAAAATTCTTTATGAAAAACTGACCAGCTGTTGAGCTTCTTTCGGCGTTATTCTCAACAGCGAACTCAGACATATACAAGTGTTCTTGTGGCCTACTTACAAAATAAAGAACATAATTTCATTAGGAATGACTTGAGGGTCCCTAGACCCTGGCTCCAGTTTACCTGAGGCTCGAAGCCCATGTCGAACATGCGATCCGCCTCGTCCAGCACGATATAGGACACGCGCCGGAGATTGGTCACTCGGCCAGAGTTCGCGGCCAACATGTCGATCATGCGACCCGGGGTGCAAACTATTATTTCTGCACCACGTTTCAATTCTGCGATCTGAAAGGAAGAAAGTTTTTTGTCATAACTCATCATCATCATCATCTCAGCCATAGGACGTCCACTGCTGGACATAGGCCTCCCCTTTGGACTTCCATATATACCGGTTGGAAGCGACCTGCATCCAGCGCCTTCCGGCGACCTGTATAACTCCGTCATAACTCAGTGATCGTTTTATTTTCCTTCATTGAAGACAAAATGTTGAGCCTTTGATTCCTTGCAATGGTAGCTGGTTGCCAATTTTAACCACGACGCCGCGCGACCAGATCAGGCCAGAGCGAAAGATCCAAAAGCGGTGTCTCGCTTACACCTATAGCCGCCGCAGGCCAGTACACGCGCGATGTCGTGGCCGAGCCGTTAAGCGTCCAGTTCATTAACCCTTTGACCGCCAAAGACGGCAAATCACGTCATCAGGAATTCGTGCCACTGACGCCAACGACGCCTTCGCGCCTTGACGTCAATCGTCAAAAATTTCAATGGTCAAAAACATGCTAATTCAAACCACTATCTGTGTTTTTCAATCTCTGTTGATTTTGGAGCACTTTTTTTTTGTTTGGCGTCAGTGGCACGGTGAATTGCTTTGCCGCTTGGCGCTCAAAGGGTTAAGAGAACTCTGTGCCCTAGACGCCAAGCAATAACATAAGTATAGTGACATGATGTCGTGACGTCTAGAGTACAACATTTAGCTGATGTTATTTGTTTTCATAGCAAGCTCAAACAGTTGATACTAAGTACAAACAGAATATTATCAAAAGATGGCCTCCGACACGAGTTTGTGCCATTTGTTCGGATATTGCACCATTGCCCACCAGTTATTAGATTGAAGGTTATGAAGACCTGACTACCAAATAACAGCAAACTAACCTGTTCAGAAATTCCAGTGCCACCATACACGCACACAACCGTCAATCCCAGAGACTTTGCAAACTTCCTGATATCCTTCCCAATCTGCATGCAAAGTTCTCTGGTTGGAGTCATGATGAGTGAAATGGGCCCGTCTGTGTCTTCTAGTGGCGGTTGGTCCAGCACGTGCCGGAACATCGGCAGTATGAAGGCGAGGGTCTTGCCGGAACCGGTTTTTGCTATGCCTATTAGGTCCCTGGAAATGAGAACGTTTTTAAAACATGAGTCAACTACGCTACAAAAAAAATTGGGCAAGTGTGAGCCCGACTCGCGCATGAAGGCTTCCGTACCTATACATATATATAATCTATAACAAGTTTGTTGTATGGGAGCCCCCCAGCCTCGCGCAACTCTCAAGGTAAAAAACGATCGACAACGGTTGTATGAAACGGGGGTGAATTTTTTACCTATCTAAGTTTGAAAGAACGTTGAAACCTACAAAGCATTAGATAATTGGCGACAATCGAATTTAGGCGGGTTGTACTTCAGCCGCCATTTTTGTCCGCCATGCCATGTTAGATGACGTTTCTATTTTGTTGTGTAGTCGGCTTCTGTCAAGGTTCTGCGATCTTTTCAAATAATTCAAATTTCACAAATAATCTAATAATTTGCATTCTTTGGGTGTAGTGGTCGTCTAGAAGGTACACAAGACAATCACAATTGCAAAAATGAGTGGATTGAAAAGGAAAAAGTGCGAAATATGCAGAATGAAAACGTGTCGAATGGACGGTCAAAAAAGACTATTCATGGCAAGATTTCCACCGTTCGAAGATCGGTAAGTAAAAAATATACTTAATTACTGCGTGTTATAACCATGTTAATCGTAAGTTTCATTGAAAACTTGGTATTTCGGGTAAAATAATACATACCCTTATACGTATGTAAACAATAGTGCTGTATGTAAGTTTTATCGATAATTTTCATTTGAAGTGAAAAATACCTGGGTAAACACGGAATATCTTTCTTCAAGCAAAAGCCTATTGGTATGTGTACTTATACAAAAGTGTGCACTTGAATACAGCTGTTAAAGCCGTCTCAGATGAGAGGATAAGACATTATTATCACTACTTTTTATGCCAGTTTGAGTTAGATTATGGTCACAGAAATATTTTATGAAAAATCTTCAATGGACTATGAATGGTACGGTTTCATCTGGACAAACAGATTCATTTTTACTCTGTAATTTTCTGTTTAGCCTGTATTATTTGTGTTGCAGAACTTCCAACCTGGAGCACAGACTGGAGTGATGAAACGGCTTTTTTCGTCTATGTTTATCAGCAAGCCAAGCAAAGTTTGAACGAAATAAAATTATTTACACACTATTGTTTTTTTTTATGAAGTCAGTAACCTAAAGTAAACCAAATGTTTACATTGAAGCGAAATATTTAATGATTTAAATTACCGGAAAGCCGTTGGAGACGCGGGTGCGAATGCGAACCCCGCCTGAACCATTTTTTTTAAATACCGATATCGATATCGATAAGTCGATAATTTGTGTAACATGTGACATCCCTATTTTGTTCTTGATGTTGGCATTATGTCATGAGTTGACACTGACACTGATATTGTTTGCGGCTTCATATTGGCAGTATGTTTCGCCCCCGTTTCATACTAATGCGAGTTCACGCTTTTTGTATGGCACTCCCGTCTCTTAAAACGTAGTGATTACATACTCTTTGGAGCCCCCCTTAAATACTTATTTTATTTTATTTTTAGTATTTGTTGTTATAGCGGCAATAGAAATACATCATCTGTGAAAATTTCAACTGTCTAGCTATCACCGTTGTTGAGATACAGCCAGGTGACAGACGGACGGACGGACGGACGGACGGACAGCGAAGTCTCAGTAATAGGGTCCCGTTTTTACCCTTTGGGTACGGAACCCTAAAAATAAATAGGTAACGGGAATACATATCTCTGCAGCAAAGACTAAGAATACAACTGTGAGACTGCTCTTTGTTCTCAGTGCGAGACAGACAGTCGAAAATGAGATAAAAAGTCGTTGGATTAAAGGATACGAACTAAGAGTACTGCTATACATTAATGATGCAAGGTAAGATTGTGTTGCCGAAAGATGTAGTAGAAAGTGTTTATCATATAACTTTATTTACATGTATTGACTTTGTATGGTAAGTTACCGGTATTTTAAAAGTCTCACCTGCCAGACATAATAGCAGGAATAGCCTGCGCTTGAATAGGGGTGGGCTTCTCAAAGTTGAGTTTCTTGAGTATGTCCATTTCCTTCTTGCTGACGCCGCAGTGAGCCCAGGTCCGGATGGGCTTGGGGCAGCCCTTACCCTTCACCCGGATGCCTTCTAACTCTGTGCGGTAGGCTTCTACTTCTTCGGGTGTCATTCGGGCAAGCTCACTCACCTATGAACAAAGCGAATACTATTTATAAATTTATGAAACATGGGTTATCAGGCGTTAGGGTGGTGGAGTACCGGGTTCGATTCCCTATCACGTCTGTCAGGTTATACATTTAAATTTTTCTTTGTATAATTTTTAGTCTTTGTATGAATGGTTCAAATGACCTTTTTCAAAATGTGAAAAATATTGTAATGACGCAAACATTAGTAACCATTCTGGGTGCAACTTGGTTAGTTGGGTGAAGTATTAGATTAATTTGTTCTGTCTAGGACTATTTAATTCAGTGAGAAGTGTGAAATATTCAATAGACAATGTCACTGCTGTTGGCTTTTGTATAATATGGATGGTGTAGATATTATGTGGTGATGCAAAACAATCAATGACGTTTGAACGTTAGAGACGACTCGTTAGAATAAGAGCAAGTGGAAAATGCCTGAAGAATGCCTAAGTATCACAAGGCCTTGACCGCATATAATCCAGGCTGGACTAGTCCACTTTAACAAATTCTTCCTTCTCGCCGCGAGATTCGCCGCCGTGTCTTTGGTGTCTTTCTCTTCGTTAGAATATTCTAGAGATAAGAGCAAGTACCTCAGTATAGAAGGCCTTCCTGAACGGCATATAATCCAGGCTGGTGTGGTCTACTTTAGCTAACTCTTTCCTTTGCTTCGACGCGAGGTTCGCCGCCGTATCTTTGATATCCTCGTTCTCTTCTTCAGAAGAATATTCTAGACCGTCCTGGTTCTGTTCGATTAATTCACCTGTTAAAATCAACAATATAAATTAAATATCACTCAACATTTTGATATTTGGCAGAACAGTATAGCTGGATTAAAAGCAACCTTCTTTTCAATAATGAATATGTAAGTTACTGTTAATTTTACTAAAACTATCAATATGTTCCGAACTCGTATGGAGCTCTTCAACAGGGACAAACAGTCGACAATTCGGGCCAGTCAGACAAACAGATAGTTGGGGCCGATCCTGACAATTTTTTATGGGAGTTTATAACAATTTGAAATGAGGTGAGTATTTCTAAAATATCCTTCCCTCTTCAAACCTTCTACAACTTTTGTGCTACATTCTTGCAAATCGAAAACATATAAAATTAAAACCTCATCAATATACTTTCAATATAAAACTTGAAAACATTACCTTTATTCTTTTGCTCTGTGACCTTCTTCTTGGCTGTCCCAGTCAGAATGACTATTCCAGTGCCTCCATTAGTTGGCACAGTCATGCCTCGCTGTTGATCCATTTGGTTCACTTTGCGCACTTCCTAAAACATTAGTACACTTTAGGTCAATCCTTTTTAGGGGTCGTCCAGAAATCACGTGGTATCTGGCCTATTTAGGACCCCACTCCCCCTCCCGTCAGAAGGAAAATGAAAGAGCTGTAGATTCTTACAGCAAGGACAATCAGTTTATGTAGGTATATTTAAGATTTTATTCTTATGCGTAATTAGCCTTTAGTGTCTCTGTGCATTTTTAACACTTTCGCTACCAGGAACCCGCCTGGTAGGCACTCGTAATCATTGCTCAGATGCCGGTCACGTATTACTGCTTAAAGAGCTACCCACCTAGCGGGCTCTCGGTTTCTGGGGTAGGGTTAAATTTTATATCTGGTTGCGAAAGTGTTAATCTTCTTGGATCTTTTCTGTTCTCTCTCATTTGCTCAAAGGTTAACTGGAAGAAATCCCTTACAGGGATAAGTTCGCCTTTGTACATATCAATCGTTTAATCTCCTTGTTATGTATACATATTTTTAATGTACAATAAAGAGTTTACAAACATACATACAATCGAAAAAAAAAGTAAGTAAGTAAGTAATTGTTTATTTGTAAAACATAGGAAACATAACACAGGATGGTAAAGAAGTTTAATGATTTTCCAAAAATTTTACCATAGCCTATTTGGTTTGACTCTTCTCTAAGCACAAGTTTCTTACTTGGTTCAGATTACTTACTTGTTGCACCTCTTGCATGTAAGCATCCAAAGAATCAATCTCATCTTCAACTTCCTGTTTTTCCTCAGCGGCAGCTTTTTCTTTAGCCTCGCTATCCTCACCTAAAACAAAACAAAAACGTGTAGAACTCAGAGGCATTTGTACAAATAAACATTTTGTAAGGCATTATTGAATAATAATTAATATGAAAAGAAAATAATGCTATAAGAAAACTTATAAAATGCTGATGGATGATATGAAGTAGTCAAAGTATGATCAAAACTTAAGATAGTAAATAGCTTGCCCCAGGTTATGGTGCAGGAACAATTCGACACTAGGCAGTCTGCATCAAATCATTTCCGCAGTGAAAACCTTGGAGTATGGTAAAAAGATAAAAAATAAAAAGTTGATGTAAATACCATTGCGAGCAATGTCACCTTCATCGCCAGAATCATCCTCCAGAGACCACTTCTTTGCCGGGATCTGGATGTTGCTCATTAAGCTACCTTTCTGGACCTCTTTTTTTGCCGATTCAAGTTCTTTTCTTTTCCGCTCGGCCCGCCAACGTTCGATACGTTCACGACGCTTCTGCATTTCAGCCTCCAAGCGGCTTTGTTCTTCTTCCTAATGGACAAAGTTTCGATTATTAATAAACATGATTTAATCGGGAGTTGTACGCATCTAGGGAAAATATGATCACACCAAAGGTGGTACATAGGGCATGGGACCAACCATTGTTATTTTTTGTTATTTAAATTAATTATTTATTATGTTAGCTTTTGACACTAAAATATATAAATATGAAGTACAGATGTAGTGAATAATAGTTTTCCATCATATTTTGTCGGAAAAGATCGGTTTAGCATACTTTCTCTATCAACTTTGGTGAAAAAGTTGAGATGGAAATATTGACCCGAGCTTACCTGACAAAATACGATGGACAACTATTATTTTCATAAATTATTGAGTGTTTAGTTTAACTTTGATGATGCAAAGGTGATACTTGAGATCCCATTTAAATAAAAATTCTCTTATCTTTCATGTCCAAGCCCAGCAGTTTGGCAGCAGGCTTGAATCAATGGCATGTTCCATGGATGCACTTGCTGGGTGCATGCATAACAGCCATGTTTTTTTTTTAATATCAGACCTCACAAAAATCAATCTAGTCCCAAATTAAGCTCAAGAAGGCTTGTGTTATGGGTACTAAATGACATACTTAAATTATATAGGCAAATATATACTTAAGTACATAGACCATGACCTTGACATGACATGACATTTCTCCGATAAGCTATGTGACGAACTGCCAGCATAATGATTCACACAAGGTACATTTATTATATAAGTAAGTATATTGTATGTCATATTTATGTACGTTTATGTTATATGTATATCTTCTTCTTCTTCTCAGCATATATGCGTCCACTGCTGGACATATGCCTCTTGCAGATAAGATGCTGATCTTGATGCGGAGATCCTACTCCAGGTCGGCCCTGCCGTCTTTTTAATGTCGTCCGACCATCTGGCTTGCGGTCTTCCAACGCTTCTGCCACCCGTTCGCGGCGTCCAGTGAAGCGCTCGCTGACTCCATCTCTCATGGTCTCTGCGACATATATGACCAGCCCATTGCCACTTCAATTGCGCAACTCTTTTCCCGATGTCGGTAACTTTCGTGCGTTGGCGAATGTCTTCTATCTCGCAGAGAGATTCCGAGCATTGAGCGCTCCATAGCTCGCTGTGCCACTTTTAGGCGGTGGATTCTTCCAGCAGTTATTGTCCACGTTTCGCATGCGTATGTCATTACTGGGAGTACACACTGGTTGTAGACTCTCGTTTTCAGTGTTTGTGGGATTTTTGAACTGAAGACGTCTTTGAGCTTACCGAATGCACCCCATCCAAGCTGGATGTGTCTGCTAATTTCAGAGTCTAATGGATCTTTCTTTAATGTTATTTTCTGACCCAGGTATATGTTTATGTTATATATTTATTTATGAATACATTTGTCATTTATATTAGTCATATTTTTATGTTTTTAAGCCACCAATCATGTTAACTGAATAATATCTGTAAACCCACCTTGTCAACAGACCCAGGATCATATTCAGTAGATTCTTGTTTGATAGTTTTCTCTTTAGACTTGGATCTGTCTCGCTCCTTTTCAGGAGACTTTTTTCTTGAAGACTTACTGCTGGCACCATTGCGTTTATCATCCCTCTTATCACTAGAAATAACAAAAAAAAGTTTATAGGTATAATAAACAATTGTTGATTAAATACTCTAAATTTCATAACATTATTACATTTACAAACACAGAACACAAGTGAACAGTGATATGCACGCATCAGCTACAAGCTGCCTGTGCATTAAATAAATAAATAAATAAATAAATAAATTATGAAAAAAAACTTGAACAAACATGCTGACAAAATCAGATGTACTAACGAAAACTAGCTCATTTGGCAACATTTTACAATGGATATCACTGTTGAAAGCAGCATGACCCAAATAAACGATATCATATCAAACTTCACGAAAGTAAGTGATAGTATGTAGACGTTACCTTTTCCTGTCTCTATCCCTGCTACGATCTCGTTTAGATTCCCTTTCCCTGCTGCGACTGCGCTTCCTCTTCGAAGATTTGGAAGCTCGGTCCCTGCTTCTCGACCTAGAACGCCGTCTCTTGCGCTCGGGCGTTGGTGACCGGCTGTGCGAACGGCGACGTTCGCGTTCGCGATCTCGATCACGCCTAGAAACAATCACACGTTTATCGGAGGTCCTGTACTCTATTTCACTATCTAAATAACCTATCGACACTAACCCGCTTCTAACCATGTTAATTGAACAAAATATAGGCTCTTTTATTATCGTTATCGCATAATCGAGTAATTATTATAAAACAATGCAACAACGACGCACGCACGCAAGCATACAAATTTAATCCAGGATATTGACATTTGTTGGCAACAGATAAAGTAAAGTCAAGACGATAACAAGGCAACATATAAAATTAATTATTATAAACATTCCAGTTGGCCAACTTAGAGAAATCATTTTTACCTCGATTAAATAAATAGAGAAGCGTCTTAAATAAGGTCTCAAATAGATTAAAAAAATAACTGACAATGCTAAATAATACCAAATTGTAGTCTGAAAATTCTGAATACCAAGCCGAGCGGCAAACGCTTCGGGACTGTGTTAATGGATTGGATTTATAACCAAATAGGAATACATTTTCAGAATTTAATTGTTTTTGAGTGTTGGGAACAGAATTTTCTCAACTTATCTTATAAGTATTAGTTTCTACATATAACAGTTTGCGAAATTATCTTGCAATCATGGCAGACGATGGCGAAAATGTGGGTTTCCATTTTTCTTATTTGTTTATTTTAAGGCATCAATACCAATTTGTATTATTGTTTGAAGGCCTCTTCTGCTTTTAATTTGTGTAAAATAATGCGACCCTGAGGTAACAGTGTGTAACAGCTGAGGTGCCTTGCCGTCTCATAGTATTTTTTAGCCCATGCAGTAATATGATGCATCTTGTTTTTCAGGTATCTGTAATGACTGTAAAGGAACCCTTAGATCTTATAAGGTTAAGTTTAGATGAAAGGATATATGTAAAAATGCGCAATGAACGTGAACTACGTGGTAAACTGCATGTAAGTATGATTAAATGTACTTAATTTAACTATAGAGACAAATAGTGGGATGGGATGATTATTTTATCATTGCGGACATATGGGAGTACCACTGCCTTTAATTTACTAATATTTGATCATCAATCTTAAGTTACATATTACAACATTATTAGTTACATTTTTGACATCACGTTTGGCTCGGTTTGTAGACACCTGCCTACTGAGCCGGCGGTCCCGGGTTCGAATCCCGGCCGGGGCAAATATTTGTGTGATGAACTCGAATATTTGTGCTTGGGTTATGGTTGTTCTATGTATTTAAGTATATATTTATCTATAAAA
The DNA here is from genome assembly GCA_947623375.1 of Apotomis capreana. Classification (NCBI taxonomy): domain Eukaryota; kingdom Metazoa; phylum Arthropoda; class Insecta; order Lepidoptera; family Tortricidae; genus Apotomis; species Apotomis capreana. The sequence goes on from OX392514.1 coordinate 8,033,723, forward strand.
GTACGTATATCGTTGTCTAGTACCCATAACACAAGCCTTCTTGAGCTTAATTTGGGACTAGATCAATTTGTGTGAGGTTGTCCGATATTTATTAGTTTTTAATTATTATATTATAGTCAAACCGCTAACTCTTCCAAATAAATTAACTGTCAAACCATACAAGGTGAGTCAGTTTGTATGGCTATAATTACTAGTTTCTGTGGCTGCTATGACTTTTGCTACTAGCTTAGGCTAGGCTAGTGAAAGTCACATTATTAATGTCTCAGGTCAGAAAGCAATTATTTTGATGAGTGCTTGTATTGATAATGCTATTGGATAAATTCATAGCTATATGCACTGACCATAAGAATACTATAGACTGGGTATTGGGCGGGGCACGCGTAACCGAGCTTATGCCCAAATACCCAAAGATATGTCAACGTGATGTCAACAGTCACTTAGTTACCGTATGAACGTGCTTGAGTAATTATGTGCCAAAAAAATAGAAATATGCCGAATTGTGCCATTATAATCGTCACAGGCGAGATCTGCATACTCAAAAAGATACCTGATACCGTTTAATTTCACTGGAAAGTAATAAAATTCGGTATTTTGTAATATTTCGTAAAATATTGCAGTGCATTATGACAATTATACATTACTAGCTTGACATGGCCACTATTCACGCAACATCTTTAGGAGCACGCAATGTATACGTCCGTCTGACAATTTAGTGCGGGGGAACAAGTCTAAACCATAAATTGTCGATATTGTGTATGGAGGTTTTAATGTGAGCCGCTCGTTTTTCATACTAACTTGTCCAATTTAATAATATAATTTACACTTTATCACCTTGTTTTTTAGGGTTCCATACCTCTATCGGAAAAACGGAAATCTTATGGGATCACTTTGTTTTCCGTCCGTCCGTCTGTCTGTCTGTCAAGACCCTTTATCTCGAGAACGCGTGGAGGTATCGAGTTGAAATTAACACTATATGTATATATACTCAGGTCTAGGGTACCTTAAAGCTGTGAAAAAAAAATCAAGCTTCTACGTTAACGTGAAAAAAGATACGGCCGTTTCTGTCGCCAAAAACGCACATTTCGTCACTCAAGGGAATCAAAGTGATAGAGTACTTCCCGATGACCTAGAACTATGAAATTTTGCAAGTACTACAAATACTTATAAAAATCTGAAATCGCCACATACTTACTACAAATACTAATAAAAATCTTAAAAAATATAGTCCTTTTCAAACATCAAGTCCACCTTTTGTACGATACGTTTTCTTTTGTGCAATAAAGATTAATTAAATAAATAAATAGGTAAATCATATTTGGAGAACTTGGTTGCGTTAAGTTTGATTCAAATTCAAATTCGTTTATTGCAAGAACATAGTAATAAATTAGGTGATACAGGTATATACAGTGTTGCTTATGTTCTACCAAAAAGGCATGCAAACAAAATAAAACAATATTCAAATACTTAATTGTTACATATTTCAATTTGTTACTTATGTCAAAAATAATTACTAAAACTCAGAATTTGCAGATTAAATTACATTAATTATTACATTATTTTTATAAGTATTTGCACCTCGTTTGTATGCGGCGCCATACATTTCAGATACAAACTTAACTCAACCAGGCCAATTAAGATGGGATAAGTGAAAGTTTGTACGGAACCCTCGGTGCGCGAGTCAGAATCGCACCTGGCCGGTTTTTTTTTAAATTCAGACAAGTAATTTTATTACAGCGAAATCAATAGCAGTGGGTGATTAAAACAGTATTATTGTTTTGCTAATCCACAATGTAATACATGCTAGTCGTTTTAATTTTAATGCACCTGCCTACTGAGCCGGCGGTCCTGGGTTCGAACCTCGGCAAGGGCAAATATTTGTGTGATGAACTCGAATATTTGTTCCTGGGCCATGGATGTTATCTATATATATTGTTTATATCGTCGTCTACTATTGGTTAGTATAAGGCCAGGTTGAGTTGTGTACGATTGTCCCTTAATTATTTTGTTTACATTTTATACGTGTTCCTAGGATGCTTCCTTTACAATAAAGTTGATAAACTACTGGATATAGGTTGTAAAAATAAATATGTATGTAAAAAAGATGTAAAGACCTGGTTACTCAGCTTAAATTATGATAGCACCGAAAACCTTCTGCACCCAGTTCAATAATATATACACATAAATCATGCACTTAATCTAATTACTAAAACTGCTCTCTATTACACAACCACACACACACACACACATTCATTCTCAGATTCATATAATTAAATTAAATTCATAAATTCAAAAAAATAAATTCGTAACCACGACTCTCGAGTACACACTCAGTTGATCCGCACTTCTTTTTTGTTTTTGTTTTTCTTCTCCTTTTTAATTCTAACTTCCGTTTATTATGTTTAGTTTAGTTGTTACAAATAAAGTAAAATAAAGTAAAGAATGTAATGTAATTATGTAAATTTTTCGATAGTTCATTATCATTATCATTAACAATGCTTGGCATTATGTTATGTTGTTTTTAGTCATATGGAAGGTAGCTGATGCTTGTAGCACAGGTTATACCTATTACAAGTAGCAGCGTTACACTAGTAAATAAGTTTTGTTTCGTAGTTAATGTAATAATATATACTTGTCAATATTTTTGCTCAATAAATATTATTATTATTATTATTATATGATGAAATAAATAAATCTACTCCGTTTATAATTTACCTACTACCTGTTCCAAATGTTGTAAGGTGATGTTTTTACTATTCATATATCACTACATGTAAAGTAAACATTCTGAACGATAGAAAGATTGAGATGGACGCTTCCATTTGAATTCGTCGCCAGAAATTAAAAGGTCTGATAATTATTTACGACGTTTACGACCATACAAAATAAATATTTTCAACATGCATTATACATTATACATATTATAAGCCTATACATATTATTATTTTATCGATATCGACTATTTTGATTTGATCACGCCCTTAACCTTTAGAATCATTAGATGCATACCGCTGGCAGAGCTTACATAACATTTTCTGGGTCGTTAAAATTAGACCCCATTTTACAAGGATAGGGTTCAATTTTAAATGTTTTAAAATTGTAACATAAAACCTTGCGATATTTAGCCAGCGTTAATATCAAAAGTGACACTACTGAATTGACGGAAGTAGAAATCGATTTCTTGTCAATTCGAGGCTTTTTGTACTGAATCACAAAGTCTCATTTGCCTTTTATTTTATTTCTATTTAAGTTATAATAAAAATAAAGACATTGTCTGATATGCATATAAGGACTAAAATTCTCGATACATTGATCGTAGTAGTGTATGACCACGTAATACGCACACATTAGCTCAGCCAATGTCAACTCACTTCTGTTTGTTGTAAAACCTTATTTTTATACGAATATAATTGTGTGCGTGTAAAAGTCGGCTACAGCGGTGCTAGAACAAACTGCGCTGAATGCCATCTCCATATACTCCGTGCCTATATGTATACCAATTTGAATCATAAATAATTTTGCAGGCCTATGATCAACATCTCAATATGGTCCTAGGAGATGCAGAAGAGACAATCACAACAGTCGAGATAGATGAAGAAACATATGAAGAAGTCTACAGAACAACAAAGAGGACCATTCCCATGTTATTTGTAAGAGGTGATGGTGTGATATTAGTATCACCACCTGTGAGAGTTGGAGCATAAGTAAGAATAAATACTACATTAATTAAGTATAACAGTTTTATTTTTGTCCCAACATTTTCATAACCTTCTCATTTCTGAAAGTACGATTTCTCTTAACAAGCAATTCATCTTCATCCATTGCCTCAATGATGGCACCAGCTTTAGTGATCACACTTGGTTTTATTAACTTCTGATGTGCTGTTTCAGTAACAAATGTGTTACCAAGTGGAGCTCTGATTGAAGCTTCATAGTCCTTGACACTATTGAATGGAAATGGAACATTGGTGACTTTATGAATCGCTAGCTTAGGATTCTTAAATTCTTTTATAATTATGTCACCTTTGTTTTCATCTCGTCTCGGCATTTTTGGAGCAGGTTTAGTAATAAATCTGTTCTTTTTCTTTTTAGGAGCCTTGACACCTTTACCACCCCAAGTTCCCCAACCTGGTAAGCTTAAATCTATGTCTTCTACTTTATCTTTGTTAATTTCATCTTCTTTTTCTTGTCTGAAACTGTCAACTACGTCATCTTCCTCAAACACATCTTCAATATTCACTTTAGGAACAACTTGTTCATCATCATCATCTAACAAATCATGGCCACCTTCCCCTTGAGGCACAACAGAGTTTAAGAACTTTGGTTTTGCTTGTATGAATCTAGTTGGGTCAATATTTGAATCAGTACTCTCTTGAACAGTCACACTACTTTGTGATATCTTTACAATTTCAGAAAGAGGCTTGTCATTAAGCTGTGTTTCCTCAGGACCTTTGGTTCCTGTTTCAAGTAACTCTTCATCAATGACTGGTGTTATTTTTTGTTTTTTCATCTTCAAATATTCAAGATTATTGCGTTCTTCTTTTTTGTTTTCTTTTTTATTTGATGTATTAGTGTCATTTTCTAAATTTTTAATATCCTTTTTGAGTTTATTTATTTTCTGTGCAACTTTATTTGCAATATTCTTTTCAAGAACTTCAAATGCCTCTGCTACTTCTTTTTTTGCTTTAACTTTAGTATTAGAGACAACATTGATTGGTTCAACAGACCAATTTGAAGTAGCTATAGCTCCCTTTGCATTCTTAGATGGAACTGTGTCTGTTGTGTTTGTTTCATTTTTCCTCTTACTGGCTCTAGTTTTTCTTGACAGCTCAGGCTTTTCTGGTTGTTTTTTAGACTTTGTAAGGTGTTCTTCTGTGATATGATCCTTCTCTACCTTTTCATCTTTCCTCTTAATGGGTTTGGTGTACACCTGAATGTTATTTTTGCCCTTCTGTTTCTTGTGTTTTGGGCTTTGCATATCCATTTCACCTAGTTTAGTTTCATTAGTGTCTTCATTTTCGTCATCACTGTCATCTTGGCCTATTCGACTTATACTATTACCCAACAGCAACATGTCTAACTTTTTATTATCTTTGTCATCATTTGTATTTTGTGCAGCATCATCATCTGAGTCAGTATCACTATCATCTTTCTTATTCATCTTTCCTTGGACATATTTCTTGTACCCAAAATCAAATTCAGCATCAATATTTGATTTATCAGATCTCTTCATCATCCAGGGATTCATTGGATCTTGTGATAATGTGAGATCAGGTATGTTTTCAGTGTCATCATTTTCTTCATCATCTGAACTATCATTATCTTTAGTTTTTTTGGTAAGACCTCTGCTGACGGCTAATTGTTCAGCCAGTTCTTGTCTGGTCTGCAATAGAAATAAAAAGTTAAATGTTTGTTATAAGAGTGAAACTACTTTTACTCACACTATTTTCACAACTTGTGAATATTGCTCCCCATACAAGTATCATCATTCATCATCATTTCTATGATTTATTTTCAATGACATATATTACTTACACTAAATTTTATTCAAAAAAAATTACAATATATTTCTTTTAATCCTTGATTTTTTCAGTAGACCAGTATTATATTATATAAATATAAGAGGAATGGTACCATTGAAAAAAAAATTGAAGTATACCTCTTTGTCATATTTAGCACGAACAAGTTTGCTCTTAGCCCATTTCCCAGTGTTCTTATGTCTCAGTGTATGTCTCTCCAATGCCCTGGCTTTTTCCAGAGCTTCTAACTTCTTGAGTGCTTCTTCCGGGTCCGTTTTCTGTAATTCTTCAAACTCTTTCAGCTGTAGTTTTAGTCTTTCCTTCTTAAGAATCCTGAAATGAACCAATGCTGATGTTAATTATTCTTCAGAAGCACTTTTTAAAACTCAATAATTGTAATAAGTGTGTCCCATGCACATGGCACATCAGCAGTTTTCCAATGCCATTGACAATTTAAAACTTCAGAGTCAATCCTAACACATTCTCCAATGTTTTTTGTAGTGTTATGTGCTTAGCCATAACATAAAAGTATATGTAGTGAAAACTTTACAGATAATTTGTCACACTGCACTGAGTGAAAAAAGAGTTATATAGCCTGTGGCCAGGTTATATGTGTTTGTTTGTATAATAGTATCAATATGCTTTACTCATATTTAGTATTTTCCTCAAAACTTTAAATGTAACTAAGTCCAAATATCCAAAGTTAACAAACTTCCACTAACAAATATGTGTTCTATTATTTGAAATAAACTATTCTGTCCATAAACAAAAAGAAACAAACAAACTTCCATAGATTTTTTTTGTAAATACATCTATTCTCTATGATACAAATCCAAGCTAGCTATGTTTATAGAGATTAAGAGATTGCTTTTTAGCAATAAGACCACCTATTGTCTACCATTGTTTAATTTTTTCTCATGTAATACTTTTCATGTTGGTGTGCAATAAAGTATTGTTGTATTGTATTGTAATGTATGAACCATGACTGACCTGTGATACTTCTTACTCTTAATTTTGCTTTGCCTCTTAGCCTTGGCTGCCTTATATGATTGTTGGGCCCGCAACTTGGCAGAATGTTGTCTATGTTCCAGCATTTCCTCATATGTCATTGGATAAACTTTGTCCTCCTCATCTTCCTCAACTTCCACGTTATCAATTTCATCCAACTCCTTTTCAAGGGATGATTTGAGTTCAAACTTTGATATAAACTCTTGTGTTGGTTGCATTTTGTTTGAGACATGCTTCAGTGGAAACGATACATAGTCTACGGTACGGCTTCTTGCTACGACAGGGTCCCATCTGCCTAATTTTTCCTTCGCCTGTTCGTACCCAGTCGCTCGCTTGATACGTTCAGCTTGTGGCTTCTCCAGCGGCTTTGAGAGCACCTGCTGACTCTTTTTAAGCTTCTTACTAATCTGGACATGGTGAGATGTGTCTTCCAACACTTTTACAACATTGGAAAGATCTAATTTAGGGGTACTTTTGATAAGATTAAACTCTGAATTGAGGTTAGTTGGTTCACTGCGCGTTGGTTCGGTAATGAACTGGGTTTTATCTAATTTTGATATTGCGTGCACTAGTTGATCATGTTCGGAAGCCACAAAGTCTGTGTCGTCGATATCCTCCATGGTTTTATTCAAGTTGAGATAAAGAAAAACACACGACACTGCGAAAGAACGCAAAATTATAACCTACAAACTGACGTGACACATGACACATGAGTGGCTGACAATGACAACTGTCAAATAAGATCAAGTTTATTTGAGGAACAAGTAAAAACATTTAAAATCTGTTTTATTTAATAAATCGAATTATCAGTCAATGGGTGTACTATTCTAGTCGAATATTTATATCGTCACTTGTAATATGAATTAAGGTAACCGCCAAATGACGATTTTTCAGGAGAGGCCAAAAACGAAATTGCAAATTAAAAAAAGTGCAGTAACATTTTATTTCCTAATCCAATTAAAATGATGTAAAGTAGTTATAGATTAATTTTGTAAGATCTTTCAGTTGATAATGGTCTCAAAAAGGCTGCTATTATAGTTTAGAAAATAGCATGGCGCTTACGTTAATTTTTTTCCAAAAATGAGGAGTTACGTTAACACAACACAACATTGATTTCAAAAAATGAGCCCTAATTTAAAGTAAGTCACAAAAACGTAAAAAAATCTAACGTAAGGGACACACATTTTCAAAACGTGGACTTACATTAGCGGAATTCAGCTAAGGAATTTTTAAACTTATCCAATTGTAATAAGGTTTAACATAGAGTTATTTCTTGTTTTTCAGTTAATTAGTGGCAGGATAGTAAGTCGTGATAAAAACCGGTTTATAAGCGGGAAACAGTTTCTTTTTTGTTTATTCAAACCAAAATTGGTAAAGGCACCTTTAGATTTAAAGAGTATTAAAAAAACACTTCATTTTCTTTCCAATCTGATACTTTTCCTTACTGTTTTTCCTCACTTTGCTTTTTTTTCTCCCTTTCCTACAATATTTATGTACCTTTTTTACCTACGACTTTTACTGCACATTCTGCTTTCCCTTTTTCTCTTTCTTTTTAATTTCTTTCTATATAGTTTTCTTCGTATTTATTACCTTCTCTCTGTTCCATTCATCAACTCCCTCCTTTTGATTTTAGTGACTTAAGTTTAAACTTCAGCTTAACGTTGTATAATTTCATTTAAATAATCAATTTTGTCTTTACAAACCCTCAGTCCTATTTTCAGTGTAAGGCTTGTCCCTGTCTGAAACTAGCCGAATGATCTTTATTTGATTCTTCATTAGTAATTTGACCATTTCCTGGCAAACTGGTGACTAAATGTTTCGTCACATAATTAGTAACTCACTCTCACATCACTATTATGAACTTGAACGTCAAGGGGTAAATTTACGACTGAAATGCTTCGAATACCTTCGCTATTGGGCTTCGACATCTTTTTTATAGAGCTGAAACGGATTTAGAGATTTTCTTATATCTTGAAAGCTGTTGTTTTCTCGCGAACTACTTATTTGAAGCATCATTGATGTCCCGTTATTAGTAGAAAGTATGGCCCAACTCAACGCCTTTCCCTGGCTAAAAAAATAATGGTCAAGGGGCAAGCACATAGTTGACGTATTTTATTGAATCATCGCATCAATACAATGACATTACGTTGGATACGTAGGCTACTGAAAAACATGATTGGGAGTATCTCAATGTCACTAACCTCCACCATATCACTATTACTACCATCATTCATTCCAGTCTCTTGTTTTCTAAAAATAATATACAAGTATATACATTTTATTATGCCTACATGGTAGTGGCAGTGACTGATTTTCACAGTCCGTTTAACCAGACATTTAAGATATTCCCTAAAAACGAAATGCATTAAGCGAGATTGTTTCAATTAAAAGTCCCTAATTCAAGAATAAGACATGATATAAATAGGCATAATAGCTAATTAATAAATAACTTAACTTTAAAAAGCTTAAAACATCAATTTCTATTTGATACTGGAAATCCCGACAAACTTCATTCCGCCTTAGAAGTCCCTTTTGAGGTGATAACAATTTCTATAATACTTACTTAGTACTTATCCTTATCAAATTTCCCTTCATTTTTGAAAGTTTTTTTTTGTATAATATTATTATTTATTATTTTTTTATGTCGTTGAGGGCAAACGAGCAAACGGATCGCCTGATGTAAAGCGATGAATGTACTTAACTCGTAATTTTTAACTGTACTTATTGATATATAACAACGCAATCGCACAATACTGTCCTTATCACGAATTGTTGGAACCAACCGTTACCGGTATTCATAAAAATTACAAAAAAAATATTACAGATTTTATTTGAAATGCCATAACATATAATTAATATATTGGTATAGAACTTTGAAATTAGCTCAGTAAAATAAAGAAATGTGTAATAATAAGCGAAATACCGAAATTTAATACCAGTATTTGTATGGAGTCGAAAACCGGCATCCGATCGCTGGTTGGTACAAACTAAAGTGGCTATCATATCCATCACAACACCAAATCGTAAACAGACGCACGCGGTAGAGTTTGTAATTGCTTCCTACAGGCAAATGTATGGTCGTCTCACCGGTATCTACTCATTAACACTGCAAAGGAAAGAGATGGCCGCAAAGTTCCTGGTAACCAAAATAACGTAAGCACCAGGTCCGTCTAAATTAAGTACATAATTTTAATGTAACCGTCATCACTCGGGCCTTGGGAAGACAAATAATATTGTAAGAGGCAATAATTGCTTTAAAAACTACGAAAACTTTAATGTTACTGACTAAATTATATTTTCACCCAGCTTGCAGTAAGCACAATTTGTGACAAGATTAGACTATAATTGACTTTAAATGGTTGCTGTTTTATAATCTCGTTTAATTTTTTTTTACCTATCTAATCTGAGCATTTAAATCATTTATGTACCTTATTATTTATATGATTTGATTCAAAAACTAAAAGTATAACTCATTTAATGTAAGAACCATTTAATATTTTTTATCTAGCTTTGAAGCTAACGTAACAGTCAATCGGTAATAAAGTGCTATAAATTGAGTAATGTAAGAGTCATTTATTTACCGATGAGTCTTACATTAATGACTTTTGTTCAACTTTTGCCAATACTCGTGGTTACGTTAATCTGATATTAAGTAATTTACAAAAATGTGCCATACATCAAAATAAATACAGAAAAGTAAAAAAAACGGTGAATTTTTGTTTAATGTATCCAACATTTTTTTCAAGACATCGTAATTTTAATAACAGCAATGGATAGATCGTCAAATTTACAGACGAACTGTATACTTAACTCAATTTCGTCATTTTGGCGGTTACATTAATTCATATTACAGGTGACGATATATTCAATTCATTATTCTGGATAACTTTTCTGGGTGGTGCTATATTCCGTCAGTATAAACATTTTTATCAATACAAAAGCAGGTCGTTATTGTCTCTAGTCCATAAGCCAACTAAATGACATTCACATCCAGTCGTTCTTGATGAAATGATGACTTGAGGTTTTATTCTGAGGGGTTTTACCTACGAAAAAAAAACAATCGCGGTCGTTTCGCACCCATGCAAAGAATATAAGTAATGCACCATGTCGCACCATGACGGTGATTCAAAAACAGTATAAGTACATACTCAGTATACGAAACTTACTCGATTAGTTGGTTGGGCATCTCTAGATGGTTAAGTACCTATTAGGATACTGTTTACCCGATTACGGAAAAGCAAAAAAAAACAATCCACTTTTATCTTGACTTAAAAAATATTATTTTCGTGGGTCAAGTAAGTCAAATAATATATTTATTAAGAACTTACATTAGGTATAGGTAGATTTCGTGGTACTTTTTTAAAAGGGAGGTTCTATTTAAAACAGGTGTTTGTTATTTTATTTTCTTTAATCCAACCAGTAAGGATTCTACTACTATTGATATTTAAAAATTGTTTTAATACCATTTAATATTTATCTATACAAAACGTGGCAGGTACAGAGACGTATTTTGAAATTTGGCGCCCCGGGCTTATAAGTTTCGCCGCCCCAGAAGTCAAAGAAATATTTAACGTTTTTTTTTATATAATGGTAGTTGTGTCTATCAAGCACCTAGATATAGCAAGTATAAGGGTTGGGTCATAGGAAAAAAAACATTATTGAGCATAACACAATGAGAAGAAAGCGCGAGCGCAGCGAGCACCAAATTTTTCGTCGATGGGGTGCGTACGTACGTAGTATAGTATATATATATATTGTAACAGAAATAGATAATAGCCCGAAATTTTTCGCCGGGGGGTGCGTAGTAATACGATCAGATGAAAACGCGAGCGCAGCGAGGGCGAAATTTTTCGGCGCGGGTGTATAGAAATAATTATTTTGGTTGAGCGAATCCACTTAGCTTTGTACCCGATGAACAATACACATTATCTGTATTGTTAGCTGTGGCCACAACTGCCACTTCAAAATGTAAGGCGTTATAAGTGCAAACTACTTTTACACTAAATTAGTCTTTAAGTCAAACGAAATAAGGTTTACTCTTAAACAAAGAGAACAGAGACGTTGGTCACTTCATTGTCTTTATAAGCATCGAAACGAGCTTCACTGCTCTTTCACTTACGAAGTGACCAACATCTCTGTTCTCTTTGTTTAACCTTAAGGGAAATCCGACTTGGCTCAGGTTAGGTACGACGACGAGCGTAGCGAGGAGGAGTGTTAGGTTGAGTTGCGACCCTAACGAGCGAGCGTAGCGAGCGAGCCACGCGGCCCTATAGTGATAGCGAGTGGGCGAAACATCATAATATTACTTATTTCACCTTAAGGGAAATCCGACTTGGCTCAGGTTAGGTACGACGACGAGCGTAGCGAGGAGGAGTGTTAGGTTGAGTTGCGACCCTAACGAGCGAGCGTAGCGAGCGAGCCACGCGGCCCTATAGTGATAGCGAGTGGGCGAAACATCATAAATATCACTTATTTCACCTTAAGGGAGTAAACCTTATTTCGTTTGACTTAACGACTAATTTAGTGTAAAAGTAGTTTGCACTTATAACGCCTTACATTTTGAAGTGGCAGTTGTGGCCACAGCTAACAATACAGATAATGTGTATTGTTCATCGGGTACAAAGCTAATGGGATTCGCTTAAAAAATGGGAGTAGGACTATACGTAGTAACAAAATCAGAATAAACGCGAGCGTAGCGAGCGCCAAATTTTTCGGCGCGGGGGTACGTAGTAACACAATCAGAAAAAACGTACGTAGACTACGTAGTATAGTATATTATTGTAACAGAAATAGATATTAACCCGAGCGCAGCGAGCCCGAAATTTTTGGCCCGGGGGTGCGTAGTAACACGATCAGATGAAAACGCGAGCGCAGCGAGAGCGAAATTTTTCGGCGCGGGGGTACGTAGTAACAAAATTGACCGATATAGTGTAAAAAGATCCGATCTGGCAACGCTGATATAGTGATATATGTATGGCCTATTGCCCCCTGCCCCTCTTGCCGCCCCGCGACCTCGCTCGGCGCCCGCGCCCTATATTTGAAGCATGTTCTTACTTACAGACGCGCCCCGAAGATATTGACAAACTTACAAGCAAGTTTTCGACCAAGACTAACTATTTTTCATGTTCATTTTAAATTGTGGATTGACAAAAAAAGGTGAGAATTAATAGTTGGTTGAAAGGCGCCAATACCAAAACAAAATGCAATCGGCCAGGGGCGCCTACGCCGCCCCTGTCGGTTTGGCGCCCCGGGCTATAGCCCGGATCGCCCTAGGGTAAATACGTCCCTGGGCAGGTAACGTACACTTAATTTTAATACAACTATACAAGACTATTATCGTAGAACCTTGTCGCAATAACATAGGTAAGTATAATTTACCTAAGTTATGAGTGTCGTTAAATTATCATTGCAACTATATTTCAGAAGTGATTTTACTTTCAAGTTTTATATAAATAGAATGTGAAATGAATATCAAGTGTCCTAAGCTGGAAATCCTAAGTTCTAGTTCTAATCCTCGCGTTTCACACGCTTTTTGTATAATACAATGTAATATTATGAGTGACACCCTTATATTAAAGAATTTGAGATTTTTGAAAGTGATAGGATGATGGTGATAGGTTAGGTACTCAAAGATTATTTTGTGTTAATACTTCGCACTCTTGGTACAATAAGGACGCATGTGATAATAATACGTCCCGTGTTTTTATTACGAGTGACTTCTCGCCGTACATTTTAGTGTGGCATACCAAGCATTCTCTCCTTCCTACTTTATATGAGCATTAGATTTCTATTCGTTAAATATAGTATATTTAGTACATTTAAGTACATACATATATTCATATAAGTATAGTATAATAAGTAAGGAGTGCAATACCCCTGGGTATTACATTCTTTACTGTACTTCTTAAATATTTCGGTAGGTACACATTGCACGCTTAATCCAAAGTATTTTCTCTTTTCCATAGCGGCTGCTATTCAGAGATCTACGGGCGTGATTGATGATAGTTATAGCTTATTACTAAATGATAGCTTATAATACGGTTGCGATATAACTTCGACTCGGGCTACTCTAGGCCCTATACCATAGGGCGTATAGGATACGACAAAGGTGACCGTTGCGTGTCCCTTGTGGTTTAATTTAAGGGTGTCACCCTAATCAGTGACGGTGGAAGATTCGTCCGAGGACATTGCAGCCGGTGGCACGTTCTCTTGGTTGTGGGTCTCCAGTCGAGCGTGTCGAAATTGCTGCCGGTTGCGGTAGAGTTTCGACTCGTCAGTGCATTTTATTGTTATGCTGCTTCTGCAAAGAAAGTTTTACTGTGCTTTATTTAGCTATCACTGTACCAAAGTTGTTTAAAATCTGTCCTGCCATCTCGGCGTGATGCGATGACGAAGAAAATTTTACCAACAAATGTTGCTGTAGGTAACTACGGTTGACGACTCATATTTAAGAATTAATTTATAAGTATAGAATAGTGCCTATAATAAAAATCTACTAGTTTTATGTGCTGATTGATTCTGGCAACATCATTGTTGATATAGATTCGAAAATAGCTTATTGTTTAACGTTATTAACTTACCTGACCAGTCTTTTAGAGACACCACACCGATCCGCCACGGTGTCCACGATATCGTTGACGACGTGAGGGTCAAGACGCTTCTTTGGCGGTTTGTTCATGAAGGCTGGCGATTGTTTTCCGGTCAGTGAATGGGTCGCTAGCACTCTGGAAATGATGTTGTTGTAGTTAGTACCTACCTAATAAAACCAAACCAGTGTCTAGTTAAACCGAACTAGTGTGTAGCGTTAACACTGCCACATTTTCATATTTTTTTCGTTTCATTTTGTTTATAAATCACGATTCCCACCCTAGCACATTAATTCACTTACCTAATTAATCTGTTCAAAATACCTGCGAGGAAATACAGCTTGCAAAAGTTGCCTCGTAGCGGTACTATAGGATGTCCAGTCTATATCGTTCAAAAGTCTGCTTGGTACAACAGTGTTGCCTGATCCAATCGGCATCTAAAATAGATTTTCATTTATACAAAATCAAAATCTCTATCTATAACGCAACGAAATGGTAAATTATATATTTTTTGGTGGAATTTACAATTCGTCGATGCACGACGAGACCGTATCGTTACGATAAGTAAAGCTGTGGATAGAAATGTATATAATTGTATGCAGCAACACACAACCACGGCAAATCATATGGTTGCGTTTGCGTGTTCACTGAAGTGGAGCGGAGAGTACCTATGAACCAATCAGGCTGCGTCTTTGTGAAGCCCAAAAAAAAGTATTAGAGGAATGTGATTAGTCAATCCACTTCAGTGGACAGTAAGCCTAAAGGGGCTTAATCTAATAATCATTAAGTCGAGGCCCCGGGTAGTAACGAATAAATTATATCCGAACGTAATAAATACATTACCATTTCATTATCGTGTCCGTAGTTCGGTTCACCAGTATTGGTTGTGTGTGCCGATACTCTACGCACATGCACCACTCTAGGACTCGGAATGAATTCCCCTTTAACCGATCCGTTTATCAAACCAAATCCGTTTGATTGTCTTGTTGTGTTTGGCACATCTTGCTCAGGCGACGACCTAGTTCCATGTTCAGGTTCAGACTCCATCGGTTCAGTGTTATCCGACATGGATACACTATCATTCGCTGGATACATCGATAATGACAAAGGACGACGTCTATACGAGTTCAATTGAGTAACTAAACTCAAAAAACGCTTGTATAAACCCTTGACAACGATTTCCATTTGGTCTATTTCTTGTTTGGAGTAGGATTTCATGGCTGTAGGAGAGTAGGCCGTGAGGGCGCTGTCAGTTTGGGTGCCTTGGTCGAATGTTAACACGGGCATTGCGGGTGCATGATTGTTGATGGGTGGCATTGAAGTGTGAGGGCCGTTGACAGATATAGGTGGCATGGGTTTATGCGAGCTGAATTGGTTCATTGCAGAAATGGGAGTACTGCAGATCATGAAGCGCCCTGTGAAGCCTGGGGTCTGAATGTGGCCGCTTCGGCTGTTTGTGGTAGCTTCTCTTGGAAGTGGATTGTCTTGATTCTGAGGCACGGTTGATGTGTTAAGATTATGACGCCTGCCCATATCATAATGTGCCTGAAAATATTGAAATCGGTTAAATAGTAAGTAAGTACAGGTACTGAAGGATGTGTGCTTCCAAATTATTATTTTTCCAATATGTTCGATGACCGTTTATTCCTGGTGAGTTGGCCTATAGGGAACGTGCACGAACTGTAGAGGGCAGCACTATAAATGACAATCTCAAGTAATGATAAGGTGAAAGATTCACATTGGCGGCACCAGTTGGCAGAACGTTCGCACACGTTGGCATGAATTTCCGTTGTGCACGTTCCCTGTCTCTACGTAAAGAGTAACGATTAAATGAGACCTTGTATCTAGCCTTGCCAGATCATCACACATCAACCGACTTAAGAAAGTTGCAATAAATATAATAGGTTTCATTAAACGTACCTCCGGTTCACTTTCGCTGCTAGTATCGTCGGTGTCAGCTACTACTTGGGGCATTGTCATCGTTCCCGAACTGGAACCAGCTGGAGACTGTTGATTGGCCCCCATCATCCCAAACTGCTGTAATAAAACCACCGAGGTTATTGATTGGCAAGCAGGGTTAGCATATCGACGGCAAAAAGCGGGAACGTCGTAAACGCCAATGAATTCCTTTGGCGTTTACGTTTCCGCATCTCCTGTCTTGCTCGCACGGTGTTGAAAGGAAAGTGACAAGTATTGAAAGGAAAGTGACAAGTATTTCGCGCGCGACATAGAGTCACGTGTCAAAGTTATGCTAGAAGTACAGGAGTACCATTATTACTCTAGCTACACTATTCACGAAGTTGGCCGGAGTATGAGTTTCCGCGGCTAAGTGCCTCTCCGTGTGGAGATAATTATATCTCGGTTAATTCGAATTTATATTAGGTTAATTCGAATATTAATTCGCCGAACTTCGGTCAACTTCGCGAATAGTTTAGAGCCGAAATTAGGGGCTTAGAATCTGAATCGATGCACAACATTTTTCAAAATGATTCGTTATAAAACTTAAATTTAAAATTTAAAAAACAAACAACGTGAAACATGTATGTATCTAGGCAAAGGTATACTCGTATTCTCAACCAAAATTTGTGCAATCGTCAAAATCAAATCATGGATGTAGATGTAACCATGTCAAATGAATATTGAAATTCGAATTTACAATCCGACAAGAAAGTGTAAAAATTAAAAACCGGCCAAGTGCGAGTCGGACTCGCGCACCGAGGGTTCCGTACAAACACTTTCCATCCCTAAGTGGTTAAGTTAAGTTTGCACCTGGTATGTATAGAGCCCCATATAAATTAGGTGCAAAGTTAGGTATTAAAACATTAAAAAAAAACTACTTACTAGATCTCGTTCAAAACAATTTTCGTTGGTAGTTTTTATAGTAATGTACATCATATGTTTTTTTTAGATTTTTCATTTTCTTATTTTAGAAGTTAGAGGGGGGGGACCAACTTTTTTCCACTTTGGAAGCGTCTGTCACGCAAACTATTCGGTTTAGAAAAAAAATATTTTAAAAACCTCGATATCATTTTTGAAGACCTATCCATAGATATCACACACGTATGTGTTTGACGAAAAAAAAATTTTTGAGCTTCAGTTCTAAGTATGGAGAGCCCCCAATATTTATTATTATTTTTTTTTATTTTTGCATCAAAATCTTAATGCGGTTCACAGAATACATCTACCTACCAAGTTTCAACAGTAAAGCTCTTATAGTTTCGGAAAAAAATGGCTGTGACATACGGACGGACAGACGGACGGACAGACAGACATGACGAATCTATAAGGGTTCCGTTTTTTGCCATTTGGCTACGGAACCCTAAAAAGTAGCAATACTGTAGTGTCGCCCCCTTCTTAGATTGATTAGAAAGGGGCGACACTAGAGTAAGTAAGTATTTCTTGTTTTTAATGTCTACTCTCGTATGCTGTACTAATATCATATGGTTAAACCCGTGAGGGGTTGTTTTTTATGTGCTTAAGTATTTTTGACAAAAGATTTAAAAAAAATACCATCTGACTGGACTTCAATTCGGCGATCTGGCGCATGCACATAGATAAGACGCTTTTCACTTGACGATCATCTCTTTCCATAAACCTCTTTTGTTCTTTTACGGAGTTCTTATCATCTGCAAAAAAGTTGAATGCGGTTGGCATAAGCATACAGGGTGAAACCCAAGTCGTAAATATGAAAACGTCGTCTAATTTATTGTTAGTGAAGGGGAAGTTCATCTAAGGAACAACGGCACAGATTTTGAATTCAAAACTGCACTCAAACACAGATGTTCATTAAAACGAAATTCTTATTTTTCATACGTGCTACTTATTTCAACAGGAAAATGATTATAAAAATACTCACAGGAAAACTGACATTATAATATTTATTTTCTTATTTGGACTTCTGGCATAAGTTGCCCTCAATACCGATTTTTTTTATACGTGCGGGATATTTCTTGAAATGTGGGTCATATACCTATATTTTTTCTTAAAATATGCCACATAATTTGAAATATGAAAATATTCATAGGTTTGTCTTTCTTTACCGTTACAACTTGGTAACAACTAAGTAACGAGTCATCGTGACTCTGAATAATACATATTTTATCCCGGTGATAATGCAGCTCCCAAAGTATAACCAAAAATCATTTGCCACGCCACGCGGACACATTAAATATGTGAATGGTAAATCTAGATATGTATTATTTGCTGCCGTTATAAACAATCATTAGCAAAAAAAAATATTGTCATTACTGAGGCACACATCCTTTGGTATCATTTCTATTATACCTACGTAACGGTTTTTCCACTTACCTGATATCCTCAGTACTTGCGCTCGCCGCGTATTGTTCCCGTGTTTATCTCGAACAAATATCAATTTGCCGACGTGCAATTGTGTATCACTGCCAATCAAAGACCCGACATTAACAACTCCATAACTAGGGAAAAAGTCCCGTTCATCCACCCATTCCACCAACAACCACAATCTATGTGCCATTTTAATTATTTCACGCAATACACGAGTGAAGAATCGCAAAGATAGTTGCCGACTAGCGAAGGGATGTAGAAACCGTTTGCCGATGTCTCAGGTAAAAAAAAAATTGAATGCAATACCCAAGTGCGATATGAGCGCACCTTTTCTCGTCCCACCCTCCTTCAGTTTCGAGGAACAAATGAACTAGCTGCTGTGTGACTTGTGTTGTCTAAAACAGTTTTGAAAAAATGTGTTTGGCCATTTCCGATTTCGTTGCGTACGTATTTAAACAGTTTATTCACTGCACTAGTTTGTCTGGAGTTAGTAAGTTTCTAATCTCATTTAGCCATTTAAGTATCAAAATATCTTTATCGGAAAGCGGTCTTTTTAGGGTTCCGTACCTAAAGGGCGCTCCGTCCGTGCCGTCCGTCCGGTATGTCACAGGCTTACTTGGAGCTTGATGCCACAAGTATCATATTTGTATCAAACCGAAAGCGGGACTTTTTATTGGCTTTCGTTTCGACCAATTCTATTTTTTTTACTGATTGTTCGGTAAGGCTACTTGACTTTTTTTAGTTTAGGTCGTTATTTTTTTGACAGCTTTTGCTGCTTTTGGCACAGTAGATTAAAGTTAATAAAAAATTGGATCAAAAATATGTGAACACGCCTCTATGTGAAGTGTAAAGGCGTGTTAAGATATTTTTGACCTATGCTCAAAAATGTATTAAGATCTCAATGTACTTAAATATTTAGTTACTAATTTGGTTTAAATCTTAACATGTTTCTGAGACGTTAACGGGAAAAAAAATATGTATATTCACATCCTCCTTTTTGTTTCACCGTAGTGGGGTAAAAATGTGGATCCACGTTGCGGCGAGCTGCCCCATTGAGTTCATCGCCACCTTAACGTGAGACCTAGACACGCATCAAATATTCGTAAGCACAGGTCTCATTTATTTGTTTTTAGATTGTTTAAAACTTTAAGCCATTCATAGACAGATGAAAGCACAAAGAAAAATTGAAATGCGGAACCTGGTGGAAGAGACCGGGAATCGAACCCGGTACCTCTGGATTACCGGTCCAGCGTAACTTTTCTACCACCCTAACGCTAGATATCCTTTCGAATTTTTTGTTATGCTTTGTGTGTCGATCTTTGTATTATTTATTTGAAAGGCTTTGTATCAATGGTTTAATATCAAAATTGTTGTGTATACCCACATTCAAGATAATGATACATTTTATAAGTCGACTGTTTGCTTGACGGGCCAACATTATCTTGACCTGTGACTGTGATCTAGAATAGAACACATACTTTACGTTTGTCTAATGAATAGACATACCAGAAACGATCCAGGCGCGATATGTGGGACTAGTGAAGTGACGGACCGAGCGAAGCGTCTCCGTTTCAGCTTGGCCGAAATAGTTTTGTATGTCCAGATGTTTGGATTTTCGGATTTCCGGCTATTCTCGCCTAGACGTCGCATTAGATAGATTATATATTTTTTATAAATGGCGGAAATATGGGGGTTGAAAACATTTAATAATACTAATTTCAACCATTTTGAACAAATATGCGAGGTCTACAGAGCCACTGTTAGGTATTTGACGACGCGTTTGGCTCAGTTTCTAGATACCTGCCTACTGAGCCGGCGGTTCTGGGTTCGAATCCCGGCCGGGGCAAATATTTGTGTGATAAACTCGAATATTTGTTCCTGGGTCATGGATATTATATGTATTTATCGTCGTCTAGTACCCATAGTACAAGCTTTGCTTATAGTTTGGGACTAGGTCGATTTGTGTATGATTGTCCCTTAATAGGTATTTATTTATTTATTTATTTACTCAAATGTGCAATTATACCTAACACTATACAGCGTGCTAATATTGGTAAATATATACAAAAGCTTAATATTGGCAAATCGTAATGCAAATTTTAACAGTTCTAATTTTAATAGTAGGTACATACCTATACTTGGATCATTTTAAACTAGCGCAGGTACACTTACCTGTTTTAGTTCCAGGTAATTTAGCTCACTATCACTTCAAGGCTAACTGGCCGAGAAAGATAATCTTGTACTTTGGAACAATAGATGCATCTGCTGGGACTCTGGGTGCTCAATGGTATTTTTTATTACCCGTCTCAAAAAATAAGCTCCGGGTTCAAAACGTGGTGTCTCGTGGTGTTTTCATGAAACAAAGAGATGGGATGGGAAGGCTACGAAAGTGTATTTTTCAATGGTGAGTCAGTGTACAGCTGTGTCTTTTACTAGCTGGCTGTCTAATAGTTACCCAAGTGGTTACTCTGATTAGTTGGATAGACATTAACTTCACCAGTGTTTTCGGTTTCCACGACAGGTGAGTTTTTTTCTTATTTCTATCCTTATTTATATTATTATCTTTTTCTTTTGTTTTACGTCTCGAAGGTACATAATTGAAGTTTTGCAACGGTTGTTGCACATCGAGGATTCCATACCAATATAATATAATATCTCCTAGCTTGGAGAAATTATATAAGGTAAACGTCATGTCGTATAGGAAAACTTAGGAGTTGGCTATGGATAGGGATAAGTAGAGACAGCTACATACTTACTATATCAGCTGCACCGACAAGAATTTGACTCTTAAATTTATGATGATGATGAGGTAAATAATAAAAATAAACGTGATAACGATATTGTATATTTTCTTCTACCACAATGGACCTGGCCACATCATACCACGGCACGGGGCCGTCACCGTGAAACGGCGCGGCGGCGTTGATTTTTACGGTGTCAGCGCATATAAAATCATCGTAAAAAGTGATGTGGCCGGGCCATATTTGTTTCAAAACTATGAACAATTTTTTTTTTGCAGTCTGCAGCCTGCAGTTGCCTTTTAGTTGGCATGCCAGCTGACGCAATGGAACTATATGCCGCCGAGGCTTTACTGGAGCTGCAATTCGGTCCTAGTCGCCCCTCGAAAGCCATAAAGGTGCAACACGAAGATGCTGAGAGAGTGCTTGTGAGCGGTCCTTCAAACCCCGACACATCTGTAAGAATAATCACGATGATTTGCTTAAAATTTATCAAATAAATACTTACCTATCATAATTGCTATTAGGTACGCGGTGACATGGGTTCAAATCCTGTCTTTCTTAGCGCTTTTAAACTTTCCAGTTTGTAGTATTTATTTAATGTAATGACTACTGTAAAAGGAAGAATAAAACTTACGAACTTCGGGGAATTTTTATTAAAATAGGAAAATTGTATAGGTAATTGAAATTTTATTATGTACATAATTTATTTCAGTCGACAGCTGTCCACTCGTCTTCAGCTATACTTACAGAGCCTACCCGCCTTTATAGTTCTAGTCCCCGAGATGCTAAATTTGAGGTATGTTGGACAATTTACTGTATGAGAAATTAAGTAAGTCTACGAATTAGAAACGAACTGACTCATTCGCACATTAATTCATTTATTCGTCATTTTTCACAGATAAACCGGCCATCATCAGATGACAGCAGCATTGCTCACAATTCCACGGATACATACAAAGATCTTGATCGAAAACCAAGACATACTTGTATGGAAGTTCAAAAAGTACACCAAGAAGAATCCAATACGGGCAGGGCTCTACAAAGTCCAGTGGACAGCGAAGGATCTCTTCATAATCATAATCCAATAAATGTATCTCGAAAAAATACCAGTACACAGATCAATCTAGCTAATGACGATGCTTTGTGTACGGGGACATATGGTTTAAAAAAGGATAAGATGAGTGTAATTCTTTCGGCAGTATACGCCAGCATCAACTCACTGGAAATGCAACTCATAGAATGTCAGAAAAAAATGTCGTCTCCAATAAGAAGTGAGCTGGACACTGATGTCTCGACTAAAGCAGCTCAAATTGAAAAATATATTCAACAAAACAACAGTAAGAAATCCATCATACTCAGCTCAAGATCTTTTAATGCGGTATGAACTCTACACACATACTTATTTTTAATTTTGCTCATCAATCATATTCTTATTTGTAATCTATTATTTCCGCTTGATTCTAGATTGATACAACGAGTATCGAGTCGGATGATGACTCTGATGATGAGTGGAAACCTGAGGATTACATACCTAGCAAGCAAATTTTACAGGCGGTGACACCTAGAAACAAAAACATGGTAATGACAACTTACTTTAAGGAGATAATGTCTCGACTTTGCGCGACCAGCGACGCGGCGAGCGGTTGAGCGAGAGATCCGAACACGGCGTCCACCCGCGGCCATACGAGTGAGCGAGACACATGTATCTAACGCGCGCCGCGCCGCTCGAAGTCATAGCATCTCCCTTATAATAAACAGATACTTATCTACATATTTTCAATTTAGATAACTTAGTATTACTTTTATTCAGGTGCCTATAGGAGATGGGCACGCGGTGGTACCTGCTAGATTACTTAAACAAATTGACTGGAGCTCGTACACTGGAGCTACAAGAAAATTGTTAACTGCAGTATTTTCACGCCGGTCAGTATTCGCGTACAGTATTTTCTATTATTATTATTATATAAAAATATATTCGACGCGACGACGCGTTTGGCTCGGTTGGTAGACACCTGCCTACTGAGTCGGCGGTCCTGGGTTCGAATCCCGGCCGGGGCAAATATTTGTGCAAAATATTTGTTCTTGGGTCATGGATGTTATCTATATATGTATTTATATATTATGTATATCGTCGTCTAGTATAGGTCGATTCACTAAAGCTGGCGCGAATGGATTGAATGAAAGTTATGTCACTTGTCACTTTGAGTGTTAGTGTGAGTGCCGTTCTTATACAGGGGCCTCCTAATATTTTGTAAACAACAACAAAATGGGTTTTTGTTATTCAAGAATAATAAAAATTATTAGGTATAATATAAGCATAATCCGCACAATATTTAGACTAAACAAGTAATATATATGTCCGAAAGGTATATTTAACTGTTTGATACAAAAATATTTTACTATCATGGTGTTTTATGAAGACGCTAGTTTTTTGGCATACTTTAGATTTTGACTGTTGTAAGGCAGTGTAATAAAATTGTACATATTGCTTAATATTCATGCAATCTGTGTATGACCAGAATTAGGATGTGGGATGATACTATTCCATTGTCTCGTATGAGTTTAACCATGTGGGACTATGCAATGGTATTAACGTAACCCACATTTTCTTCTTGTCTTCGCGGCCTGGTAAAGGTGTAATGTCAAGAATTAATAGGTGACGGACGACTAGTTCGAATAAAAAACCGGCCAAGAGCATGTCGGGCCACGCTCACTGCTCAGTGTAGGGTCCCGTAGTTGCCCGTCCTTCACAATAGACGAAAATTACGAGAAAGATTTCAAGCCCTATAAAAAAGTCGTACACGCCAAGAAACATTAATATAATACGTGCCAGATTGAGCGAAATGTTTTAATATAGTTTGGCACTTAACCAATATGTGTAGCGTTCGAAGTGTAGGGACACCGCGCGGCACTTACGTCATTTTAAAGAAAATTATGAAATTTTGCAATAACTCTAAAACGGCTCGACCGATTTTATTCAATATAGTTTTCATTGAAAGTACTAGTATCCGAGGCTAAGACCCATTCGATTCAATAAGTTATGCTCAGAAATGGCTCGGCCCTCCGTCAAGCTAAGATTACTAAATTTTGTTTGTCCGATGTTATCCGAAGTTGACCGAATATTCAAAATCCGATTTCATATTCTGAGTCGGAGGACCCAAAAGCCCCCCAATACCGAGATTCAGCCCCCTCGGACCAATTTGAAATTTTCGAAAAAAAAAAGTCGCCATTTTGTTTTTTTTTTTCCACGACTGTACTCGGGTGGGGGTCCCCTATGATATTTGTTTGAGCATCCCCCTACCCATCTCCAGCCGTTTACGAGATACGGGACTCCAAAAAAAAAAAATCCATACAAATATTGTTTTTTTCGATATTTTCCGACTTTGACCGAATTTTCGGACACTGATTTCAGATTCATATTTGTGAGCCCCAAATGCCCCCCGATACCGAGTTTCAGCTTCCTAGCACCAATTTGAAATTTTGAAAAAAAAGCCATTCGTCATTTTGAATTTAATTTGGTTCGATAATTTTCACATTCATAATCACTTATTGTATCAACCTGTATGTAATCATTTTGTGACGCACACATAAATATTATCGTTCACTCATTCATTCCATTCGTGCCAGCTTTAGTGAATCGACCTATACCCATAGTACAAGCTTTGCTTAGTTTGGGACTAGGTCGATTTGTGTAAGAGTGTCCCTTAATATTTATTTATTTATTTATTATTATTTATTATATTGCATATTAGTGATTAGCGTATGTTGTTGATTATAATAAAAATAATTGTCACCCCAGAGCTGGCGCGTACCTCTCACAGAGAATCGCTGTGGAATCGCTCTTGCGATCCAGAGGTAACGCCGCCAGCGTAATGGGAACCATATTGTACATAATAAATTAGCCTTTTGCGCATAAGCATTTTAAACACACATGACACAGAGGGCGCTCCAGTAGCGTAGAATTATGGAATCAAAGATTTGGTGTGATTGACGTAACGATGTGATAGCTCAGTTGGTAGAGCACTACGCCGGAAACGTAGGGTCGCAGGTTCGAGTCCTGCTTACGTTGCAGTGGATCACATTCAATTTTTCTTTCATAATTTACCTTTGTGTCAATATTCATAAAATTATCCTTTCTTTTATATTTATCTGCAGTTTTTAGTATTGTAAATATTATATTGTGTGTTTATTTTAAAATTAACTTTTTCTCATTGTCACTCTTCAAGTTACTAACAATCTAAATACGAGTAGTAATGTTAAATTTAAATTTCGCTTTTCAGAGTTTTAGCTACACATTCTCTTACTGGGAAACCATCTCCTGCCTTCCCCGGCAAACCAGCTAAGAAGCGGCTTGATACCGACTTGGTTAACGACATTGTGCAAACTGTTGTTGAACGCTGCGGCGTTCCGGAGAGCGTCGTTCGGTGAGTTAACGTGTGTTTTGAGATCATATTTTCCTACCGATAAACCTTTCCTGCCTTCACTCGCAAACCAGCAAAGAAGCGGTTTGATACCGAGCTGGTTAACGACGTCGTGCAAACTGTTGTTGATCGCTGCAGCGTTTCTGACTTTTCTGAGAGCGTCGTACGGTGACGGTGAGTTAACTTATATTTTTAAGACTGACTATCAATAGACAGTTTAATAATTATAAAAATGGTTTAAACTAACGTAAAAATTGTCAGGAACGGCCCGACATGTTTCGAACTCATTTGGAGCTCTTCATCAGGGGTAATAGGGTAGCTATCCGTGCTGCTACGCGAACGCGACTCGCGACGCGACCCATTTTTTTAATAACATTACAGGTAGACAGTTTTTTTGTAGATTCGTTGTGATTTCACCGCGCATATGGCGCAAGTACTTGTACTTAGTTACTTGTTACTTAACCTATTCATTTAGGAAACATTAACTTTTTCATAGGTACATACTTATTATATTTCTTCCCTACAGTATACGTTATTTGGATTCAGATTCTACGATTAGTTTTTTTTACGTCATATCATTTTTTTTATCATTTGTTTGACATTTGTTCACATTCCGTAGGAATAGAACATTACCTATTAGGTCTATTAGTAAGGTAAATTAAAAAGTAGTCGTGACACTGACAGATTTATTTTTGTTTTCCTTACTAATTCCAAATAGACCAAAGTACCTAATGTTTTATACCTTTGGAAGGTGAAAATGTCACATCCAGGTTTTAAAAAAATAAAAAATATAAGTACCTAAAAAACCATAAGTACGACGTAAAAATAAACTAATCGTAGATTCTAAATATGAATACCTTTGTAAAACTTTATGTTCCCAATTTGTAGAAGTTATTTTCTTGTATATCCTATGATATACTATATTTTAATGAAAATAATGAAACCCAGCTTATCTAGTAATGATCATTGCTAAATTACATAAATTATTTTTCAGCACAAGTATAACCACAAAATGTGCCGATGAAAGTAAAATGTATCGTCGTCAGCAGCAGACGAAAAAACACTCTTATAAATCCAACCATGAAAATGTTCCTCCATGTCGATATGATGATAGCTCCTCTGAATAATACGAAATGCAAGTTTTTTTCGCCAAACCGGTGCCTTTACATAGAAATCCATTGAACAGCTAGCGGTTTTACAACCCGATTAATTTTGGTCAGAAAAAACCTGTGGTAAGGGCACCTCTGTACAATATTATGATTTGTACTAAGACAATAGACATGAATATGTCTAAAATCTAAAAGGATGAAATAGTTGCCATAACTTCGAAACGCACTTGGTTCAATTTATTAGAAAACCGGCTCAATGCTGCTTCTCTGCCTTCCCTGACCACCCAGTAAAAAAGGGTCATCGTGCAATATGTGGATGAACGCTATGTCGTCGTTGGGTAAGTTGACTTAAATACTTTGAAGTCAAAATATATTATGATCAATTGAAATCTGTCGCTGTTTTTTGGACCACAGAGCGGCCTCATTTCAGGGCCGTCATCTAGGGGACTTTGATTTTAGTTAGGATCTCTTGGGATAGCTTAAGATAGTTACTGTTGTTTTTTATACTTGTTAATCTATTTATCTTTCTTGTTTTCTATTGTTGTTCGTTTGTCTCGCTAAAACTCGAGAGCGGCTGGGCAGATTTAGCTGATTTTGGTTTTGAAATGTTTGTCGTAGTCCAGGGAAGGTTTAATTAAACGGTGAGGTATTAGTAATACCGTATTAGCAGCTTACTGACACAGACTGAATTCCACGCGGGCGGAGCCGCGGGCACAGCTAGTCGGTTAATACATTTATTACATACTTATATCAACTTAATCAATAAATATTTAAAACACTACAGTTCAAACCTATTTCATAAACTGTTGAATATCCTGTCCTACTCCAATCTGAGTAGGTAAAGTAGGTAAATGTTGATCGTGTATACATATTGATACTTGCTATGTATTTATGTAAGTTTAATTATTTTTCAGCACCTGCAAGTATAGCCACAAGATGCAACGACGAACGCAATGGTGTATTCAGCAGTCAACAGAAAGAAAAACCACGGTCATTCGAAATGAATTAAGAGAATTTCAACCACGTTCGAATAATATGTTTTGTCATTATATGATAAGTACTTCAATCCAGTGCTTATCAATCTTATCATATAATGACAGAAAATATTATTCCAGCGTGGTTATTTCAAATATAGCAATAAATAAAGTATATAATATTATTTTGACCTTATTTTTTGGATTTTTGAATAGAATTTTAGAAATGTTTCTTATATAATTTCCATTTATTTATTTATTTTCTTCATGTTTACTTATAATTTAGTTAACTTCAATACTGTAAATAAATCAAACATAAATAATTAGTTAAATGGGTTAGGACCAAAAAGTTGGATGAAATTAAGGAGTAGTTAAGCCATACATACAAAACGAGGAAATAAAAGCGATTGGAATTAGTTCTGTTGTGCGACAGAAATTAACGATATAATAAGGAACCTTAAAATAGAACCTTAAGGTACGTTATTGGAAGGTTAAGTGTCGTCGCACAACGGAGACTGATACCTACAAACAAATGTTAATTTAGTGTGTTAAGGTGGTAAACTTTTTGGTCTTCACCGAAATAGCTTTTCAAGTAATTGCGCCATTTTATTGTAAATTATATTGACGATAACTTAAATAATAAAGGTTTCAAAATTTGTAAACCATTTTTTTTTCTGTACCCATTCAAAACCTCAGTACACAAAAGCCTACAAGGTGGACCGATGATTTTATGGGGATTGCGGGAAGGCATTACAGATACTTAGTGCATCCAGCGATTCAGGTATCGTCAGGTGGAGTAAGAAGAAGAAGTGGAAAAATAACTCGAATAGCAAAATATCGATGTACATCCGGGATGTGCTCATGTTATGGCCAAACATAGTTAAGACATCATGTAAAAAAGTACCTATCACAATCATGACAATAGGTAAATAGTTATGTGTAGGAAAAACTGAAAGCTATCTAATTGTTATTGTTGTTACGTCGCGTAAAACCAGCATCATACCTACATTTTAATTGAACTAGAATCTAAGAATATTTTTTAGAACGCTTGATTTCTTAATCAAGTGTTTTCAAGGTGTTGAATTATATAACATATATAAGTACTTATACAAACAAAAAAGCTCAATATGTCATCTCATAAAATAAATAAAAGTAGGTAATTTGTAAAAGGTGACTTCAAAATTACTGTTTTGTTTTCTATCCATAAGCAGAATTCAACAAAATACAACCATGTATATGTATAGCCTATCCGAACTCTACCATCAAATTATGATTTATGCCAAGATAGCACAAGTGAAAAACGATTTGATCTTAGAGATCGGATAGACTATACTTAAACACACTTTTTAACATAGCTATTTTTGCGTACATATTTCCTTTCGAGGGTGATGACGTCACTTCCCGCTAGCCATTTTTATGGAGCATTTTCAGCGCTCCATTAAAATATATCGAATCTGTATCCTCCCGCGGTTTGTACCTATATTGTATCGCGGTTTTAATTATATCTAATCTTAACAGTAATCTCTGACTCTTAATGCAGTATAAATGTATTTAGTTTCATATAGAAATTTGATTTCAATAAAAATAGATTTGATTATCATCTTAAAATCATCCCGGTATATCCATTACTTCTTACTAAAAAAAACAATATTATAAAATTTGGTAAGAAGATCCTGAAAGGAAGAGAACACCGAAACCTCTCAAATTGCAGTTAACTAAGTATATTGTAGTTATACGAGTATACCGGGTGGTGCCTGTAACAGAAGCAATAGGTACATTAAAACATAAAAATTACCCATAACAATATTTGTTCAGCAATTTTAAAACTGTAAAATACCTAAGTTTTATTCAAAAAAGCAATGTTTAATATTGCGAAACATTTGATATATATTTAGTATTGTGAGCGTGACAGCTATATATCAATGCTTAGGCCTAAGGAGATGCCAATGTTGGACGGCGTACATTGAAAATACAGTTAAATTTGCTTGAAAAACTTAACAAACTCTAAAAACTGTATTTTTGAAAGTTTTTAAATATTGTTCAGTTTGAATATTAGTTTATTGCTTATATATGCAATGCAATTTATTTTGCAATGCTTTATTTATATTGTGTTGACTTTTGGGGTGGCACTGAACCTCCAATGTGTCAGTCCATCTTGTCGGTTTTCTTACAATTTTCTCTTTGATAAATAATAAAAGAATCATGGTAAATTTAGCATTTATAAAATGTTGTCTGAGTTAAAACTCATCTCGGGTACTTAAATTTACCGGTATCAGTTCTAGGTAATTTAAATCAAGGCCCCGTCAGAGTCCGTGAAAGATAATCTTGCACGTGTAAACAATAGACAGCGATGGGTGTTCAATGCGTGGCACTTACCTACGTATTACCTGAATAATACAAGTAAGCTTCTTATTTGAAACAAATGGTATCGTGGTGATTTCAAGAAACAAAGGGATGGGGAGGTTACGACGGAGAGTAATCGGCAATGGTCAGTCAGTGTGCATCTACATCTTGTAAAGGGTAGTCTAATAGTGTCCTTAGTTGGTGTTACTCCTATTACTTGGTGCAATTAAGTTCTAGTAGTTTTCTTAGTTGTGTTTATTGGTAAGTTTCATTTTGTTACTCTTGTTTCTTAAACTATTTTCATACTTAATATTTGAAATTCAAAATTAAGTAACTCTTTCTGCCTGTCTCTTTACTTGTTATATTTTCAGGGCTAAACTACTGTACATAGGCTACCTGATTTTTTGGAATTGTAATTTTTGGCAAAATTTAATCGTTGTCTGTAAGTTCTTAAAAGTAAATGCAATATTTTAACTTACTAAGTTAGTAATAATTTTCTTATTGCAGCAGGGGTTTTAAGTAGACATTAAAAAGTGACCCAATTACATGTTCCACCCTGTATCATGTAATACCTTGTAATTTCAGTAGACTGTGCCAGTCGACACGATGGAATTAAACGCTGCTGAAGCTTTACTGCAACTGCATTTCGGCGTCGCCCGCCCAGCGTCAGACATTAAGGTGGAAATCGAAGGCGCTGCGACGCTCCTCGTAAGTCGTCGGCCGGTCCCCAATACTTCGGTAAGAAAAAAATACTTTGACTTGAATTTCTTATTAAGACAGTACAGTCTTCAAAACGTTTTATACTACCTGTAAACTTATTTCAATCATTATTTCCATTGTATTTTGTTTAAATATGATTTAACAGGGCTTTGTTTACCTAATTTACTTAATTAAAAAAACGATATGTGGATTATTATTATTTGGAAAGTGTTTAGATTGCCTTATTGGTATGATAGGCATAGCCACGTTTAGCGACATTCTTGTGACTCAATGACCTTTATTTATTTCAGTTGGCACCGGACCATTCATCCCCAGCCGCATTGCATCCACGATTTAGCGTTAGTCCCCGAGGCAGAGTAAATTCAGGGTCAGAGGTAAAGTTGGATAATTAATTGGGTAAACAAACAGCGCTTATGTAAAACTACGAATCAGATATAACGAATGTAATTTTTCCTTTCCCCAGATAAATAGCCAGTCTTCTATGGATAGCCCAATTGCCAATAAGCCCAATAAGTATATACGGAAACCCATGGTCAATTATAGACATCTTGAACTGGCATATACGAGACGAGACAATCGACAATCACAACAAGAAACCAAGATTAAAAGGGTACCGCAAAGAAATATTTTGAACGGCTATGGATCTTTACACAACCCTATTAAATGGGGTCAGAAAAGGACCTGTGAACAGAGTACTCAAACCGATGATGAGTTGTATCAGAACATGACGCCTAGAATAAAAACGAGTGAGAAGGATAATATTGTTACAAAGTTGTATGCCAGAATCCACTCACTGGAAACCCAACTGAAGGCATATCAAAGACACCCGCTGTCTCCACCAATCAGCGAGATAGATCCTGACGTCTCCAGAGATTTGTTGCTGATTCAACAAAGCAAACGGCCAAAAAATTGCTACGAGACAAAATTTAATAATCGAAGCTCAAGTTCCAAAAACACGGTATTACATTTTTAACGGAGTATTACTTTATTTTATTATTTTTATCGTGGTTATCATTCTTATTTCTTTCCTTCAGATCAATACAACAACCATGGACTCAGATGACGAGTGGAATTCCGATGATCACGAATCTAAAGGGCATATATTACAGGCTACGCTGAAATCTAAGGAAATGGTAATAAAAAAGTAACTTGATTATATAATCAATTAGCAATTTTATTGTTTCTTAATATAATAATTGCTATAATTTGTAATTTTTCTTATCTAGGTGGCTATTGGAGACGGACACGCATCAGTACCTGCCAGATTACTGAAGCAAATTGACTGGAGCTCCTATACTGGTGCTACAAGAAAGCTGCTAACTGCAGTATTTTCGCGCCGGTAATTTTACACCTCACTTTGAGATGATCGAACCTTTGTACTGGTAGCACTTTCAGTTTAACTAATATACATTTTGGTTTTCAGAGTGTTAGCAACACATTCTCTTACCGGGAAACCATCTCCTGCATTCCCCGGCAAACCAGCAAAGAAGCGTCTTAATACCGACCTGGTTAACGACATTGTTCAAACTGTTGTTGAACGCTGTGGGGTTTCAGAGAGCCTCGTTCGGTGAGTGAATTTGTTTTGAAATAGATTAAAGAGGACCTACTTACTACCAACAGGGAATTACTATAATAACTACTGTAATAATGATATATTTTAGTCTATGCTCAATTTATTAGCAATAGAGAATCATGCACGTTCTACTTTGTAATAATGTAGCTAAGTCTTTTAAAATTTTATCTCGTACAGTCATATATGTAGATAATTGATATAGTTTTTTTATAATTTTCAGAACAAATATAACCACAAAATGTGCCGACGAAAGCAAAATGTATCGCAGCCGTCAGCTGAAGAAGCAGCAGAAGTCGTTCAAATCAAATCAAGAAAACGTTCCACCAAGCCGGTACGACGATTCGTCTGATGATACATATTGATTTGTGTGAATTATTTGTATTTTTATATGATTTTAGATTTAATATTTTCAAAATGAATTCCCTTTTGCTTTCTAAATACGAAAGTATAAGTGTGAAATATATTTTTTAAATCATGTATAAAGTAGATTAAGAAGTTACCAAATTACATATTATATCTAATAGGTAATACCTACTCAATGATTTGGATATTGAACTTTATAAACTTTGTTTAGTCTTCAATTTGAGCTTTAATTCTTGATTCCAATTTTGGTTATTTTTATTAGTCTTACATTATTGTAACATAAGTTTATGTCAATTACCTGAAAAGAAAGTATCGCCGGGGCTAACTGTACATAATAAATCGTGTAATATGTAGTAATTTCTAAGTGATATAATTGTTTAATCTTTGGAGTTGTCTTTATTTTACTTAAATGTAAGTATAATATTTTATACTTAGTTTAAGAACTGTAAATGTTATTAAGAAATATATTAATTACACATTAAATGCATTTTGTACCATTCCAGTGTTTTATAATAATTTATTTTGAAAACAATCTTTACTTACTTACGTACGTATCCCCAAAACTGCTATTTAGAGAAAAAACCGGCCAAGATCATGTCGGGCCACGGTCAGTGTAGGGTTCCGTAGTTGCCCATCCTTCACTTCACACTAGACAATCAGTTTAAAGTACGGGAAAGATTTCAAGCTCTATAAAAATGTCGTAAACGCCAAAAGTAACTGTAATTACTTATTACCTACTGGAAGTTATCGATTATACGTGCCAGATTGAGCGAAATATTTTAATACAGTATTAACGGTGTACTGCCTTTTCGCCGAATTATGTTTCGTCAAATTTCATTTGGCAACCAACTTTTCGCCGAAGTTTTATTACGCAAACCAATCCTTGGCATAATTTTACTTCGTAATTTTTTTATTTCGCTACATTTTTATATTCCAAAATTTTATTATGTCAAATTTTATGTGGTAAATAATTGTGTAGGAAATGATTTGCTAAGGCAAATAACATATCGTCAAATTTTATGTGGTAAATAATTGTGTAGCAAATGATTTGCTTAGTCAAATAACGATTCATCAAAAGCCATTTGGGCAAAGTAGGTACCTACAACCATTGCTTACAGTATGATGATAGTGCAAAATAAAACACAAATATAAACCGAAAAAAATATTTTTTAATCAAAATCAATTTGTTGTACTTGTGATACGTATGTATGTGAGCAGATCCGACTCGGCCGGGTTAGGTTAGGTTAGTTTTTTTTTTTATATCCCTAAAAACGCTCCTTTTGTTATACTTGTGATACGTATGTATGTGAGCAGATCCGACTCGGCCGGGTTAGGTTAGGTTAGTTTTTTTTTTATATCCCTAAAAAACGCTCCTTTTGTTGTACTTGTGATACGTATGTATGTGAACTGTAGGAATTCTAGCCGTCGGGATTACAGTCTTCGGGACGAAACTGCTCCCAGAGATAGGTAGGTTAGGGTTATTTTTTTTATGCACACACACACACATTAACTATCAGCGATGATAACTCGAGAATGAAATGCTATTTTGAGCCACAAAGTATGTAAACAAAAGTACCCTCTAAACTTAGGTGCATGGTGCATCACCCTACCCGCTTAATGCAATAAAATTATACTGCGATTTGCATAATGCCATTCAATATGTTGCTAAATCAAGGTATGCCAATCAATACATTTGACGAAAACATAATTGACATCTTATAAAAATGCCAGATAATAATTGGTCTAACAATAGTTTATCAAATCATTAATTGGGAAAAGATATCAGTGCGAAACGTTGAGTTGGGAAATGAAAATTTGACCAAATAAAAATATGGGATACGTAGTTCGGCGAGTTAAGAATTTGCTAAATAATTTTCGGCGAAACATTAGTAAACCAGTATTAACTAATATGTGTAACGTTCGAAGTATAAGGCGGTGCTACACAAACATAATTTAATTATAATTTCAACGTTGAGGTATTGCGGATCACGTAAAATTATCAACGTGGAATTGGCTAGATTCTTAAAGAAATATAATTTGTTTATCAGTTTGATTCGTATTGAAAAAATCGTTTAGTCCGTTAAAGCTCCGCGTGACGTCACTTCGTGCTATATTTTTTAGCAACGCTTGACATGAGAACCTTACTCCCGAACTTTGATGCGCTTTATCCGTGTTATTTTTTGTTTGATAATCAAAAGCAAAAATACTGTGTCCCATTTTACTGACTGATAATTTACCTAGTAAACTATAGGGGAATAGATTTCTTTTTGAAGATATCAATCGATCCTTTTTTTATTGGGATCAAATGTATATGTATATGGGACAAAATTTGGAGAACTCTAATACTCAAACATTACTGTTAATTTTCGACATTCCCACGGAGCGCTGAAAACCGCTGACGCGACGTTTAAATTTTATAAGTCATTATATACTAGAAAATATGACTAGGTACAATAAATAATCAAGTAGAATTATTATTTAGAATTAGAATAAAATGTAGGTACGTTAAAAAAAACAAGACTGTCAACTAGATTAAATTACAATTATTACAATACATTGTAGATTTTTTAAAACTAATTATCCGATTTTATTTCTGTCTTTACAACTACAAAGTGAAAAAATACCTTTAACCACATAACATACATAATATTAAAGAACAGCCCGAAAATATTATTGTTCATTTATATTTATTTCTTTAATTGCCTTGCTCTAATCAAGTCTGATTTTTCACAATCTGGAAATAACATTTAAAAAAATCATAATTGTAGGTATTCCAAACCAAAGAAATATAAGAGATTAAGAAAGTTGGTTTACTAATGTTTCGCCGAAAATTATTTAGCAAATTCTTAACTCGCCGAACTACGTATCCCATATTTTTATTTGGTCAAATTTTCATTTCCCAACTCAACGTTTCGCACTGATATCTTTTCCCAATTAATGATTTGATAAACTATTGTTAGACCAATTATTATCTGGGATTTTTATAAGATGTCAATTATGTTTTCGTCAAATGTATTGATTGGCATACCTTGATTTACCAACATATTGAATGGCATTATGAAATCTAACCTAGTTTGTTAGAATGCAAGGTTCAAATTGCAGTATAATTTTATTGCATTAAGCGGGTAGGGTGATGCACCATGCACCTAAATTTAGAGGGTACTTTTGTTTACATACTTTGTGGCTCAAAATAGCATTTCATTCTTGAGTTATCATCGCTGATAGTTAATGTGCGTGTGTGCATAAAAAAAAATAACCCTAACCTACCTATCTCTGGGAGCAGTTTCGTCCCGAAGACTGTAATCCCGACGGCTAGAATTCCTACAGTTCACATACATACGTTTCACAAGTACAACAAAAGGAGAGTTTTTTAGGGATATAAAAAAAAAAACTAACCTAACCTAACCCGGCCGAGTCGGATCTGCTCACATACATACGTATCACAAGTACAACAAAAGGAGCGTTTTTTAGGGATATAAAAAAAAACTAACCTAACCTAACCCGGCCGAGTCGGATCTGCTCACATACATACGTATCACAAGTACAACAAATTGATTTTGATTAAAAAATATTTTTTTCGGTTTATATTTGTGTTTTATTTTGCACTATCATCATACTGTAAGCAATGGTTGTAGGTAATTTGCCCAAATGGCTTTTGATGAATCGTTATTTGACTAAGCAAATCATTTGCTACACAATTATTTACCACATAAAATTTGACGATATGTTATTTGCCTTAACATATCATTTCCTACACAATTATTTACCACATAAAATTTGACATAATAAAATTTTGGAATATAAAAATGTAGCGAAATAAAAAAATTACGAAGTAAAATTATGCCAAGGATTGGTTTGCGTAATAAAACTTCGGCGAAAAGTTGGTTGCCAAATGAAATTTGACGAAACATAATTCGGCCAAAAGGCAGTACACCAAGAAAGTTATGTACCATAATAATTATCAATCATCATTTATGAAACTACCAACGGATACATACTTATTGAAATCGGCTTCAAACTTCTTAATTAACCATTCAATTCAAGTGCTATTTTAGCATGCGTATGTTCGATGATTAAAAAAAATGTTATGTCCATGATTTTTAGGGTTCCGTAACTCAATCGGCAAAAACCCTTATATAGGACCACTATGTTTTCCCTCTGTCTACCCGTCTGTCAAAACCTTTCTCTCAGGAACGCGTGAAGGTATAAATTAGTCGTATTATATCAAGCAAGCTGAAATAAATATCAAATGCTACCTTATTATCCTTTGTGAGCATTTTGTACGGCATTGAAGTTATTTATGGCTGTATTGTTATTTTAAGTATATTATCTGGGCATCTTCTTTCGATTCTCATTTTCTTTTTCGATATATCAACATAAGTACATCTGCACCAAGAGTGTGCATATGTTGAATCAGATTTCAATTGTTTAACAAAGAAAAGTGTACCACCACCCTTAGTTAAATGGCGAGAACTTTCAGCTGATATACAGTATTTATTTATTTATTTAAACTTTATCGCACAAAACAAAAAGTGTATACAAATGGCGGACTTAATGCCATAGGGCATTTTCTACCAGTCAACCATTGGGCTAAACAGAAACATTTTATGGTGCAGGGCCTGTCAACGTGTCAACTATCAACATTATACCAAAAGAGAAACTATATATCATCCATTATATAGTATCCATTTCGATTTATAGATTGAAACTCAAGCGGTTCAAGCCACATCTCCGTTAAAGCAATAATGTCTGGTTTCATATTTATTGTTTTTTCTAATAATAATATGAGTAGATTTACATTTAATATTTTTAATTGAAACGCATTTTAAACCATTCTCGTATTATTATTGATTCCAATTAAAAACATATCTACTTACATTCTGCAGTTTTTTTTTCGAGTGTGTCCCATAACTATCAAAAATGTCGCGAATCTTGCACCGCATGCGTCATTGCTCGCTGACCTTG
The DNA here is from genome assembly GCA_947623375.1 of Apotomis capreana. Lineage (NCBI taxonomy): Eukaryota > Metazoa > Arthropoda > Insecta > Lepidoptera > Tortricidae > Apotomis > Apotomis capreana. The sequence continues at coordinate 8,071,343 of OX392514.1, forward strand.
AACTAGCCAATCACAGTGCACTTGTTTCCCTCCTCACCCCGCTAATTTGGCAAAATGAGATACTAGGGAAAGTTTTATGAAGCGGGGTCTATAGGGTTAAGTAGTCTGTGTTGACTGTTGGCAAAAGTCTGTCAGTGCGCATCTGAATCTTCTTGTAAAGGGTAGTCTAATAGTGTCCTTAGTTGGTGTTACTCCTACGTATTACTTGGTGCAATTAAGTTCTAGTAGTTTTCTTAGTTGTGTTTATTGGTAAGTTTCATTTTATTACTCTTGTTTCTCAAACTATTTTCATACTCAATATTTTAAATTCAAAATTAACTCTTTCTGCCTGTCTCTTTACTTGTTATATTTTCAGGGCTAACATAGGCTACCTTATTTTTCGGAATTGTAATTTTTGGCAAAACGTAGATTTAATCGTTGTCTGTTAGTTCTTAAAAGTAAATGCAATATTTTAACTAACTAAGTTAGTAATCATTTTCTTATTGTAGCAGGGGTTTTAAGTAAACAGTAAAAAGTGACCCAATTACATGTTCCACCCTGTATCATATAATACCTTGTAATTTCAGTAGACTGTGCCAGTCGACACGATGGAATTAAACGCCGCTGAAGCTTTACTGCAACTGCATTTCGGCGTCGCCCGCCCAGCGTCAGACATTAAGGTGGAAATCGAAGGCGCTGCGACGTTCCTCGTAAGTCGTCGGCCGGTCCCCAATACTTCGGTAAGAAAAAAATACTTTGACTTGAATTTCTTATTAAGACAGTACAGGCAACAAAAGGTTTTTTACTGCCTGTAAACTTATTTCAATCATTGTTTTCCATTATATTTTGTTTAAATGTAAAGGTAGGTAAACAAAGCCCCCCCGCTTTGTTTACCTACCTAATTTACTTAAATAAAAAAATAATATGTGGATTATTATTATTGGGAAAGTGTTTAGATTGACTTATTGGTATGATAGGTATAGCCACGTATAGCGACATTCTTGTGACTCAATGACCTTTATTTATTTCAGTTGGCACCGGCCCATACATCCCCAGCCGCACTGCATCCACGATTTAGCGTTAGTCCCCGAGGCGATAATTCAGAGTCAGAGGTAAAGTTGGATAATTAATTGGGTAAACAAACAGTACTTATGTAAAACTTTAGAATCAGATATAACGAATCTCATTTTTCCTTTCCCCAGATAAATAGTCAGTCTTCTATGGATAGCCCAATTGCCAATAAGCCCAATAATTATATACGGAAACCCATAGATAATTATAGACATCTTGAACCGCCATATACGAGACGAGACAATCGACAATCAAAACAAGAAACCAAGATTAAAAGGGTACCGCAAAGAAATATTTTGAACGGCTATGGATCTTTACACAACCCTATTAAATTGGGCCAGAAAAGGACATGTGAACAGAGTACTCAAACCGATGATGACTTGTATCAGAACATGACGCCTAGAATAAAAACGAGTGAGAAGGATAACATTGTTGCAAAGTTGTATGCCAGAATTCACTCACTGGAAACCCAACTGAAGGCATATCAAAGACACCCGCTGTCTCCACCAATCAGCGAGATAGATACTGACGTCTCCAGAGATTTGTTGCTGAGTCAACAAAACAAACGGCCAAAATATAGCTACGAGACAAAATTTAATAAGCGAAGCTCAAGTTCCAGAAATACGGTATTACATTTTCAACTAGTATTACTTTATTTTATTATTTTTATCGTGGTTATTATTGTTATTTCTTGCCTTCAGATCAATACAACAACCATGGACTCAGATGACGAGTGGAATTCCGATGATCACGAATCTAAAGGGCATATATTACAGGCTACGCTGAAATCTAAGGAAATGGTAATAAAAAGTAACTTGATTATAATCAATTAGCAATTTTATTGTTTCTTAATATAATAATTGCTATAATTTGTAATTTTTCTCATCTAGGTGGCTATTGGAGACGGACACGCATCAGTACCGGCCAGATTACTAAAACAAATTGACTGGAGCTCCTATACTGGTGCTACAAGAAAGCTGCTAACTGGAGTATTTTCGCGCCGGTAATTTTACACCTCACTTTGAGATGATCGAACCTTTGTTTTTTTTTTATTTTTATTTTTTTTATATACATTTTGGTTTTCAGAGTGTTAGCTACACATTCCCTTACCGGGAAACCATCTCCTGCATTCCCCGGCAAACCAGCAAAGAAGCGTCTTAATACCGACCTGGTTAACGACATTGTTCAAACTGTTGTTGAACGCTGTGGGGTTTCAGAGAGCCTCGTTCGGTGAGTGAATTTGTTTTGAAATAGATTAAAGAGGACCTACTTACTACCAACAGGGAATTACTATAATAACTACTGTAATAATGATATATTTTAGTCTATGCTCAATTTATTAGCAATATTAGAGAATCATGCACGTTTTCTACTTTGTAATGTACTAATGTAGCTAAGTCTGTTAACATTTTATCTCGTACACTCATATAGATAACTAGCTGTGCCCCGCGGTGTTACCCGCTTATCCCACGGGAAATTTATTCGGGATGAAAAGTATCCAATGTCCTTTCCCGGGTCTCAAACTATCTCCATACCAAATTTCATCTAAGTCGTTTCAGCGGCTTAAGCGTGAAGAGGTAACAGACAGACAGACACACTTTCGCATTTATAATATTAGTATGAATATGGATTGATATCATTTTTTTTATAATTTTCAGAACAAATATAACTACAAAATGTGCCGACGAAAGCAAAATGTATCGAAGCCGTCAGCTGAAGAAGCAGAAGTCGTTCAAATCAAATCAAGAAAACGTTCCACCAAGCCGGTACGATGATTCGTCTGATGATACATATTGATTTGTGTTAATTATATGTATTTTTTATATGATTTTAGATTTAATATTTTCAAAATGAATTCCCTTTTGCTTTCTAAATACGAAAGTAAGTGTGAAATATATTTTTTAAATCATGTATAAAGTAGATTAAGAAGTTACCAAATTACATATATCTAATATGTAATACCTATACTCAATGATTTGGATATTGAACTTTATAAAATTTGTTTAGTCTTTAATTTGAGCTTTAATTCTTGATTCCTATTTTGGCTATTTTTTATTAGTCTTACATTATTGTAACATAAGTTTATGTCAATTACCTGAAAATAAAGTATCGCCGGGGCTAACTGTACATAATAATTCGTGTAATATGTAGTAATTTCTAAGTGATATAATTGTTTAATCTTTGGAGTTGTCTTTATTTTACTTAAATGTAAGTATAATCTAGACACGCGGCAGCGTGTCCAGCCAAGTTCACCGCAGGAACTGGCGAGCAGCAGCCGTGTGTTATATTACACGAACCGTTTGGAGCCACTTTTGACCCCTCAATAACTCCAAATCTATTCAACAGAAAAAAATGAAATTTGGCTTATGTATTTAGGTCCCTGAGAACAACTAGAACCACAAATTTCATAAATGTAGATGAAATAGTTATTGAGATATTGACGTCCAAAAAACGGCATTTTTATCACTGACTGACTGACTCACTAGTAATCAAAAACCTAACCCACTTCCAGGTGACCTAGAAAGATGAAATTTGGCATTCAGCTTGGTAATTGTGTGTGTACACATATAAAAATCAAAAACAGTGATATTTTTTAGTTTTATTATTATTATTATTTATGCTTGTTGCCTCAGAACTCCGTCATTTACTAACCGATTTGGAAAATTCTTTCTTTGTTTGTAAGATGGCACTCTCTCTCTCACACACACACCACACACACACACACACACACACACACACACACACACACAACACAGACAGAGAAGGTTAATAAATTGCCGTGGCGCGGGGACGGATAGCGAAGCGCGGGAGCGCGGCGTGGCGAGGAGCGGTCCGGCCCCTCCCTCTACCCCGCGTCACTCTAGTCAAGACAGGTGGGGCGTCAATTCAAATTTCTGTACAAAAAGTAATGATATCCCATCAAAAACATAAATGTTAAATTAGAGCCAAGTTCTCGCATGCAACGTTGTCTGTCGACTTCGCCGACAAAAGAATTGAGATCTATATGGGCGCCAAGTTCTTTGCCCTAAATTTTTTAGATACAAGGACATGCGACATACTCAATGCATTTATTTTACTTGGGGTGTAATTCAATATCAAGATTTGACTTGGCTAGTTTTCACAAACTGACTTAATTTTATCAAAGTAACATAGTATTATTATCAAGCTAACAGTATAAGTAACAGGACGTACACTAACTTGCGTACATACCTTTACGAAAATAGGTTAATGATTAGACAAATGTAATATACATTTATATGTAAAAACTAGCCAAGTCCAGTCTTGATATTGAATTACACCCCAAGTAAAATAAATGCATTGAGTATGTCGCATGTCCTTGTATCTAAAAAATTTAGGGCAAAGAACTTGGCGCCCATATAGATCTCAATTCTTTTGTCGGCGAAGTCGACAGACAACGTTGCATGCGAGAACTTGGCTCTAATTTAACATTTATGTTTTTGATGGGATATTTTATACTTAGTTTAAGAACTGTAATGGTATTAAGAAATATGTTAATTACACATTAAATGCATTTTGTACAATTCCAGTGTTTTATTATAATTTATTTTGAAAACAATCTTTGCTATGCTTATGTCTGGCGGCAAAAGAACGTAACCCCAAAACTGTTAAAGTTCGTATCAAATGCAAAGTACCTTGCTGGCTGTTTTGTTGTAGACACATTTTTTATATTGACGTGTTCTGTTTTATTACTTCACTCAATGATTGACGACTGTAAACTAAAGTTGTGTTTATAAAACTGTTATGTTTTTCAATACTATCTGCGTATTATTGTACTTGCTAACGTGATAGAACTCTGCGCCTTTTCCACCTACCTCAACAATAACTGCTATTTAGAGAAAAAACCGGCCAAGATCATGTCGGGCCACGGTCAGTGTAGGGTTCCGTAGTTGCCCATCCTTCACACCAGAGATGGGCAAAATTTATTCGAATAACGAATAAGAATAACCAATTATTCGCGAATGACGAATGAAAACCACGAAAGATTATTCGTCATTCGAATAAATTATTCGCCGAATAAATTATCGCGAATAATTTATTCGTCGAATGAATTGTCACGAATAATTCTGTGACCCAAGTAACAAGTATAAGTCAGATTTAAACTAACTTAAGGAGCTTACGTTTCACAATAGAGTTATGATTATGACCTTTTGTTCTTAGTTTGGTTTGTTATTTACTGGAATACATTTTATTTATTTAAACTTTATTGCACAAAACAAGTCAGTACAAATGGCGGACTTAATGCCAAATGGCATTCTCTACCAGTCAACCATAGGGCCAAACAGAGATACTAGAAGCGGGTGCAAATTAGAAATCTGATGGTACAGACAGGATCTAGAGTACAAGTAAATACAAAATATTATATTACTGTTTATGCAAAAACACATATACCTATAAATACGTAATTTTCTGGAAAAAATAAATAGTAAACCTAACTGTTGTTTGGACTAACGGAACGGAATATGATTTTCTCTGTCCAACTAAGACAAATGTTTTATGATATACTGCACATCTTAGCCGGGGGTATTATCTGAGCGTTTCAAACGCCCCCCTTGGTTGGCACTCATTTTCAAAAATATACGTGATAGAATTCAGAAATATTAGGGAACTGTGATATGCACTGCAACTTAATAACTGACAAATTATAAATTATGCGTTGTGAGTTTCACTCAGAAGTAAGTAAACAACTGATAAGAAAATGTGTTTTTCTCGCTCTTTCATACAGCTATCTCTTTCTAACTCAGGCTAGAAAGTTACTATTACAAAGTTACTAATAGCTTTGTGTGTTACTAATCCATTCCTTACGCTAATCCCTTGTTTATTATACTACCTATGCTTGTCCTTTAACCCTAAAATATACAGTTAAATAAAACGAGTTATAAATCTTTTTCGTGTTATTTGTTGCAATGTAATTACAATTGGGGGTCAAATCACTTGATATAATTTTTAAATGCTTAAAATGTGTTGTTGTTTTACGTTTTACACTTCGACATGGATATCCACAATTTTGAAAATTTTTAAAACTGAATAGACTGAATAGATTCGGTTGAGATTGGGATTTCGGAAGACTGATCGAATCAGAAACCCGAAACTTAGTACGCTACAAAACTGGTATATAGTAGATATACCTTAGCTGTAGGTCTCATGACCGCAAAACTGAAATGGGACTGGGCTGGACATTTGTATGCCGCATGCAACCGGAAAAGTGCACCACAAAAGCATTCCACAAAATGGGTACCGGAACAGAGACAGACCGAAAAGGAGATGGCGGGACGATCTGGACGCGATTTTCAGAGAATGGCTAAACCGCGCTTGCAATACGGTCGAGTGAAGAAAAAGGGGAGGCCTTTGCTCATTAGCGGGACACCTAACAGCCTTTAAAAAAAATCGGTTGAGAAATGCGACTTCGAAGCGACAACGATTTTTTCACCAAGCTAAAACGGAGACGCTTCGCTCGCTAAGTCAATAAATATTTTAGATACCTAGTTAAGTTCGTTTCTTCCTAGTTAGTTCGTGAATTGATTCGAATAAAAATAACGAATAAATCATTCGTCATTTGTAAAGCGATTTATTCGCGAATGAAAATCTCACGAATTATTTTTTATTCGAATAATGCCCATCTCTGCTTCACACTAGACAATCAGTTTAAATTACGGGAAAGATTTCAAGCTCTATAAAAAGGTCGTAAACGCCAAAAGTAACTGTAATTACTTATTACCTACTGGAAGTTATCGATTATACGTGCCAGATTGAGCAAAATATTTTAATACATTACTTAACTAATATGTGTAACGATAACGTTCGAAGTATAAGGACACCGCGCAACACAATTACGTTATTGTAAAGAAAATTATGAATTTTTGCGATAACTCAAAAACGGCTCGACCGATTTTATTCAATAGTTTTCATTGAAAGTGTTATAAGGCCTCATTTTTACGAATTTTCCCATAATTTTTCGAACCGTGGTTTAATTAAAATGGACATATTAGCTACACATCATTCCAATAAAAACTTTAAAATTTTTTGGAAACAGACAAACAAACTGAATCCTAGGGCGAGCCTGCCGGTGAGCGTGGAGGGCGTTAGCGAGCCTGATCGGATTGCTAATCTGTTTAGACAGCAGTTTAAAGTTGAGTCTCCCCTGGGGGCGTGCAGTGAATCACCTCCCGCCAGGTGTTTACCTGCGGGCCCTTTGGTGAGATTCACGGCTAAGGAAGTGGCATCGGTGGTGAAGGGCATGACGCGAGGGAAGTCGCCGGGACATGACTTCCTTAGCATTGAACACTTGCAGCATGCTGGAGTACACTTACCTAGAGTACTTGCCATGCTCTTCACCTTCTGTGTCAGTCATACCTATTTACCTGAAGAGATGATGAAAACCGTGGTGGTGCCTATAATAAAGAATCGTACAGGAGACACCTCTGACATAAAAAACTATAGGCCCATTTCGTTGGCTACTACTGTAGCAAAAGTGTTGGACGGTGTGCTTGACAAACAACTAGAAAAACACGTAACAATTAACGATGCACAATTTGGCTTTCGACCTGGCTTGTCTACCGAAACCGCAGTTCTTTGTCTTAAGCACACAGTTCAATACTACACAGACAGGAAAACGCCGGTCTTTGCGTGTTTTCTTGATCTGTCCAAGGCCTTCGATCTGGTGTCCTATAGTAAACTATGGCAAAAACTGTACGAAGATACGTCACTGCCCGGAGAATTGGTCGAACTGTTCAGGTACTGGTACGACCACCAGACTAATGCTGTGAGGTGGGCAGATACGCTGTCCGATGCATATGGGCTGGAGTGCGGGGTGAGGCAAGGGGGGCTCACGTCACCTAGGCTCTTCAGCCTTTATGTCAATCGATTGATTGAGGAGCTCAGTAGCACTATGGTCGGCTGCTCAGTCGATGGGAAGTTTGTCAACAACATCAGTTATGCAGACGACATGGTGTTGCTGAGCCCCTCAATCAGTGCCCTGAGGACGCTAGTTAGCACATGTGAGCGGTATGCGGAGGCCCATGGCCTCAAGTACAATGCCTCTAAGAGTGAGTTGCTAGTTTTTAAGGGTAAAGGCATAAAATTGGAGGATGAAGTCCCGCCGATTAAACTTAATGGCACTCCTCTCAAGCTAGCTAGAGAATTTAAATACCTGGGGCACTGGGTCACCGCAACGCTAAGCGATAATGTGGATCTGGAAAGGGAGCGTAGGGCGCTGGCAGTTAGAAGTAATATGTTGATCCGTAGGTTTGCAAGGTGTACGAATGACGTAAAGGTTAGCCTCTTTAAGGCTTACTGTCAGTCATTTTACACCTGCAGCCTATGGATCAATTATACTCAAAAAGCTTACAGCGCCCTACGCGTACAGTATAATAACGCGTTCCGGATGTTGTTGGGGCTGCCGCGCCACTGCAGTGCCTCAGGCATGTTCGCCGAAGCGCGCACAGATGGCTTCCACGCCATTATGCGCAAGCGCACAGCGTCGCTACTGCGGCGCGTGCGCGGCAGCGCCAACAGCCTCCTAGCAATAGTCGCGGACAGAGTAGAAGGCCCTTTCTTGCAAGGATGGAATGCCTTGCATTTGTCACCTAGGTTAAGTTAGTTAAGGTTTGTTTTGATATTTTTATGTTACTAACATTAGTTATAAGGTTTATTATTTATGTTACTAACACGATATGGATGAAATTCCGAAATAAATGATGATTATTATTATTATGTCCTTTATTTATTTTAATTCTTAGGCTAGGTTTTTACAATATCTGTATATAAAAAGTAAAATACAATAAAGAAATGACAAAATATATAAACATATTATAAAAAACCTAACCTAGGGTGCCGCCGGCAGCGGGGCAGGGCCCAGGCTACCGGTGGTTAGGGCTGCAGAGAGAGGAACCTCCTGACGATGCGCGCCGTGTCCAGGAGTACCGCCTTTTGTATCTGGCCCTTGATCCAGCCATCTAGCGAGAGTCTCTTAAGATGTTTGTCGAGACTCTTCGTTATAAGACCGTTCGCCGAAACGACTATCGGGACAATGATCGTCGAGTCAACATCCCACATGGCGGTCACCTCGTGAGCCAAGTCAAGGTACTTGCTGAGTTTGTCCTTCTCGGCCTTCACGAGGTTCTCGTCATGGGGGATGGTGATGTCGACGAGCACTGCCTGGCGCTTGGATCGATCTACCAAAACGATGTCAGGCTTATTGGCTACAATAGTCCTGTCCGTGATGATAGATCGATCCCAATAGAGCGTGGCACGACCATTCTCAAGAACTGGCATCGGTGCGTACTTATAGTACGGCACCTCAGACCCCACAAGACCGTATTGAAGAGCAAGTTGCTGGTGAATGATCCTGGCTACTTGGTTATGTCTGTGCAAGTACTCGCCGTTAGCAAGATGAGAACAACCGGAGATTATATGCCTGAGTGACTCACCGGGACGGCGGCATGCCCGACAAATGTCGACCGTACCGTCCTTCAGGATATATCTCCGGTAATTGTTCGTCATCATTACTTCGTCCGCAATTGCACAGACAAAACCTTCGGTTTCCCCGAAGAGATCCCCGAAGCGTAGCCAGTTCACCGACGCGAGCAGATCTACATCGGGCCCCGTAAGGGCCTTGCAGAACCGCCCGTGTAGCTCCTTGCTCTTCCATACAGCCCTGCGGTCATCGATGCTAAGCACCTTTGGTCTGCGCCAGTTCTCGTTTGCTAAGGAGAGAGAGGTGAGGCCTTTGTCAACTGCTACTACATCGCGATGAATCCCACACTCGTTGTTTCGGAAATACTCCCTAAGACTGCACACCTCGCGGTTATGGAGGTCCTTGGCGTTTAAAAAGCCACGGCCCCCACACTTACGCGGGATGTACATTCTCATAACTGACGAGCGTGGGTGCCTCATGCGATGTGTAGTGAGCAGCTGACGGACCCTCGTATCCAGGGCGTCCAGCGCAGTCTGAGTCCACCTTAGTATGCCAAAGGAGTTAGTGAGCAGAGGCATCACCCAAGCGTTGAAGGCGCGTGTCTTATTGCCACCGGACAAAAGACTGTTAAGTACTTTTGTCAAACGACAAAAGAAACGCTCCTTCAACGCCTGTCTAATGTCTCCGTCCGCAATACCCAATGACTGTGACATACCAAGGTACTTGTAGGTTTCAACTTCGGAGATAGACCTGAGGGTCATTGTCTCAGAAAGCTGTAAGTTCGCGGAATTTACGACTTTCCCCCGCTGTACATGCATGACTGCACACTTATCTACACCAAACTCCATTTTGATGGCGCTACTGAAGGTTTCAGTTACTTCCAGTAGTTCCACCAGATCCTGGCGTTTTGGTGCATACAGCTTAAGATCATCCATGTACAGCAGATGAGAAATGACCTCACCTCCTCTTCGAAGCCGGCAACCTAGTCCTGAATCCTTCAGCAGAATGCTGAGCGGATTCAGGGCTAGGCAGAACCACAGAGGACTCAAACTGTCACCCTGGAAAATACCTCTCTCAATCCTTATCAAGTCCCGCGGACCAGGGGGGCCATCCCCGCCTCCTGGTTGACGAAGGACTGTGGTCCACTGCCTCATACACGCGCCTAAGAGGGATCTCAGAGCTGTATCGATTTTATACAGCTCTAAGATCCTCTCCAGCCATGAATGAGGCACCGAATCATAGGCCTTCTTATAGTCAATCCAAGCGGTTGAGAGGGACCCCTTGTTCCGCCGGACTTGTTGGCAAATGGTCGTGTCAATGAGGAGGAGCTCTTTAGTACCACGGGACCCAACCCTACACCCATTCTGAGAAAAGGCCAAAACGTTGTTCGCAACAATGTGCGTGTTAATTTTTGTTCTCAGAATGGACGTAAGGAGCTTGTATAAAGTGGGCAAGCACGTGATGGGTCTATAGTTTTTCGCTTCCGTGGTACTACCGGACTTATGGAGCAGGAAGGTAAGACCAGTAGTCATGAAAGATGGCAGGGAACCAAGCTCGAGGGCGTCTTGAAATTGTGTTGCCAGACGTTCGTGTGAGAATCGAAACCACTTGATCCAAAAGTTGTGCAACCCGCGTCCGGCCCAGGACTTTTCCAGTTCTGGGTCGTACGGGCCGCACACCTTACATCATCGGGGCTGATAGTCACAGCCCCCATGGCTTCGATCGGCTCACACTCACGTCTGACAACATTCATCCATTCGCCCTCTGTGTGCTCGACTGGCACCGACCAGATACTACGCCAGAAGTTAATCATGGCAGTAGGATCCGGCAGTTGCCCGTCGCTCACACATTGGTCGGTTCCCTCCCACTTTCGGTATACCTTCCTTTGGTCACTTTGAAAGAGACGATTCTGCTGGAATCGATCCACACGCTCTCTGTAGCGACGAATACGGCTTGCCCATGCACAAACTTTCTGTTTTAGGTAGTCGATGCGCTCCGTGACACATGCCATGTAATCGCAGGGCCTGGTGCCAGTCCCCGCGAAGGCTTGTGTCACGTAGCGCATCACACGGGGGCGGTTGTTGCCCCCCCTAAAACAGATTAGCTTGGCAATGAAAGTCCTAAACGAGCTGATACGCCGCTCGATCCGTACTTGCCAGGCAGGAACACCCCCGGCGGTCCGCGGTGCTCGGTCAGTGTCCGGGAATCTGACACGAGCAACGCGGCACGCCGCGATGGCCCCACAGTACATGATCGAGTGGGTATCAGCTAAATCTTCGCTAGCCCGAAGGTACGGGTCTAGCAAAGCGTCCAGGGCTCCCATCAGCGCTAGGTTACGTTTGTGCATTGGCAAGCGTGGTAATCGCGGCCTAGACTCAGGTGTGGATCGATATCGCTCAATCGCCTCCTCCAAAGCCCTCCTCAGCTGCTCATTGGCCTGGGTACTTACGCCGCTCGCACCGTCTTCCCCATCGGCTTCGGGATCCGTCAGCGGCACCCCCGGCACCAGGTTGGGCGCTGGCGCCGGAACCGGTGACGTAGCAGGCGGATCCCGAGTCTGCACGGAAGCCGCGCGAGCGGCCAGTACTTCCAGGCGCAGTCGATCAAGTGTCGCGTCGTCCAGCGGCTTGCGCCGCTGAATGAAACGCACTTGATCGGATAGCCGCTGCGCAGATACGGCGATGGTCGGATCAAACGCCTGAAACAGAGGCAGCATCCTGTCCCGGTACATAGACAGGTTGATTCCCCCCTCTGTAGCCCCATAGTAGGCGCGCATGCAGTTCTCGTTCATAACTCGAGTCCATCGCATGCGACGCACTACACCACCGGTAGCGGAAGCCGTGGTCGGAGCAGGTTGCCCCGTAGGCCCCAAGCGTGCCGGCAGCGGTGGCCGTCCTCGACGTGCTGGTGGTTGTGGCGGCGGGGGCGGCGGCCCGCGCTCGTCGCTCGACTCGCTGGTGTCCGCAGCAGTAGCGAATTCGTCGCCAGACGATGATGGCGAGGAGCTGGACGAGGCAGGCGGGGGTGGTGGTCGTGCGTTAGTTTGTTCCGCTTTTTTTCGCCTTGATCTTGTAATCATAATTCCTTCAGTGTTATTTTCATTACTTCGCCTTTACATACATTGACATTTTTTTGAAGATATCAATCAATCCTTTTTTTATTGGGATCAAATGTATATATGGGACAAAATTTGGAGCACTCTAATACTCAAACATTACTGTTAATTTTCGACATTCTCACGGAGCGCTGAAAACGCTCCATAAGAATTGAAATTGTAGGAGATAAAAAAAGGATTTGATATTGAATGTATGAATGAATGAATGAATAAGCTTTATTTACTCAAATATGGTATACGTACATAAACGATCTTAAGTATTGAAAAAAAGTTGCACATATTTGGCCGCTGACGCAACGTTTAAATTTTATAAGTCCTTATATACCTACTAGAAAATATGACTAGGTACAATAAATAATCAAGTAGAATTATTATTTAGAATTAGAAAAAAAAGTAGATACCTACGTTAAAAAAAAACAAGACTGTCAACTAGATTAAATTACAATTATTACAATACATTGTAGATTTTTCAAAACTAAGTATCTGATTTTATTTCTGTCTTTACAACTAAAAATTGGGCAAGTGCGAGCCCGACTCGCGCATGAAGGGTTCCGTACCTATACATATATATAATCTTTTCAAATTTGTTGTATGGGAGCCCCCCTTAAATATTTGTTTTATTTTATTTTTAGTATTTGTTGTTATAGCGGCAATAGAAATACATCATCTGTGAAAATTTCAACTGTCCAGCTATCACCGTTGTTGAGATACCTACAGCCTGGTGACAGACGGACGAACGGATGGACGGACGGACGGACGGACGGACGGACAGCGAAGTCTCAGTAATAGGGTCCCGTTTTTACCCTTTGGGTACGGAACCCTAAAAAGTGAAAAAATACCTTTAACCACATACATAGGTATATAATATTAAAGTACAGCCCGAAAATATTATTGTTCATTTATATTTATTTCTTTAATTGCCTTGCTCTAATCAAGTCTGATTTTTCACAATCTGGAAATAACATTTAAAAAGATTATAATCGTAGGTATTCCAAACCAAAGAAATATAACAGATTAAGAAAGTTATGTACCATAATTATTATCACAATCATCATTTATGAAACTACCAACGGATACATACTTATTGAAATTGGCTTCAAACTTCTTAATTAACTTATTTTTTATTAAAGCAGTAACGTCTGCTAACGCAAAACTAAATGTTTACAATAAAAAAATAAGTAATTCGGGTGTAGCACATCGTTACTATCGATTCTCAACAATTTTTTTTGAGACGATATGGTGCCGACGCTAAAGTCTAAATCTTTACGGTAGATGGCGCTACGATGCCACCCTAAGGCAAGGCATGTCGAAGCAACTGGTTGAAAAATTCAATGGCTCTGACATCTGATTCGGTGGTCCAATTGGGAGGACGCCAGTGTTGGCCCGGAAAGCCGTTGGAAACGCAGGTTCGAATCCTGTCCGAATCATTAAATTTGTAAACATTCTTAATTAACCATTCAATTCAAGTGCTATTTTAGCATGCGTATGTTCGATGATGAAAAAAAATTTTTATGTCCATGATTTTTAGGGTTTCCGTAACTCAATCGGCAAAAACCCTTATATAGGACCACTAATGTTGTCCCTCTGTCTACCCGTCTGTCAAAACCTTTCTCTCAGGAACGCGTGAAGGTATCAAGCAAGCTGAAATAAATATCAAATACTACCCCTTCGAGCCGTGAAAAATTTAAACTTCTAAGTCAATACAATATATACATAAAGTTTATGTTCCTTTTGATGCTCGCGAGAGAATCAAAACCTATAGGTAGCGAGATTTCCCGTCTAGAATATGAATGGCAAGAAGCAATGCCATTAGTACAAGTAAAGAAAATCATACGAAAACCGTAAATTTCTAGATAACATTTATCATAAGTTGAAATAAAAAAATGTTACATTCTTGTGATTATAAACCCATTGAGAGTTGGTAATTTAACCATTATCTATGTTGATGAATCGGAACCCTAGCTTCTCAAACACAAAGTTGAGTTTGCCACTCAGTACCCTACCGTACAGATCCCTCAGTTCAGTGCGCGAGTCTAACTCACTCTTGACTAGCTCTTTTGTTTTAGATAGCCTGTATATGGTCGATTTAGGATCTTAACTTAATATGTACCATAAGCCTCTATAGTATTTCCGTATCAAACTACTTCTATGTATGGAGTAGCGCTTTATTAGGCCTAAAGATACATATGTATGATATTGGCAATTGAAATTGAATTGAAAATGACCACTCAAAACACAGGCCAGCTAGGTGTGCTTACCTACCTGTTACAGTTTCAGATAAGTTAGCTGGCTATAAATTTAAGAATAGATACCGAGAGAGATAATCTTGTACCTGGAAATACCTAGAAAAGAAAAGATACAGTTGGGTGCTCAATTCGGGTACTTACCCATTACCTGAATAATAAGCTTCTTATTTGAAGCAAATGGTGGTTTCGTGGTGATTTCAAGAAACAATGAGATGGGAAGGTGATAAGTGGGAGTAATCTGGAGTAGTCAGTCAGTGTACATCTGTGTCTCCTACTAAAGGGTAGTCTAATAGTCAAAGATTTACTCCTATTAGTTGGTACAACAAAGTTCTAGCAGTTTTCTTAGTTGACCTTATTGGTAAGTAAAAATATTTATTTTTTTAATGTTATGCAAATGTACGATGATGTAAATGTTCTATTTCCTTTTTGACAGATTGTTTGGAAATCATACCATTCAAGTTTTAATTTAGCTTAACCATTTAGAACCAATAAATTTTAAAAAAATTACCCTGTTCCCTGTTAAAAGTGCTTATAAATTATACAAATATTGTTTTTTTTTCGGTAGCTTTTTTTCGCTGACTGTATTTATATCTGGCCATGTCGATTAACATAACTTTAATTGTAAATTGTCTCTATAGCTTATTTTAGCGGGCCGCCAGGATCATAGGGTTTATTTAGTAATCATAGCAGCTGCCCTCTGTAGTTTATGGATTTATCACCCAACTTTCATGTACTACACTAGACTGTACTAGTTAGTTAGTCCGTATCTAAGACTGATGCTACTTTCAGTAGACGCGATGGAGCGACACGCCGCCGAGGCTTTACTCCAACTGCACTTTGGATCCAACCGTCCGTCGTCAGACAAAGTTAAGGTGGAGATCGAAGGTGCTGCCACATTGCTCTTGAGTTGCCGTTCAGCCCCCGATACTCAGGTGAGAATAATAAACATTAAAGTTGACTATCAACTAAAAAACTTTTTTTTTACTGTGCCTAGTTGTAAACTTATCAGTTACATGTGTTATTTTGCATTGTCATTTGTTTATATGTTATTGAAAAGATTTGGTACCTAATATACCTTATTTATTGATAGTGCGTTCTCACTGTGACGCATCATTGTGTTTCGTTTTATGTCATATTGGGGTTTGACACTATATAAAAACTACCACATTTTTGAGACACAAATCTCTTCATTTTTTCAGTCGCCGGCGACCCATTCATCCTCTTCGATACCGATACAGCGTCCAAGGCCATGTAGTCTTAGTTCCCGAGATGATAACTCAGAATCTGAGGTAAATTTGATTATGAATGAAAATTTAAATATGTAACGTTAACACCTGTAAACAGAAATAATGATGAGTCCTCCCTTTTGCAGATATATAGCCAGTCTTCTATCGATAGTCCGATTGCTCGAAAATCAAACAAATATCCCCGGAAGTCCTCTATTGAATATAGATATCTTGAACCAGCATATACAAGACGAGATGCTCGGCAAGCACAACAAGAATCCAAGAAAAAAAGGATTCCGCAAAAAAATCAGTTTAACGGCTATCGCTCTTTACACAACCCAATTGACTTGGGTCAGAAAAAAACCTGTGATCAGGGAACGCAAACCGACGAAAATGACTTGTATTTGACTATGAGATCGTCTGGAATCAAAAATGAGAAAGATATCGTGATTGCAAAATTGTATGCCAAAATTCATTCACTGGAAATGCAGCTGAAGGCATATCAAAGGAACCCGCCGACCCCACCAATCAGTGAGCTGGACCCTGATGTAACGACAGATGTGTTGCTGATTCAACAAAGTAACCGTAAAAACAATAACTATGACTCGAACATTCATAAACGAAGCTTAAGTTCCTGTAATACGGTAATAAATGTTGAATTATGGCTACTCCTTTATCATTATTTTCTCGACACGTAAGATAGCTAATATTATTTATTTATGGTTTCAGATAAATACAACAGTTATGGATTCTGATGACGAGTGGAGTCCTGAAAAACACAAATCTACAAAACAAACATTACAGGCCACACCGAAACCCAAAGACATGGTAAATAATAAAGATCAACTGAATTAAATACAGTTTAAATAATTCTACTTGTGTTGGCAGCTAATGTAACTAAAATTATTCTCATTCAGATACCTATTGGAGACGGTTACGCGTCAGTACCAGCCAGATTGCTTAAACAAATTGATTGGAGCTCGTACACTGGTGCTACAAGAAAGCTGTTAACTGCCGTATTTTCGCGCCGGTATGTTTTACTATCCATCTACCATAATATACCTACTCTTATATCCACTAAATACAGTTTTATTCGCATATGCATGCACAGTTTTCAATCCGTGAACAACCAAATCTCATCTCTCTATGTTGTAGTAGGGCACGTCTCAGTAGATTCCATTGCTTATGTATTTGTAGAATTTCATGAATAACTAACATACATTATGATTTCAGAGAGTTAGCAACACATTCACTCACCGGAAAACCATCTCCTGCCTTCCCCGGCAAACCAGCAAAGAAGCGGCTTGATACCGACCTGGTTAACGACATTGTGCAAACTGTTGTTGAACGTTGCGGCGTTCCTGAGAGCATCGTTCGGTAAGTTAACTTATGTTAACTCATGTTAGTAGTGTAGTTAACTTATGATCAATGTTAATCGATAGATTGATACCTAAGTGTTAAATTAATCAATGTCTGAAACTTTTATACACCGTACCTACTTTTACGTGTTACTGTAAACCTAATTATATCACTGTAAAGTTAGTGGAGGTGACATTTCGCTATATCAGTATCACTCAACTAGAATTTGGTCGCATGCTCACTCGTATTTTAATCGATCATTATTGTATTGTTTTATTATCTTTCAGTACCAGTATAACTACAAAATGCGCTGATGAAAGCAAGATGTATCGCAGTCGTCAGCAAAAGAAGAATAAACAGCAGTCGTACAAATCAAACCAAGAAAATGTTCCACCCAAATCACGTCGGTATGAGGATTATGATTCGTCTGATGATACGAGTTAAAATTGTTATTAGTATTTTTTGTTCGTGAGAAACTACTTTTTATAAAATGTCCAATTTTTACTTGTTAAATTATGTAATTATAATTTTATGATATTTTGAATAAATTGTCGATTATTAGGAAATAATACATGAACATGCATGATACTTACGTAGGTACCTACCCAGTGCTTTTATACTCATGTATATTAATAAAATGACAACATTTTACAAGTCAATACATAATACAATTAATTTATATTACGTAATAATGTTAAATTACTACCAGTGCTTATTTGCCTATATTGTAAATCTGGGATATTGGCAATATTGGCACCTGTGATTAACTGATAATTAGTCATTTTATTAGCCCATAATTATTTTTTTTATCACTATTTTGTTCATGATTTTAGAATATAAATGAAATACTAGAAAATAGAATTAAATTAAATGCCAGCTAATCTAGTTAATACTAGTAATTAAATTTATAGATAATGTAATTATTAAATCAATGTGACTGTTAGTCTTTAGGTATTTTTAAGGTATGTAGGTATAGTATAGGTATGTTAGTTAATAAGGCTATATTTGATCTGCAAATATATTTTTAATAGTTTGTGTAGGTACCTACTTACCAACCCATTAACTAAATAGAAACACAAAAAATATTCTGGTGTTTTATTATAATTTATAATACCTCTTTCAACTATGATAAAGTTATAGAACAGAAAAAGAAACGTTTATTCTATTCCGTGACAAACACCTTACAATAATAAACTGACGAGAGGGATGCAGCACTATGTGAGACACGTATGGAGATAATTCCATCACAGTCCTTCGTATTGCTGCATCCTTGTCGTCAGTGAGGATTATAAGATGTACCCTCTTAATGTTTATTAAGTGGCATTACTGGTAGACGAGGCAACTTGGTTCGCCTACTCAGGTATTTGTTGCCCGTTCAAGGCGGGAAGAAATATTTTCGTATATTTTTTTAAGGTTATAGACAAATCTTATTTTCTACAAACAAAAATTCAAGTTTTTTTTTTAGTTTCATGCTCCCAATAACTCCTTTGTAAAAAATTTTTTTACAGTAAGTACGTCAAGAAAATGTAATTAAAAAGTGGCAATACTGTAGTGTCGTCTCGTTTTCTTAGATTGATTAGAAAGGGATGACGCAATAGTATTGCCACTTTTTAATTGCTATTATTTCACGTCGTACGTGACTAATACGTACGTTATGTGTACGTGTATTGTACGTGGTATTGTATGTTTAAAATAGTGTACGATAAAAAAGTGTGTTTAACATAGTCATTTGGTTATATTTTTCAGTAGTAAATTCGTAAAGGCAAAAAATTGCTTAGTCTGTTTTTTTTTTTAATTTTATGTAATTGACTGCTACTTCTAATTCTATTCTATGGCAACACAATAATAAACGTCAACCGCCCTCTGAAGAAATGGCAGGCTGACGAATGACGAAGTTGTGTTTTGATTCGAATTATGCAATTTTGTTGTGAAACGACCATGTGATTACTATTGCGACATTAGTATTTAAGTATCAAAAATGTCTCATGATACCGATCTATTGATATCAGTGCCACGGTCGTGTATAACCGAGTTTTATAGCAAGTACCTGAATTTAGTAGAAACTTTTTACTATGTCACTTTATCAGAGCACAATGCCAAAGAGAAACCTGAATATGTGTACTTCCATGTATTATTCAACTTGAGCCCGACAGATGGAAACTTTAATCCACGAGAAATCGTCGGCCGGATTCAAGTAAGTGAAATCACATTCAATGTTTTTTTTCTACGTCAACTCCCCACATCACTGTGAAAACGCATAATTTGTTCACTTTCATTACAGACAGGATGAAAACTGTTCTAACGCAGTATGTCTCCCTGTTTAGAGGTTTTTTATTATGAGGGTTTTTGTTTCTATGCTGTAATAATATTCTTTCATTTTATAGTTTATAGGACAAAAAAAGTAAGTTCATATTTTTAATCGGAATTTAATGTGTATTGAGAATCAATGAATTTAACTCCATGCGCCTCACGTCTCTGTCTTTCTACAATAGTTTTTCTGGATCTCTTTTTCTTGACCAAGGACCACTTTTCTTTTTTCATTGGTTGACACCTGCAAACGGTTGGGAACCACCAAAGGGCGAACCATGGATGCAATATGGTGATGAAAGCATAAGATGAATTAGACTTTCATTAAATTTCGAGTAATATTTATGCATGTACCAATTGCAGTCCTTATTATGTATATTGTTCAACATGATTTGGATATACTTTGCAACTGGTAATGGACGGCATTTTGTTAAAAAGGCTTCTACTGAGCTGAGCTAACGGGCTACAGTTAATATTAAAATTATGATCACTTACTATTCCACAACATTTATGTAACGTTTACAAGCTAACAATACCACTTTGTCGGTCAGCATAAGGACATTTTAACTGTTAATGGTATAACAAAACAATGCAAACCAACTTCGTTCTTATGGTATGCAGCAAAATGAACCCTTTTGGTTAAAGGCATCACATTTTCATGTCAAGTAGAAACGGAATGCTGGTAATGATTCCAGCAACAAGAGCCTACTATGTTGATGACAAATCAAGTTTGAGTAAGTTGTTTAAAGCTAGGCCAACTTGCTGGGATAATTACAAAAACAGGTACTAGTATTGTTTTCTGTTTCTAATAATCAACATGAACTGAAACAAATAACAAAACCTGATTTTAAATTAGTCACATTAAAATATTACTGATGATTAATTGATCTCTATTTTCTAGTTTCATTTTAATGTGTCTTTGGTTAATTAACCCAATTAAAAACCAACCACTCATCTGTGAATGAATGTCATCTAAAACTACACTAAGCCTAAGAAATTAATAACACAAATAGGTAAGATAGATTAGTAAAGTCCAGAGGGGCCGCCTCCAGTTGGGGCATATGGCCCTATACCCAGTGACTAGTCACTGTGTTTGAATTGAAGCAGTGATTGTTGCTGATTTTTAATTACTTCAATTGTACAAGACAGCTAGACCTCTGCAAGTGAGTACAACTTTGTGCACAAACTCACAAGTCATTCCATCTTTTCCTTTAGGACCCATGTCCAGTTCAATATCTTGTAAAGTAATTAAATTATTTACTTTGTTAGACAGAAAAAAACATGTTCCCAATCATTTACTGACAAAAGGCATCCTTGCCCACAAATAAGAATGGAGTACCTAACACACAAGATGAGAAGACACTATTGCTGCCATTTGCATCCTCTTGAACAGTCTGTGATAGCCAAACGCTTTCATTTTTACGAAAGTAACAGCTACGTCTAGCCTAGAATTGGGAAAATGTCATATTATTATCTCAATAAGTCGCCGAATAGGACTAAGAGTTAGGGTGACCCCTATTTTTACGTCATCAACTATTGCCACTTGCCAGAATACTCTTGTTAGGTATTTTTTTTACTTTTAGGACTACTTTTCACCAAATTATTTTGCTTGCATATTAGTATTTCTAGAAAATTAGTGTTGTTTCACTCCTGAAAATTCTCGGAAGTGTTCTCAGTTTTGTATGAAAAATGTTCTCGCGAAAGTCCTTGCTTCGTACTGAATGGGGAACTTCTCGTGAACGTTTATTTTTATAGTTAAACAACATTATTTTGATTCCATCACTAATTTGAATTCGTCACACATATATATCTATTAGAAAAAAACATTCCATCAACATTAGGAAAAGTTTACAAATCACTTTTAATAAATTGTTTCTTGGTAGATTCTTATAATTTTTCCGGTTCACGTAATAGTTGTTATTTTTTTCTGCAGGCACACGCAATAAAATAGCGTCAATGTGTCTGTTATGATAGTTTGTAACCTATATATTTAAACTATTATAAAATGTGAAAACTAAATTTCTGCAAGGGTAAGCACGCTAAGATCCCAGGCAAGTTATTCTGATTGAAATAACTCACTCTCTCTCTCTCTCCTGAGCAATTATTATTCCCATCTGGTTGTGGGGTCTGCTTTCTTCGTCTTCCTCTTCCACTTCTCCCTGTCCAACGCATCATCTGCCGATACGTCGCAAGAACTGAGGTCCAGCTTTATGAGATCTGTCCATCGCCTCTTCGGTCTACCTCTGGTTCTGGACCCTGGGATGGACAAATTCAAAGCCTTTTGGCCGATATAGTCTGCAGGCCTTCTTTGCACATGGCCATACCAACGGAGCCTACTTTCCTGTAGCTTGTTGAAATAACTCACTGAAAAAAATAAATACATACTTAATTATATTTAATAATTTAGGATTCATCCAATTATTAAGTCAGGTTTAGATATATCCTCTTAATGGCTATTTGACACTTTATGTTTGTTTTAAGATCAAGTTAAAATCATATTTCTGAGTCTATAGTATATAGAAAATAACAGGTTCTCTCAGGTATCTAATCAATTGATGCCTTTTTTACGAATTATTTTTGTAATGTCTCGAAACTACCTTTGGCCTATCCTGTTAATAACATGCCCCAAATCGAGGTGTGTTGTTACTTTCCGGCTTTATATATTATAATATATAGTTTAGCATAACTGTGACACGCGACTCTTTGTCGCGCGACAAATATCAACTACCTGTCACTTTCCTGTTAATTCTTTGCGAGCAAGACATGTGACGCTTAGTCGCGCGACAAGCGAAGTCGCATCAAGACATGCTAGCCCCGCAGGGTGATCTGGTAGGAAAAATAATGCAAAAAGTGTATTTATATGAAAGTAAGGTAGATTTAATTTAAACCCTTTTTTAGGGTTCCGTAGTCAACTAGGAACCCTTATAGTTTCGCCAAGTCCGTCTGTCCGTCCGCGGCTTAGCTACGTGATCATTAGTAATAAAAAGCTGAATTTTGTTATGAGTATGTGTATGTATCACGCCGACAAAACGGTAAAATAAAAATAAAGTGGGGGATTTTTTTTGTTCCAATACTAGTGTGTGTGGTGTTGTTGAATAGGTCTTTTTAAAATAATAAGGGTCTCCAAACATCATTTTTTGATAAAGTCAGCAGTTTTGCAAATATTCGCTCCGAAGATCCAAAAAATAGCCTTCCTCCCCCATAACTTTTCAACCACGGGTCAAAAAATTATGGGAAAATTCCTGAAAATGAGACCTTATAAGTACTTTCAATGAAAATTATATTGAATAAAATCGGTCGAGCCGTTTTTGAGCTTTCGCAAAAATTCATAATTTTCTTTAAAATGATGTAAGTGCCGCGTGGTGTCCTTATACTTCATACATTACACATATTAGTTAAGTGCCATTCTGTATTAAAACATTTCGCTCAATCTGGCGCGTATAATCGATAACTTCCGGAACGTAATAAGTAATTACAGTTACTTTGGCGTTTACGACCTTTTTATAGAGCTTGAAATCTTTCTCGTTATTTAAACTTAGGGCTTAAAACGCTGCTTTAAGCCCGTCTATTGTGAAGAATGGGCAAGTACGTAACCCTACACTAAGCGTGGCCCAACATGCTCTTGGCCGGCATTTTATTGCCATGATTTGAAAAATAATAACCATTTCTCACATTTAAAAAGCTAACTATTAAAAATAAACTAAAACGGACATGTGCGATGAATAATCGAATTATCATCCGTTCATTAATGTAATCACCTCTCAAATATGACTGCATTCTCACCGGCGGCATTAGCGTAATTAGGATGATACCGGATCTAACGTTTTGGACTTGAAGCGTTTCCGGATGTGCAACGCCGCCGGCGGGTCCACCCACGCGGCTATCCATGTGTAGCTTCACATTAATCAGAAACTGTTCGTGGATGATTTTGATATTACTAATAGACTTAAAAAAACGAAGAAGTACCTACTCAGTTCGTTGTTTTTTTTGCTGTTATTGGTATGCTGATAGATAGACTTCTTTATGTTAAAACGCTTCCGGATGCAGTGGCATCGCTGCTTCAGTCTGCCCTGGAGTCGAGCCCACCCGCACTCACCCACAGAGCAGCTAGGGTCACCAATAATACGGCTATTGCTATCAGAAGTAATTCCAAATAGCGCTACTATGTAGTAGATAGCAATAGTATCGCTAGCCTGTAGTAAATGCTTAATTTTGGTGCCATCTATTCGCATTTTCTTAAGTCAGAAACTCATTTCGCTGATCATGGTTCGCAATGTTCGCATAATTTGATTCCATCGAAAGTTCATCTTACCGGTCCGAAACTTAAAACACATACTATTGTTCTGTTGAATTTAAGTTAGCTGGAAATTTGACCTGTAAAAATAAAAAGTGGCTTAGGTTAGAAATGCGAACCCGAACATTGGGTTTTCGTTCGACATTAAAAAGTTATGCGATCATTCGGCAAAAGTACGATTTGGCGTAATTAAATTATGCCTATGGAGACGATATAGAATTATGACAAAACAATGTGCGTAAATAAGGGAAACCTTGCATGGATGAATGTTCTAAAACTCATGAACATGATGATAAGTAATTTTATCTCTATTAGTAAATGTTGATATGTATTAGTAAATATCGATATAAATGTCGATACTTATTTAATCTTGATATTATGTCAGATTAAATATACAAGTAATTACCGGTTTCTCGTTTCATTGTTTTTTATTGGTATTAGGGTTAAAGTTTGATTATCTAGCATGAGTACTTATGTTTTTAACGTAACTGTAGAAAACCATTATATATAATTTATTCAAAAGCCAGTAACATAGCGCATCTTGTTTTTCTGTATTAGCGAAACCGGTTTTTTTTTGTAAATCCATAATTTTAAAGATTCGCGCTTTAGAATTAATTAATTCAGCGTTCATGCATTAAACATTATTGACGATTTCAACAGCAGGCAAACAATGGGCACCCGGACATCTTGGCGAAATGTCTGTTTGTAAAGAAATAAATGGTATCCCTACGCGCGAGTCGCAACCCGGATCTGCCCCGCTTCCCCTTCACTGCGCGAGCGCCGTGTAAACGCGCAGTCTGAGCAGTCTCGCCGCGACTACCGCGCCTGCGGTCATGCCGTGCTCTCTCACGCCGATAAACATTTATTATGTACGCGACTGACACCCAGGTGAGCGCGACTTTCGACCAACCCCTACCGACCACACGTCACGGACATGTCGGTCGTCAGACGGATATTGTAAAGATGCTCATTCATCGATAATAACGATCCCGGAAGTAGCCGGCTGTTGTGAAAACTTCAACGTCATATGGTTATGACAATACAGAAGAGTGTTCTTGTTTTGACCCATTGGGATTACTCAGTCTTGTGATTATGAGTGAGTGCGTGAGAAGTTTTGGATTCTTCGTCTTATTTCAATTAACGTGCCGTATCTCGCCAAGTCTGCTGGTGTTTTTGCTGTGGGATTAAATGTTTTTATGTGAAAGTCGAGTTAATTAATGTTTAATGTGTTCATCTGTCGTGTGAAGTGTCGCAGGTCCGGTAGTGGTATCATGGCGACTTTCACTCGAGCATCGGTGATTTATAATCGCTCGTTATCCGCGGCATTCGATCGGTTACTTACAATCAGTGATCCGCATTAATTGTGCTCAGTTCTTTTGGTCTTATTTGGCTCTGGTTATGTAATGAATCATTGATAACATTGATGGCTCTTTCAGTACAGTTCCTCATTATGGTGTTTTTAAACTTCCATGAGTCAGTTGTATTCATAAATAATACGAGTATCTATCCTTGCTATGTGAAAGAACATTTTGCTAGTTTAGCCTGACAGAAACAAGTCGTTCTATAAAAACTGTTTACATTTACATAAAGTAGGTATGTAGTTAAGTACACTCACTCCTTTTATAGTAAAACTATAAAGATATCACGCCATAAACAGGCTTTCAGATATTGACTACGTTCAGATCAACTTATATTTTTTCTTATCTTAGTGAACTACTCATGTGGTAATACTAACACTTCTAATAAGACGATACAGATTACTTACTCACCATTTATCTTGTATATATCCACTTCAATCTTATTTAGTATCAATTTGTCATAATTATAAGCGATCTGCCAATCAGAACACATGTCTCATTGTTTAAGTCCAAACCGACCTCAGAACGATTAGATGACAATCAGAAGTCCCGATAATAAGTGTAATCCAACGAATCTAAAAATAACTGAACATAAAAAGAGTGGCTTGGCAACCTTCTAATGCTGGTTGGAACGTATCAAGTGTATCCGGTATGATTATGCCGTGATGTAACGAATATCAATAGGTGGACTGCGTGCGACTGAACTGAAGCCCACTTGCGGTTCGTTGACAAATATGATAAAAACCGGTCAACTCGGGACGGATACGTAACTGTAACGTAAACGTGAATAACACGCTGAAGTCTACCTACTTTAAAATAGAAAATTTGATGTTAACCTATGTAGAGTAGATAAACATATAAGCACTAAGAACATAATGTACTTAATGGATATTCCTAAAGAACCTAAAGCATAGTTCACTTAGAAGTGGCACACGTTTATCATCAAATAAAATAAAAATATGGTTCAACATATAAAAAACTGACAATCACAACTTAATGTCAATATGTTGAAGACTCGATGCTAGAAATTCGGTTGATCTGACTTTTTGCGTTTATAAGTTATTGGTGATGGAAGTTGAACGACGAAAATGTATTGTGAACAAATACACGGAAAATCTCTCTTGGTCTGGGTCCATGGTTGCTAAATCATTAAATTTCCCGAAAACTACTGTTTGTAGGCTCATAAAAAATACAAGGATTCTCTGGCCTTCCATAGAAAGTCTCAAATCAACCGACGGTCTGGTACAACGGATACAATTTTGGAGAAGAAGGTTTTAAGGTCAGTGGCATAGAATCCAGGGCTGTCGGATTATGATTTAGCTCGAAAAAAAAAAAGCCGCAGTACTATGAGACGGATTCCCCTTCGAGCAGGGTATAAGAGCTATAGAGCAATTAAGCAGCCAAATCGAACCGTCAAACAGAACAATAAAGCTAAAACACGAGCTCGTCTGCTGTATGACAAAGTTCTAACTAAATTCAAAGGCTGCCTCTTGTTGGATCATGACACATACGTAAAGCGTCTTTAACCAACTACCAGGTTCTAAGTTTTACAAGGCCGACGCTAGAGGGAATGTTGACGAAAAATACACGTTTCACAAACTCGAGAATTTTTCAAAACTACGGAACCCTAAAAACATACGATTTGGCAGGTTATACCTAGTTGCGGTCTTAAGACTAAAGTTTTCGTCACTGCGCCATGAACGACATCAGATGTTTATGAGAAAGAGTGCCTGCAGAGACGAATTTTGCCTTTCATTCGAAGCCACAATGGTCCAGTCAAATTTTGGACCGATTTGGCTAGCTGCCATTATTCAAAAAAGGTTTTGAAGTGGTATGCTGCAAATCACATTGATTTCATACCAAAAGAGCTGAACCTACCCAATTGTCCCCAGTTTCGACCAATTGAAAACTACTGGGCAATAATGAAAGGGAAATTAAATTAAACTGGCAAAATAGTCCAAGACATCAACTCGGTGCGGTCCACATGGAATCAACAGGCAAAAAAGGTGGACGGAGGTCTTGTTCAGAAGATGATGAAAACTATTTCCAGAAGAGTCCGTAATTTTGTGCATGAATGTAGTAAATGATTAAATTTTATGTGAAACGCCAAAATTGAATAAATAATCTTTTATATTGCTTAATTAAAAACCTTGTTTTTCTTTTTATTAAAAAATTATATGTCTTCCATCGTGTTCCAATTCTATATGAACTATGCTTTAGAAGAAGAGTTTGAGTTTGAGTTTGAACCCTCAGAATCTAAGGCTATCCAATCCTCCTATAAGACATTAATCCATTTAGATTTTAATATTTGTTTTATTGATGATTCTTCAAGGTTATCTATTTAACAATCCCAATTAGACAATGATCTTTTGAATAGTCTTGTCAAAATTGGCGCCCCAACGTGGCCTCTATGCGGCAATGTTTTCCTGTTCATTGACCAGTGCTGCAGGATAATTTCCAAAAACCGTGACGTATACGTAAAGAGAACGCGAACGCAGACGTTAGTTTACCGTAGCGATGCCAGTCAGCTGTTAGGTTTGCTTGTCTCAAACGTACAGTCGTACGCAAACTTTCAATAAAGACTTCCAAGAATCGCGATGTCCTAGTTGCGAAACAAATGACAGATCCGGTACGGTAAGGATTTCAAGGATGACATGTCCAAAAATCATATAAGATTATTTTGTAATATGTTACCAAGACAAATGTTTATATTGAAGCGAAAAAAATACATGCTTCCAGCGGGATTCGAACTCACGTCTCCACGGCTTTCAGATTATTCTATCGAAACTAACTACCTGAAGCATGGATTTTTTCAACCAGTTACTTAATTTCTTATATGCCATAGGGTGGCATATCTTCGACAAACATCTGGTCATTACTGATTAAGACATTGTACTTTTGGATTGAAAAAGTAGTCTTGTAAAAAGCGTTCAGAACCTAGAATTTTGTTTATTTCATGCCTATGTTTATCTCTACCGCGACCCTTACATCCGCAATGTCTAATCAATGCATTCGCGATTAGATTATGATCCAAATCGCTCGAGTAAGTATCCAATCGCATCTCTAATTAGCATTTAATTTCGGGTGCTCGCTTTCGTAGTTCGGGTCGTTATCAGCCGTCTGCGAGGCGAGGGTGGGTGTTTGTGTTTATATTGTATAAGTGTGTCGCGAGGGCATCCTGTTGGTAGCCGTCGGCCTGACGCCACATCGCACGAGGTGGCGCGCGACCAATCGCAACCACCCCATTGGCCACTCTTATCTCTACTCAAACGCGCGATAGAATTTCTCCTTTACAAACGGAACTGGTAAGGCGTAATCAGTGGACGTACGCCGAACTTGTTTACTGGCGCAGCCTATTAATTTTAATGCAATAGAAACTGTACGTTCAAGCGAGATTTATAGGGCGGTCGCGGCTGCCGACCGGGGAAAACAGTTCAATAATCACTATTATGATAAACGCTTTAAGTATAAGCCATGGCGAATTATTACAGGAGACTAGATGCCCCCTATCAGATGTAGTAATATGGCCGTGAAAACTAGGTTAATGTTGACGGATGTTTCAAAATACTATTAGAAAACGTCAACGCTCCGTTCAAAACTCGATCGAAAGGTGATACTCGTACGACGATTTATTGCAAATATATTAAATATTTCATTAAACATGTACGCCTATTTTCTTTATCTTATGTAAACATATTGAAAGCGAGTCGCCTGCGCATAAACATTAATGTCCTTATAACCGTTGTTATAATTATTGACGTCATTGCTATCAAGAGTATCAAGACACGTCACACATAAATCTACTAGGTACCTATTAACGCGCAATTTGCTTTTAATCTGTAAGGTCTGACTACTGGCCAGGCTTGTTTTTGGTTCGTAATCAAATAGATGCCTAAAGCGCAAAAACAGAGCATCGAGCTTATTTTTTACATCTGTCAAAGTCACCTATTCTTATCGTTGATTTGCACCAAACCGCTTTGATATTTGTATTCAGTCCAGACTAGAGATGTGTATCCCGATTTGTATGGGAAAGGTTCTCGAGAACGTTCTTTTCCCAGTCTACTTAAGTAGACTACTCAAAGCACTAACAAGATAAGACAAACTGACGAAGGCGACACAAAAAGATTCTCATTCCGTGAAATCTGTTAACCCTCTTCTTATGTTCTACAGCTCATGTCTTATAATTCTTATAAAGCCATCGACACTTAGTACCCTATTCATTGTTTAAATGATTCGATCGACCTCCATCGCTTTGCCAGTTAAGAAGACTTCGGGCTTGTTGCTTTATCTCTCAACAAAAGCATTAATATTCATTGACTTGTTTGTATCATAATTTAAAGGACAGCTATCGACATTGTCTGCGATAATTACTCCATAGCAGTTTGCATTCAAGTAGTTATAATGAGAAAAGCAATTATACTACTTTCGATCAGATCATAACCGGTAAGCATATCCTAATCAATAATCTACAAGTGTAAACTTGTAAATAACTCACTTATATCTACGCCAATGGAGGGCAGTTAGAAATATTAATAGTTTTTACCTCAAATTCCAAGTTTGATATACTTAGTTAAGCTAAGGTGAATTCTACTATTAAGTTTAGCTTTTCTAAGTTTTAAAACAAAGTTAACCAGAAAGAAAAGCTCTTAAACCTTTTCCTCGGCGATGAATATACATATTTATAAGCAAAGTAAATGAGGGGAAACCATGGGTTTTTTGCAACCGTCTAAAACAGTAGCGTTGGCACGAGTTACAAGGAAATTAGACAACCACATTGTTTCATTCATTAACAGGAATGTCCAAGAATTAGTGATTGTTGTTGATCAAGACAATCGTTTGGCTTCAGTTTGAAGGTTGCAAAATGTTTTGATTTCAGCATTCTTAGCCAATTCTTCTTCCAAAACTTTAGATTGAGGTTGACATGAGATTATTTTAGTAATAGTCTGACGACGATAGACATTAACATTCACAGATTCCCGAATGTTTAATTGAGTACAAGTTTAACTAAGGACTGACTGATTAAAAAAAATATGCCCCTCAAAACTAAGGCCGAACAACATACAAGAACGATTAAGAAATTTATGAGGTCTAGATTGCTCTGCCGTCATAATAATATGATGTACAGTCCATTGTTTGTTCGCCACATAATCTAATAGTCGATTTGCATGAACAGTTGACAGAGGGCTGTGATGAATCAAATTTGCGGCACCTTGATAATCTTGCGAGTTATGTGGATGACTTAGTTCTGTCAGTTCGATAGCTACATATACGTTTCATATCTCATTTTGCCTTGGCACTCTTCTTTCAATACCTCTTTAACGTTATTGCTGTAAAGATATGAAACTAAGTTGACATAAAAATAATACATTATCAATAATCTTTATGGTCGACCCCAGTAAATATACATTATATTATAAATCACCTGACCGCTGATCGGTGACGTAACGTGTTTGAATAAGTTTAGCGACATAAAATTATGCTCAAATCTAGACACGCGGCAGCGTGTCCAGCCAAGTTCACCGCAGGAACTGGCGAGCAGCAGCCGTGTGTTATATTACACGAACCGTTTGGAGCCACTTTTGACCCCTCAATAACTCCAAATCTATTCAACAGAAAAAAATGAAATTTGGCTTATGTATTTAGGTCCCTGAGAACAACTAGAACCACAAATTTCATAAATGTAGATGAAATAGTTATTGAGATATTGACGTCCAAAAAACGGCATTTTTATCACTGACTGACTGACTGACTCACTAGTAATCAAAAACCTAACCCACTTCCAGGTGACCTAGAAAGATGAAATTTGGCATTCAGCTTGGTAATTGTGTGTGTACACATATAAAAATCAAAAACAGTGATATTTTTTAGTTTTATTATTATTATTATTTATGCTTGTTGCCTCAGAACTCCGTCATTTATTAACCGATTTGGAAAATTCTTTCTCTGTTTGTAAGATGGCACTCTCTCTCTCACACACACACACACACACACACACACACACACACACACACACACACACACACACACACACACAGAGAAGGTTAATAAATTGCCGTGGCGCGGGGACGGATAGCGAAGCGCGGGAGCGCGGCGTGGCGAGGAGCGGTCCGGCCCCTCCCTCTACCCCGCGTCACTCTAGTCAAGACAGGTGGGGCGTCAATTCAAATTTCTGTACAAAAAGTAATGATATCCCATCAAAAACATAAATGTTAAATTAGAGCCAAGTTCTCGCATGCAACGTTGTCGACTTCGCCGACAAAAGAATTGAGATCTATATGGGCGCCAAGTTCTTTGCCCTAAATTTTTTAGATACAAGGACATGCGATATACTCAATGCATTTATTTTACTTGGGGTGTAATTCAATATCAAGATTTGACTTGGCTAGTTTTCACAAACTGACTTAATTTTATCAAAGTAACATAGTATTATTATCAAGCTAACAGTATAAGTAACAGGACGTACACTAACTTGCGTACATACCTTTACGAAAATAGGTTAATGATTAGACAAATGTAATATACATTTATATGTAAAAACTAGCCAAGTCCAGTCTTGATATTGAATTACACCCCAAGTAAAATAAATGCATTGAGTATGTCGCATGTCGTTGTATCTAAAAAATTTAGGGCAAAGAACTTGGCGCCCATATAGATCTCAATTCTTTTGTCGGCGAAGTCGACAACGTTGCATGCGAGAACTTGGCTCTAATTTAACATTTATGTTTTTGATGGGATTTATGTTTCCTTTCAACGTGACGTTTTTAGTAAATCGTGAACTGCTTATGCTCGTTGACTTATCATTAGTAGGTACGCCTTATGATGTCTATTGGAGTCGCTAATAAATTAGCTTTATACAATATTGTATCAATAAATTACCCTTCGAAATCTATGCATAATGTTCTTCCTTATAAATCTTATGATTTAAAGAATTTCAGTTGATAAAAACATTGTTTTAACAAAGTTCAAATGTCTTTAGGTACAGTAGCGGCAATAAATCTATAATATCGGTGTTCTTATTTCGTGTGAATGATGCCACACTTTGAATAAGATACTAACCTAATTAACTTTTTAGCAAATAAAACGTCTATTTTTCTATCCAAATAGTTAAGTCAATATCGTCGACATTGTGACCTTTTTTAAACAATACGCGTTTTTTATCATTCAGTACATTTTGGAAGTTATTATTATATTTATATATATCATAATAATTGTAACCACGCTAAAAAGAAACATATGCTTATATTTTATCATGTACCTATTACAATTTTCATTTGGGTCTTATTAATTAAAGAGTAGGGGTGTAGTTTAGATTAGATTAGATTAGAAAAAATAAACCATACAAATACGGTTACCTAACCCACAAATGACGTCACATGTAGGTGGCCATTTGTATGGAGTTTTTTAGCGCTCCGTAGGAATGTTGAACTTTGACGGTCATTTCTGATGTTTAAAGCAGTCTAAGTGTAGTTAGTTCAATATAGACATTTGATCCCAATAAGAAATTGAATCCATTAAAATCCAAAAAAAAATGCCTTCACGCCTATTATATTATTTGTACATTATAGACTTTTGCCGCCACAGTACTTAAAATATATTAGCATAGGCACCAAAATTTATTTCTCCTCAAAATCCCATCGCCGCTTTTCAACGCGGGCGGAGCTGTAATTTTCAATCAAATCGCCGAGAGAAACACGGATCGGTCTCATTCACGTTGCCCGCGCGCACCATATTCTTTTAGAAAGTCGCATCCGGCTGCAAGCTGGTATGGTAGGCGGGGCGTTTCCGTACCTACTGTTTGCCGGATGTAGCCTCCGATCTCCACTCCGAAGACCTACAAACTTTTCACAACAAAGACGATATAAACGAAATAAAGGTCGTTAGGCAAAAATTTATCGCCAAAGGGCACGGATTTTGAACTTGATATGTTTAGACTTAGTTAAATTGTTTATTTGATGTCCTGTCACAACTCTGAAACATTGTTTCGCATCTGTAACGTTTCGTTTGTTTTTCATTTGTCTGAAAGTATTTTTTTTCCTGAAATTTATAATATTTTTTGGGTTTTATAAACATCGTTTTAAAGAACCCATTAGGTTAGGTTTGATTTATTCTGAAATATGAACAGTTTTGGAAAAAATGGCTTTCGGACAAAAGAAAATTTGGCGAACATTACAGATGGAAACAAAAATTCGGACTTACGATAAACCTATTTATTTTCGTCAGTTATTATTTATTCAAATGACAAGTCGACTGTAAATATATTCCAGTCAATGAAAGAAATAACCTAGCATGGAAAATAAATATTTTAAAAGTCTTTCATCAATTGTTCGCGGTATTTTAAGTTAATATTTGTACTCGTAGATCCTGGTGGCTGACCTAATGCTTAAACGACTCCAATGGATATTGAACTTGTTGCATGGCATGGGTACCAGCCAATACTATCTAAAGTTTGTATCACCGCCAACTAGGGCTCAACACGGATGTAGACTAGGCTATGACTAACTTTTCGTTCTCATTGTGAATGGCTGTCGATTTTGAGACAAGAAACCCTGTTGAATTTTTAGTTTTTAAAGGTTATAGAAAAAAAATGGTCAAATAATGAATGACAACCGGTATGGTCTGTCGTTGCGCACGCTAAAGGTCAATGATCATCCGTAGATCCGCTTCGTCGCCCTCATGACCCTGTCGGCATCGCCGCTTGTAACATAAAATTTGCTTATTGATCACTATTTAGTCGCGGCACGTAAAATCCAATTTAACAATATTTTTGTTATCTTATCAGTTATCACTGTACCAAATATGAGTAGATGATATTTTGAATTGCATTATGCTTTCTTTTTATACAAGCTACGTTCCGCGGTGTCACCCGCTCATACCACGGGAACACATTCTTTATAAATAAGATAAAAAGTAGCCTATGCGTTAATTTCGTGTGTCAGCTACTATATCAAAATTGGTTCAACAATTTGAGCGTGAAAAAGTAAAAAAACATACAAACACATTCACAAACTTTCGCATTTATAGTATTAGTGTGATGTGGGTCAAAGGTTTTCATTAGGTGTTCCTAACCTAACGGAGCCTCTTCTAGTCATTTAGGCACATATTGTTGTCAATTAGTAACTCCAAGGTACGGGTTTCCTAAAGGCATTGTTTCTTTCGGCGAAATCGAAACCGCGGCGTGTGAATTATTCCACTAGCGTTTCATAGGAGACAGCGGGCGCCGGTAACATTACGTAAATGTAATTGTCGAGTCTTTGACAACATTCGCACTTGCGTAAAAATACGCTGTTGGCTTCGCGTGCCTTAGTAGGGCATTTTCTAGATTGCAGTACTTGTTAAGTGAATATGTGTCGTTGCAATATTGCTCTTTCGTTGATTTCAGGTTGATACCGGCGTTTGCATTTTGCCTCGGAAAGGAAAGCGAGCATTGATTTTGATATTTGTGGTTGAATACTATGTTAATATTCTACATTCTACTTTCATGTGGGATTTACTATTATGTAGAAGACGGTTCTTTTTAATTTTGACATTATGCTCTTTCAGAGTTAGGCTAGTTACCCTATACTAAATCGTCAGTTCACTATTTATGTGGACCATTCGCTTTGCTCGGGGTCCAATAATCGGTTTGGATAGAAGTTACATTTTTAGCACATTTATAATTTCAGTTCGTGTTCATTTATGTGTAATTGTGTGAGGGAAAGATTCTTCTTGCTAAGTTACGTTTGTATAGACTTGATATGAACGAACTGAATACTTTAGTAGCATTATCATCAGCATCACCCCCTTAAGAGTGAGCTCAGATCAGAGTAGTTTCTTTCAAAAGGATTAAGTCCTCAGTCAGTTCTTCGACATCCGCGTACGACATGTTACCTATTCACTTTTTCTCAGTCATATGTTTTCTTCATCCTTCTTTTTCCTCTGATATCACAGAGACCTGTCTCCTGTAGTCTAGTATTACTTTGCGTGTATACTAATGAAAGCGTCTGTTCCAGAAATATGTGGAGTCATCCCTGGGCTGGGCGGGCGAGCGCGGCGAGGACTCGAGCTACGACTCGGAGTGTGAGGATGAGAGCGCCCACCGCGCCGCCTCCCGCACCCCCTCGGACACCCTCGCGGCGGAGTTCGCGGAGTACGTCACACTTGGGCCCCCGCAGCCTAACCAGGTGAGAACTTTGTGTTTTGTTAGTTGCCACAATAAAAAAATATTCCCTGTTGTCCCACATTCTCGGAGATGCCACGATTTTACGCGACCAGCGGCGCGGCGAGCGGTTGAGCTAGAGATCCGAGCGCGGCAGCCATACGAATGAGCGAGACACATACTTACACCGCTCCCGCTGTCGCGCAAAGTCGTGGCGTCTCTGTCTGGGAGCAGCCGCAGCATCGATCAAGGATACCCATATACATATAGGCTATTCAAGATCTAGGTAATTGTACTCTTGTTTGCACGAATAAATGATTGATTGATGAGCCGCAGTCTATATAAAAAACGTCTAAATTTCTAAACGCGTTACGCGTAGGTACCTCTACGATTCAAGAACTTTTTCATACACATTGACGTCATAGTTTGTATTTTTCTTACAAATTTCATTTTGAACTTATTAAAAAAATAAAGCTCCATGTGCAAGAGAAATCCCAGCCGTTGTGTTAACCCTGCTGACTGTGATGCATATGAGTACTTAATTAAAGAATACGGCTTTAAAAAACACTTTTGCCAACTAGCAGCACTTCTCATTGAATGAATACGGAGTTGGTTGAACGTGAGACAAGATTTAATTGCCAGCAGAAGGATTGCGTTATACCGGTCTCGATCTCGATCGCCCACTACAGGAAGCGATAAATAAATTAGCGATCCGAGAAGCATTCCAATTGCAAATTGAGAAATCGTGATTAGGGTCTCAGCGCTGAGATAAAAGTATTCCCCGGTTATTTTATGTTTGCAATTCGTTTGTATACAGCTTCATAAATGCTGACCACGAAGATGTAGTAATCGGGTAATACAAACGCGCTAGTCTGATCGCTATAACTTGTCTATCTTAAGCACACATTCTGTATTAACCGACCAATGTAACTTGCAGCTAGTGATGTGCCGTTTCCGAGAATTTTCGGAAACTGCGAACGTATGAAAAAAATTCAAGGTTTTCACCTCATACAAATTGGGAATAGTTCTCGAGAACGGCACATCTCTACATGCAACTAGTTGTATGTGACGTAGCATAGAAAAATGGTGTTAACTCCTGATACTGAATCAAACGCTCAACGTTCGGTTTGTTACAATTGGTGTGTCTAATAGGGATTCCGAACTCCAGTCCACAAGCCACGACATTGTCATGTTGAAATAGAGCCATTTTTTTCAACAGCCGTGAAATACTATACTTAAAACATTCATGAGAACTTTGTTTTAATATGAACGTTATAACCTCCATCGTAAAGTAGCCATTTATGTAAAAAAAGTTTGCGTTTATCGTACTTCGAACTAAACAATTGTGGTTTCATTCCACAAAGAAAAATTATGGCATTGTTTGCAACGTCTAAGTCTTAGATATATTCTAAGATATCTATAAGTCAATAGGTACAATTTCGATTGTAATCAGGTACAGTACAGTACTGATCACTGATTCGGTTTAATTTAATCAGTCAGTGAGTAGGTCCAAAAATTCTGTACCGTGTCCAAAATCTACAAGTCATAATCGTGCATTTAATGAAAGTAAAGATCAAGGTACAGCTTGCTTGTGTAAGTGTCCAATTTCTATCTTTTACCTGCGACGAGGTATATTAGATATGAGAAATATTTTATCGTGGTATTTATACGATAACGTTGTGGATTGTTAAATACATATAATTAACTAAGCTATAAGTACAAATTCTACGAAATACCCATGACTCTTTGATTTCCTTATCAGAAATGCATTGCATACAATAAACACAGAGCAAAGCGCATAAGTTCTCAAAATGATTTGTACACGATTCTATTATCATGGGAATGAGTGTATTATTCTGCGAAACTGCTTTTGCTGCAACCGAAGCATAATGCATTAGAACGTTTATTTTATTACTAGCTTTTGCCCGCGACTAAGTCCGCGTGGAACTTGGAAGTATGGAAGCAACCTCGAACAACACGATAGATATCCACCTAATCACCTTAATTAATAAAAGAGCGCCTAAGCAAATGTAAGAGCAATTGTGCTTTTGGGTTTATCATTACATTTTCTACAGGGTCATCAATGTCATCATGAATTACTTACTCACTTTTCAATCTTTTTAGGGATAATTTCCAGGATGAAAACTATCCTATGTCCTTCCTCGGATCTTAAACTATCTCCATGCCAAATGTCATCAAAATCGATTCAGCGGTTTAAGCGTGAAGAGGTAGCAGACAGACAGACAGACACACACACTTTCGCATTTATAATATTACTAGCTGTGCCCCGCGGTGTTACCCGCTCATCCCACGGGAACACTACATTTATTCGGGATGAAAAGTATCCTATGTACTTCCCCGGGACTGAAACTATGTATATACCAAATTTCATCTAAATCGGTTCAGCGGTTTTAGCGTGAAGAGGTAACAGACAGACACACTTTCGCATTTATAATATTAAGTATAGTATGGATCATACCAAACGGAAAATAATATCTCTTAATTCAAGAAAGAGGACTTAGAGCAAGTCTTACACTACTTTTTATTGCCCAATTTTCGCTGCCAATCGAATTACCTTGTCGTCATTATCTCCGTGCCTTTCCTGCTGCGGAAGATGGGTCAACTAAGGTTGATTATTACCTAATTTCCCTAGCCGTGATATGGGCGCCATTTTATCAAAGCAAAACAATTGAATAAATCGACTAACGAGACTACTGAATATACCACACACCACTGGTATCACAGTTTACACAGAGTTTGTCAATATTGCGGCCAGAGGTTGAAACACACAAATAGATCACGTCACCCTAACAGACATCGGTCTTAGCGGCAGCGGTGCGCGGTACGTGTGTCTCGCTCACTCGTAGGCCGCCTTAACCGCTCGCCGCCGAAAGTCGTGGCACGTCCGTCAGATCCATCAACCAGGCGATCAAATGGGTCAGTAGGGAGAAGTCAGAAACTATAACAGATACGGAAATCTGTTCTTAGGAACCATGGCGTCGGTTTTAGATTTAATAAAAACGGTAGTTATTTTATTTTCATATAAATATCATACATAACCCGGTCAAAACCAATGTAAATAATTTTAACCAGGTCCAATTTCCGGTTACGTAGGAGATTAAAAAAAATTGATGGCCGTTTCTGTTAAATCTAAAATCGACGCCATGGTTCCGAAGAACAGATTTCCCTACCTCTTAGTTTTCATTTTCTCCCTACTGACCAATTTGGATTAATCCTGTATATCGTTAACCATAGAGAACATGACTAAATTATCACATTTGTCCTCAGGCTAAAATCGAGTTCGCCGTAAAGCTGGGCTACTCAGAGCGGCTCGCGCGGACGGCGCTCCAGAGGCTCGGACCGGACCCGCCCCGCAACGAGCTGTTAGCTGAGCTGATAAAGCTAGCGTCGAAGCAGCCGCCGCGGCCGCTGTCGCCGTCGCCGCCCGCCGAACCTGATCCGCCGGAACGGTCATTACGGCACATCGTGATAGATGGCAGCAATGTTGCTATGAGGTGAGAACTAAATATCTAACCGGTACCTACATTATAGTGCATTAGATACTTACCAAGGGCTGTTAATTCGATCGCAGGTGTTTGTGGCCCAACCGAAGGTGAGGGCTATAAATATACGATCTGGGATTTAACGAATTACCGCCCGTGGTTTGTCTAATGATTTAAGTCTTTCCTTGGCCAGGAAGTGAGATTTTCGTAACGTAAATACATACTTACATTAACTTGTTCTCACTCGGACATTCTTTGGCTAGTTTGGTCTAATCCTTAAAAACGGGCAGCGTTTTATATTATTTCACAAAATCTATGTTGATTTGATATACTAATTGATTTGTACAATGTATACAAGTTACATTTGGTGGCAGTGGCACCATGTGCAATTAAGCTTGATGTTTCTTTATAGAAATACTAATAACCGTAAGACGGATAAAATACTAATGAACGTTTTCATTTACAGCCATGGCAACAAGGAGGTATTCTCATGCCGCGGCATCGAGATATGCGTGGACTGGTTCCGCGCGCGCGGCCACAAGGACATCACGGTGTTCGTGCCCAAGTGGCGCAAGGAGGCCTCGCGGCCCGACAACCCCGTCGCCGACCGGGACTCGCTGGAGCGGCTCGAGCGGGACCGGGTGCTCGTCTACACGCCCAGCAGGCAGCTCGGGGGCAAGCGACTCATCTGCTACGACGACCGGTACGTCCTCAACCTGGCTGTGGACACCGACGGAATAGTCGTCTCCAATGACAACTACAGAGACTTAGCTGCCGAGAACCCGAGCTACAGGAAAGTCGTCGAGGAAAGACTACTCATGTACTCGTTCGTGAACGACAGGTTCATGCCTCCGGACGACCCGCTAGGCAGATCCGGACCGACGTTAGACGCGTTCCTCCGAGGACCTCCCTCTCGCGCCGACCCGGCGCCGCCCGCGTGCCCGTACGGGAGAAAATGCACTTATGGAAACAAATGCAAGTTTCATCATCCGGAACGCGCCGGACGACCTCACAAGTCCGTTGCCGAGAAGTTGTCCGAACGCGCCGCGCGAGCGTTGAAGGCTCGCGACTTACACACGCTTAGCTTGCCGCCCGGCGGACGCCCGGCTGAAATCAAACGGCCTCTAGCGAGAGCGCATTCGGCGGCCCCGAGGATATCCGACGCGGCGCTAGCGAGGCACTTCGATAGAGCGCAGATGCAAATACCGGGACCCTCCCAACAGGACACCAATCCGCATCGGAAGCTAGCGCGACAATTAACCTTAAACCCCGCGTGCGATCCTAGACTACACGCGGCAGCGGCTCGAGTCGCCTCAGCTCCGGTCGGCGCAGCGGGAGCACTCAACATCCGCCCTGGCGTCTCCCCTTGTAATTCCGAAGGAGCACTCCAGCATTGGGAAGCGAGACGGCGCATGCACTTCCATCTTGCCGGCATCTTCCCTGAAGCACAAGTTGCCGAAGCAATGGCGACGTACCCTGAAGAAACAGACCCTCAAACCATGTGTGCGATCATCTTAGCGCGTTACCGGCCCAGCGAGGCGCGCGTGCCCCCGCATTGAGCCTCTCCAGTTTGAATTGCCTCGGTTTCATTGAAATCGAGATATACATTCGAACTAGTTGAAACATTGATGCACGCTGGACATTCGTTCCATCGGGCCGGCGTTCTAGTTAGCCCGAAGAATGTCCAGTGAGTGCAGAACGGACCTGATTACTCCATGTTTGCACTTCGCTTCTACAGGATAGATACCAAGGACAAACTTGGAGGAGAGGTAGTAAAACTCCATCTTGACTCTGGCGTTTTGTGCAAAATGTTGGTTGTTTTACTGCGGTAGCATTTATACACTTTTTACATTCTCCGATATCGTTTTTGTCGTGTCCTTC
Source organism: Apotomis capreana (assembly GCA_947623375.1). Taxonomy (NCBI): domain Eukaryota; kingdom Metazoa; phylum Arthropoda; class Insecta; order Lepidoptera; family Tortricidae; genus Apotomis; species Apotomis capreana. The sequence continues at coordinate 8,112,251 of OX392514.1, forward strand.
TGAGAAGTATGCGGCGTTATTTAATTAATTTTATTATAAGCGTAGATCCTAAGGATGTACAAAATCATAATCTGAGTCCCGTAAAGGCGTTAGATTATGCGATACCGACTAACATCGAAAGCGATGTAGCGCGCTCCTTGTCAAGTTATCATCACATTAACTAATACATATAACATTCATAACTTTTGACACATTGTTAATAAATATGCCAGTGAAATGTATCACATTGGAAGTTGTTGATTACAAAAATATTATCAAAACTTTAATAATTTACATAAGTTACATTGGAAAGATTCACTAGGTTACCTAGTAACTATTGTTTAGATAGACATGAAAATGTGTAAAGAAAATTGGTACTGTGTATCAATTGGAAACAAGGATATTGTGAAATATCAGCTTATTTTTACAATATGAAATGTTTTTCAGGTTGTTGGTTATGAAAACATATTTTTATATATTTATAGATTAGCAAATAACTTCTTTATTTATATTATATATTACATAAGAAAATACATAGTATATTTCTGCCAATAGCACAAGCTCATTAGTTTTTGTTTTCTCTAGATACTGTCTATTTTTGAGTTATATCATTATTTCTAACACTTCTTGTCACTATCTTCTATAAATATCGTAGGTTAGTAAGCTTTGGCCAGACATCATTGTGGACTAATAGTCACTACTTTATAGATAATATGTACTAATAAAATTTAAAACAAATTTGTTATGTTTGATTTTTATTAAATTGAACTGTTAAAACTTGAAATGCAATGCATGAATTGAAGCGTAAGATAAATATATCTACTCACAGGCAGTACTGTATAGAGGACTTGATATTTGTACTTACAATGCCTTTATAGAGTACTATTTGATAAATTAATGTAATTAGAGAGCCAAATTTTACCAACAATCAACTCGCGAGCATTAACAACTGTAGATATAGAATGTATGCTAGTTGGTGAAATTTGGTGGTTTTCAAAAACGTTACTAACCACTTTGTGACATTTTTGAAAACTGCTTACCTCATTCCCTGTGGAATGTTCAACGTAAATAAGGCATGTCTTTTTTGACATTATAGCAATTACTCTTATTATAAATAAAGTTTCCTTCTCTTATAATTTTGCATTTTCAGTTTTCCTTTTTTTCCCCATTTTCTGTCTATTTGGATTATTCATAATTCTTTTTAACTTCATATTCTTATAAGTGTGTGTATTCAAGTTCTCATTAGTATTTTCACTCTTGTTAGTGTTTCCAGAAAACACTATGAAATCTTGCCCAGTAAATTTCTTCTTAACTTCTTTGCTCCCAGTGTCAGATGGTGGTACAAATACTCTAAATTTTCTAGAGGTTCTCCTTAAGAGGTAGTTAGTGCTTTCAGTATTGTTTACAGTTTCTGACATTTCAATATCTCCCGGCACAACTTTGATAGTATGATCTTCACTGCATGTAGATTTTAATTGTTTTGGAGCATTTATTTTAGCTAATTTAGCAATCATATTCGATAATTCTTCTAAACATCCTTGTTTAATACCAAGACACGCCGTTTTGAAGCCAAAGTTATCAACAGAAAGTTCCTTTAAATGTTTTAAACATATAACAGGTACATTGGCTGTGATGCAGAGTTCTATCACAGGTTGAACAATAGATCTTGGATTTACTTCAGAGTCAATGATTAATGCTGAGCATTCTTTGCTTCCAACAGCTTCCGAGCAATGTCTTAATCCAAATATTAGACCATCTGGCTTTCTGCAATCAATAAATATATTCAATATTATGACAATAATTCATTAGGGAGAAAAAAGCGAAATACTTAAAAATATAACCTTCATCTAGATTGAAACTAACAGTTTTAAATAATCTAAAAATCTTGGCATATAATCATTAATCATATTAGAAGAAAATGCATGTTGAAATGTTTTTTTTGAGCATGTAGCAACAGTCTAATGATAAAAGAGCATTTTCAGGAAACAACAATATTGTTTTCCAGTTTATTACTTTTTTGAATGTCAGTCTTTTCTCCATATGAATCACATATCCAACGTTGTGGACAATATGGGCATGCCCACAACCTGTTTTCTGCATGAATTCTGTCAATTTTGAGTAGTTTTTGAAACAAAAGTTAATATGAAAAATTCATACTGTAGGTTTCAAATATATACCAATGAATCTCAATAGCCCTGTTACAACTAGTAACATTGAAAATATGTCAAGAAACATGTTTGTTCATAGCGAAAAATGTCTAAAACAATCAGCATTTTTGAACGGATAGGGAGCCTTAACACATTGTGTGTAGAAAAAGTGTGGGAAATAAAACAATATGATTGGTATGGCTTCTGTGCCAGTGCAAGTGTTAATACTTTCAACCCCGGGATTCGCTTCGTGGGCACAGTGCTCGTGGCGAGTTTTCGCTACATACGCATTTCCCCATATTATCGGCTACACACATATTGCTACGAAATCCTCGGTTTCAAAAGAGGTAATAATAGTTTGAGATACACAAATTTCAAATATTTTAACAATGAAAGAAGATGGTGTGTAAATAAGAGTTATTTTTCTTTAGATAATTCCCAATATTCAAGAACATGGATATAATAAGAAGTTAACATCATATTAATTAGAGCTGCTTCCTAGCATTGGGTTTGCTTGCTGAGTTATAGAAAAACAAATTAACATTGGAAATTTTTTAATTAGGACAAGGGTTAACATTGAAGTTATAGAAAGTATTAGTATAGCTTGACTGACTTATCAAATTGGAACTCGAATAGTACATTAAAATAACTATTGACTTACTTAACTGGTGGTGGCTTTGGCCTTTGTTCTTTAGGGATTTTCTTCAGGACATCCCATTGCGGTTTCTTAAAATCTGGAACTTCAACTTTATACTTGCACAAAGACATACGTAAACTTCTTTCATTTTCTTCTGATATAACAGGCCTAAAAAAATACTGTTACTGTTAGATCTTGCATACTGCAATTGCTAACTGTGAATACTAATATGATCAAATCTATATTAAATAAACATTACCAATGAATCGAATCCGGTCGACACAATACGTTTTTTATAGTCTTTTTTAGTTTCCCTTTGCTTAGACCTGTCGATTTCTTTTTTAACGTAGCGGCCTCCATGCTTAAGGCTTGTTTTCTTTTTTTTCTATTATCTTATTTTTTTTATTATCTTATATTTTCTATATCTTATATTTTCTATTAAACAATTTGACAATCCTACTTTAAACACAAACTAAAGAATTTACGATATACATTGAGGTATTAATGACGATATATAAACATTCCCACATGGCACGTCATTCTCAATGTCAAACCATGTCAAGTCAAGTCAAAATCAAACGTCAAATTCATATATTAATAGAACGGTCCAAATCAAGGTGGAATACTTTCATTAAATATAAGACCATTATCTGCAAAGATAATCAAGGTACGTATAGAATCAATGATACGTTTTTGAAATAAAAATGCCTGTTTGCTATATTTTAAATATAATTTAAAGCCTGACCAGAAATATATGAGGATTATCAAGAGGGCGCTATTTATAAGATTTATATGGCAACAATTTTGCAACCAATCGCAGTTCTTTATTTTATAAATAAGATTGATTGTATTTTTATGACTTCGACTGAAGGTCTTGTAACCATGGTCATGAATAAATTAAAAAAAAAAAAAAAAAAAAAAAACAATCGCAACCCACTATAATGTAATGACATTAGCTCAAGGAGCTTATATTAAGACAACAGGAGTGCGAAGTCAGAATAAGTGTTCACACAAAATTAAATCTTAGTATAGACACATAAAGTATATTTTACGGGTGAAGGGGTCACGGGAAGACAGAGACAGCTCGTCAGTCAGTCACAAAAAATAGTAATAATTAGTAGTTTTCAAATAAAATGGTAGTTATTAGTAGTTTATACTTTTCTTTAAATTAACACTATTCACTTCAAATAATTAAATATTTTATTCGCTAAACTTTCTTACGCGTCACCAAAGAAACTAACGGAAAAAATTATGAAAGTTATACAATCCGTTAGTATATAAAAATAATTTTATGTTAGGGCAGGATAAAACCTTTAAATTTGAAATCTTATTAATATAATTGAAAACTGTCAGCATTTTTGACAGTGCTTAATGGTATCTTTTCTGATTATTTAAAAAATTACATCTTATAATTGCATCATGGTAACTGGAATTAAAGGTTGCAAAAGGAAATCTTTTGGTGGCTATAGTATATTTTTTCAGGTAATATATGGTATCATATATTAATATGAAAGCATGTCAAACTTTGATAAAGTACTAAAAGAGTGACAATGAATTTACAAAATTACCGGATAATTCCGATCTATGTTTTACTTCGAAACTATTATTCGTACTAAAAACAATCTGAGCATTGTACTATTGCAGTAATGTCGTTTTAACTATACTACGATAATCCTTCGCTATCTAAGGGTGGTTAATAGGCGTCGAAATTTCAAAATGGTCGTAGCGAGCTGAAATTTGGTATGTAGGGGGCTTTGGGCCCCCTGATTCCAAAAAAGTTTTTTTTCTCATAAAAAAAAATGTATGGGATTTTTTTTAAGAGGCCCGTATCTCGTAAACGGTTGGCTCAGGTGGGAGGTGCTCGGCCAAATGTCATAGGGGGCCTCCACCCGAGTACAGTCGTGAAAAAAAAAATCGAAATGGCGACTTTTTTTTCTAAATTTCAAGTTGGTGCTAGGGGGCTGAAACTCGATATCGGGGGGCATTTGGGGCTCGCAAATATGAATCTGGAATCGGTGTCCGAAAATTCGGTCAAATTCGGAAAATATCGGAAAAACAAGATTTGTATGGAGAAAATTTCATATTGGTCCGAGGGGGCTGAAATTCGGTATCATGCAGTTTTTGGGGCCCCCGAGTCGGAATCTGAAATCAAATTTAAAAAATTCGGTCTCAGAAAATATCGGACAACATACTTTAATATTTTAGTTCGACCGAGGGCCGCAGGCTTAAGGGCGAACGTCCCCCCACGAGGCCGCAGGCCGAGCTCCGTGTAGCACCAAAGGTGCGGAGCGTCCCAGAGACGGCGTAGCGCGCGAGCCCAAGGGCCCGCAGGGCGAACCCACCTAGAACATTGCTACCCGCCTAAGTAATCGTAGTAGTAGTAGCAATCGTAGAACCGAAGTTAGGAGATAACTCAAACGAGATGTATGTCTTTAAGACCTCCCAGATCACCCCGCCATAAGTATTTTATATGAATCACTAAAAACAAAAAAATATACTTATATAATATAAAAAAATATAATAAATGAGTGGTTTGGCATCGTCTTCAAAACGTGATTCAAACGTAATCTGTACTTAAATGGGTTATTTTTAGCTTTTTAGTTTTTTTTGAAGTCGGTTTTTTTTTGCTTTTTATTTCGCCATATACTTAGTAACCGTTAGTACAGTAATAAAAAGTATTGCGTAGTCTTGTATTGGTAAAACAGAGTTACACAGGTAGTTTATAAAATAACGGTATACTTAGTTTTACCTCCCTAATTAATTTATGGTACCCTACAAATAACCACTTTTTTTATATCCTCATAAATGAGTTCATGTCCACGTACATCAGAATATGTTTTTTGTTTGTTTTGTTTTTAAGTATGACTTAACGAAGTTTGTCATTTATCAAATCAAATTAACAGTTACGGGATTGCTGCGTTCTGTTAAAATAACAGGAGCCAAAAGTGTGTTATTGCTGGCATAGTAGCTAACATTCACTATATTTATTTATGAGTTTCCATAGGTATATATAAAATAAATTCTAGCTACAGTGCCAGCCAATGTACATTTTTGGACTTTTTTTTTTCATTTTTTTTTTTATAAATATCGGACAACCTCACACAAATCAATCTAGTCCCAAATTAAGCTCAAGAAGGCTTGTGTTATACTAGACGACGATATACGTACTTATATAGATAAATATATACTTAAATACATAGAACAACCATCACCCAAGCACAAATATTCGAGTTCATCATACAAATATTTGCCCCGGCCGGGAGTCGAACCCGGGACCGCCGGCTCAGTAGGTTTGGTGTCTACAAACCGAGCCAAACTTGTAATAAAATGGAGTAAGGATGTTTTTTTTTTTTGTTTGTTTTTTGCGTCGTTTTCCTCATAGCTGAGGGTCGTGACCTCCCCTTTGCAATACTTTCTCTCGTACGACCTTCCTCCATCTGTTTCTGTCTGCGGCGGTGTGAAGGGCGCTGTGAACTGTGGAGTCAAGAGCGGAGCGGATCTGGTCGGACCAACGTATTGGGCTGCGTCCACGAGGCCTTCTCCCATCTACTTTGCCGGTCACGATAAGCCGCTCAAGGTTGCCTCCGCCTTTTCTTGCGATGTGTCCGAAGAATTCCAAGACTCTGCGGAGACACTCGGATGAAAGCCGCGAGGAGATTTTGAGTTCCCGCAATATGGAGACGTTAGTCCGAAATGCTGTCCAGGGTATATGTAGCATCTTTCTCCAGCACCACATCTCAAAGGCGTCGACACGCTTGCGGTCTGCAGCTTTCAGGGTCCAAGTCTCAGCGCCATACGAAAAGATTGAGAAGATGAGACTCCGTACCAATCTGGTTTTGGTTTTTACGGAGATGTTGCGATCCCTCCAGATTTTTCCAAGCTGAGACATGGCGCTTTTGGCTAGGCCTATTCTCCTCCGAACTTCCCTCTCGCATGAGCCATCATTACTGATGTTGGAACCCAGGTATATAAAGTTGTTCACAGTTTCCAGGTTCAAAGCGCCAGTGAGTTCCAAAGTCCCAAATCTGTCCACCACCATGACCTTAGTTTTGGACCTGTTTACGGAAAGTCCCATTTCCTCGCTAATCCGTTCCATCCGGTCCAGGAGCGCTGCCATTTCCGACTCATTTGCTGCAAGTAGGGTAGTGTCGTCGGCGTAGCGTAGGTTGGTAATTTTCAAGCCACCGACTGTGATGCCTCCCTCCCAGTTCTCGCATGTGCGTCTCATGATGTACTCTCCATAAGCGTTGAACAGAATGGGCGATAAGATGCATCCCTGACGCACTCCTTGGTGAAATTTATCCCCCAGCAGAGTGGGACAAACTGCCCCCTTGGCGGCTTTCTTACTTGGCTCGTTCGAACGAAGCAATGAGCAGTCCAGGTATACTATAGTATTTACTAGGTCCATGCATTAGCTTTAAATACCTGTCAGTTCCACTATGTTAACCTCGTAATATCATTACCTCGTAATATGGAATGCACTCTTATCCTGACTGTTTTTCGTGTGGTAAACACATGTACACTTTATTTATAATCTTACATTCACGACTGTGAATGGTTTTTGGCATTTTCTTTAGGTAATTTTAAATATTTGTCTTTTAAAGAAATCTCTACGAATGACATTGACATTGTTGACAGACCATCATAAAATCATTGCTAGTGTAAGAAATTAGTTCCAGTGAAATTCCGCAATATGGCGCATCCTCATATATTTCTGGCCAGGCTTTAGACTACCTTGCATAAAATAGTTGTGATTTCATGGACTTTAAAAATACCCGCATACCTGATGTTATTTGGACATCATGTACTATTTGACAACTTACGAAAGTATTTTCTTGCGTTTCTTAGTGCATATTTTTTTGTTATGAAATTATTCAATATACTCTATGGTTATGACTTTATGGTAAAGAAATTACAAAAAAATCTATATTATAAATTATCAAACCTGTTCACAAAATTTTACGAGAATCGGTTGAGAAATATACCTATACAGGAGAACAGCCACAATTTATCTGCTTTGCCCGAAGGTTGACTGGTAGAGAATGCCTCATGGCATTAAGTCCGCCTTATGTACGATAAGTTTTCTTTTGTGCAATAAAGATTAAATAAATAAATAAACAGCCTGGAAATCCGGACACATGGCATTTTTGCACTAGATGAAACGCAGTCACTTACGAGCTCGCTCTATCAAAAATGGTATCAATGGCTTCTCTATGTGTACAACAGCTTATTTTGGTATTTATGTATGTATGTAAACACTTTATTGTACACAAAAACATAAATACATTAAAACAAAAGAAATACATGTACAAAGGCGAACTTATCCCTTTAAGGGATAAGTTTTATTTATTAGTATATAACAGCTTATTCTATGGTATTTATTAGTATATTCTTGTTTTTATTATATTACAGGCGAATGTTTTAGGGTTAACATAATAAATAATATATATACTTAAATAAAAAAACATGACTCAAGCACAAATATTCGAGTTCATCACACAAATATTTGCCCCGGCCGGAATTCGGACCCGGGATCGCCGGCTCAGTTCAGTAGGCAGGTGCACTACAAAATGCGCCAACCGTCTAATTGTCGCATCGAAATGAGACTTAAAGGGGGTTTAAAAAGGAAATCATACATTATTATCAAATAATATTCGATCTAATGTCGGCTATACGCGTAGGTACCTATTTTTTAGGGTTCCGTACCCAAAGGGTAAAAACGGGACCCTATTACTGAGACTTCGCTGTCCGTCCGTCCGTCCGTGCGTCCGTCCGTCCGTCTGTCACCAGGCTGTATCTCAAGAACGGTGATAGCTAGACAGTTGAAAATTTCACAGATGATGTATTTCTTTTGCCGCTATAACAAAAAATACTAAAAATAAAATAAAATAAATATTTAAGGGGGGCTCCCATACATCAAAGGGATTGGGTGCGTTAATTTTGCACCTAATTTGTATAGAGCGCTATACATACCAGGTGCAAACTTAACTTAAACAACTAAAGGATGGAAAGTGTTTGTACGGAACCCTCGGTGCGCGAGTCCGACTCGCACTTGACCGGTTTTATCCCACTAGTGTTTAGATTTCTAATAACAAGTACTAGGTACGTGAGTAACTTAGAATATTTTTATATTTGAGTAGGTACAAACATGAACCTCCCATAAATAAATTCAAATTTCAAAATCGTAGACATTATTCTTAGTAGAAGGAGTAAGTAAGCCATTTTCAACAAATTACCATTATATACTATCATCATCGGCATTAAGTCCGCCATTTGTACTTTTACTTATGTATTTTGTGCAATAAAGTTTAAATAAATAAATAAATCATCAGGTCTACCTGATGCTTGAAAAAAGAAACGTGAACGACGCGTTTGGCAGCTGAGGCACAGTGTTTCTTAGACTGTGACTGAGGGTAGTTGAGTTTATTATGATCGTTGGTCATTGACATCTGTGCTGTGGTTGATGAGCATACATACATACCCATTGTATTTTTATGCTTACTAAATCGCTATCAATATGTATTCTCCATTAGGTTTTATCCAACGAAGGTAACAATGCGAAAATAGCACTAAAAGCAGAAATCCCAACTCGCAGGTAAGTAACAACAAAACTGTACCTAACATTGTCTCAACTTTATGAGTTTGCGACAAACACATTAGAATGAGGGTTCCACAAACAATAGAATAAAATCTCCGCTAAGAAACTTACTAGGAAGTCGGCTGCAAAAAAGGATGCATTTTTTGTAGGGCCGTTGGCGAAATCATTGTTCGGGCGGGGGTTGGCCCATAGGGTGCGGTAATGAATCTTTTACCTGCTTACATTGGGGAATAGAAATTTGAACTAGTTGGATTGCGGGCCTAGGACAGGCAACATGTCTATTCCTAAGGATGAACGCTGGATGCAGGTGGAGTGGAACAGTGGTGGACGGAGTGTGGTGAACGCGAGGTATTTGCTGAAGAGTCTGCCGACTGGTGAGGAGCTGAAGATTGGTACGGTCGTGACCATCGGGAAACAGGAGAGTGGAGCTCCGCTTACTGCTACGGTCTTGGCTAGTGCACGTGAGTAGATAAAGTAATGCATTTATAATGAATATTTTGTCAAGCTCGTATCTATTCGTTGAACGGGCTATCAGCTAATCGAATATCAACGTAAATCGTGCTTATAGATTTCATCTAAATGAAACAAGCGACATTTTAATGACGCCCGTCAGATACGAGGTTGCAAAATAAACGAATTAGAACTTGCGGTGGCCTTTTGATTGGCACCATACAAACTATCTATAAAAATGTCGTTGTGAAATAATTATAAAATAGATAGCTGTTTATTGCGTTTTATTTGGGGATAATGTTCTTTCATAAACCAGGTTGCATATCTTTGTGATGATCCTTATAAGTCTAAGAAAGTAATTTCATTCCCATATATATTTATTATACTATATATACTTGCCTTAATATAGAATAGTATCAATATTTAATTTTACTGACAATATGATAAAAATAATACATGCAACCAATTAAAATAGATAAAGAAAAGAAATTCACTGCGCAAAATCACCACGTGAGTTAGTTATTAGGTAGGTACCTACCTTAAAATAGATTTTGCGCGCGTATTTAACTAGGTAAAGGACGACCGGCACTGCAAATCGCATGACAAAGCGTTATACCTTTCCATCCTTATTGTGTAACGCATAATAGAAAGCAGGATTTATTACGCTAGCTTAGGGTCCCAGAACCGTTACAAATAGGCACACGTTAGAAAATTTCACTATTGAGAATAAGTTGCGTTAAAACTGAAAAATATTTTCTAAATAGAAAACGTTTCTGTTAAGTAAATTACATAATTTTATTTTTAAAGAGAAATATTTCCAATACACATATATGTCCATGTGTGTTTCATTAAGCCAACTTATAGTTTGCTAATTATGAGAAAGGTAAGCCTGTCTGTCTATCTATCAGCAACAGACGTCCGTCGTCCACTGCACTGCTGAACATTGTGCCTCCCCCATGACGAGCCATAAAGCGAATTAAAGTCTAACTCTATTTAAATCCATTATACATACGTATGTAAGTATTCCAATATTGTTAGAAACTTATAAAAATAAACTTGTAAGCTAGTATGGTAAAAAAATTATCTAGTTCTAGCCAAGCACTAAGCATTGGTGTTAAAATTATCAGAAATAATTTGGAGTGGTCAGGCGGCCAAGATAGGAAACAAAACGGACATTCCATTGTTATTAAGAAACATTTTTAGTACCTACCTGCTGCTCAAGACAAGATCCGCTTGAATGGATTCCAATCAACAATTGTACCTTTTTGGAGCTATTCTTGGCCGGTCGGTCTATAATTACGGTCGTTTTCATTTACAAAACCAACAGCTATAGATTTTATACACATTAGTGGAACTTCTAAATTCAACCTTAAGTTTGAGGCAACAACCGCTTTCTCGAGGAGACGAGTTTGAGAGTTATTTGTTCATTGGTAGGTACCTAATATAGAGCAGAGGTAGAAACCATTATCTAAATATTTTAAATAAAGCAAATAGACCCGTGAGCAATAATTTTCAAGTACTTAAACTGTTTTACTAAAAATTTTCAAGGACACGGCCAATATATGACAAGGACGTATTTTGATTCTTCAGCCCTCGTTTCGAGTATAAATAGTTTACTAACCCATATCACTTCACGAATCATTTTAACACAAAAACAAACCGTTGCTCCATTGTTATGTAAAACAACGGGCAAATTTTCATATCTATCCATAATGTGGATAATGATTATTTTATGAATAGGGACAGCTTGATAAAATCGTGGTTGCTTAGCAGGCAAGATTTACCCCTTATTTGATTATATTACGGAAACGTATGATCATGTTGAATTATTTTCCAACATAGGCGATCGTAAATCACTCGAGCTGCCTCCAATCCCAGAGGTGAAAGAGCCGCCAAGGCCGCCAAGCGCTGGGACAAGCACGAAAAAAGATCAAGAGCTACCAACAGCAGAGCAAGAGCAAGGCGACTACTCCCCAAGCGCTTCCGATTGGGAGCCCTCCGGTGACTCCAGCTCTGAAGAGTCAGAAGAAGAGGTAACAGTGTCATAAATTTATAATAACACTCCAATTCGAGCTCATCAGGAAATTACATTTTTTAAGAGAGGGGAACCTATAAAGTGTATCCGTATTCATTGGTAAGATATTAATCGTAATCGTAATTTTTATTTGCTTTTCTTTTCTATTCCAGGAAGAAAGTCCAAATAACAAAAAGGTCAAACTGGATCGTTCAGAAGTCCGTCAATATTCTAACAAGACGGGCAGGAAAGTCCTCACCCCGTCCCATAGAGCCAATGCAGTCATCCCAAACAACATGCAGCAACTAGCCCTCCAGAACCGACTGAAAAACAACAGAAGATCACACAATGAGTCCAGAAAATCCGATAAAGCGTTACCAGATTCAACCAAGAAAAACAAACAGAACGATTTTGAACAAAATACGCAAGAAATTGTAAATGGCATGAAGGAATTGTTTAATGAACTGTTCAAAATAATGAGAGAAGTCAGGCCTTCTTTCACTGTAAACGATATAACTGAGGCCAGACCAGACACTATAGAGACTGATTTGGAGATAATAAAGAACGCGACGAGGGAACAAGACAATTCGGAATGCATGAAGACAGAGGTGATTGACACACAAGATGAGGCGAGGAGCGACTGCGAATACTCGGATAGGTCGGATGATAACGTTTTGATCACTAACAAATATAATACCGTTGCCAAAAAAAGCGAGAAAACTACTAGTGAATGGGTGAGTTCAATTATTATTTACATTGTCACTAGACGGGGTATTTTCAATCCCATAGCACACAACTCTTTTCTTTGACTAGAGTGATTAGTTCTCCCCTTAATTTATATATGAATTAACTTCCTCTGTATAACTTTAACTAACTCTAAAAAAGACCCAGACAAAAAAATTATAACTCTTTATAGGGTTCGTACAAGCCAAGTTTACATAAATTAATTTGGCAACCCTATATTCAACTTTGACGATTATGATTGGGTTGCCAGAATGTTTTCTAGTGATATACGGACTTAGCTTTGTCAGGCTCGAGTTGATAATTGATATCTTGGTTTCAGGTACCAATTGGAAGTGGAACTACGCTCATACACAAAGACAAATATAGAAAAGTGAATTGGAAATCCTATACGATTGCGACCCGGACATTATTACTGGCAGCATTTTCTCGAAGGTTAGAAATTTGCTGTACTATAGCTACTTTCTTGATATTAAAGAAAGGCCAGTTGAATGTAGTAGGTACATTTAATAGATGGATTAACTTACGTTTTTTAATGTCATTGTCAGCTGTTATCCGTACATTTAACTTACAATTAGGCATAGACGGAAATGAATCGTCATAAATCCATAATGATAAATTCTAGAATTTAACCTATTTTCTGTCTATTTTCAGGACTCTGGCAACACATTCTCTCACTGGGAAAAAGTCACCGGCGTTCACAAACAAGCCCGCGAAAATGTGCCTTGACCCGAAAATCGTTGCCGACATCGTGATAGAAATTACCGACAAATTTAACGTCAAAGATAATTTAGTCCGGTTAGTACCTAGTTTTGTTTTGTTTTACTACCCGACTACGTCGAAGCAAAAAGGAGAGAAGAGTTAGACCAGTAAATGTTTTGTATTCAGCAGTTTTTAATGTAAACACGGTCAGTTCATATTTTTAGATTGTGACGTAACAAATTTTATTTCCACGACTTATTTTATGGTATGTTTGGACCCAATTATTGTGTACCTTTTTGTGTGTAAGGACTGTGATTCTATCACACACAACACTGCAATTCTAGAAAACTCGCGCGATTAAATAAGTTCAGAAAAGAGAGATCTTAATGCTATATTACAATATCGTTTTTTTCTGTTTCAGGAGCATTATAACAACCAAATGCGCAGACGAATGTAAAATGTATAAAATGAAACATAAAAACCAATTGCAACCACCAAAGAAGGGAAAGAACCAGGAAAATATACCGCCGTCAGCCAGCAATACTAACTAATTAATAATTAATGCAATCTTTTAAGAATTAATTAAGTTATTGTGTACTTAATTAAGAAATGAGTACCTAATACTAGAAAACACGTAGTTTATAGAATAAAGACAAACAAGTTTTATCAATAGGAGGCGTTATTATAATTCGTCATTCTCAATACAATTAATGCATGATAACTGATCAATCATGATTACCTATAGCCTAAAAAGTTGCGGTCTTGCCCTAAGATAGTGGCGCTACAAATAGCTTTAATATGGCATTAATGTGCACACGTCATAACATATGCATGTCAGTAGCGATAAGTATGTCATCAACCAAATTCAAAACATTGTTTACCGGAATGCTGCTCAATCCTTCGATCTTCATCTGAAATAAATACTGAATCCTGAATCGTATTGAAAAAACTTGAGTTTCATGCACTGCAGTGGACAGTATTGGCTATATTATGCGAAAATTACTTGGAATTTGCGGAATATTTAGTGTTTCTTCCTCCGCTGTTCAGTGACATTCACTGACTTTCAACCTCAGATTCCAAAAATCTTTCGTGGCCAATAAAATAGGTAAAACGGGGTTACTATCAAATGCAGGGGCTACTTTGGAAAAGTGTTTTTACGCCATATCCTTATATTTTACTATCTGTGGCAATGCAATACCTTTAACAATGACCTAACCTTTTACTTCATTTGCTCAATCGCACTATGAATATTTGCGTTTTTATAACCATTTTAAATCTATCAAAGTAGCCCCAAATTTTCCTAATGTACCTAACCCCGTTACCACTAAAAATCCGCAATATGGCGTAGGCTAAGAACCAACTTTTTGGGCTATTCATGATAATAACGTACTCGAATGCTTTTTCTACATGCTTGTCTTTCTAAAACAGTGTTATTCTATTAATGCTATGCTTAGTGGAATATTTAACCAACGTCACGCCACGAAAATAGCTCGAGTCAAAGAGTTATCTACACAACAAACAATCTGTGACAACCAAAGTGTTGAATATATCGCAATACATTTTTAGTCCTGTAGACACAAAGATGCGTACCGATATTTTATGTTTGCAATTCCAACTTAACAACTGTTCATATATAATTGGCACTTTGGATGACACAGACTGTTGATACTCACAGGATAGTATGGAACTACGTACTTATCAGAACCAGTTAGGAACGCCATCTATTATGCAGATATTCTAGAGCACGTATACTTTTCATAGGCTCAATAAGTCTCATTTTCTTATGTACCTACTTTCACTTCTATTACTTTTCTTTAATGCTCACGAATACGCCGCAAGTAGACCAGGTTTCACTACCTATTGCATTTTTTCTTGGATGTAAATCACTAGTTACATAGTATTTTAAAACAAAGTCGCTTCTGTCTGTCTGTGCCTATGTATGCTTAGATCTTTAAAACTACGCATCGGAGTTTGATGGGGTTTTTTTAATAGATAGTGATTCAAGAGGAAGGTTTATATGTATAATACATGCATAATTTATCAGTATTGCACCCGTGCGAAGCCGGGGCGGGTCGCTAGTTAGATATAATATTTTTTTTAATAATAAGCACGGCAATGCCCTGTCAGGTCGAGCTTATAATAATGGATATGTGTCAACTGGATATCAAATGGAATCAAACTACATTATAGTCTCAAAAGTAAAATTATTTATTTTACGAACACGGTCACCACTTTTTATCTCATTTTGACTAGAAAAGTAGCAATTAGATAGATAACTTATAAGCCATGTTGTTAAAAAAAGAAAATTGTATTACATATTTTAATACGCAGAAGTATTTTGATAATGTGAAAAGTTGAAAACACATCAATAAACTCATCAGTTCCAAGCAGAATATAATTTGAGTAATTCAAAATTTTTGAATAACTAATTTCCTTTATATAAAATCGACATCATCGAGCCACCCCTGTGACAGTTTCGAAATTAGGGCTTTCAATTGTCAAATCACTACATGACGCTACCTTAGCAAAAGGACCCAAGGTCTATCGGACCGCTTAACTTAAGGTAAACGTCACCTGGCGATTTCTGGCCAGAAAATCCTCGGCTAGACTAGTTGCCTTGCTGGAAGATACCCAGCGGCGACAACACCAGATCAATATTGGTACTTGCGATGATGGCTCTCATGAGCATCATGTCATCTGGAGTGAACCGCCACCCGCTGAGCTGTCCCAGGCTCTGCAGCTTGGGGCAGCACTCCATGAGGAGTTCCACGGTGTCTCGCGTGAGCCGGGGCGCGTTCGGAAACCAGATACCTTCGAGGTTCTCGAATTTGTAGCGACGGAGCATTCTGAAATGGCAATAAAAGTAGGTTAGCTCTTTTACGAGTATTTTTTTAGAATATACCGTTGCAATTATGAATGTAAGTTTTACCAGCCGTTTCGCCATTGAGGCAAAGACAATGCAATGCTGATCTCTTGGGACTCAGCATTGTTCAGAGAAAAAAAGATCATGGTCACTAAAAAAACATGTTAATCATGTCGTTGTTAAGTAACAGATAACTAACAAGCACATCTCAGAATGGCGAGTTGATTTATCAATTTATTTGTTTAAGTTTTAAATACGATGATTTAGTGTTTACAAATATGCTCAATATTTCCAGTCAGTTTTAGCGCTAAATTATCCAAAAAATTGTGCTGTTTAGACATAAGATTTTGTCATCATAATTTAAGAGTAGCTACGTACCTAATAATAATGTCAACACTAAATAGCCGGGTCTACAGTAATCGTTCAAAATATTGGCGTGACCATGATGTTTTAAACATCAGAATGCTTCATGCCACTTATTTTGCCAAATTTTGCAAATATTTGTGTTACTCTTTCGCCGTAGACATTACAAGATGTTGCTTCAAAAGAACGATCCGTCTCACATCATAATTTCACTTTATTGGCCCATTGGCCCGCTGCGTAGGAAGATTCCAATCGTAAATAACTGCATTCTACGTGCAGTCCAAACAGAATCAGAACTCAAGCTTAAACAAATGTTCTTGCTGTTTATATTTATACCTACAACGACCAATGAAGTAATTTATATAAATGAACTACTCACCGCGACATATCATTGTCATCCAGCTTTATTTCGTCTGCGATAATAATTTTCTTTAGGTTCGGGCTGCCACACATTAGGTACTTGAGAAGAGACGAAGATAAATTCCCTTGGACAATTTCAATGTGCTCTAACTTCGTGAATGGAACTTCCTCCTCGTGAGTGGCTGTCTGGATCTGGTAGAACTCCAAACTCTCCAAGTTTCTGCACGTCTCTGCTATCCTGGTGAAATTGAATGACCCCAACGATCCGGATAACATGAGTGTGATGATCTTGTAACCAATTTTATCTAGCAACTGATGCAGTTCGTGGCACTGGAATTTGTTTAACTTTATTTTATTGATTTCTCTGAACTCTTTGATTGAAGCGAGCACGCCCGAGTCTGGTTCTTCTAAGTAAATAGTTTCTAGCATTGGACATAACGCCACTATCGCCTTCATGGTCCGCATGTTTGTTTGAGCATCGTGGACATACTGCAGCTTTGTTTTGAAGTCTGGCGGACAGTCATTGCTGTAGATGTAGTAGAGAGACTTTCCGACGAACGAATAACTGCCAAGATTTGTAAGGTTAGGTAACCGTCGTATCAACAACGCGACGTCAGTGTGATCGATGTTTTCCTCGCCGTACATTCCGATGTTAACTACGGTAAGGCTCTGCGATAGCTGAGGATTGCCGTTCAGCATGGCATCTATACCTATTTCTGTAATATCGGTTTCGCCTGAGACGTCGAGGAGTTTCAGTACTTTGTTATGTTCACCGATGAATTTGAGCACTTCATCGTTAGCGATGTAAGGAATATTCAGTACTGTGAGATTTGTTAGGTTTTTGATTAGATGGTACATGAGTGTTAAGTGATCTTCTTTAACCCATACACCTTTCAGGTTAAGGGATGTCAAATGGTGTCCTTGTTCAACGATGAGCTCGAGGACCTTTCTATAATAAGGGCACGGGAACATGCCTGTAGCGAGACTCTTCACATTCTCCCTGAGCAGCAATCGCATTGTGAAATATCTAATCGACGGATCGAGGTATTCGGAGCTTAGTATTAAATTCATGAGATCTTGAAATATGTCGCTAGTCGCCCCCATTTGCTCGTAGTAGGATGAAACCATCGCGAACAGCATGGCGACATCTTCGTCGGCGGTGACTCGGGACAGCGAGTGGATCAGCTGTCTGGCAACGAGAGACAGGGTGATCTCTTGTAGAGGAGGAACTGGGCACTTAGGAGACATGGTCACAGCACTTTATATCACTTTCACTTTGTACTATGTTTTGAGCATCACAGTTCCGCGTTGGTTTTGGGGCGGGAGAGAAGTGAGAAATCCGAGTGAGATATTTAGCACGAGACGCATGCGCGCCCGATTGTCTACTCTTAACTTTTGAAACGAATTTTTCCTTCATTCTATTACTCTTACTCTGATTCAAATGAAGATTTGTGTGAAAGGGATAGCTTCAGTCGAAATATAGTTTTCAAGCTTGTGAGTAAACTCCTTGGCTCAGCGCCAGCGCAGCGCTTATAATTCAAACACACACAAACGCGCATATTTATAGAAACTTTTATGAGTTAAAGGTGTTTACAATGCGCCTACAATAGTGATGTCCGATTTATCCGATACTCGAATAAAGCTTTATCTGAAATTTACGAGCTATGTAGACCAATCACATGTATATTTAAATATCACGTCCCACTTCTTTAAGCATTTATCAACATTACCAGTATTAATAGAAACTGTAGTGACATATGATATTGTTGTTCTGAAAAAAGATAGAAGATTCTATAGCTACGTTATACTACGTGGACGATAAAAACATGACGCTTCTCACGAAATATATAGGTAGTGCGACGAATCTCCGCGCGTTTGAACCGCGCGGTGTTATCGTCTCAATTATTCCAGGTTATTACCACAATGGAATAACCAGAGACGCTATAACTATGATCAAACTAGAATAAGACTTCAGAGTGTCTTTCGAATTAATAAGAAAAAAATTGAGCAAGTGCGAGTCCGACTCGCGCATGAAGGGTTCCGTACCATAATCTATAACAAGTTTGTTGTATGGGAGCCCCCCTTAAATATTTATTTTATTTTTGTTTTAGTATTTGTTGTTATAGCGGCAATAGAAATACATCATCTGTGAAAATTTCAACTGTCTAGCTATCACCGTTCTTGAGATACAGCCTGGTGACAGATAGACGGACGGACGGACGGACGGACGGACAGCGAAGTCTCAGTAATAGGGTCCCGTTTTTACCCTTTGGGTACGGAACCCTAATAAAAAATAACATGAATTAATTTAATAACCATTTGACCAATGGTAATGGGGACGCCCCTCTTTATCATAACCACTACTCAATAAACGTTTTATTTTATTTAAAATAAGATCGATCGTTAAATTGAGCTCAATAGGTACCCCTTTTCCTTAGAACAGTAGGTACAATATAAGTTGGTACCTACTAGTTTAATATCTTCTCCCGACTCTAGGGAACAAGTGAGTTTTCTTACAACCCTTTATTCGATAGTTTAACTTATTTAATCTATGGTCTCTAACCCCCTTGAGAGATTAATCACAGGCAGAGTTATATTTAGCACCCTCAAAGGAATGTTCAAGTTTCACGCCTTTTCATCGGTTTGGGATGTGCGTTGTCTGTAAATACTTTCGATGTAGAACTATTTTTATATAAGAGCAAAGAACTGTTATAGTTATCCCCATGAGAGGTTAATGGTTACTATTGATTACACACTACATACAGCCACTCGTTATCTTCATTTGATTCAATAAGATTCATTACAATGTTACCTATGTAAGTCGGAAAAATCATCATAAGTAATGTGTGAATTAGATGTCAGTTTCTAAAAATATTTATTAACGAACGAACTTTGAACAAACTTTTAGTCATTGTCGTGTGCTGTTGAACTTGCTATCGGTATGAAAAAAGAACAGTACCTAACTTGAAAATCTCGCTGTCATTACATGACATCATGGTGTAGTGTGCGTCACCTCTACTCTCGTGGCTATACCTATATAACACTTTCACAACACGAGAAAACAGTGGTTGTCTAGCGCGGCACTTGGTCTAGAATTCACTGCATTTCCCTGGACCATAAGGCGTTGTTTCATGCTTAATTATTTATTATTTTATACGACACGAAAGATTACTATAAGATATGTAAGAATACTGTACTGTGTCTTGCCACTACTTGTTATTTCTACAGTTTCTTGTCGGACTGTAGCTTATACTATATTATTGCCACTGTGGTTCTATGGCAACATCATACTGTATCCTTAATGTTAATTCGTTGTGTAATTTTATATTGAATTAGATATTTGTTTTCGACTGCAGAGGACTGATTCCATGGTCATGAAAAAAAAAACCTAGGTCTTACGTTTGGTACGCCTGAGTGACCGGTATGAGGATGTCGTATCAGTAATAGATTATATCCTATTAATAAAACAAATGGGCACAATAAAACCGCAGTCTGTTGAAACCAACATTATATTACAATTAAATCTAACTTAAGATTAAACTAAATTATATAAATTAGCCTATTAGATTTAATTAATTTCTAATGACAGCCCGTGCTGTTCCAAACATTTCAATCAATCAGGTATTTACAATGACTTTTGGAAGTATTTCATACAACTTAAAACCATGGTATAAGAAAACAAGGTATGACACTCCGGCTAGTGAGACTTTCTACGTCACTGATTGGCTGCCGCTTTATGGTAACAAAATAATAATAAAGATTTTTATTTTGCCGACAGTCGTACAAAAATGCATTTATGCATTACAGTTGTAATGTTCTTTGACTTAATTTTATTTCGTCGCAATGATTTAACCCTTCGTATGTAATGTCAAAAAAATTGCAATTAAATTGAAGCTCAATGATATATTTACATAGGATTAAATACTCTTTCCCACGATTTTAGGAGATTCATACAGGTAACAAGGGAATCGGGGCCACTTTTACCATAACCATTAGCAACACAGAGACGGATTGACATAACCAACCAACTAATCATAGCGTGATGACGTCAAAAGTCCACCTGTGATTCCGGACTACCTTGTTCTTTTTTATACCATGCTTGAAACCAATAACGTTTAAACAGACCAACCAACCTACGTCAGTCGCGACAGCGCCAGCGAGACAAGTGCACTTGCCATTAGGTATAAGCCTATAGGGCTTGCAATTCTGGATAGCCAATATCATAACGAAAATTCCGCAATTTCCAATATTGCCCATACTGACGAATTGCGGAAATGCGAGCCCTAATTAGGGTTTGTCCCGACGCGACTAGGAACTGGAAGCCGACTGACCTTATATAGGTACTAAAGATATTTCGATGGGGCGTTTCAACCGCCTCATTTTCGTGGCCAGACTTCGAGTTATGTGCTGGAGCTGTTTCTTCTTCTATTACAAACTTTAAGGAAAAGTCTTTTGCATATAAAAAAAGGTGCTCACGACCACGAAAGTAATTCGTAAGAACTAAGAGGAAGAACTGGTTAACAATAAGTCACATTGTGAAATCAACTTATGGCTATATGGCGCAAGTAAATACATATAAACAAAAAATCAGGATCCAGCGAGTTTTACCCGTTTTAGATAGGCATATCATGAACTTAAAAATGTTTTTGGCCAGACTGAAAAAAAAAAAACTTAAGTATTTTTTTATTGCTTGCAAAGTGAAAAAATCATTTTTTTTTATTAATACAAAACTTTCATAGTTTATGAGATATTAATATTACTCACACATGAGTACAAACGGCTGGACACAAATGACTAATAACATCTCATACACGTCACATATTATCTATTGGTATACAACAGTCACTCACGAATTTAAAATATTATAACACGTCAACAGTGTGTTCTGCCTTCTATCTCATTTCAAAACCCCGACAAAGAAATGTCAACAACTCGTTAGCGTCTACTGCCTGCATGTAAAATAAATACCACGCTTTATTTTCTTTATCATGTACATTTTAATGTAGATATGTACTATGCTTTCAAGGTTTTGAGTGCCTATTTTGTACTATGTGGCCACCGTGCGTGTAAATAATGTCTTATTGCTTTATCGCACGTAGTTCTTAATTATGTTTACAAAACATCACCGTTTTATCACCGGAGATCTAAGACTGTTAAAGAAGCCCACAGCACTCAGTATATCAGTTTATTTACAAGTGTTTCACTTGTCGGGTCTGTCAGTGTCGTTCTCTTGTGCCGCTCGAAAGATACCGAAGGTTAAGACCGAATGCACACCACATTAATTAATTGCCAACCTTATTTCAAGGTCTGTGACACAGATGCGAAAATAGCCTTCGTATGTACCAACAGTAGGTATTCGATATTCCCCACATGTGGGTAGTTTCTAAATAAGAATATTAAACTACCCTCTAAACTACGAACATTGTGAACAGGTGTATAAAACGTACCCGTTAAAGTACCTACCCGGCTTGTCTATGTCTAGTCTATTCAGTAAGGTTTCTACGCGCCGACCACGAGAAACACACGGCGAACGCTCGAGCCCCATATTGTTAATCATTGACAATGACAACCCTATAATAGGAGCAGAATAATAAACATCGAGTAAAGTATTCATAAGTCATTCGTAAGTAGCCTTCGTGTCCAGTGATATTCAATTTAGCTTGTGGGTAGTTCGTCAATAACAATTGAAAACTACCCTCAAAACCTACAAAAAAAATGTAGACATTTTATCCAAATAAATCTTGTATAATATTCTGTACTGATAATCACAAGCACTCACATAATGTGCGAATGTTCACGTGGGTACAGGCAGGCTCTTGGCAACAAGGAGTAGCACCTGCTCGGTGCTATGACACCAGTTCTGGATGTCCTTGGCGTGCTTGCACCAGTATTCGCCATGCCTGGGCTCGGCGGCCTTGCAACGGGTCTTCACGTCCTCTTGTTGCTGTTCGTTGCCGTGGAGGCACTCGAATTTGTAGAAGTACGCCCATGCGTCGCCGAGGTCTGGGTCGATTTTTACCTGTGGAAGAGTTATATATGTAGTTATCTAGTAACATATCTGCGTTTTATTACTAAAAGTAGAATTGAAGGTATTTTATACTTTGAATTACATTTTACTGGATGTTTGTCATCAATAACGATCACATTAATCGTTTTAAGCTTTTAGGGCTTGGAGTAGTTATTATTTAACTTCCATTGTTTTATAGATTAAACGTTTTCGCGGTTTAAACTCCTGCGCCTTCTTCACGATTGTTGTTTTAGTGTTGATATGTTTGGCCTCTCCCCTTCGGGGACGAAGTCGCGGGACATTCTAGTCTAGTGTATAGTCAGCGTTAACATATTTCATTCAGACCCGAATATCTTTCGCTTAATTTATTAATCAGATTGGTTAGTCACGTTATGGATGTTTTTATAAACTAGTATAATAAATTCATATTAATCTGGATATGAAACGGGTTTACTCACGTCAGTTCGCGATTTATCCTCAGGAGCGCCGAACGGTGGCGACGGCGGCGGCCAATCGATCACCCTGTTCGATTCGATTTGCGCACCGATTACTTGAAACAAGTCGAGCTATATTCGACTTACGAACGTGAGTAAACTCGTTTCATATGCATTTTAATATGTCTGAGTAAAATGAATCCCATCAAAAACATAAATGTTAAATTAGAGCCAAGTTCTCGCATGCAACGTTGTCGACTTCGCCGACAAAAGAATTGAGATCTATATGGGCGCCAAGTTCTTTGCCCTAATTTTTTTAGATACAAGGACATGTGACATACTCAATGCATTTATTTTACTTGGGGTGTAATTCAATATCAAGACTGGACTTGGCTAGTTTTTACATATAAATGTATATTACATTTGTCTAATCATTAACCTATTTTCGTAAAGGTATAGTTAGTGTACGTCCTGTTACTTATACTGTTAGCTTGATAATAATACTATGTTACTTTGATAAAATTAAGTCAGTTTGTGAAAACTAGCCAAGTCAAATCTTGATATTGAATTACACCCCAAGTAAAATAAATGCATTGAGTATGTCACATGTCCTTGTATCTAAAAAAATTAGGGCAAAGAACTTGGCGCCCATATAGATCTCAATTCTTTTGTCGGCGAAGTCGACAACGTTGCATGCGAGAACTTGGCTCTAATTTAACATTTATGTTTTTGATGGGATATCATTACTTTTTGTACAGAAATTTGAATTGACGCCCCACCTGTCTTGACTAGAGTGACGCGGGGTAGAGGGAGGGGCCGGACCGCTCCTCGCCACGCCGCGCTCCCGCGCTTCGCTATCCGTCCCCGCGCCACGGCAATTTATTAACCTTCTCTGTGTGTGTGTGTGTGTGTGTGTGTGTGTGTGTGTGTGTGTGTGTGTGTGTGTGTGTGTGTGTGGTGTGTGTGTGAGAGAGAGAGTGCCATCTTACAAACAAAGAAAGAATTTTCCAAATCGGTTAATAAATGACGGAGTTCTGAGGCAACAAGCATAAATAATAATAATAATAAAACTAAAAAATATCACTGTTTTTGATTTTTATATGTGTACACACACAATTACCAAGCTGAATGCCAAATTTCATCTTTCTAGGTCACCTGGAAGTGGGTTAGGTTTTTGATTACTAGTGAGTCAGTCAGTCAGTGATAAAAATGCCGTTTTTTGGACGTCAATATCTCAATAACTATTTCATCTACATTTATGAAATTTGTGGTTCTAGTTGTTCTCAGGGACCTAAATACATAAGCCAAATTTCATTTTTTTCTGTTGAATAGATTTGGAGTTATTGAGGGGTCAAAAGTGGCTCCAAACGGTTCGTGTAATATAACACACGGCTGCTGCTCGCCAGTTCCTGCGGTGAACTTGGCTGGACACGCTGCCGCGTGTCTAGATATCTTCTATGTACAATATAATAAAGACGTTAAAATAAATAGACAAGATGCAGCGGACATGCACGAAGTCAAGGAACCCATAAGTTGTCTTATTCAGAGTTTACGGAGTTTGCGGCGGAAACATTTACGAGTTGCAACGTGCGTAATCACTATTTTTGTACTTTTTATACGAAAAAATAACGTTTCAGAATGCTTCCAGTTTCTTTGTCTAAGCTTGAACACGTACCACCCGGTAAAAAAAACGAGCCTTCAATTTTAGTACACATATTTGAAATATTTCAAACCACAGACCATAAGAATACTATAGACTGGGTATTGGGCGGGGCACGCGTAACCGAGCTTATGCCCAAATACCCAAAGATATGTCAACGTGTTGTCAACAGTCACTTAGTTACCGTACGAACGTGCTTGAGTAATTATGTGCCAAAAAATTAGAAATATGCCGAATTGTGCCATTATAATCGTCA
Organism: Apotomis capreana; assembly: GCA_947623375.1. NCBI lineage: Eukaryota > Metazoa > Arthropoda > Insecta > Lepidoptera > Tortricidae > Apotomis > Apotomis capreana. Next base: position 8,137,462 of record OX392514.1, read on the forward strand.
CAGGCGAGATCTGCATACTCAAAAAGATACCTGATACCGTTTAATTTCACTGGAAAGTAATAAAATTCGGTATTTTGTAATATTTCGTAAAATATTGCAGTGCATTATGACAATTATACATTACTAGCTTGACATGGCAACTATTCACGCAACATCTTTAGGAGCACGCAATGTATACGTCCGTCTGACAATTTAGTGCAGTTCAGCAGTGCAGTGCAGTTTAGGGGGAACAAGTCTAAACCATAAATTGTCGATATTCTGTATGGAGGTTTTAATGTGAGCCGCTCGTGTTTCATACTAACTTGTCCATTTTAATAATATAATTTACACTTTATCACCTTGTTTTTTAGGGTTCCATAACTCTATCGGAAAAACGGAAATCTTATGGGATCACTTTGTTTCCCGTCCGTCCGTCTGTCTGTCTGTCTGTCAAGACCCTTTATCTCGAGAACGCGTGGAGGTATCGAGTTGAAATTAAAACTATATGTATATATACTCAGGTCTAGGGTCCCTTAAAGCTGTGAAAAAAAAAGAAAGCTTCTATGTTAACGTGAAAAAAGATACGGCCGTTTCTGTCGCCAAAAACGCACATTTCGTCACTCAAGGGAATCAAAGTGATAGAGTACTTCCCGATGACCTAGAACTATGAAATTTGGCAAGTACTACAAATACTTATAAAAATCTGAAATCGCCACATACTTACTACAAATACTAATAAAAATCTTAAAAAATATAGTCCTTTTCAAACATCAAATCCACCTTTTGTATGATATGTTTTCTTTTGTGCAATAAAGATTCATTAAATAAATAAATAGGTAAATCATATTTGGAGAACTTGGTTGCGTTAAGTTTGATTCAAATTCAAATTCGTTTATTGCAAGAACATAGTAATAAATTAGGTGATACTGGTATATACAGTGTTGCTTATGTTCTACCAAAAAGGCATACAAACCAAATAAAACAATATTCAAATACTTAATTGTTACATATTTCAATTTGTTACTTATGTCAAAAATAATTACTAAAACTCAGAATTTGCAGATTAAATTACATTAATTATTACATTATTTTTATAGGTATTTGCACCTCGTTTGTTTGCGGCGCCATACATTTCAGATGCAAACTTAACTCAACCAGGCCAATTAAGATGGGATAAGTGAAATTTTGTACGGAACCCTCGGTGCGCGAGTCAGAATCGCACCTGGCCGGTTTTTTTTTATTCAGACAAGTAATTTTATTACAGCGAAATCAATAGCAGTGGGTGACTAAATCATTAGATTAAAACAATATTATTGTTTTGCTAATCCACAATGTAATACGTGCTAGTCAGTTGACGACGAGGTTGGCGCAGTTTTAATGCATCTGCCTACTGAGCCAGCGGTCCTGGGTTCGAATCTCGGCAAGGGCAAATATTTGTGTGATGAACTCGAATATTTGTTCCTGGGTCATGGATGTTAGTTTATATCGTCGTCTACTATTGGTTAGTATAAGGCCAGGTCGAGTTGTGTACGATTGTCCCTTAATTATTTTGTTTACATTTTATATGATGAAATAAATAAATCTACTCCGTTTATAATTTACCTACTACCTGTTCCAAATGTTGCAAGGTGATGTTTTTATTATTCACATATATATGTAAAGTAAACATTCTGAACGATAGAAAGATTGAGATGGACGCTTCCATTTGATTTCGTCGCCAGAAATTAAAAGGTCTGATAATTTAATTTACGACGTTTACGACCATACAAAATAAATATTTTCAACATGCATTATACATATTATAAGCCTATACATATTATTATTTTATCGATATCGACTATTTTGATTTGATCACGCCCTGAACCTTTAGAATCATTAGATGCATACCGCTGGCAGAGCTTACATTACATTTTCTGGGTCGTTAAAATTAGACCCCGTGTTACAAGGATAGGGTTCAATTTTAAATGTTTTAAAATTGTAACATAAAACCTTGCGATATTTAGCCAGCGAGCGTTAATATCAAAAGTGACACTACTGAATTGACGGAAGTAGAAATCAATTTCTTGTCAATTCGAGGCTTTGTCGTACCGTACTTCACAAGGTCTCATTTGCCTTTTATTTTATTTCTATTTAAGTTATAATAAAAATAAAGACATTGTCTGATATGCATATAAGGACTAAAATTCTCGATACATTGATCGTAGTAGTGTATGACCACGTAATACGCACACATTAGCTCAGCCAATGTCAACTCACTTCTGTTTGTTGTAAAACCTTATTTTTATACGAATATAATTGTGTGCGTGTAAAATTCGGCTACAGCGGTGCTAGAACAAACTGCGCTGAATGCCATCTCCATATACTCCGTGTTTCAAACACATTGAATCTGTCAATACATTTTGACTACTTAGAGTAAATTGTCTCAGACTAATACAAGTGAGAAACAACCTCTCTGATTTGTCCGGATTTACTCTTAGAATTTCGGATGTACATACTTATATACGACGCATTTTCTTTTATTACCTATCCCATTCTAACAAAGAAGCAAGTCCTCGACTGTCCATTTCGTTCATATAAAGAGATCGCCTTACATATCATTCGAACTCCTTGACTGAATAAAGCCACACCCAATGATCATCGCGATGACAGATGTAACCTACATCTAACAGCAGTTTCGTGAGGTTTCAGTGGGACACTAAAAAGGACACTTTTAAAACTACATAATTAAGAAAGGAATAACTTACTGTTCGGTTGAACCATTCCCTGCACTTATTCAGCTTGCGCTCCGTCCAAAACAGTTGTGAAACCGCCAGCAAAACATGCGCGTCGTGCTCGCATTTTTTCAACGCATCCACCTGTAAAATATACTCATTTATATCATTTAATTTACTAGGGACGCGTTATGCTTGGATATTCAATGACAAATCGGATTGGCATTGGAATATACCAAAAAAAAAACAGTTTTTTAAATTAAAATCGTTAAGTTTAAGCCAATTTATTCAAGATAATTATTTCATCGGTCTCCGATTAATCGAGGTTTAATTTCAACAAAAGAGCGCTCATTCTACATGACATTAGGAAAGTGTAGGTATTTTGCGGTGATGTCACAATTTGACGTGACTTCGACTGGAAAACCAAGGACGAATGAAAGTCGAAATATTAAATATGAATAACTTTTCACAGGTCTCATATTGCGGTAAGAACATTATTTCCCAGAAACGGCTGATAAATAGGCTCTTTCTGTTAATGTGAAGATTCTTTGAAGATACTGGCTGGTGACGTCATAAAAATCAGTAGTCAACACACGATTCCTTTTTAGTTTTTGTTCAATTAAAAATAGTGTCCAAAAGTTAGTGGTAGTTCATTTGATTCCGCGAATTTTTGAATGTGTGTAGTGGTTTCAATGAGTCAATTTATGTTCACTATAGTCAAATACCGTATGGAGAATGTGTAAGTCGTATAGGTATAGTAGATATAGTATACACAATCGGCAATAAGCCTTAACAATTTTAGGTCGTTCTCATTCTATGGCCGTTAACGTTACAGATCAATGTCAGTTTTCATTAATTTATTTTGTAATGGTCCAACTTACGCTTTTGGTTTTCCTCTGCGGCCTCGACTCCATGAATATAGCGTCAGCCCATAGACGGCCAGCCGTCGGGCACTCTTGTAAAGCCTTCGCCATCACTGCGTTTGCTATTTCTGCGCTGCCATTTCTCCTTTCTAGACGCACGCTTTCTAACCTGAATGGAATGGAAAATAACAATGAATCAGTGATCTTTCGCGGCTCATCAACGACTGACGTGTCACATTTACATCTCATTTGGACAGCTCAGGATAGAGATTTCGAGAACGTTCTTCCCACATTCAAACGGGAAACGGTCTCGAGAACGGCACATCTCTAGCCTAGGATTAGATCAATTGACAGTTTTAACCTATTGAATTGAAAGTCAAGCGGTGAAGCAATTTTTTCTCGTATCACTATCCGGCCCGAGCGAGGGAAATCCTCATTTTCCCGGCCTCTGATGTAATGTACTATTTTACATTGTATTTATTAAAACTCCACAACGCTTACACGGTATCTTTTTGGATTCATAAATATTATGTTGCCTAACCTAGCAACTTACCATAACTCTGCATTCTTTGGATTTCTCAGTCTTGCTTTTTCTAACACCGATCTAGCTTTTGTTATGTGCTTTAGTTTTTCCTCAAGCCTCGATAATAATATCCACATGGGGACACTGGTTGCGCATTTCTTCAACTGAAACAAAGACTTAGTAATAAAAAAAATGTAAAATAAAAAAACTCGACCATTACATATGTATATGTATAACATAAATTGAGATTAATATTAAAATTCAACTGTTATTCATACTCATTCGATTAATATACTTATAATTACCTACTAAATGCTCTCTTAGGTACGTTACCTTCCATGTTCGTAGATGCATTATAATACTGGATGATAATTATAAATTAGTCGCATGAAAAGTCGACATTACCTATACCATTATGATTCTACATTGTACTGATATTACTCGGTGAAGGAAAACATCGTGAGGAAACCACCTAAGCCCAATAAGGCCTAGTTTCCCCTCTGGGTTGGAAGGTCAGATAGCAGTCGCTTCCGTAAAAACTAGTGCCTACGCCACATCTTGGGATTTAGGTAGCCGACCCCGATTGAGATTCATTCTCAAAAAATAGGACAAAGGCTAGGAGGATGATGATTGTACTGATATTACTGTACGTCACCCTAGGTTGTACGTGGGATTTACGGGGAGAAAATCTAACTTCCTGGCCAAGGCAAGACATAAAACTTTAGACAAACCACGGACGCATATTTATGGCCCTTACTTTCGGTTCGGGTCACAAACACCCGCAATCTGGGACATTCACTAATGGGGCTTCTAAACCATTATTTGCATCTTGCTCTAGCGTAGGGTGTCAGAGAAGGACGGCCATAGTTGCCACAAATTGCAGTAAAATATAGCTCGTTTAGAAGCCCCATTATTCACCGCCCTAAGTACGTAATGTATCTATTTTATACGAGCCTTGCGTTGAAGATCTCAAAGTTTGGTATGGTCGGACGTAAAAATATAGATTGAACCTTACTCGTCCCTTCATCATTTGCAGTTTGGCGTAATCACCGGAAGACCTTGGGCTTCTTAAGGCTTATTCTAGAAGTTTCTACGCCACCTCCAGGTTGTTAAAGACCCAGAAAGTATAGTTCCTATACTATTCTATGCAAGAACACTATATAAACTTACTCCTTGTGTATAAGTATTGTGCGCCTCATCATCCTTGCCCATTTGCTCCTCGATCTCTCCCTTCATCATGTGAAGCTTGGCGTAGTCGCCGAACACCTTGATGGCTTCTTCTAGAAGTTTCAGCGCCACGTCCATGTTGTTGAGGGCCCATTCAAGTTTAGCTGACTTTATCATTACCTGTTATACAAAGAAATACTAAGTTAAGTTCTATCATACTAATATTATGAAGGCGAAGCGTTGTGAGTATGTTTGTTGCTTCTTCACGGTCAAACGGGTGTATCAGATTTGATAAATTTTGGTAAGAAGGTCGACACTGGAAAAACGGACAGGCTATTTTTTATCCCAAAAAGATTTAGTCTTCCCGTGGGATAAGCCGGTAGAGTAAGATACAGAAGAGCTAAGTTCGAAGAGACGTAAAGTCCAAGAGAATGATTATTTACGTCCATATTAGTCCAAATGATCAATCCAAATGGGTCAGTAGGGAAAAAAACGAAAACTATAAGAGATAGGGAAATCTGTTCTTAGGAACCACGGCGTCAATTTTTAAATTTAATAGAAACTGCATTCAATTTTTTTTTAAATCTCGTAGATAACCGGGTATTAAACCTGGTTAAATTATGTAATAATCGCATATCGTATTGTAACGTTATAAACAGCGGTTTTGACCGGGTTATGTATGAAATGATGTATGAGATTTATAAAAAAATAATAATGCAGTTATAATTAATTCTAAAATCGACGCCATGGTTCCTAGATTTAGATTTATTTTTTTCATAATATAAAATGTCAATATAAATTACACGAAGTCAATTTACATGCACTTATACTATGGTCGTCATATATATTAATATTAACAGATAAAATGTGATGAAATTGATAGTAAAAACAGCGGAATTAATAATAAAACAGATTAAATAATTACATGTCAAAATTTTAAACAAACAGATAAAAATGTCAAAGTAGCTCATAAATGGACTGTCAAAATACAAGAAATAACACGATAAAAATAACAAAGTCAAATAAGGCAATAATTAGGAATAAGGTCAACAGTAACTTAGGTATTGTCAGTATATAATGTAATTAATTAATGTCATAATTAACAAAACTGGAGTATAAATAAAAACAATGTCAATTACAATACAAATATAAATTACGTTTCCATATACTCATTTACTGAGTATAATGGATTATCCAATAAAAAGTTTCTCAATTGTCGTTTAAAACTGTCGTCAGATGGGTCGGTTCGTAATTCCGCGGGTAGACGTTCATAGAACGTGGGACCGATGACGCGCGGGTTTTTACAGGCAAGCGCCAGGCGACGCGGAACTGTCCTGAGTCTTCCTGTGGATCTAATTTGTTTGCCCGATACCTCAACACGCGCAAACATTGGCAAATTATTTCTCACGTAACCTCAAACATGTAAAGTGAGTAGTGCGTCATGATGCGATACTTTATAAAGAGATCTCTGCAAGAATGTCTGGGTTCCACTCCAGCCAGTACCCGAAGTGCTCGTTTTTGGATTATAAGAACGCGTTTGGCATCGGTGGAATTACCCCAGATAATTGAACCATAGGACATTATTGAGTGGAAATGCGCAAAATATACAGTTTTTAATGCATTATTCGATATTAATGGTTTCAATTTTCTTAACGCAAAGACGGCACTACCCAACTTATCACACAGTTGGTCGACATGACACTTCCAGTTTAAGTTTGAGTCTATCATGAAGCCGAGAAACCTACATTCAGTGCATAATGGCATCGGGACGCTGGTAATACATGGGGGCACTGCGGTGTGGCGGCCCGAGAAAACCATGACATTGGACTTCGTTATGTTTAAGAGTAAACCGTTCGACGAGAACCACTTTTGGAGTTGCCCGCAAGCATCATGGATTTTATTGGCTAGCTGTTCGTACGTTTTTGCGCTAACTATGACTGTAGTGTCATCCGCGAAGAGCACCGACAGACCAGTCGTGATTGACGATTGCCTAAGATAAGAACAGATTTTCCTATCTCTTTTAGTTTGTGACTTCTCCCTACTGACCCATTTGGATTGATCACCCGGTATATACGTATATCTCGGCAATCGTGGTTCTTTTTTTTTTTTTTTTTTTTTCGCCACAGTCCTGATAGTGTTCAAAACGTCCCATATTTTATGTCAGTATCAGTAGCTAAGTTTGTTTGAACTCTAGCCGGTTATAGTAATTACACGATGCGTAAAATTTTTTGGTGGTTTACGGGTAAAGCAATTGTATCTGTCCAATAAATTTTAATGTTACAAATATCAAATTCAAAAACTTACCCTAGGCGTTGGCGCCGACGCTCTTGCCTTGGCAAGCAGCCGTCTCGCTCTATCGTACTCTTTGTTCTCGCTCTCCAATTTAACGGCAGCGAGCCAGATCTCTTCGGAGTTGGGGTTGGCTTGGAAAGCGAGCGACAGGATACCACGCGCCGCTGGGACGTCACCTGTAAACAAACAAATTAGGCGATGATTTCGAATACAAGTACTAAAGAATGCAATACTTCCAGAAATAATTGTAATTCATCCTTCTTCGTTCAATTGGATTATCGATACGGAATCATCCTAAAAAATATTTTTGGACTTATATAATAAGCCTTGGAACTAAATTATGAGAGATATCTTATGAGAGGGACACTGACTTCTTCTATAACACAGGTTTTCACCTAGCTCAGAAGGCATCCCTGCCTTCTGAGCTAGGTGAAAACCTGTGTTATAGAAACCTGCTACTGATTGTTTTTATTCTTTTTGTAAATCAATTATCTTTATCTTATCTTTAATTTCATCTTTTCTTATCATCATACTCCAAAATTCAAACGTGTTTATACTTTTACATTTGAATTTTGGAGTAATAGTATAAGGCTTGTTTCTTATCTAACCTTTACACCATCTATGTCGTTATGAAAGCTTAAAAAACCTGGTAAAGTTCTGGAGCACGAGTAAATTCAGTACAGTCTGTTGAACAAATAAAGAAAAGTTCTTACCAGCCAGCCACTTGGACTTGGCCCCCATAAGCCACAGAACCTCCGACTTTGGACAATGTGCCACAGCTCTCTGTAGTAACGCATCCAAGTTTCCTCTGGTTCTATGCTGTATCTCCAAATACAGCCTAGAACCCTTTAGAATGAATTATCGATAATGAACAAAAGAAGTAAGGAAATGTTCTTACCAGCCAGCCATTTGGACTTGGCCCCCATAAGCCACAGAACCTCCGACTTCGGACAATGTGCCACAGCCCTCTGTAGCAACGCCTCCAAGTTTCCTCTGGTTCTATGCTGTATCTCCAAATACAGCCTAGAACCCTTTAGAAAGAATTATCGATAATGAACAAAAGAAGTAAGGAAGTATTCTTACCAGCCAGCCATTTGGACTTGGCCCCCATAAGCCATAGAACCTCCGACTTTGGACAATGTGCCACAGCTCTCTGTAGTAACGCATCCAAGTTTCCTCTGGTTCAATGCTGTATCTCCAAATACAGCCTAGAACCCTTTAGAAGGAATTATCCATAGTGAACAAAAGAAGTAAGGAAATGTTCTTACCAGCCAGCCATTTGGACTTGGCCCCCATAAGCCACAGAACCTCCGACTTTGGACAATGTGCCACAGCTCTCTGTAGTAACGCATCCAAGAATCTTTTGGTTCTATGATGTATCTCAAAATGCAGCCTAGAACCCTTTAGAAGGAATTATCGATAGTGAACAAAAGAAGTAAGGAAATGTTCTTACCAGCCAGCCATTTGGACTTGGCCCCCATAAGCCACAGAACCTCCGACTTCGGACAATGTGCCACAGCCCTCTGTAGCAACGCAACCAAGTTTCCTCTGGTTCTATGCTGTATCACCAAATACAGCCTAGAACCCTTTAGAAGGAATTATCGATAATGAACAAAAGAAGTAAGGAAGTATTCTTACCAGCCAGCCATTTGGACTTGGCCCCCATAAGCCACAGAACCTCTGACTTCGGACAATGTGCCACAGCCCTCTGTAGCAACGCCTCCAAGTTTCCTCTGGTTCTATGCTGTATCTCCAAATACAGCCTAGAACCCTTTAGAAGGAATTATCGATAATGAACAAAAGTAAGGAAATGTTCTTACCAGCCAGCCATTTGGACTTGGCCCCCATAAGCCACAGAACCTCCGACTTCGGACAATGTGCCACAGCCCTCTGTAGCAACGCCTCCAAACTCGCTCTGGTGCCATGCTGTTTCTCCAAGTATGCCGCTCGCAGCCAGATCGACTTCTTTGAGGGGAACACGGAGAGCGCGTAGCCGTAGACTGCGCGGGCGCATTCGTAGGCGCCTTCGTTTGCGCACTGGAAATATGATACGTTATTGCGGATGCCATTAAGTAAATAAATAAATATCGGACAACCTCACACAAATCGACCTAGTCCCAAATTAAGCTCAAGAAGGCTTGTGTTATGGGTACTAGACGACGATATACGTACTTATATAGATAAATATATACTTAAATACATAGAACAACCATGACCCAAGCACAAATATTCGAGTTTATCACACAAATATTTGCCCTGGCCGGGATTCAAACCCGGGACCGCCGGCTCAGTAGGCAGGTGTCTACAAACCGAGCCAAACGCGTCGTCAACATTAAGTAAGCGTTTCAAACATTGATACAAAGATCAAAGCACACACGCTGGACCAGTAATTCACAGGTACCGGGTTCGATTCCTGGTCTTCCGCCGGGTTACGCATTTCATTTTCTCTTGCTTTGATATTTGTATCAATGGTTTAATATTCAAATAGTGGTGTGCATTAAAAAATAATGAGACATTATTTTATATTTCGTAAATCCATACTAATCCATACTAATATTATAAATGCGAAAGTGTGTCTATCTGTCTGTTACCTCTTAACACTTAAACCGCTGAATCGATTTTGATGAAATTTGGCATGGAGATAGTTTAAGATTCGAGGAAGGACATAGGATAGTTTTCATCCTGGAAATTATCCCTAAAAAGATTGAAAAGTGAGTAAGTAATTTATGATGACATTGATGACCCTGTAGGAAAGGCCATGCCAGGATAAGCTAAGTGAATCTGCCCCAGATTCACTTAACTTATCCCGGCATGGCCTTTAAGACCAAAAGCACAATTGCTCTTACATTTGCTTAGGCGCTTTTAATAATCCCTTTTATTAATTAAGGTGATTAGGTGGATATCTATCGTGTTGTACGAGGTTGCTTCCATACGTAGTCGCTGGAAAAAGCTAGTTTATAATATAAGTAAGCGTTTCACGGGGACTATGTGTTTTGATGGCCGAGCAAAATGCGAGGTCAGTCAATAATAAGAGGATAACATTTGCGATTGAATCAAGTATAATTTATTACATTTAAAATGTTCTTACATCTTAACAAAAATAAGAATATATCGGTAGGACGTCCAAAGATAGTAATGTAATATAAACGAATATTTTGCGAAACAAGATATTAAATGAGATAATAATATTAAATAACAAAGTTAATAATAAGAATATGTATTTAGTTAGAGACTTACCGCATCTGCATCTTCCATCCAAGTGTGCTTCTGATCTTCTTGTTCAATACCTTGTCCGATGACAGATCGGATAATCGCCTGAAAAAAGAACATAATTTATACTTTAACCTTTTACAAATAAAGTATACCAAAATACAACTTCTAAAAAAATTCATTATAAAATGTTCAGCAGTAAATTTTAATGCGCAAGTTATATTTCAAATGTCCACAAATATACAGTTAATGGGGCCATAAAAAGGTAACGATCTCAGATTTTAATTGGTTTAAATTTAGGCAAGGTACATGTACATAAAATTAAGTAAGATGAGACAGTCTTAAAATAAATTAAAAAGCCACCCCATACGTGTGTGTGTGTGTGTACACGTGTGTGTGTGCATGAGTGTATACATGGGTTTATAAATTATAAATAATAATATATAAGCATCTATCATATCTACGAGTATCGTACGCAACTCCACGCTACCACGTCATTAACAACGATAATGATAGTTCACCTGGCAAGTGTGAACGGCGCCGGACTTCTCAGCTTCCATCGCCTCTTTGAACCAGTGTTCGCGGTTGATCTCCACTCCATTGGTATTGAGAGATGTGATCGCTCTGTCTATGATTTTTTCCACCATGTGTTGGTTGCCTGTACAAAAATATTTTTGGATATTTGTCATAAACAAAATAATGAGTAAAAATATAAAATCGTATCAATGCCAGTTTTATTACAGCAGTATCGAAATTCACTATTGCAGCTTAAGGCGATATTGTCCGGCCCTACGGCGGAATTGAGGGGGTGAGGTGCGCGGCAAGACGCGGAGCGCCGCCCGCGCGCCCCGACCCCGCTCGCCGAGTTCGCTAACGCGAAATTGCGATGACAATGTACACTGTAGAGGGGTGTCACAATACAATGATATCAGTCGGCAGTTTTTTAAGTTGCCGGTGCAAAGCGGGTTATAATTTATGTTCAAAGTGAAATGCGAATTCTTGCTATAGAAGTACTAAATATTATTTTTCGTTTTAACTAAATGTTTGTTTTAACTTAATTTATTTTTTATAGTTTTTACTTGCGACTGTGTTCTGTGGAGGAATTACGGAATAAGTATCCCACCAAAAACATAACATGTAAAAAATTGCAAGTCTCGCATCGCAACCTTCTACCGCTAAAAGTTGTGAGATTACAATATAAAACCAAGTTGGTTAATTTATTCAGTCCCTATCAGAGTGACCCCCCGCCTATATGACAACTTTGACATACATTTTCACCGGGTTACATAACTAAAAACATATTACCATGACCGTTGTAGTGTTTGCATTAATATTACACATCTTTATCTTTATAATAAATGTAATGACTTGGCCATCGCACAGCAACATACAGTGCGACACAAAAGAGTAGAAAATAAATGAGGGCGCCAGTTCCTTCGCAACTGTCACATTTTTGACGTAAAGTGCTTGAATATGGTAACAATTTTGTATGAAAAATTGTAGTTCCTTTATCATCCGTTTTCTACTCTTTTGTGTCGCACTGTAAGTACATAGAAACACGAGTAAATCTCCTTTTAAAGTGATTATTATATTTTTAGCTTTATCTAATAGTTTACAATTTAGATAGTTTGGCCATTTCGTTCGGTGTTGAGCTCTGCTCCCCCCGTTTTTTTCAGCTGTTTTTACCATCTCATCTTCCTCTATTATCTTCTGTCGTCCACTTTTGCCCGTGTGGCCAGGTCCATCTTTTATCTTAGTAAGGACGGCCAAGATGAAACAATGAGTAGGAATTTACGCATATAAATTAAGCGTGACATTTAAAGCGTTAATGATATTTGGTAGATGTTTTCATTATATCTAGAGTATATTACCGTGTGCGATTGCCAAGTCCTTAAATTTTATTATAAAGATAAAAATGTTTAATACATTACATTATTAATGCGGACACTAAAACGGTTATGGCAATATGTTTTTAGTTATGTAATTCTGTGAAAATGTATGTCAATGTTATAATATAGGCCGGGGGTCACTTAATAAATAAATTAACCGACTTGGTGTTATATTGTATCACAATTTTTTGCGGTAGATGGTTGCGAGACTTGCATGCATGTTATGTTTTTGATGGGATCTCATTTTTTTTAAGTGGTCCTCCTTTTTTTGACAAGCCAAGACGGTAAATACTTCTTATTCTATTATACTCTGCAGTTGCGGAGTCGACGTGAACTAGATGTAAACCGCACAGACTTGTCATTTCCTCTTATGATCCATAATGATCTGTCTCAAAATCCGTCATGATCCATATTGATCACTCTCATGATCCATAACGATCTCATGGTAAATAATGACTTAGCGGAGGCACTGTCGTGCCCCTAGATCCTTCTCATGATCCCTCTTAGCATCCATAATGATCTGTCTCTTGATTCCTCTCATGATCACTCTCATGATCCATAATGACCCATCATCACCACAAGGATTGTCATCACAATCATCGTCATTATTCATCATCAGTCATCACCATGACCATTACCATCTGAATCAACACCGCCATCATCATTCCTAATCACCATCATCGTCATGACCATCATTATCATCAGAATCATCAACAACAACACAATCATCAACAACACCACCACTATCATCATCATCATAAGCATGACTCACAACACCACCATCATCATTATCATCATTACTATCACCAACAGCATCATTATTTGACGAGTCATCATTATTGTTCTACCTATGCCTGTGCACACGACCATTTCAAAATTATCTACGCAGAAAAAACGATTCCAACTCACTGCCCCTGCGGGGTGAGGTAACTCAATTCGGCACGGGGGTGTGCGTGTTCATTCTGTATGTATAAATTCTGTGCCTGAGGTTTTAGTATCTAAACCGAAGGTTATATGAGCCGCAAAATCAACTTTGTAATCGAGTATTTTTTATAGGGTTCATAAGGAAATACAAATTGTCCTATGCAGGTCGCATAACTGTACACTAAACAGTAATAGAGTTCAAAATTTCAAGCTTGTGTGTCTGCTGGAAATATCTTAGAATTCGTATGATCGTGTGTAAATGAGTCAGTGAATTAGTGAGTGACAAAATTAAGGAACTTTGACTCGCAATAATTCTTAACTTACTAGTTCAAATACTTCAAATTGAATGTAACTTGGAATATGCCTAGGTTATACTATGCCCACCTAGTTACTGAAAATTCAGGCTTCTAGCTTTGTTCACGACGAAATACAGGGGGTTTGAAAATGGTCTGAATGGCTTCGAAAAAAGGAAAAGGATGTTGCGGTGTGCCGGTAAGCGCGTTTTCTCGAGTTTGGAGGGGGCAATGGCGTGCCTCTAGATACAATTAATAAAATTATTTGTTTTTTTAGATACTTTTAAATGTGAAATAATCTCAAAGGTGCTATCATACATAAACAGACTGCGCTAAACACATTACCCTCCTTTGCGTCGCGCTGTCGGGTAAAAATATACTGCATACCTTACCTAGGAGTCGATTGTTGCTAAAGGCCTTAAGAAAGAACAAGTACTGAGGAGCATTTGTAAAGTACAGTGTTTTTACTTACCTATATCTAGGTTACATAACATACATAATCATGCCTTTTCCCCAGGCAGGGACTTAAAGTACTGATATATGTTAACTGTGTACTAAATCCATGTTCCAAGTTTGACAAGAGACATAAGTCAGAATACGCAAAAAAACTTAATTCAGATGAAAAATATTTGTGGTAATAAGTTCGTAAGTCAATTTGACACTTAGTGCTTTGAGCAATGAGTTCTTTTGTAGGAAGTAATTATGTTGTTTTAAATTATGAATAAAGCGTTATTAGCATATACTTGAATATGTCAACCGTGCCACTTTTTGGCATTCCTTGCTCGAGCATTGTCTTTTTTTATTCGTTTTATAATATGAAAAGCTTTTTGTTTACGTTGTGCTGCTTTATTTCTCATTTTTTTGTAACAATAATTCGTAAATGCGATCACGTGGTCGCGCGGAACAAATTGACACAGGTCCATCCCCTTCAAGCGCCGAAGCGCGACTGAAATGGCACCGCGAGCTATCGCCCTCATAGTTTTAGTAGATATTTCGTTCTAGTGATTAAATAAATAATTTTATTCAGAAAATCCCATCCACTTCAACTAGATAATGTTAGTATCTATACATTTACGCAAAAAACGGGTAAAAAAGGTTCGTATTTTAGCTATTCTATAGAAAAGATATTACGAATAGAGGTAACTTTGGGATCGTTTTCTATCGACCGAAATTTTTCCAATCATGTTGCTGAACACGATTTCATATTCAGAAGATCCTTAAGTATGATATTTATGTTTTTCATAATCTTCAAACACTGATTAAACGTCTACGACGAGTCTGAAAATGAGTGAGTTCGGCGTCTACTGGGAAAAGCCCGCCTTAAGTCACATTTATTTGGGTGGGTTTCAAAATATGTCAAAAAGAGCACTGCATCAACAGAGTTTTGGTTTGGATTTACAATCATTCGATTACAGTCTTACATAAATCACATGAAGTTCAACCAAATACATTAAAGTAAATTCCTTTAATACTATGAAAAATAAGATCAAGCGGTCCAATTTTCTAAAATTGCTAGGCCAAAATGGCATACATAAACATTGTACATAAGAAAGTTGAAGCTGTAAGGCTATGCGGACGGTCGTCCACACGGACGCATGAATCAGTGTGTAGTACAGACAGCAGCAAAAGTAGCTTATCATTATATCCACGTAAGGCCCAAGGCAGTTTACGTGTTACTAAAATTAGACCCATACTGTCATTTTAAGAATGTTTAAAATGGCTTTGGAATTTGTACATTGTATTGTACAGTGGGCCTTACGAGGATAACACACTCACAATGGTCTGTACAACACGATAATAGAGTCCGTGTGCATATAAATTTTTAGCACCTTACATGCGTAGCAATTGTTGCTGCTGACTGTATCATGCGGTTTTTGTATAACATTCTACAGTACAAATTAAAAACCGCAGTTCACACTTCGCAGGAGGCGTCAGTGTGATCCTAAAGCCTAATCTTTGCATGGTTTTAAGCATAATAATTCTCTTACCATGAGCCTCTTCTAGCTTAGCAGCGGTCACCCAAATCTGCCGGTCAGTAGGAATGTTCTCTCTGGCCTTATTGAGCACTTTCCTGGCGTTCTCATACGTCTCCAGCCGAGCCAAGGCCAACCAGAGCTCCACGCTGGTCGGGCAACACTCCACGGCCCGGGATAGTAGGATGCGGGCGTCTTCAGGGTTCTCTAGTTCTACTGCCGCTTTCCAGAGACGGACCGAGTTGGGTATGTGCTCTAGGGCTTTGCGGTAGACTCGTCGTTTCGCCTATTAAAAGAAATATATTTTCACAATTAAATTATTTCTGAACTAGCGCGGTGTTACCCGCTCATCCCACGGGAACACTTAATTTATTCGGGATGAAAAGTATCCTACGTCCTTTCCCGGGTCTCAAACTATCTCCATACCAAATTTCATCTCAGTTGGTTCAGCGGTTTAAGCGTGTAGAGGTAACAGGCAGACAGACACACTTTCGCATTTATAATATTAGTATGGATAGTATGGATGAGAGTGCACGCCAATCGATAGATCCACGATAGATGGAATCAAGCGTTAGTATTATAACGGATTGGTTTCTACTATATTATTAGTGTTTCGGTATTAGTTAGGGCTTACATCGAATTAGGCTTACTTCCCAACATGCCTTATTATTAGGGTTAGGATTTCGGTCGAAACCGTGTTTCAAAAATCCACCTCGTTGCTAATTGTGAACAATTTCAAAGTCAAAGTTTAAAAATATACTGTTACTTAACCACGGTTATCCGTGGTTTAAAAATCCTCGTAGACGCTATTGTAAAAAAATCTAAGTCAAAGTAGTTTAGTAACAATATCCCAATCCCAACCCTACTTATTATTGAATACGTAGATCGGTCGTCGCCCCCATCCAATTGCTTCCGCGATCCTAACCATAAACTAGGTCCATTCTGGTGCTCGGTCGCCGTTCAAGAACCTATCTGCTCCAACAGCCATCCGTTCTACGAGCTATGTGTCCCACCCACAGCCACTTAACTTTGGCGACTGTCTGAACTATATAAACCTTGGTTCTATTGCGGATCTCTTAATTTCAAAAAGGCCTTACGAACAGAAACATTAACAAAGTCGCACCTTGGCCTCTTGTTCTAAGTCTGCCGCCTTCACCCAGATTCTGACACTGTGCGGTAGATTCCTTGCAGCATGCGCTATCACAGCACGAGCGGTGTCTCTAGGTTGTAATCTAGCCGCCTCAAGCCATAGCTCTTCACTACTCGGGTTCACTTCGCAGCCCTTCATTATAAGGTTACGCGCTGATTGTACTTTTCCTATAAAAAAAAATGTTGCTTCATGAAAAATCGGACGTACAAAAATTACGCCACGGACGGTGCGTTTAGGCAGTGACACGTCGTATACGTATCATTTCTAACGCACGCTCTCCACATCGCTACTCGAAAGTCGTTGAGGCACCGTAAACGCAGTCAAATGCATGTATAAAACGTGATACAAACGTCACGGGTTCATTACTTTTCATATATTTGACTACTTAAACACATCACGGTATTTCGAATAGATGAATAGACGTTTAGCTTCATTAGTCCATTACATTCTGTTAACATATCATTATTCAAATAACTTTAAAAGCATTTTTTTGTTTTATTTTAAAAGCACAAACATAATTCACAGATTAATGATAAAAATTATGAAATACAACTTACCAGTAACTTCTTCCAAACGAGCACTAGCAATCCAAGCAGGCGGGTGATTTGGGTTTGTCTCTCGCACAGACTTCAACAACAACCTAGCCTTCTTTATATCATTGATGTCACCACCATACGTAGGTATCATGGATTGTAAGTCTGTAAGGTAACCTTTAGGATCTACCACTGTTTGTCCGGTGACCGAGTCGGAGACTTGGGACAGTTTTACTGTCATGAGAGTGTTTCTGGCTTGACCAATCTTTCGTAAATCCAGGTCACCTGGAATAGACACAAACCAATGAAAAATATTGACTTTCAACTTTCAATCTCTTTTAACACATTTATCGTGAAATTATGTGTGAAAAATATAACGTGGTCTGCAATGTCTGCACTGCAATGTTAGCAGGACTAGAACCCGCGACCCTACGTTAACGTAGTGCTCTCCCAACTGAGATATCACATTCACACTCACAACAACTCTTTGATCAATAATTCTATGCTACTGGGTAAATCAAATAGCGTTCCAACCGCGCTGTTCTAGCGTCATTCCTATTTCAAGATTATTACCACAGAAGAGCCAGTGGTTTTAATTATGACCTAACTAGGATCGCACTTCGGAGTGGCTTCGGGGTACATCGTCATCTAATGGACTTTCAATACAATATATATAATCATCTATTCTATTTTAACAATATTTGCAGAAATGGGAATGACGAAAAAAAAACGCCCTACAAACGCTATTTATTCACCTTACCAGAGCGCCATCTACATGTTTCTAAAATTCGCATTAGCATTGTGCATTTACACGCACGATCCCCAGTTCCCATTGATTAGCAGCAAGTGATACAAGAACTACAAGGACTGCGCGAGAGATGGTGCTATTCTCAATCCTGTAATAGAATCTTTTATTGATTCTGTGTCTATACTTATAAAAATAAAAATTTGGCATTTCCACATGAAAAACAGATTGGATAAAAAATTGTTTGCAGAAGATTTTGTTGTTTCTCATAAATAATTTATAAACAATCATGGAGCAAATAAAACTAACCAGAAGGAGTCAACATTCCCGGTGTCATAACTCCAGGCATCATAGAAGCCAGCCCAGACCCTGGATCAATTGATGAAGAAGACTCCCCTCCCAGATTCCTGGATAGTACACTGTCTGGCAGCGGAGTAAACTTCTCTGCTCGAGGGTTGCGTTGCTTCCTGTTGCGGGCATCACCAACTTCAGGTATTGCGGCCCATTCATCTTCCGACACTGTTTTTAACTCTCGTTTTAAATCGGAGAACTGCTGCTGGATTTTCGGTCTGTAAAGAAGCTTGTTGATAGTTGGTATTTCAAAAATAATTAAATTAAATGATAAAAAATTTACTTTATTAAGGAAGACTAAGACAAGCTATAGTAGCTTTCTATAAGCACTCAACAATTACACACTTAATATATTCACTATCAGGAAACTGCACTGTGGGCCCCATACTCATAAAGCTAATTATCGCTACATAATGACAACGTGGTTGGCTCAGTTTGTTGTGCAGCCTCTTACTGACCCCTCGGTTCAGGTTTTGAATCCTGGCAAGGGCAAATATTTATGTGATGAACTCAAATATTTGTTCTTGGGACATGAATGTTATTATTTAGTAGTATTTATATATTATGTATATTGTCCTCTAGTACCCATAGTACAAGCATTGCTTAGTTAGGGACTAAGTTGATTTGTGTAAGATTGTACCTTAATATTTATTTACTTATTTTATTTATTCAAACTTTATTGCACAAAACAAAAGTCAGTACAAATGGCGGACTTAATGCCAAATGGCATTCTCTACCAGTCAACCATAGGGCCAAACAGAGATACTAGAAGTGGGTGCAAATCAGAAATCTGATGGTACAGAGAGGATCTAGAGTACAAGTAAATACAAAATATTATATTACTGTTTATACAAAAATACATATACCTACATTTACACACTATAATCTATACATATAAACGGACAAGTCCTGACTGACTGACTGACTGACTGACTGACTCACTCATCAACGTAGAGCCGAAACTACTGAACCTAGGAACTTCAAATTTCTAGAATAGATCAAGTATACGATGCAAGCAAGCACTAAGAAGGGATTTTTCAAAACTCATCCCTTAAGGGTGTCAAATCGGGGTTGAAAGTTTGTATGGAACTTACGTAATTTTTGAGTTAGAGTAATAAAACTTTATGCATAGATTCTTGATCTAAAAACAAGAAAACTACTTTCAGGATTTTTGAAAAATCATCCTTTAAACGGGTTAAATAGGAGGTGAAAGTTTGTATGAGGAACTGGGAATTCTTTGAGTAAGAGTGGTAATATTTCGTGTACAGCTTTTTCTATACAAAGTAAGAAAACAAGTTTCTGCATTTTTGGAAATTCATCCCCGAAAGGGGTTAAATGCACAGTGAAGCTTTGTAAGAAAAACGTGGTCTGTTTGAGTAAGGGGTGCATTCTTTTGCATGCAGACTGATCATCAAAAACTGAAAACATGTATTTCAGCGTTTTTGAAAATTCAACCCCTGATGGGGTAAACAGGGAGGTGAAAGTTTCCATGAAGAGGTTGGGATTCTTTGAGTAGAAGTGGTAATATTTCGTGGACAAGTTCTTATTTGCAAGGTAAGAAAACAAGTTTCAGCATTTTTGGAAATTCATCTCCGAAAGGGGTTAAATGGATAGTGGAACTTTCTTGAGAAACGGGACTTTTTTGAGTAAGAGGTGCATTCTTTTGCGTGTAGACTCTTCATCAAAAACTGTGAATATTGATTTCAGCGTTTTTAAAAGTTCAACCCCTAATGGGGTAAAGTGGGAGGTGACAATTTGTATAGAACATGGGTTCTTTGAGTGGGAGTGGTAATATTTCGTGTATAGGTGTTTCTATGCAAAATAAGAAGACAAGTTTCAGCATTATCGGAAATTGACCTCCGAAAGGGTTAAATGGACAGTGAAACTTTATTTGAAAATCAGCGTTTCAGAAAATTCAACCCCCTTAGGGTAAAGAGGGAGGTGAGTTTCAATGAAGACCTTGAGGTTCCAAATTTGCTACTTAGTACGTTTTATCATAGTTCGTACAGCACCCTCTGTGCGCGAGTCCGACTCGCACTTGACCGGCTATTTGTATTAACTGAGAATACTGATTTTAACGTTAGAGGAAATTCCTATCCTTAAGGAGATTAAACTTTTGACTATGATTTTGTTCGGTTCATCGGAAAATGAATTGTCCCATGTGTGTATACACACGACGTGATCTAGAAATATATAAATCTACTACCCTAAAATTTATGTACATATGCGCACAGATTTCTATTAGTTGTATTATTTTAAGAAACAATAAAACGGGTAGAAAGTTTCACAGATAATGTTTCCAGAACCTGTGCGAGCGAAGCCGCGGGCAAAAGCTAGTATAATATATACATATACATTTACTTATTTATTTATAAAACATTTTCCCATTCAAAGGCTACAAAATGTTGATACTGAAAGTGTTAAATAATTGCCATCCCAAATTTAAACTGGTGATATCAACAATACACACATAGAGGAGATAAATTTCGAACTTGTCTCAGAAAGTACAGTCAGCAATAAAATTGTCTCAAAAACTTATTAATAAAATAAATAAATGAATAAATATTAAGGGACAATCATACACAAATCAACCTAGTCCCAAACTAAGCAAAGCTTGTACTATGGGTACTAGATGACGATATACATAATATATAAATACATATATATATAGATAACATCCATGACCCAAGAACAAATATTTGCACAAATATTTGCCCCGGCCAGGATTCGAACCCGGGACCGCCGACTCAGTAGGCAGGTGTCTACAAACCGAGCCAAACGCGTCGTCAAATAAAAAATCCATTTTTACCTTTCCTGACGATATCTTTCCAAGTCTTCTTTGAGACGTTTTTCTCTATACTCCTTTCGTTTTTCATCCATTCTTTTATCAATTGATTCATAAATGGCATCAGCCTCAGCATCATCTTTGTCATAAGGGTCCTGAAATATGAGAAAAAAAGTTATATTTACCTTTATTTACTTTAGTTACCTGTTATTATTTATTTATCGTATGGCACTTATATTAGTCACTGGATAAAAAACTTAAACTAGAGATTGAGGTTAGCCTTCTTCAGATACCCAATGGCCCCTTCGCTGAGGATTGCGAGGTCTTCAGCCTGTCCGTTAAATTTGGTGATCGGGCATTCCAGCACCATGTGTTCCACCGTCTGCTCGGGGGCGCCGCATGCACACTGAGGGGAGTCACACCAGCCCCATTTGTACCAGTGGTGGGCACAGTTACCAACGCCTGTTCTAATGCGGTTCAGTTGGCTCCAGATCTTTCGCGGTTGGTCAAAGCCAGGCGGGCGCGTCCTTGGGTTGTGTGAGAAAAATTGGTCACTTATGGGTTGTTCGTCATCCCACTCGGTCGACCATGAGTCCAGTATGTTCCACTCGCTGTTAAAATTTAACATACTAAGGGCCGGTGGGTTACGGGACTTTAGTCGTTTTTCTCCGAAATTGGTGAGATCTTCATGTATAGGCAACGTGGGCTGGCATTTCGTTTTGGTTGCTTCTCGGACCTGTTATTTAAAAAAGGAAAAGGGGAAGACCGAGAAGGACATATATGGAGCAAATAAAGGAAAAAATAAATGTTTCATTGTATAAAGATGTAAAAGAGAAGGCGGAATGTAGAATAAGCTGGAAATTACTCCACCGACAAGAGCTTAGCTCTTAAATATATGATGATGACCTGTTATTTGTAGTTTTGATTCTACTCTCTTATGGCACAAGTTTACATTTATAAATAAGCGCATACATAGTAAGTTTACACACTATGTGTAAGTACTACTATTATGCCGCCTGTTGTTAACTCTGTTTATTTATTTTTTTACTGTATATCTCTTATGTTTTGTATCCCTGTGTTGAGGTGTGCAATAAAGTGGATTTGTTATGGTTATACTAATAAGACAGATCGGAAAATCGCAGTATTGTGAAATTACCTTTGAGAAGAGAGAACCACTGTAACCTGAAAATTCATCATAGTTGGAGTCATTCAAGTCTTCATCGTCATCTTCTTCCTCGTTTTTCTTGCGTTTCGCTGCGGGTGGTGCGTGACGATCATCGCTAGACAATAAATCGAAGTTAAAGTATACATTCTGAGAATGAAATAATATGAGGAAGTTTGTTTATACTTACGATACATCGTTGGCATCTCGGGCAGGACCAATATCAGACCGAGTAGTAAAACCAGTAGCTCTGAAATGTATAGTATTCGTTACAGTTACTTGTAATACATAGATAATAACAAAAATCTTACAAAATGCTATGAAATGCGTACCCTCTTCCAACTCCAGCAACATAACCTAAAGGAGCTGGGATTCCAAGGAAATGCTTTTTGTTCTTATTAACAAACGCTTGTGGAGGCACTGACATTTTTTACGAATCCACTATATTTTCTTTTAAATAGACCCTTTTCCCACTTTAATAGCGAAAATAATAAAATCTTGTTGTCGCTACTTGACTTGACATTAACTGATATTATTACTATACGAAAATATTTAGTTGCGTTTATATTTTTTCATCTGGTATTAGTATTTGTTCTGAAATATAATAATATTGTTACTGATCGGTCTTAAGTTATATTTTTATATTTTTCTCGAACAATATTTGTGTTACAAAAGATAATCAATGTATTGGAAAAATAATAAACTAGTTACACTGTAAATTTTGTTTTGTAAAGAGCAGTCTACTTATTTTCTTCAACACAGCTATACAACTTTTACTCTGGTATTTGAACATAGCGTAATAAGATACTTTAATACGCAATTTTACTGAAAACAGTGATGGCAAAAAATTGATTTTTACAAAAGTTATTTCATACGTTATGGGTATTTAAATTCCAAATAATAATGAAAAACACTGCGTATCGTATTGTAGAGAATTATACTGAAGCTCCTCATTTTTTTATGATAAAATAGGCACGAGTGCTCGTCTACTTAAAAACAGTCTACAACTCTCTCTGCATAAAGAACCTTATGTAAAAAAAAATACAGTTGCTAAGCAACGGTCTTATGGGTTGTTTGTTAATTTGTTTTATGGTTTTCCCCAAATAGTGGTGATTTTCTTTTCAGGGATTTCCTTTCTGTAACTTACTGGGACCATTTCACCATTATAAAACCTATATAATGGCACAAAGTTCTGTATCCGTTCAAGAACCACATTCTAACGATAACAGTTTGTCTACCAAAGAGTTTTTACAAAATGAAAAGTCTTGCGAGGCTTTTAAAGATAGTGACGAGGAAATCAAGATGTTATTATGTGAAATTAACAAACTGTCTGGTGGCAACAACAATAACAGTCTCCTGTCGGGAGATATGGATGATGTTGATTTAATTTTAAAAAGGGCTGAAGTTATTGCATTTGAGACCGAAACTCTTTTAAAAAGCAGTCCTATAAATTCAGTTCTGAATGCATCACCAGAATCCAATAATAATAATAGTAAAATACCTGAAATAAAAGTCAGTAAACCAGGAGATTACGAAACCAAGAATGAAAATAAAACTCCAGTTCACAAGGTAAGTCTTTATTTATTTTGGTGTCAATTTATCCCCAAACTTTCTTTAAGTCTTTCTTTACGCACTACATAAATTGTTCATGAAATCACTCGCAGGATTCTTAAATAAGCTATAAAATATAATAAATAATTCAATACTTCCTAAAGAATAATGTTGTACAATAAAAATTTGTCTCACAAAATTGGCCAGCTCTTAAAACTGCCAATATTATTTTATCAAAACATCTAAGGTTCACTATGGCATTAACCTTCAGTGCTTAAATAATGTTCTATATTTACTTAAATAAAAGGCTCAATAAAGCCATACAAAAGGCACAAAATACATAATTAACTTGAATGTATTATCTTCATGAGCGCTCTAAGTCCTGCCATAGATTCCTTAGCAACGGGATCAATGTACGAAGTAGGTAGGATGAAGCCGTATCGCCCCTTGTCACTCAGTTCAATGGTGTAGCTGTATTTGATGCCTTGCGCCTTAGCCCAGTCATCAGAACCACCCGATGCTGGGTATAGAAGGCCACTTGATGATCCCACCGAATACTTGGATCCACCTGTTTCTTGGATGGCCTGTAAAAGTTAAATAATGATTTATTCCTTTTTTAATGGCATATAGATGGTCTTTTTACTATTTAGCCACCAAATATGGTGTTCCATCGTCTTGAAAGGACATTATTTATAAAGAGTATTTCTTTTTTCTTGCAGTGAGATGTTGTAAATGAAACAGATTGTATATAGTAAATTAACATGTTCACTGTTCAATCTAAGTAGTAAACCTTACAGCGTTATAATAGAGGCTTCCCATGCCCCAGCCCTATACATGGGTCACAGACTATTTACATGCCAACCTTTTATAGGTCTAATAAGATTCAAGTTAGTATTATATGACATTATCCATAGATATTTGATTAAAATGGTCTAACATTATTTATGAAATGTAGAGGAAATTGAGATTTTATGTTGTGTTGTTACGGAACTCTCGGTGCGCGAATACGTGGCCCTTCCAATTAATGATAGTAACAAATACCTGAGCAATGATCTTTCCAACGGACTCCAGGTCCTTGTAGTCGGGCGGCACCACGTTATCGTAACCCCAAGGGTACAGCAGGTACTGGCCGTAGCTGTGGTATGTCAGGTATGCTGAGAAATTGGCCCCACTAGTTTTGATGAAATCCTGAGAAAGAGATGTTTGATCAGTTATAAACAGTAGCAGTCTTGGTCTTAAGCAATATGCGAAGGTCAAAAACAGCCAGAGAAAAATATGTTTTATTGGTTATTTGTGTAAATTCAATACGGAAGGTGCACCTTGCACCATAGTATGCGTTGGCGCGTAGTGTAGGTACAGTGCGTACACTACGTTGCACGTTGTTGCCTTGAATAGTTGCGTAAAAGCGAAGTGTCAGTGGACATACTCAGTATATAACGAACTCATAACTGAAGAGTGTCTTCACATGAGGCCTTTCCTCCATTTGTGCGAGAAAAGTCAACCTATTACTTAGTCGGGGCATTTTACTTGGCGATCTATTATTACGCCACTGGACACACCTTGCGTTCGATACAGGGCGATGGGTGCACCCCATTGCGATGACAGCTTCGACCAGCTTATGAATGCCTAGTACCTATGTTTGAGCTCTACAACGAAAACATTCGAAATAGCGTGCTTAGTTGTTAGTTTTCTAAATTATACTTACTTTGTACCGACATATTTTGTAACAATCCTATTTACTTAAGTACGTTCTTCATTAGAAATGTCGAGTAGGTACAGACGCAATAGATGATTATCAGCTTTCTATCCTTTTAAATGGTACACTGGCATTTCATTATCTTAAGTACTATAATTGGTATGGTAATTAAGGTACTTACAGCAAGTGCCTTTGTTTCTGGCTCTGAAAACGCGGTTCTGCCGCGGAAAGTTTCGCTGCACGGATTATTTGAAGCTCCTTTGCCTCCCCATCGGTATCTGTAAAACGCCAATTATTAATTTTCCAGAAAATTGAAACGATTCAGTTTTTCAGATAGTATTCATTATTTGGGTCCTATCTACGGTTAGTTTATTTTTACGTCGTATAGTTTGTTTGATATCTCATGTCCATGTGATATTTGGTCACATTTCAAAGGTATACAACATGACCATCAGACTTGGTCGTGGAAGCTGCAAAAAAACTTGTTATTTTTTTCAAGGAATGAGGGGGTTTTTAGGGTTCCGTAGCCAAATGGCAAAAAACGGAACCCTTATAGATTCGTCATGTCTGTCTGTCTGTCCGTCTGTCCGTCTGTCCGTCCGTATGTCACAGCCATTTTATTCCGAAACTATAAGAGCTATACTGTTGAAACTTGGTAGGTAGATGTATTCTGTGAACCGCAATAAGATTTTGATGCAAAAATAAAAAAATAATAATAAATATTGGGGGCTCCCCATACTTAGAACTGAAACTCAAAATTTTTTTTTTCATCAAACACATACGTGTGGGGTATCTATGGATAGGTCTTCAAAAATGATATCGAGGTTTCTAAAATATTTTTTTTCTAAACCGAATAGTTTGCGTGACAGACGCTTCCAAAGTGGAAAAAAGTTGGTCCCCCCCCCTCTAACTTCTAAAATAAGAAAATGAAAAATCTAAAAAAAACATATGATGTACAGTACTATAAAAACTACCAACGAAAATTGTTTTGAACGAGATCTAGTTAGTAGTTTTTTTTTTATAATTTAATACCTAACTTTGCACCTAATTTATATGGGGCGCTATACATACCAGGTGCAAACTTAACTTAACCACTTAGGCTTAGGGATGGAAAGTGTTTGTACGGAACCCTCGGTGCGCGAGTCCGACTCGCACTTGGCCGGTTTTTTCCCTTAAAAGGTATTGAAATATTTCATCTACTCCTCATTTTGCATCTCTAAAAGCGTTTAATCGTTAAGTTTGTACTTGAGTAATACTTGTCATAGGTATGATATTTATTATTTACTAGCGACCTTCGCACGGGTGCAATGCTGATAAGTTATGCATGTATTATACATATAAACTTTCCTCTTGAATCACTCTATCTATCGTAGTTTTAAAGATCTAAGCATACAAAGGGACAAACAGACAGACAGACAGCAGGAAGCGACTTTGTTTTATACTATGTAGTGATTATGATTTCGTTATCTTTACCCGAAGTTTCTGTTGAGATCAGTTCCAGAGCATACTCTAGCAGCGTTGCTTGGTTTTCTGTTCTTCCTCCACAACCGATCCGTGGTGTGCGTATATTCGTAGCCGTCAGGATTAACCACGGGCAAGAAGTACCTGTCAAACAATTATTTTATTATTTCCGCATTTGCTTGGTTAAACATACTAACTACAATATAATATACGTCACAGTACCAAGTTCTCATAAAAATATTATATCCTTTCCTAAGTGCTCCTAGCGCGCGGGAAATAATTTTAACGGTGTCCGGTTTGAAGCAAGCCTATATGAAGATCAAAATGATCAGTGTTATCTATTCTATTATAAGATTAGGCTTCTGTCGAGTAGGGGATAACATTTTAGGAACAAAATTACAGCGGGATACCTATAGGACTTGTATGGACGCGCGGCGCCAGCACCATCTGTCGGTAAAAAAAATCATCGAAACTTGACGGATTTTAACCATTTTTTGTACAGGGATAGCTGGACATCTAAAAATAGTTATAGGATACTTTTAACCCACATCGGTAAACAAAAAGCTTTACCCGTAATAGTAGTTTATGCAACTGATACATAATGAGGGGCCTTAAAACACGAGTGTGGTTTTATGAAACGAGCGTCAGCGAGTTTCATAATAGGATCACACGAGTGTTTTAAGGCCTAATTATGTACAGTTGTATACACTACTTTATCTACACACATATCATAAGTACTCTAAGATGGGTTCAGAAGCCATAAGGAAATGACCGGCACCACTAGTGCTACCTGTAAAATATCTAAAAACGACATATACTAATGCAGTAAGAAATAAATCTGAACAAATACATAAACAGATTGTTTATTGTAATAGTTGTAATTTACATTTACATTGAAACAATATTTTCAACTAAAATGTGAATTACAATAAACTTATCACAATTATACTTTCGTAACAGCAAAGAACCAACAAACAAATGACAACAATAATGTTTTTTTTCTAAATCATATACAAACGAATGTATCCATATTCTCATGTCACTCGAGATCAAATGTCGTGCGGTTTTATAAAAAAACATACTGAATTGACGTTTCGTATCGATAACAATATTAATATCTATGTATACTACAATAGAGACCTACTTTAGTTTTGACAGCTGTTCCAAATTTAAACTCATAACCTTACAAAAATTGATACTGTTATAACATTACAGTACAGATTTTACCTACTGCCACAGATAAGAAAGTTTCTCATAGTAAAATTGGTTGTAGTAATGCTGATCATTTCCTACGGTTTCTGAACGCATTTTAGAGCACTAATGATATGTGCGTAGATAAAAGTTTTTTACGACACGTAGAGCAGTGGAAGCGTATGAAGTGCCCACCTTCTAGTAGTTTTTTTAAGAACGAAAAAATTTTGCGAGGAAGTGTCGCCTAAATTGTCTTGACTAGTCAGTGTTTTAAAATTTTATTTGATGAATTAGGGCGCCAATAACACATATAATGTATGACAATATGACATCTCCCCACGTAATCACCGGCGCACCGGCCGCACCGCACTCATGAGATAAAACTCCTTAACGAGGACCAACACTTGGGAATCCGGTCTCGATATTTATAGATGGGTGCAATGAACAGACGGTTTTTCACTATTCTAGTAGGCACTTTAGGGACGAATTTCAATACGAATGTTCTTCAGTAGCCTGTAAAAATTTCATTTACCAATCTGTGTTCTTGATGTCATCGGATTCGACGTCGAAGTTTTCAGCGAACTGGTTGATGAAGTAGGTAACGGTTGCAGGACTGATCCATTCACGAGCGTGGATGCCTCCGTCAATGAACACAGCCTTGTTGGTCGGCTTGCCGTCCGAGATTCGCAACATCTGTAGAAAATAGGACATTATTAGTGATAACATTCGGGAAGTAGAAATAAACTGGCGACTCAAGCGTGGTAGACACCCCTAGGTCGTTATTTCTCAGGCCCTAAGAAGCTGTGAACTTCGTTTTGAGTATTATCTGGCAGACCCCGCACTACCGGCATCGTCTTAAATACTTAGGTCATACTGAAAGTTTCTGGATTATTTTATTTAAAACTAAGATATAATATTTGTCATACATTTATTGTTTTTCGAAGTATATTCCTTCGCTATTTATGCATTTTTAAGAAGAAGAAGAAGAAGAATAAGATACGCTTTTTGCATTCGTTGAAACCATTGCGAAAAGCAGTAGGTCCAGTCTTCTGTAGGGACCTCTTCAACGGCTTCGCGGAACGCATCCACTGCCGCTTCGGGGCTCGTAAATCGTAAACCTCTGAGTTAATCCTTGACTTTTGGGAATAAAAAGAAGTCGCATGGTGCGAGGTCCCGGCTATATGGCCGATGCGTCATCAGTTCCACATTTGAGGCCTTCAAATATGCAGTTGTTTTTTAAGCGGAATGTGCAGACACGTTATCGTGGTGAAGCACGATATTGCTATGGGGCCGCTTTTCGCGAACTTTTGCGAATGTTCTTGGCAAACAGCTATTTGTATACCAATCTGCAGTGACTGTCCTTTGTTATTCTAGTGCTACAGTTACGTAATGTACTGTTTTGCCAAAAAACGAAGCAACAATTTTTTCCCCAGTGCTCCGACTTTTCTTAACTTTGGTAGGCAAATCTTCAAAAGGAAAGACCCATTCCGCCGACTGGCTTTTTCTTTCTGGCTCAAAGCAGTACACCCATGTTTCGTCACCTATCACGATATTATATACAGGTAACGATTGTCCTCCGTTATTTTTTTTATCATTTTACGGCTCCACTCTACACGCTGTCGTTTCTGGTCTTCCATTAAATCGTGCGGTATCCATCGAGTGCATAGTTTCCGCACCTTAAAATGTGCATGCAATATCTTTTGCACTTGGCTCATTCCAATGCCTAGTAAGGCACGAATTTGGCGACAAGTAAATTTTTTGTCAATTTCGATCAATTTGTCGTACGACTTCAATATTAGTTTTGGTAACCGCAGTCGCTGGCCGACCGTCATGTACATCGTCATGGAGGTGATCACGACCACGTTTAAACTCATTAAACCATGAATACACAGAGCTACGACATGGGGCTTCATCACCAAATACTAATTGAAGCCTTTGACAGTACTCTTATTGACTTAAGCCACAACGAAAATCGTAATAAATGATGACCGAAAATTTTCACGGTTTAAATTAATTTTTGTAGCAACGGACAAATTTCAAAATGGCGCCTCATTGAAAAAACAAATGACAGCCTTGCAATTTAAATAGTTACTAGTTCCCAGAGAGTTATTTTTTTAAATTCCATGATTGTTTCATTTGTACTTTTTTTATAAGTGGCTAGTTCCAGAAACTTTCAGTATGCCCTGCATTCGATTTGTGTAGGTAAGTATACATAACCTGTACTTATCAGTAGGTATTATGGATAACTCTGTCTTACCATTAAATCGCGACCTTCATGAGATTTTCCGATGGATTTCGTACTAATAATAGTCGGGTACGTTTTAGCGAGATATTCCATGAATCCATGTATATCTTCCAGTCTGTGATACTGTTTCCATGTCATGCGGTGACCTACAAAAAACACGTATTTCAAACTCAGTTGGCATAGAAATCTTAAAGCTAGAAACAATCGACATACAGTTGCAGTTAGTTACAAAGTCATGACTCGCCGGACAGAATTAGGTCAGTGGAACGTATAAAACATGCAACCGCAGACATATTTTTAAGTGTTTAGACACAGTAGCTCAAGTCAATTATTTCCCACATCTAGTGCGTATCTTCTCAACCTCAATTCTTTGATATCTGGGCGTAATTTTTTCGATAAAAAAGATAAGTATGCTAACGAAGGATAAGATGAGGTTAAGAAAATGAGCACTTCGTGATTGTACTGAATCGTGCAGGTGCGGCGCCTAACAGCAACGAACCCCAATTAGCTTCCGGCCAATACTCCATGGGTAAATTGAGTGAATTGTACCCCATGTAGGCACCTACTAAACCTATTCGGCGATGAGAGGCCCTGTAACGCCAAAAAGTGTAAGCTCTTGCTGTAACAGAACGATTTGGATGCTTCGAATGATGTTAATTTAATGTTGATTCTATTCTAGCGAAAGGGGCAAGCGGTAGAATGGGTTGAATGGATGGGTGGGTTATAAGTCCTTTATGAATTTCCGTTGTTGTTTTGATGTGTGGTCGATACAGGTTTTTGGAGTAATTAAGGGAAGCATTGTATTTAGGATTTTTAAAGGAAATTATAGCGTATTAAAATCCTCACCACTTCTATCATGAAGTTCCTGCTCCTCGGGACTAAGCGGCGGGTTCTCCTCGTCGATTCTCTTCTGTAAATCTTCTATGACGACTTCATACAAAATGTTTTCCCGTTGGAAAACTCTGGTCACGTTTTCTATGGCATCTTGCTTTACAAGTATGTGGGCTGATGTATGATCCCCTCCCCAAGTCTTGACCACTATAATTATACAAAAGGCATTAGTAAGATTTATGATGTTGCTGCAAATATGTTAAATAAATTATTTATATAACTTTAGATATTCTTATATCTCAATTATACCTATTCTTGAGATCCGTAAGACTTTCAACAACTTAACTTAAAACTGTTTTTACATTGCAATAACAACGATTCCGTTACTTACTGCATTTTGTTTTGAAAAACCGTATACTAGTACTTCATTACTTACGGTTTCTACGTCTCAGTCTTGTGATAACCGCGCGTACTCCAGTTCTGTTTGTGCTGATTTTCCAAACCTGGGCACCTGTATAATCTACTCTAACTTCATTTTTTGCAAGATTTGTTGTCTTGGGTATTATAACTGCTGCGTCTTCGTCTACTACGGGTTCTGATTCTTTAGGTACATCTGGTGAGTCCTGAGATTCAGTTTCTTTGGGCACATTTTCAATAGTGATATCCGAATCTATTTTAGTTGGTTCTTCATTTGGTGAGTCTTCAGTTTCACTTAGTGCGGGTATGTTTTCAATAGAGACTCCTGAATCTAATTTTGTTGGTGCTTCATCTGCAGAGTCATCAGACTCCAATTTCGACGGCGTACCTTCTGATTCCTTAGAATCTGATTTGATAGATAGCACAGCTATAGCAGAGTCCTCATCAGATTTTGAGGGCGTTTCAGGATTGATCGCACCCTCAGAGTCGATAGATATTACTTCTGGTACAGATTGTTCTGTAGAGGCTACATCCGATGGCTGTTGGAAACTGTTTCTTGCCGGGAATTCTAATGAAAGAAAGGTGTGATCAGCTTCTTCTTAGTTACGATGTATTTAATTAATTCCTATATAATTGCATAAATGTTCGATAATTACCTAAGTTATTGTATGGTTTATTTTAACTAAAATTACATTCGATAACAGAGTTGAAAATTTGGAATGTTATCAATTAGTTCAATAGACAACATTTCAAAACTTTCAAGTAGGGTTAAGTTTAATTTCATTACTATATCATATTAGAAACCAAAACTATGTTTTTTATTTGATTATACGCACTAGTTTTGAAAGTAAAAAAAAGGTAAAAACAGCGTCGTCTAAGAATCAGAACTCAAATGACGTCACCTTGTGGAATACATTCGCAACCTACAAAAAGAGCAGTGGTACAATTTCCATACTAAAACCGTCTAAGTAATAGTCCGACTGGATGATTTACTGCTCTTTTAGTTAGAACGAAGAACTTCTCAAATTGATTTTTTAATAATTAATTGGGATATTTTCTAAAAAGTTAAAATTTGGTTTTATTAAATTTTTTATCCGCTATTTGGAAAAAGACCTGGTTAAAAGAATGAAATGTCGTCCATTATATTTCTGTGCCATTCCCATTTTTCTCGAAGATAAAATCCGATTTTAATTAGTTATTAAACTTATGAGAAATACTTATTACTTATTTAAGAGAAATTAGGAGGTTTAGCAGTTTTCTTAGGACACTCAGTTATTATGCTGAGTTTTAATTCTCCTTTTTTGTTGTATACCATTCTTCGAACTGTTTTAGATGCCTATGTAATTTCGTTTCCTTGTTGAGGCGTGTCGCGGACCTATTTCGTGTCATTTAATTCTGATTCTGAAGAAGCTTATTTCGGATATACTTTGTGGTCTTTGTGAATTGCATGCATTATTTTTTAATTGACGAAACCAGTTTTTTTGTGCCAGTGCAGTGCCAGTTTTCTCAATAAAAATACTTTATTAAAAAAAATCGTTTCATTCACGATAAAGAATAATGATACTAAACGCAAATTGCCTTGCTAAATCAAAACACCCGGAAGGAACTAAACACATTAAAACCCCGGCCGTGTTCAAACTGAGGATTCTGGACTCGCCTTCGAAGTACGTGAGCGAAATCTAAACCAATTCCGGTATAAGAGTAACAAAATCAAGTTCTGAACCTAAACCGTTAGCAAGATCGGGCGGCCAGTGGAAAACCACGGAGAAAGCCATTAAATATAAACATGTCACAGGTAAAGGCTTCTCATTTGAATATTGGTTACTAAGTGCTATGAATCAGTATGCCGGACATGGTCGGTCCCAATTGATACGGTATCAAACTACACGATTGATATACGGAGCAGGGAGCCACTTTTACCAGTGATTTATTGAGGGTTCCACTAGCAACTTTAATTAATGAATAGGTTAATAGATTTTTATTAACCTTTTGACCGCCACAGTCGGCTGTGGCCGTCAACAAAAAATCGTGCCCCTGACGCCACGTCGGCCACAGCCGTCCAAATTTCAATGATCAAAAACATTGTAATTCTAACCACTACAAGTATTTTTCAATCCCTGTTGATTTTGGGGCACATCTTTTTTTTTACTCTGGCGTCAGTGGCACGGTAAATTGCTAGACCGTTTGGCGGTCAATAGGTTAAGCTTGTGTGAAGTATGGAATTAGAAAAGTAACGGACTTTACCAGTTGCAAAATGCGAGGAAGTGAGATTTTTGTAGAAAAATATTGTTGACTTGTGCAGGCACTAAGTTGAAAATGTTTTTTGTTTTTTTTTTCGGTTTAGTCTGTCAGAAATAGGGTTCAGTGAAAAATAACATCCCCCTACATGCATGACGCACAGCAGAGTGATACCATTTTACTCTAGCTGACTGTATAAATATCCATTATAAATAGGTTTGTGGTTTAAGTAATTAGCACTTTTTCGCTGCCCAAGCGTTCATAAGAACAAATCCCCATTTAATATTAGCAATATCTCCGCGTTAATCTACGTCTGCTCTACATTTTGATTTTGGTATTTTATATTTTTGATGTTCTATCTTGAGTATTATCAATATTCCGCCTCGCTACATAGCCCTCGTGAGTTTTAAATTTTCAACTGAGTTCACCTTTCTGACCTTTCAGTTAAGTTAAATTCAGAACTTTTCAACCAGTAACTAAATAAAAAAATGCGCCATATTTCCACTTACTCGCTTTCAGTGGTTATGTCAAATGTTCAGAATTGTCCTAGTGTGAATCGGACAAAAAAAACGTTTTGTATGAATACCCCCTTCAATTTTGAACTTTTAGTATTTGTCGTTATAGCGGAAATAATAATGTACACATTATGCGGAAATTGCAAGTCTACCGATCAGCGTTCCAATTATACATACATGCTATTAAACAGACAGACAACGGAGGCTTAGAAATTAGATCCTGTTGGCACCCTTTGAGAACAGAACCCTAAACAGATAATAAAATAATTAATGATGAACTTCTCGATAATTGGTAAATATATCGTGTTTAATAGTTTATTTTTAATATGTTGTACCTACTTACACATTAAAATCTCAGTTTATTTACCTATTTAGGTACCCTACCTACAACAGTACCTAACATCATCCTAATGCAAAAACAAGTTTCTTGGATAGCCTACATCCCCATATTTTTTTACTTTATTAACCCCTCTGTTTCTCTTTCGGGTAAGAAAGAAAAAAAAACTACGAATTAATTTACCTTAGTCTTATAAATTAATCAGCTTAAAAAATAAAATATACCTTGACCCGGAGCAAGAGTGTTGATGAGGGGTGTGCTCAGCACCCCCGAGGCTGCTACGAAGAGCACAACCACCACGGCCCACGACTCCATGGCTACTGGTTTGGCCGTCGACCGGGCGCCCGCGGCGCTTGCGCAGGTCATCGCGCAGGCTCCGAACTTGAAAGGCTTTTCAATATCAGGCTGCTTTGGCTTGATTGTTATTCTAAGCATATGTATTGTTAAGGAAGTAGAGTTTGGTCTGATTAACATGTATGTCTGTCGAGTTTTGAACTACATACTAACCATTAATTATGTCTGTGTACTTGGCATAACTGGCAATTATAGCGGCGATGAACTTGAAAGGCTTTCAATATCAGGCAGTTTCGGCTTGATGATAAATAAGCATATGTAATGTAGTTTTACGGAAGTAGAGTTTGGTCTGATTCTTGTTTATGTCTGGCGAATAATGAGAAACTTAGTCAAGTTTTAGATGCTACTAGATACGTACTAAGCACTAATTATTGTGTCTGGACTATTCATTATTTGCAATTAAGTCGGAATATTAGGTATATAAACTTGTTATCGTTTCTTTTGTACTTTATACTTGAGAGCAGATCTTCATTCGATGTTTTAGTAATTTTAGTTTGTTTAGGAACCAGATGGACAACCATTTTAATGAGGTGCGCGCCCGGTCATTGCCTCCGAGCTCCGAGTTGCAGTTATTTAACACTGTTGACAAAGTTTGCTCGTAAACGGGTTTATCTGCTTTTTTTTATTTTGAATATCAGTGTTCAATAGAAAAACTGTTCTAGATTAAGTTCACAATACGGTATAAAATGTTGGTTTATTTTCTTTTTTTGATCATTTGTTAATTCGGAATTTGTCATCATCTGTAAGAAATAAAAATTATTAACTTCCATTGATACAAAGATCAACTTAGCTTAAAGAAAAAATTCAATGAGTTCCCTGGTGGATTTAAATTTTGCTTTAAGCTTTGATCTTTGTATCAATGGTTTAATATAAAAATTGTGGTGTGTACCCATACCCACATAAAAAAACCGGTCAAGGGCGAGTGGGACTCGCGCACCGAGGGTTCCGTACAAACACTTTTCATCCTTAAGTGGTTAAGCTAAGTTTGCACCTGGTATGTATAGCGCCCCATACAAATGAGGTGCAAAGTTAACGCAACCAACCCGTTTGTTGTATGGGAGCCCCCCTTAAATGTTTATTTTATTTTATTTTTAGTATTTGTTGTTATAGCGGCAATAAAAATACATCATCTGTGAAAATTTCAACTGTCTAGCTATCACCGTTCTTGAGATACAGCCTGGCGACAGACGGACGGACGGACGGACGGACGGACAGCGAAGTCTCAGTAATAGGGTCCCGTTTTTACCCTTTGGGTACGGAACCCTAAAAGGAGACATTATATGTTACATAAATTTATTATTAACTTCCGTTCAGAAATAGTGAGCCTATGTAGATGGTAAATATCGTACCTACCTTACCATAATATACTAAGTTTTGTTACCTTATAGGAAACTACTCAACCTACGAGTATACGCCTTTACGAAAACAATTAGTTGCGTATAGCATTGATTACACTGTCTGAGTACACTGTAGTTTAATAATATAAATATTTGATACGATATATTACTTTTAGGTGGTTTCAAAACAGAGTTTAAAAGAGAACGAAACAAAACGTAAACCTAAAGCGCGGCCTTATTCAGCCGGTGTCATCGATTGCAAGAAAAGAGAGTCCGCGAAAGTAGCCAGGTTTGTTACTAATTCACCAAAACGTGCCGTAACTTGTAAACATGAGCCTCTAATTGAAGAGTTAAAAGACACTACTGAAAGAGCCAAAAGCCTAGAACTCGCGAACGTACAGTTGACTGATGACAATAAAGTTTTAAGAAAGCAATTAGAAAAAGTCAGCGAAGAAAAGCATGTGGCCGAACTTAAATTGGTGGAATGTGAAAAGTTTATCAGTCGCATTGGCAAAGAATATGAAAACAGAAACGCTGAGCTGAAGTCTGTGAAACAAAATGAGAATAAATTGATGGCAGAGTTGCAAAAAGAACGTAATGAACGGAAGAATTTAGCAATACAGCGTGATAAAGACTCTGCCACCACACAAGATCTGCAGAGACAGGTGAAAGAAATGGAGATGATTTTAAGGAGGAAACATCCTGATTCTGTTTCAGCATTAATAGGTTAGTATCACAATTATTAAGCGATGTTTTTATTAGACTTGTGAAATGTTAACCAAATGTTATTTTCAGTTGCTGCTAAATCTTCATCCGTTGAGGACAATAAGAAAAAATTACTAGAAGATCGTATTGCGCGTTTGGAACAAGAGTTGAAAGACAAAGAAGGACATTTTCAAGGGATTTTATTAACTCTTCAAGAAAAGTTTAGTGATATGAAGCAAAAATATGAAAACCACATAATAGACATAGAGCGTCAGTTAATGGAGGACCGGAAAGTGAATACGGAACTAAAAAATAAACTAAATAAACTCAATTTGGTAGATTCAGCTTCTCAAACGGTGCCAAGATCTCAACATTTTGTAAGTACTCAGACGGTCATCAAACCAGACAGGGCATCGTCTGCAGTGAGCAGATTGTCGCAAAATTCTGCACTACTTATTAATAGACTTAAAGAAGATAGCTATTTGGTAGCCACAATAAAGGGACTGCAAGCTGAACTGACTGCCAAACAACGAACTATTGCCAAAATTAACCGCGAAACTGAAGAACTGAGAAAGAATTTACGTAGCTTGCAAAAGGAAAAAGAAGGTGAGTTACGTCGACCCTTATCACCAGTAATTTTAGCTCTAGTACTAATATGGTATATTTATAAATTATGCTTCATAAGAAAATATGTTAACTAGTTCTGGAAAAACGACTTTTACAAAACATGGGGTAAGATTAAGATAACTAGATGTGGTACTGAAAATAATCTCAAAAACCTACGCTTTTTTTCTTAATAGGTCTATGTATAACATATATAGAACGTGAATGAATATGTAATAGAAAATATACATTATATTTCAGTTTTACTTCACTTAAACCCTCAAAAGAAACCGGGTTACAGGCCAAGTGCGAAATCAGCCGAGAACATTCTTTTCAAAGTGACGTCAGAGATGGAAACTGAACTGTCAGAGAGTAAGAAGCACCAAGAAGTGTTAATGCAAGAACGGAGTAGCTTACTCGATTCACTGAAGCGGACTAATGAAGAGTTCATATTACTTAAGAAGAAAAGAATTCAGGACGTGAGTAGAAAATGTTAAGTCAGTAATATTTTGTCTCCTTAAAAGCAAGCATACGCTTCTTTTAAGCTCCTTCGATATTAATATGAACAGAACAAGGTCCAGTTAAATGCCCATTATAAAAAAATGCCCTTTTCATAGCAAGCTTTTTGCCGTCGATAAGGACGCGACGGCAAGTGACCAGTCGTACGTACTGACCGACTACCGATAACCGTCGTTGAATGACGCGTCGATTTTGTGAAAATAGTATTTTCCCAAATCAATCAATTTTCATTAATACAACGATTCATACATTTTGCAAATATGACTGAATGTTGTACAAATTGCTATTTGTACTTAGGTAGATAAATTCTGAAAATAGTAATACAGGTATTTATTTATAGTAATAAACAGATGACATAACATTGTTTTTCTTGTAGCTCCACACACTCCAACTTGCCCATGAAAAGGAGCTCATGCAGATGAACATGCAAGTCTACCCTCTGCAAGAAGAGATCAAACTCTTGACTAGAACCGTAGAAATACTCCAGGAGAGAGTTAGGGCTGCCGACGATAAATTAGTGAAGTATCAAGCTGCGGCTAAAGATTATGATATTCACGGCGGTGGTGATAACCCTACTAGCTTTAGAAACAGAAAAGATACTGCACGTTAAGTTTGAAAGTTCTTTTTGTGGGTGATGCACTGGCAGCCAGTGACTGGCTGAAACATAAAAAAAAATCGGTCCTGATCTAAATGTTAATCACTCTCAGCGCACATGAACGCCAAGAACACCCAAAGGTATTGTGTGCTGTCGTGCCTACTACGACACCGGCGCATATTACAGTTAACGAGTATAAAACCAAACTCTTTTCAACCTTTCGAACCTTTCAAATAAGGTTTAATCTCACTCTCTTGTGACATAGCATTTGAAGTTCGAGTAACACTTCTATATTTAACGTAAAGCAACCAAAGGGTTAAGGCGCTAGGTGTCAAACTTAATCGATATCAAGCTGTATCAAAATTGGTTAACATTCTGCTCAAGGACAGGATAGTTGAAGTAATTTCCCTCAATAGGCCGTCACCCTGTTGGTATTTACTGCTCTTATGTCTTTTACACACTTTGACATTCCCTATCGTTGCGGCGCTGTTTGAATTACATACTCATTTTGTGTAGTGGTAGTTGTACGGCTTTTATTTAGTATTATTTATAGCACAAGTGTCAGATTGTGATTTCAAGTATTTAGGTATACATTCTGATTTAATCTATGTACCTAAGCTAGATTGTAATATTTTAACTGTCTACAATATAAATGCTTGGGGCCATAGTCAATGTCTTATTATGTTATAATATACAATTAATTCAGAAAAATCGTATAAAATACAACTAGAAAGTGTACGTAGTGATATTTGAGTTTTAGGGCATTATCTTAAGAGGTTTAGTATTTTTTTTTTACATTATTATGCGTAATGGTCAATATTTTGACAATAATGCCTAATATTAACGACTGATAAGCTTTTTTTACACGCCTGTCGATTGGTCGACAATAACAGGCGTAACCAGCCGTTAATAATGAACAAAATATGTTGAAATTACGTTTAAAAATAACGCACGAATTAGAATTAAATGACTGTTCAGTGTGGTTCCTAAGTAATGTCTAGTCACTAGTCAGAGTAATTATTTTGTGAGTGATAATGCTTTATGCGATACCACCGTCGTCGCCTTATGTATTGTGGTGCCTTTTATCAGTAAAGAGTTTTAAATAAATAAGGATATTTCAGTAATACTTCTGTAATTTTATTTTATCAAGATCACAGACAATTTTCGCCTTTTATTGCAAAGTGAAAAAAAAAACTTGGACTAGGAAACAAAAAAAGCTTTAGATCAGTAAATAGCACATTACTCTCATTTGTTTCACACTGATTAATTGGCGAATATATTGGAGGTATTTTATTCCCCAAAGGCAACTTCCTTAACGTTATCACTACAGTGATGGATGATATCCATATATTAGTTTACTTTTACCTCTTAAATTCAAATGCCAATCATGCGTACATGTAGGAACTAGTTAAAGCCTGACCTGATATTTATATGATTTATATGGCAACAATTTTGCAACCAAACGTAACGCACAATAATGACATTAGTTAAAATACCTGTCAGTTCCACTATGTACACTCTTTTCCTGACTGTATTTCGTGTAGTAAACACGTGTACACTTTATTTATAATCTTACGTTCACGACTGTGAATGGTTTTCGGTATTTTCTTTGGATAATTTTACATATTTGTCTTTTAAAGAAAGCACCATGAATGACATTGAAATGGTTGACAAACCATCATAAAATCATTGCCAGTGTAAGAAATTAGTTCCATTGAAATTCCGCAATATGGCGCATCCTCATATATTTTTTGTCAGGCTTTATTTAGGTAGGCACATCAAAGGAAGAAATTAAAACACTTCTTAAAATTTTCCTGGAACTCCATCGTATATTAACTTAACACCTTAGTTTATTCCTCTTTCTTCAAAAAAACAATTAAGCAAACTTCGCTGAATATACGTACCACCGATTTTGTCTCTACAAAACCTACTTTAATTAATCGGACTCTACTAAGCGTTCGGTTTCGTGTAGTGCCACCGTTTTAGAGATGACCAACAATCAGTCATCCGTGAGACGCAATCGTCAGGGTTGCCCGGTCGCTTTGGACAACGCGTAGACAGCAGCTTGTATCTCTTTACCAGTTGGTACTATCTGATCTTCCGATAATAGGAACCCGCTTTGCCCGGTGTCCCGAGCCTCGATGGTGAACGAGAGGTGAAAACCTGAAGAATACACGTAATCCATGTAGGTACCCGAGGCGGGATCCGCCTTATGATATGCAAATCCATAGTTGTATCTCTTCCGACCTGCATTGAATATTGCCTGCAACGAGTAATTAATGACTGAATGAGTGTGACTGTTTTTTTCTCAGAATGGAGATCTGGTGATGGTACAAACGAAAACACTAATATAAACCTTAGTACAACGTGTTAAGGTCTATCATATGGGTGTATAGTTAACTGTCTTTCGCTTGTACCTATATCTACGAATAATCGGTGGAACTTAGTTGTTGTATTATTACCTATATACCTAAATTTGGGCGTTTTTCACATTCACTAGCAATTGCACGATCGCTCAAAATGTGTGAAAATAGGATTTATTTTTGTTAGAGTCAGTATGTTTTGTTAAAACGTTTTTATTTTACAGGAAAGTTGTACGATACTCTACTATCAATTACATGTTAGGACACAGGATCAATTACATAATGAAAACTGTAAAACGGCCGGAAGGTCCTTTATAGTAGTTTATGCAACTGATACATAATGAGAGGTATTAAAACACGAGTGTGGTTTTATGAAACGAGCGTCAGCGAGTTTCATAATAGGATCACACGAGTGTTTTAAGGCCTAATTATGTACAGTTGTATACACTACTTTATCTACACACATATCATAAGTACTCTAAGATGGGTTCAGAAGCCATAATGAAATGACCGGCACCACTAGTGCTACCTGTAAAATATGTAAAAACGACATATACTAATGCAGTAAGAAATAAATCTGAACAAATACATAAACAGATTATTTATTGTAATAGTTGTAATTTACATTTACATTGAAAAAATATTTTCAACTTAAATGTGAATTACAATAAACTTATCACAATTATACTTTCGTAACAGCAAAGAACCAACAAACAAATGACAACAATAATGGCGGCAATTCGAACCTCCGTCAAGACGAATGTTTTTTTTTTCTAAATCATATACAAACGAATGTATCCATATTCTCATGTCACTCGAGACACAGTGAGACGAGAACATACTGAATTGACGTTTCGTATCGATAACAATATTAATATCTATGGATACTAGAATAGAAACCTACTTTAGTTTTGACAGCTGTTCCAAATTTAAACTCATAACCTTACAAAAATTGATACTGTTATAACATTACAGTACAGATTTTACCTACTGCCACAGATAAGAAAGTTCTCATAGTAAAATTGGTTGTAGTAATGATGGTCATTTCCTACGGTTTTTGAACGCATTTTAGAGCACTAATGATATGTGCGTAGATAAAATATTTTAAAACTATAACAAAACACAAGCGACATTATTACCATGGTCATCTCCTCGGCGATGCGGCGGTGCTCGTTTCCGTGCGGTGTAGAAACAGAATATGCGGCCCACGGATATAGTACCAACTGCCCGTAAGAGTGGACATTGCATACAGCCACCAGATTCATAGTGGCGTCCGTTAACACTCTCTAAATGAAATAAGAGAACTATGAAATCGTGACAAATCATGACAATTATATACTAACTACTGAAAAAAACCTATAAGTCGAGGCTTCTTTTTTGACTATTTCCTCCAAAACTTAACCAATACATAGGTATTGTAACAATTTTTTGGAAACTGAATGGAAAGGAAATGTTCGATGTTGGAACTCGAAATAGATATGTACCTAAGTTCTAAGACTTCTAAGGCCGAACAGA
Organism: Apotomis capreana; assembly: GCA_947623375.1. Taxonomy (NCBI): domain Eukaryota; kingdom Metazoa; phylum Arthropoda; class Insecta; order Lepidoptera; family Tortricidae; genus Apotomis; species Apotomis capreana. The sequence continues at coordinate 8,180,485 of OX392514.1, forward strand.
AGGGGAGACCCTCGATAATACGAGTTCATCTTTTGCACTTCCATCAGCCGCGACGCCCGCGACTAATGCGAAAAAAAGTATAAGTATTTAATTATGAAGTTACGAATAAACTTACCCGCATTGCAACTGTTTCTGGTTCGGAAAATGGAGATTCTCCAGCGTACAAGTTGCTGCACGGATTTTGATGAGTAACACCCGGCACGTTCCATGCATGGCTACAATTGAAAATGTATCGTTTTGTTTTTAAAATATAAAAGTCAAATGAGAAACGGACCCCTTTGAAAGGAGAATACCTAATGGCTCAGTTTCATCGGTCGATATACGGCATGCGGGGACTCCCCGCAGGCGGTATAGGTAACAAGGTTTTGAACTTCAATAATATAAAAGTGCGTGATTTTTTGTAGTCAGTTAGAGTAAATATATTGAGTAGGTACTAATGGGAATGAACATTTTCTAACGGATCTTGAGTGTGAGTTTGCTATAAAAAATGATTTTGTAAGCGAACTCTTATTCAAATGCATTTCTTATGCACTAGGGCATCGCATTTTACTGTTTTAACATTCCGTATTATTCTCTAACAGTTTTGTCAAGAGATTATGTTAGCGCGATACGAAACGAGTGAAAAAATTATACTTTGGCTATTTATGGCTCAGTTTCATTAGTCGATAGGCATGCGGGGACGTCCCCGCATGCCGTTTAAGTATACAGACTTATCGACCAATGAAACTGAGCCATCAGATTCGGACAGTGCCAACGTGTTTTTTCTTGTGATTTATCTATGTTGGACTGGCCATCAGCGGTGGTTTTAAACGACAGTATTTAGAATTGTCTTTTCAGGTCACTTTACTTCAAAGAAATTTGATCATGTCTTAATAGGGCCAAGCGCGCTTCCGCTTCAACATTTAGGGTTCAACCTAAAAGAAGAATTAATTGAATAAAGCGATACTTTGTGGAAACCATATTTTGCTTTGCTAAATTAAATGCCACTAAAAATTTGGTTTCTAACCCGCGAATCAATCAATAAATAGTTTAAAATGCCCTTTCACATTTGGTTAACTTCCGAAAACGTTAAGGAACGGAAAAGGCCCGACCCAAAGTGTAAACTTACCCGAAGTTTCTATTTAAGTCAACCCCCACGCATTTTTTAAATATGCGCCGATTTTTTCTCCACAGCCGATCTCCGTTGTGGGTGAAATCGTATCCGTCTGGATTTGAAACCGGTATGATGTACCTAAAAGGTACAAAAAAACACTGACTTAATTACAGAAAACATGAACACTTGCCCACTTTTTAATTACTTTGGTGTAAGTATGGTTACCTTACAGAACAGACCTTACAGTTGAGAAAATATTAATCGTCGGAAAAAAGCGTACACGCCAAGGGAATTCATTGGCGCGACATGCAATCCTAATCAGTTACGTTAACCCAGTGCTAGTACTGGCTAACCCAACAGCATTGCGAGCCTAAACCCGCCTGTGGAGCAAAATCATCATCATCAGTCCAGACATCCACTGTTGGACAATAGGGCTCCTCCAAAGATCGCGCGCCAGCCCTTGTGAAAGGCCTAGCCATGTTGCGTTGGAATTGGAATGAAATACGCTGAACTATCATCGTGGTTAGAATTTGAGTCAGAAATTAGACTTAAGGCTTTAATTTTTAATTAAGGTCAGTCGGGACAAGTCCTCCAACGGGACATGCGCACCACATATACAGGGTGATCAATCCGTATGGGCCAGTAGGGAGAAGTCACAGACTATAAGAGATAGGGAAAACTGTTCTTAGGAACTAATAAAAACGAAAGGATTTTATAAAAACTACATTTTTTTAAATAAATCTCATACATCATTTCATACATAACCCGGTCAAACCCGCTGTAAAGAATGTTAGGTACAATACGACATGCGATAACTTACAGAATTTTAACCACGTTCAATTCCCGGTTATGTATGAGATTTATAAAAAAAAAATTGCAGTTTCTATTAAATCTAAAATCGATGCCATGGTTTTAAACAGATTGCACTATCTCTTATAGTTTTCGTTTTCTCCTTACTGACCCGTTTGGATTCATCACCCTGTATATCAAAAGTACAAACGTTATACCTATTACATTTATATATATAATAATAATTATTATAAGTAAGATTCCCCACACGTGGTGCCGAGGTTATGCTGCGGCGAGCAGACCGACGGACCAGAAATATATGAGGATTGTCAAGAGGGCGCTATTTATAAGATTTATATGGCAACAATTTTGCAACCAATCGCAACCCACTGTAATGACATTAGTTTAAGTACCTACCTGTCAGTTCCACTATGTTAACCTCGTAATATCATTTAATGGAATGCACTCTTTTCCTAACCGTTTTTCGTATAGTAAACACGTGTACACACTTTATTTATAATCTTACGTTCACGGCATTTACTTTGGATAATTTTAAATATTTGTCTTTCAAAGAAACCACCACGAATGACATTGACAATGTTGACAAACCATCATAAAATCATTGCCAGTGTAAGAAATTAGTTCCAGTGAAATTCCGCAATATGGCGCATCCTCATATATTTCTGGTCAGGCTTTATAACAATCTCACACAAATCAATCTAGTCCCACAGTAAGCTCTAGTAGGCTAGTGTTATGGGTACTAGACGACGATAAACATACTTATATAGATAAATACTTAAATACAAATAACACCCATGACCCAGGCACAAATATTCTAGTTCATCATACAAATATTTGCCCTTGCCGGGATTCGAACCCAGGACCGTCGGATCAGTAGGCAGTGCGCCAACCGCGACGTCAATATTCCGATATGGTTTGGTAGGTGCTCTTGTCAGCCTTGTAAGTACATACCAAGTTTTATCCTTGACGAAATCAGGTTGGGTATCGAATTTAGTCAACAATTCTGAGAGAACGTAGAGCACAGAAGAAACGGCGACCCATTCCCGAGCATGCAGCCCATCCGATAATAGAATCCCTTTGTTGTGAGGATTTCTATTTGAAACTGTAACCATCTACAAGAGGAAAATTAAATATTTTGAGAAAACCACGCTGGCCATTAAAACGTGTTTGAAAATTGATCTGACACTTTAAAAAGCGCATCAGAAATGGCTTAATATTTTCTGATAAGTCCTTAACCTTTTAAACGCCAAATGGTAAAGCAATCCACCGTTCCCAAAAACGAAAACAAATGTAGTGTTCCCCATATCAACATGCAGGGATTGAAAAATATTTGTAGAGATTTTAATTACAAAGTTTTTGATCATTAAAATTTTGAAATCGATGGATTAATTCTCCGTTGTCCCTTGTCGGCCACAACCGACTGTGGCGTTCAAAGTTAAGCACATCAACCAACTGAGCTGCTTCAACGCCCCCTGGCCGACAAGTGACAACCGTAAACCATAGGTAGGTACCTATATCTAAGAAGCTACTTCGAAATTATTGTCCTTTAATAAATAATAACCGCGTCGAAATCGGTCGAGTAGTTTTCCAGGATAATGGTAACAGGCATGCATTCCCACATTCCCACTAACAATCTCTATGCTCAAACGTATATATAATCTGCGTTCTGTTCTGCCGCTCGTACGTAAAATACATTATCAGGATAAATGACAATATTAGAACACACGATATTGAAAGCAACACGACCTAAGTTTTTAATGTATAAACTAAATAGAGTAGATGACATTCTAAAAAAGGGCTAAAAACTCTAAACTAAATCATTTTTATTTCTAAATATTGTAATCTCAGATTTCATTACCTTGATTGCTCTGTTCTCTACAGAATAACCTATGGTCCTGATAGTACAAATTGATTTATACGCATTTCCGAGGTATGAAAGGTATTCTTCAACTACGTCTAATGGAGGATAATAGTTATAATTATAACGATGACCTGAAAAAGAACATATAGTAAACAACTTATTTAACGTTACTTGTACTTAGTACTAAATGTCAAATTTACGAGACTGAAAAACAGTGCCACACGTAGGTACATCGTACACGTAAAAGCACAATAGCATATCATTGGTCAGATCAATATCATAGATCAATAGGAATTATAGAATAATAAGTAACACCCGATTGATTCGTTATTTTCAAAACAGCTGTCACCGCCGCCGCCATAAAAAATTGTAGGGTTGGATACGTTCAGTAATTAGGAGGGCTAAAAATTAATTATTTACTTTGGAGATACTATTAGCGGTTCTCACGCGTAGTGATCCTAATGGGTTGGTCTTGCTTGTTATAGTGGAATTAATATTTACCTAATCGCAGTGCTTGCGAGGTCCAGACAGGCGAAGGCCGTTGGTGCATTGTCTCCAAAGCTCCGATGTTCTTCATGAGAACTGTATGATTCAAAGCATACGCTCGCAAGCGGCGGGCGACACTTTCCTTCTGCGATGCATCCACCAAGTAGTCCGCATAAGATAATTTCAGCATCCACGGAGAGATTGCTATGAAGTAAATGTCGAACTCAGTTTTGAGATCCGGCCCGAAGGACCAAGAGTTAGCATTTGATCCTGCAAACCGGATCTGTGTCAGCGACACAGCCGAGTCTTATTTGAAGCTACGTTATGATTTCTCATCTCAATCTCCAATTCAGAATAAAGGGGCTTATTATTATTATGATTTCAGGAAAAATCTTATCAGTTCGATGTACGTTTTCATACCGATTTGCGTTCGGCGTTATCACGTCAAAATAGCTATAGCTGGACCGATCTTGACGCAGAGATAGCTGAACATATTATGTACGAGGGGCGTCTGAAAAGTTCTAAGCCTAAGGTATTTCGAGGTTATATATGCGTTTATAATACTGGTCACTAGAAAGGCCATTTAAAAACAAATTATTAAAAAATAACATGTCACGTTTTTATTATTCTGTTTCGAGATATTCAACGGAAAAGTACATCATGTGTGAATTACCAACGAATATTACGAAAATTGAGCACCGTGCTGTAATTAAATTCCTTACAAAAAGTGACAAATCACCGCAGTGTATTTTTGAGGAAATGGCTATTATTTACGGTGATTCTGGGCCTTCTTATGCCACAGTCAAAAAGTGGAGTCGCTTATTTAAACTCGGACGGGAATCGATCGAAGACGACCCCCGCTCAGGGCGGCCAATATCGGTAGTGACCGAAGAAAACGTAGCAAAAGTCAAAAAGCTGGTATTAGAAGATAGAAGAATTAAGGTTTGGCAAATAGCTGAGGTCTTAGGTATTAGTAAAGAAAGAGTCGGAGAAATTTTACATGAACATTTGTACATGAGTAAAGTCAGTGCTCGTTGGGTACCGAAAATGCTAACGGCCTTCGATAAAGTACGTCGTGTGGAAACTTCTCGGGCGTTTTTAGAATTGTGCGAAGATGATTTAGATGAAGTTTGTTCCCGAATAGTAACTGTTGATGAAACATGGATCAGACAGTATGATCCGGAGTGTAAGTCTGAGTCGATGCAGTGGATTGAAAAGGGTGAAAGGCCGCCGAAGAAATTTAAAGTGCAAAAGTCGGCCTCTAAGTTAATGGCTACGGTATTTTGGGATTGTGATGGCATTCTTTTAATCGATTATTTAGAAAAAGGCTCTACGATCAACGAAACTTATTATGCAAATCTAATAAGACAGGTGCGACAAGCCATAGTTGAGAAAAGGCGGGGTAAACTAAGGAAAGGCATTTTGTTTTTGCAAGACAACGCACCCGTTCACACCGCTAATGTTGCGAGGCGTGCTCTGAAGGAAGTTGGTTTTGACGAAATTGACCACCCACCCTACAGCCCAGATCTAGCCCCAAGCGATTATTTTCTATTCAATAATTTGAAGAAAGAGTTGAGGGGAAAGCGATTTAGAAGTGACGAAGAGATGAAGGCGGCTGTACAGGAGCATTTTGAAGGGCAAAATGAAGATTATTTTTTTAATGGCCTAAAAGCACTGTATAAAAAATGTAAAAAATGCATTGATTTAGGAGGAGACTATATTGAAAAAAAACCGGCCAAGTGCGAGTCGGACTCGCGCACCGAGGGTTCCGTACAAACACTTTCCATCCCTAAGTGGTTAAGTTAAGTTTGCACCTGGTATGTATAGCGCCCCATATAAATTAGGTGCAAAGTTAGGTATTAAAAAAATTTTTATGGTTTTCGTAATTATTCCTTTATCTATGCTATAAGACGTTGCTTCGTACCAAATTTCAAGATTCTGAGTTCACGGGAAGCACCCTGTAGGTTTTGATTCCCTTGCAAGTGTCGAAAATTTGCAAATTAGGTGCAAAGTTAGGTATTAAAAAAATTTTTTATGGTTTTCGTAATTATTCCTTTATCTATGCTATAAGACGTTGCTTCGTACCAAATTTCAAGATTCTGAGTTCACGGGAAGCACCCTGTAGGTTTTGATTCCCTTGCAAGTGTCGAAAATTTGCGGCATAAACGGCTGTATCTTTTGATTGCGTTGGCTTAGAAGTTTGATTTTTTCACAGCTTCAAGGGACAGTAGACCTGAGTAATTGATATAAATTTCAGCTTCATACGTCCACGCGTTCCTGAGAAAAAGGGTCTTGACAGACGGACGGACAGACGGACAACAAAGTGATCCTATAAGGGTTCCGTTTTTTCCTTTTGAGGTACGGAACCCTAATAAACACGAGTTCATTTGTGTAAATTGTTTTTTTCTATCTTAGGCTTAGAACTTTTCAGACGCCCCTCGTAGGTATGTTAAAGTATCTAGTGAAAGGTCCCATAATTCCCATTATTAAAAGCTTCCTAAACACTGTCATATGACAGAGTTACCTTCACTATAATTTCAGACATAGCACGTCCACTGCTGGACACAGGCCAGGCCTTCTCAATAGACTTACACATGGACTCCAGTCCATGCATCCAGCGAGTCCCTGCAACTAACCAGGTCGTCCCACCATCTTGCCCGTCCATGGCCGTCCTTCACTGCGCTTGCCAGTACGTGGTCTCCACTCGAGAACCTTTCTGCCTCATCGGACATCGATTCGAGCTACGTGCCCCGCCCATTGCCACTTCAGCTTGCTGACCCGGTTTGCTATGTCGATTTAATAGTCTCGTATATACCAGATTAATAACTGGTAAATGTATTATTGTGTTAATTACCTTGTTCCTCGAGGAGAGTGTTAATGACTTGAACATCATCGCTGTTCCTCAGCCGCGAACGCCACACTTGAGCTCCGTCATAGGACGGCTTTTCGGTAAACTTGTGGTTTCCAGAAGAATCCTGTACTTTAGACTTTTGGTATTTCAAATATTCATTGTTTTCAGACTCGTAGTCTGCAGAAGAATCAAGGTCCTCGGGAGAGTCATAGTGTTTCTTGGAGGAGGCGTAGCCCACTTAAAAAGTGTAATGAAATGACCTTACTACGTACCTAAATTGTTTTTTTTTCCAATATATCGTATTCTCCTACTCAGTATAAGTACTTGGGATTTTATTATTAAGTAAATCCCAGTACATACTAGCCAATCAATTGCTTTTGGTAACTACTACGGCTACCCGTCATCGCTATTTATTTTATAAATACGGTCAACTCAAAATTCGAAGCAATTGAGTGGCTACTTGACTAGGTACCTATTCCTAATTGTTTTATTAGGTACGTTATTTGCATACAAGCGTGCTCAAAAAAAGTTCCGTAACTCCCTAGAATTAAAAAAAATAAGACACTGCTACTATAAGAATGTAATAGGACTTATTTCTATATTCACTCGAAATTAAAAAAATACAACCAAGTAAATCATATATTTTTAGAAAACACCTAGTTAGGTCTTACCTGTTAGTAGTAGTAACCGATACGCAGTGCGTAAGTGCATTTCTCGATAAAAAGTGTAATGATACTATAAAACTTTTAAGTGCATATTGGGTTATTGGTCTTGCTCGTGCCAATGTTCTGCGCGGGAATGATTTGTACACGTGTAAAATAAAGCTAGATATGGCTGATGCCGCTAGGTTAATATGCGTCAAATTCATTGACTCCTGGTAAATTCAATATTTAAGTACCTTGCAGCTACATTAAATCGACAGAGTAAAGCCACGGATATACAGGCTGGTTTTGATTTATTTACGTAAACTTCAATAAACTAGATGTCAGGCTTGAAGTGATATACGTCATCCCCTTTTACCCCTAAAAACATACACACACCTCACGAATAAAAAAAACCGGTCAAGTGCGAGTCGGACTCGCGCACCGAGGGTTCCGTACAAACACTTTCCATCCTTAAGTGGTTAAGTTTGCACCTGGTTAGCGCTCCATACAAATGAGGTGCAAAGTTTATGCAACCAATCCCTTTGTTGCATGAGAGCCCCCCTTAAATATTTATTTTATTTTTAATATTTGTTGTTAGGTCTCCACTCGAGCACTTTTCGGCCCCATCGGCCATCTGCTCTGCGTGCTATGTGGCCTGCCCATTGCCACTTCAACTTGCTAATCCGGTGAGCTATATCGGTCACTTTAGTTCGTCTACGGATTTCCTCATTTCTGATTCGATCACGTAGAGACACCCCGAGCATAGCCCTCTCCATTGCACGTTGAGCGACTTTGAGCTTTGAGATGAGGCCGATAGTGAAAGACCACGTTTCGGTGCCGTAAGTCATCACTGAGCGTAAGGCGCTGGATGCAGGTCGCTTCCAACCGGTATATATGGAAGTCCAAAGGGGAGGCCTATGTTCAGCAGTGGACGTCCTATGGCTGAGATGATGATGATGATTTGTTGTTATATCGGCAATAGAAATACATCATCTGTGAAAATTTCAACTGTCTAGCTATCACCGTTCTTGAGATACAGCCTGGTGACAGGCGGACGGACGGACATCGAAGTCTCCGTAATAGGGTCCCGTTTTTACCCTTTGGGTACGGAACCCTAAAAATGGTCCACAACCTTGGAATCCAAAATGTTTTGTCGTTGCAATATGGACTAGTAGTTTTTCCTTAGAACTTACTCGTCCAACTAATGATTACTTTCCAGTCTGTTCAACAATGCGGGTACAGCTATATTGGACTTTGACCTGAAGTTTCGCTTATAGTAACGGTGCTCAAAATTAACACGGTGTACGTATTTTGTGTCATTTACGATTCCATTGGCATTCATATTTTGTTTAAGGAAATATATCCGAGTATTTTGTTCCATAATAAGAAGAGTAGAACTATAGGAACGTATACATATACCATGCCCGTTTTTCGCGCTTGGAATAAATCGACTTTGTCCCTTCGTTTCTGCACAATTCCGATTGCAGTCATCCCTTGATCAGCTCTTTGGAAATAAATAACAGAACGGAACTGATGCCAGTAATACATGTTTATTAACATAGCTCTATATACATTCATTGTAATTAGAAAATATAAATATACTATGTAGAAATTCACAAATTTCATAAAAACGTGGCTATCATACAACATTAGGCTTGGTGTTCATCAATGCTGCCGGTATCGAAATTAAATTCAATTTACGGCAATCCAGGCACATAAAACAGAATAAATGCCATTTTTAAACTCAATTCGGCAACATAGATCAATAGTTATTGCTCGTACATTATTGCATTCTCAAATAGGTACATATCACAATCGACGCACTTATCATAAATAAATTATAAAATTGTCAACTGAGTCTGTTTAAAATTCATTATAAGTATAAAACCATGTCAAAAACCAATTCACTATGGAGTCTGGTCACACGTCCGTCGTGCTAAACACAAACATAGTTTACCAAACGTCTAGTCTCAGTTTCACATCGGACACAGCCATCACCAATTAGTCAACGGGAATGACACAAATCTAACCATGTCTTCTAAGAGTACATTACACTGCGCTACATAAGCATTCACGTGCGAGTGACGGCACATAACGTTCACTCACAGAGTCCCTTGGGCTCGGTGATGTTTAGGTATCGCGTGCGGTAGCGGCGCACCGAGCTCCTGGGTTAGTCGGCGTCCCCGTTGGCGACGGAGAGCGGCTCCTCGTCCTCGTTGTAGTCGAGCGACAGCACGGAGGCGCGGCGCCGCTTGCCGGCGGGCGCGTCGCTGTCGCTGCCGCTGTAGTCCCGCCCGCGCTTGTCGGGCGACGGCGCGCCGTTCACTGTCGTCGCGCCGCCGCGCGCCGCCCGCAGCTCCTGTTGCAGGTACAGCACTGTGCTCTGCATGCCCTCCACGTCTTCGTCTAGCTCCTGTAGGATATCGTCTAATTCTGAAACGCCAAACATTTGCGATAAATAGTGATATATATGTATGAACCGGGCTGACATGTGTTACGTCATTTGTGAAATTTATTTGATCTAGCGGCCGTTGAAAGGAGATAAACTTTGCCCTATTGATTCATATGCTGTATATCATATCTTCCCTCGTGAATTGAACGAAGTAAACAATCGTATTTATATCGTGTTATACACGATTTAAATAAGATTGTTTATTTATTTATTTATTTTCTTTATTGGGGAAAAAAACAGACATAGACAAAAACACAAATACTTTGACATAATGGTCGCAATCAATTTGGATGAACAAGACAAGTATACTACTTGTACTTTTACCAGTAGATATTTAATAAGACAGAATATTGGATAATGAAGTAATAGTAAATAGTGGATCATTTGATAAATGCTATACTAGTAAATGGTAAACTAGTGTCCTAAGAAACTAAAAAATCTGCTCGAACGATCACTATCGAACACTATCTAATTTGGATCAAACAGGACATATAAGCCGATTTAGGTGCATCACTAATCCCAGATTCGTAATATAAAAACTGATTTAGACGCATCCAGCTGGCACAAGTATGCACAGGCTCGAAAAATTACGCGTTCCAGCGCGTGTTACCAGCTAAAATAGATACATCTTAAGTCGCTTTATGTATGGAAAATAGAGGGGAAAAAATCGAACTTGAGCAACTTATAGCTGACCCAAATATAGTGGAAGAAACTAAAAGGCATCGACTGCGCTGGCTCAGTCGTGACACGGATGGACGCCGCCCAGATATCGCTGGAGAGATGCAGTGAAGGACGACAACGAAGCATGGATCAGGCGGATTTGAACGCCGAAAACTGTCAGGAGACAGCGCTAAATCGCCAAAAGAGGTGTTATCTCTTATCGGAGACCAAAACTCACTTTGGGTCACTGAGTATCGGAGTAAGGTAAGGAAAATAAAATGTGCTTACCTGATTGTGACTTTTTCACTTCTTCGCTAAAACTTTTTTGCAACGCCAAATCGCCCTCTAGCTTCGCTATTCGACCGCTCGACGTCATCCGGCCCAGGTCTTCGTTCTCTTGATGCAGTAATCTACACTTAGCCATGAGCTTCTTGCCAGTATTCGAGTCAGGCGTGAACTTCCACGCCGATAATTCATTTTGCGTCTCTTCCAGTCTCGTTTTTGTGGACGTTAACTCTTGTTTTAACCTTAAAATAAGTACATTGACTGCCGGATCTAGTAATGTCGGCCGCCCGTTCAGACTTGCATGTGATGATTTGAGCTCAGTTATTTGACTCTGGAAATAAAACAAGGTGATTTTATACACTGCGGATAGTATACGTGTGAATTAATTAATTGCCCTATAACTTTCCGCTTTAGTACGCGCGCGACGAGTGCGCCTTTATAGCCATTTGCTGTGACGCAAACCGCGCAAAATCATAACAACAAATGAAATACAATTTGCGAACATGAGACCGTTCTGTATTGTTTTATTCTGTGACCTCCTGGAGTTCGCTGGTTGCGCAGGGCCCGTCATGAGGGCCTTCTTTTGAGGGAAGCCTGTGTCTGTCTAGTAGTGGTCATCTTTCGGCCTAAGGAGAGCCGTACCGAGAAACTAGCGCCACTATTGATTTTTTCATATATCATATAAATCATATACCTAAATTATCAGTAATTGTCGGAGTCTAGTGTAGGTACACGGTAAACAAACACCTTTAATATTTATTAAATCACTGTACTGTGGTACCACACACCTTAATGATGAACACATCAGTAATGCGGCGTGTAGAGAGGTAAGTCTGTCTGTATGTACAGTAAAGAAACTGAAACGTACCTTTTTGATTCTTATTGTCATTGTGACAAGAGCGAAAAAGGTACGCGTTTAATTTCCTCGACTGTACTACGAGCTGCAGAACTGCATGGCCTATTTTATTAATGAATTCATTCATAAATTGGGCAGCCCATACTACATATTTTTGGACATAAAAATGACAACTTACTGCATAATCTTGGATCTCCTGCTCTTTAGCAGCGAGCCTCCTGACGAGAACTTTCTCTCTGTGTTGTGATTCCGCGTACTGTTGTTTGATCTTATCTTCTACCTCTTTCGCCTTTTCCAAGCTTCCTGAAGATAGTTTAGAGCATATTTAGTATGAATGCTAATGAATCACTAAGTCAAATTATATTATCAGATCTAAATAATTGATTTGATGAGTAAAAATAAATGAGGAATTTTGAAATATATATCGGATCAATACAAATTAATTAATACCTTAGACATATAAAAGAACAATAATTATTTTCAGAATGAAATAATATATCTTGTCAAAAAAAAAATTAAAAGATAAATTAACCCTTTTACAATGCTGCCTATGTTAGTTATTTCACTTTAGGGTTTTTAAGGAAATTGAGTTACATGAACATGACTCAAACTGAACACACTGTTTATTGCGTTAAAAGTGTGTTAAATTAAAGTAAATTAAATAAATGTTAATGGAAAATCAGGAAAGAACAGTGAATTGAGGAATATTTAAGACTATACATTGCATATTGCTACAGTCTTCAGACCCACATGATGTAATCACTTAGGTAATACTAAACTAAGTACTAACAAATAACAATCGACAACACCTTAACAAAATCACAGTTAACTGTTAGTGAACAGTATAAAATTGAACAAATTTCTGGAACATCTATTAAAAGGAAACCTCTTTTCTTAATAAATAAATAAATAAAATAAATAAATTTAAGGGACAATCATACACAAATCGACCTAGTCCCAAACTAAGCAAAGCTTGTACTATGGGTACTAGACGACGATATACATAATATATAAATACATATATACATAACATCCATGACCCAAGAAAAAATATTTGCACAAATATTTGCCCCGGCCGGGATTCGAACCCGGGACCGCCGATTCAGTAGGCAGGTGTCTACCAACCGAGCCAAACGTGTCGTCAAATAGTTTTTTTATAGGGCTCTTAAATGGCTGAATGAAGAATATCACCAATTTTTAGTTTTACCTTACATTATGCTACATTAAAAACTAAATAAATAGGTATTTTTATGGATACGTCTTATGGTTTCCGAAATATTTAGCGGGGCGCGGGAATGTGACGTCACTTGACAAACTCGCTCAATGATATTTTTGAGTATTAGTTTCATGACGTCACTTGACAAACTCGCTCAATGATATTTTTGAGTATTAGTTTCATGACGTCGCTTGACAAACTCGCTCAATGATATTTTTGAGTATTAGTTTCATGATGTCACTTGACTAACTCGCTCAATGATATTTTTGAGTATTAGTTTCATGACGTCACTTGACAAACTCGCTCAATGATATTTTCGAGTATTAGTTTCATGACGTCACTTGACAAACTCGCTCAATGATATTTTTGAGTATTAGTTTCATGACGTCACGCTGTCATAGCGCGATGTACGAAATTGACAATATAGTAACTTCATAACTACTCGCTTGATTTAAATGAAACAGTGACTTTCTAAGCACATAAGCTATGGCTATATGGTCATTCCTCATTTTGAGTACAAAAATGACAAAATATTTATATGATATATTTTATTATAATACATTTTATGTATATAATTACTATGAACATAATAATGCAATTTAATTTTTTTAATTCATTTCTAGAATGGAAGTTTTATACTTTAGGACCTTGGATAGAAAATATATTGATTCCAATACATGAAAAAATTGTCTCCACAACAGTTTTGTTACTTTTCATTCATAAAATAATTATTATATAATATCATGGTAACAAAACTGGACATTTATATGGAAACTTGGGAGCAATAAAATATGATATTCTCGATTTAGAGTCAGAGCCCTAGATGTCTATGTTATGAATACGAGACAAAAAAATATTTATCTTTTATTTTCTAAATTGAGTTTTTATTTATTTCAATTTTATTGCATGTTACAAACACGGAGACATGCCAGAGTTAATAATGCTATCTATGTTCATAGAGTATGAAGCCAATCAACCAAAAGGCGAAACATGGAAGTTTCTGTCTAAATTCGGTCCACTGAATTTAGACATTGTTTATAAGAATACTCAGGAAAGTTCTCTCTAATATTCTACAGGTCTAGTATAGCTCAGGTCAATTAATATGTGTAGGTACCTTATTTTCTGTTACTTTAATTTTGCACTCATGGCAATTTAATTGCTACTTACTACGTTATAAAAAACAATCTTATTTATGACAGAATGGTTGTACTATTCTGTAATTTGAAAGTATCTCGTATATTTCTTATTATGGGTTTGTTGCTCACTATACAAAAATAATTTGAAGTTTTCTTTACGAAAATCAGCAAGTTCATTAAAGTTTGCATGAACATCGATTTTCTCTTTAAATTTTAATAAGATATCCTATATATTATAACTTTTTTCTACTATCAGCCTTCTTTTCTATAATTTAAACAGCCTACTCTAAAGGATTGTTTATATATAAGTTTTAATTAGGCAAATATTTCAGGATGGATCATATGGCCATTTTTAGGGTTCCGTACCCAAAGGGTAAAAACGGGACCCCATTACTGAGACTTCGCTGTCCGTCCGTCCGTCCGTCACCAGGCTGTATCTCAAGAACGGTGATAGCTAGACAGTTGAAATTTTTTCAGATGATGTATTTCTATTGCCGCTATAACAACAAATACTAAAAATAAAATGAATTAAATATTTAAGGGGGGCTCCCATACAACAAACTTACAAATAATGGTACGGAACCCTTCGTGCGCGAGTCCCACTCGCACTTGGCCGATATCTTTCTTAAGTATATAATTCTTAGTCAATATTTATAAAAATATTTCGGAGTTGATGTCTCAATAACTTTTTATTACAAGACTTTTTTCAATATTTATTTAGTTTTATTTATTTAAACATTCATTCATTTATTCATTCAAAAAACAATTTACATTGTATGTGAATATTTAAACAGGTCATAATGAAAGGTTTATTTTTAAGTAAATGTTGTTGACACACATGATTGTGTTATTTTGGTATATTTATATCAACCATATCTACTATAACTGATAAGAATACTCAACATTAAGTAGTTTAGAGGTTTCCTTTAAATGAAATGATGTATGTAGTAAACAGGATTTGGTTTGCATGTTTATATACAGAACTTTTACAAATACATTTTCTCTTTACAGTATGAATAGAAAAAGGTCGACTTTACAAAAACATTTCAATGGCACCCACAAGGGCTGTATTCAACTGAACTTGCATTCCAAGAATAATGCTTACTCTTTGATATTAATGTCAAAATTCCATATTACTTTGGCATTACTATCTGAGAGTAAGCATCATACTTAGAATAATTGACGGAGATTGTTTAACTGCGTCATTGCATACATTAAGAAAGTGGTGCAGGTACGGTGACAAAGTGATATGAAGGGTAGCATGGCTGTCCACCTAAGATTTACTGTGAGCAAAGACTCAGTTAAACGGTTTACCATTATAATTAACCTCAAAGACCCAAAAAATTTTATTGCCAAATGTCATGAATTTTCAACAATACTGCCACCGATTATGTCAGGGTACTTGGGAAAAAGATATGTCCTAATTCTAGTTTCATTTACCATGATGGTTTGTATTGTCCAACTAGCATAAAGTATGATTCATCAACCAATATGAGCATAACTTAACAATGATTAAGGTGACATCTGATGCAAAACTACTAGAGCCACTTTCGATTTTTCCAATATATTCTTAATGACATCAATTTTAAATAATTGCAAAAGGTTAGTCACTAGAAAAATACATTTTGTATTTATTAAATCACTATAGAATTTTTATATTGTAGTTTATACCACAAAGCTTGTTTATGGTAAAAGCAGACACTTTAGTTTTGTTTCTCGGGATAATGATAGATTGAAAATTGTATACAGCAATTTAATAACTACTAAACTTATTTTCCTAGTGTCTAACTAAAGCATATTGCAATTCCTGAAAACTTATCTGATTTGGAAAATATAAGAAAATGTTGGAAGAACTTGTGTTTCACAATACCTGTTGCCTTAGGACAATATTTATAATATGGAATTCCTAAGATATAATATGGTTATTATAAAAAAATGCAGCAATTAATTGACTTCAGTACTACTAAGGTGATTACAAGCTTTCTGATTTAAACAAGAATTCCTCTATCACTAGTAAGTTAGTAATATAGGTAACGCTACTAGTAACTTAGTAATATAGGTGTGCTAGCTGGACAACACGTTTGGCACAGTCTGTAAGCACTTGCCTACTGAGCCGGCAGTCCTGGGTTCGAATCCCTGCCAGGGCAATCTGATGAACCCGAATATTTGTGCTTGGGTCATGGTTGTTGTATGTATTTAAGTATATATTTATCTATATAAGTATGTATATCATCGTCTAGTCTAGTATCTATAACATAACAAGCCTTCTTGAGCTCAATTTGGGACTAGATAGATTTGTGTGAGGTTGTCTGATATATATTTATTATAGGTAGCACCGCCAAAATACTGAGGATTATGCCGCAGGCACACATCTTGGAAGGGCTATTCTTTTTGTGAATTTCTTTTTTGCTGTGAACTTATACTTTATTTAGATAAAGTTTTATACTTATCTTTTGTTATTATTTTATGTACCTATCCTCACACATATATTTTTTTTTGACACTTGATTTGAATGTTATTACTTATTTTAAGTTATGCCCTTATTTGGAACTTTACGTGAATCATACTTTGTTTAACCTAGTCTAGAAAAATTGTAAATCCCCTTTTGTTCTAGGATTGTTATTTTTTTCTTATAAATATGGATTGGAATTTGAATTCATATTTTGCAATATAATAGCAATACAGACCATGGTAAACGAAGTTATCTAGATGTAGTGAATAATGTTTTGCCAAGATATTTTTTTGGAAAAGTTTGTTTTGGAATGCCATCTCTATTAACTTTAGTGAAAAGTTGAAATAAAAATAAGCTTTCCTAACAAAATGTGATGGTAAAAATTTATTCACTAGATAATACCATGGCATGTGTTGAATTTCATAATTTTTGTGGAAGCAAACCTATGTCAGGTAGACCTGGGAGGCAAAAAATTGTAAGTGCTTCCATACCTGAGAAAAAATACTGTAAGTGCTATGTTAAATACATAAAATAACAGTATTATGCTTCTCAGATACGGTGTTAGTCATTATAACAAAATTAATTTAGTGATCTCATTCAAAGTTTGTCTATTTAACAAATAATTTAGCTAATGAAGTATTTGTTACTTTATGTTGAATCAGATCGAATCTTATAGGAATGCTTCATTATAATACATGTTAAGACTGACCTTATTCCTAAATTTCTGAAAACTGACAAGTTTTCTTTACGAATTAGGTTAATCTTGATAGATATGAGATTTTAGATAGATATTTAGTCTTAGGTCAACAGTAACCTTTTAGATGAAAGCTTATAATTAAATAAATAAATATTTTTGCCATTTCAGAAGTGCTCGACTTTAAAATACAAAAATTACATATTCAAATAAAAATAAGCTCATTGAATTGTACAAGTAACATTGACAATAACAATTTGATGACAATAAAGATACAATAGAATGAAGCTAATTACCAAAGAATCTTATAAATAGAGCAAAAGAAGAAAAGAAAATCATATTTACTTTTTGATGTGAACATAAATCTGACGACTCTGCATGTGACATCTCGGAGGCTGCCGTCTCGGGCAGTGTGAAAGCACTAATCACAGACACAACTCCGGCTTTGCGGAGAGCACTGAACCTTCGGTCACTTACACCATGACCGTTGTAAGCACTTCCACTGAACACTCCACTGGCACCGCTAACACAGCAAAACACCATCTTCTTAACCACCTTGAGTAAACTTAAACCACCTATATACTCCCTTGTACCACATATTTTCAACATACCATTTTAATATCACAGTAAAATTTCATTTAACATGTGTCGTAACAGTATCACTAGGAATTTTAGTTAAAGCATTGTCGATATATAGAAGAACTAAGTAATGTTTGCACATAAACAACTCGCGGGCGGATCGCAGGCCGACCGCAGCGCTACCAAGCCGATGAAACTGTCGTAAATACCTTCCAGCTGTTTGTTCAATGTTTCGAGGTGGTCAATGTAAGAGTCCTGGGTTGACCACGCGGTGCGAAGCGTCTCCGCGCTGGCGGCATCGAGTTGGTGCGCGGTCAACACAACGCGCGCGGCGCTCGCCCCGCTGGCGCCCGGCGACGCCGCCGACGACTCGCCATGCCGCTCCGACTCCTCGGACATTGCACTCTTACAAAAACGTTTAGAGGGCTTTTCGACTGAAACCAAATAACCGCTGTTAACGCTACAAATTGAACACTCATTTGCATTTGGCCGCCGTTATGAGAAACCTGGAATTCACGTTTGAAACATTAACAGGAGCTGTCAGGCGAAGTACTTACACTTGTCAAGTGTCAATTATAAAACTGTGAATAAAAATTACTCATTAATAATTATTTTATCACTTAAATCGTATTGCAGGAAATAATTACGAGGACACCGAACGGTACTCAACAGACGCCATTTTATCACGTCACGTAGCATTCGGTGTAGCCAATATAAATAATATCGGAGATGCGCTGTGTTCTAACTAAAGAAGTCCACAGTTTGTTAATGTAAATATTTCAATAAATACTTACATGAAATAGTACGATTCTGTAGGTTCCTTCCATCGAACAATAAACAGTCCTGGATTTATGTGAAAGGGAAAAGAGAAGAGAAACAATCATAGAGTAAATTATACATACTGAGATAGAGTCATCAGCTTCCTTTGTGTACTAGCGCCATCTATTGAGCGAGTCTCGAGTTATCTGAATCATGTACATATGTATATATAGCAATCGCTATGCACTGTACTGTAGGTACTTTCAATACATATTATATGATTCATCTCACACTTAACATAATAAGTGGGCTCTAAAACTAGTTTTGCTTGTAGGAAGGTATAAAAAAGACACATTAATAATTAATTATTTTTATTACATTAATTTTGGGACACATAATTAGAACAAACGCTTACCACAGGTAGACACACACAACATTTTTTACTGCAACCTTGACTTTAAAATAGTTTAAAACGAGGCAATCGTGATCCATTACACAAAGCCGGGATCGAAATCCTTCCTGGAACTTCTGTCGTCGGAATCCAAGTTAGCGTAAAGGTCAACAACGTAGATTCGCTAATATCCGTAAAGCACAGCCGAAGTAAATTTCTTATACCCGTTTGAATATCCACCAGAAAACAAACTTGTCCATAATCCATATAAAGTAAACTGTCAAACAGCACTACGCTACGCGTTCCTCTACACCGAATTGTATTAACTAAGTAGTCTTTTAGTTTTCTTTCTTCTATTGTTTTTTTTACATTTAAAAAATACGCATTTATCATTTTCCATTTTTTTTGTGGATATTAAATTTTTGTGACAATCATCATATAACTGCTTAAAATATAATAGGTGAAATCTAAAAAATAAATGAGTGGAATGGAACGGGGATCTAATCTTAAGCCGTAATGTTGCCTGTAATGATAAATTAAAATAATGCTTCATAATCTTTCACAATAACTTATAATTATGTTTTTATTATATGTTTATTTATGGATAAAATATTAACATAAAAACAGATTTCATTTTAATAACACTAATTCAAATATTGAATTTTGCTCCATCTATCGAGCGAGTCTCGTATAAAACGCACGCAAGTTTTAATGTATGAAATCTGTAAAGTACTGAGTGAAATGCCCCTGGAAACAATATTATCGGCTAGCAACATTTTACAATGTTAGTCAGTGCTGCCAGTATTTCTCTTTTAGTGCTAAATTCAGCATAATTATATAATTAAAAACAAATGTGCACAATTCAGCACTTGACATATATACATTTGCATGTACTATCATGTAGCTATTTTAATTGTATGTCGGATTCTATACTGCGATTTCTAATTCAAGACCAAAAAAACTACCACAAGGTTGCCACTACAATAAATTATTTTTACAATAGTAAAATCCTTTTTCTTTTTTAAACACACTAAGATAAATTATTTATTGGTAACTTTAACTCTATGTATTAACAAAATAATTAGATAAATTTATTATTACAGAAATACGAGAGGAGATAATAAAAACTTAAACATCGGAGATTTTTGGTACAAAATCTGGTATTGTACTTGTAACACTTCAGGTATTCAAAACATTTGGTGCAATCATTTCCAAACCTTTACTTTTAAAACCTTAGGGTCGATTTAACCAACATCGAATATAGTTTAAATCACAATAAAATTCATTTTCTCACTTATTCTCCAAATAATAGTCTTGAATAGCAAAACTAAACTGGTGATAAATTTAGGTCAAAACCTTTAAAGAGCCGAACTTAAAAGACTAGTCTAGAACTACTACATGCCAAAATAACGCATCCGTATTTCGTATTATAAAAAACATGAGTGTTGTGTTGTGAAACACTCGGTTGGAACGAAGTATTATCCTCCTACGACCCAGTTTCGAAAAGGGTACTTCCGAGGAAGACCCAATGTCCTAATATTAGAACCAATTAATAAAGTACTGAACGCCCAGACCAAAAATTGTTCGTATCTGGTTAACCGCAACATATACAGCTGTCATATTTTAGGGGTGTTATAATATTGATTTAGGCTTGTCAGACAAAAAGAAAAAACACCAATATCTTTTGTTCTTTATTTAGCACATTGGGCTGTCACATATAATCTACAACAAATCGAACAGTTTTCAAAATCTTATAAAAAGTTAGTGTTTAAACACTTAATATTAGCGGAGATCAACAAAATAGCATTCAGCCTTATCAAAGTTACAATAATAAGTTTTCTTTCTCATAGAAAGCTCAAATATCACACATAAAATTAATATTTCGGCATCAAAATCAACAAAACAATAATATTTTGTACCATTAAAGTTTCATAATTAACCTTTTTCTAAAAAAAAATCTCAAAAACCCCTCAGCGAATGGGAATTTAAACAAAAAAAACACGATAACATAGATAGATCGAGGAGTGCGTCCACGACCTCTTCTGGAACATGATCGACCACGGGATATCACGCGATCGACCTTGTCCTCGACAACGTCGCGAGACTGGTGTTGGGTTCGCAGGCTCTGATTCTGAGCTGGTACTGCTGTCGCTGTCAATTTCGCCAGTTCTGGTACTGTGTGGAAGATACTCATCTTCAATATCATCTCCTTCGAAGGGATCGTCCTCATCGTCTTCGAAATCGGACTGTTGAAAAAGGTCAAGCACTTGACTATCTTTCAACGCTGTAAAAAAAAAGAAAACGTATGAACCCAACAGTCTAAAACTATGACAAATTATACTGTACAAAAATAAATATCCCATTCTTTGTTTCTCTATCACACGAATACAAAAACTCATTCGAATAAGCAGGATGCCAAACCATTAAAAAAAAGCAACTTAAGGGATACTCGCCCAGCATACTAGTACTAGTACAAATAAATTATCGTCAAAAATACATGTCGAAAATGACGACATTACGGTGAAATAACAGTATTTACACATAAGTTATTAGTTTTTCTCAAAAACAATACAAAATACAGTAAGTTTCAGATAAAGATTTCAAAGATATTAATAAGTTAAACTAACCTCTTCTCGTTCCACGTGTCATTGTTGCGACGTCTCGTGACAGAAGACAGAAGATACCCCTCCCCGCTCACTTTAAGCAGTGCTGCCACAATGCCAAATATATCCACAGGCTACCCGACAACGTAGAGATGACATGGCGCGTAATATAAAAATACCAGGCGTCAGTAAATATTTTGTTCTAGTACTATCACAGTGGGTCATTGCTCCAAGTCTCTGTTTAAATACTTGGGCTTTCACTGCAAACTGATTTTGTCCTAGTATTATCACTTTGAACCCCCGGAGGTTATTGACATATATACGACATGGTCTCATAGCAACGTTCGTTTATTTCGATTTGCTGTCGAAAAATCTTACACTTTTATTCGCCTAGCCTCCATCCGCCAAATCCATGTCATGCGATATCTTCGTTCAAAAAATATTTTTTTTGACATAAACAATCTATCAATGATGTTGGCCTATTTGCAATATGTTTCTTTATATTTATAGAGGCGACATATCATTAAAAGGTTGGTAAAACCTGGAAAATGAACTTGACAGTGACATGAGTGACTTTGTCAATTTTGACAGTGACGTATCTGTCGTAGTTTTTTTGGTCTTGAATTAGAAATCCGAGTTTAGTTCATTAAAGCCAAATATCTTATTGGTTTGTCTTTTAACTATGCAACAGCACTATAACTATTTCTTATGTCCGTTTTCTAAGATGTAAAAAAGAACTCTGACTGTATAACATCATCTTTGGAAAATATAGTTTTGATTTAATTACAGATCATAGGATATTTTTTTTATACTCTTATAGCATTATCGCTGATCATGTCATGACACATGTCTAATATTTTTTTTTGTACGAAAATCTGACTACTTGATTACTTAATTGAAGTTAATTCATAAATGAAGTACTTATTTGAGGTTGGCACACATTTTGGGTAAACTCTTGTAATTTTAGCGCTATGCAAATTTTAAGGGTGGTAACACTAATGACTGCCAATGCCAATAATTCCGCCAAGCCAGACATCAACGCCATCTGTATATTTTTCTTGGTACTTGAACGAACTACGGGTACTTGTACAATCACCAAGCTATCGTTGCCAATAATGGCCTATAGATGGCTTTGGGTAGGAGGTACTCGGACATACATCCATTGCCATTAGGGATCCAGGTCACTCTGGAGACCCCTTGGCACTTAGGTATTTTTTTTAAAGCTACAGAAAAATCTGAATATTTTTTGGAAATTCCTACTACTTATAAACGTTTCTTTAGGCGTTTTTATTTTTTTTTATCCATTGCTTGTTTTGAATCTTGCGCTTAGGCACGCTTAGGTATACTTATCTACATAGGTGATGATACGGATAGTACGGGTGGTAGTTACTTATTAATTATGTAGATATGTATATGTATTACTAGATATGTAGAAGTAGAAACACTCATCGCGTGATAGGTACTTATAATGTCACCCGTCTTTTAGATAGCTAACATTAAATGATAGCTAACAACAAATTGGTTGCGCTAGAAAGATTCGCGTACGGCAGCTGCTCTAGAGGGGCTGGTTTGTCATTGTCATGGTCACAGGATGTACCTATGGGACTTAGTTAGATGATTTTTGATTCGCCATTGTTTCACTCTTCTTTTTCGGTATCAGGCACTCAGCAAAGCAACCCTGAGAAGATCATCAATCATCAATTCATCGTTCTACGCTTCGTTTAGTGAGGTGTTGGGCGTCGGTCGTCTCTGGATCATATAGACGTAGTTAAAGGAAAAGATCCAACCCACAAAATTACCAAAATATGAGTTAAGAATACCGAAGAGATCATTAAGTTGTATATTTTCATCAGCAAAAAGATGACTCACACAGCGTTCTCATATTTTAATCGATATGGGAAAGTACCTACCAATTACCAAAGTCCCAAATCTGGCAGGTTTAAATTGATATTCATTCGTAACTCTTGGCACCTTGTTTATATGTACCTATTAACAAATAAAATCCAACCAGCGTGAACCATTATATTGAGGAAACGAAATTTATTTATTTATTGATATTGCATTGTACGGCCACCGTATCTAACGGCAAACTTAACCCAAGAAATAGTTAGTTTGCCGTTGCGATGCCTGTACAAGGCGAGAAAAATCATTTTCACCTCACTCGCTCGAAAAACCTCCGTTTATACCGCGAAATCTGGGTGCAAAAGTTTATTTTATCCGCTGGCGTCCGAAAGTCATTTGAATTTCGAACACAATGATTGTGATTCTCTGTGATGCATACTTATTACTAACTTTATTTTTAAATTTAGAATTTTTGCTCGTAGAGCCCGATGACCGTTGGGGCAGAATAAGGTTCTCGAGTGACGACCGCGGATCGGAAAACGAAGCGTGGGAAGGCGCCCAACAAGGTGGACCGACGACCTGGTTAGGTTCGTGGGCAGAAATTGCATGAGGGTGGCGCATAACCGATCGTTGTGGAGAACTTTGGTGAGGCCTTTGTCCAGCAGTGGACGTCTATCGGCTGATATGATGGTGATGATATTAATTAAGAATTGATGTAAAATAAAATACTGTAAATGTTTTATACTTTAATATCTTACTCATCATCTAATAGATATTTTAACACTTTCAATTAAGTAATAAAATTAATGTTTAACATTAATTGAGCTTAGATTATTTCTATACAATTATAAATACATACAATCTAAATAATATAAAAGTGTGTCCCCATTTAAGCAGCACACGGCGAGCCAATCCTTGAGCAATATTAAACTTTCTATTGTGCGCCCAGAGACCGCTTAAATCGAGACACATCTTAACAGTTGGACATGTATTAAATCACAATATGTACAACATTGTCTTTAGGGATGACGAAACGTCAATAGGGTCGCCACACTTCCTGGCTACCCGCTCCGTAGAGTCCATGTTTCACTTCATCGTTACTCTCACAACTAGGGACGAGTCCACTCGCCTCACCACCCTGTAGCTCCGTAGTTATCGAAATGCCACCATCTATATCACTAATCTTTATGTCCGTCGGTATTGAATACTGATCTAGGTTGTGTTTATCCCCCGCACTGTGTAGGTGTACGTGTATTTGGTTCTGGTTGACAGTGGAGTACAAATTAGGTAGTAGCATTTGAGGGTTAGAGTTTATGTAGGGTGTGTGCGATTGTAGGCAGGCCGGGTTGTTGTTTATGTTATTGTATTGGTAGTTATTGAAGTTGTAGTTGTTGGTAGGCCAGGAGTTGTAGTAGTTGGGGTCGTAGCGTTGTGAAGTGGTGGGGTTGAGCTCGGTAAGAGCCCCCGCTCCGCTCGGGCTTCCTTTCACGAAGCCGGAACTGCTGGGTTGGAAGCCGCCGTAGTCGCTGTGAGGTAGAGGGATGTCTGGTAGGACTGTGGACAAAACACTTCAATTAGCGCTATAATAATATCAGTGAAGCAGGTAAAAAAACTCTACCACAGGAAAAATGCTGAAATTGTCCGATATAACATTATGCATGACGTCTAGGTATATTCCGTCTTGTTAAAGCGGTTAGATAAAACAATTAAGTTTCAGTTAAGTAGTGTTTTATTTATTTATTTAAACTTCATTGCACAGTCCAAAATAAAAGGTATAAATGGTGGACTTAATGCCATAAGGCATTCTTTACCAGTCAACCATGGGGCCAAGCAGAAACTAGCATTTGGTGAAGCGTTTAGTCCGATCTTGTTGCATTTACCTATTCTTGTCAGATAAATTCTAGAACACTATCCTAATTTATTAATGAACAAGTAAAAAATTACAAAACTATCACTAATGAATTATGATGAAGCGATGGGCCTTTGATTGTATACACTTCGAATATTATGGTAATTGTCTAGCCGAGAGCTCCCAATACCTATTCGGGTATCCTTTTATAGCATGCCTCGCAGTTTTAATTTCCTCTTTCTGAATCTGACTGGGTATACCTAGCTTGACTTCCTTACAAACAAGCGGACAAAACAAGGGAACCGCAAACCCACTACCGGGACACCTACTCGTACATCCGTAGGTTGGGGTAGCGCGCAAATCACAGAGTCTGTATCAACGGTATGTTGTATTGAGTCAACCAGCAGTGGAAAAGAGTAAAGATGACATTCAGATCCCGCGGCATAAGGACTAAACCGTGGTCGCCTTTCACGAGACGATTGATAGCATATGGATCAACGTTACCAAGGAGTAGGGTTGCCAACCTGTACCTACTACCTATATTATATTTATCGTAGTATATTTCAATCATTTTAGAAGTTAGAAACAATCAGAGATTGGGAAATCTGTTCTTAGGAACCATGGCGTCGATTTTAGATTTTAAAAACTGCATTCATTTTTTTTTATAAATCTCATACATAACCGGGAATTGAACCTGGTTAAAATTCTGTAAGTAATCGCATGTATTGTAACATTCTCTACAGCGGTTTTGGCCGGGTTATGTATGAAATGATGATGTGTGACATTTATAAAAAAAAAATAATGCAGTTTTTATTAAATCTAAAATCGATGCCATGGTTCCTAAGAACAGATTTCCCTATCTCTTATACATAGTTTCTAACTTCTCCCTACTGACCCATTTGGATTGATCACCCGGTATATATTATAGAAAATTAATTACGAAAAATACTATATTTTTATTGCTAACTGCTGCTCTTTTTTGTATAAACTTCGACTTAATTGGAACGCACCCGTTATTCAATAAAATACAATAAACTCCAAAGCGCAAAGCAACAATAAATATACCTACCTGCATACTTGGAAAAATAAATAATGTAATTATGTATTTGTGTTTCTTTGTATTGCAATAAAGTGTTATTCGAATGTCATTCGTATATAATGTTTAAGCATGAACGTGTACTATTATTTTCTTCGCACTTGGTCGTAAACAAGGGTTTACATGCTAGAAAAGCGGGCGGTCAGTCGTAATTAAATTACGCTCTAGGGCGGTAAGTAATTTTTGTCACACTTTAAAGGTTTACATGCTAGAAAACCAGGCGGTAAATCGTATATTACGCCCTAGGGCGGTAAGTAATTTTGGCATTGACTACTACTACTTTTGTTTTATTTCTTCCAAAGTGTGATGAAAAACGTCGTACGTGACTCTGGTGGTAAAGGAATTCCAAACTCGTGTCATTAAAGCCCTCGCCTTCGGCTTCGGGCTTCTAATAGACACTCGTTTGTAATTCCTAGTTTACCACCCTTGTAACGTAATGTACTATTTCCTAAATTTCCCAAAAGTACTAATATTTTGGCAAGGTTCTTAGAAAAATACCATAGGTACTTCTTCAAACCCTACCAAGGAGTCACTGATTGCCGGCCGCGTTCGCCAAGACCCGTATCATCCATCAGCCATCTTAAGGAAATCCGGGTGTTGGAAACATACCTGCGGGTATATGTAGGGCGGGTTCAGGCTTGTAGTACGACGGCTGCAGCGCCCCGTAGGCCGGGTACACGGAGGCGGTTGAGGGGTACCCGGTGTTCCATTCGCTGGCTCCGAGGATGTTGCCGCCCGTGTCTGGAAGTAATGGAAAACGTGTTCAAAATCATTCGAGAACAAATATACAGGGTGTACATGCTGTTTAGAAATAATTATGATCAGCAGAAAGTGGACCAGCCATAAGGCACATAATGCAGGGTTCGGAATTTTGGAGGCTGTACTAAAATTTTGGCGTGGGTTGCCGGTTGATGTTGAGTTGTATGGAGACGGACTCTATTTAATTTTATTATTGTAGTTAACTGTTCATCAAATCATCAACACCATAGTTTTGGAAAATAGGCTTGCAAAAAAAACATTTGCCACACAGACTAACGATACCAGTCGGTCTTTTTTTCACTGGCGGTACCGATGAGAGCAAACTAAGATTTAAATTCGGCGGCTGACTTTAATCGGCGGTCGTTAATCGTTGGACGTCTGCTTAGTCAAACCAATAAAGAACGTTCTCAGAATAAACAAATTTTAATGATATCGAGTAGTCAACCTTACAGGCCATCTAGGACGCTGGCCCATGGATATTTGTAATCCTAAACAATCCTAATGAGTTGCCAATTCCGATTTATATAAATACTAATAGCTGAAAGGTTGCTAATATAAAAGAAACACGTTTCTGACTCATTCACGATCAGTCACCATCGCCTATAAATAATTCTAGATCGCGAAATTTTGAAACGTTAAGTAGGTAGGTATGGTCATCAAAAATCTTACATAATTCAAAAGTATGCTACCGGATCCATTTATTATTCGTCATCGTTATATTATACTTCATTATCAATTATCATACTTACAAAATAAATTACATTCTAGTTTTCACAAGTATGGGCGAACCCATACAGCAAACGTTTTTGCTCGTCCTTCAGTAACTATGTTACAAGACTATATAAAATCGATGTTTCGATTTATTGCTCCTGTTAAAGGTCACAC
The DNA here is from genome assembly GCA_947623375.1 of Apotomis capreana. Classification (NCBI taxonomy): domain Eukaryota; kingdom Metazoa; phylum Arthropoda; class Insecta; order Lepidoptera; family Tortricidae; genus Apotomis; species Apotomis capreana. The sequence continues at coordinate 8,208,744 of OX392514.1, forward strand.
CCGGTATATACATTATTGTTCGGATTGTAGTAAAGTCAACATAAATATGAATTGATGTTTTAGTCTATGGTAATAACTGTACCTAAGTATAAAATAGCTTAAATCGCAGGCGCGAGTGGATGATTAGGAGGACGGGTAAATCAATCCTTTATTGTCGCTCATTACTATGGCAGTCACGCGACGGGGCCTGTTCCTGATTCGACTGCCAACTTGACCATATTCTCAACTATACTTTCATTTAATTAATATACGCGATGTAATCCGTTTAAATTGTTTTATTTAAATGTGTGACAGTCGCAGAAACTGAAGATAATATTATAAATTTTCATTGTCGTTCTTTTAGTCCATATTGCCCATTATTTACCTGTATCAACTATTATCTATTCTGTGCCTGTATGTGTCAAAAAATCAGTCGTTATTTGAAAAAAAAAACAACTGTAAAAAAATTGCAAAAATTAATGACCTGCAGTCCTTTACAGCAAGGACTATCGAAAAAAATATTAATGATTTTCCAAAAAATTTACTAAGTCTTATACCCATAACATAAAACATGCCATAAGTGTGGGTAATAAATAAATGGCATGGTATGCTGACAATTAATGAATAAATAAATACTTAAATACATGGAACATCCATGACCAAGGCACAAATATTCGTGTTCATCACACGAATATTTGCCCCTGCCGGGATTCGAATCTAGGCTCAGTAGCCACCTGCACCAACAGCGTCGTCAAATGACATTTTGTTTCACAAAAATCCGCCACACCCGAGAATACTTTGTTTTCCACATATACTTTGTTTTCCACGCATACTGACGAGTAGATTACCAGTATTTTTACGCTGGGAAAACTAACTACAAATCTCAATACTCAGGGAAATAAATCTTAGATCACACATAAGTAAACACAGTACAGTCCCCAACAGGTAGTACCCGTTTACGGAACTCATAGTAGTCATAGTAAGGCCAGTACGCGAGTGCTACCCGGCCAAGTTAAGTATATGCCTGATATCTATGGTGTTGCATACAAATGATGCGCAAACTTAACGCGGCCGGGTTGTAGGCAGTTGGGATTGCCGTTGAGTCACCGTCGTAATGTATAAGTCATCGGCATCGAGGTCGAATTACGTTGCCGAATCTGCGTATCGGTGAAATTTGTTTGTCATTGGGCCTTTGTTTGTTTGTGGCGCTAAGTTTTATTAAACGCTTCTTTTTAGGGTTCCGTACCCAAAGGGTAAAAACGGGAGCCTATTACTAAGACTCCACTGTCCGTCTGTCACCAGGCTGTATCTCATGAACCGTGATAGTTAGACAGTTGAAATTTTCACAGATGATGTATTTCTGTTGCTGCTATGACAACAAACACTAAAAAATAGAATACCCTAAATATTTACCCATAGGTAACACAACACAAGCCCGTCTAGTACCCATAACAGTTCTTGAGCTTAATTTGGGACTAGATCGATTTGTGTGAGGTTGACTGTTTTTTTTTTTTTTTAAGTGCCCAAGTAACAATTTAACGTCGTATAAAGGTTAAGTAAACGTTATCTGAATACCATACACCGCTATAATAAAGTCATACTAACGTTATAATAACGTTTACTAAACGCGAAAATGGCCCCAGTTATACGACCTAAATGGTCGTATAATGGTCATACAGAATTCTCGAGCCAACTTCATTAACGTCATTCAACAGTCGTACAAATGTTATGGGATAACCACTTTCGTCGCGCAGTAGTCGCATCCTAACTTTACAACGACTCGTTTGTTGTATTGTGGCCATACAGGTGTTATTGAATGACTAAAACGTTTTATTTAAGTCAAGTGACAACACCTGTAAAACTTATTCATATTGTTCGTGGCAACGTGTTTGTGGTTCAAAGATTTCAGTGTAAAATAAATACTAAGTACAAGGAAATAAAAAGCTGAGTGTTATTTAATTTTCATATCTTGCTTACTTTATCTGTCTCTCATGCTATATAGTTTGACTGGGAACTAAAGTTTTATGATAATATACCTATGTGAATACTATTCAAATTTTCATGCCCCCTCGTAATTTTGTGTTATAATCATTATATTTTCATTAATAAAAATAGTTTTTTTTCTAAAAATGTCTGACATGTTGCTTTTGTCGCACACTTACCTCTGTACGACCTGATGATGATGATGATGGTCGCCATGACAGCTAGCTATTTCCGTAAATATGGCTGCCTAATCATTATAAAGTCAAAACCTGACTTAAATGCGACTGCAAGTTTGATTAAAGTCGGGACACGACATTAAACGGACATCATGTAATATTAAGGTTATATTTGAGTCGTCAATAAACAACCAAGTCATTTAAGAGTATTTAATTGACCGCTGTAAAACAAGATACTCATTGTTATATAAACGTCACTGTGAAAACGTCTATATAACATCCACGTTGTATAAATGTCGTATAAAGGTTTTCCAAAAACATGATTTGGTGTGTTCAAAACGTTTATTGGACTATAACGTTAGTATGACTATTGCGATGTCGTACAAACGGTTTAGCTAAGACTGTAATATAACGTTGTATCGTTTAGTCTCCCTAACGTTGCTAAGACCAGTTTACTATGACATATTCGTCGCACGACTAATTAGTTACATTAAAGACATCTATAGGACCTGGTAGTCATCTCATTACCATTGTAAGACTGCTATCCAACTTTAGGTCGTACAAGTCAAGACTTATACGACGTATTTGTTTGTTGGGTGGGCTCCCATACAACAAACGTGATCGGTTGCGTTAACTTTGCACCTCATTTGTATCCGGCGCCATACATACCAGGTGCAAACTTAACCCGGCCAGTTAAGATGGGATGAGTGTTTGTACGGAACACTCGGTGCGCGAGTCCAACTCTCACTTGGCCTGTTATTTTTATCAAGGGCATTAAGTAAAAGTATACACAGGCCAGAGTGAGGTGGGAGTGTGAGGAGAACTAGTATACCAACCGTAAAAATAGATTTTTGTAAAGTTCCCAAACCCGTTTATAATTTTAGATTTAAGTATTTTGTTTTCATTATTTGTTGTGATAAATGGTGATATTGATTTTAGACTTTAGTCCTATTCACTGTTATTGTGTGGCTTGTGGCTGTTAGCGTCGGGGACATACATATTTGAAATATAAATAGCTATATAGTAATTTCATTATACCGAATTCGAGCTTATTTCATTTCATTACCGAAGTGCCAGTGACAAGCTTTAGTTTAAAGGCTAATAATAAAGCGCATCGCTAAAGTAGACTTATAGGTGATAACTCGGACTAATGTCACCAGAAACTCCTGAATATAAACGAGAGCTTAGACGACGCGGTTGGCGCAGTGGTGGGCCGGTGGTCCTGGGTTCGAATCTTGGCAAGGGCAAATGTTTGTGTGAAAATCTTCAAAATTTGATGCTGGTTCATGGATTTTCCATGTTATATTTAAATAATTATGGTACTAGACGATGGTATACATACTATTATATTTCTCCATAAATGTACCCAAACCACAAGCCTACTAGAGCTTAATATGGGACTAGGTCGGTTTGTGAGAGGTTAGTCCGATATTATATGTAATCTTTGTTGTAAAATTAATAAAGAAATAAATAATAATAATAATAATAATTTATTTACTTATAAATAAGTTCTATGGTATCATGTTTCTATTTTAACATCCAATCATAATAGATTATTATCTGCTCATAAACCTACCGCGTATAACACAGATTAGATCAGCTGCTCTCGATGTAGGCGATACGGGAACTAAATCCTAATCAATTAGATTTGACGTCACTACGCTCGGCAGTAGATCGGACGGAAGCCTGCGCAAGTAACGCTCGCAACCTCGAATCACGTGAGCTAGTGCGATCGGATTTTATTTATTTATTATATAACTTAAGGTTTCATTTAGTGTGTCATATTGAAGTGGGATACGATTGGTAATGAGTTGTGGAGTCAATGAACGGTCCTCACTAATATGATTTGATGTCGTGGACGAAACATAATGGTAATGAATAAGGTGCAAGCTTTGTATGTATATTTGCGGTACATGACATGTGACACGTACACACAATCACATAAAAAAAACGGGATTTACGAAGGACAATGGATTTTCGTTGATTTCGTTTATGGGCGTGTTTTTGCTTTCACTTGTCCTTTTGTGAAAGCTTTTGTATGTCCTGTTTTTATGTCTTTTATAAATATGCTGCATTGTTTTTTGTAACTTTTAATCGAGACCACACTTCATTAATGATAAGAGCAAAATTAAAATATTAATTAATTATAACATAATTACACTTACGAGGCCTTATTCCTATTAAAATTTATTTTTTTCATATCATGACAAATATATTGATAATTTCAACCAACTTTTTGACGTGAATTATACTTTTCCCCGAGTTCTAGGGAGTAGGTAACATAGCTATGAAGACATTATGATACCCTGGACATTTTGATACTCTAGACCGGATGGCCCCGAAGGCTATTTAATGCTTTAATTGCGTGCAGTCGAAAATAAGTTGTAAAAACGAATTTTCCGCGTGCATTTTGACAATTTCGACCAGTTTTTGAAACAAAAATTATCAATGAAGAATTCAAACTGTAGGTTTCAAATATATATATACTAATTCACCCCAATAATATGTTAAGAAACATATTTGATCCTAGAGAAAAATGTCTAAAACAATCAGCATTTTAAAAGGAATAAGGCCTCTTACAAACACTTTTTGATACAAATTTCTACATAACGCAATAAAAAAAAATGCTTTTTTTAAATATTATTCACCAAGATTATAATCATATCAGCCGTCAACTAGGCCTCTCCAAGTTTCTCCACAGCCACACAGTCAATTCTCTCCAATTTAGTGCAGTGCACAAACGGTCACAACACTAAGTAAGTACTGCATAAAACTTAAGCGCTCTACTACTATTCTATTAATAGAAGACAACTCATAACTATAGGTAAATATTAGCACACACGGTAGGCTGCCCCGTAGCATATGGCAAATTCATTTAATTGCTACAACTTGTGGTTTCTCAACTGACGTACTGTAGGTATTTCCCACGTTTGTAGAATCGTATCGATTATTATTAGACTGTTTAATTGGAAGCGAGAAAACCTGTTATATGGAAATAGTTATTGAATCAACAATGAGATTATACAGGGTTTTACGAGGATTTACTGACGGTAATCATAGATTTGTTGGCGTCACTTGGTGAAGGGGGATTTACTAACACTAAAATATCTATCTACCCTAGTTAAGCTGAATGAACTGTCGCTCCCAGTATTTCCGGGCCAATACGACCTTCAAGAAAGGAGCGTTCTTTCATCCGAAAGGCCACGCATTTGTAACTAATGATGTTTTTTGTGTAGGAAATGTTTTCGAGAACGTTCTCTCACCCTAAAAATCGGGAAACGTTCTCGAGAAGCGGCGTATCTCTACTTGTAACCCCTCTGGTGTTGTAGCAGGACTAGCATATCTTGCCGCGACTTCGCTTGCGACTAAGCGTCACCTGTCTTGCTCGCACGGTATTGAAAGGAAAGTGACAGGTAGTATTTTTCGCGTGACAAAGAGTCGCGTGTCACAGTTATGCTAGACGTGCAGTTGTCCACGATGGGCGACGGTAATCGCTTACCACCAGCCGATCTGTCTGCTTGGTTGCTTCCTATGTCATGAAAAAACACCAACCTAGGCCTTAATTCGACATTTCACACAAACAATTTATCCGAGCTCTCACTACCATATTAGACTCACGAGTGTATAGACAGACTCACGGATCCAACAGTCAAACCCTGAAAACAGTTTTGTGGGACGATGTAGGTACCTATTATAGTAATATGTACATGAGCATGACATTTGAATATACAAATAAATAAATAATATTACAACTTCAGTGAAATGCACTTTTCTTCGATTAGAAGATGAATACTTTAATTTTCTCAGATGTTTTATGACGAGTTAAATTACTCTAGAATACGATCTCCATCCATGAAAACGAACTTAATTCATCAGTATAATCATACATGTACCTACATTAAATACATAGCCAGTTAACAGGAAAATTATATATTATTAACGTGTTATGGAATAATATTAATTTAGTATTTATTCTAAGTATTACATTGCATTGTAATCAAACCCGTACATGTGTCTAGTGTTTGTTTACGAACTGAACGGACTATCTACTTAAGAAGTACATACCAATTGTAATTTTCTTATCAATATTATACTTTGAATGACAATTATATTTAATTAAAATTGTATAATTTCCATGGTTGTTTGTTATTTACGCTTTAACACGACAACATTCGTCATACAAAAAGTCTTATAGATTAATTCGACTGCTTGTCTGCTTGACTAGGTATAGGTAAACAGACTTTATTTTGTTAGTAATATTATGACAAGGTGAAAAAAAAAACGTGTGATGTATTGTGAAAGTGTTATAGCGGCTCCTCACTACTCACGAACTTGACCGAAGTTGACCGAATTATTGGGTTTCCGCAGCGAAGCCTCTCGACGCTATCATAATATTCGCCCAACTTCGATCAACTTCGCGAGTAGTGTGGATTCGCAATCATGACCACCCAATAGACAATTTATTTGCAATACAGCAGCTTTGTGATTGCGTAGATTTAAGTTTGAAGGGATTATTACCAATTTACGCACAACCGTTTGTGTGAACCCCTAACCGCTATAATAACTATCAGGATAACTTTATCATTATAATTTTATTATTCCCGTCTAAACAATGGACCGCGGTTAAATAGTGGTTTTGTAAATTACAAATGGCCGTTTCTTTGTTTCACGTATCTGCAAGTCGTATGACAGTGAATCATTATGTACGTCAAATATTTACTCATTCATATTTAATTACGCTTATTGTTGTTCTAACGTCCTTTTAATTAATTGGAGAATGTTCCAGATTTTAATTAAATCTTGTTATAAACTAAAATTGGTCATTATTAATATTACCTATATGGGGGTTTTTAATTACCCGTGGTGTTTTAAGAATTCAAAGGAAATCACTGTGGCGTAATTATTTTGTTACAAGGAAATGGGTCTCCTTAATTCAATCCACCTTTGGCTCAGATGATTCTGCAATGGCCTGCGAAGCTGGTGATCCTGGGTTTGAATCCAATTAGAAATGTTTGTTTCTAGGTTTAAGACAGTATTAGTATCGGGATCGGGACTAAGTTGGCTTTTTTTTTTTCGTGGGGGGTTAAAAATAAGATTCCTTAGGTTCCTGAGCACAGACGTGACGTTCTCGAGAACGTTTCTCAATTTGTGTGGGAATATAATGTTCCCGGGAACATTTCTTATACAAAATGAGGTTTTTTTTCGGAAATTCTTAGAAACAGCGGGTCACTATTCCTAAGATCCTTTAACTTTAAGAATAAATGCTATCTTACTGGTGTCTAATATTATTTTACTAGTTGCACTCCGCGTTATTAACTACCAGCGATTTATCGGAAAAAAGTGCTAGCCTATGCGTTATAATCCAGGGTGTCACACCGAATTTTATCGAAATTGGTCCAGCCGTTTGAGCAAGTAGAAGTAACAAACATTATATTAGTTTGATGGGTGATAAGCAACTAAATGGTAATTACTTGAAAAGAATCTAAAAATGTATAGCTAAATGAACCATTAAAACATTAATAAAATATCCCTACACCGATTCCCCGCCACAATAGATTGGAAAATGAAAAACCAATCCAGTTTAGGTAACAAACTGCATTCGATTTATTTACTTACTACTACGTTCCAATTACGTGCTAACGTTAAAAGTATCTGATAATGATTTCCAGCGTCGATACCTACCACTCGGCGCCGAACGAATCCACTTCGTTTTGCGGTCCGACCGTTCAGTGTTCCTAATTTTGTGCGCTCGTACATGAAATTAAAATCGGGTTAATGTATAAATGAGATATGCACTTAATAAATATTTAATTAGGTGTCTAAATAAAAGCGTTCGGTGCATTGGGGGTTGCGGTCGAAGCACCGCTGTAATATAGTGGTGCGCAAAAACCGCGGGGTGTGCTACGAATATTCGGTGTTTGGCGCGGATTGACTTTGATTAATGGTGTTTCAGTATTTAGATTTGGTGTGCCTAGGAACTCTAGGAAGTATATTTGCGGCCTTTTAACTTGCACGTGGATAGGTATATTTGTTTAACTTTTTCTTCAAAAACCGAAGAATATGGATGGAATTAAATTACTTCAAACTGCGGGGTGTGCTACGAATATTCGGTGTTTTGCGCGGCTTGACTTTGATTAATGGTGTTTCAGTATTTAGATTTGGTGTGCCTAGGAACTCTAGGAAGCATATTTGCGGCCTTCTAACTTGCACGTGGATAGGTATATTTGTGTTTAACTTTTTCTTCAAAAACCGAAGAATATGGATGTACATAATTAAATTACTTCAAACTGCGGGGTGTGCTACGAATATTCGGTGTTTGGTGCGGATTGACTTTGATTAATGGTGTTTCAGTATTTAAACAGGTGTGCCTAGGACGCCCATTTGCGGCCTTCTAACTTGCATGTAAATACTGTAGTTTACTTCTTCTACACAAACCGAATAATAAGGATGTGATTTAATGTCTTTAAACCGCGGGGTGTGCTACGAATATTCGGTATTTGGCGCGGATTGACTTTGATTAATGGTGTTTCAGTATTTAGATTTGGTGTGCTTAGGAAGCACATTTGCGGCCTTCTAACATGCACGTGAATACTGTGCTTTTCTTTTTCTACAAAAACCGAATAATAAGGATGTAATTTTTCTTTAAACCACGGGGTGTGCTGCGGATATTCGGTTTTTGGCGCAGATTGACTTTGATTAATGGTGTTTCAGTATTTAGATTTGGCTTGCCTACTAAGCACATTTGCGGCCTTCTAACTTTCACGAGGATAGTCATATTTGGTTTCATTTTTCTTCAAAAACTGAAGAATAACATTTAAATAAAACAGTTTAAACGGATAATATCGCGTATTCATTATTATCAAAGAATAAGTATGGGATTAAATTTCTTTTCATCGCGGGGTGTGCTACAAATATTCGGTATTTTGCGCGGATTGACTTTGATTAATGGTGTCTCAGTATTTAGATTTTGATGTTTGCCTAGCAAGCACATTTGTGCACAAGTGAGTTCTTACTTAGATGTTCAATTTCATGAGAGGAGCTGAATAAAATGGGACTACGTAATTATATCGACGTGATAATTGGGTCATTGTCAGTTCAAAAAACAAAATTTGTCCCTTCGGTGGTCAAAAGTTAAGAGCTTGTATGAATCTAGGTTATGTTGCTATTACATCGGATTATAGAAGAGGGAACGTTCTATATTCTCACAGGCATTTAATCAGAAAATTAGGCCCTGGAATCCTTAATTTCGCAAATGTCCAACGAAAAGACGCGCCTTTTAAAAATTGTTAATGATTTCAGTAGAATTCGTATGCTCGGCTGAAAGATATCCATGGCTATCTAAACCGGCTTTCACGAGATTCCTACTATGAACTCTGGATGGCGAATAAGGTTTAAGTACAGCAGGGCAACTAGTTTTCTCTCAAGCCCCTCCAGGTTGTTCAGAATAAGTTCTTGCACAGGATGGCAGATAAACCGTGGTATATGACCAATCTGAGCTTCACTAAGACTTAGGACTTGCCACTGTACTTGTAAGTATAAAAGGTAGCTGATAATTTTACTACTGGCTTATGTCATATTCATATTGCATACTAAATATTTGTCAACTACTTACAGCGCTGGTTAGCGTCAAGTCTAAAAAAGCCGGCCAAGTGCGAGTCGGACTCGCGCACCGAGGGTTCCCTACAAACACTTCGCATCTTAACTGGCCGGGTTAAGTTAAATTTGCACCTGGTATGTATGGCGCCGCATACAAATGTGGTGCAAAGCTTTCTCGCCATTGCTAGTGTATACAGTCGAGGAAAAAAAAAACAATATTGTTGCTCTAGCTTGTCCAGTGTCCTACTTTAATCGGAAACATTATGAATTGCGTGACATCCAGTCGTCAATGACTGATACTTCGGGTTTTTCCCATTTACGTAGAACGAAAAGCAGTTACGGCTAAAAGCTCGACGTGAATAATTTAACTTTAATGAAATTCGTTGAAATATAAACTGCATCATCATCAGGTTGTTTGAATACTAAATAGTTTATAAAGTAAGTATGCGTCTCCATCTAAATGTCATGCAAAAGATTATTTCTTGCTAAATCTGAGATAGCTTCTACGTCAACAACGGAACAATGTATGATGGGATTGTTTCTCTTTTATAGGTCTACAAAAAAGCCCACGGTGGGATGGGATATGTCTATACTTTAAGGATAGCTTACTAAACTCATTGTAACTTCTAATAAAAATATCAATTCACGATGTAACACCACCCGAGCGAAGCCGGGGCGGGTCGCTAGTTATACCCAGCTCCACACTACTCGCAAAGTTAACCGAATTTGGGCGAATATGATAGTCTGGAGAGAAGATCCGTTTGCTCCTTTGCCTTCTATGACATAAAAAAGGCACTTCACGGCGGAAACCCATACTTCGGCCAACTTTGCCGCGGTCAGCTTCAGTTCACTTCGCGAGTAATGTGGAGCCAGCCGCAAGTAAACTTTAACTTTTCCGAGCGGGTTATTCCAAATAGTGTGTAGGAAATTTTGCAGTATGAACGTAAAAAGCATGGATGGAAAAGTTGGGAAGTATGCTTAAGAGTAATGTATGCATTGACGTCTGTGCGCGGTTAGAAATTAATCATGACTCATTTATACAAGAACTCCACTCAATTTCTACTAAATAATAAACATATTTACTTTAGATCTTGATGACTTCAAGATCTTAATGTTCGTTATTCGAAATCGTTATTTCGAAATTATTGGTAGTTGTTTAACATTCACGAGTACCTACAGTAGCCGGCAAACTTCTTGAGCGTGACCTTGACTGCGCAGTAGCCGATTTACGTACAAATTTACATGCGCAGATCCCCCCTTTTGGTTCAAGTTGTTTGCCGGCTACTGTACCTAATGAGAACGTCAGACTGAGTGCCATTCAATTCTTTAGTGAACCGCACGATATCGCTCAATCAAGCAAACCACTGTTTGTTAGTTCGAAGTATGTTTAATTGACAGTATAGGGATGAATACAAGAAGTTCAGTGACTGAACTTATTCATCCAATAGTACTATTTATTTTCAAATTTTAATTGAACTAAGTTCAGAGGTTAAGCAGTTAGTATTGTTTAAGTATAAGGAATATTTCCAAAGTTGCTCTATTTTTTTCTTTGAGTACATTAAGCCAAAATTTGGTTTGCCGCCTTTCGATTCTATTTCAAAAGTATCAGGGTTTAAAAGTAGTAAACCAGTGTTCGGAACGTCCCATTATTCGACATCTGCGTTTGTCGGTATATATTTACTTAACATTATGAAGGCTAGTGTAGGTACAGCGCAGGCGGGCGCCTAGGCCTGCCGGTGACGTGGGATAATTACCGGGCCCCCCTCCCCTCCTCCCGCCTCCTCCCCGGTAATGTCACATTAACACCCTCACCTCGGCGTCCGCGTCGTACCTGTCAAAACAGAGCCCCGAACTGTTTAACAAATATGCTACAAATGAGAGGGAATTTATCCGGAATTCAATGGAAAAATGGTTGTCCGCGGTGATTTTTGGATGACGCGTCGGAAAAGTTTTGTTTTCAGTATAATACGTGGTTATTTTGTAGATGATTGTTTGTAGGATTTGTAATACTCTAATAGGCCATATTCACTACGATCACATCCTTCAATTTAAGTTTCGAGAATACGGTATTTGATGTCAGCTCAAATCAGAGACTCTTTATGAAATGTCAGAAATGATTTGTTAGTATAAAGTTTCTCTGAAGTTACTGGCTTATGACGACATAAAAATCAGTAGTCAAAACACATCTTAGTTTTAGTTTTTAACCAATTAAAAATAGTTAAATGTCCAAAAGTTACTGAAGTTTATTTGGTTCCGCATATTATTGAATGTGTGGTTAGTGGTTTCAATAACATAATTAGTTGTCACTATATTCAAATACCGTATTGATCACACCCTTTTATACTTGCGCCAGAGAACAATGTCTCTGTATTACAGGTTGAAGATAGATAACTATCTATGGGAAAAATAACGTAACTGACGATGCCACTATCACTTACTTACCTAATAGGTAATGTAAAATAAATTGGTCTTTCTAATGCGTTCGATTTATAAATTAAAAAAATAAATGTTAAGGGACAATCTTACACAAATCGACCTTGGTTGTAATAGAAGACGATATATAAAGGATTTAAATACATATATGTACCTACAGATAGGACCGTCGGCTCAGTAGACAGGTGCACTACAAACTGCGCCAACCACGTCGTCGTCGAATTATAATCTCACAGTGGCCAGCCACCTTGCGCATATCGTCGCACTACTTAGTCTGAGGGCGTCCTACGTCCGCGACCTCTACTCAACAACTTATTTATTTATGCGGTAGTCATCTAGTTAAGTATTTTTTTACTTCATAATTTTGACAAGACTGCATTAACCGTCGTGTCTGACGTGTGAACACGTCTGGAGCAATCGGAACGTTGATTAGACGGAGTAATTAGCCCTTTGATCAGCGCTTGTTCTTGTAGCGACCAAATTAGGTGCCATATAGGTAATTAACAATATTAGGGCTAAGGTAGGTAGCCTTTTTGGAATGTTAGATTGAAATATATACCTAGGCGTGGGTAATCTAAATAAAATGTCACGGTAAGAGGACAAGCAATATTAATAACGAGTGAGTTTTGATAATATAGCGTAGTTCTTTCGACACCAATATGGCGCAGCCAGTAGGATACACAGTGAAATACTTAAGTAATTGAAATATTCTTGGGTTATAATCTTCAAGTAGAGTGGCTTCATCCACTCAGTACACGTTATTATGTTATTAATTATACTTAGGGGGCTATAATTTTATTATGACGTAATTAATACATAACGTGGAGCTCCATTGTGTCGTAAAAGAAATACAAATATAATTTATAAACTATTTAGCGTAGCTCGCGGCGCGTACTTACATGGGCTAAAAATATTTCTCTACAAAGGAATACAATTAAGTACGGAATCGACATATAAATCTTATTTATTTATCTATATTTTATTTATTTCATTTCAGCGGTTATATCGAACGGTCAATAAATAAGATTAACAGAATCTCTTTACCGCCAATTTAATGATCATGATTTCATGGACATTGCTGTAAAGTTTTAACAGAAATTAAATCATACATTTGGTGGGTTTTTATTTAGTACCAGAGGTATTTTTATGTAAGTAGTTCCAAACTATCTTTGGATTAGTTCAGTTAAAATTTCGCGATACCTAAAGCCTACATTTAACCTAAAAAATTAACAGCAATTCAAAGAAGAAAACAACAATAATTTCCCTTTTTTTATGTTACTCGTTCACTACGCATAAAATGTACACAGAAGCCTATCAAAACATCGCGATTCTTCATTATGTAGCCGCATACCTTCGTTGAAACGTCAAAACCGACGTTATTTTTTCTATAAAACATGCCCTTTTCTGTAAAGCAGCATACTTCACCGAAGCTTTATAAATCTCATTAAACTCCCATAAGAATATTCTCACCCCTCGGGCGCTCTTTTTCGTTTTCTGTCAGTTTTTGTTGCCGATCACTTACACCGTAAGTTGGCGTAATTCGATACATCCTGTGCTCGCGTTCGACGGCCCGGCCTGCTTGGGAAAGGGTCTAACTGCCCTTAACTATAGGGTTGGTAACAAGCCCTCAATAAGTTTATGAAACATGTAATGTCTAATTTTTTTAATGTATAAGTACACCACAATTTTTTATATTAAATTGATACAATGTCAAAGGTCTCTTTCGCCAAGTAACTCATGTTAATTTTTCTTTGAGCTTTGATTTGGTATCAATCGTTAATATATTAAGGACCATTGCTAAAAATACTATATGCACGCAGTACAAGTTCACCTTACATAGCGGTAAGTGGTTGCTTTGTTAATAGATTCAACAAATATAGCCAATTTATTTTAATTTTAATTAATTATAAGTTGTTGTTCGTCAGCGGCTATTTATAAGAATTTAAACGTAACGTAAGTAACAAACTGCTTAAATTTATTGTAATCCAATGTAGCCTTCATAAACGATAAACCTATGTTTAGTGATGCTGATGTTATACGTATCTGATATGATGATTGTTATTATTGTGTTATCGTGAAAATCGGGTTTTAAATAATTAGGTACTGAAATTATCACAAAAAGTTCGTATTCTTGTTTTTAAGCCTATATCATTTAAGGTCTGCACTCTAATAGTTCTGAGGAACGCCATATGTTGCGCCATTCTTTGTGTGGTTGTTTTTGTATGAACATCAAGTACACAAATATCCCTAATATTTGTGCATGAAAAGTCATTCTATAGGTATGATGTTTGTGATATTGATAATAATATATTTCAACAAACAGGTTGCACTGCCAACCCTACATACAGGCACAATAAAGGCCCTCAAATCTGGCCGGGAAAGGGTCTAAGAGCCTGGCTCTACGCTGTCTGCGGGTATGGTGCCTTTAAATGATTCATGGAAAATGTTTTGACTTTGGATTATCAGTTTAGTAGTCGTTGAATGCTTTATAAATACCCATTATATTATACGAGGGATACAATTAACATAATCTATAGGTAGAGCTTAAAGTGCTTAGTTAAAAAAAAATGCTGCTTATACGTTGAATCGATTAGTCAGTCATCTTTAAAACCAACGTAAAAAATAAAATAGTAAATAAAACAAACATTATACATATTTTAAATATCTGTTCACTGTAGTATAACTTTTAATAGCTAATAATAAATAATAAAGAATACCTTAAAATAAATACTTCATGTACAATAACAATATATTGAAGTTTTGTCCCTACATATAAGGGCCTTATCACACTTACGATTTGCGAGCGAGTTTTTAATACAAATAAGCGTTCACGGCGAACTCGCTGCGTAATCGCCTCCATACCATCTCCATACAAAATTCGCTCGCAACTCGCAAGTAGGATAAGGCCCTAAGAGCCTTATCACACTTGCGATTTGCGAGCGAATTTTGTATGGCGGCGATCACGCAGCGAGTTCGC
Organism: Apotomis capreana; assembly: GCA_947623375.1. NCBI lineage: Eukaryota > Metazoa > Arthropoda > Insecta > Lepidoptera > Tortricidae > Apotomis > Apotomis capreana. Next base: position 8,223,888 of record OX392514.1, read on the forward strand.
CGCGACGCTTATTTGTATAGAAAACTCGCTCGCAAATCGCAAGTGTGATAAGGCCCTAATTCGCAACTACTAGCGCCACACTTGACTCAAACACGAAAATTGGCATAAAAATCATCAGACCGGCTCAAACTTGTACTGCCGTCATAATAAGCGGCAGCACTGCCACTTGTAATAAGCGATTACAATATTTAAATTGCGTTTTTAGCTGCCTAGCAGCGACATGATCAAGCATACTAGCCGGGAACGCTCAGTACGAGTAATGTGTAGTAATGATAGCCTGCCAACCGCAGCACGGGAGCAGCGTCCTGCACGTACTTTTAGGATGCGATTAACTGTGCCTAGAGGAAATTTTGTACGTGGAGAAAGCGTGATGGACAAAAGGGCTGTTTATCTGAATTTAAGAGTACCTAGAATTCAATTTCAAATTCAATAGGAGTCAATTTAGACCCAAAAAGTAGCCTATGTGTTAATCCAGAGTGTACCGAATGTTATCAATTTTGGTCTTTGGTTTTTAACGGATAAACCGCGGGTAACAAGCAGGCCGCAGGTAACATGGCAAAGGTACATAACTTTACACTTTTCCAAATACGGCGGCAGCTATTTTGACGTCATAACTGTCTAGTCCACGTAAGAGTGTCTCTAGGTACAGACAGATAGGGACTGGATGCCTAGCATCATATTCAAATTTGGTGTTGATATCCGGAAGCTAACTATCCTGGTACAGACCGGGCCATTAAGATTAGGATGTATTTATTGATTATCTTGTAGAGGTCAGTTAAACAGTGACTCCTAACTTTGCGACATTCTAGCTGTGTATGTAGGTATCTATATGAATATAATATCATATACCGGGTGTTGTCAATAACAAACAATTAAAACAATAAATTAAAACATAGATTCTACCCCTACCCCTAGTGGTCGTAACCACTTAAGGTCATAAATGGCAAATACGCAAAATGTCCTTAGAAAATTACATTGGAGTGTTTCATAATGCGCGGTAATTTCCCGTCAGTAAAGCACGTCAATGTCGATACCGTCGGTATACCAATTACACATATGTCAGATAGTATACTTACGTATTTTTATAAAAAACACTTTATCCTGTCTTTGCTGAAGTCCATTTGGGTCATAAATGATAGAAGTCTGAAACTTTTTGTTACAACAAGTAAAATTTTCAAGCAGGCACCTTCTTATAGCAGATTAGAAACCAAACATATTTATATTTTAACGTCTCCAGTTTTCCATACAAATTTATATCAATTTTTCATACAAAAGTTGTATATGGAAATTCGATTTCAAACTTCTTAATAGGACCCTATACTATGCCGTGTTGTTTACATTACCCAAATTTTACAAAAATATTTGTTTTTATGATACTTATACTTAAGTCAAATAATGTTACTGGTGTCATTAACTTCAAAGTTTATTAAACTACTATATGCCGAAAAAGTAACCCAAGTGACGTAATAGCTGAATGATGAAGATCCTTTTCAAAAAGTCGCAAAAAAAGAATAATTCCAATTCGATATTGATTTGTATTCCTTGTTGCTTTTTTGTACATTAATAGGTTTCTTATCACGGCACAACTCTAGTCCTCGATGATGTAAGAAGATACAATAATGACGTCAGTATAGAAAATCAATGACGAATGAAACACACAACTTGGGAAACCAAAATGTACCTTATATTGTTACAGTTTAAAGCCAGAATTCGTTGACATATGAGGATCCATTTTTTGTTTTTGATGTCTCATACGGAATTATATAAGTTTTTAGCGAATAGGTACTTGGATGAGACTAAATACTTTTTTATCTAAAATATTAATAAATATTATATTTAACTCGTTCTTCAAGGATATGAATGCCAAATTGTATAGACCTCCACGAAAATTAAATTTTTACAGAAAAACGTCTTTAAGAGTAGGTTTCAAGATCTCTAAATTTTTTCCTTATACTTTGTGTGTTGGTCATGGTCATGGGTAATACAAAGGTGCCGGGTTCGATTCCTGGTTTCTTCCGCCAGGTTAACGCATTTCTGGCTCTCTTTCAATCTTTGTATTAATGGTTCTTATGACCAACCAACCAACTGTAACCAACTTCAAAAAAGTGAAGATCCTTAGTCGATACCTATGTTTTATAGCGTTACCTCAGAACTTTGACATGTCGTATTATGTATTTATATATGATCTCTTCAAATGTCTTATGAGGCAGGAGGGCGAATCGTAACTGTCGATATTTAAAGCTAAATTTAAATCCTCAACTACTCCATGCTGTTGTAATTTCATATGTAGTGTATGTGACTTTGGAGTGATCCCCGGGTGAAGAAAATAGAGTGATGTCTTGGTGTGAAAACGTCGAACCTACAAATCCCCACCAAATGTTATTTTCAAACGTCCAACGCTATGAAGTTAATTTGTTAACTGATACAATGAATCCAATAAAGTTGCGGGAGCATTGGAAATATACAACCACCCTAACGCCGAGAGACCTCTCGAATTTTTCCTTATGCTTTTTGTGTTGGTCTTAGGTAATCCGGTATCGGGTTCACAGTGTGTTCGGCCAGGTTACCCATTTCTGTTTTTCTCTGTGCTTTGATCTTTGTATCATGGTTCTTATAAGACTTTTTAACCAACTTCATAAAAGTAGAGATTCTTAAGTCGACGCGTATGTTTCATAGCGTTAATTGAAACATTTAAAGGTTCAGGCGAGGTATGAACCCGCGTTTCCATAAGCTTCTAAATTTTTCAAGTTTTCGCTTCAATGTAAAAGTTTCGTTAACACTACCAGAATAAGGTAGTGAGCGTTTGAACGAGTGTCCTGCCAAGCGGAGGTGATCTGATTATCCCGCCTGACAGCGCGGGCTATGGAGTAGCACTCGTTAACTGATGCGATGAATCCAATAAAGTTGCGGGAGCATTGGAAATGCAGTCTAACTCCTATTTTGCATTGGAATTTTAAAGTAACTGATTACGGGAATTGATGCGTGGTATGCATTGGTTGGTTGATTGTGATCTGTGGAGTGATTAGATGGAAGTGTAACACGTTTTTGAGATGATTTCGTAGTTTGAATTCGTAGGTAAGTTTTATAAAATGTCAAGGCTAATTTATCTACTTTATTCGACGTTTGTTATACTGAAATATCAGGATGCCATTGCATTTTGATGTGATCATGTTCTTCTTCTTAACACACAACACTCTTCATTGAAGACCATAACGTCAAAGATGAATGAAGTAAAGATTGTGAGCTTGTAGGGTGTCACATGTATACATACTTATTTGTTATTCCATCCCTGCTGTAATAGGTATAATATGCAATAAACGATTCTGTATGTTATTTAGATGTTTAGACATAATTTTGTATGGTAATTGACTGAATGAGCGAAGCGTCTCGGTTTCAGCTTGAGTTATAATTCTTTCGTTTGTCCGGATTTTCTTTATGTCAGTCTGTTCTCCTGCACAAGTCGCATTTTTCGAAACTGTTTCTTATTAAATTATACCGGCAGGTACGTTAACAAGTCAGTTTTTCTTTGTCGATACTATTTTTCGATATTGTTCAAATCGGGGGTTGAAAACGTAGAAAATATTATACGAGTATTTCAGCCATTTTGAAAAGTACTAGCGGAAACAGTTCACAGAGCTACTATAGTTACCTTCGTTATATCTATATTTGGAGCCGATAGACATCATACAATGGGTGGACATCTACACACGATTGGTCGAAGTGGAATAAGATACGGTACAATAAGTACCAACATTAATATACATTCTTGTAGAGCACATTAGCCGAGATGTGATAGGTAACGCTAGCCCGCGTATCGCGTGTTCGGCGTATAGTATTACGCGACCGGCGAGCTGTATCAACGGTCCAATCGGCCGGATCCATTCCGTGTAACAATACCTCCGCGGTGGCTAGGAGATCAGCGAGCGGACACATAGGAGGTAGCGGGAGCGTGTCTCACTTCGACAAACGCAGCTCGCAGTCCGTCTAGCACAGCTATACTTCGCGACTCATGTCGCGCCAGATAGCGTTACCCGTGTACTCTCTCACATTACTGCACAGAAACATACTGGTAATTATCTCGCTCGAGAAATAGTAGCGTATGACAGTTATGCTAGAGGTGCAGGTGAGAATACAGGGAAGAAGCAACGCAAGAACCTTCCTCTTGTCGGCGCTAACTTACGATTAAAGTAGAATAGAATACATAATCTTATTATGTTCAGTATTACGCGACCGGCGAGCTGTATCAACAGTCCAATCGCCCGGATCCATCCCGTGTAACAATACCTCTGCGGTGGTTAGGAAATTAACGAGCGGATTCATAGGAGGTAGCGGGAGCGTTTCTCGCTTCGACATCGACATACGCAGCTCGCAGGCGTGAATACAGGGGGGAGGCAATGCAAGAACGATTGTCCTCCTTTTGTCGGCCCTAATTTACGATTAAAGTAGAATATAATAAATATCTGTATTTAGTATAGTATTACGTACGCGATCGGCGAGATATATATCAACGGTCCAATCACCCGGATCCATCCCGTGGAACAATACTTCCGCGGTGGCTAGGAAATCAGCGAGCGGAGTGATAGGAGGTAGCGGGAGCACTTACAAGCGAAGTTGGAAGCAATTACTAGTGTAGGGGATAAGCATAAGTAAGTTTATCGATACAGCAACTCCTCACCTGTCACTCCCAAAAATGCTATCTGCTTATAAAATCGAGCAAGCAAAAACGTTAATACGTATGAACAGACACTATAATTTATAATAAGCAGCTTTCACACATTACCTACGTTTTTTAAACCTGTCAAATTAAATTCGATAAACGAAACAATGTTAATAACTTCTTAACTTCTGCGAGATGATGGATGATAGATTAGGCTTTTTTTAAATATGTGTGTGTTGATATGATTAATATTATTTTAATTTGTTATATTAAGTTAGTTTCTGGGTGCATTGGTCTATAGATGTAATGCCGTGTAAACTTTATGGTATATAAATAAATGAATAACGATAACCTACCGGTTTCGTGGCCTCACCTAATCTCGGCAAGTCACATTAGCCACAGCGAGCGTGTCTTGAGATGCCGAAGCACTGAACCGGGGAATATTACAGTTTGTACGTTTGAGAGCTGTCAACATTGCCAATTTCTTCTCACTTGGTTTATACGTAAGTATATGATAAGGATAACATTATATTCTTTGAGGATAACTGATAAGATCACTCTTCCGAATGCGATTTTGAATTATTGTTTTACACTTTGGGATTTAGAACGTTGTCTTTCTGATTACGAACGTGGATTTGTTGAAGTAGGAATATGAAAGAAAATTAATAATCGCGGTTTATTTTTATCGAATTTAGGTTATAAAATGTACTGAGATGACAGATGTCACACGCACTAAGATATATGAAATAGACTATAGTGACTTTTCACTTTAGCATTATCATCTCTTAGTCTAGGTTCAAAAATAGTCTTGTAAAAAAAGTATATGATTTGTCAACTGAAGATCTGTGTATCGGACTTTTAGAATATTAAATTGACTAAAATACAGAAATAAACAAATTCCAAAGAACTATCCGAGAGTGCCTTATAATTCGACTAGCCAGCCGGTCGAGCATTTGCCGTACAAATTACATGGTTAATCCCTCGAATTTCCTTCCGCCGACGCAAACTCCGTACGCAAATTACACAATTTATAATTTTAACAATAAACTTTTTTCGAAACTCATACACATTACCGACAGAAGGCAACCGTGTAACACGTAGAACAATAATTGATTGTATTGAGCGAGCCGACACCTCAAAAATGTATCAGACAATATCAGAACCGATTATTGTTCGTCCTTCCCTGTCTTACGCGTGACTTGAAACTGGAAGAAGAGAGAAGGCACTCTACGCGGTGTTACCCGATACGTATTTTCCTCTGAAGGATCGTATCCTTGGTACGTGATTCGGCGAGTTTTTTTCGTGGGTGGAATTATTTGTAAGGTTTCGATGTGTTGCTCATTACTGAACAAGCGGGCATCCTGCGCGCGACCGCAAATGCGAGGCATTACTTTCAAGGAGCGGGCGGCTGCGGAACACCTGACCCGATGTGCTTACTGCTAATGCACTATACGTGACGGCTACTACCGATATACTTCAAATTACGAGTTTATAGAGCAGGGGTTTATTTTTGAAGTGCCTAGTTTTTTTTTGACAAACTGACCGGCAATTGATCTCGGTATCTCCTGATGGTAGTGACGACGTAGAGGATGTAGCTCGCCGGTTAAACCGCTGTCGGTTTTATCGCACTCAAATCTTATATACATTTTGGCAGCGTCTCTCATTTGTCAGACAGGTAGGTCCTTATATCAAAATATATTAGTGTCGAGTTCTTCGATACTTTTTTATTTCAACATGCCTTATCGAAAAGTATTACGAAGACATCCAATTTCACTTCGCGAATAAAACTAAAATAGAGGCTTGAAAATGTAAAAAGTTTCACGCTCTCGAGCTAAATCGACTGCTTTGCGTACCCATTTCAGATCGACGAGTATAAATAAACAATCCAAGACCGAGAATTTCTTCAGATGCGTGCGGAGTCTGCGGTCGGCGCGTTTTACCTTTCTCGCTTACGAATTTATTGTTGATGGTAGAAAATGGCCATCGAAAATAGTGGCTAGCGCTAATGAGCGAGGGGAAGGCACAATTAGATGAATAATAGACGGAGTCGGGGCGAGAAAGTAGTTAAACGATGCTGGTTGGCGATCTCTGATATATTATGCACCTGATTGATGGACAATGGGCTAATATCTAACTTGATTTGAATTAGCTCCATGAACGTAGTTTCTCTAGCTCGTAGTATTAATTTAAATAGTTTATTATTATGTTTTGCCAACGATGACTAAGCCATTATGTCTTATGATAAACTTAACTGTGATTAGCGATTATTTCCTATATGGCAATTGAAAGGTCACGCGAGCCGGAACAAATTTACCAAATAAAACGGACGATACAAGAGCTAATTTTTGTGTCTTGAGAGAACAGTTGGCATCACATCGATACTTTAATTAGGAAAAACACGCTAAGCTGTTTTCTATACCTACCTGTTTTTTGCAATCATGTTTGCTATATCAACAATATAAGGCACGAGAGAAGGCCATTCCCCGACAAAAGCCGTCTAAGGTGGATCTATGAAGCGGTACCTTAAGATTGCTCTTCGGTTATTATAAAGATATAGTTATAGATAATAGGGATCGTCCAGATCGTCCAGAAGCTGTGGTTTGCGGCTGGGGGCTTAATTCTACCCGTAGGCCCGCCCTCGGTACATTTTAATAGTTTTAATGCCCCGAAGTTGTCGGTAGCTCGATTATTGCTAGTCGATTCAGATTAAGATTGGATAGATTTGAGTTTTTGTTATCTGTGATTCTAAATAGAGACGTTACGTCAACAATCACAATTAGGACCTTGCAGGAAAGGGTAAATCAATTATTTTTCGAATCGAAACTGACAAAAAGCGTCGTAAAAGATTCTAACTCGGATCAATCGGCACTTGAAAGGTGGAAGAACGTCTAGTAATTTTATTTAAGTGTCATTGAATGCCAAGTATTAGTTATGTGCGATTTCAATGAAAAAACTAAAGTAGCTAAAGGTTGACTTTACTATGTATTGTGCACCAATTATTATGTCTCAACGTGGTCTCAACAGTTCAGTACTCATATCTAGGAACATCACTAACATTCGGCATATAAATCTCATAATATTACATGCCTAGCCTATTCTATCCTTTACAGCACGATAAATCGCTAAGCCACCGGCACGCGACCAACAGTCACTCGCATTTTTTAGGAAACATTCCGTCAGACTAATCTCCGAACACAACCTTGTTTGCAGTTGATTGTCAATGCCATCAGTTGGTCGCATGTCGAGACCGTGCGGCGGGGAAGGCGGCAGGCCGTTTATTACATCCCACAGTAGCACACGGATTGAAACCGCAGCTATTGCCCCTCGATTTCTGCAGCCCCATCGATCTATAGTTTCGTTATCAAATTTTCACACGGGCGCACCAAGATTGACTTTATTTGAGTAAGTGTAACCACAAACCTACGCGCCGATACGATCTTGCATTAACAAACGGATCTAAACTCTGTTACAGATATACAATACTCGGAATGTTCCATTTTTAAACAGCGGACTTGATGCTCGCAAGCGTTGTAAAACGAAATAGAGTAAAGTATCGTTATGATTGGGATAAGGTTAGGCTGGTAGCCAATCATGGCGCCCGAGATATTGATCATCGAAATTGGTCAATCATATCGAAAATATTGTACCGGAAATAAGGCGCGATATTATATTACGTTATTCATTCAATTGAATGCTTTCCGAAATAGATTTCTCTAGGGATCTAAATATAGATAATAAAGTTAATGGATAAGTGTTAGAAAATGAGCACAGATTGAAGGTGTGAACATTGGACGTGTTAATCAACATGTTTTCAACGACTGTACTTCTATAGCGTTGTGTCGTGACTTATAATTATAAGGACAATTTAGGCGTAAGATATATGAAATGAAAATGTAGTTAGACGTAAATGATGGAGCCGTCTATGATTGCTTACTTTGTCTCCAAATTATAGAATAGACAATGTAAGTATTCTATATTTGTTTATTTATTTAAACTTGATTGACGGTTACCCGACACCCAGAAGTTCCGTTGCACGTTGTCGAACTTACGTGTTTAATGTTTATTTTATATTATTGTTTTATTTGATACGTATGTTAGTTTTAAGGTATTTGTCTATGGGCCACAGTTGCCTGAAAATAAATAATTGATTGATTGATTGATTGCATAAAACAGAAGTCAGTACAAATGGCGAACGTAATGCCAAATGGCATTCTCTACCAGTCAACCAGAAGACCAAACAGAAATAATTCAAGTGCATAGTGCATACCTAGTATTTGCGCCGAAGTCATTGTAAGTGAGAGATAACGCGGTGACAGATAAACCGTGCGCGGTTTTCGCTCAACGGTATTTATGTTTAGTTTTAAGTCATTTCAAATAATAAAAAAAATAACCTGAAGTACTCGAAGGCTATGTAGAGTCTATCTATGCGTAGCTCTATGGTTCACGAAGCCAGTAATGACATTGTACTAGCGTCGGTTTTTTCTCGAGATAGCGTTTGATGTTATTGTTATTATATCGCATCCCGAGGTGAATGAACTAGCCAGCATCCTGATTTCTTTTACAAGAAAGCCGTTTTTGACGAGGTTTTGTTGTACGGTGTTGAGTCTGTCAAACATCTATACTATTGAAAAATTATAAATGAAAACTACTACTATATATTATAAAATATGGAATTTTATACTTTCACGGTGTGTACACATAATTAACACAAATTATAACGGTTCTATCGTGATATTCCTTATTTCCTACCTTTATAATCTAACGTTTCGGCGGAGTTGCACACGCCGTGGTCTCAGATGTACTCATTGTCAGTATCGTTATAATTCGTGTTAATTTTATAATTAAATGTATAGTATATATATATATATATATATATATATATATATATATATATATATATATATAGTATGGGTTACTAATGTGTTGCACAAAATTTATTGGCATATTTTCGTTTCGCATAGCAACCATTGGCACAATCATCATTTCGCACAATTGCTTTTTGCCTAAATTTCTTGGCATACTATCACTTCGCACACGTTTCTTTGGCAGAATAGTACATTGGCATAATGAACAATACTCCTAGGGTCGAATAATTGTGTGGCCGAAATTTATATGGCATAATATTCCGTTTGCATCATTGAATGTAATTATGTTATAGTAATGATGTAGAAAGCTGATTATACATACAATGGATTTTTGAAGGCTATTGGTGCAAATTTAAGATTAGCTTAGTTATTTAAGGAATAATCCTTTTTCTTTACTATTTTGCATGTCTTATACTTATATAAAATAAAAATGACAAGTTCTGTGTTTTTTTAACTGTCCTACTCCATCAGTTTTCTGGTAGCGTTTCGGTTTTGTAGGGGACGCAGTTTGAACCTAACCTAACCTAGTTTTCTGGCAGCGATTCGTTTCTGTGAGGCACGCAGTTTCAACCTAACCTAACCTAGTTTTCTGGCAGCGATTCGTTTCTGTGAGGCACGCAGTCAAGTTCGTAAGCCAAGTCGGACCTGCGCGGCTCGCTCGCTCGTTAGAGTCGCGGTTCAACCTAACACTCCTCCTCGCTTCGCTCGTCGTCGTACCTAACCTAAGCCAAGTCGGATCTGCCTTAAGGTGAAATTGGTAATGTTAGAAATCGTAAGGCAAGTCGGACCTGCGCGGCTCGCTCGCTTCGCTCGCTCGTTAGGGTCGCAGTTCAACCTAACACTCCTCCTCGCTTCACTCGTCGTCGTACCTAACCTAAGCCAAGTCGAATCAGCCTTACTTACCTGCCTTGCCTTCGTTTCTGTGAGGGACGCAGTTTCAACCTAACCTAACCTAATTTTCTGGCAGCGATTCGGTTCTGTGGGTATGCTATGGTACAATTATGCCGAAATAAATTCGGCGGAACTTATATTGTGCTACATAAAATTCTGCGAAATAAAAGTTGGCGATATTAGTATTCTGCTATTCAAAATTGTGCCAAATGAATACTATGCGACATAACAATTGTGGTAAGTATATAATTATGCGATAGTATCATTCGGCTAAAAATTATTGTGCGAAAACGGTTATGCGAAATGTATTTTGGACAATAGAGATTGTGCAAGATAAGGGGTACCCATATAGTATGTATAGTATAATGTATATTATTAAATTCTAGAACTGTATTGAAAATCAGATTTCTATGGAAAGTGGTCATGATTTAAGGAAAAATGTGAATAGGGTGATGCAGGATCGTCATTTGTTTTGTATGGGCCATGCCAGCCTGGCGCTATTTGTCTTCATGACTCCCTTTATCCTCGCATCACGCCGAAACGGCTGGACAAAATCTTAACCAATTTTTTTACAGGGATAGTTGGTCATCAGATGGTTATATGATACTTTTTACAGTTTGTACCCATCTACGGTAAAGAGCAAATCGACGGCAAAAAGCGTAAACACCAAGGAAATTCATTGGCGTTTACAGCGTTTACGCTTTTTGCCGTCGAAATATACTTATGCGGACGAAGCTGCGGGCGCCTCCTAGTCGGTATATAAAAACATGTACACATACATATAAGACAGGGGCTGAATTTGTTTGACATTAACAGCCATTTGAACGATGTGCTTATCGATAATATTTTAGACATATAATATGTACAGGTATACAGAGCACATAGCTAACGTAGAGATACTGGTAATGTTTCGAACCTAAACGTCGATTTAACAGGACACTATAAATAATATGTATTACCTAAATGTTAAATATATAGTAGGACACGACGAGGAAATCAAATCATTATATTTCCTTCTGTTAAAATAGGGAAATGATATTTTGCAAATACATATAAATAAATAAATATAGTGTTCCTGTAATACATGTGAACGTCATGTTACAAGGAATTTAATAACTTCAGTTAAATAATAATTTGGGTGGATATATTTTACTTTTTAACCGACTTCAAAAAAAGGAGGGGGTTCTCAGTTCGGTTGTATGTTTTTTTTTTTTTTTTTAATGTTTGTTACCCCATAACTCCGTCATTCATGAGTCGATTTGGAAAATTCTTTTTAGGTTTATGAATAGATATCTCAAGGTTGGTCCCATAAAATTTAGGTAAAGATCGGATGACGAGATCCATGAGGAATCGAAGGAATTCCTGAAATTTTATAGGCACTCATAATATTTTTCATATATTTTCTAAAACTATTTAAGTATTTGCATACGGTAGACATCATCTTCCAATGCTGAACTGATGATGGAAGGTACAACTCCTTAACGGTTAGGAGTTAGGAGATAATTCAAACGAGATGCATGCCTTCAAGACCTCCCTGATCACCCCGCCATAAGTATTTTATACTAATCACTAAAAAGCGAAAAAAAAAATTTTAACAAAAAAAAGAACCGACTTCAGTTAAACTAAAAAGCAAAAAATAACCCGTTCAAATACAGATTACATTTGACTCACCCTTTGAAGTCGGTGCCAAACCTCACGTAAACTTTAATATATAAATATAATAACTGAGTGGTTTGGGATCGATTTCAAAGGGTGAGTCAAATGTAATCTGTACTTGAACGGGTTATTTTTGGCTTTTTAGTTTAACTGAAGTCGGTTCTTTTTTTTGTTAAAAATTTTGGTAAGTAAGTATGGCAATTTGTTATACGTTAAAAGTGCTTTACGAGTCAAAAATTATTGTTAAAAATTCGACATTCCTATGGAGCACTGAAAACTCTCCATACAGATGGCTAGCACGAAATGACGTCATCACCCCCGAAAGGTAGGAAATTGACTAAGTTGCCCTTTAGACCGTTAAAAGGTGTATTTTTAAGTAGATGGTTGTCATAACATCAATTATTGTTTCGTTAAATTACGAGTATTCTAAAAACAATAACAAATTAGCTGCTGGATTTTTAAAATACTTAAACTATCCGTACGTCTGAAGTCACAAAGCACTCACTTTAGTAATTTTTTCATTAAGTATTTCATGAAATATTGAGATTTTTTTTTATTCATAGATTATAGTATAATTCGATGCGATGGACGTACAAAGTCAAGACTACACTCAATGGCCCACTCCACGAATGCACAAGAAGAGCTACAGTACGGGAGGAATGGCGACGGATTGTAAAGTTTGCTACCAACCCTGACGTGACGACCACGACCACTCTGCCAAGAGTGTGACGACAAAGAAGAAGATAGTATAATTCAACATCAGTCTACACCTGTATTCGATCCACATATATCTAGCCTTTCGAGTGATGAAAAGGCAATACCATGGTCATGGCCGTCATATGGAGGTATATGTTACCAAAAGTTGAATTTAGCCCCTGGAATATGTATTAGTTTTATTTATGGTTAAATCAGAAACGGCAGATTTTTTTAGTTATCTGAGTCGTTTTCAAAAAATATGAACATAGTTAAAGGCTTAATATAAACAAGACTGTCATCGCCTCTTTTCTATAATGAAAGTTAGTCATACAAAAGATATGGGTAACGTTCATAATACAAATTAATCAATCAAGTTTTGTTTTAATTATAGCCCTCAACTAAGTACATATTTTTTAATTTTGAAAACGACGCGTCTAAAAAGAAAATATATTTCTCCAAATAAATAAAAAAAAACGCACAAGTAAAAACATCATTCAAAGGAATTCCATCAAGGGCAAAATTTCCATTACAGTACAGCAAGCAAACAAAGCTATAGGGTTGTTACCACGCAGACGGGAGCAACAATCGGAACCGGCCAATTACCTGCTGATCGAACACCTTGCGCGCCAACCCTAGTGTGAATTTATGGTGTTTTGATATTGTGGACGGTGTATAATCATATCGACTTACTGTCTTTATGCCATTGCTCGGTTTCCTTACAGCTACACCCGAGTCGCAACAATATTTTGGATTATTATTAGAGTACCTATTTGGTCCTCATTAGTTTCTTGAAATTCTTTCTTATCGAAATGCCTGCAGGTCGGCGAAATATTTTGTCATTACAGCACAACAAACAATCAAAGCTTGAGGGTTGTTATCAACACAGACGGGAGCACTATCGGAACCCGCCAATTACCTGCTGATCGAATACCTTGCGCGCCAACCCTAGTGTGAATATATGGTGTTTTGATATTGTGGACGGTGTATAATCATATCGACTTACTGTCTTTATGCCATTGCTTGGTTTCCTTACAGCTACACCCGAGTCGCAACAATATTTTGGATTATTATTAGAGTACCTATTTGGTCCTCATTAGTTTCTTGAAATTCTTTCTTATCGAAATGCCTGCAGGTCGGCGAAATATTTTGTCATTACAGCACAACAAACAATCAAAGCTTGAGGGTTGTTATCAACACAGACGGGAGCACTATCGGAACCCGCCAATTACCTGCTGATCGAATACCTTGCGCGCCAACCCTAGTGTGAATTTATGGTGTTTTGATATTGTGGACGGTGTATAATCATATCGACTTACTGTCTTTATGCCATTGCTCGGTTTCCTTACAGCTACACCCGAGTCGCAACAATATTTTGGATTATTATTAGAGTACCTATTTGGTCCTCATTAGTTTCTTGAAATTCTTTCTTATCGAAATGCCTGCAGGTCGGCGAAATATTTTGTCATTACAGCACAACAAACAATCAAAGCTTGAGGGTTGTTATCAACACAGACGGGAGTACTATCGGAACCCGCCAATTACCTGCTGATCGAATACCTTGCGCGCCAACCCTAGTGTGAATTTTAGTATGTTTTTTTTTTATATTGTCGGCTAAGAATATCGACTGACAACTGCCTCTATGGCATTGCTAGGTTTTCTCGCAGCTTCGCCCAGGTAACAAGAATATTTGTATTTGGATTATTACTGGAGCATTTTCGCTTCATCAGTTTTGTGAAGTCTCTAAAGAAATCTAACTCAAGTTCAAATTTCGATTACAGCAAAGCAAGCAAACAAAGCTATAGGGTTGTTACCAACGCAGGGAGCAACAATCGGAACCGGCCAATTACCTGCTGATCGAACACCTTGCGCGCCAACCCTAGTGTGATGTTGTTTCGACATTATTGTCGGCGTATAATCATATCGACTGACTACTGCCATTATGACTGGACTGACTGACTACTGTTCTCTCGCAGGTTCACCCGAGTTGCAAGGTTATTTGGATCACTATTCGAGCATTCGTTCCTGTCAAGTTTGTAGACTTTACATCGAAAACAGGCATGTTTTTATTTTTACAGCCATTTCAATATTTAAGCTACCTATTTAGAGAATTCTAAGATTGCACTATTTACTAAATAGCTGTTAGAATGTCACTAGAAAGTTCAAATATTGCGACATTAATATGGCCCCCAAAATAAGACAAACACTAAAAACACAGTATGGCAAATTATTAAAATAATTATGCATAATATATTTTAAAATAAAATTGCGACGATGTGAAATAAAACACGTCGGGCCGTTTCTGACAATTTCACGTGAGTGTAAACCGCTTAATACAATAATGAAAGAAAACTATTCTATTTTTTTATATTTATAAATGCAACAAACAGCGCTATTTCTCGCTTTCTGATTGCTAAAAATAAGTAGGTACCTAGGCGATTGACAAACAACATTTAACGGACACCGCCGAGTAAAAAATAATAAATTAAAGTAATTTAATCTAAGAGCTATACTGAGCAAAAATTGGTAGGCAGATAACTAATTTTCTTGGCGTAATTATATCGTAAATAACTGTAAAGTGTCCCGAAGCTGCGTTTGCACACCCACAGTCAAATATTAGAAACAGTAAGAAATCATGCAGGACGGAAAAGGATTCGATCTAATTATTAGGATTCTTTTGTAGACAAACCGATTAGTGATCATAATTATATTTGTTTATGGTACGTATAATTGTGAAATATCATAAAACCATTATTATTTTTTATGATATTTCACAATTTTATTTAATTATTTATTACGCAATATTAAAAAAATATTAATATATTATGAAGGATTCTTAAATAACAGGCGATCCAACGATAAAAGTATTACAAATATACACACAATCTAAGCCATAACACCATTGTATATGACACATGTAAACATATATGTAAATAATGAAAATTGAAAAAACTAACCAACTTTAACTAAAAGAAAATAAATGCAAATATTCGAAGGGAATTTGTCCAGGATCTGATAGGACGACAACGAAAACGCCTTTGAACAATAAAATATATGTAAATCGGTTCATCAATCATTCTTGATAAACGTAGTGCGAAAGACTCTTAACAATTACATAATATTCAATAAAAAAATATGCAAATATGGATACAATCTGTGTAGTGCGGGCGTTAAATGTATGAATGCCGCTCGCTCATTACGGCCCACAATCACGGCTCTAACTGACTGCCGGCTTATTGCCGCCGAGACGAGCCGACGCGCGCAGTAATCCGACAGACATGCCGAACCGTAGCCATAATATCATTGTTTGCAATATGCCATTGATGAACTGTTTAAGAGGGAAGTAACGCACTCGTCCATACAAAAAGAGAAAACGTTTTTCTACTTTTAAATATTTTCCGATCTCCATCATTTTTTAGTATGTTATTGACACAGTGACAAACTAGGTTTATAGGTTTTCCTTTTTTCAAAATTTGCTATAGATTCTAATTTAAAGGTAGTTGAAAAACCTAATTTTTGTGATTAAAACGTTGTTGAATGAAACCGTTTGTATTATAAAAACAATGCACTTTTTTAAAAAAAGCGACATCAAAATCGAAGTGATTTGCTAAGATTTAGTTAGTGGAAAACGTTTTCTCCCGTAACGCAAATTTCATCAAAAAAGTACCTATTGTCAGTCGCAAGCTGCAACGCTCTCTATCGCACGATTGCGGGTCGGGGGAGGAAGTAAAGTATCACGTATTTACAAGGATGTTTATGAAAAAGTAAAAAGGATCCTAGCCCGCGTAATCGATATCTAAATCTGTTTAAAAAATGATGGGAGTAGAGTAGGAACTTCTACTAACACTAGTTGGGTTTCAAGAAAAAGATCGATCGGTTTATTATCATTATATTACAATTTAATTTAAAAAATCGGCCAAGTGTGAGCCACCCACGCACCGAGGGTTCCGTACAAATGTTCACTTATGCCATCTTAACTGGCCTGGTTAAGTTTGCACCTGATGCGTATGGCGCCGTATACAAATGAGGTGCAAACTTAATATAACCAGGTTCACCAAACATACAAATACAAATACAAGTACTCTTTATTGCACACCTCATAAAATAACAGGAGAAATACAATGCAAGAAATTACAATTAGAGGTAAACAACAGGCGGTCTTATCGCTAAAGAGCGATCTCTTCCAGACAACCTTTGGGTAGTGGAGAACTTGAAAAAAATAAGATTTTGTTACTAGGCGGTGCAAAAATCGGAAAATAATAATAATATATACATAAAAAACAAATAAATACATAAATATAATAAATACATAAATACATACATACATTCAGCCAACAGGTAATAGGACCATTTGAATAAAATACGAATTATGAAAGGGATAGATAATGTTCTTTCAGTTGAGTTTTGAAAGAAACAAGAGATTTAGCGCGCTTTAAGCTCACAGGCAAGGAGTTCCACAAACAGACAGCTTTAAAAGTAAACGAATTATTATAAAATTTTGAGACGGAAGAAGGTACGGCAAGGAGCAAATTTTGGGCAGATCGAGCAGAAGTGAGATAAGAGAAACGCTCCTTGAGATAGCGGGGAGTTGCAGGATGAAAAAGTATATTAAAAAGAAGAGCAAGAATATGAGAGTTACGACGAAAACGGATTGGGAGCCACTTGAGCTGAGAACGGAAACTAGATACATGGTCATATTTGCGTAACCCAAATATGAACCGAATGCCGACATTTTGAATGCGCTCAAGCTTATTAAGTTGCTCCTCTGTAAGATCGAGATAGGAGATGTCAGCGTAGTCCAGAATAGGGAGAAGTAACGTTTGAGCCAACGCAATTTTAGTGGCAATGGGGAGAAAGTTACGCAGCTGTCGCAAAGAAGCTACTGCAGCAAACATCTTCCTGCTAACCTCACACACTTGTGGCAGCACCCAAGATAAAGAACTGTCCATTAAAACGCCAAGATTTTTGACCTGGTTAGAATATGGTATTACAATCCCATTAAAAATAATCGGTGGGAGTTTTAAAAAGTCGATCCTAGATACCATCTGACTACTGCCAATGATGATGACTTGCGTTTTCGCTGGATTCACTTTCAGACCGTAACTGCTACTCCAGTCTAAAATACGTAACAAGTCATTGTTCGTAGTGTCGATGGCAGCGGGGAGATCACCAAGTACGCCTTGTGTGTAAATTTGAAGATCATCGGCATAAAGGTGATAATAAGATGAGAGGTTTTGAGTAATGGAATTTATAAAGATCGAAAACAATAGTGGAGACAGTACACCGCCTTGCGGAACGCCTGCCGATATACTGCACCACGAAGTACGAGAGGACTCCACCTTTATTCTTTGCCGACGACCGCTTAAGTAACTACGAAACCAGTCCATCACTGCAGGAGATATGTTAAGAGAACGTAAGATGGCGAGCATTATGTCAAAATCCACAGAATTAAACGCATTGCTGAAATCTAAGAGGGTTAAAACCGTTAACTTCCGGTTATTCATGCCCATTCGAATATCATCTGTGATTTTAACAAGCGCAGTGGTGGTACTATGACCAGGACGAAAACCAGATTGAAACTGGTTCAAGAGGTCGTTCTGGTTCAAGAAAGAATTTATTTGTCTGTGCACTACTTTTTCCATGACTTTGGATAGAAAAGGGAGAATGGATATTGGACGGTAATCAGAAAAAGAAGAAGGATTGGATTTTTTGGGTAAAGGGATGATATCTGCATCCTTCCATAGTGAAGGGAATACGCTAGAGGAAATTGAAAAATTAAAGATGCCGGTAATAACGGGAGTAAGCAGGTCGAGAAGAGGAAGTATCATGTTGCGACTAATACAATCAGCACCGACTGCATTTGAACTGATGCTCAATACGTTCTTCTTAACATCACTGTCAGAGAAAGGACGAATAGAGAAAGGAGGAAAATCAGGAGTTGGAAATGTTAAACATGATATTTGAAAAGGACTATATTTTTTATGATTATATTACATATATATAGTTTCAGGGTGAATTGCAACAAGCTTAAAAATTACCTAATTTTGGTGGCTTTTTTTATTTTTAATTTAGAGTCAAAATTATATACATATCAATAATACGAATAAAGTCATAACCAATATTGTGTAGTAATGGCCCTTTGTTATACATAATAGTTATAAAGTTATTATTATTTTAGTAATTTGCCTGCCACCAAAATTTCTTGTGCCCACAAATATTAGATTTTTTGGCCACCAAAATTGTACATCTACACCAAAATTAGTTACTTGTGCTCAAAATTAATATTTATAATAAATAATAATAATAAATATTGGACAACATCACACAAATCGATCTACTCCCAAATTAAGCTCAAGAAGGCTTGTGTTATGGGTACTAGACGATGATATACGTACTTATATAGATCAATATATACTTAAATACATAGAACAACCATGACCCAAGCACAAATATTCGAGTTCATCACACAAATATTTGCCCTGGCCGGGATTCGAACCCGGGACCGCCCGCTCAGTAGGCAGGTGTCTACAAACCGAGCCAAACGCGTCGTCAAAAATTGTTGATGAAATTGCTTACTGGAAATTAAAAGAAAGTAAATGTTTTATTAATCATTTTAGTTAATACCAAAATATCTGATAATACAATCACTAACTCGTTTGTAACAACAATATATTTTTTTCTTTTCGAGGACTTCTTCTCTTGATTGTTTTTTTATTGCGATTAGCCATCCTTAAAAATAAATAAATTATGAATAGCAAAAGTAATAATTTAGATTAAATGTTTTGCATGTAATGTATCTAAACACTTTATTGTACACAATAGCAAGAAATACATTGCAAAAAATAAGCATGTACAAAAGCGAACCTATCCCTCTAAGGGATTTCTTCCAATTAACCTTCAAGTGAATGAGTATTAAACACAAGTAAATGGTAGACAAACCAAGCAACATCTACAATACGATAACTTTACAATAGTACACATGAAAATGCAAAAACCAAATGAGAGAGAGATTAGGCAAACAGTCAATGTAATACATATTACGTAATATCTATATAAATACATATAACATAAATATAATCATAATTATAACAAAAACAGCAACCTAACGCGAAGCTATACTGTAGTCTTAACTGTTTCCAAAAAGGACTGTCTCAGTTTAATTATTCGAAGACGGTTTGTCTGATTTGAAACATACCTACTTTGTTTTTGTTTCAAAGGATATACTTTTTAATTGGTCCCTTAAGTGTAAATTGATTGTATTGCGTTGTGTTATTTAAGATTCTTATATATGTCTAGTGTCTATTTATATTATTGTATATATATATGTATGTATGTGTAAGTTTATGTATATCTATTTATGTATGTGTATATTTACCCATATGCGTACTTGTTTTCTGTTAGTATCTAGTTATGTGCTCCCTTCGCCTTTTGCTGCACCTACTCTGTATTAAGTTAAAATTTTCATCAATTTCACTGCCCAAAGGTTGTCTGGAAGAGATCGCTCTTTAGCGATAAGACCGCCTGTTGTCTACCGTTATTTATAAATTGTATTTATCTTGTTTCCTTTTGTAAACATTTTTGGTGTGCAATAAAGTATTGTTGTATTGTATTGTATTGTGTATAAAGTAAGTAAGTAGTATTATCAGGTCAGGATCTAGTGATCCTGGAGAGATTGAGGGAATTATTTCTAAAATTATAAGCACACCTATAAGAAAAGGAAGGCATTTTATTTTTCTGATGTCAGTTTATTTTAGTTAAATAGTGTTTATATTATAACAAAATAACTACTCAATTTGGTGCTTACTTTTATAATTGTAATAATACTTTTAATAGTTATTTTTTGTAACTGTAAACTTACGAGTACCTGCAATGAAAATGACAAAAGATAATACTCGAATGATTTAAACCAATTACACATCTAATCAAATGTCTAAAACGTGATGTCACATTAAACATGGTTCTAAGAACAGTATTGATTCAACATCGTCCCTTCTACAACATCCGTAGCTCGAAGCTCGGGGGCGTTTACAAGGCAATCCCAGCGACTTTCATCACCACGACGGCAATCTGCGCCTAATGACGCGCGGCCATTACGCACATTATTAGACCGTCGGCGCTCGCGCCGATACACAGTACACAGGTTTGTGACAGTACGGATGTTACATTATTTGCAGATGGATGCGAAGATGGTTGAGGGATGCTTATTGCCGGTCCTCGGGCAATAAGCATCCCTCTTAATAATTGTCATAACATGTAGAAGAATGAATTAAAAGACAAGACGACGAATGATAGCGAAGAATGGAAGAAAAAACCATGCTATGCCAACTCCAAATAAATGAGATCAAGGCAAGATAATTATGATATTCTTGTTAATGTGTGTACTAAAAACTCAAAACATAAAAAAAGTTAACTGACCAACTAACTATTTATTTAAGGTATCATAATGAAAACAATCTGATCTAAGAATAGGGTCTTTCATTTAATACATTTTAACTGTACAAAAATATTCGGTTCGGCGGATAGTTGGAACCAAGTGGAACCTTGTATAATAATAAATTGGTGCGGCTTACAGATCATGTTACAGAACAATATAACAATAATTTACAGACATTAATTAAGGATTTGGCAGTGGACATCGGGATGTGAGTATGTACTTTTTGACCTTCGTTTTATATATTGTGTAACCAATAATGTTTGCTCTATTTTTAGCGTTTAGCGACCTATGTTTATTTACCACAGATCAAGGGTTATGATTATGAACATAGGATTGAAGACAGAGCTTAGCTCCAATTGTTTTTACTTGCCAAATTCTGTTTATAGTTTCATGTATTGTCTTTCTTACTGTTATATTTTATCTAATATGTACTTGGAGGCACTTGCAACTGTGATCAAATTAAAATATCCATGTAAATTACTTGTAATCTAATTACGTTTATAATTTATACATCTTTCCCATCATTCATGAAAATTGTATTCCAACAATGATTTTGACAAATTGTCACATGAGACTTAAAAAGTACGGTTTCATGTACTCAAAGTTCATTTACACGTATATTTAAATAATTGTAATTTTACATTATTTGTAAGACTCAAAGTTAGCAAATTCGACTTCCCGTCCAAACAACCCGCCTCAGCCTCTCACAATGTTTTTGTTCGACGAAGGTTTTCTTCTCAAGTGAACAAAAGAAGCCATTCTGTAGCGTAATGACTCGCTTCCTGTCTATAAAATAAATCATATCAATTTCACTCCCCGATCGACTGTCCTGTTGAGTTTTTTATTCTTATTTTAACTTGGTTGAACTTTTGAAATATGACGGCAAGACGTTTTACTCTTAACAATGTAAACTTTTCAGGTTAAATGAATGAAAACATTTATACCTATACGAGTTCTCTATTTACTTAAAAACCTAATTCACTCAGTTTACGCTATACCTAGAGAAATACTTTTTTTTACAGCAGGGCTAGCATAGGTATCTTGCCGCGACTTCGCTTGTCACGCGACTCAGCATCACCTGTCTTGCTCGCACGATATTGAAAGGAAAGTGACAGATTACATGTTGCGCGACAAAGAGTCTCGTGGCACAGTTGCAGTAGCAGAATAGAATTTGATTATTTTTTCGAAATGTTTCTAAATAACGGAGTTGAAACCGTAAAAAAGTCACATTTCAGCCATTTTGAAAAAAGTTCGCCAGGTCTTCAGCTGACAGGGCTACTATTAAATAAATCCACATACCTCCGACTGGCAGGTTGGCATTGGTCTTGTATTCTCTCTCCTCGTGCGACAAGGACCGCAGACTCCTCGCCGACGAACTCTTGTACTCCATCTCTCGGAGCGAGAGAGATGCGCCATCTAGGAACTGCCTTTGGAAGCCTATGCTTCGGATTTGGTGTGGTGATACGTTTGTACCTGAATTGAAAAGGATTTTGTTACCTATAATATATGCGATTAATTTAGCTAAAATTAGACTATAATTGGCACCATGAAAGTGAAATACGAGACCTATTTTGACACTAATTCGATAGGTTGCGTGGCAGTTATGGTGGCGAAATGGTTAACGCGCTGGACTGGCAATCCAGACGTACCGGGTTCGATTCCCGGTCTCGTCCACCATTTCAATTTTTCTTTAAGCTTTGACATTTGTATCAATGGTTCGTACTAATGGTTTGTATCAATAGTTTGCTAATAAAGTGTCAAAGTGGGTTTCGCAAAGCGGACATTAGAGTAGACTACTTAATTTAGAAAACAGACGACAAAAGAGAGAGAGAATATGTGGCAAAATAATTTGAAAAAAAGAACAGCAGGATTATGTGTGAATAATGCTTAGTGCAAAAAAACTTTGTCTACCCTACAATAAAATTTTCACATAATTATTTCATAATACAACCTTTGATTCTGCACCGACTACATATTTCTGTTTAACCCAGTGCTTGACTGGTAGACATCGCCATTTGTAATTTTTTGTATTGTGCAAGAAAGTTTAAATAAATAATATATGTACATATATAATTATAAAAAAAAAAACCCAAGTAAGCATCACAATTTAAATTTCAAATTAATTAAACATCGTCTCCTCTCCAATAATTAGACTACGTTTAGAGTTTTGCTTGATAATTTCGACGGGAAGGTTAAATCGAAAGACACCAAAAAAACCGGTCTGCCCCGGATCTGAGTAGTTAAATAATAAAATAGCAAAAATTAAACATCAAAAACTCGCCCTTTCATGTCCAAATTACAAGGGCATTTATACACGCACGCCGCAAACAGCGGTGTGTCAATCACCTTATTAGGGACAATAGATTTTTTTCCGAAATTGGCCACCCGCCATTAGAAGCCCGTGCCAATTATGAAGGCCTTCCGCAAAAAATGCCAATAATTAGTTTACAAGTTTACACAATGCAACCGAGTATCGGTCCGGTTTGAGTGCTTTTTATTAGCTTCTTTTCTAAGTATGTGGTCGATTCTTCGGCTACTATCATACCCCGGGGTTTACGGTGCAGGCATGATTTGTCGCCTTCCGTCGATAGATTTTTAGATATTTTTGGTTGGATCTTCAAAAACCTTCGGTTTTTAACAGTGTTTTTTAGCTTAATAAATAAAGCACAATTATAAGTTCTCAAAAACTGTAAAACTATTATTATTAGATTCAACCGAAAAGATCTAAAAAACCGGCCAAGAGCATGTCGGGCCATGCTCAGTGTAGGGTTCCGTAGTTGCTCATCCTTCACAATAGCAGGGCTTAAAACAGCGGTTTTAAGCCCGAGGTTTAAGTTACGACTAAGATTTCAAGCTCTATAAAAAGGTCGTAAACGCCAATGTAACTGTAATTACTTATTACCTTCTGGAAGTCCATAATTTTTTGACCCGTGGTTGAATAGTTAGAGGGGGGGACGCTATTTTTTTTATTTTCGGAGCGAATGTTTACAAAACTGCTGATTTTATCAAAAAATTATGTTTGAAGACCCCTATTATTTTTAAAAGACCTATTCAACGACATCCCACACACTAGTTTGTTAGGTGTTCGAGAGGTACCCGAAAAAAACAATTTTTTAATTTTTTTATTTTACCGTTTTGTCGGCGTGATGCATAAACATACTCATAACAAATTTCAGCTTTCTAGTACTAATGATCACGGAGCTAAGCCGCGGACGGACAGACGGACAGACGGACAGACGGACATGGGGAAGCTATAAGGGTTCCTAGTTGACTACGGAATCCTAAAAAGGGTTATGTTTGAGAGAAAAGTACCGAGAAAATTATTTTCACAAAATTGAAGAAAAACTGTTTAAGTTTCCTATTTCCAAGGGACAGATTTTTAATCGCTATGCATGTTGAGATCTAGGATTATTCACCTGAAGATGGTGGGCTCTTAAATCATTAGTGGACCGAAAACTCCGGGGTATGCTTATTATACAACGGGATATTATTAAATGCACATCTGTATAATTTTTCAGCACACTAGGTAACTCCACTAATTAACTAAACGCATACCAGAAAAACTAATGCTGTGCAAAAAAAACAATTGATTAACTGAACATGTCCTCCAAAAAAAACTTAAACATCATACAAGACGAGATGACCTTTTAACCGAATTCACACCAAAAATATGGTTCGTAGATCGGATATATTTGAAAGTTTCACCAAAAATACTGACTTGCACACTAATTATCCTCGCACTGCACACTAAGATCCGACTCGGCCGGGTTAGGTTAGGTTAGTTTTTTATTTATATCCAGTAAAAACAGTTTTGCAAATACCTTTAAATAGTATATTTCATTCGCAGTATTTTTGGTGAAACTTTCAAATATTTTGATCGAAAAAAGGGAATATACAGATATCGATTTAAATACATGCCTTATACAACCTTGCGTGAAACACACTGCGATGTAGGTATATCAATATTTTATTCGACCATAAAAAATAAATTCATAACTAATATTTTATGCAACAGTTAGTGTTATCTACATAATGAGAGGTCTTGAAATAAGAATGTGGTTTTAACGAGGCGAATCTACACACATATTGTATGCATCTACAGCACATAATGAACTTCATATAGTAATTTAAAAATATGAGTGTATATAAAGTAATTTGTATAATACAGATTTTTTCTTTACGTTAAAAGGCATGCTTTATTAACGTAAGATCGTTATATATAAATTATGTCTAACATATTTTTTTTATTTAATCGATGTTTCTCTACCTAAAAAACGACATCAACATAGTCTCTTTTACAGCATGTGCGTAGCGTATGGGTGTTTATCTCAAATGTTCAACCTAAATAAGTTGAAACAACTTTTACAATTAGGTAGGTATCTAAATAAATTAATTTTATTATTGATCTAGGAGAATGGAGAAGTTATATACCGAAAATTGAATATATGTCTGAATACATGATGATAATATGTAGGTATATAATATATATATTTAGTAAAATCGAGTAGCAAATACAGCGAAAAAGTAATTAATTTGCAAAATTTCCAACGGATGTACGTGCTATCAATGCCAAAAAAATATTCATAAATACATATATTGTTTAAGGAAAACGTGATATGAAATTGATATACTTTTATATTGTTTTCAACGTTTTGCTGTTAAGTTTGTGTTAATTTATAGATCGTTAGACTACTTGCGTGTTTAATTTAATTTTATACTTAAAATAGTGTTGTCGATATCCTATTACGCAGCCCTACATCGATAAAATATTGTGATTTCACAGAATCATGATATAACCACTGTATTTTTTCATGAACTAAATAAGAATAGCTGAAACTTAAATGTCAGGTTATCCTTCAATTTATTAGTAATTTATCTTGTTTTGTAAACTCCCCTATCATTGCACAAAACAAGTGCAATTGGCGAAATTAATGTCAAAAGGCATTTTCTACCTGTCAACCAACCAACTAACCTGGGTTAGAGATACTAGAATAGGTGTAGAGCCGAAATTCAATTGTACTGAGAGCGTCTCAGACACATACATATAGCTATTACAATTTAAGAATTCTAATTTCTTATACAATGCACACCATAAACTCTATAATACAGATGTCTTCTGCGTGGATACACATGGACTATTCGAGTTCATCAAAGTTAGTATTACGTTATTTGTAAAATAAATCACAACAAAACGGAGTTTTATTAAAAAGAGGCTTTTCGCCGTGATCATAGACGTAACGCGACTAATGAGAGAATAAGGAAAAATAAATTATATTTACACGTCACTAGGATTTACATTGGGCACCTTAAAAACCTCATTAAGTTCCATGATACCTGCGGCCCTATGACAGTTTTGTTTATCAGGCGATTATTAAGTGACACAGCACCTGTAGTGTACATTATGTAAATATGTGAGTAGCCGTCTACCTATCACGTGTTAACAAGTATGTGAGTCCACTAAATGATGGCCCGGAGCCCAGGCTATGAACTCGCAACTGTAGGTACTACTGGGCCCAGTAGCCCGGCAATGCTACTCAAGTTCCCGCAAAACCAAGACGGTACGCTATTGTCAACTGATCATGGTATATAGGTACCATGAAAGTATAGTGAAGACTGATATGAGCGTAACTAAGACTTTGACAAGTATGTGAGTATGAGTCAAATATGTTTTACAAATGATCAATAAATAGATAGGTAACATATTTTTTTGCGTTTGCATAACAGGATAGATAAAAAAAGTTCGTACACTGGTAGGACACCCTTGGTTATATGATACTTTCTACCCAACTATAGAGAAGCAGCAAAGAGGGTAATGTTTTTTTCTGCGCGGACGAAGAAGTTCGCTGGCAACTTCCAGGTCATAATATTTGAGAGAGTTTGTTGTGGAGTGGTAATCCGTTAAAATGATCAGTTTTCTCCATAGTCGATATGTGGGGGCTTTATGCGACAAAATGTCGAGTTTCATCGATAGTCGATATGTCGTGCTACGGACGACGCAATTAGGGCCGCATTCGAAGCGGCTTACTGGGGTACTTCCAAATTAAGTCCATTAAGTCAAACTTTTAAGTCCCTTGTCCAGGAAATCTTCCATTCTTGTCAGCCAGAGTTCGGGGCTTATTCGCTCAGTACCTTTTGTTCACCATTCATTCGTTCAGTGTAGGGAGATCTGTAGTTTGATTTGTATAAGCGGGTTTTGTTTATGAGATCGTCATTTATTTGGAATTAAAGGGCGAAGTGCTAATAATTAACATTCAGTTATCGTGATTAAAAATTCGAATATTTTTTAAACTTTGCCCAATACGATTTCCGAGTCATGCAATATAATAGTATTGTGTTCTACATAGATAAGTGGACGATTTTAAGTTTCGTTTAGGGCACGAACATGTATCTAAGATAAAATAAAATATAGGTCTGTAGTTTGATGGTATGAAAACACATGTACCGTTAAACTGCCCAACTATAGGTAACAAAACATAACAAAATAAAACTCATATGTTATCATTACTATCAAGATTCACACTCTACTCGTATCAGTGATTTTATACGTTTTTATTGAAATAGATTTAAATATAAATTGTTCATCTTAAATTTTATCTGTAATACCTAATTGTGATTGGACCATAGTTGCATGGACTGGACTATAGTTGGGTAGCTCTAAAAATACAAGTTGTTGTAATTTTTTTTTTAAATAAACGAACGATTTGCAACAAGCTCATAAACTAATTGCATACCAGCAAAATTATCATATAGTAAGCTTCGTTGCCGAATTTATGCGTATTTAGTACGACAAACCCAGGTATAACAACTTGTTCACTTACAGAACGGTGTCTAATATTAAAACTAGTTGCATGAACGACTTCACCTGCGAACTAATTAAATTCGGAAAACGTCGTCTTCCTGTCTCCGTTCGCTGCTGCGACTTGCGCGTGCGATGGGACCAGGTAGAACAACCTGTTCACTTCCTATCTACTATGAAAAATATCAAAAGTTTTGTCATGAAAATGATATCAATAAGCCACGATTGCGGCTGCGATGAGCCCAGGTATAACAACCTGTTCACTTCCAGTCCAATTCCTTATATTATTACTTGGAAAGTAATGACAGGATAAGTTACAATCATAATAGTATACCTACTATCTAATTAGAGAATCTTTTATTCGACCAAAAGAAATGGGTACTATTTAAACAGGCTTCTTTTTAATAGCATTATTCGCCTCAGAACATTTAAGTTACCTTCTAAATTACTAAGTCAGCCACAACCAACGCGCGTCTGAATAATAATATCTCAGCCACTAGTTATCTTCTTTGTAAGCCACTGTAATTGTAACTTAGCATGGTGATTATTTTTTAGCATCTAAATTTGAGGCATGCATTCAAATAGCAAACTTCTAAAATATTATTATATGACACCAAAATAGTAACTCTATTAGCTTCTAATTTTGTAACTTAGTATGTTTAAAATGTAAGTCATCCTACATTAATCGATCGTAAAATTTACCTAAAATTGTCATCAAATAGTATATTAAAGCCACTATTAATTACATATGAACTATACATTTTAGGTTAGGGTCGCAGTTCAACCTAACACTGTAACACTCCTCCTCGCTTCGCTCGTCGTCGTACCTAACCTAAGCCAAGTCGGACCTGCCTTAGAACTAGATTCATGGGTTACGGTTTTTTTTTTTTTTTGTAGGGTCGCAGTTGAACCTAACACTCCTCCTCGCTTCGCTCGTCGTCGTACCTAACCGAAGCCATATCGGACCTGCCTTAGAACTAGATTAGAGAGAACGCAGATGAACCTATTGCAATATGAACGAACGAAGGACAATAAACAAACACGGGCGGGTCGGTCGGTACAAGAATCGAATGGCGCTCTCTGATTGGTGCAAATGGCCGTGGCTGTCATGGCGCGCACTCGCGCCAAATCGTTCCTACAGTGGCTATTTTCATGATAAAAGAATATGAAGTATTATTTTAGATGTTAAGTTATAATATACGAGGGGCGTCTGAAAAGTTCTAAGCCTAAGGTATTTCGAGGTTATATATGCGTTTATGATACTGGCCACTAGAAAGGCCATTTAAAAACAAATTATTAAAAAATAACATGTCACGTTTTTATTATTCTGTTTCGAGATATTCAACGGAAAAGTACATCATGTGTGAATTACCAACGAATATTACGAAAATTGAGCACCGTGCTGTAATTAAATTCCTTACAAAAAGTGACAAATCACCGCAGTGTATTTTTGAGGAAATGGCTATTATTTACGGTGATTCTGGGCCTTCTTATGCCACAGTCAAAAAGTGGAGTCGCTTATTAAAACTCGGACGGGAATCGATCGAAGACGACCCCCGCTCAGGGCGGCCAATATCGGTAGTGACCGAAGAAAACGTAGCAAAAGTCAAAAAGCTGGTATTAGAAGATAGAAGAATTAAGGTTTGGCAAATAGCTGAGGTCTTAGGTATTAGTAAAGAAAGAGTCGGAGAAATTTTACATGAACATGAGTAAAGTCAGTGCTCGTTGGGTACCGAAAATGCTAACGGCCTTCGATAAAGTACGTCGTGTGGAAACTTCTCGGGCGTTTTTAGAATTGTGCGAAGATGATTTAGATGAAGTTTGTTCCCGAATAGTAACTGTTGATGAAACATGGATCAGACAGTATGATCCGGAGTGTAAGTCTGAGTCGATGCAGTGGATTGAAAAGGGTGAAAGGCCGCCGAAGAAATTTAAAGTGCAAAAGTCGGCCTCTAAGTTAATGGCTACGGTATTTTGGGATTGTGATGGCATTCTTTTAATCGATTATTTAGAAAAAGGCTCTACGATAAACGGAACTTATTATGGAATAGACACGTGCGCGGCGCTCACGAGAGGTCGCGGCTTTGTTTTGGGAACTGGTTAGTTCAGGGTAAGCCAAAGTCTGGCCCCGTATATAAGGAGATGTGTGAGTCCAGGCGCTTATTTAAATTAAAATTAAAGTGGTGCCAGAATAATCAACAACAAATAAAGATGGACATCATTGCTGAACAACATTCAAATAAAAAGTTCGGTCAGTTCTGGAAAACCTCGAACCGTTTAAATCCAAGTCCGAGCCTCCCTGTGAGCGTGGCGGGAGTGTGCGATCCCGTCGGCATAGCCAATGTTTTCCGCTCTCATTTTTGTGTCAAATCTCCACTGGGGTTGGCGGCGCGGGAGGTGCCCGATGCTGGGACTGTCAGTGGGGATCGTAGTGTGAAATTTACCGCGAAGGAAGTGAATGCAGTCATTAAGGGAATGGTGCGTGGCAAGTCGCCGGGCCATGACAACCTCAGCATCGAGCACCTGCAGCACGCTGGAGTACATCTACCTAGGGTGTTGTCCATGTTTTTTAGTTTGTGTTTAGGCCACTCATACCTACCTAAAAACTTGATGCGTACTATTGTCGTTCCTATAATTAAGAACAAAACTGGTGACTCTTCTGATGTTAAAAATTATAGACCGATTTCACTAGCCACGGTCATTGCCAAGGTGCTTGACAGTCTCCTTGGTAAGCATCTGGATAAGCACATTAAACTCCACTATGCGCAGTTTGGCTTTAGACCAAATCTTTCTTGCGAAAGTGCTGTCCTGTGTCTCAAGGAGACTGTGAAGTACTACACCAATAGAAAAACGCCAGTGTACGCTGTTTTCCTTGACTTGTCAAAAGCCTTTGACCTTGTTTCATACGACGTACTCTGGGGGAAATTAAATACTGAAACAGGCGTACCTAAAGAAGTGACATCCTTGTTTATGCACTGGTATAATAATCAGAGCAACTGTGTAAGATGGGCACGCTCTTTCTCTGATGAGTACGGGTTGGAGTGCGGGGTGAGGCAGGGGGGGATGACGTCTCCCACGCTCTTCAACCTGTACGTCGACGCGCTGATCAGGGAGCTCAGTGGCACCGGTATCGGCTGCCATATAAATGGAGTCTGTGTCAATAACATTAGTTACGCAGATGACATGGTGCTGCTGAGCCCCTCGAGCGGTGCACTGAAGAAACTGCTCAGTATTTGCGAGTCCTATGCGGTGGCCAATGGACTCAGGTACAACGCTCAAAAGAGCGAGTTTATGATGTTCAAACCAGACAACATCCGTTATACTGATGCTCCTGAGTTGTTACTTACTGGTGTAAAATTGCAAAGAGTAGAAAAGTTTAAGTACCTGGGTCACTGGATCACCGCGGATCAAAAAGACAATGTGGATATTGAGAGGGAGCGCAGGGCGCTGTCTGTCCGATGCAACATGTTGGCCCGTAGGTTTGCAAAATGTTCTGAGCCAGTAAAAGTCACGCTATTTAAAGCATACTGCCAGTCATTCTATACATGCAGCCTATGGGTTAACTATACGCAGAAGGCATACAGCGACCTGCGAGTTCAATATAACAACGCGTATAGAGCGTTGTTGCGGCTGCCGCGCTATTGCAGCGCTTCCGCGATGTTTGCGGAGACAAATACGGCTGGTTTCGCCGCCATCATGCGCGCGCGCAGCGCCTCTATGCTGCGGCGCGTGCGCGACAGCTGCAACACGCTCCTGCGCGCTGTTGTTGTCGAACGATGGGACTCGCCAGTGCTGAAGCGGTGGATTGGGCTCCATGCCTTTAAATAATGCTGTACTTTGTCTTCTGTGTTTGTAGTTTTAACGTTTTATTATCTAACACTAGTTTTAAGTCTGCACAACCTAACAAAATATGGATCTTTGGTCTGAAATAAATTATTATTATTATTATTATTATTATTATGCAAATCTAATAAGACAGGTGCGACAAGCCATAGTTGAGAAAAGGCGGGGTAAACTAAGGAAAGGCATTTTGTTTTTGCAAGACAACGCACCCGTTCACACCGCTAATGTTGCGAGGCGTGCTCTGAAGGAAGTTGGTTTTGACGAAATTGACCACCCACCCTACAGCCCAGATCTAGCCCCAAGCGATTATTTTCTATTCAATAATTTGAAGAAAGAATTGAGGGGAAAGCGATTTAGAAGTGACGAAGAGATGAAGGCGGCTGTACAGGAGCATTTTGAAGGGCAAAATGAAGATTATTTTTTTAATGGCCTAAAAGCACTGTATAAAAAATGTAAAAAATGCATTGATTTAGGAGGAGACTATATTGAAAAATAAACACGAGTTCATTTGTGTAAATTGTTTTTTTCTATCTTAGGCTTAGAACTTTTCAGACGCCCCTCGTATGATGCTGTCTATTGAAGCTCGAATATATAATTTTTGAGGAGCTTGTATTGAAGCTGTAAAACGAAAAATGATGATAAGTTGCAAATTCCGTGGCTGAGTTAGTAAATTAGATGGTAAGGTATAAATCAGAATGACAAGTAATAATAATTGTTGATTATGACTTGATGCTTTCTTTAACATTTTTAGATGGCGTTGTAAAGAAGATGAATTAGTTTATTAGAGGCTATCTCATATTCCCGATGCTTAGTTATTAAATGAGAAGTTCGACCAAGTGGCCAAAAAATAAAATTGCGGCCGGATTTATTATTTCTCAAAAGAAATTATATTGATAAAGTACTCTAGCTTTAGCTTATATATCTGAGAGAATTGGAGTACCCAATCTAAACAAGAGAACTGACACCAGTCCACTGCTGGGGCTGAACATAAGTATCGCACATAACAAGTCAGTGATCACAACTTTCGGCTGTTCTTATCTATTCATTACCCGCTATCCTTTGAAGCTACGTAACCTAACCTAACCTAACCTACACTATGCTTGCCAAACTGCCAATACGTGGATTCTTAGCGTATGAAATACTTACGTGTATAAAATGAGCCAAGACGCCATCAAACAAACAAGCTGCCCTCCCTGCCACTGAGTACAAGCAGTCACGCAAAACTAAGGACTCGCTAAGGAACTATCGACAAAATTGGCTGTCAGGCGAAAAAAAAAACACGTTACGCCATATGGAGCGGCATCAGCGCCGACGGCGCACAATAGCAGAATTATGCAGTAATAAGTTGCGCTCACGCACGCTCCAACTGCCGACCTTACAGCCCTTTGAAAGCGAATTCGATCTCAAAATTCGAAAACGAGATATTTTCGATCGCAATTATTGAGGAGAATTTTTCTTTCGACAGGTCATCAAAACTATGAGGATGCTAAATGTGATGAGAAAAGTAATCTTTTTTTTTCTCTGTCGGTAAGGAAAAAGATAAGCAGCCAAGACGAGGGCCACCAGTGAACGTCTCGGGCAGCAGTGAACGTCTTTGATTGATATTATATATACAATCGACTAGGTCGATTTGAGTAAGATTGTCGCTTAAGTAGTATTTATTTATTTATTTATTGTGGAAGAAATGGACTAAACTTACCTTGGTGCCCCCTGACCCCTAACCTATATTTTATATAAAAAGCTATATTTTATATAAAAAAGTGAACGGCGCACCTATTTGTTTTCTTTAATTGAACTTGTATGTTTATAATAAACATACTTAGTTGAAATAAATATTTTCGACTACATAGCCTAAAATCGCGAAAGAATGTTGATTTCGCTAGGGAATAGGAAACCAAAGATCCCTCTTATCATACTTCACATTGGCAATAAACAAGGAAAAAAATCGGAAGTACCAAATCGCGTGGGTTCGTTGCGTAGAAATATCGTAACAAAAATAAACTGGAAAACGTCACAATGGCCTTCGTCACAGTTATGCTACAACACTCCCGTGGGAAGAAAACGAGTTATCTACGAGCATTGATAACGCGACCACGCCAGTACGTACCTACTGTCATATTCATATCGCATGAAAATTTAACGATAATAATAGAAATGACAATATATTTTAATTGTTTACGCGCCGTGTGCGGTTTTTGTCGGCGTCGAATATAATAACAAATTGGCTGTCGTTTCGTGACGTATCCAATCAAATTATGATCAATTTTAGTCCGGATGGGTCGGCATAATTAGGTGCTGTAAATAAATAGGGATATGGCAGCTTGGTTGGAGATATCGTGCGAGGTCAGGCTTACATCTGCGTTTCTTAAGACATACGCGTTGAAGGTAACTTGTTGTTTAACATGTGATAATTATTTCGAGACCTTCATTTTACAAGCATTGACGTCACATCATAATGGCGATTGCTATTCGTTCTATCATGTTGATTTGTGTGAGGTTGTCTGATATTTATTTATTCATTTATTATTATTTATCATATTTGGTAACATTATATAATAACTTTTAAACACGAAGTTTAAATAACTAGAAGATGCTCGCGTAAAGGGTTTTTACCGTTTTGGATAAAAAGTAACTTAGGATGATCAATTTCTGTACTAAAATTAGTTAAAATCCATCTCGTGCACTCGTGTACTACCGGTTGTGTCAGAGGGCATTTCTTAAGAGGTTAGCAAATAACGCATTGTATTTTTACCAGTCGCTTTTGTAAATTGAGTTTATCGGCTTTTAAAACGTCAACACGCCGTTTAACCCGGTTAATCTTATGATAATAAAACGGGACTTAATCGCCTTCAAAAATGTTTATATGTTTTTTACTTCCGCGTCTCGAACGTGATGTTACGTTCATGGTTTAGAAGGGACATTATTTTATTATTTATTTATTTAAACACGTTTACATGACATTACAGTTTCTTAACTAATGCGCCATGAAACTTATATTTAAAGTACAATATTATCATAGAGCAACCAAATGAAAAACATAAACATAAAAACAGCAATACAAACAAAATGGGCCCCTTATCGCGCGATTAAGTAAGTCCCGTTTTGTTATAATATAATGTGTGAAAACAGCTTAATCTTATTTTTGATTGTTCCTTTATTTTGTCTAACCGGCTAATTAGTATGGATGCATACAGGTTAACCCTTAAAACCAGCAAGCCATGCTCTAAACACGTTAGCCAATCACTTTGACACAATCGGTAGTGCATTCGCCCCAGTAGGTATTGAAAGTATACTTTAAAATAATTATAATCAGATCATGGAAGTAGAACACCATATCCTTCAAAAATAAAGTAAAAAAATGCTGTAGAAGTGGTAGTGCAGCTGAGCCGGATCTGGGTCCTGGGCAAATATATATTTGTGTGAAAATAATGAACTCGAATATTTGTGCCTAGTTCATGGATGTTGTACGTATTTAGAATATATTTATCTTTTAGATTTAGTTTAATTTTAGTGTGTTCTTGTTAAGTTTAATTTTTTGGTTTAGTTTTATTGTACCTACCTAACCTAACCTAACCTAACCTAACCTAATCTATCTATGCATACATCTAATTTTTGGTTCAATAAATACTATCTATTTATCGATATAAGTATGTACATCGTCATCTAGTACCCATAACACAACCCTTCTTGAGCTGAAATGAAATAATGAACTTTATTCTGCAAGTAGGCCACAAGGGCACTTGTACATGTCTGAGTCTACCGGCATTTCACAAAAGGAGACTACTGTTGAGAAGAAACGCCGAAAGAGACTCAACAGTAAGTCATTTTTTCAGAAAGCATAGGTAAGTACCTACTTAACTATTACAACGATATGAACTTAAACTATACGTAGTTCTACAAGAAAACATATTAAAAGTGTATTTTAAGATATGTGAGGAAAAGTGTAAGAATAAAATAGAAACTACAAGAAAGCCTGACAGTTTAAATTTGAGACTATGTCAACTTGTGTAAAGTTGCCTGATATATGATATTTATAAAAAATGCACTTACTAGTTTTAGACCGCGGCTCCCTCGGTCCGTCTACGGTGACTTTTATGGCTTTTTGGTACGTTGCTACTTGCGGCGGCGATGTCGACACGGTGATCGTCAGAGAAAAACTCTTCCCTGCAACAAAAATTATACAACTCACTAATCAACAATCAATAAAAATCTATCTAATACACAATATCATAAGAGAGGTTACTAAAAATTATACAACTCACTAATCAACAATCAATAAAAATCTATCTAATACACAATATCATAAGAGAGGTTACTCTGAAGTTCCAAATCTAAAGTTCGTTTCGTGTCATCCTTCTCGCTCTCGAATTCAACTTTATTTGACTGGACGTCAAGGCAATAATTTCGAACTTTAGAGTAAATCAAAACGACGTTCAGTGGCCTTTTACTGTTAACTTAACATTTACATCTATGTTTAATTTAATATTTTTTATGAGTACCTACTTAAGATGATTTAGACTTAGACAATAGATTGACTATATGTTTTTGTCCAAAATAACATCTTTATGTTGGGAAATATCAGTAGTCCTATGGTGGAGTATTAATATTTACAATTTACATACATGGCTTTAGGACCTAGTAAGTTACATTATAAAGGCGAAAGTTTGTGAGTGTGTTTATGTGTATGTTTGTCACTTCTTCACGCTCAAAAGGCTGGACCAATTTTGATAAATTTTGAAATGAAGGTAGCTGACATCCTGGCTTAACACATAGGCTACTTTTTATCCCGGAAA
This sequence comes from Apotomis capreana, assembly GCA_947623375.1. Taxonomy (NCBI): domain Eukaryota; kingdom Metazoa; phylum Arthropoda; class Insecta; order Lepidoptera; family Tortricidae; genus Apotomis; species Apotomis capreana. Next base: position 8,260,516 of record OX392514.1, read on the forward strand.
ATATTGTGGTCCCGCGGGCGGGTTAACCGCGCGGCGCAGCTAGCTAGATAAATAGTGCATATTTTCGTAAGGGTACATAAAGTTAATTATTAACACTGAAATGACTACCTCCACAAAATGCAAACCCATTACGAAAAACCGGCAATCACGTCAGAACAAACTATGTAATGTATTACTGTCGCCGCAATTTTATCGAAATAATTGGACGCCGCTGATAAAATAGAAAACGCATATTTACATGAGTTTGTTAATTATTTACCTGCCAAATGTGTTGGCGTGTTTGGCTGAATGAAATTAGTCTTTTCTGAGCGCTGCGCACCAGTTACAGTGGGTGTAACTGAATCAGTATCCTTATGTAAATATACAGCACCTTTAGAAGTGTGTCGACTGGACTTAACCGCTTGCCCGTCAGACTCCTGGGATCACCATTCTTCAAGAGAAGCAGGTAATATGGGCCTTTCCTAGGGTCCCTACGCCGCCGAGGAGCTACCAATTTAAGGTTAGAAGGACCCCGCAGGTCGCATTGTCTAGCCTCCAAACGACTTAGAGCCTTATCACACTTGCGATTTACGAGCAAATCTTGTAAGAAGGTGATCACGCAGCGAGTTCGCCGCGACACTTATTTGTATAGAAAACTATGATAAGGTGATAAAGGCCCGTCCGTCCCTGAAGGGCTAGCGACTCGGCATCTTCTTGTTCGCTCGGTACCTAGGCACTGAAGATACCCTACCGTAAGGTCGGGGTACTTTGACCCTACGAGGTTACTTTGTCTATCCATAAAAATGCATGCATTTTATCGAATCCATTAAATAAAGCCGACCAAGTGCGAGTTGACTCGCGCACCGAGGGATCTGTACAGTGGTAGATTAGTCAAATCAAGTCATGGTTTTCTATGGGTGGACAAAGTAACCTTGTATAGTATCCCGACCTTACGGTAACTATTTCTTCCTTAAAAAAGTGGCACGCTTGTTCCTGATTTTTAAGTTCACATCGCGGTCTAAGAGCTGTTTTCTCTCAGTTAGTATAGAATCATAAGTAATTACAATACTTACTCTACGAAACGAGTATTACTTTACGAAATTTTACAATGAAAACAAGTTTATCAGTCAAACCTACCCAGTCCCTAACCTACCCGGGCCTATGATGGCCAGGCATCTGCCACTTTTTGACGCTTATGTAAGTGCAAGAGTGACGGATGCTTTGTCATTTATTAATCGCGTGATAAATTCAACCATCAAAGGCCCGGACTGCATTAAGTCATATATAAATGTATAGATAGATATACAAAATCGATACTGACTATAACAGTCCCACTGTGCCGAAACTATTGCGTAGCGTTCGGGGAAAATAGCGAGCTTTTTGGGTGCCCGATTTGCGGTTGCCAGTAATGAATGCACCGATAAATACGGAATAAAATTACAGTTAAAATGAGTGGATTAACATGTCTAATGCAGATAATTCGTGTGTAGCGCACTCTATGTTTAAATGATTGATTTCTGCCGGTTTCAAGCGCTGTTTAGACCGTCGCTAATTTGGGTGGTTCGACGAAGGTAGGTGATTGGTTTAATTGAAACATATTGGTTTCATCAAAGTTATTTTCAATGTAAACTAGAAGGTACAACTTTGTTTCCGTTACCCGTGATGTAAAAACAAATGTACTGTGACCGGAGAAAAGGTATCTTAAAAGCGTTTCGAGATGTCCAACTATTAAAAACAATATATTAACATTATTTACTTTGTGTATTTATTGTTTTATAATTTAATGACATCCTGTTTGTGCGTAGTGGTAGTTTGCCTATTTCTTTCGAATATCCACTCAGTTGCTTAAAGGTAAACTGGAAGAGATCCCTAATAGGAATAATATGCCTTTATACCTACACGTAATGTTTGATATCTCTTCATTGTATGTATAACTTTTATTTGTGTAATAGTGTTTACATACGTATATGTTATTTTATCCTCGTGTCAATCGGGTAAAATCTGTGTAGCCGTTTTGGCTTGACGAGGGCGAAAAGATATTCCATAATATAAGAAAACGTGAATTGGGCTGTAAGTTTTTTTCGTATTCATGACATCTATCCATAGAAAATTTATGATAAAATACAATATTTTATACTAGGTACATTGATGTAGAAATGAAGTACATAATATAATATAATCTCGTGTCGTATAGCTATCTCGTCGACATTTTTGATCCTTACCCTTCAAATTAATGTTGCTAGCCACATATTTATCACGGTTAGCACCACACTCTGAAGATTTCTGCGCCATTTCAGATCTTCACATAGTCATAGTACGTATTTAATGTTTTTGTTCATTTATTACGTGCTTCCAAAGGGTATTGTGCGATCCATGTTTCATTTGAGATCTTAATCCGGCGGTGTCGCAGATTTCAAAGGGACGTTACAAAATCATGCCGCACGTCATTAAATAAGGAAACAAATCATCATAAAATATAAGTCGCTAAAGGCGTGTCCGAACGATGTGAAATATTGCTTTTAAAATCGCTATTAAACTTAATGCATTTCGCGTGATCACTCATCAACAGTTTAGGACCTAACACAATGCCCAGGCTATAAAACATAACATTGTATTCCAACGACCGTACTGAAGGTGTTGAGAGAGAAGCGTGAAATATTCAATTATTCTGCCCAAGCGCAGGGGGAAAGGGGGGAGAGTGGCAGCCATCTTGATTTACGATCGAGCGTAAATCCTGAGTGACATTTGTGAGTGAAGACGAGTCTTAGTTCGTCTCCTTGCAACTCTTTACTACGAGGCGTTTTTCAGGAAGGTAAAATCGCAAGATTTACACTTACTGCTGATTTGGTTTCGAGTTGGTATAGTTGGGATGACGGTAAGGCGTCAATGGAAAACGAAGTATATCGCTAGAGCAGTTTGAGTGTGTCGGATCATGGGTTCTCAATGCAGTATTGTTGGCGGCCAATGAGCATAAACATAAAATGTTATATGCTCTAGACGTACGAATGGGCACGGTGACATAGAGTTCGTCTCTTTCTTATTACATTGGTATGTAAGCACTGTAAATTGTGTACACGTATATATGTGTGAAACCAATACCTATCTATTATAGTTCTAGAGAATACTTGATATTGGACGGTAATTCAACCTATTAAAGATCTATGTTACTTTACTCTACTTTAAGAAAAGCCTACTTGGCGGTAACACACTGTATAAGTTTTGTTTCACTGTTGTTTAAATTAACCAAAAACAACAGAAACACTAATAATTACAATTATTCTCGCTTCGGCTGGATCAATGGTACAGAATGATACAGAAAACAGTACTTCTGGACATGATGAATATTTGCCCATGCTGGGATTCCAACTGAGGACTACTAGTTTAGGAGAAAATGTCCTTCCTCAAGTAGCTGCAATGCCACGGAGATACCAACTTCGTCAAAATGAGTGGATTTCACGTTTACGGTGTAGTTTCGAAACCAGTCACGGGCCATGAGGCATTATCTAGCGCGGGCTTAGACTAATGTCTTAATTTCAAAACACTGGATACATTTTGACCATATAATTTACTTTTGACTCAGGAACAAATGGTTTAGCTTACGGGGATTTGAACTCAGGGCCATTCGCTTCGTAGGCAGCTGGACTACCACGAAGCTACCACCGTGTCGTCAAAATCAGTTACATAACAAGCCCGGCGCAGAGACATTTCTGTGACCAGGTTTATACTCCTATACTACTCAACTGACTGACAGTGAGGTCAAACCAGGTCTGTTACAGTTCGAGTTATGTCAAAAAAGTCTATATCAGTGAATTTCATATTGTTACGACGGTGTAGATTCGAAACCAGTCACTCCCATACTACTCGACTGACTGATATAGTGAGGTCAAACCACATCTGTTACAGCTCAAGCTATGTCAGAAAAGTAACTAAATCAGTGGATTTCACGTTGTCACGACGGTGTAGTTTCGAAACCAGTCACTCCCATACTACTCAACTGACAGATAGTGAGGTCAAACCAGGTCTGTTACAGTTCAAGTTATGTCAAAAAAGTCTAAATCAGTGGATTTCTCGTTGTCACGACGGTGTAGTTTCGAAACCCGTTACGGGCCATAAGGCTTTATTTGCCAGTAAGTGCGGGCGCGGACTAATGTCTTCATTTCAAAATACGACGTTATTATATGCACCTACTCTTATAATGCTTAATGAGTTGACAAATTTGCTTCGCTGTATACATAGGGTGTACATTTTTTAATTTTGTATACATTTCTTAAAAGTGTCTAAAAAATTGTTTAATATTACGTGGCGTGTCAAACAAGATTTGGTATTCCTTGGGGAACCAAGATATTTTCGGTAATACAGTTGCATATGTAGGTACTTAAATATCCATAATCAACCCTGTCATACCCTGGCCAATATTTGATGACCACTCGAATTAAGTATGTTTAACTGTACCACATCAGCCAGTCAATGGAGGATAACCTAATAACCAATGCTCAGATGTTTAGCAAATAATAGTGTAAATTAATAGCGCTTGCGATTTTATCGAATTTCCTACGCCAAGAAACACAATCTAAGAATTCCTGGTAAATAGACACACTTAAAGAGAGTATAAAATAAATTGTCACTAAATGCCATTACCCAAAACAACGGTAAGAACAAACCCAACAGCCTCTAGATTAAAAATAAAAGCACAATAAAACCGGCGACAAGCGTAACACCTTGATGACCACACAAAATGATTTGGTCACATTCTGGTCATGCCATTTACATCCCGCTCTTAATCGTATGTCCAATTTGGACAGACGGCTCTATCTCATTGGAACAGCGTTGTGTACAGCGTACTTATCAACCGATAAAAAAAGAGGAGAGAAATGTGTTGAGAGACCTTATTCCTTTTAAAATGCTGATTGTTTTAGACATTTTTCTCTATGATCTAACATTCTCTTAACATATTATTGTTGTTACTACCTAGAACAGGGCTATTGGGATTTATTGGTAAGTAGTTCGTTTTTAGAACGCATTTTTTTTGGCTCATCTTAATCAGAACAGTTTGGGCATTCAACCATTCATTTATTTATTTAAACTTCATTGCACGTACTTACTCTAGTACTACGTATATAATATATATATTTATAAATAGCGTTGACTTGCGAAACTATATTACACGCTGGTAATTATAAAGCGTTCTTTCAATTAATTTGATGTTTCTAAAATTGCATCTCAAATTGCTTAACTCGTTTCGCTTTACCGATTAATATTTAGTTTTTGTATATAAAAGGGCTTCTTGTTAATATGCCTTATTTGGAAGTTAGTCTTTACTATTAATATATTAAGGCTGATATGAGAATAACGCAATTTGTATTTTAGTATGCTTTAGGTTCGAACGTGGAAAAGCCTACTGTGAAAAGTAATTTGTAAATAATTTTATCTTGATGGCCCAAGGTAAGCAGGTTTTTGCTTAATGTTAATGTCATTAGCAATTGTAGAAATACAATATGAAAAATAAACAATGATATAAAATGTCATGTCTATATTTTCATCGATTCGACTTGGAATAAGGCTTATTCCAAAGATATTATTTAAAAGTTCCACTTGACATTGTCAAATGAATTCTCGATCTATTCATTGTCTTACGTAATTCAAATAGGCCATATTATCTGAAGTTTCCGAGATTATTACTCATTGAAATAAAATAAAAAATGGGACGAAATAACGGATGACAGAAAAGGACGGATGGAAATCTAAGCCAGTCTCATATAAATGGGATAAGTGCAGGGGCATGTTGATAACGCTAAAGTAAATACCACAATTTATATTACATTGTCGAATGTCTTTATAAAACTTGGTAAAACAGGTTGCTTTCTTAAAAAGAATGACCATAATTAACCGCAGAAAAGAAATGATATGAAATAATTTATTCAGTAAGTACTTAGGCCAAAAGGGCACTTTTACAAGTCAGATTGTGAATCTACCGGAATTTCCTAAGAGGAGACCGCTGTTGAGAAGAAAGCCGAATGAAACTCAACATTTATGTTATAACTAATTACATTGGTACACGTAAAGGAGATGTAAAGATTCTCCAAATCAATGTTAGGTATAGGTACATTAAAATATTAAATATTCCCAGAGATGTATAAAGACTCTATGCGATGTACAAGATTACCCGATACTTCCCTACCTTTGAGTTTAATAGACTTTAACTTTTGAACTGTAAAATCTTTTCCCAAAAATCAATAAAAATCCACGGTACACGTATCGGTTACGATGCTTGTCAATATGAACAGTCCGCTCACGCCACCGAATCGAAACTCGTCTGTCGAAAGCGATCTAGTCACATTATCGACAGTGTTTTGATAATCACGTCACAACCGATGACAACTGGTGTCCCATTACACATTTGACCAATGTTATTTGACTGAACCCATAAAAACTGTTAGCGATTAACAAGTAACTAACTCGTTTGAAGGGGTCATTGTAAACTGGTTGTGTCGAGCGGTGATGTAGTGATTAATGAACGGAACTCGTAATGAAGTGGAACTAATACTCATTGGAATGATTGGACATTTAATTTTGGTGTTGAGAAGGTCATGTCTGTTTTTTAGTATTAATTAAAGCTAAGTACCTGTATACAGGTAAGTACATAATTATTATGTACATTTTTACAAAAGATTTTTTTTTTGTTTGAGGTTTCTCCAAGTAGCACATTTTGTTTATTTTTGTTGACGCCTAGGTAGGCTCTACTTTGTCTTTCCAGTGAGATTCTATTAAAATTCATAAATCTTTTGGACTAAGCGACCGAAGATACTCCATTTATGCTTATGCCTGGCCAAAAATTATGACGTAAGTATGTCCGGATGTTTGGATGTTCGGATATCGAGCTGTCCAGATTTCCGGCTGTTCTTGTGTACAGGTCGCAATTCTTAACCGATTCTCATAGGTTCAAAAATAAATAGATTTCTTTCTTCGATTCTGTATTTCGAAATCTTTGAAAATAGCGTAGAGAGGCGGGTTGAAAACGTAAAAAAAAACTTCAGCCATTTAGAAAGAAACTGGCGAGGTCTACTGCACAGAGCCACTAGTTATTACAGGGCAGGGCAGAATATAGTATAACATTACTTCCGCAAATTCGTTATGTTAAGCAATATGTCCAACTTGATGTATATGTCAGTATGTATACAAAAACACTGTTATAGTGCGACCAACTTTTCTGTGAACTGAAGGGTGTCGCCACAGTGAAGAGTGTGACAGAGTACTCGAACGCAGAGACAATGACAGTCGTATGAAAGTTGAAACAGCATGACTGTCGTGGTTCCTCCTAATTTCACCGTTTCAGAGATACATTAAAACCTTTAAAACCATGTTCAGTCAATGCAAGACCTTTTTACAGGTATCCAGTGGATTAAACGCATTTAGGTTTAAAGGCATGCGTTTAGTTCAATCAGCCGAGCCGGCAATCCAGGCATTCTTATGTCTTCGCTTCTGATTCAATGGTTTTACATGCTCAAATCGACACCGTGTTTTTTAACCGACGTCGGAAAAGGAGGAGGTTCTCATTTCGTCGTGACAGGATGTATGTTACCCGATTACTTATTGGAAACTTCTGGGTTCTGGGTCGGTTCGAAAAATTGTGGTTTTTTTTTTCAATAGGCATGTATATATATTTACAAGACGGTCTCATTATCACCATGACAAAATTTTTAGATCTGATGACGGGATCCAGGAGAAATCGATGGAGCTCTTTAAATAATTATATTATGATATAGAACTTTATTTTGTACCTAAACATGCCGTTGTCTCTGTGAGCTTCATTTTGTAAATTTGGTGACGTTTTCGTCGAAGTTTGAGTCAAAAATGTGCTATCCATCCATACTAATATTATAAATGCGAAAGTGTGTCTGTCTGTCTGTCTGTCTGTCTATTACCTCTTCACGCTTAAACCGCTGAATCGATTTTGATGAAATTTGGCATGGAGATAGTTTAAGATCCGAGGAAGGACATAGGATAGTTTTCATCCTGGAAATTATCCCTAAAAAGATTGAAAAGTGAGTAAGTAATTCATGATGACATTGATGACCCTGTAGAAAATGTAATGATTAAACCAAAAGCACAATTGCTCTTACATTTGCTTAGGCGTTCTTTTTTTAATTAAGGTGATTAGGTGGATATTTATCGTGTTGTACGAGGTTGCTTCCATACTTCCAAGTTCCACGCGGACGTAGTCGCGGGCAAAAGCTAGTTCTAAATATAATACTTAAAATGTTGACAGCGGAGAACGATTTATTGAATGGAATGCGGAAAAGGAAAGGGTAAATTTGAACATTATAGGTAGTTTTAGTACTTTTTATTTCCCTATTGTTAACATCGCGGATGCATCACCATTTGATGATATTACCGGGTTGTACTAGTAGAGAGTGGGTAGCACGGACAGTACCTAATTGTTTTATAAGTCTTTAATCTAAGCTTTAACTGAAAATATGACCCTGTCGGCATCCATGGACACTATAATAACCATAACTACGGTTAGCATCAAAATTAGGTGTCAATTTTTCTATTACATTTTACTTAAATCAAGATGAAAAAAACAGCTATTTTTTAATGTTGACTGTACAGTACCCGCTGACAAAAATTACACATCGGCCCTAGAAAAGAGACGCTGGCTAATTTCGGCGTCGTAGAGCGTAGAGCATTAGCTGTCCACAGGAGTGAAGCTGGTTAAAAAGGACCAATCACGTCCCTCAGATTTAAACGCACTAGTTTATTTTGTGCTTCACAAAGACACAACCTGATTGGTTCATTTTCTCCGCTCCAACTCAATGAATAGGCAGCCTTATATAGACTACAGACATATATAAAGATTCCACGCTGCCCATGATATTCAGTGAAGGCAGAATGATCTCGGTTTACTGCCCGGCGCATGGGGGCCGTAAAGGCGCAGGCGCAACACAATAGAACAGTAAAGTGCGAACGTCGTTTATGGGCTGCGGTTTGGAAATTAAAATCCAACTCGCACGATCCGATCGAGGTGAAAGTGAGAAAAGGCGACGCGAGTTTGATGAGTCGTAAAGGAATGAGGCAATCCAGTTTAGGGGCTAAAAACCGCCAAGTTCCAGTTGAATGGCGGACACCAATATAGGGTGACGGTGACGACCAGCCTGCCTAGTACAACTATAGCGCGACATAGCGCACAGAAAGAGATAGGCAATATGTCACGCGCAAGAAAGAGTCGCGTGTCAGAGCTGTGCTATAGGTGCAGTGTTGGCGTAGCTTCATCAATAAGGGAGGCTACATGAGCCACATGCGTTCTCACCAGCGAGAAAATCGCTAGTCGAGCTAGCTATCGGAGTTAACAGCAGTCGTCGTGGCCGAAAGCGGCCTTGAAGAATAGTAGTATAGGTGCAGGACCTGCCCTAGCCATACAGGCACCCTGGGCGAGTCATTCATTGTGTGGTGCCCTATAGGACCGGGAGCCAACAGCCCGGGTGGCCCTTCGGATCGCCTAAAGTCACCACTGGTGACGTCGGCAAGGCAGATTCAGACGGAGATGGCAATATGATTTCGTTACCCTCCTAGTAGAAATGTGCCGTTCTCAAAAACGTTACCCAATTTTTATGGGAAATGTTCTCGAGAACGTTCTTTCCAAATACAAATTGTTATAAATATTACAAATTGTTATTAATAATTGTTATAAATATCAGATTATAGCAGTAAAATCTACGTCTGGTTTCAATTTGCGGTTATATAAAATATACACGCTGTATATTTGTATATGAGGTATATTACTTATGTGTTATTTAATTGCTTCATGTAACAAATTACACAGAAGACCCTGCACCATACAATTGTTTCTGTTTAGTCACATGGTTGACTGGTAGAGAATGCCTTATGGCATTAAGTCCAACATTTGTACTTTTACTTGGGTATTATGTGCAATAAAGTTTAAATAAATTAATTAATTAATTGGGAAACGTTCTCGAGAACGGCACATCTCTACTTTCTAGTCAACAGGTCGGAGTCAACGACTAATAGGAATCACAGGCAAATTTCCAATTTGATTTTCCAGGACCTTTAATGTATAACATTTTGCTAGAACTCTGAGTCATATAAATAACGAAATATGTCTAAAAACGACATATGGTAGGTACGAGGACGTTTCAGGGAAATTTCATATTTAATGACATCAAACCAATTCTTTAGGCAGTTGACAAACACGGAACTCCCAAAGGATAACAAAAACAAATGTTATTTCATATTCGACTACATTATATACCGTCAAACCAAATATAAATTACAAAACTTTAGGCTAAAATTTACTTATTTTGTTATTATTTTACTAACACTTAGCGAAAATATTGGCTTGTTTTGATTTGTGAATATGACTTAAATATTTAAAATAAATACGATTTTAAATAAATACAAATTAAAGTATATATAAATAGGTCTATATTTATTAGGCCTATTGTGTAAATATAAGATTAAAATATTTAGTTAAATACTAAAGGAAAAGCCCATTTCAATATAATTTCTGTAATTTCGTCATGTAAGTATGATAATATTGATCATCTGATTACTGATTACAATACAATATATACCGGGTGGTCAAGCCAAATGGGTCAGTAGAGAGAAGTCACAAACTATAAGACATAGGGAAATCTGTGTATGGCGTAGATTTTAGATAAAAAAAACTGCATAATTCTTTTTTTATAAATCTCATACATAATTTCATACACAACCCGGTAAAAGCCACTGTAAAAAATGTTACAATAGGTTCAAGGAAGAACCAGGTTTAATTCCCGGTTATGTATAATAATATATATAAACAAAGTGAATGCAGTTTCTACTAAATCTAAGATTGACGCACTGGTTCCTAAGAATAGATCCCTATTCCCTATCCCTTAAGTTTTCGATTTCTCGCTACTGAGCCATTTGATCTTTCTGTATACCGGCAGACTGTACAACGACAGTTGTTCTCGACTCAGCATCATCTGTCTTGCTCGCATCGTATTGTAAGGAAAGCGACAGGTAGCATTTGTCGCGCGACAAAGAGTCGATTTGAAAGCTATGCTAGCCCTGCTGATACCAATTTATCGAATAAGATAGGGTTTATGAATAAAATGTGTCGCTTTTACATGTAAATATGAAATATCAACATGTGACAAAGTGCCGACCACCGAAAATTATTTTTAATTGAGTTTCGAAGGCAAAGAGCCGTACAGTCAAGAATATTGCGAACTGTCAAAATGTCAATATTTTTTTTTTTTTTTTAAATATGTTAAAGAAAAAATAGCTGCAATATTTAGATCCTTACAGCAAGGACTATAGAAAAAGAAATAAATGAAGACATTATTTATCAACCCTATTATTATGTTTGATCATTGCATATTTAATGTTTTGTCCAATGTATATCGCTAAAAATCGCCTTCAAAAGTCTGATGCAGTAGGGTGAAAGTCATCAAACTACTAAAAGTGGTAAATATTTGCCCTTCTATTTGTTTTATGACATTTAAGATTACAAGAAGTGTAACGAAACTACAAAATAATTGATTGATACATAGTGGTTTAGCAATTTAGTTGCATGACTATAATACAAAACGAATTGGTATTAATTTTACAGCACGAATGCTACGCAGTCTTCAGAGCACAGTAAATACGTTGGAAATAGTACGCAAGGTTACCTTAGTGATTAAAAAATATCATTTTAAGGGTGATTCTACAGGCGTTTCAACCGACGCCAGTCCGCTGTCTAAAATGTTGAAAGTATGAGCTGCACCAAGCTGCAAACTTTCATACAATGATATACTGTAACCTCTCTTACTCAAAGCATATTATGCTTTGATATTTATGACAGCGGACTGACGGCGGTTGGAACGCCTGTAAAATCACCCCTACTTATAAATAGCTTTTTAAGCCGATGGTATCAAGAAAAGGAAAATAGCATTCGTTTATTGTTTTTGTAGCTCTGAAAACTACACGACTTTTCGTTAGGCTCCATTTTCATCCCCCAAACTTTTGTTCCAAAAATAACGCTAACTCTCGGTTAGTAATGTCTATTCGAGAGTAAGTGTTATTCTTGGAATGCAATTTGGTTAAATCAGCCTTTCAGTGGTATTAGCTGCATTCGACAAACTCCGAGGGCACGGTAGTGCCCCCGCCGAGACAAACAAAAAAGAAGCGGGGCATTACCTACCTTTTCTCGAACCGTTTCGTCTCATTTTCAAACCCTCGTAGCTTCGTCCCTGTTAACACCGGCTCAAACTCACAGGTTAAGATGCAGTTAGGGAACATATAAAATGCACTAAATTTAACTGATCAAGCTTTTATACTTTAGGTTTTATTGGTACCTAAAATACGCCATCACTATCAAAACTTCTAAAACCTAGGAAGCTGAAATTTTAATCGGAAACAATGTGTAGGTTTTTTAAAGTCAGGGCTTAGGGGCTTGGCTTTTCCTGGTATCTGATAACTTTTTTACACCGAAAGCGTTATGAGCATGTGAGTCGTGGCCGCCAATTTTACATGAAATGGTTTTGGTGGGATTAATATTCCAACATTCCAATCTTGACATTAGTATCCGAGATTAAGCGCTATAATTGGCATACAATTTTGGTCGAATCCAGTCTGTCAACTTCAGATAGCTATTATTCTGGTTGTAGGTAACAGTATTTTTCGTTTTATGTCGGGATTAGTGACGAGACCTTGCTGAATAAATACGTCCATGGATCTGTCTAACGTCACCTAGAGTGCTGTTCTCATTAACAGTTAACCTGCGATCTCGACATAGCATTTTTCAAAACAAGCAAATAATATACTCAGGTGGCGTTCGGGAAACCAAAAGACAACGTGTGTAGTCTTTTATTCTGAGATAAGCTTACTAAACCGGCACTAGAGCATCGGATCTACTGAGGTTAGCTATTTATGCCAGCAAAGTTGTCAGTCATCAGTGATGACCATACCTATGGGTTTTTGGTGCACGAATGATATGACTACAGTTGGTGTTGATGACTCATCACGGTCGGCATAAGCTGAAGCTTATTTAGCCTCAAAATTTCCCTTTAACGTGCTGCAATCTGTGTACTGCGAAACGCGAGTTTTCACATTCGTGATTTAGAAACTGTTCGTCCCTCACCGCAAACGATTATTTTGTTTATTGCTGTCGCGGCGTGACGGCGCCTTAATCGCGTGATCGTTTAGCGGAGATTTTCTTTTATTACTAGCTAACGGGACGCGCATATTTCATAAATAACCCTCATTTTTGATTCGCCGTAGTCGGGTAATGAGCCTAGGTTGTGGCTCGTGAAAATAACAGGGAAGTTACGTTGTTAAGGGTTTTCTCGACATTTTCTAGACGGTACCTCCCAGCCCGTCCAGCACAGCTATGCTTCGCGAATCTTATCGCACGACATAGTATCACGCGTCACTCTCTTCCAGTACTGTGCAGAAAGAGATAGGTAGTATATCTCGCGCGAGAAAGAGTCGGGTGTCACAGTTGTGCTAGAGCTAGAGGTGCAGGATCACTGAACGCAAATGTAAAGTATTCAGAATGTTTTCAATAACGATGTCGGAACTTTAGGACGAGGTGATCCAGGGGGCTATTGAGAAGAGTTTGAACACTATACATATGTCCTAGCCTAATCGTTAATACCTTTTCTTTTTGACCACAAGCTGAAACGTAGACGCTTCGCTCGCTCAATCAATAAATTAAGTAAGGTAATAGACTTATTGAGCTTCAGTAGGTACGAGTAAGTATTTTTTTTGATGATAATTATTAATGTGTGAAATAGATTGACATTAATAATAAGGGTCGGTTATTTTAGTTGTAATCGTAAGTTAGGTACATAATTCAACGATTAAGTTAAGCACTAAAAGCAATGAAATAGGATGAGGAATGTCCAATTCCTCACCCTACTTCAGATTACAGGAGATTCTTGGAGTATTGTTTTTTAATTTTTCCTTTAGATTCTATTATTTTGTTAATCGATTTTGATAATTATTTTATTATCTGAAGGCTTGAATACCCTTAATGGTCTCATTTTATTAGAATTGATGAGATGCGATAATGCATGATAAATCTATCTCATCGAGTTTTGCATCATGAATTTGCTCCTAGAACTAGAATAGTATTTCTATTTGTTGAAATTGATTTGTTTTGCTATCTATCATAAAGTGTATAAGTATTGTGAGACTTCAGTTAAAACCTCAGACACCCAACCGATTAAACTACAATTCGAAAATGTCGGTCACCGAAACACAAACTTTACACCAATCTCGGGTCAATGAAATCAATAACCGGGCGATTAGACGGTTATACCCGGGTTATTAGACGGGCGGAGCAAATCACCCGGATTAGCCAATTATGACCGGTCCTAATCGGCGCCGTCTCTGTAATGACGCCAGTGTCCCGTGGCCCTAAGTGCCCATTCAGTGCGGGATAATTTGACTAATCGGAACAACATCATGTTCATATTGTAGTTACTGTATAATTGTTTCGAATCTGAGAACGGAACCTATACCTAATATATGGAGATGTGTGAGCACTTAACTTGTTTCACGATTATAAATCTTAAATTTTTAGGGCTGTCTTGATGCAAGTTGTTTCGAAGTGATTTTAATAAGGCCGATGGTTTTTTTTGAGATCTTTCGCAACCTTATTCCTTACAGTTGACAGCCCTGATAGTGGAGAGTGTGCCGTCGATGACATCACTCAGGGCTACCTTATCTTATCTTATCTTATTAGGAAGGGGTCCTTGCGGATACACTTCGACCCAATGGGATCTTTTGTGTAGTTACCCCCATCGCGCCTACTCAAAGGATTGTTCCACCACCTTCATATATCGGATGATGGAACCAGTTGGTAGTGCCTGGAATTCCTTCGGTTCTGGGTAACCAATACCGAATTCCTTCATTCTGAGTCTGGCGAGGGCATGACATCCACACAGTATGTGCTTCATTGCCATTTTCCTCCACTCTTGTTGGTGCTGGTTTTTGGCATAGTCCTTGATAGCTGTTGCTATGGTTCCCTGCGAGAGACCCACACATGGTTCAGGTCCTATGAAACTTGTCGCAGACCCTTTTCTAGCAAGTTCATCTG
Organism: Apotomis capreana; assembly: GCA_947623375.1. Taxonomy (NCBI): domain Eukaryota; kingdom Metazoa; phylum Arthropoda; class Insecta; order Lepidoptera; family Tortricidae; genus Apotomis; species Apotomis capreana. Next base: position 8,275,580 of record OX392514.1, read on the forward strand.
CAATTTCATTACCGATGAAGCCTTCATGCCCTGGGATCTCAGGGCTCAGGGCTACCACTTTGAAACGGCTCGGGAGCGTCTTGTTGCACTGGCAAATGTAGCATTTAGCACGTGTATGGGTTATTCGTGCCTGTGTTTCTCATAATAAACAAAATTGTAGTCTCCAGTACATTTCTTCGCTATTAAAATATAATTTTCTCATAAATAAAGTAGGTAATTAGAATCAATATGGCCATCACATTGGAAATGTTAGAAATGATTTTTTGTTTATTTGTGAGAGTTTTATTTTAAATTACACACGTATGGACGAATAACCTAAATATAGACATCAAAACAACTCACCTCTCCCGCTCCGGCCCACAAACCGCAGATCATTGAACTTGGCAACCCTATTCTTCATGATCGCCGTGTTGTTCCTCAGCTCCGCGGAGCAGTTCTCGTCGTTGCCAGCCCTGATGGTGACGAGCGTGCCGTCGATGACGTCACTCAGGGCTACCACCTTGAAGCCGCCGGGGAGGGTTTTGTTGGAACGCCAATGTAGGGGTAACATGGAGCACATGTAGTCGGGACTGCCGGTCCGAACTGAAAATAAAGATATTTACATTTGATTAGAATAAAAAGTACAGAGGGTTCACTCTCTTTTGAACTGTATTTCATCGGTTGTTTGTCCATAATGCGACGTAATTGGTGATGGGGCGTGGCGGCATAACGTGACCGACCGATGAGTAGAACAGGCTATAAAGGCTCACCGAATTATAATATAAACAAAAGTTAAACCTAATACCTTTTAATACTAGTGGTTCTATGAGCTGTAGACCTCGAGCTTTTGTTCCGAAATTACTAAAATATATATATTTTTACGTTTTCAATCGCCGTATTTTTTGAAAAATTACTATTTTGAAGAATTTCGAACTTGCTCACGAAAGGGGAATCGGTTACGAAGTTCGGCTTGTAGGCTGGAACAGCCGGATCTGGACAACTCGGCCGTGCGAAAGAATTTTAGGCCAAGCTGAAACGGGGATGCTTAGCTCGCTTTCTCGCTCAGTCAATAAAAAATAAACCGGCCAAGTGCGTGTCGGACTCGCGCACGAAGGGTTCCGTACCAATATTGAACAAAAAACACGTTCTTTGTATGGGGTCCTCCTTAAATGTTAACTTATTTTTTATTTTTATTATTTTGCTATAGCGGTAACTAAAATAATATACATTCTGTGAAAATTTCAATTGTCTACCTATAACGGTTCATGACAAAATGCCCGTTGAACGAAATATCATGCAAAAAGCCCTATTTTTGTATGGGAGCCCCCTTAATTATTATTGTTTTATCATGAATAGTATTTTTTGCTATAGCAGCAATAGAAATACATCATCTCTGAAAATTTCAACTGTCTAGCTATCACCGTTCTTGAGATACAGCCTGGTGACAGACGGGCGGACGGACGGACGGACAGTGAAGTCTCAGTAATAGGATCCCGTTTTTACCCTTTGGGTACGGAACCCTAAAAATACAAATACAATTTTTTTTGTAATTGTAACGAATAGAAATCACGAACAGTAACATATAAATAAACTTTGTTGCAAAATGTGGAGTTCTAGTAATAAATTAAAAATTTCCATTACATATAATTAGTTTATCAATTAAAAACCACAATATACATAAACAGTCAAGTATGCCACCGCTGGTGTCAAGGACGTTCTCAATGTCATCATTTGAGCGATATTTTGCGGTTTTTGGCTCTTTCCGTCAGCGATTTATTCTTAAAAATCTATAGATACTTACAAATTTATAATGTTTGCTAAGCGGGCAAAAATCGTAGGACACCCGTAGTATTTGTTTACAGGGGTTCTTGCGTGGCGACCCTGAAAGGTGGACTGATGATCTATGAACCTTGTGGGTGTCTGAATGCGGGGGGCGGAGGACCAGCCATAGTGGCGTACACTAACAAATATTAGAATCTACTGTCCTTTGTACAGTCGGCATTAAAAATAGCTAACGGAGGGAAGGTAAAGTTTTTTGAAGATGTTTAGTGCTGTAAGGATTTACAAACTGTAGCTTTTTAATTATATCAAAATGTATTTTTAAAATTTTCGAATTGAATGTTTGTTATTTAATTGGATGGAGGGCTCTCAGCCTTAAAACCCAATTAAAAAATTAATTGTGGATGTTTGACAATTGTCAATATCAAAATGAGAATTAGAAAGAGAAACACTGAAATGTGTCATAATATCAACAGTTTGACACTGAAAAGTGCCGACCATTGACGTAATTTTTTTTATTGGGTTTTAAAGGCAGAGGCCTTCAGCCAGTAAAATTTTCAACTGTGTACGAAAAAAAAACAATTTTGGAAATAAGTACCATGGTAAAGCAAAAATCGTCGTAAAGCAAAAAAGTCGAAAAAAAAACAATTTAATTATATACCTAGTTTGCAATTTGACATTAAGCCATTTATTAGTCAAATTGTCAGCTGCTTCTGATGCTGACCATACCTCAATCCAAGTATGACTTTCTGCTCTTAGATTCCGCAATACTACGAAATTCTTACTCATCAAAAACTTGTTATATAAAAACACTATCGACGCTTTATCACAGGCAGTAACGCAGGTCTGGGTCCGGAAACGCTGGAATATTTCGGACAATCGTACTCATGGCAGTAAACAGTGTGTTTTCCTCAAATCATTATCTAGGCGTAGTTAATTAGTCGCAAGCCAAGCGTGTGATAACGCTTATTATGTAAAACTAAGGGTGCATTTACACAAAACGGGTCGTAATCGTATTCAAGCTGTAATTAGTCAATATGCATTTTGTCGTCCAGCACCCATAGTATCCACTTAGGGTTAGTATGATCAGAGTAATTTTGTGATCTATAATTTATTTATCTCAATCGCTTTGAGCAAAACCCATGTATAACTAAACAATAAATACTTAAGAGCTTAACTTTACTAGTGTCAGTGCATCTGGAAAGGTACCTAGTCACGACATCTAGTTACCGAGTTACATGAGTTTTTGTGGAAGCTGGTGAAAAAGTGCCAAAATGGGTTTGTGTTATAATTGGGTTATTTACATCCTAAGGAACACGTGTGTACAAGAATATCGGTAAAATTATGTTTTTTTAGTATATTTCTCCGACTATAAAGTTTAGTAGTCAGCTGGGTACCTTGTCACGCCATGTCTTAAAAGCCTTTAAATTTTGAATAATTTTGTCAATATTTCCATCGTGGGTAGTCAACTACCTCTTTCTAAGATAAGGTATAGGATCGGTCCATAGCAAAATAATTTTTTGAACAAAAAAAAATACTTAATGTTTTTTATAAGAAAACATTCAACTGGCATGACTCTTGTATGAAATAACTATTTATTTTAGTTTAATACGTTTGCCATTACTTAGATCAGAGGAGTTATGTACACAATTGAGTTATTTTTTCTAGTTACTCCCTTTATGTAAGATAATGACTTAGCGTGACAAGGTACCCAGTTTAGTAAAATGCTAAACTTGATGTCTTACACGACTAAAACAGAAGTTTTTATAAATAAGAATACATTGATTTCCGCTATAATTATCCTAAATAACATTTTGTTACAGATATTTCTTGCATTATAGGTACTAAAATAGTGATCTTCGAGTTTAAGTTACTAAAGTTTAGTAAATGTCGTGACAAGGTACCCTAGTTACGTTTCCATACAAAAGTTTCGACCGAGTCACTAAACTTTAATGTAAAAAAAAACTGCTTTAACACCATTTCTATTATACCATTGTGGTACACCACGCTAAATACCATTTGATCTTGTGATATAGCATGAATATACAAATTATTTTGTTGGTTTTTAATATTTTAAGTGATCTTTTTTGTAACTGTTAAAAATGCGGTAATTATTAAATTTCTTTATGATTATGGAGTTTTTTTTCATTCAATTGTCCCAAAATGCCATAGAACTAACTATGATGAGAAACTAACAGTTTTAATCTCGTTATTTTATGAATTGGGTATAATTAACACTTTCGTATTTCTTCCACCCTGGCATGTTCAACCTAAGAAATCAGAATAATTAACATGTATTTTTAGACAATTCACCTTTATTATAATTCTTTAACATTCAAAGATTATGATTATACCCTTCACTATGTAACTTCGAAGTAGAAGTGTGTTTTTTGCCACTATAAACTTTAAATGCAATTTTCTCAACTTGTGCATTTCGGAAGTCGAAAATTCAAAAATTTATATAAAAATAGTGGTACCACCTACAGTCATTACTCTTTTTTGTATTGATAGCAAATTTAATCTACTTTTTGGAACTATGCATAACTCAATACCTGAAACAAGGTACCTTTCCAGATGCACTGACACAGATGACTCTTGACAATATGATTGAACAACAACATACCTGACCTGACAGGCATAACACTGTGCACTGTACCTAAGTGTAAGTGCTCCCGTATATAAGAAGCATAGCACTGTAAGTGCATATATTGAACATAACACTTACAGTATTTTACTTCTCAGGTACCTACGGGATGACTTACAGTGTTGTGTTTCACATACTTCAACATAATTTTTGCTTAATGGCGCTCGTTTTATAGCAAAATGAATGCTAATGATAATATATTTACGCTAGATTAGGGAATGCAAACCGGTCAAAATTTGTATGGGAATTACCGGTAATTTCCATAGACAATTTTACCGGTTTCTCATTCCCTACGCTAGACGCGTTAAAACTGGCCAAAAGCGTAAAAAATCATAAAATATATTTGGGTATTAAATAAGTTTATACATTACGCTACAGTTCAATAATAATAACCCTGCAATAGAACACAATTAATGTATCATGACCTTTAATTATAACGATAAATTAGATAGCATTTAATTTTAAGCATACACTTCATAGCTAAATTATACTCATAGCATATTAATCTGTTAAGGTATTGAATGGCTGAACGCTGTAATTGACAGTTGTCTCTCGTCTATTCTGCCGTGCAGAACTTAAGGTACAGTAAGTGAATAGTGTTTCTCATTGAACTTACTGTACTTTAGGTTTTACTAAAACTGAGTCATTGCAAGTCTGTCTATTGTCGAATTTATGAAAATAATAAAAAAAAACAAAAATTACCGACATTTTACTATTTTTTTGTCATCATCGTCAGCCCGTATCAGTCCACTGGACATAGGCCTCTCCCGTGGCACGCCACTGAGCTCGATTTTTAGCTCTCCTCCTCTAGTTACCACCCGCTGTCCTATGAATGTCGTTGCTCCACCTTTTTACCATATTTTTTTGTAGAGCCGTCTGTACACATAATATATCGATTTTATATGTACAGGCTGACTTCGGTTGTCGGGCAAGACAGCATTACCCTCCTTCTGATACTGTCTGTATTTTTGTACTGTATTTTACTTATTCTACGGAAACCACGCGTTTTATGGAAATTAGGTAGTCCTGTCCCAAAAAAAGTAGAGCGTTCGACGCTATGGATAGTTTACCAAGCAGCATGATATGTGACTGTTTTAGGGAAAAGGCCCCACTTTGTCGATATAAAGTTATGAGTACTTCCTTATACTACAGAACATAAGCTATCTTTTGGTGAAAGAATTATGTCTCTGGGTGCTATAGTTATTTTTTTTTAAATTCTTCAAATTTGCAAAGGTGAAAAAGTGACAATGACCACTGAGAAAACGTTGGTTAAAGTTTGGGACGGCAAAACACACACTGAGAAAGTTATGGAGTGGTTAGTAGTATCAAATTATTTGCCATACTTTAAGGATTTAAAATTAATCAAAATCATATATGTAACCTTAGTAGTTTGAATATAAATGTATTCGTTAATGAGGAATAATTTTAGTTAATAATACTTAATATAATTATTTACATCTCATTCAATATAGTCGTAATAAAATAAATTAGTACTTTAGAGTTTTTGGTTTTTAATTATACTGTTTTTTACTCAGCTCAATTCTCGATAACAAGGTCTATCAATGATAGTTACACAACCCTACTATTTATATTTAAATATATTGTTGATAGATATAAATAGTATATTACTGCAGACGCTGGGAAATAAGGGCTTGCCGGCTGAGTAGGTATAGACTCTAGTCTAGTGATACGAAGCCGGCAAGCCCTTTTCACGGCTAAGGCATGTATAGTGTTTTTCTCAAACATTAAGTTGAGTTCTGTTAATTTTTACTTGTGTTTCGTTAAACATACCTATGCAATGAAATTAAAAATGCACCACTCAAAAAAACATAATTCAGCTGTTCAGCCTGTTCATGAACACTGACGCCCTGTTTAAAAAAAAGTATTTTAATTTTCCCTCCAATATCCCTCTATTTATTTTTCTCTTTTTATTTAATAAGTCGTCCACTTGTGTAGTATTCGAATATCAGGGCCATTATACAACTTGATAATAAGAATCTTAATTTCTATGATAAATAAAATAAAGGCAGAGGATTTTTAAAATTGTCTATGGTCTCTGGTGACTTTTACGTACAGACAGTATTTTAAATTTATTCATCAACACATTGAATCATACAGATTTTTATTCTTAATATCAGTTCGTGTATACTAGGCATTAACGCGGATATTGTTGGTCCGATGGCTGAATGGGAGTGAATGGGTAGCCACTAGAAAAAAAAAATATATCAGCTGTTCATAAACACAGACGCCATGTTTACATTAAAATTAAAAACAAATTACTTCCCGGCCTAGGCCTTCAATTTTGTATGAAATGCCTTTACAGTTCTCTCGAATTGTGCCGCCCGAAACTTGACACTTCGAAGCCTGTTTTAACGCACGTTATGACGATATTTCATTGCATGTTTGAGAAAATAACATTTATATAAATACTTACTCGAAAAACATTACAGCTTACAGATTTCGATGTATGGTTTTTTTTAATAGATAGAGTGATTCAAGAGGAAGGTTTATACCTACCTACGTACAATACATGCATAATTTATCAGCATTACACCCGTCCAGAGCCGGGGCGGGTCGCTAGTACATTATAAAAATAGGATTAGAACTTAAATAATAGGTGTTATGTTCTCGTCTACCAATAGATTTGCCTTTTTTACCTACTCGTATTTTATATACTGTTGAATTCAGTTTCATTTAAAAAGACAGACTGTCACAATCAAAACAGTCATTCCAGGAAAAGATACAGTATAAATTCTGTAGTTTTTCATAAAGTGACGTCCGCTTTATGGAAAAAAACGAATGTGCGTGCGTAATGGTCATATTTCATTATTAATCCAGCAAGCTGGCAAATAATGCGCAATTTCGGATTCGAGGAAAAATAATATATCTTAATGTATATTTTCAATAAAATAGGTACGTGAGTTTCTACATGAACGCCACAAAATACCGATACAGGCACATGCAGTTACACTGCAAAGTGCAGTTTGGATGCAGTGTTCGCGCAACTGACATTATACGTTCGGTGCAGTCCATGAGTGGCAGTCGGCGTACAGTTCTCTACCGACTTCTAAATGACTGGCTGAACTTTGCAAGTTAAGTATAAGCAGTTTTGTTGAAATTGGCACAAATGCATGCTCAATGATTGCTAGGGTTGCCCGATCAAGAACCTCGTGCGCTGCCGATAGATATGTCTACATAAATAAATACTAACAAAGAAAAACATAAAATGTTTTTCTCATTATTATAATTTTATCTATAATCTAGAAAAATGTTATAAGTTAAGGTAATTAATTTATAGTACTTATTGAAACATTGGTATATCCTTTTAAAATTATAGTTTTCTAAAATGAAGTTGCTTTTCGGGAGATTTTTTCCATTCGGGAGGACATACAAAAATTCTGGATAATCTCGCCAGATCCCGACCATCTGGCAACCCTAACGATACCTTACCTATATTATTTTATTATAAACTAGGAGGTGCCCGCAGGTTCGTTCGCGTATGTTCTTCGTTTTTTCTTTACCGTAAACGGATAAAAAGTACCCTATCTTTGGATGTCCAACTATCTTTTTACCAAAATTGGTTAAAATTTATCCAGCCATTTCGGCGTGATGCGAGGAATGCCCAACAGATGGAGTCAGGCTGGCATGACGCCGCGCGCTCATACAAAATAAATGACGATTCTGCATCACGCTTGTAAGAGAAGAGAGGGCTCATGATTTCAGGAAAAAAGATTTTCAATACGAATCTAGTATTTAATGATTGTCTGGAAGGGATCGCTCTTTAGCGATATAACCGCCTATTGTCTACCATTGTTTAATTTTAAAATTTCTCATGTAAGATTTTCCTTGTAGTATGTAAGATTGGTGTGCAATAAAGTATTGTTGTATTGTATTGTATTGTAATTTAAAAATAGTATAGAAGATGTCAATGTCAATGTCAAAGTTTATCATGCTCATGTCACGGAAATCTATGAGCAGTAGTAGACAAATATATGCTGATAAGATAAAGATTGTTATCTAAATTAAATACCTACTTAAAAAGGTGTAACCGTTGTTGGAAAGAACTATACTATCTTGATTAAATTTGTAGCCATAGGTACATCCATGCTAAGCGCCCACCGCAATTCAGTTTCAATTTTTAACCAGCAAACTAGAACCTGGAAAAACTAACTGCGCAACGGTGAGGGAAGTCATAAAAAGCATTAATAGTGTAACCGCGGTTTCTATATTTACGGAAGTTGGTGTCTATACAAATTATAGCGCCGCAAACCGCTGTGCGGTCGGATAAGGGTCGTAGGATGCGCCGGCGGCGACGTACTCATATTCAATCAACGGAGTGATTATCGGATTTATTATCCGACTTCAAAAAAGGATGAGACTCTCAGTTCATCGGTTTTATTTTCCCCGATTATGAATGAAGCACGTGACAAGAAAATCGTTAAGGAGCAAGGGGCGCATTTCACGAAGATACAAGTTACAAGCGGAAGTCCCTTTTCAAATCCTTTTATTAGAGAGAGACTTCCGCTTGTAATTTGTAGCTTCGTAAAATGAGCCCCTGGCACAGAATACTTAACAGTACTACATACCCCTGGTGGCAGAATTGACTTCTAAAATTTTATTGTAAATTGGCAGTTGAATTCAATTTTTATGTCCTTTTTAGAACCATACGAAGCATTTTTATTACACGTGTAGGTGTAGGCATGTTAGTTCCAGTCCCACTGTTGGGCAAAACCCTTCCCTCTTTTCCGCTAGTCGTCTCAGTAAAGTGCACTAAAGTGCACTTTAAGATAACGCATGTAAGCAACAGTAAAAACATGTTTATTTTCTTCTATTAAATCAACTTGAAACTTGATTGAGTCGTATTATTCAAAACATATTTTAACTACAGAGAGGCTCACTCTGGGCTCACTACTTTGTCATTAGAATCATTTGATTCGAGTCCGCCCGTGACGTGTGTAATGTCCGAACGAATTATCGTTAATGTACTCACATAACTAGTTTTTCGCGGATTGTTAATTGTATAGCTACTGTCTTTCTTGATTAATTTGTCGTATTCATCGAAAGATAAAATGTTGTAAAAAAAAGGTGACTTGACGGCATTTTATAATTACTGGCCAGTAATATGTACATCAACACTGGATGGTAAAAGGTAGAGACAGGGAGCTGTGGAAGGAATTGGGGGAGGCCTACGCCAAAGAGGCGACTACTGCATAATTAATAAATGTAAAATGAACTTTACTTATTGTCATGATTTAATGTATGCAGTAGAATAAATGTTTTTTTTTAATAAGTACCTAGGTAAAACATGATGACAGTGAAAATAACACCGTTATTGAAAACTATTAAGTATATGAAATAATAAAGAAGAAGGAAAGGGCTCTGCTCAAAATAATAAAGTATGACACAAAATATTTTTTTTTGTATTATAAATGAAATATCTAATTGACATGTAAATTGGATCGAATAGTATTGAAATCTTTATTATTTAATTGACTATTTTTTACAACTAGGTATACGAGTTTATGGCAGAATTAATTTCTTCAATACCAAAAAAACAAAAACAACATATGTAGTGACAAAAAAAGTACAAATGTAGATGGTATTTACAGCTGTGAAATCAATTATCACACAATCGATATCATTACATAACCTCTTTTTCCCCGTGTCGGGTAAACGGCCTCTCACGTGGTTTTCCTTATTTACGCATCCACTCATCAAGTGATCACCGACAACGAGCCATCGACCCCTTGATGTAACACTTGTGATGTCGAATTATTCAAACTTGACCTATCGTTTTGATCGACTATTGCCATCCAATCTATAATAAGACATGTCTGAGTCTTTTTTGCACGTCTATACTGCTAAAAAACTCTGAATTGAGAACATTTTACATTTTTAAGACCACAATTTTTTTTTTTGCTGTATTCCGCTTTGAAAGAGGGCGTAATCACTGTTTTTATATTATTTTATTATTTATTTATAAATCATTCTAAAATGTAGTAAATCCAAAAATATGACACATTCGAAAGGTTACTTTAGTCTGGCGTGTAATTAAAAAAAAACGAATGACGTTGAGCTTGACGTTGTTGACAGCTTATTTTTTTCGCGGGTAGGTTGTTGTGGATTTCGGTTATTTTATTTATTTTCTTATATTTCTTTATATACAGAAAAATACATTCAAAGGATTTTAAGGGTGTAGACGACGCAAAGCTCTCTCGAACTCTATATTAATTACCACCTGTCAGAAATATGACATGATATCAATTGCGGGAAAATCTTCACGAATACAGGATCAAATGTTCTGCTGTAGACGGAGGAGTTAGTTAGCAGTTTTGCGAAGATAAAAGTGAGTGTGGGTGGCGACCACAGAGGTTAGAGGTTAGAAAGTGGTAACAGCACATTGCACGTTTTCATCATCTTATTGGTCGGGATATCTTTGCGGCCTCATTACGCCAAAATTAGAATCAGTTTTATTACAGAGATGGTTCGATCTCCAAAGATGGTTATACAGAGGAGGATAATTTTTGGATACCTTCTACAGGTTAAAATGGAAATTAAAAATAACCAAGCAAACTAGGTCCAGAGGGCTTTTAACATGAGTAAACTTTGCATAAGGGCTTGTGCACAAATCACGTGAGGTTTTTTCGGCTACTTTTTGACCCCCCCTCCCCCCTGGTGATATTTGGTGAGGTTCTTTGCTAACCCCCCCTCCCCCTCACCACCTCACGTGTATTTTTTTTCCGCCAAAATTTCGTAAAATAGACTCGCTATTTTGAGGTATTTAACAAGTCAAGACTTATTTTAAACAAAACTGAGAAAAAAATATCGACTTTTTCTTAGTTCGTTCACTGTAGAAAAAATACACGTGAGGTCTCCTTATACCCCCCCCTCCCCCAACGTGATATTTCGTGATTTTTTCGTGACCCCCCTCCCCCCTATGGAACCTCACGTGATTTGTGCACAAGCCCTAACGTAGGTTCAGTTTCAGGCTGTCTGGCCACAGAAGCGGAGTGGAGATGTGTAAAGCGTACCAATGATATTTCTCAGATTTAACTTTAACCTTAGCTTTAGCTTTAGCCTTTTTCCTAAATCCTAATATATCGTCCCTATTGCTTTGCGAGCGTTTTGAACGCTTCTGGACTTATGTTATGATTTCACGAATAATTAACATTATTTTTGCAAAAAAAAAGTAATTGATGAGCTCAAAACGCGCTTTTTGCAAATTGTGATGGACTCCAAAAATAAGATATGCTAATGAAGGCGCGTTTACTTTCAAATTGGTTTCTGTCTATGAACATGCTCGTTACCACACTTTTGGTTTGACTTGATCAATATCGCGTTCACTTTTTTATACTTCAGAATTTTGTTACATATGTCAACAGCACTAGAGAGATATATTATGATATGAATATGACTATAATTATTAGGTTCGATGAAGTTTTGCGTATAAGTTTGCTACTGATCTTTTTAGGAATCACCGTTTCTTTCCCAAGACCGTCACTTTCACAAGAATTTTGAGTCTCCCAATTGAAATGGGAATAGATCTCTATAGGGAATATTAAGAAAAATTACAAAGATTATTTTGCAATTTTGGAAAACTTCCGTCGGCACAATTAATTAAGTTGTTTTTAAATGCGACTGAAATTACTTATGAGAAGTAAGTAGAAGAAGTAAGTATATAGGTAGTGCCGAATAAACAATCCTTTACCTAATAGCAACCAGAGAATTAGGAATCAAACGCATTTGAACCAAAACTCACTATTTTGTAAATCCGTATTAAAAACAACCACAACAAGTGCCAACAAGTGCCTTACAATTACAAAGTACGTTATACATTTTGACCAGGTACCCATAAATATCAATGGTTATTTACTCTTACCAACAGATTAGGAATCAAACTCACTTGAACGAAAACTCTGTATTCCGAAGTCCGAAAGACAAACGTCGTAAATGCCTCACAATTACAAACTACGTCATACATTTTGACCAGGAGCCCAAAAATATCGACGGTTGTCCAGCCCGCCTCATCAGGGCTCATTCAACGAGCTCATTACCGTAGAGCACCCTGACCCGAGGTGATTGTCGGTAAATGTAATAGGTTTTGTCTTTTATGAACTAGTCGGTTTGGACTAGGAGGATAATTGGATGCGACGGAAGTACCGAATAGGCAATTGACAACATTTCAAATAGTGTTAAGTTTAAAGTAATTTCATTACTTTATTATTACAGAATCCAAAAGTATTATTTTTATTTGATTATGCGGATATTTTAGAAAATATTAAAAAAAGGGAGTAAGCAGCGTCTTCTAAGAAATAGCACTCAAATGACGTCACCTTGTTGAAAAATTGAAATGAAATGAAATGAAATGAAATGAAATAATTTATTCAGTAAGTAGGCCACAAGGGCACTTTTACAAGTCAGATTGTGAATCTACCGGCATTTCGCAAGAGGAGACCGCTGTTGAGAAGAAAGCCGAAAGAAACTCAACAGTAAGTCATTTTTTCGTAAACAATACTTAGAACAATTAATTACATTACATTAGTGTTATAACTATAACTAATTATTACATGCGTACACGTATAGGAGATATATAGATACTCCAAATCAATGTTAGGTAGGAATATTAAAATAAAATTTTAACGATCAATTTAAAATATTAAATATACCCAGAGATGTATAAAGTCTCTAGGTGTCACAACATGCAATAAAATATAATTACTTAATTAATTTAATTCCACAGAGATGTATAAGGTCTCTCGGCGTCAATGTGAATAATTTACAATAGACAATAATTATTAAACCTAAATTTCTTAGAGATGTATAAGGTCTCTAGGCGTCACAATATACAAAAAAGAAAAAATAAATAATGATAATAATAATATGCTTATAGTTAAATTTCATTCCTCAGAGATGTTAGAGATGTATAAGGTCTCTGAGCGTCATTATTCAGTTCAGTACACTAAGTTTATTAGAGATGTATACAGTCTCTAAATAAAAAAAATAAAAAAATAATAACTTTAATCGAGTACAGGATGAAGTCTCTCACGTCAATTCACTAAACGCTGGTAAGCAGTTACTACACAACTAATTTGGCCCTTGCTAGTGTGAACAGACCGGACCCCACAAACGGCACCCGTTCACGAGCATGACGCATATCTCAGCCATCGCCTCCCTCAACCATATTATAGGGAAGGTTGCGACCCGATCAACGACGACGATTGACAGTGGCAATCTACAAAAAGAACAGTGGTACAATTTTCATAGGTAGGTACTAATTCCATCTTAGTAATTAGTCTGACTGTAAGATTTGCTGCGTTCACCTACGCTCTTTTAGAACGAGGCATTTTTCAAACGGATTTTTTTCAATCATAAATTCTTTTCTTTTTTTTTATTTAAAAATGTGGTTATATTTCATTTTATTATATTGGTAAAGTCCTGGTTAAAAAAAAGAAGTAAATTAGATGGCATATTTTGGCGCAGTTTCAATTAATTTTAATATGAAATAGGAAAATATAAACATTTATGACAGACATTTTTATCATTGACAGGTTCGCGGCTATCCAACGCACTGATCTCCTAAATGATTATGAGACCGTAAACCAATTTCCATATCTTGGCTCTTTAATAACAAATAATGGAAGTAGCGAACCTGAAATACGCAGGCGAATTGGCATGGCTGAAACAGCAATGACCCAACTTAGCAAAGTTTGGAGGGACCATAACATAACCTACCGTACCAAAATACACCTGGTCCGTTCCCTTGTCTTTTCCGTCGCTTTATACGGTGCTGAAACATGGACCTTCAAAGCCGCCGACAGACAGAGTATCGATGCTTTTGAGATGTGGTGCTGGCGCCGTATGCTGCAGATACCATGGACAGCTTTCCGCACAAATGTCTCTATTCTGAAGCAACTGAAGATAGAGAAAACACAACGCTTATCAACTACCTGCTTACAACGAATAGTGAGGTATTTTGGCCATGTTGCACGCAGAGAGACGAATAATTTAGAACGCCTGATGGTAACTGGTAAAATCGAAGGTAAAAGACCTAGAGGCAGAAGTCCCAAAAGGTGGGCAGACCAGATACCTGAGGAGCTGGACATATCTGTCAGTGCTGCACTCCACCAAGCAACGGAACGTAACCGATGGAGGCAACTAGTTGACGGAATCAGAAGGAGTCACGATCCTCAGCAGTCAGGGAACGAAGAGAGAGAGAGAGAAAAACATTTATGATGATATCTTGATTTTAGGGTGCGGCCCGTTTTCTGGACGATTGGTTTATGAAATGTAATTATTAATTACTATCCTATTGGAATTTCTAGTGTTGCAAGTTCAGGATAATCGATCATGTATTTCTAGAAATAATAGCTTGTCTTGCCCAGCAAGCCCTTACACGTGTTCCGAGCAGGACCTTCGAGACGCGACAGAGAGGGGCCTGAACGTCGCCACTTTCTGGTCCGCACTGTATGATATTATGAAACCATCGACACGAAAAGAAGAAGAAGAAGTAATAGCTGCAAAAATAAATAATATACTACGTGTTGTCACAGGAAGAACAGCTTTACACCAGTAACTTCACAGTAGGTAAGTTAAAGTCATTTTTTCACCATTTCGAGGCGGTGGCAGTATAAGGAGAAAGGATATTCATAACTATCCCACACGCAACAGAAATAAGTTGTGCCTACCAAAAATTCGACTGGCTAAGACTAAAAAATGTTTCATTCATCAGAGCCTAAAAATGTACAACCATCTACCCGATTGTGTAACCTCACTCAATGACGCTAAATTTAAATTGTATTTAAAAAGTAAATTAACCGAACACGCACTGTACAACATAAAGGAATATTATGACATTGAATTTAAATTAAATGAAAACTGAATATGGAATGACTCATCTATAAAGTATAATATAACAATATAATTTAATAATTTGTTTCGTGTAATATTAGAATAATCATACAGTTTTAAGACTTATTCTAGTGCATAATTTATGTCAATGGAATAAATAATTTTGACTTTGACTTTGACTTTGATGCTCCGTCGGTAAGAAGTCAATCCTGGCCTGTCATCTCGGTATTTACTTAGTTTTCTTTTAAGTAGAAGAAAAAAAGAAGGAAAAAGGAAAATAGAAGACACATGGAACAGATAAAAGAAAAAATAAATGCTTCATCATGTGAATAAGTGAAAGAAAAATCGGAATGTAGAAAAAGCTGGAAATTAATACTCCTCGGAAAACCGCCGGGAGATAAATTAAAAAGTGGCAACGTTTATATTAATTGTTTTAGCCTCCCTGACGTTTGATCGTGAGTTTTCTTTCGGCGGTTCTTTCTCCACACCACAGTCGTCCCGTTTTCTTAGATTGATTAGAAAGGGACGACTCTACAGTATTGCCACTTTTTAATTTCTTCTCATTTATGTCGTACTGTACTTATCGATGGGGAACATAAGGCTGCCTGTCCACTAAAGCGCAGAGGAGGAAAGGAACCAACCAGGCTCCAATCTTTGTGAAGCCCGAAAAGAGTATTCTAATCTGAGAAAATATTTTACTCATCTCTTCTCCGCTCTGCGTCTGCAGTGGACAGGTAGCCTAAAACTGCTAACTAATCGAATGATGCTAAGATTTTGCCATGTAGGTACATGTATTTAATTTAATTATGTTAGCATGATTTTTACTAGTAATAAAAGTAAAGAATAAGACGAATCTGAGATTTGTAGCCCACTGTCTGCGTTGATGTCTTTTCTTTGAAGTCTATCTTCTTATCTTGTTAAGGGACAATCTTACACAAATCGACCTAGTTCTAAACCAAGCAATGCTTGCACAATGGGTACTAGACGACGATATACATAATAATACTCGTATATAAATACATATATTATCTCTCTTCTCACGATTAACAGCCATGACCCAAAAACAAATATTCGAGTTAGTCACACAAATATTTGCCATTACCGGGATTCGAACCCAGGGTTGCCGTGATTTTAAATAAGTGATAGTATTTTATATACTATTATTATGCAAAATGAATATAATATTAAGTTGTTAATTCTTTTGAGGTTTAGCGCCATGTAAGCGAGGAAATATGTTTTGTGTTTAAAGTGATTTTGTAGAAACCAATTATTTATAATGACAACGACACACAGAATGTGTACAAATTCTTATTATTTCATAAGTAGGTTAAACTTCTTCCGTCGGTAAACAAAACCTCATAGAAGTATAGTTTTGTATTGTAAGTAAGTTTCAAGAATTATAAAAAAGTCGGCATCAAGCCAGAGAGAGAAGTTAAAAAAGTAAAGTTAACGTTTACGATTTCGTATCCAGAATAGTTGGGGAGCGACGTTATCGGTAAAATAAACCTTTTTTGTAGGCATCAAATCTAGAAGTTTAGGTAAGGTAAGTTTAGGTTTAAAGTAAACCTTTTACCTCGTTCTCTAACATAATGTAATAACGCTGTAGATGAATAATCCTTGCCTATTAATTCTCGACGAGGAGATACGAGTTACATTTTCAGGGAAATTATTTGAAGACGTATGGCAACTAATGCATGGGGAATTCCCTGCCTGTAAAGGCACAGGCATCTTCTGGGTACGTGCACCGTGCAGCGTAGGCTGTTGCATTCACATCAGACTTAGGCTCTTTCAAGCCAATAGGTTATTCGAGATTTGGTTAATTTGTGTGACGTTGTATTTTCTTGAGCGAGCGAGCGAAGCGTTTCCGTTCCTGCTTGGCCAAAAAATCTTTCTTATATCCGGATTTCCAGCTGTTCTCGCTTATAAGCCGCATTTTTCAACGGATTCTCATGTTTTGTGAGCAGGTTTAATAATTAAACACATTTTTTAGAAGAGTTTATCGAATGTTTTCAAAATGTCCGTTATTTAGAAAACTTTCGGAAAACAGACTTCAAAATTTTTTGTATAGATATGGGGGTGGAAAACTTAACAAAAGTCATATTTCAGCATTCGAAAAATTATCGCGAGTGTTCACAGATCCACTAGTTTATTTATTTATCATTTATGTGCGTTACCTAGATGGTTCTCACCGAGGTCAGGGTGTTCAGCCAGCGTCTCATCCACAATGGACTGCAGCCACCAGGGCTCCAAGTCAGCCATCTCTCGCCGGCGGCGCCCCCGCGACTCGTAAGGCAGGTGCATCCTTCACTGCATCACTTTACACAACACCAACACTTTCCAATTCAACTGTCCTTTTGTTTGCCGACTTTTGTTAATCTTTGGATTTGTAAGTTAAAAACTAATTAATTTAAATTGTCACAATACACAGTTAAACAAAGTTTTTCCTCTATGGTTTCAATTTAACTTTCGTCATCTTAGATGAGTCACTCGCTGAGGCCTAGTAAGTTTATACAAGTTGGACAGCATTCGGAGATTTCTGCTTCGTGGAATGCGTCGGCGCACATGCGATCAGCTGTTTTATCCGATGCGTCAACGATTCGTGCGCCCGCTCAGCACGTGCGTTCCGTCCGACGGTGCGTCCGCGACTGAACCGTCAGCGTCATTCTGTCACTCGCCTCCATTCTCTGCGGTCAATCTGCGGTTTGGCCACGCTTCATTTGTTGGGAAAATGCGCGACGATGTCATCCCGCTCGCACTTGTGTGCTTCGCGCGGGTACGAACGAGATATAAGCAAGTTTTATGCCATTAAACATTTTTGTTTAGCTCCATTGTTGCGGGGGAAATATTATGAGCTTTTTCATTTTGGTCTCGCTCTTCTGGTCTAGGCTGCGGTTTGAGTGAAAAGAGACATCTATAAAGTCTTAAGTTTTCTCAGATTTTAATCGAATGATTCCGTAAAATCAGTGTGATAAATTCATGATGATTTTCATTGAATGAATATCGAAGTAATCCGAATATCGATACACGCACTAGAATTAATGATGCTTGTGGTTAATTTATTGTATTAGGCCGTTAATTATGTTATCGACTGACATTTGAAATTATAATGCTGCCTAAATTGATAATACGGCACAGTTATTTATTCAATTAAAGTGGAATATTTCAGCTTACAGGAAAATTTTGTTGATAGGATGTCTCAAGTATTCAGGGATCTAAGGAAACTTGCTCTCATTAAAAGTTTCGTAAGACGGTGGGTGGGCGTGGCCGAGGCGGGTGGGCGTGTCGCGCGACGCTCCGCCCCCGTCGCGAAGACGCGCGGATATAAAAATGCACCTGTTGCATCGCACGCGACGGCCGCGACCGCTCCCGACGGAGGCCGAGAGCCCGCCGGCAGAACCAGCTGGCGTTGCATTACCGTGAAACGGGGTGACTTTCAAATATGGGCTACTTTGTAAAAAAAATGTGTTACATGTTTGTTGCAGACTTTTGATAGTGTTAAATTACATAAGTAACTACGTAATTTATGTAATTTAACTATTGAGTTAACGTTAGATTAAGTTGTTATCTTCGGGTGGTTATGATGTAACGAGCTTCGCTCGCGTTTAAACATAAGCACTATCGGAATAAAAGCCTATGCCTAGCCTAACCCTAACTTAACACATAGGTAGGCTTTTATTCTACTGCCCACTAAGCTACCGAATCCAATGCCATTGAATTTTCTAACCAATTGCTTGATTTCTGACATAAGTATTATTAGTAGCGCTGTCTACCGTTTTTCGCTTCAATTTTAAAATCATCATCAACAACGTTCATTACGTTCATTGCTGTATCTCCCAAAGAACGCCACCATGACCGATCCTTCTCCGTCCGCATCGTGACGTGAGTGACTGACTACGTCTCACTCCATACCGTTAGTCATAATTGGAAACACACGTAGACTTTTGTCATGAGCTCATAAGACAATGACGTAGTTATTCCCCTTAATTAAAAACAAAACTGAACGAATTAGTGTAAACAATATGAATGAATGGATGAATCGTTTTCTACTACAATGTAGATGACTGACCTGGTTCTGGTTCCCCACGTGCCCCAGCGACCTCAGTATCAGACCGCAGTCAGTTTTTCCGCCGCAAGTGACCGCACTCCGCACCCGATTTGCTGCGAATCAATTAACTTTAATTAGTTCTCGTTTATTTTTTGTTTTAATTTACCTATAGCTTAACCGACTAGCAGTTGTTTTTCTTTTTGAATTTCTTTGATATAATGTATTATATTATTTTTATCCGACTACAGTAAAAGGAGGGTTATTAATTAAAATACACTGAAAAAAAAAACAGATTTGTTGACAGTAGAACAAATGATAGCTGCTAGTTACATAAATCGGTGGACTGACAAACTGAGGGCTACTATTAGGTAATAACCGAAATATGTTATGTAAAATTAGCATATTAGTATATGACGTACACGTATTCAAGTATGATTTCATTAGAATATTGAACAGAATCAATTTTGATTCTATTTTTGTGGTGATACCATATTTTTTATTTATACCAGGTGGGCCCTGTAATAGGAGCAATAAATTAAAACATAGATTCTGCCCCTCAAACTGGACAACATTTATTGAACAACTTTTAAAAATAACTCATTTATAATGTAGGTAAACCTGTAAAATAAAGTTTATTCGAAAAAGCATTTGATATTTAGTAAAGTGACAGCTATGTCAATGCTAAGGCGATGTCAATGTCAGACGGCGTACATTGAAAATGCTATTTACTTTGTTTGAAAATAATGAACATATGAAAACAGCATTTTTTTTAAGTTTCTGAACAGATGTTGTCAGTTTGACGAGTAAAATCTATGTTTTAATTTTTTGCTCCTGTTACAGGACAAAAAGGAGAAATAAGAAGCCAAAACTGTACGCAACCCACTGAGGTTACCTATCTGAAACAATTTTTATATCCCATCTGTAACGTTTCGCCAAATTTTCATTTTGTCCGAAAGCCGTTTTATTCCAAAACTGTAAATTTTTCAGAATAATTATAATACAAACCTAACCCAACCTAATGCGTTCCTTAAATCGACGCGACGTTTATAAAATCCTGTACAAATATATAACGGGTTTCACCAAAAAATATATTCGGATAAATGAAAATTTGACGAAACGCTACAGACGGGACGCAATATTTCGGAATTGAGAAAGGATACCTCTGTAACCGTCTGGAAACGTACGGAAAATCAATGCCATGTAACCACTGAGGTGACGGGACGCGGGCACGGGGCGACCACAACTTATTTACCAACAAACCGAAGACTTGTGGCAGATGTGGCAGTGCCACAAAAACTGCGACACTTTCAACACTTAATTACTAGTAACTACCACAAAAGGCAGCTTGGGGCTTGATAGGGAATATGCATACCAGTTAAGAGGCCTTATACCTTTTAAAATGTTTTTTTTTTCATATTATAACAAATATATTGATATTCTCAACCAACTTCTTAAAGTGAATAATACTTTTCCCTGAATAGAATAGAATAGAATAGAATAGAATAGAATAGAATAGAATAGAACAGAACAGAACAGAACAGAACAGAACAGAACAGAACAGAACAGAACAGAACAGAACAGAACAGAACAGAACAGAACAGAACAGAACAGAACAGAACAGAACAGAACAGAACAGAACAGAACAGAACAGAACAGAACAGAACAGAACAGAACAGAACAGAACAGAACAGAACAGAACAGAACAGAACAGAACAGAACAGAACAGAACAGAAAAGAACAGAACAGAACAGAACAGAACAGAACAGAACAGAACAGAACAGAACAGAACAGAACAGAACAGAACAGAACAGAACAGAACAGAACAGAACAGAACAGAACAGAACAGAACAGAACAGAACAGAACAGAACAGAACAGAACAGAACAGAACAGAACAGAACAGAACAGAACAGAACAGAACAGAACAGAACAGAACAGAACAGAACAGAACAGAACAGAACAGAACAGAACAGAACAGAACAGAACAGAACAGAACAGAACAGAACAGAACAGAACAGAACAGAACAGAACAGAACAGAACAGAACAGAACAGAACAGAACAGAACAGAACAGAACAGAACAGAACAGAACAGAACAGAACAGAACAGAACAGAACAGAACAGAACAGAACAGAACAGAACAGAACAGAACAGAACAGAACAGAACAGAACAGAACAGAACAGAACAGAACAGAACAGAACAGAACAGAACAGAACAGAACAGAACAGAACAGAACAGAACAGAACAGAACAGAACAGAACAGAACAGAACAGAACAGAACAGAACAGAACAGAACAGAACAGAACAGACCAGAACAGAACAGAACAGAACAGAACAGAACAGAACAGAACAGAACAGAACAGTACAGAACAGAACAGAACAGAACAGAACAGAACAGAACAGAACAGAACAGAACAGAATAGAATAGAATAGAATAGAATAGTCTTTATTTCGTCATCACAGGTAACAATCAGGTAACAATGGTGGTAAAATATGCAGCAATTCCATGACGCGCCTTTTGGCATACGAAATACATTATGATTAACTTAAAACTAATACAATCAATAGTAAAAATAATAATAATAAATATAAATGTTAATGTCAAAATATGGTTACAATTCATTACAGATTACACTTCTTATTTCTCAATGTCAAGGTCAGCATCATTAAAATAATCATTAATAGAATAATAACACTTATCTACGAGCATTCTTGAAAGCAATTGTTTGAATTTTTTATTGTCAGTATTTTTTAAAGTTGTAGGTAATTTATTATACAGTTTTGGGGCCCAGTTATTTCGCTATGCGTATTAACGGTTTCCTGGGTCGCAAGTTATTTCTTGGGTTTGTTTCCATTACTGGGAAAAGAGCGGGATTACTTTTAACGAAGTTGCAGCATTCGTAAATGTATAAACAAGGCAATGTTAGCAGGTTGAGAGACTTAAAATGTGGTTTGCAACTTTCCGTGCTTTCAAGCTTACAGATGGCCCTAACGCAGCGCTTCTGTGCTCTGAACAATCTGTCTTTGTAGGAAGAATTTCCCCAAAATATTATGCCAAATCTTAAAATAGAGCATACGAAACCGTGGTAAGCTGCTAGTACAGTTTCTTTTGCAGATGTCTTTGCTAGCTTGTACAGTGCGTACGACAATGTGTACAGTTTTTTGCAAACCTGTTCAGAGTGAGACTCCCATTTCATATTTTTATCTATATCAATACCTAGAAATTTAGTAATGCAAGTTTTATTTATAGTTTGACCTTTTTGACCTGAGTTCTAGATAGTAACATAGTTATTTCATCATTGCTGGCCGTCGAAAATAAGTTAAATAAACCAGTTTTCTGCGTGAATTTTGTCAATTATGAGTAGCTTTATGAAACAAAAATTATTATTATTAAAATATTTATACCAATAAATTGCAATAGCCCTGTTTTCACTAGTAACATTGATTATATGTTGAGATGTTTCTCAACATATGGTGTGATCATAGAGAAAAATGTCTAAAACAATCAGCATTTTTGAACGGATAAGGAGCCTTAAATGTAAAAGATAGGTCTGAAACCATCTGAAAACGTACGATAGATCAATGGTAGGTACGTAAACCACGGAGGCCACGGGCTCGCAGGCACAGGTACCGCAACGTGTTACCAACAAGTATGTAAGAATGAAATGGTTATGTTGTGTGTGCTCAATGAGAGCGTTTTAGGTAGTAAGTGCATGCCTTAATGTATACTTAATCATATAATTGTTTTTGTTACACATTTACTTCTGTTATAAATATTGACACAAAAGTAGTGCTCCCCTAACTGAGTGCCTCTGCGTCATCAACCATCAGCCATAACCCTAGGATGTGCGTTTACACGCACGATTCCGAATCAAAACATTTGGTGTCATTGACGTAACGATGATAATGAATGATGTGATAGTTGGGAGAGCACTACGCCGGAAACGTAAGGTCGCAGGGTCGAGTCCTGCTAACATTGCAGATCACATTAAAATTTTCTTTCTTAATTTGCCTTAGTATCAATATTATAAGACTATAAAAAGAAGGAATAAAATACTATAAAAGGATTTATCTGCGGAAAACTTCCTTGATGAATGTATTTTATTAGTTCATTGTGTAAAATGCGACGTAATTCGTCAAAGGCAAGATCTAAGAATTTTACGAGGGCACTGCCTTACCCTTCGCTTTTGTTCGGGGAATTCGGCGCACAATCATAGCCAATCGGAAATGCTTACACAAACAACCGATAAAATGGTATCCTATAACAACTCCGAAACATTGTTTCCCAACTGTAACGTTTCGCTAAATTTTCATTCATCCCAAGGTATTTTTTTCTGAACCCCATAATACTCTCAGGGTTTTATAAACATCGTTTTAAAGAACCCATTAGGTTAGGTTAGGTTTG
Source organism: Apotomis capreana (assembly GCA_947623375.1). Classification (NCBI taxonomy): domain Eukaryota; kingdom Metazoa; phylum Arthropoda; class Insecta; order Lepidoptera; family Tortricidae; genus Apotomis; species Apotomis capreana. The sequence goes on from OX392514.1 coordinate 8,299,278, forward strand.
TTTTACAATTAATCTAAAGTATGATCAGTTTTAGAAAAAAATAAGTCTTTCGGATAAATGAATATTTAGCCAAACGTTACTTACACAATATATACCTATTGTACGCTGTTTACTTAGGCGCTATTGCTCAAATCATAATAAAAAATCCTCCTATAAATTTATGAAATATGTCTCATTTTTTTAATGTGGACAGACCACACTACTAAGGTATACAAAATGCAAAGATCGACACACAAAGCATAAGGAAAAATTCGAAAGGTTTATTTATTTATTTAATCTTTATTGCACAAAAGAAATCTTATCGTACAAAAGGCGGACTTAGGGCAAATCAGAAAAATTGTAGGCGGTGCGGTGCAAGTGGTGCAACTAACTTACACGTAACAAAACATAATTATAATACTTATACCTACATAGTTTTTTGCTATTCATATAAATATTTAGATATATCTAATATAATATATACATATATAATATAAATAAATATATACAGCGATGAAACATACTAAGCAGATAGACTAGGAGACTTCATTTCTGCCAGCAAAGAAGCTGCACACGGACTTTTTGAACGCTAACCTACTGGTGCTTGTTTAATTGAGAGAGGAAGACCGTTCCAGAGGCGAGCCACTTGAATAGAGAATGAATTGGATATGACACCAGTGCGGTGAAGAGGGATAGAAAGGGCAAGATTGCCGGAAGAGCAAAAATGGCGGTTACGGGTGGATTCGATATAATACAAGAAAGTCTTGAGGTATTCAGGAGATTGTGTATCGTTAAGAATCGAATAGAGAATGCAAAGCATACGAATGTTGCGTCGTTGTCGTCGTCAAGGTTGCTTGGGAGTTACGGTAGTGGAAAGGTTAACGCGCTGGACCGGCAGAGGTACCGGGTTCGATTCCCGGTCTCTTCCACCAGGTAACTCATTTCAATTTTTCATTGAGCTTTGAGCTTTGTATTAATGATTTAAAAACCTCCAGTAGTATTTTATCCTGTGGTCTTAGTACCGTGATAACAGATCGGCTGGCAAACCACGGAGGTCACGAGCATGGGACCACAGTGTTTACAAACAAACCAAGGAGTTCATCGCGGCATAGTAACCTTTGTGGGTACACACGCCAACTTACCACCACCTATAGGTATGGTGGTAATAACTTTGATGTAAAGTTATTAAAATAATTTGAAAATAGTAAATTTGAATTCAAGTTCAATTGATTTGTTGTATTCTTCATGTTGTGCGTGGCATATTTAAGCAGCCTTCGGTTTTGTATTTGCAATTTCAATCGATTCTGTTGACTAAAGTATACTGTACTTGAGATTTAGAAAATACCAGCCAAGTGTGAGTTGGAATCGCGCACGAAGGGTTCCGTACCATCAAACAAAAAATGATAAAACAATCACATTTGTTGTATGAGAGTCCCCCTTAAATATAGATTTTATTATGTTTTTACATGTTTTTATAGTATTTGTTGTTATGGCGGCAGCAAAAATACATCATCTGTGATAATTTCAAATGTCTCTAGCTATCACGGTTCATGATATACAGCCTGGTGACAGTATCGAGCAAAAAACGCCAAAAATCACGTGTTGTAGGTATGGGAGCCCCACTTAAATATTGATTTTATTATGTTTTTAGTATTTGTTGTTATGGCGGCAGCAAAAATACATCATCTGTGACAATTTCAAATGTCTCTAGCTATCACGGTTCATGAGATACAGCCTGGTGACAGACAGACAGACTTGTATTTTTAGTGTACCTGGGATGGCTTGGCTTGTTTTGAATCGGAAGAATAGTAATTATTATTTGAATCTGAAATATTACATACTCTCATTAGAGTTTTTCTTATCTATTTGTTCTACCATGTGTAGGTACTAAAAACATATTTTTTCCATACGCGTCATTTAAATACAACAGCATAAATAAGTGCGACATGTCAGAATTTAAACAGCTTAAGATTAAAATAATGTTTTAAGTATAAAAAGTGTTCATAATAAACACAAATTATTCCTAAGGAATATCGCGATAGACCCTTATAATTTGTGTTAATTATGTGTACAAATCCGCGGGAGTATAACGTGTTTATAAAAACAATTAAATAAGTACTTAGACCTGTACCTATTCGAGCTCGGGGCTCGGCCTAAAGTCGAATAATGATTTCCATGCACCCTTCAACCTCCATCCGAAGTCACGTCCCATTCTCCTCCCGTCCTGTAATCACCCGTCTTGGTCATTGTTAATCGGGTTACCGTAACATGCCGATCAAAAAAGCTAAAATACATTAGCGATTCAAGCACACTTAAGCCTTTTTGAACGGAAGTAGGTAGTCTCTAATGAAGGCACGTGGACAAAGCTTTGATCTTTGAATCTTAGTGTCCTTTTGTGCAATGCTTTGTTTTTAGGGTCTGCAGTCTGCGGTGGAATTAGAATTTTAATTGATTTTGTGTTTTAAATTTAGATTTTTAAGCTTTTAATTTAATTTATTTATTCTCCATTGAGTTGAAAAGGTTTGAGAAGATAAAACATATTATCTACTGCTAAAAAGGGTAAATGTATTGTACCCTCATTTACTTAAGTAGGTAAGTACACATTTATACTCGCAGAGACAAGACACAACAATGATAACAAGTAAAAAACATAAATAAATACATTGGTTAGTTTAATATAACTTGTTAGCAAGTTTGTACTTATATAAGTGTTTCTACATGTCAAATATTTTAAATAAAATTACGTTATTCAGGTTTTTTACAACGATCCTTTGCAATTTCGTATTAAATATTTTCCAGAGAAGTTTAAAGAAACAAATACATTACAGCGCCATCTATAATTTTCCATCAAAAAATAAATTAAACTGTCATCTAGTGCATCTTTGCCAAGCAACGCAGCATGTGAGTTTAGTTCGTGGGCTGTACGGAACTACGCGACTTAAGAGTTCCGTATTGATCATCTAGATGGCAGCACGCTGTAATGCTCAAGGCACTCTACAGTTCCTTCATAAAAGTATTCACAGATGTCGCTGGAATGTATCTATCGAACATGGCTAACAAAACTTTTTTTTCTTATAAATAATAAAGAAAAGTTATTTGAAAGTATAATATCATGTGAAAATGGATACAGGATTAGGTACGATTAATATTCAGATACGGTGGCAGGGATCGCCAAACATGGAAAGGATACTTTTAACATTTTAACAATTTTTAAAAAGGTTAACAATTATTTTATAACCTGTGGATTTCAAGGTTTTTTTTTCAATCCATAGCTCTCTTAATATATTATTCCATTTGTTTATAAGTACTATCTGACGTGATTATTCGTTGGATGGACATATTGGACATTGTAGGCAGAAGTGAGAAGAGTGCTATGTGCTATTATTTGAACGAAGTACAGAACAATTATTTTCAATGTTAAATTTGTACAGTTAATTTAGGTACAAGTATTAATGCTTTTTGTAAATTTCACTTCGCAGAATTTTTATTCCCCTACGTATTAGTCATACATTTTTTATAATTCTTGCAAATATCATCCTATTGACTAGGTTAGATAAGGTTTATTGTTTTTAGGGTTCCGTACCCAAAGGGTAAAAACGGGACCCTATTACTGAGACTTCGCTGTCCGTCCGTCCGTCCGTCCGTCTGTCACCAGGCTGTATCTCAAGAACGTTGATAGACAGTTGAAATTTTCACAGATGATGTATTTCTATTGCCGCTATAACAACAAATACTAAAAATAAAATATAAAAATATTTAAGGGGGCTCCCATACAACAAACTTGTTAGGTATAGATTATGGTACGGAACCCGTCATGCGTGAGTCGGACTCGCACTTGCCCAATTTTTAACAATCCCAAATAGTTGACGGTTTCAGTGAAAAATGCATTCTACGAAACGTGAAATGACACTTCTGCAAAATAAAACATTCAGCAAAACATAATTCAGTAATGATTTACAGAACCGTTAAATTAATGTTTGCCATTATTTGATCTTCTCATTAGGTAAGCCTTTTTAGGGTTCCGTAGCCAAATGTCAAAAAACGGAACCCTTATAGATTCGTCATGTCTGTCTGTCCGTCTGTCCGTCTGTCTGTCCGTCCGTATGTCACAGCCATTCTTTTCCGAAACTATAAGAGCTATACTGTTGAAACTGGGTAGGTAGATGTATTCTGTGAACCGCATTAAGATTTTGATGCAAAAATAAAAAAATAGTAATAAATATTGGGGGCTCCCCATACTTAGAACTGAAACTCAAAATTTTTTTTTCATCAAACACATACGTGTGGGACACTATGAATAGGTCTTCAAAAATGATATCGAAGTTTCAAAAATATTTTTTTTCTAAGCCGAATAGTTTGCGTGATAGACGCTTCCAAAGTGGAAAAAAGTTGGTCCCCCCCTCTAACTTCTAAAATAAGAAAATGAAAAATCTAAAAAAAAAAAATTGGGCAAGTGCGAGTCCGACTCGCGCATGAAGGGTTCCGTACCTATACATATATATAATCTATAACAAGTTTGTTGTATGGGAGCCCCCCTTAAATATTTATTTTATTTTATTTTTAGTATTTGTTGTTATAGCGGCAATAGAAATACATCATCTGTGAAAATTTCAACTGTCTAGCTTATCACCGTTCTTGAGTTACAGCCTGGTGACAGACGGACGGACGGACGGACGGACGGACGGACGGACGGACGGACGGACAGCGAAGTCTCAGTAATAGGGTCCCGTTTTTACCCTTTGGGTACGGAACCCTAAAAACATATGATGTACATTACTATAAAAACTACCTACGAAAATTGTTTTGAACGAGATCTAGTAAGTAGTTTTTTTTAAATATTTTAATACCTAACTTTGCACCTAATTTATATGGGGCGCTATACATACCAGGTGCAAACTTAACTTAACCACTTAGGGATGGAAAGTGTTTGTACGGAACCCTCGGTGCGCGAGTCCGACTCGCACTTGGCCGGTTTTTTTGTACTATACCTACTGATTTTTTTATGTTGTTGCTGTCAATTTTCACATGGCAAGGTGAGGTCATGTAGAGGGCCGATAGATGACGCTGTGCTTTCACATTTTCTTAATATTTTAGAAACTGATCGATATAATAAAAAAAAAAAAGTTTTGGTTTCTGAGATAATAAATTAATGAAGTTGGTTTAAAGTGAACACTATTTGTTTGAATGTTGTCAGTTATGGGTAATTAGAGGATCCGCTTCATAAATAGTATGTCGGTAATTACTTGTACCTAAGTAACTTGCATACATGTCCTCATCTTATGGCCTGAGAAATGGTTATCTGAATAATTAATTTTTGTTTCCCATTTGTAACGTTTCGCCAAATTTTCATTTGTCCGAAAGCCATTTTTTCCAAAACTGTTATTTTTTCAGAATCATTATCAAACAAACCTAACCTAACCTAATGGGATTTTCAAAACGATGTTTATAAAATCTTGAAAATATTACGGGTATCAGGAAAAAAGTCACTTTCGGACAAATGAAAATTTTTCGCAAGGTTATTGATGGGAAACAGTGTTCCGGAGTGGAGATAGGATACCCTTAGAATTATTTGTGCTGTAAGATCACATTAAAATCGTGTCAAAGACCATAAATTTCCCAAAACATAAAACCTTACAATCTCCAAAAGCCAATCTCCGCCTACAAGAACACGTATTGTAAGTAAATATTTGGATACTGCGATTCATAACATTTTGGAATTGTGGAATATCAATTCCTTTTGCCGAGTGTGGTCACGCCCTCTCTCGGGCACAATGAGAAGGTCGCAGTTACACCAAAACTGCAAATTGTTATTTCCACGCCATAAAATTCTTTAAGGTTTTTCTTTAAAGAATGAATGTAGAATGTGTGAACTATTAATCTTTTCTGTGAATGGGTTCGCGGCAGATGTTCGCGGAATCGGATTGCGGGGAAAAAGTAACGTCTTATTTTTATTTTTTGTTATTTTTATTTTATTTATGATGGCGCGGGTCGTGCGGGTTACAGCTTAATTCATAATAGTTCATTTTGTAGAATGCGTATTGTACACACGTCACTGATTATTATATATATTTATCCATATTTTTATGTATTTTATGTAAATGTAATAAATGATATTACTGATATTTTTTATGAAACTTTACATAAGTAGGTACCCGATTTGATCTCATTAGCGAATTACTTTCGCTTAAATTTTTTCTACATTATGCTTATCAAAACAAAAATAGGAACACATTTTGTTGTTGATTAGCAAAGCAATATTATCATTTTAATATTTAAGGTATATAGCATGCAATAATTTTCTATTTTTAGTTACCTAAGTAATCAAGTTTCACATGCCTAACGGTAGAATATATTATGGAACCAAGCTACTACTGTAAGACCTTATATGTACCGTATATTCTGGTGAATAAATATCATTCATTCATTCATTCATTCATAATGCATTGGTTTATTATTACCTTTATTATCACAATCTACACTGATTCTACTATTACTTTTACGTATAAATTCATAGCGTTTACTAGTTCTATCTATATTAATACTCGTGATCTCATGTACGGAAATAATTAGAATGAGGATTATAGAGCGGTGGTGTGGCGGAAAACAAGATCTCTGGACAAGCTGGGATCGATTTTAGCTCACTCTTTCCCAAAAACAATAGGAAATAGCCGTAAAATGGGCAAGCCGGTGGCAATTTGGTTATAAGGACGCCACGCCACTGCCAGGTAATTTTTATATAAAAAAATATGGCCGCGTCCCATATATTTATGTAGATAGCCACAAGAAAATTTCGTTGGATTATAAAACGTTAGTACGAAGAAAAAGAAGAAAAAGATAGTACGAAGAGCAGTAATCAATCGTCAGGAATGACAACATTTTTTAGTTTTAATAATTTGTTTTTATTCGTATAGCAATAGCATGTATGTAAACAGTTTATCATACTCAAAATAAATAAAAAAAAAACGTGGGCTAGCTACTACATAGTATGTCGTATTGCTTAGAAACCACCGATTTGCTTTGGTCACATCGCAACTCAAAATAAGAAGTTCTTTTCAGAGCCCAATTGGTCTAATAAGTTATAACAATTTCACAATCGACGAGTTTCTTTGATATCTCACCTAACTTACGATAACGACGATCACGCCCCCGCACTAGCTCAATACAATTCCTTCAGTTCACACATAAATTCCCTTATCAAGCGAAGGCGGTTCGGTTTCACATCTCTTTGTGCCTGTTTTCAATCAACATTCGCCATTTATTATCCGATATATGAATGGCTTGTCGCTCGGCGCAAACAACGCTAGCTGAGGTAACGCGACCAGTCTATCTAGACCCGTGAGTCCACATTAACAAGATCCTTTCCCAGTACTAAGTGTTTCACGATGACACAGACACCAGGGGTCTATGTGGGCTGCTGCACGCATTATAATACGTTTAATGGCCTGTAATGAATGGCATAACATCCATAAAGCGACAATACGGCCACTCGAACAAGTCCTTTCATAATAATGTTTGATTTATAGGCGATGCCGCGAATTTACTTTGTTTTGCACGTGCTTTATAGCCGTGTTCCTTAAAATATTATATTGTTCGCGAAGACCTTAAATCGGTAGGTTAAAATCTATTGTAGATTGGCTGAGACATCACAGATTTTTTAAAGAATTTCGCCAGACAATTTGGCAGCATAAACTCTGTTATATGCGGAGACCGAGCCCATGTGAGGTGATCTTATGCTATTTCTGATCTATTGATTCTTCGATGACTTATGTTTCAATAAAACGTTTGACATCTTGAATCATTAACGCAGCAGTTTTTAAGCTAAGTATATGAAGTGGTGCCGTGGAGCGCGGCGTTGGGTAGCGAAGCGATATATAAATGTCCTGTGTCTGTGTACTTAGTTAGAGTTATAGTTAAGTAAATTATAAGAAGTGTTAGAACACTAAAATATTAAGTTTACCCGCCAATCAACTGTCCTCAGTTGGTGGAAAATGATTGTTTACTTATATACCACCTATGTTTCTTTATTATGTACAGTACATAAACTATACTATCATCAAACGCCAGCTCAGAAAATTCTTGTGTGTAACAGATTAGTACCCGTATGGGCCGTATGTACCTATCTTCTGTATCTCGTAGTTTGCAGCTCATTGTTAGTTTCCATAACGAGTAAATATGTACATAAAATTTTAGATAAGAGTGGAAGAAGAACTACCTACTTACCTAACTATTTTAGTTTTTTCCTGTTCTTGAGAATATTTGGTATAATATGTCATGTTAGGCCGTTCCTGACCATTTCACGTGAGTGTGAACCGCTTAATGCAATAATTAAATTGGAAGCATTAGTGGTGAGCCATTTGAATAACAAATTAAGTTTTCTTGTAGGTATTTTTCGATATTTTTCTAATATACAATTCAAAACGTTATGTTACCCAGGCTCCTTCCTAGGTTCCATTCCAGGTTCCTTAATATTTCATTTAATATTTAGGGCACCGGCCCTAATAATCTGTATCGAAAGATGGACAGCATTTGAACTGCAACTCATTTGCTAAATGGCAGTTCTGACGCAGTTGGCGTAACTGCATCCTTTTTGCAGTTGGGTTGCAGTAGAAATTCTATCCGTGTGTTTACGAAAAATTAAGAACACAAATATCAAAGATAAACTTGTAGGCACAAAACCAACTGTTTTGGTTTTGTGTTTAACAAAAGTGGGAATAAAAAGGCATCAACCCTACCATATTGAGGATTACGAGTGCTTGCCACAAAGGCTCAAGGATTTCGCTACTGTCATACAAACGTATCAATGTTTGATCAAGCTGCTCTTTTTATCTCAATACAGCAGATGTCCGAGTTTAACATCTTAAAAAACTCGAAAAAACGTATTCATTGCGAACAACACCTACGTAACAAGGTATTGAATTAGACAATGCCGGATAAATGTGACGTGAAATCTGTTCTGTGAAGAAATAATCCACTTAGAGAGGCATGTCGCCGGTTTTTGTCAAATAGCGACACGGCTCATTGAGTATTAAAAAAAGCGCCGCGGGGACCCTGTGTGCAAACAGTGGGTAGTGGGTACTGAGTCTGAGTTACTGCAGTATGCGACAGATGGCAGCACATGTCCTGCTGTAATCAAGTTCTGTATTAGTATAGGTAATGCTGATGCGTATGTGGGTAAAACAATTGTTTTGTATTTGGAAAACAAAGCAACTAATAATTTTTTTGAAATAGCTCTTCTTAAACTAACGCAACTAGGAAGTTCTATCAGGAAGTTAGAACGTTTAAAAAGGGCTACCAACCAACCACCCAATCACTCGAGGACGATTCCGGAAACCTAGTAACGAAAAGCGAAGAAATCAAAAGGTCGTGGCGCAATAACTTCCAACAGCTACTTAACTGCCCACCACTGGATGTGTCCGTGCCCATCATCGTGGAAATCCATGATGCGACAGAAGAGGTTGGAAAGCTGACCTTCGAGGAGACTCGTTTGGCAATTATGTCGTTAAAAAACAACTAAGCCCCGGGAGTGGACGAGCTACCATCAGAACTGTGGAAGTATGGTGGCGCCGCGGTGCAGAATTAACTGTATGAACTCCTTTGCAAGATCTGGGACGGAGAAGAACAACCTGGGCAATGGAGTGTGGGTGTCATTTGCCCTGTCCATAAAAAAGGCAACAGGAAGAGATGCACAAACTACCGTGGAATAGCTCTGCTACCGACGGCTTATAAGATCCTGTCGTATATACTGCTGAGGAGGTTGGAGCCGTACACGGAAAAAGTCTTAGGGGACTATCAGTGTGGCTTCCGACGGAACCGCAGTACTGTGGACCAGATTTTTCTTCTGAAGCAAATAATGGAGAAAAAGTGGGAGTACAGCCAGAGTATCCACTCGGTATTCGTTGACTTCGCAAAGGCGTATGACAGCATCGACCGGAATGCTATGTTTCAGATCTTAAGGAGCTTTAAAATCCCCGTCAAATTGGTAAAATTAATAGAAGTCGCCACAAAAGAGAGCAAGATGAGGGTCCGAGTGGATGGGGAACTCACAGACGAATTTCCAGTAGACACGGGACTAAAACAGGGTGATGCCCTATCGCCCATGCTCTTCAATTTAGTTTTAGAATATGTCCTGAGGAAAGTGCTTTCACTAGAAGGTGGACTGGAACTGAATGGGAGCCATAAGGTGATAGGTTACGCGGACGACTTGGCCTTGTTGGGATCTTCCATGGACATGGTGCGGGAATCTGTCAACGTTTTGGCAATTGAAGCCCTGAAGGTCGGCCTGAGAATTTCCCACGAAAAAACAGAGTATCTCCACATGAGGCGCTACAGAGACTCGCGCGCACCACGTCAGGACCTACATGTTGGAGATATAGTGTACAAAGGCGTGGAAAAATTTAAGTACTTAGGCTGTACCGTGACGGATACCAATACCCGCAGCGAGGAAATCAGCATCCGTGTACAAAACACACTGCGGTGTACCGCGGCCCTTCATAGAGTGTTGGTGTCCAAGCTTCTGAGTAGACACAACAAAATTAGGATCTACAAGACCATTATACGGCCAATCCTTATGTACGGGTGTGAAGCATGGACTCTAACACTCAAAGAAGAAAACATGCTACTGGTTACAGAAAGAAAAATTTTACGCAAAATCCTCGGTCCTAAACGCACACCGGATGGGAGCTGGAGAGCACTCAAGAACCAGGAAATAGAGGACATGGTAGCTGAGCCCAATATACTAGGAGAAACAAAATCCCACAGACTCCGCTGGCTTGGCCACCTGGAGAGAATGGAAGAGGGTCGTGGCGTCAAGAGAGCATACCTGGGGCACCCAATAGGAAGACGACCGGTTGGGCGCCCGAGATATCGTTGGAAGGACATGGTCGAGGCGGATCTGCGCGGACTCCAAGCCTCCAACTGGAAAGAGCTGGCGCAGGATCGAGAAAAGTGGCGTGATCTCGTGTTGGAGGCCAAGATTCGCTTCGGGTCGCTGAGCCATCGTAGTAAGTAAGTAAGTAAGTCTTCTTAAACTTGGTATAAAACTCCTATAGGTAAAATCATTACGAATGCGGCTATTATACTTTCCTAAATTAGTTACTGACGAGAGGGATGCAGCAATATGTGAGACAAGTATGGAAATAACTCCATCTCACTTCTTCGTATTGTTGCATCCCTCTCGTCAGTGACTACATCATTTAGAAAACTGTAATAGCTGCATTAAAGCACCTCTTATACTTCTACCTCTCGGGACGTGTGCAAACAGTGGGTACTAAGTTTGACTTACTGCATGCGTCGTGCGACAGATGGCAGCACATATCCTGCTGTAATCAAGTTCTGTATTAATGCTGATGTGGGTAAAACAATTGTGTTTCCTTTGGAAAACAAAGCAGCTAATATTTTTAGAAACAGCTCGTCTTCAACTTGGTATACGACATTATTATATTATCATCTACAAGGGCACTTTTATATGTATGTCTGAATCTGCCGGCGTTTCAGTGTCATTATCACTCATGGTTTGTTTTTTAATGGACAACTTCACACAAATCGATCTAGAGCCATAGTGAGCTCTAATAAGCTCATGTTATGGACACTAGACGACGAAATACATAGTTATACGACTATCCAGTGCTATAGCCATTTACACTTAGAGCATGTTACCGGTGAAGCAATAGACTGGGTCTCGTTTGGGCCTGCGTTTGCATTTCAAAGGCACCTATGTGCACAGACGGAGTGATCTATCTAGATATTGGCTTTGTTGCTTTTTCAATTTATTTGTAATTTGGACTTGGATTGCCTGCCATACAAACGCACAGGTCGGGCAATGAGTTTTTGAAAATACATAAAGTCGGGCCATGAGTTTTTGAAAATACATAAATCTCAGGATTGATTGTCTATATGATGTTTTACAGAGGTACACATATATAATGTATATAATTATATATATTTTGTATTTATGTACGTGTATTGTAATGCATATGTGTGTATGTATATTGTTAATATATGTATATATCAAACTTATTGATTTTTGTATCGTTTTGTTTTTAGACACGGCTTTTTATGATCCTGCACCAACTGCTAGTTTCTGTTTGGCCCTATGGTTGACTGGTAGAGAATGCCTTATGGCATTAAGTCCGCCATTTGTACTTTTACTTTTGTATATTGTGCAATAAAGTTTAAATAAATAAATAATAAATAAATAAATACGTACCTAAGAAAAAGCTTAATTTTATGTTTTTAGTACCTACTTACATGGTGGAGATGGTAACGATCGTGGTATGGTAAAAAAAATTACTTAGCAGTAAATAACTAAGAATCATTGATTTAATATATACAGCCGACAATAAAAGTCAATACAAGTCGCATCTTTTATGAAATTGACTAGAAAGCGACGACACTATATTAGTATTGCCACTTTTAATGTCTACTCTTTTATGTGAAAGATAAAATATAATCCATATAAACTCCTAAGTCCTTAGTACAGATTGACATACATTTGACGTGCTATATGTATGTCAATATCAGGTATTGTGAATATTATCACAACATAAAAATATAAACTTTATTTATTACCCTGCGTTGGTAATAAGTAATTAGAAATAATAATAATGTGTAAAAATCGTGCAAGTTTCAATCAATATAGTTTGTTGTTAAAACTCATAAAAACGCAAACTAGGTACGTGGGCTTGTAAATTGTACTGTATTGGTTACTAGTTTGGACTACTATTGCTCTAGGGATGTGGCGATACCGGGTGCGCCAAAGTTCACATAATTTTTCAACCCCGATTATTGGAACTCCGAAAATTTTACTCATACAATTTATCATCATAATAGTCACTATTTATACTTAGTCACTATTACTACTGATCAAAAAATTATCATAAATATCTCTACTACTACTTTTTATTTTCATACATTTAATCATCTGTTTTTGATCCAATTTTTCACTGTTATACATTTTTCAAGCAGACTGGTTTGCACTCATAAACTCCACAATCCTATATTTTATAAACAGACTGCGATAAAATGGAACATGACTCAAAAACCGAAAACTGTAGGTTAGGTTAGGTTTGTATTATGACCACGTATAGTCAAAATTCTTGCATGCTTGCTTGCATGAACACTTGTAAATAATCTACTATAACATCAAATTTTTGTAAGCAAATGCAGAGCCAGGATGGATTCGGGAAGAAACTTTATTTAGTAAGTAAGTTACTTGCGTTGCGTAAATATTGAATGTGTGTTGTCTCGTGCTAAGTATAGCATCATTTTAGGATTCCTTCCTTTGCCCCTGCCTACCATCAGCAACGTTTATTTTGGCATTTAGACCTTTCTCTGTTTATTTTTTATTTATTAAGTAATCACTATCAAAAATATGGCGCACAAATAGGTAGTTAAATTTTCATAGAATTTGTGTCGTAGGCATTGAGGTATTATTTATTATAGAGCCACAGACCCGAACAAAAGTGTCAAATAAAGTGGCACCGTTGTCATGTTCAAGTAGATGCCAATAACGCTTATTTATAATTTGCAACAACATATTTACTTCGTACAAAAGAACTCTTTGCTTAAACGTTTAAGTGTCAAATTGACTTAATTACTTATTACCACAAATATTTTACGTGTAAATTAACATTTATAGCGTATTCTGACTGAAGTCTCTTGTCAAACTTGGAACATGGCACGAATGGATCAGATTTTAATATTTTTACGTACTAAAAATATTTTCACTATTATTTTATTTAGGTATTAAAATATATTTTTGGTTTGAACTAAATAAACTCGTAAATTGTTAATAACAAATTTAGTTACGTTTTTATTTAACAACTGCATAAAAAGTTTCCGATAGAAGGGATCAGTAATAATGACATTATTTCTCCTTGTTGTGTATGTGAAATGAGAGTAACACAAGTGCAAAATATTGACTTGACATTATTAACCCTTTAAAGTTTGATCTTATTTGTCGGTGGCGTTGTATGCAAGGCAGCACACGTCGCCGTCGCCTTTATGTGTTCTTGGCGTTCAAAGGTTTAAACTGACAGTGTCTAGACTCTGTGACAAAATAAAACAATAACAACAGAGCAATTTATGAATGTCACCATTTTACGCTTCTGTTGATTAACATAAAAAAAAACATGATTATGCCGCAAACACGAGAGACGAATTATTTGGCTTCAATTATTCTTCGCGTTTGTCTCTTGCTAAATGTGATCTCCATTTTTACGTTGTTGAGTATCGCATGGGAATCTTGAATAAAAAAAATAGGATAATTGGAGCGGAGCGAGCGAAGCTCCCATGGATCGACTCGAATCATTGACGTATTAATTACATGGACACACAATCCGACGGAAAAAATGGCACCCTCCCAATCCCAACTAATGCAAAATCACAAATCGCATTAGTTGAGCGATCAGTCTCGTTTAGACCATGACACGTGACGGGTCTCAAAAATGACTTAATTTTCAGTGAAAAATTGCAGAAATAACAGCTATAAAATAAAGAAATAGGTCGGAATATTCTTTTTTACGCAGATTCTATTGATTAATTAACGAATCCTATGTAAAATCATAGCATATTTTAGATTAGAATTATTAACTTTGTCCCTTCAAAATGCACCTCATCACAGAACAAAAATCTAAGGAGTCGCTATAGTTTTATATTTTATAAATTAATAAAGGAGTGCAATAAATAATTATCCTATTTTTTTTATTAAAGATTCCCACGCGATCCTAAACAACGTGAGAAATTGAGGTCACGTTTAGTAAGAGACAGACGTCAAGAATAATTTCAGCCAAATAATTCGTCTCTCGTGTGTTCGTTCGTCTCGTGCATGATCATATATGTTTTTTATGTTTAATCAAAAGAAGCGTAAAAGTCTTTCACTCAACACAGCTTTAATATCTCAATAAAAACGTAAAAAAATGACAATGTATACAAAAGAAGCTTAAAATGGTGATGTAGTGTTTGTGGTAGTAGGTATCTATACATAAATAGATATACACTGTCTCAGGCGCACTTCATATAGGATGCTGCGTTTAGTTACACGTTACACGCTAGCCGAGGGCGAAACTGGACGCATGACATTGCTATGTGTGCGGCGGCGAGTGAGCCAGTGTTATGAACATATGCCTTTTACAGGCAGATTCTACAGGTTACATTAAGAAAATAATAAAAAAATTGCTCTGTGGTCATTGTTTTATTTTGTCTCAGAGTCTAGACACTGTCAGTTTAAACCTTTGAACGCCAAGAACACCTAAAGAATGTGTGCTGCCGTGCATACTACGCCACCGACTTTCACGCCACGCCACGCCATCAAACTTTAAAGGGTTAAAAATGTTAATATTTTGCACTTGCCATACTCTCATTTCACATACTAGAACAAGATGAGTTGAGAGATCATAATGTCATTATTACTGTTCCCTTCTATGCAGTGTCGGGACCCTTTTATGCAGTTGTTAAATAAAAACGTAACTTAATTTGTTATTAACAATTTACGAGTTTATTTAGTTCAAACAACAAATATATTTTAATACCTAAATAAAATAATAATGAAAATATTTTTAGAATTTTTTTTAGAATGTAAAACTATTAAAATCTGCTCCATTCCTGCCATGTTCCAAGTTTGACAAGAGACATGAGTCAGAATACGCTAAAAAAGTTAATTTACTCGAAAAATATTTGTGGTAATAAGTACGTAAGCCAATTTGACACTTAATCGTTTGAGTAAAGAGTTATTTTGTACGAAGTAATTATGTTGTTGTAAATTATAAATAAGCGTTATTGGCATCTACTTGAACATGACAGCAGTGCCACTTTTTTCGACAATTTTGTTCGGGTCTGTGGCTCTATTATAAATAATACCTCAATGACTCGAATGGACTTTGTAACAATGCGCAGATCTCAGCGAGTTCTCAACCGATTTTAGAAATTTTTGTTTTAAAATGCAAATATTAAATTTCGCTAGGTCGTGACGAAGAGAAAATTTCGAAAAAAAAAAAGCTCCGCTCCAATTTATGGTGCAAACTTAGCCGGTGGCTGACTCTGCATCGACCTAGTTATTTATTGCATTCCTTTATTTATTAATAAAATATAAAACTATAGCGACTCCATAGATTTTTGTTCAGTGATGAGGTGCATTTTGTAGGGACAAAGTTAATGATTCTAATACAAAAATTGCTATGATTTTACATAGGATTCGTTAATTAATCAATAGAACTTAAGTAAAAAAGAATATTCCGTCCTGTTCCTTTATTTTATGTTATTATATGTTATTTCTGTAATTTTTCACTGAAAATTAAGTCACTTTTGAGACCCGTCACGTGTCATGGTCTAAACGAGACTGATCGCCCAACTAATGCGATTTGTGATTTTGCATTAGTTGGGAGGGTGCCATTTTTTCCGTCTGATTGTGTGTCCATGTAATTATTACGTCAATGGTCGTAGGTAAAAAATTGCTTAGGTATAGTAGAAATTATCTAAACTAAGCTCATCCACTTACCTGCATTCAAAATGGCATTTGTGTCTAATACAATCCTATCTGCTATTGTTCTCGTAACCGCCAACCAGTTGCTTACAAAAAAAGGTTAGAACTACGTTGCGAGGATATTGAATTTTCAACCTTATTCCTTGTTGAATAGGTTTAAAATAGTTGATGATGAGAGTTCATAGTCCTTTTTCTAGAGAGTACCTACGTTCTTGTTGAGAGTCGGGCGGTTGTAAAATTCCAAAAAGTTATAATCACCATTATTCTGTTAGTGTATTTTGTAGTCTAATGTCCAAGGAAATAGAGTCAATAATCTATATTAACCTTCCAAGGTGGTTACAATCTGCTCTTACTACGAGCTCGTTATCTTAATTTGTGGTTAACCACTCAATGGTTTTGAGTTCATAAGTGGATGAGCTTAGTTTAGAAAATTTGTACTATAAGTATATCGGGCCTACGATGATTGCCTTTAATTACGCGATAAATAAGTGACAAAGCGTCTGTCACGTTTTGAGAAAATGCGCGTGTTAGTGACAGACGCTTTGTCACTTACCTATTTGTTACGTGATAAACGCAATCATCACACTCCCTTATACCCCGCGCGGCGAACGATGAGTCCTATGACATCTGTCATCTCAGTACATTTTATAACCTATAATCGGAAAGTGTAACAGATGACCGGTGTCATACTAGGACTCATCGTTCGCCGCGCGGGGTATAGGTCGTGTAGATTATTAAGTGTACATTTTGATAATAAGAAAGTTGTATTTTAAATTCTAAAGAAGAAAAATAAGCAACCTATATCTGCATCGGCAAAGGGACTAGTACAATATGCGTAACGTAAACCGATCAGATCAACAACGTGCACACAAAAACTACTCCCGATTTGGCGATATAGTGGTAACCAATGTCAAAAATAAAGGATAATAGATACACCATCGTAAATCAACGCCAGTACGATAAGGAATTCACAAAGTATAACACGTCATTAATCATGCCCTAAATAGCCCTTAAGCGCCCACAATCTTTTGAACAGCCGTGAAATTCTCCTCAAAACTTTAGTAAACATTGTTCGCACATTTCAATGACTATTTAGATCCATAGAATGTTTTTGTGAATGTGCTGGTTATTGAAATCATCATCGAGCTGGCGAAATATCTTGGAAGTATGGAATTGGTAGAAGTTCGTCAAGTTACCAAATCAGAAATGTCAAGTTTGGTTAAATTTACCTATCATCCGAAAAATATGGATTCTAGTTCAAAAAGCGAAGACACTTCTTTTTACTTTCTTGAGTTCTTTGTGCACACCAAACCACTTTATTTTAACAACTGATAGATATACAATAACGCGCAACCTAAACTTAGAAGCAAGAAATATGTTATCATTTAGGAATTATATGTTCATTGAAGAGCATCCACTATAATAGGGAATGCAACTTAGTTGAAATGTTCTAAAATATATCCTTATCATTTGTCCAAACATTTGGTAACACGTCTATAAACTTTGTATAATTATTATCCAGACCATATGTGGGTATTTTGGGTATTATTCAGAAGTCAAATAAACTTTACAATCTGGTCACGGAAGTCCAAAAAATCGGCTTTCATACAAAACTCAGCAGCTTAATTCACACGAAATCGACATAAATCAGACAAACAAGATATTAACGTTAACGTCACATTCACGCCAGAGGTGACAAAAACTATTGAAGCTATAATAGTGTCAAGTTGAATAGTGACCGCGCTCGCGGCCTTTGCGGACTTGGCTGGCATTCTATTCAGCTACCGTGGGTAAGTGGCAACGGGGCAATATCCTCGCCTTTATATAAATGCAGAAGTAAGTAGGTTTATGTTTCTTGTTGTTGGTTAATCCGCATGGATGTCGTAGGTACATATACTCTGGATATTATAAAATTATTATAGATTAAATGAAATTATATAAAACATCGGGCACGCATATCTAAAACATACATACTGTAAACTATGTCTTTATATTACAGGAATCAGACAGACAGGTATCGGACATCATTACAATCCAGATCTGTGACAAATAGAAACGGAAAGTGTTGTCTAACTTGTAGGATAGTAAATTACTGTCACCGTTTTTTTAGGTGTGCAATAAAGAGTTGTTCTATTCTGTAACTATAATATATCAGTTTCATTAAACGCATGATCTTTAGTTTATTCCGACACCAAACCAATAAAACTCAACGAATATTCAACCATTCCCAAATCTCTCTCCTAACCCATAAAACCGAATCCGATACAAATCTGTATCCACCAGTAAGTCGCACCAAACTTTATGTCGCGTGGGATATCAGTTTTCCCGACTTTACCCAATAAAGGGTAACCCCTGAGCCGTTAAGTAAACAGAAAAAAAAGAAAGGAAGGCTTCGCGGGCGAGGCGACGTAACGAGTAAATCACGAGTAAGCCCCAATACGGGCGAGGACCGGCAGTCGCTTAAGCCCCGTAAGTCCCGTAACCCCTTGAGTTCACCTTTGCCGGGGCGCTTGCTTTGGGCTCTTTTTCTGTCGCTGACGCGGCGGGCTCGGTTAACGACGGATTTCCTTAATGCGTACGCGATGAGGTTACAAAGGCATATTTACACTGAATGGGATGTGAATGAGCTATTCGTTTCAATGAGTTGAAGGGTAAATTAACAGGGACTGGATTTCATCCGATCTAATATTTTACTTAAGCGAAAATTTCAAGAAGATTCGAGTGAGGTTCGGGTTTGGACCCGCATTTTCACCGATTTTTCTTGACGATACGGGGACTTTGACCGTATATATTACTCGTAGAAGCGTTGCTCGTACCTACTAATTATCTTTTCTGTCTCTTCAGTTTAGGTCAAATACATAAAGCATATATTTTTATTTATAAGATGGCGAACATTCTTTTTTTTCGATAAGTCACCATAAGTATAGTATGTGTGTTTCGTTTCTTAAGTTTTCTTTCTCCTAGTTAAGGTTTCAAAAACTAACTTGGATCGAAATATGGCCGGTACCTATATTCTTTCGAGCATATTGTCATTGTTTTTTTTTCTAAATTTCGGCAAATTTGAAATTTAAAATAGGGGTTATTTTAGAAATTTAGGTACTCCCTGTAAATAAATAAAAATATCTAAATAGAGCCTATACCTACTATTTAAATACCCAATAATGCACTTACCCAAATACTTTCATCAGGCTAATCCCATATAATTAAGGGGCAGGTCTCGATCCCTGAAAAAGAAATAAACCGTTTTATAACATCAACTTCCTTAACCCCACGGAAAGCCAGTCGTAAAACTCATAGAAGATCGGATCGGCGATATGGCGCGGAAATAAATCGCCATTTAAAATCAATTTGTGTAAAGGCCCTGGAAAGTAGTTCGGTGACGGGAGTGACGGGGTCAGTCCCGCCGTTTCGTTCCGCGTTATTGGCCTCGCCCCCGTGGGCACTAATATGACCTTAGAAACGTGCCTTTTCATTGGTTACGCCACTTTGCCATTTGGCCGGAATGAGGCATTTCGCGTTTGGACTTGGTTTAGAAGGTTCTATTGTTCGGCGTTTTTGTTCTGGAAATTGGTTTCATACGTGTGGTTGGTGGAAAAGTTGAAGCTTTGTAGTTTCATCGTGTGTAATTCCTGAAAATTATAATTTCGGTATCTTCAAGGCAAGAATGTTAAACATCATCATAGTCTAATACATCTTCGACTCAGCACAGTCAGTTACCATCAGCACGTCTAGCATAGCTGTGACAAGCGACTCCTTGTCGCGCGACAAATGCGACCTGTCACTTTCCTTTCAAACAAGACAGGTGACGCTGAGTCACGCGACAAGCGAAGTCGCGGCAAGATACGCTAGTGTTACTGAGGTCAAACGGCGGTCAGTTTGTATAAAACAAAAACTACATGCTTGAAACTTTGTATAAATAAGATTTATAAAAGAAATCCTCATACAGTCGCTCAAGCGGTATCAATATCATTATCGTCTACATTTCAGCTGATATTCTTTCACGGCTTGATAAAGATTGCCTCAAGGAACCTCCAACGGCCGGTCTTTTCTAAGTCATATTCAAATTTATTATATTGTCCGCATAATAATCAGGGTGCATATACATAATATCTCATAATATCTATTATATACATTATAAACCTTCCTGTTGAAGTTTTAAACGTGAACGTATGACAAAGAAATATTAAAATGAATTAAAGTTCCTTATGAAATCACTCTCAACAACAGTATAAATTTAGGTACCTACTTTTTATATATATTTTGTTGCGGCAAGATACGCTAGTAATACTGAGGTCAAACGGCGGTTAGTTTGTATAAAATAAAAACTACATGCTTGAAACTTTGTATAAATAAGATTTATAAAAGAAATCCTCATACAGTCGCTCAAGCGGTATCAATATCATTATCGTCTACATTTCAGCTGAAATTCTTTCACGGCTTGATAAAGATTGCCTCAAGGAACCTCCAACGGCCGGTCTTTTCTAAGTCATATCCAAATGTATATGTTATATTGTCCGCATAATAATCAGGGTGCATATACATAATATATATATATTGTAAAATGTTGACATTTTATCAATAAATGAGTGTGAGTATGAGTATGAGTATCTCATAATATCTATTATACATTATAAACCTTCCTGTTGAAGTTTTAAACGTGAACGTATGACAAAGAAATATTAAAATGAATTAAAGTTCCTTATGAAATCACTCTCAACAACAGTATAAATTTATAAATGTGTAGGCTGCATCTTACACTATGCATTTAAGGGTTAAATGCAAAGTGACGATGGGATGAGGCAAAGACTAATTTACAAGTCCACAGGCTAAACGAGTTATAAAACTAAAACTAATGGCAACTACGCGATTTTTTCCGGAACTCAATGCGTAACGGGTATTTCAAATAAAAGTTCTCCGTTAGAGTTTCACCCTTTTGCGAATTTGTGCAAATTACTTTATGAGAGAGCACAATGGTCTGTTTTTTGCGCTATCGTTTACAAAGTCGAAGTGGAAATGGCTGTTGTAAAATGTTTTAGCTCTGGTCGGGATACCGCGTAGGTACTTTGTATCCATTACGTTTTCGATTAAATGTTTGTAAATGGATAAACCGATATTTTCTGATATTATGAAAATATATTTTAAAATTATTTTTAGTTTTCTACAACAAAGAACGTCTGGATCGAAACTGGTTTCGAAACTCTGGTTTCGTACGCGCTTGAAGAGATATGGTATCAGTTCAAGCATAGTCCGGATTAAGCACACCTCCTTAGTCGTATTACCATCAAAATTGTATGGTGGCTTTTGAATTGATATATGTAGTTACGTAAGTATTACATTAATTCCTTTAAAATCACGATAAATGTGAGTAAAATTATTCAACAAAAAACGATAAGTCTAAATACAGTTCTCGAGTTCTCGTAGTCAAATAATAATAAAAAAAAAAGAATTTTCAAACTTTACCGTAACATTGTATTCCGTTTGGCCAAATTTTACGATAGCCGCACCAAAAGTGGCCAAGCATAAACTTAGCGATGGCTCATAGAAATAGTGGCGCGGCCAACCCTTCGGTGGCTTTATTGCTAACTTTCTATACCCCTTCATAATTGCGACGCGAGGGTTAAAAAACAAACGCTTTTCTTCCCTGCTAAAAATTTCGCCAATTGTGTTTTATAGACGTAGCGGATTTTTAGCGGACTATTAGACGCAATAACAGTTAGTTTTGTTTGTGCCGTTAAAGGAAGACAATTGGGAAGGGTAATAAGCCTTTTGGCGAGTAGAAAGTTTTTGCAAGCTATTAAAATAACTCTTTTAGGGTATTGCGAAATTTATTTCTCTTGTTTTTATTGCGTTTTTGATATTTTTGCGACCTTTTTTCATTCTTGGAATAGGCGTAAGCGGTAATTGGATTCGAAAATAGGTAAGATTTTTTATCTGTTACTTCTGTTTAGTACCTGCTTACTTATTACACGGTTGTTTACAACTGTCACACATGCAGGAGAGAATTTAAAACTAAATTCGGTCTACGTAGCTAGCCATATTAGAGCCCGTAATAGACGAAATCCATAGCTTATGTAAAAAATGTAATTTCTAAATAAACTAAGTAGGTAGCAATTCTTTTAGAGGGGAAACATTACATCAAAACAATTAACTTTAAATACAAGAGAAGAACATATACTTTTTATTATTACCTCGTAGTATGTAGCTAAAGCAAGATAATACTCCTACGCGAGGATTAAAAACTATTTCAGTTCAATATTTACAATCTATTTTCGACAATATCTAACCACCAAACAGGTACAAGTTGAAGCAACATCCACCAGTAGCTTTTAATGCTCCTATTTTTTGCCCTCAACAATAAACAACCTTTCACTACTTTCAAACTAATCGCCAGAATCTACAACTCGAGCGGTAAAAGTCAAATAATAAGGTCTTAATAAATTCATCCTCTCAGCAGGCTGTACCTGCTACTCATGTCCATTAACGACTACACTAAAGAAAGCCATAAGTTTTCTACTATTTGTTATGCACATAAGTCTTTTAGTGAACTGGACAGATTATGCGACAGGAATACTCGGTAAACTTGGCAAAAAAAACGTAGATTGAGACATTTTGCGACCGCAAAGGCTGGAACGGCGGGGGGCTGCACCGACTGACGGCTTTTTCACGTTTTCTAGTGAATGTCAGTCACTACTGATGTCATAGTGAGTAATGCCGATAAATGGGCGATGCGATGAGAATTTTTCGACGACAATAGCCGATAAGGATTGTGGTCGGTTGTACAATGGAGTCAACGTTAAATGCAGGTGTAGTTTCGCTACGTTTTAATCACATGAACGTAATAAGTTATGCTTCTTCTTTCTTACACCGATTTAAATCATATAGAAGATTCAAATGAAGTGTTTTCTTGACCTTTTCATCCAAGTTAAAAACTTTTATTTAATGTTTATTCATGTTCTAACCTATTTGGTCAGGCAGCTTGTTCATTGGCTGTTTTTTGTCTGCCAGTAGGTATTAGGTACTCAAGAAAGCAAATATTTAAAATATGGGTGACTGTGCAAAAAAAAAACTGTTGAAGTATTAATTAGTAGTAGCTTTACGATAATGTAATGAATGGGATATTACTTTTAAACATTCAAGAACGGACCTCGTTTTCAATGCATTCAAGTCCGTAAGGGGGATCCCCTTGGATCGCATAATGTTTTTTAGACTAATGCTGTTTCGCATAATTGATTTAGCATAATTTGTTTTGGCATAAGAGTACTTTCGCATAGTAATGTTTTGGCCTACTGTTTTTTTGGCATACTACGCTATTAGCATAATTTTAGTTGGACTAATTTATATTGGCCGAATATATTTTACGCATACTATTGTTTGGGCTAATAATTATTTGGTATATCTGTCATTATCCATAATTTCAGTTTTCTAAATGAATGAAACTCAGTTACGTGGTTAACATGTATTTATTATTATTGTATGTATATATTTCAAAACAAAATATTACGTTACGTAACGTTAGGTCACATTAGGTAGGTACCTACATAAGGTTAGGTTAGGTTAGCATGATAACCAGGCGCGAAGCGCCTAAGCTACGCGGAATAGGGGGTCTGCGAAGCGGACCTCCGTCAACCTCGCTTTAGTTCCTAAATATATACAGGGTGATCAATCCAAATGGGGCAGTAGGGAGAAAACGAAAATTATAAGAGATAGAGAAATCTGTTCTTAGGAACCATGGCTTCGATTTTAGATTTATTAAAAAATGCAAACAATTTTTTTTCGTATATCTCATGCATAACCGGGAATCAAACCCGGTTAAAATTGGGGAGAGGAGAAAAAAAATGAAGATGTCAATCGATCCTACTTTTTATTGGCAACAAATGTCTGTAAAAAGAGTACATAGGTACATTTAGAGTGCTCTAGGAGTTAGAAATTGCTGTTAAAGCTGAAAACGCTACATACAAATATGCGTGCTGTGTATGGAAAAATAACTTTTTCCATTTTGACCGTGATAATTTCCGTTTAGGTCCATAGTTGTCATACAATTATTGTTTTTTGAATTATGAGTATATTGGAAACAATTTCATATTTGCTTTTGCATAAAAGAAAACGTAAAATGTTCGTACCGTAAAGGAATGTCACTCTTTAACAGCAATTTCTGATTCGTAGGGCACTCGAAATGTATGTTTACAGACATTTGTTCTCAATAAAAAATAGGATCGATTGACATCTTAAATTATTATAATTTTCTCTACTCAATTTCGATCGATTCCGGGTTACGCATGAGATATACGAAAAAAAATTGAATACAGTTTTTAATAAATCTAAAATCGAAGCCATGGTTCCTAAGAACAGGTTTCCCTATCTCTTATAGTTTTCGTTTTCTCCCTACTGACCCATTTGGATTGATCACCCGGAATACACACTATACTAACCTTCTCTCGTACCTAGTGCAACTTTTAATAGGATAATAGCGTTATGCATTTTGATATGATGCCAATTGATTATTATGCCTATTTATGCTTATGCTTTTTGTTATTAGTCTTCATGACGATTATGCTTTCTGTATTTATGCTTTTTAATGTTATGCGTAAAAAATTATGCGTAATGAGGCTTATGCACATCTCATTTTCGGCGAAAAGCAATTATGCGTAACCATATTAGTATTAATGATATTATGCCTTCCAATAGTAAACCTCCGTAAGGTACCTTACCTACCGGTCGACAAAAAATACAATTTATTAAGTTATTATACTTTAGCTACCCTCCTACTATATCGTAAAGTCGAATTCACTAATTTACTAGTTCATAAACCACAGACACTTATAATCACAAATTAGTTAGGCCTCTCATTAGATTTTATGTCTTTAGCCGCCCCGCCCAAGGGCCACTTACGAACTTACCTTATAAATGCGGAAGATCTTTGTTGATCTCTTCGTTTGTTCTGCTACAATCAAACGTGTGTAACTATTAGGTAATTCGTGACAAAGTTAATTATGTCGTTATTTTATTTTTACAATTCTGTTATATAAAAATGTAGGGATTTCTAAGTAGGTACTTCACTTTGCATTAAGTTTCGCTGCAATAAAGCAATGGATTGACGCGGTTTTAGGATACATACGCGAACATATGTCGAAGAGTGTAAACTCACAAAAAATTACTTCCACATGGATAAAAAATATTTCCATTAGTCAGATATCGTGAAAAACACATGCATATTATATCTATTGAAATTTGTTTTAACTCAGTTGCACCACCCACATTTTATCTGTTTAGCCATTTAATTAGTTTAGAAATAAATATAAACCTTAGTCTACGCGAAAATCCGTAATAATTTTCGGTTTCCGAAAAATGCCATTTTCACAAGAATTGTTTAAAACTCCAAGTTTTTAAATTTTGAAACAGACCATCCAAAGAAAGGATGTTTTAAAATCCAGTTCCTGATACTTACATGAAATAGGGGTTATTTATTTTACAAATATGGAAAGTTCATCGAGCCTCTTATTTATTTCCGTTTTGGTGTCCACTATTTTGAAACTAAATAATTAATAAGTAAATAATGAATAGGTAGCACCAAACAAAGGAGAATAGAGAGAATCAGTGCGGTGATAAAAGGAATAAAGAGATGGCTAAATGTGTAACTATTCCCGAATTAGTGTGACGATTTTGACTTGGCTTACATGTCGTACGGTTAGTTCTATATATTTGGAATGACTCCTTTCCTCTCCGAAACGTCTGTGAACATACTCTGCGACATCGATAACTTACGTATCTTTCCTTTGGTAAGCTCTGTGAGGGTGAGGGAGCTAGGACATACTAAAATGAGGTTTAAATTATGACACTTTTGCTTGAGTGTCTGTGTGTACATAGCTTATATCCTGGGACCTGCTACCATGTTCTAACCTAGGTATTTGGTCAGACAGCTTGTTAATTGGCCATTTGTTGTCTGCCGATATTAGGTATTACTTAAGAAAGCAAATACTTAAAATGTAGGTGACTGTGCAAAAAAAACTATTGAGATACTGGATACAGGATATATGCCAAATGGGTTATACAGCAATAGGGATGACGACTAATGTTAAATTCTAATTCTATAATATCCAATAAAAAAAAAATGTTGAAATATGCGACTAATCTATATATATAAAAGAAGAAGTCCTGACTGACTCATCAACGCACAGCCGAAACTACTAATGTTAGAGAGTTGATTTTTGCACAGTAGGTTACTTTTATAACGTGGGCTAGAGATAAGAAGCGATTTTGAAAAATTCAATCCCTAAGGGTGTTAAAAAGGGGTGCAAAGTTTGTATGGGATACAAGTTTTTTTTAAAGCTAGGAACTTGAAACTTTGTTAGAAGATATTAAAATAAAATAAAAGAAAACAAATTTCAGCGTTTTTGAAATTTCATCCCCTAAAGTGGTAAAACAGGGGTTGAAAGTTTGTATGGAGATCAAGTATTTTTTTGAGCGCGGGACTTGAATCTTTGTGTAAAAGCATACTATTAGAAAACAAGAAAAGTTATTTCAGCGTTTTCAAAAATTCGTCCGCTAAAAGGGTTAAAAAGAGGTTGAAAGTGTGAATCCATTACAAATTCCTTGAAACTTCTTATTAAGGCATATACAATAATAACAAAATAACATTAATTTAACGTCATCAAAGATTCAACCTCTAAGGGGGTTAAAAGGGGGATGAAAGTTCGTCTTGGGGTTCAAATTTAATTTTAAGCTAGGAACTTTAAACTTCGTAAAAAGTTATGCAAATAAAATGGAACAAGTGATTTCAGCGTTTTTGAAAATTCATCCTCTTAGGTGGTAAAAAGGGGGTTGAAAGTTTGTATAGAGATCAAACCTTTTTCTGAGCGCAGGACTTTAAATTTTGTATAAAGGTATATAATTAGAATACAAGAAAAGTAATTTCAGCGTTTTTGAAAATTCAGCCCTAAAGGTGGTGAAAAAGGGGTTGATAATTTGTATTGAGATCAAACATTTTTTTGAGAGCAGGACTCGAAACTTTATATAAGGGCATATCAATAGAATACAAGAAAATTTATTTCAGCGTTTTTGAAAATTCAGCCCTGAAGGTGGTGAAAAGGGGGTTGAAAATTTGTATGAAGATCAAATTTTTTTTTAAGTGCGGGATTTGTAAATTACTATAAAGGAATTATTATTCGAAACCAAGAATTTATAAATTCTTGAATTCGAATAATAATGCCTTAACATTTTATTCTTAAACTCATCGAATTTAGCAAACCTATTCGTTCGTAGATGTACCTTTCATAATGATACCGCGTAATTAGAGCAATTTAGCCGAAAAAATACTAAAAAAAGGCCAAGAGCGAGTCGGACTCGCGTACGAAGGGTTCGTTACTATTACGTAAAAAATGGCAAAAAAAAATCACGTTTAGTAATTTCAACATTGCTTAGATCTGAAAGTAATAAAGATGTAAAATTTTCAAGATAAGGTTCCACGCGGACGAAGACGCGGGCAACACAGCTATCTATACATATAAAAGAACTAACTAAATAAATATACAGCCGAAACTACTAATGTTAGAGAGTTGATTTTTGCACAGTAGGTTACTTTTATAACGTTGGCTAGGGATAACAAAAGATTTTTGGAAATACCTCCCCTAAGAGGGTTAAATAGGGGTGCAAAGTTTGTATGGGGGAAACAGACTTGAAACTTTGTAGAAAGCTTACTTAATCAAATACAAAAAAAGTAATTAGTACTAAGTTTGTATGGGGGAACTTCTTTTTTGAGCTAGAGACCAAAAACTTTGTAAACAGATTACTTATTAGAATACAAATAAAGTACCTACTTTTAGTGTTTTGGAAAATTTTAACTCTAAGGGGGTTAAAAAGGGGTGCAAAGTTTGTATGGGGAAAACTTTATTTGTTTAGCTAGAGACTTGAAACTTTGTAGAAAGAATAACTTATTAAAATACAAAAAAAGTAATATCAGCGTTTAAGAAATCTCTATCCCTACTGGGGTTAAAAAAGGTTGAAGGTTTTAGTAGTAGGGTAGTCATTTTGTTTGTCAACAGGTGGCATTAGCATACGGATTGAATGGTTTTTTCAAGTCATTTTCATAATTATTACTTACCTGTTTTCACGTTATTAGGTGTTCATTTGATAAATGACAAAGCATAATATCTTATGTTATCATTTGATTTACACCTGCAAACAATCCCGTAATCTAATTGGAAAATCTTCTAAAATTCTTTAGCAATTGCATATCAGTGTTTGCCACTGTTTGAAATGTTATGTCTAGACCATTCTAACTAAGATTAAAATTCACTTACCTATTTTAATATCTTTGTCATCATCAAAAATCTACGCGGACGAAGTCGCGGGCGGCCGCTAGTCTATATATATAAAAGAAGAAGTCCTGACTGACTCATCAACGCACAGCCGAAACTACTAATGTTAGAGAGTTGATTTTTTCACAGTAGGCTACTTTTATAACGTGGGCTAGGGATAAGAAGCGATTTTGAAAAATTCAACCCCTAAGAGGGTTAAAAAGGGGATGAAAGGTTGTATGGGGTACAAGTTTTTTTTAAAGCTAGGAACTTGAAACTTTGTAAAAAAGATACTAAAATAAAATAAGAGAAAACTAATTTCATCGTTTTTGAAAAGTCATCCCGTAAGGTGGTAAAAAAGGGGTTGAAACTTTGTATGGAGATCAAGTATTTTTTTGAGCGCGGGACTTGAATCTTTGTTTAAAGGCATACTATTAGAATACAAGAAAAGTAATTTTAGCGTTTTTAAAAATTCGTTCCCTAAAAGGGTTGAAAAGGGGTTGAAAGTTTGAGTCCATTACAAATTCCTTGAAACTTCTTATTAAGGCATATATAATAATAACAAAATAACATTAATTTAACGGTTTAAAAAATTCAACCTCTAAGGGGGTTAAAAGGGGGATGAAAGTTCGTCTTGGGGTTCAAATGTAATTTTAAGCTACAAACTTCAAACTTCGTTAAAAGTTATGCAAATAAAATGGAAGAAAAGTAGTTTCTGCGTTTTTGAAAATTCATCCCCTAAGGTGGTAAAAAAGGGGTTGACAGTTTGTATGGAGATAAAACCTTTTCTTGAGCGTGGAACTTTAAACTTTGTATAAAGGCATATAATTATAAAACAAGAAAAGTAATTTCAGCGTTTTTGAAATTTCAGCCCTGAAGGTGGTCAAAAAAGGGTTGAAAATTTGTATCGAGGTCAAAAAAAATTCTAAGCACAGGACTTGAAAGTTTGTATATGAGCATATTATTAGTAAACAAGAAAGGTGATTACGGCTTTTTTGAAAATTCAGGCCTGAAGGTGGTGAAAAAGGGGTATAAAGTTGGTGAAGATCAAACATTTTATTGAGCGCGGTACTTGAAACTTTGTATAAAGGCATATTATTAGAATTCAAGAAAAACAATTTCAGGGTTTTTGAAAATTCAGCCCTTAAGGTGGTGAAAAAGGGGTTGAAAGTTTTTATAAAGATCAAACATTTTCTTGAGTTCGGGACTTGAAACTTTAAATAAAGGCATATCAATAGAATACAAGGAAAGTAATTACAGCGTTTTTGAAAATTCAGCCCTGAAGGTGGTGAAAAAGGGGTTGAAAATGTGTATAAAGATCAAACATTTTTTGAGTGCGGTACTTGAAACTTTGTAGAAAGACATATTATTAGAATGCAAGAAAAGTAATTTCAGGGTTTTTGAAAATTCACCCTAAAGGTGGTGAAAAAGGGGTTGAAAGTTTGTATGAAAATCAAACATTTTATTGAGTGCGGTACTTGAAACTTTGTATAAAGGCATATTATTAGAATGCAAGAAAAAAAATCAGGGTTTTTGAAAATTCACCCTAAAGGTGGTGAAAAAGGGGTTGAAAGTTTGTATGAAGATCAAACATTTTTTTGAGTGCGGTACTTGAAACTTTGTATAAAGGCATATTATTAAAATGCAAGAATAGCGATTTCAGGGTTTTTGAAAATTCAGCCCTTAAGGTGGTGAAAAAGGGGTTGAAAGTTTTTAGAAAGATCAAACATTTTCTTGAGTTCGGGACTTGAAACTTTAAACAAAGACATATCAAAAGAATACAAGAAAAGTAATTACAGTGTTTTTAAAAATTCAGGCCTGAAGGTGTTGAAAAAGGGGTTGAAAGTTTGTATGAAGATCAAACATTTTATTGAGCGCGGTACTTGCAACTTTGTATAAATGCATATTATTAGAATGCAAGAAAAGTTATTTCAGGGTTTTTGAAAATTCAGCCCTTAAGGTGGTGAAAAAGGGGTTGAAAGTTTTTATAAAGATCAAACATTTTCTTGAGTTCGGGACTTGAAACTTTAAATAAAGGCTTATCAATAGAAAACAAGAAAAAAAATGTACAGCGTTTTTGAAAATTCAGCCCTGAAGGTGGTGAAAAAGGGGTTGAAAATGTGTATGAAGATCAAACATTTTTTTGAGTGCGGTACTTGAAACTTTGTGTAAAGGCATATTATTAGAATGCAAGAAAAGTAATTTCAGGGTTTTTGAAAATTCACCCTACAGGTGGTGAAAAAGGGGTTGAAAGTTTGTATGAAGATCAAACATTTTTTTGAGTGCAGTACTTGAAACTTTGTATAAAGGCATATCAATAGAATACAAGAAAAGTAATTACAGCGTTTTTGAAAATTCAGCCCTGAAGGTGGTGAAAAAGGGATTGAAAGTTTGTATGAAGATCAAACATTTTTTTGAGTGCGGTACTTGAAACTTTGTATAAAGGCATATTATTAGAATGCAAGAAAAGTAATTTCAGGGTTTTTGAAAATTCAGCCCTGAAGGTGGTGAAAAAGGGGTTGAAAATGTGTATGAAGATCAAACATTTTTTTGAGTGCGGTACTTGAAACTTTGTATAACGGCATTATTATTCGAATCAAAGAATTTATAAACGTCGTTCTTAAACTCAACGAGTTTCGTAAAGCTATTCGTTCGTAGATTACCTGATTTCATAATGGTACAGCGTAATTAGAGCAAATTAGCCGAAAAAAAACTAAAAAAAGGCCATCGAGTCGGAGGGTTCGTTACTATTTCGTAAAAAATAAAAATAAAACACGTTTAGTAATTTCAACATTGCTTAGGTCTGAAAATAATAAACATGTAAAATTTTCAAGATAAGGTTCCACGCGGACGAAGTCGCGGGCAACAGCTAGTGTATGTATATGATTGCTTTTAAAACCAAAAGGAATTTTGAAATTGTTTTCTATGCACATTTTACTTTTTCACGGTGAAAATTGCCATAACATATAATGATGTCACGACTTTGTCACGAGTACGAGTAGATGCCATTTTGTATGAAGCGTTTTTAGCGCTGCGCAGGAATGTTGAACTTCGACGGTCATTTTTGACTTTTAGAGCAGTCTAAGTGTAGTTAATCCCAATAAAAAATTTAATCGACTGATTTCCCCAAAAAAAATTTTTCGTCATGACTATTGTTGAAAAGCAAAACATTTCTAGGTATCTCTTCTTCTTCCTAAAAGTACTCCATGTAACCTCCCCTTTCCCTAAACGGTGTGGCATCCGCGTGACGCGAGCGGCGTCAGAAAGCGTCCAAGTCGCGCTCTCGTAAAATTTTATCGCCTCTAATGGGCGTACGGGGAGATTTGTAGCGCCACGTAGCGCCCGAATCCGCTTCGGTCGTAATTATTAATAGTTTCTAAATGGGTAGGTAGCGGGGTACAGGTGATCAAAGATATGTAGTTTACTTTATAGTTTCGTTTTAACTCCTTCTATATAAAGGCTGAGCAACAATTAATCTAAGACCATTTGTGGTAAATGAACTTTGGATGCCTCGTCTCTTCAATAAACGTATAAGTTTACGCAATTTACATCAAACTTTATACTCGTAGATATAATTAGACGTCTACGCAATAATGGATGCCTAAATTATTTTTAACGAATCGCAAGGTTGTAGTTGTAACTGTCATGGCTGTGAAATATGGCTCCAGCTCAACGCAACACTTTCACTGTAAAATAGTTAAGGAAAAACCCCTAAGCCCTAACTTTACCAATCTTATGCCTTGGTTTTAAAAGTATGACTAGACCGTAACATTGATCAAGTATGTCTTCAATCTTCAAATTTTAAAAATGCGCCTAAACTATTTGAGAAAATGTAGGTGGTGCCCTTCTTTTTTTTGTTTTTGCGTGTTTGGCCCCAGATGAATATATTATGATGATTTAAATAAGCATTGCCGTTGTTTCTTTTGTGTGGATTGCCATGATTACTTGAATGAAATACATGCTTTTATTTTATCAGAATGTCATCAGTGATGACCAATAAATACCTGATGGTGAAGTGGCTACGGAGTAATACAAGTTTAGGTATTACAGTTCCAAAAATATACTATGTAGGTTGTTATTACGATCAGACTAAATTGATGCAATACATAGGTATAACAATATCTGATGAATAAAGCATTAGGTACACACATTTCGATTTAATAACACGATGTATTGTCATTGCTATCCCAATTCCGCGTTTCATACTTGGGATCACAGCACGAATTCACAACTGTGTTATTATATTAAAACCAGAGAAAATATGATACTGTAATGGCCGAAAACCCATGCTACAGATAAATAAATGTTTGAATGCGCCTTTAACGTAGAAATTGAACGTAGAACAGGGCTTTTGAGATTCGTACGGAACCCTCGGTTCGCGATTTCAACTCGCACTTGACGTTTTTTTCGCTAGTAGAAGTTTGTTTGTTAAAATGAAATAAATAAATATGAAAAGTCTGCACACTGAAAATAATTTCCAAAAACGTTAAATAGGCTCAAAACCAATAAAAGTTCCTCAAAAACTGTCTGTCTATAGTATCTAAAAAGCATGTTATTTGTAACAAAACTCTTTTGTTCCGATAAAACATCTACGTACACTATCGAGTAAGCAGGTATCACTTCCTATGAATGGGATCGCGTATCAAGCACTTGCAAAAAACGTATTGTACCGACATGGATATAAAAATAAAGTATCATATTAAGGTATCGCCGGGAGCTATGAGACCGGAAGGTCTTCCTTCATGACGGACAATGGTTCATGACAAATTCGTCACGGATTGTCGTCGGACAATGACTAAGGAAGCATTGTCGTGTCGTTTAATAAAATTTATTAACACGTTTATTCGCGGTGCGGATGTTTTTGGGTTGCGTGGGAAGTGATTAGATAGTGGTATATTTTTGAAGATACCATTAAATCGTCTGCAATAGACGCAAGGGCCTATATATATATGTGTGTAGTAAGAGTAGTAGAGGAAGAAAAATAATACAATTGAAATGAAAAAAGAGAAAAAGTACTACAGACTGTCGTTAGAACATATCGTGAATTAAGAAAATAATAATGAAGATATTTTAATTACATACAATATATAAATATGTATAAATTTTTTTCGAAACACAATTATGTATGTTTTTGGAAAAAAAAAATATGATTTTTTAATTATTTTACTATAATAGATACAAATATCAACACGCAAAAAAAATATAAATTGCGCTCATACGTGGTCCACACCGGGATTCGAACCCGCGGTATCTTTGATTACCGGTCCGACGTCTTATATTTTTTGTTTTATAAATCTCCAATGTCTTATTATGATATAATGTCCAGGAAAACTCGAAAACTTCTTCACCTCGGTAAGTTTCTGTCTACCTTATTGATTAAAACTTATGTTCATACTTGGCACACAAGCCTTCGTACTAAATGAAAACTTTCAGAAATTATCTTACCTATATACATATATACTTAACTTCAAGCAATTATCATCTTCTGCCTAACAATACGAAGTTTTCTTTCTCACTAAGTTTCGACTTGTGACCAACAAGAGTTAAGTTAGGTTTATTCCTGTAATTAGTGTCAAGTTTCCATGTAATATTGTCACTTAATTTCCGACTAAGTCTCATTCCAGCCTTTCGCAACCCGTGATCTTTCGAAGCAATTCTAAACGTAGCTTAAAATATTTGATGACCATATCCCGGGGTTTCCGGTGCACCAACGAGTTAACGTCAGGCCGATACCGTGGTTAGGGGTTAGGAACTTTGATCCGCGGGGTAACATTAGTCACTAGTTTTTTCAGTATAGGAAGCTTGTTTTTGAACGCGTTTTTAAAATATCTTAGTTAGAGTAGGCAACCTCGACAGAAATACATTAGGTATGCTTTTAAAACTAGACGTAGGTAAGTATTCATAAATATTTTTATAGAATTTTTTTATCGATTCTATTTTTTTATGTGGAAACACCACTTTTTATTATATCCTGCTTACTGCTTAGATTGTAGTAGATCGCATCAAATTTTTCTTTCTTAATTTACCTTTGTGTCATTATTTATAGACGTATTAATGCTCAAAAACCGATGATCAATGTTGCCCCGCGGATCAAAGTAACCCCTGTCCACGATAGTAGGCGGTAAATCATACGCGCACCAAAAACCCAGTATGTTGATGACAAAATTACTCCCGTGGCGCGGAAATAATACCATTGCCGGGTTATATTCCCACACAAAGTCCGACTCACTAGTAGTGAGGGCTAACCAGCCCTGATACAGTTCAAGTCATGTTAAAAAAAAAGAAGTTGATGACAAGTTATGAATAAGAAGACAGTTTTCAGAAACGTCTGTTACGGAACCCGAGGTACCTCGCACGGTTCTACCGGGGTGCGAATTTTTCCCAAGTGCCAATGTTTACTTTAGGTGGTGTTACAAAGACTAAGCCGGGCTTTTGTGCCATGCGAGCAGATATTAAAAGCACGTGTGGCCGGACAAAGGTTGCGTTATGCGGGGGATTATTTCCCAATTTATGGGGCTTTTTGTGAATTCCGTTGAAAGCCTGCCGGAAATTTGGCTCCGTTTCAACAAATGATCTTTTAACTATAAATACGAATAATCTATTCGCGTGATAAAATATTTGGGATAGTTTTTATACACCTCGCGTTTTCCTAGTAGTTTAGTAGGCAATTACAATATTTCGAATTTTCAGTGGAAATAAAACTCAAAAGAAATATTGGTATCAGTATAGATACAAATACCAACTGCAAAGAAAAAATAATTGCGCTCAATGTAGTGTTACTTTACCCACATTAACGAATATTATTTCGAAAATTATACTTGTGTTGCGAATTAAAAATTTAAAAAAGTAATATGTGTTTAACAAAGGGGAAAGTGAAGACAATAAATTCTTGCTTGTAAGCTTTTATTTCCGACTGTAGGTACTTATTTGCACAATAGACATGTTGACTAATTTTTTTGAGGATGTCAATCGATTCTATTTTTTATTGTGATCAAATGTCTATATGGAACTTACTACACTTAAACTGCTCTAAAAGTCAGAAATGACCGTCAAAGTTTAACATTCCTACGTAGCGCTAAAAACGCTCCATACAAAAGACGTCCAGGCTAGTGACGTCACAGGCCGGTTTAGGTACCAATAATTGTATGGAGAAATTAAGAAATTTGCCATTTTCACCGTGAAAAAATGCGTTTAAGTTCATGGTTGTCGTACAATTATTGTCTTGTAAGATTATGAGGACTCTGAAAACATTTTCAAAATTTATTTTGGATTAAAAAAAAGAAACATAAAATTTGCGTACCTTTGAAGTCTCATATTTCCAAAAAAAAATATTTTTCTGGATTTTTTTTTGTTTCGTGATATATTTAGCTAATTTTATTCATATAACTACAGTACGCTGTAAAATTCAACATCAGTCAACATGCCCATTGTCAATTGCTCAAGGCAAATCAATCGAGAATAAACGGAAGCCCCTGACTCGATAGGGTTGCATGATAAAATTCCACTCCAATGCAGTATTATTATAAAATTGAGGTTTTTCAATTGTCATCCGATTTACTTATGTAAAGCCAAATTCCAGCTCGATTGGAAAACGTATTGATCAAATATTCATTACAGACAAAAGACACTCCGGGATAGGTAAAATAAAATGAAGGTTTGTAAAGTAAAAACTTAAAACACCTCCAACACAAATAGCTGGTTATCATGAGGCTCATTCAATGCACATGTGATTTCTATAGAAATGCTACTAAAACTGAACATAACTAAAATATTTGGATTTTTGCGCTTCAATACTGGCTGAGATCTTGTCACTTCTTCCAAAAAAAAATTAAAGCTTGTTCCAATTAACTAAGAACCATCTCAACGGACAAGTCTTTCGATTAATAAAACCGCACTCAAATTAGTCCATCCGTTTAGGAGCTATGATGCCACAGACAGACACAAAGATACACACAATACACATGCTGAACTTATAACAACCCCTTTTTCGCCGGGGGGTTAAAAACAGATGATATTATTAAGAAGAGACATATGAATTGTACGAAAATAAATTTTCAATGAACCGCGGCCAATGACCTTTAATTCAATTGTTATTTAAAATCCGACACCGTCCACAGCGTTCCCGAAAAGTAACGCTAATAATACCGTTGTTCCATGTTGCAGTGAATGAATGAATGAGACTAATTGACACGTGGATTCGTGTCGCTGTCGCGTCGTCGACGTCGCGTGTCGTTGTCAGGTAAATACCTACTATCCCACGTTACCGTGACGTGTTTTGAAAGTGTAATTTAACCTGACTTTATCTGGAAGATTGACCCTCAACAGCGGTATCTTTCAGATAAATGTCCACACTTTAGCATTATACAACCTTTACTTTTATACAAATCGTATGCAATTAGTACATTACTGCAGAAGCCGGTATGCCCTTTTCACGGCTATGTAAGTATAGTGCTTTTCTCAAACATATGAAAAAAATAAAAAATACACCACTCAAAAAATATATAAAAAAAATATATCAAAAAATAATTACCGTAGTCGGGTATTGTACATTACATACCTTGAGCGGTGAATTTGTGAATTTTCATCCTCACCTTCGGTTCGAACCACAAACACCTGCGATCTCCTTTACGAATTGTCTCCCTTACGAATTACCTTTAACTATATTCCGTCATATAATATTGTTGCATATCAAGTAAATACATCATTAATTACGATGGTCGATATACGAATATGTCAATTTGTCACGTACTGACTCTAGATATCGCTACATCCAATACATTTTATACGTAACAACCATTTTATTTCAGCAGCAACATTCGCAAAACGTCAAAACCTGCCCATCAAGGCTTCACTGATAGTTACTGGTCAACTTATGGATGCGTAAAAAACCAGGATCAACAACCCTATTCGATGCCGCAGCCCGCTGAATTGTTCATTGTTTTACACTGCTATCCTTTACTGATGTATGGGGATAAAGAGAGATGGGGTTATTGGGTCACTAGTGAATATGCTTCCGTTGTTCAATTGTTTTAAAACTGAGCCCATCTGATGGAAGTATTCTGGTAGAGCGTCAGTAGAAATGTTTTAGAACTATTATCCTCTTCGATATTATAAACTTGAAATTGTTTTGGTAAAATAATAACCTCAGACAGACGGACATGATTGTAAGCATAAAAAAAGCATTTTAAATGTAACCTATCGATTACATTTTAAAATCTCGAACTGAAAAATCCCGAAAGATAAACAAAAGAATCCTTTATGTACTTTAAGGTAAGTCGGGACAAGTGCGTCAGCAGAACAAACCATATCGTAAAAAAAAATATTAATATTAGTTGTATTATTAACGCTATCTTACTTTTGCTAGGTAACTATAGTTGCGTGCGTGGTTGTGAGTAGAGATGTGCCGTTTCCGAAAATTTCCGGAAACTTTTCTCATTTCCCATACCAAAAGACAAAAGTGTCCGGAAATTTCCGGAAAAGGCACATCACTTGTTGTAAGATTAGTAGTGTAACGCTGCTAACTTGTTCCGGTTGACCTAACTTCCTAATTGATCCTTTTATACAAATTGATGTCCTAATTGATGTTTAGAAATTTCGATCGTGTCCATGGCACACTTTTGTTTCAGTACCCTTACCATGAGTTAACGTGACCGTACTCACTAGCGACAGTAAATGATTTGTATGGAGAGTATACTGCGCCCGCGAGCGGTTACTTTGTAGAACTACAATCCTCCATACAAATCCTTTACGCAGTCACTAGCGAGTCCTGTCACAGTAAACTCATAGTAAGGGCACATTACTGCCTGCGATTTGACAAGGGGGGCCGTTTGGCCCAATATAGTATCAAACTTGTCTAATAAAAACGTTGCGGACCTCACGACGCAGTCCATGCGCCCAATGCGCCCGCGCGCGTCACCCCCCTCCAAAATTACTCCTGTGGCGCGGAGATAATCCAGTTAGCCGGTTATACTCCCACACAAAGTTCGACTACTGGTAGTGAGGGCTAACCAGCCCTAACACAGTTCAAGTCATGTCAGGCTGGTTTGAGGGATTTAATTCCGTATCACACTGATTCATCACTTTTTTTCTCACGTGAAATGAGAGGTGATGACACAAACCCAACGCCTCAATTCTTGCGTCTCATGCGCTTTTCTTTTGTCATATTTTATTATAGGATGGTGTTCGGGACATAAAAGTTTAATATACGGCGTTTGATGATCGGGAGTTCTCCTTACGCGGAATGAACCTTCTGAACCCTAAGGACATTTTAGCATGAACTTATTTGAACTCCGCTCATAAAGCTCGTTTGTTGTTCTGAATCCTATCGTGTGGGATATCTAACGACACCACATGATAGAACAAACGTCAAAATCCTATACAAATAATTGATTACGTTTTAACTCCCTCCTGAAATAGAAATCAAGATGGCTCTCCTTAAAATGTTTTTAGGATTTAGATGAACAGCAGAGAACTCAAATGCCGTATATAAGCGAACACCTTATGTTTCTCTTCCTAAATATTGTTATGGCGATAGTGTTCGTAGGTATAGTCCTATAGGGTCCATAGGGGAGAATACTGGAACGAGTTACAGTTTACAGTCCGACAACAGTGTTGAAATTAAAAAGTGGCAATACTGTAATGTCATCCCGTTTTCTTAGATTGATTAGAAAGGGATGCCACTACAGTATTGCCACTTTTTAATTTCTACACTTTCTTGTCGGACTGTAACTCGTTCCAGAATACTCCCCCTCGCTATGACGGACGTTTGTTGTTTAGCCCAACAACGTATGAAACTTTTTGCCGCGTGTGCCGCTCGATGGGGATGTGCGCCGGATTGTGTCGCGACAGTTGCTGTGAAGAACGCTAATCGCGGCTTTATTTTAGACTAGCTTTTGCCCGCGGCTGCGCTTGCGTTGATCGGATACAGTATACTACGGGGTCGATGCTTTTTTTACAGGGTAAGAATTGGCCTATGTGTTAGGGTAAATGCTATCTTTGTCCCAATTTTCGTGCAAATTCGTTCAAGCGTTTCTGTGTGAGGAAGTAACAAATATACACATACTCACACACGTACACACAAACGGGATCTATTTTCGATGCATGTTTTTTGACTAGTTTTTTTTTTTTTCAATTTAAGTTGACGGAAAGTAAGACAGAGTTCAAAAAGATACTGAGAGAAGAAAGACACTGAGAAAAAATCTAGGATTAGGACTAACGTTAAAGGCCGAATCTTCAGCAGTCTTACGGCGTTCTTTTCTTTTCTCATTTTTATCTCAACAAATGTTGGGTCGTAAATAATGCTTAAAGCGATGATACAGTGTTGATTTTATTATGAATCTGAAAGTCACCAGGAAGATTATTCTAGTTTGATTACAGTTATAGTGTCTTGTTCTTCCATGGTGGTAATAACATGGTAATAATAATGAGACCAGAATGACGATAAAACCGCGCGGTATAAACACTCGAAGATTCGCTATAAAGGATTCGATTTGTCTACAAAGTGCTGTCAGTAAAAGTGTGTGTTGTGTGACAAATACCTACGTACCAATATTGCACAATGAGATCCGTATCAATTTGTGACCTGTATCTATGTTTTTTACCTTGATATTCCTATTCTGACCAGAATAGTCAAATGTTTCTAGAAATTTACTCTTTGTTGGATTATTTATTATTTATCAACATTTTGGCTGTTTTTTTGTGACCGCAACTTCGTAAAGTTCACCGCGCGCCCATAGAAATTGCTTGCATCGCGCTTTTAAGAATTTTATAGTAAGTAGGTAGTATAGATAAATATATATCTATTTATACAGTGTATAGGGCAAAATAGTGTAACTCTAAAAGTTGATTCACCCAATAACCAGCCTAAGCAACGACATCAATTGATCTGAACCGCGCAGGCAGTAAATGACGGCACTATAAAGACGATGCCACAGCTATCGCCCGATCTGTTCAATGGAGGTTATTTACATACCAATAAGGCGATAGCACGTCTCCATCGCGCTTATCTCCCTTATTGCCAGCGTGTGCGGGCTTATGGTCGGAAAGAAATCAACCGAAGCCCCACGCCATCTATACCGAAACGACAAAACATGTTTAAGTTTCAAAGACGCTTACTACATTTTTCGTTTCAACCGCAGTGTGTGGATAAACGGTTTTTTAAACAACCTCCGCTGATTTATTTTGGAATTCGAATGCGGACACGTTGCAGGGAAACCGTCAATTGTTTTCGTCAGTCAATTGTTTTTCAATGTTACTGTGTTGCCTTGAAAGGTATCGCTGAAATTGAATTTAATTTATTTCTATTCTTATATTCGTATATATCATTGAAAAACGTGATTATAAACATTTTACTCAATATCTGCCTATTTATTTAAAATAGGTGAGTTACTGGGACTCGATAGTCTTATTGATCAGTTTTATAAAAAAATATGGCTTTGATTAAAACAAAACTTAATTCATTCCTTTTTGTTACGATAGAGATAGTTACCCATCGTCATTTTGATTTTATTAAGCATTTAACTATGTACATGTTTTTATAAAATGACTAATATGGTAAAGTATCTTAATTATTTTACACTTAGCACTATAGGTACAGGTACCTACTTAACATCATATTATATTATTAGAAAATGCAGGAAATAAAAGAACCTGACACAATTTATTACAAATTTATTACAAATTTATTTGTAGTTGGTAATCTAACCGCGAACTACATAGTGTCGATTTATGGGGACTACAGTTTCCAACGCCAATGGCAAAGTGTCTCAAGCAAGTTTAACTTTTCGTCAGAGCAATATTCATTCCTTTCATAGTTTGTACGAAATCCACGACGCGCGAGTTAGTTTCGCACTTGACCGGCTTTTTTGACAATATTGATTCGACCCGCTATCAAAATTCCTCTTTCATATATTTTTATAACGCACTTTAATGTAAACGTAACTTATATTAATACGTATATAGGTACTTATTTCTTATTGTTGTAACTAGGTACAAGTTTTATAATACGATGGGTTTATATCTAGGTATACATAAAACGTCATACAGCCATTTCTTATAAATTATTAATACCAATATTGGTCCAGTGTTCCCCAGACACAGTAGCATTAAGCTATGTCCCAATGTGAGCAACATAGGGGAGTGTGTGTGGCAAGTTATCAATTGTTTTGCTTACAGATACTACAGTATCATATAGGCACTCATATAAATAAATTGTACATGTAGGTATTGTAAACGCGAGTGTGCTTTTTTGCAGATTTCTTACAACATATTGTGAAATTCAGATTTAGTTACTATCATTTTCTTTTGGCGGCACGTTAAGTATTGGGTAAAATTAGGATTCACAATTAAACCTTACTACTGTACTTGCTTCATGCTAGAGGAATGAGGTTATACAAATATAGGTAGTACATGACAGTTGTGCAACTACATACGACTTGTGTGCTCGACATACTAATGCCTAATAGTCGACACCAAGCTGTCGTCTCTACTGCTAATGACATAACATTAAAAATGGCAACTATTGGGACAGTGTCAAGCACAAGGACGTTTACTTCATGTTAAGAGTAAGACAGCGATGTGAAAAGCGACAAGTGATGCCGCAGCAAGCTGCTCGCTCAGCTGAGCCTGCTGGAATGGGG
This sequence comes from Apotomis capreana, assembly GCA_947623375.1. Lineage (NCBI taxonomy): Eukaryota > Metazoa > Arthropoda > Insecta > Lepidoptera > Tortricidae > Apotomis > Apotomis capreana. The sequence continues at coordinate 8,341,664 of OX392514.1, forward strand.
ACAGAGCACAAAGATTAGTCACGCAGTCGGCAAATTGATAATTCCCTCGACAAGGGGTGAGCCAAATATTAAAATCAAAATTTATGAGGTGCGACACTGGCGACCGTGGCGAACCGATTTGTATGGAAATTTGTATGGAAATCTGACGTCTCACTCGAACGGGTGCCACCGGAGGTGCCATTTGATGGCATAATTTGGGACAACGGATGTAAAACGGACGATTTATGTTTGTTTGCTGTATGGCTTTTATGGGATTGTTGTTGTTTGAATACATGAGGTTATGACTTTGTTAGGTGGTTGTGGGGTGATCGGTAGAATATTTTGTCGCTTATATGTATGTATTAAATATTTTATGTTATTTAATGAGGTGAGGCTTATTGTAATTCATAGACAATATAAAACAAGCAAAACTTTTTGCCACCGATGTCCGAGCTCGTCACTTGAGGATTGGGTCAGTAGGTAAGTGGGCTTAGTAAATATTATGTATATTACCTACTTACAATGTTGTAGCAGCATTCATCTATTTCAACCTATTTTATATAGTTGTATTACCTATATCTATCTAGGAATATATCTATGTAAGTGGCAGTGAGAGGAGCACATTGCTTGTAGAACCGATGGCCGTTGTGGCAGAAAGGTTCTTGAGTGGCGACCGCGGACCGGAAGACGCAGCATGGAAGCCCCCCCAACAAGGTGGACCGACGACCTGGTCAGGATAGTAGGCAGAAATTGGACGAGGGCGGCGCAAGACCCATCGTTGTGGAGAACTTTGGGGAGGCCTTTGTCGAGCAGTGGACGTCTATCGGCTGATATTTATTTATTTATTTAATGAATCACATAAATTGTAACATGACAGTTTATACACCAAAGCGTTACACGGATTCTTAAGTTTAATACCTAACTAACTTACAACTACAAGATAATTATCTTGATAATATGATGATTATGATATCTATCTAAATTAGCGACACCACTTTACAACAGCATACAAAATTATTTTCCTATTGTTGAGATGCAAGTGTGTGTTTTTTTATGCGCGGAGTTGACAACGCTAAATATTTCAAAGTACCTACTATTAAACCTATTTCAGTAAAATAAAAATGTTTTTTTTTTAATGGCACACAAATTTTTGAGAATGTTTGAAAAACCTAAAACCTGAAGGAAGCATCACCTTACAAATTGATTAAATTAACATACATTTTCACATTTTGAATTTTTTACCTTTAAGTCGATTTCATCGAAAATAAAGCCCAATTAAAATTAAAAATAAACGCCGTGAAGTCTACTTTAAGCATAAAAAACACAAAAACATCTACCAGCACAAAAACATCTACCAGTAAAATGTGTTTATTCCGAAACCTAAGAAAATACACAATAAAGTCAAAGTTCTCGACTTACTGCAAACTTTTTACGCAAATCGGCAGTCTGAGCTCGCCTCCGGTTATTTAACTTCGCTGAGCTTTTAAAGCTGGAAGCCCCAAATAAATCCTCGATATAGGGACGAGAAATGAACACTGATAGTTGCCGGGTTAGATTGCGGCTGCCGGTTTTATTTTATTTCCGTTTCCGCAGTCACTCGCTCCAAAATCCGCTCCGAATCCGCGCATACACGCTTTTCACCTTTACTCGAGTCACTGTATTGTGCATCTGTACAAAGTTTAGAAATGCATTTAAAGCCAAGAGTCTGAAATTGTATTTAAAATCACTTTTCTATGGAGAGAGGTCATCATCATCATTATAAGCCCTTCAGTCTATTACAGACGATTTGTGGTCTTCAGTCTGCGAAGCACTGTCTTTGGTAGCTGAAAAGACCGATACGCGATCGGAATATCCGATCGCAAACCTGACCAGAGACACTGGCCGATTGTTGATGTGAGAGGGTCCCCTTGATGTCGAGAGAGGTCATGATTTCAGAAAAAAAATTGACTATGTTGTATAGTTGCGTCGCGTGGGGCCAGCCATATAGCGACATCTAATGCTAGAATTTTGGTTTGTGTGCTCATCACGCCAAAACAGCTGAACGGATTATAATAAATCCCCGATACAGGGACGAGAAATGAATACTGATAGTTGCCGGGTTAGATTGCGGCCGCCGGTTTTATTTTACTTCTGATTCCGCAGTCACTCGCTTCAAAATCCGCTCTAAATCCGCGCAATACACGCTTTTCACCTTTACTCAACTCACTAATCTCACTATGTATACTGCTATAAAACGATAAAATTGTATTGAAAACTCATTTTGTATGAGAAGTCGTAATTAATAATAATAATAATAATAATAAGTTTATTTCATTTAAAAACATGTTTACAGTATAGTGTGGTTGAGTCCTCCTAGTAGGTGAGTATACACCTGTGTCAGCGTGTATGTGTGTAATTGCAGGAAAAATCTTAAGGGTGCTCCGTCACCGCCAGTATTTCGCTTGTAATGGTACGAAATGCGCATTTGCTTTTTGTAACATTACATGCAGTAATGTAGCGCCGCGCTCGCGGTAATGTAGTGCCCTTACTGTACGATGCACGTTTTCTTTTGTTTTGTATGGATATTACTAAAACAGTCCGATAAGAAAGTTTTTTACGGCTCGGCCTCACCACGCTAAGATGGCTTTACCGAACTACGACAAAGTCAAAACGAAAGAGTTATAAGTTTATGGTAGACACCTACTGTATATACCTTAGTCAAACAAATTGTACAAAATATCACGTCTAGCCGTCTAGCGATAGCGTCAACGATTTATTTAATTCATACCAATCATTACCGTCAGGTATAGTGATTACCAGATCACTTCCCACAGCAAACGCGTGCGCACCAAGTCCTCGTGGGAAGGTATTAAATATCTCGAGCCACTGCACACCGCTCAATGAACCCTCAGATCCAGTCCGATAGCAGCATCACGCCAGCTTGCCCTGACCCTCTTCCCCTCGTCTAAACCAAACAAAACATATCAACATGTATTAGTTTCACGAGCTCTTTATTCACTGGTTTGATTATATCATATTTGTAATACCAAAATGTCGTAAGTGGGCATATAGGTGGTTAATACATGCGACGTTGTTTTTTTAGCGTGCGGATATTAATAAAGCGATGCGCCCACTTATCAGCGCCATCTGTGAGCCGGCGGCACAATGACGGATCATCCCATAATGCGGACGGGAAAAAACAGAGCATTGTAAGCGTTTTTGTCTGTCCCAGCATGTTATTGTTGTGTTCTTTAATTTTATGGGGCTTTTTAAGCAAAATGATACGGTTTATCTCTCATCTGTGATCAGAGATTGTGAGTACCTGTACTCGGGACAGATTTGCCGAAAGATAGGTGTAGCTTCCGTTGAATAATGGTTTATTTTATGTAAATGGGCTCATATTTTACGATTTTAGCTCATATGTCAACGACAACGATGTCTAAATTTTAAGCAAAGTATGGAATACACGGCTACGAAATGCTACGCGACGTAGCGTAGCACTGTGGTAGAGTTCTTAACAGTCTACGTGAAACTCTTAACGTCTAATGAAATACATATGACACGGGTTTACTCACGTCGTAGAAGTGGAATATCGCTCAACATGTTTCGAATCGGTTCGCGATTCATCATCAGGAGAGCCGGACAGTCGCGGCTACGGCCAACCGAGCACTGCGTGCAAACGCCCTGTCTTCTACGACGTGAGTAAACCCGTTTCGTCTGTAAGTATATTTATCTCTGAAAGTCACGGTACATTTCCATGTACAGTCAGCCAAAAAAATTGTCTCCCGCTTTTGGACTTTATTTTACGAATATCAAGGTCCAAAAATGGTAGACCACTTTCTTCGCTTACTGTACAATAGTTAACGTAATGTTGAATTAAAGTAAAATTTAAATTGTTTTCTTTATATTTTTAATCTTATCCAATATTATAGTCCAGTAATTTAGGCAAAATATTTGATAATATTCCGAATTTCTAAGTTACGGTAAGATCGTGATACTCTAGCGCTACCATTTCCTGCCCATTAAAACCAATCTTATTCAATTTGTAGATTCTAAACCACGAAACGACAAAACTTTTGAGTAACATTACAAATTTAGTCAGGTTAACCTACGCACCAAGCAGTGGACTATCTGAACGAAAATCAAAATCAACTGCTACTCCTAAAAGTCCCCTATACCACACATACGCATAAAACACATACGTACGGCATGTTAAGAGCGCTCCTCGAACATTTATTAAAAGTTACAGGGGTAGGGCAGCCGCATGAACCCTAATTAAGCCTCTTTTTACAAAAAAGTGAGGGCGCGAGGCCCCCGGACTCTTAATGAGACCAGAGTCCGTCCACGGGACCCCTTCCGTATTTTGCTTTAAAAGATTATTAAAAAAATGAAGCAAGATTAAAAAGTGCTCTTTAACATCGTTACGTCACCCTAAACAGTGAGGAAGCGTGAAAAGTGAATAAGATTGTCGATGTCTGAGGAGAGTGAGATTATAACGAGTAGTTTTTTTATATCAATATTGCCTTGAACTCTTATTGAAACCAAAGCCATTGAACCTGTAGTTTGGTGTTTTCCACATGGTAAGTATAAAATGTTTATATAATAATATGTAGTTATTGATTTGTTTGACCGCTTTTCTAAGAAATATTTGCAAGGAGTTTGATCTTGCCAATGATTTCAATATATATCTATACTTTTATAAAATTCTAGATTTCTATTGAAAAACATTTATCTCTGGAAAGGGGTCATGATTTTAGGAAAAATCTTAATATCTTGATGCAGGATCGTCATTTGTTTCCTATCGGCGCGGGGCGCCAATTTTTATAATTTTCGTTGTCCTCGCATCGTGCCGAAACAGCTAGACAAATTTCAACCAATTTCATCCACTTCCATCCCAAGATGGTAATATGGTACCTTTTATCCATCTACGATAAAGAAAAAAATACGCGGACGAAGTTGCGGGCCTCCTAGTATATAAATATAAGTATATGGATCTTACTGACACATTGCTTTCCGAATTGCTATTACAGAAGCGCTCGGAGGGATTATTATACGTTCTTATGACTTTTTTACGCATTGATTAGTGATTAGTATGAGTTCATACAAATCTATCATGCGTTTAGCAGCGAATGAACTCACTAGTCACTAATCAAAGTGTCAACAGACCATAAGAAACGACGTCCATTGCACAAATAAGCTTTCAGCGAAACCGAAACAAACTCACCAAAACCACTGTCATTTCTTATCGCGCGTTATTAATTTGTCTTCAGTTTCTTGAAGCCCGGCGTTTTATAATCAATTAAGGTTCAAAAAGCTTATCAGTTTTATGGTTTTTAGACAAAAAACAAGGCGTCAGTGGGCAAAACAATGGCGAATTAGCGATGACGGTTAAAAATGACGCGTAGCCGGCCGTAGGCGCGCCGAGGCGGCGCCGAGTGTTATTAATTACGTTACGATTCCACCGACTTCGCACGGTTTTATTGGGATGCTGATGTTTTGTGTTTGGTTACTATTGGTTTGAAGATAATTTAGTCGTCTTTTAGAAAAAAAAACCAAAGTAGTTTTCAAGCGGAGGACTACCGTAAGAATGTGCTCGAACAAGAGCCCGAATAGTGTCCATCATCCAATACAGGAGACATTTCATCGTATTTCTTATATATATCATTGTAATAACATATGTAACAATTGAAGCATCTCTGTTTGGACCTATGGATGACTGGTAGAGAATGCCATTAGGCATTATGTTCGCCATTTGTACTGACTTTAGTTTTGTGCAATAAAGTTTAAAAATATGACTAAATAAATAGAAAAACTGGACGTTATTCTACCGATGACTAACGTAGAACGTAACTGAGCTAAAATATCGAATTTGGCTTTTCTACATTTTAACATTTGTATAACTCCACCTTTGTTCCCCAGAATTTTGACGATATCCTATGAATAAACTAGATAATTTTTGGTGACCATGAAGCCGCTTTATTGCACATCAAAAGAGTTCACAAACGAAACACAAACGCAATTATTTTTAATAACGGTAAACAACAGGGCTTTCACCGCTACAGAGCGATCTCTTCCTGACATCCTTTTGGTAGTGAAGTTGATCAAAAATAAACTACGCATTGAAATACTTAAGCTAGTAATAGTTACGAATTTTACGAGTAGGCCGGCAGTAGAAACGACGAGGCGGCGCCGAGTGTTATTAATTAAGTTACGATTCCACCGACTTCACACGATTTTATTGGGATGCTGATGGTCTGTTTATTTAATAGCGGTTCCTTGGCAATCAGTTTAGTTTAAAGGTACCGTTTTTGACGTGACAACGTCTTAAATTAGGTTGCGGCTCGGAGTCACTCATGAAAAAGTGTAACGCCCGCTCACGTCTGTTACGAGGGCCGGTTGTCCCGCTAAAACTCGAGAACGGCTGAACCGATTTGGCTAATTTTAGTATTGAAATATTCGTGGAAGTCAAGGGAAGGTTCAAACGGTGAGAAAATATTGAATAAATGAGTGGAAAATAATAAAAACGATAATTTTATATTCCCATACAAATACAAACTGTTCGTACTTACCTGTCAAACATATGATGTTTGTTCCGTCGGTTCGGTATTTTTAGAATAATTACATGTAGATCTAGACTAAATAAGGGTTTGGAATCGACAACATACATGCATTATAGTCTGATTATCGCATATTTAGATTTAAAACATGTAAAATAATGACACTATAATGACATTAATGACACATGTGATGGGTGCGTTCAGAAAGTAGCACTTAAAATGTTGTTAGGGAAATTGTGAATGGATATGATACAAATAAATATTCTACCGAGAAAAAGACGTTGTCACGTAAAATCTTCCTTCGCCCGTAAAACCGACTTTACAGGCAACCATTTTTTTCTTTACGTTTGACACATAAGCAATTGATTGCGAGCGATTTTTTGTCACTTTTGGTTATGAGATTTTTATTTTATTGACTCTGACATGAAGCCGTTTAAGATCATCATATCAAAATCATATTCCTGAACTGTCCATACATTGATTTTTGCTATTCGAGTTACTTCGTATTTAATGTTAAATAGAACAACATTTTCAGGACAATAATATCGCTGGTATATTAATAGCCGTAAAGTGATCGAAATTATGTAAATTTAAAATTATATTAAACATCTATTTACCAGAGAAGTCGCCCTACCTCAATAAGCGTTGTCGTGTCGCGGGCCGCCTCACCTGAACAAACTGACTCCTAGCATGACGCGTGCCCATTATTTAACGACACGATATCCGTAACCTTATTGTAACTTCACTTACACTCTAACCTAACTAAGGATGGGCAACACCCTTGCGGATCTGTATCCTTGCCATGAGTTTACAGCGACAGTACCTACTCGCTAGCGAGTCCGTAAACGATTTGTATGGAGAAATGTAGTTCTTCAAAGTAATCGCTCGGGGCGCTGAGTATTCTCCGTACAAATCGTTTGTTACGCTGTCGCTAGCGACTACGGTTAAGGGTACTGGAGTTGCAAGTGTACCTAGGCTACGGTAACCGCTTACCATCAAGCGGGCTGGATGCGCTTGTTTGTCACGTCCGTGGTATAATAACACTTTGTTCTTTTAGATTCTTCGATCTGTACGGTCAGCATTAAAAGTACAATTTTACTAATTACGTCTAATTGCATACTCAAATTGTTAGCTAATTTGATGGTGACTGTACACGCATCATACATCGATACAATGGGAGTAATCTCATTGATTCAACCTTAAATCTAAACTCATAAAGGTAATTGGCGTAAAATAGGACTAAGACTGAGCCTGATCAACACTTGCCCCAATAAGAGTATAGGGTAAATAACTATTTCTTGAAATTGATATTAAGCCGACTCAAGCCATCGTGTATCGGTGGTTATGCTTATACTTCTGGAAGCTCTTGTATTGTAAGGCTCTTCGGAATTCGCTTTCTCAGTGGCGGCGCTAGGCAAAATGTGAGCGTCGATGACATCGCGACTTTCGAAGCCCCTGTTATTTTCAGTTGCAAAATTTAGCCGCGTTATTTATCTTTTCTTTTTTTATATTGGCACCTCATAGTAGCAAAACTTCGCCTGATAGTAAGCAAAAAGGGGAACCCATAAGTTAAAATGCTCGAAGCCATCTGCGGTCGTAGTGCCGCTATACTGAGTTTTCTAATACGAGTAACTTAACTAAACCGTGCAATGGAAACTCGTCCCAAGGCGGGCAGCGGGTGGGCGCAGTTCCGGTCAAGTCGCGGGCGGCGCTCGGTTTCCGCTCGCCCAATTTGGCCACATTCAGCCCGGAGGGGGCAAGACGGTCCGTAATCTTACCCCACCTTACCCTCCCAAGCGTGTAGGTATGCGGAGTGTTTACCGAGTTTTTATTGTCGGCTTTAAGTAGCTTTCTTTGAAGGGGTAAAGTGGTTTGTTATGATTTACTTTTTGTGTACAAAATCAGCTTTATGTGTTTTGTTTGTGACTGAGTGTTAGGACAAATTTTAAGTACAATTTGTAAAGCATATTTAGGAATAAAGTATTACTCTGTCTTATTTCTTCTGACGATAGTGATCACTTAGTGTTTTACTCCCGTAGTGCAGAAGAAAACACTACAGAATAGTCTTCTTTAATTTTTTTTGCAATATCAGCCTAAAAATTACATTTTATTGTTAGTATATAATGTAAAATGCAACGCAATGGGGAATGGGATAAAAATATCTGAAGTGCTTTAAAAGTGCTTGAAATTTTTACTGATGGTAAGAATAAGCTTTCCTAGCACCAAAAAAAAGTTTCAGATTTTTTTTGTCGTGGGGAGTGGCGCTGCTACTGATTAAAGCATGTGCGCCACTGAGACTGGCTGCACAAAAGGCGGAACCTCGCATTATGATGCGCGCTCGTGCGTAGGTTATTTGCGTACCTCGAGGTCCGTAGTGAGCAGTGGCGCTGCGTCCATAAAGCCAGATTCCCACTGGCTTGCCGACTTCAAGAAGATTGAGAACCATTCTTCCTTGAGTTTTCGTTTGATGCTACACCATTGCCAGTAGTTTCGGTCGTAAGATCCATGGGTCGTATGGTGCTCGCTGCAAACAATAGCTTTCTCCTATGAATAAATTTTCCTCTTCTAGTAAATAAGCATGACGAACAATTTTCTTATAATAATAACATTAGACTAGGCCTAGAGGGCTAATTACAAGATGAGCTGGATTACCGCCGGCAATTAGAGGGATTCGGGGCAGACCCTTCGGAGGGATGCTCATTACTGGCCGGTCTATTACTGGTTGCTTTCGGCTTTGCCCGTAGTATAGGTTAAAAATAAAATGAACTTTTGCTTTTTATGCCACTTTGGCAAATTGTTCCTTATCTCGTTAGCGTGGTTATAAGGTCGTCTAAAGATCAATTAGTAAAATGAAAATGAAGATAAAATAACTAAAACTTGACTTTCTATGTATATATTTTTTTATGTGTTTGGGACTTGGTTGTAATGTCAAAAGGCCTAGATGGATTTTGATAAATTTAGTAGAGAGGTAGCAGGGCACGCAAGGATTTTTTAGCCGATTACTTTACTGAAAAATATGTTACGTTTTTTCCTTGGCCACCATATTTGTTATATTTTCTTCGGTTTCCGCGACCATATTTGTTGTTGTTATACACATGAGCCTCAAGAAAACCACAAAATGTGTGTAAATATTGTAAGGTGAATCGGCCAACTACATTTTCGAACTACCCCGCGCTGTTTTTAATAAGCACGCGACCTGGGTAGCTCTTTTTCTGATCGGCGATGGTGACGGACAGACGTGCCAGGAATATTTTCGTCGAAAGGTCACGTGAGCCATTTCCGTTTATCAAAAAGTTATAGTGTGATTGAGAGGCGTGCAATCGTTATTTCTTAATAAGTTTTGTTAATTATTTTGACAACTTTTAATCGTTTAGTTCCAGTTTTGAATCATTGTGTGAGTAAATAAAACTGCTAAGAACATTAAACGGTTTTCCTGTTAGAAACTTGTCTTATTTCAATTAGTATTCCAATATCAGAACTGGGATGAAGAACGGCAAGTTTTCGAAATAGGAACACCGTTACTGTTTTGTTGTAAATAGCGAAAAGATTGCATACTTGTTTGTTACGTGTAGATTTTATTCTTGTGTTTTTTTTTCGTGGGTGTTAGTAAAATGATGCGAAATGGATCACAAGGTCATGTGCGACAACATACTCGAGGTAGGTCACGAGTTCGAACACCGCGTAATTCTCGGAATAGGCGCGTTTTGCGGAGTAGGTCGCGCGATCGTGATGGTGGTGAACCACGACATAGCTCGAGTGATGAACGACGTGATCCACGAGATGGCTCGCGCGTCCGGGATGGGTACGATCTGTCTGGCACGCCACCGCTACCGGTAGAACGGCGCTCGCGGAGTAGGACTAGATATCGATCGCGTAGTAGGGTTAGACGTCACTCCCGTAGTCAAACGAGACGACATACGCGAAGCAGGGTTAGGCGTAGTCATTCGCATACCGTGTCACGTATTCGAAGCAGCACTCGGGACAGGTCACGACGTCATTCACGTAATATTTCGCGTTATAGAGAGCGTCCAGCTCGCGTAGAAGTCGAGTCTACCTCTAGATTATCGAGACCTGCCTCTCCCAGTAGACTGCCACAACAGCACTCCTTAGTGTCCGATGCGCATTGTTCTGAGGCGTCTACTCTCGCGAATGCTTTAATGCAAGCTGTTAAAACTATGCAACCCGTAAAGTCACAACACTATTACGTGTCAAACTTTGACCCCTCAATACATAACATTGAAGTATGGTGCGAAGAAGTGGACCGCGCCAGAAATGCTAATAACTGGAACGACCACGAGTGCTTATCGCGCGTGGCTTCTTGCTTAAAAGGAGACGCTAAAGTTTGGTTAGGCGAGTGGGTTACTAACGATAGAACGTGGTCAAATTTTAAACGAGAGTTTAAATCTCTCTGTCCTAGCAAACTATGCGAATATTTTATTTGACGCTATGAACGTTACCTCTGATAAATATTCTACTTTTGCGGAATATGCGCGTCGTACTTTATTGCGTTTGCGGATTTTCCAAGGTTTGAGTGATGAATTGAGGACTCTTATTATTATTCGCGGCATAGATAATCCTCAAGTACGCGCAGCCGCTGCTAACGCGGACTTAACTCCTGACACCATAGTTTCATTTCTATCGATTTATACGAAGTCTAGTTTACCAAAACGAGATGATCCTGATAGCACAAATAGACAAATACAAACCAAAACGAATAGTCGTATAGGTCTTAAATGTTTCGCTTGTAACCAACGAGGCCATATTAGTCGCGATTGTAAAACTCAAAAGGCTAATGTGACTTCCAACACGCAACCTGGCTCAAATATCTCATGTACATTCTGCAAGAAACAGGGACACACCCAGGACAAATGTTTTGCTAAGGCACGATCAGAAACACTTACGTACAACGTAACGTAAATCTTTGTACTCAACGGTCCAATGCCTTTCAAAACAATGATATAACTTCCGCAGTTATAAATGGAATACAGGTGGACGTACTTATTGATAGCGGGGCCCTTGATGTGTCTCTCATTTCTTCGGATGTTCTTGAACATACATCTTCTCAACCTAAACCGAAACGCTGCGTGTTGAAAGGCATAAGTGACAAAGAAATAGTTGCTACATCTTACGTCACGCTCACAGTTGAATTTAGTGAAATTTCCATTGAGGTAGATTTGGTAGTGGTTCCATCACATTTCATTGTCAGGTTAGACCGAGTCCACGAAAGGTAGAAGCGTTGGCCAACACCACACCTCCTGAAAATGTAAAGCAGATACGCTGTGGATGCTATAGTTGGTGCTAAATATGACAAAACAGAAGACAACACAAGTCTTCATTCAATCTCCTCATAGGTACAGAAGCTACTACCCCTGCTATCCGCGCATTAGTTCGAGATGTAGCTATTGAAAGTTCGTCGCCTAATCGAGAAACCTTACGAGAAATCACCAGGAGTAGAGCTCGCCGACTTTTAAAGGCTAATCAAACTAAGCAAGACGAGCGTGTCAACCGGCGACGGCAATTACCTCGACAGTTCAACATTAATGACCTTGTGTTTGTCATCAAGTTTTCACAGTCAACAGCTAAGCTTGATTCCGGCATGCGTGGTCTTTACAAAGTTGTAGAACTACGCCTTGGTGGACGCTACGTTCTTCGTTTGCTTAGCGGCGGCTATGGCAAGACGACGCAGGCTGCGGCTCAACATATGGTGCCGTGGCGGGGCGAGTGGTGCCCAGATACGTGTGCTGCATTCTTCGAAAGTAAGTAATGCTATATCTCTAATTTTATGTCTGTTCGTCAGACGGCTCACACGTATGATTACGGTCTGCGTGTTGAGCAGCTCACACGTATGAATACGGTCTGCGTGGTGAGCAGGCTCGCAAGCACACATGTTGCCTGCGCGCTAAGTAAGCTGACACGTATGAATACGGTCTGCGTGTCTAGGGTCTTGACGTATGAATACGGTCTGCGTCATGCATGTTAATGATTCAAAGTAAAGTCTGAATATTCCAGTGCGACGGGACAATCGCTTCGTACGAGAAACGGTCCAAGCTTTGAAGAACAAAATAAAGACTGGGTTTGGTGTTTTATTAAGAGACGTCTCTGTTTAACTTAGAACGATGAATGGATGTGATGTCTATGTAATACTTGATGCATAAAAGTTGACGCGTAAATTACTTGAATGACGATTGAAAGAGAGATATGATAGGCTGAGTGCCGTTACTTAAGCCCATTGAACCGTTTCTAATTCAGTGTTGGTTTCAGATGAAAACTCCGAAGATGACGACACAACACCGTCAGCTTCAACTTCAACAGCCGGTCAACCTGTGCCAGTATTAAACACTGATGTTGAAGTTGAAGAAACAGTGCCAGACGACGCTGGTCCCAGCAGCACCACTCGAAGAGCCAGTATCGAGGACGACACGGTGTCAGGAGAGGCCGTGTAAGGTGAATCGGCCAACTACATTTTCGAACTACCCCGCGCTGTTTTTAATAAGCACGCGACCTGGGTAGCTCTTTTTCTGATCGGCGATGGTGACGGACAGACGTGCCAGGAATATTTTCGTCGAAAGGTCACGTGAGCCATTTCCGTTTATCAAAAAGTTATAGTGTGATTGAGAGGCGTGCAATCGTTATTTCGTAATAAGTTTTGTTAATTATTTTGACAACTTTTAATCGTTTAGTTCCAGTTTTGAATCATTGTGTGAGTAAATAAAACTGCTAAGAACATTAAACGGTTTTCCTGTTAGAAACTTGTCTTATTTCAATTAGTATTCCAATAATATTATAAATAGCTGCTAAACAAAGGCAAAAAAACATTATTTGTGAGAATCAAATTTATTTCGAATAACAATTAAGCTGTGCTTCTCTTCGGGTTCGATTTGTTGGGTCAACTCATAAAGAAATGTTTGTGCCTACATACATTCACAATTTCACATGTTTAATATTATTGATAGATACTGTCGGTCTCGTATCGGGCTATCCAGCCATCTTCAGCATCGTAAATGCCGCACTTTATTAGACGCTGCTTAACTCATCTGTTAAACTTAGATGCAAAAGGCCAATGATGATGATTGATACTCTTTATGATCTGCGAGTAAGAAGCTTAATAGTCGCATGCATATTTGCCATATTAAGACACCAATAGATTCAAATAAATGCAACTGTTTGAACGCTATAAATGGATTTAGGCTGAGTAAGGGCTAGCTGCACTCGGCAATAAGTCAGCTGCGCCTCGGTGCAGTCAAGGCGGAGGCTAGGCATAAAGCACAGTGCAATAAAGAGAATGGATGCCGCCATCGGCAGCCAACCGGCCGGCAGGATTACCGGAATCGCCACTATTTATCGTTCAAGCCTTACACCCAGGTGCCATCAATCTATTTAATGATCGGGTCAGCGCACAGTCTTGGTCCTTTTGGGCGACGGTGCGACGAGGCAAGGCGTGGAGGGAGATGGACGTTTGATGAGGCGCTTTTACGTCCATCCACGCTAAAAGGGTTTGTGCAATGGCAGCTAACTCGTGTTAATTTTCGTTTCAAAAATGATTTATTCCATTGCGGCGTTTGTTCTTTTAACCCTTTATTTGGCAAAGACATAAAAAGTGTAAATTTTCTATTTTTTTATTTTTTTTGGTCTTTTAGGTATAAAATGTGATTAGAAAAAATAGTTAAAAAAATCTAGCTTTTCCAGTTTTCCTGAAAACGAATGTATACCACAGTATACAATGCCAATAGAATGAAGTATTACAATCATATACTAATGTATACTGTGATATACAATGTCAAATATGCAACAAAAGGTAATTTTACATAAAAAAAACAATTTATTTAGAAACTATTATTTTATTTTGTGCGAAAGCTCAGGAAATATTTTCCCTGTCACAAAACAAAAGTTTACATTGCATTTCAGGCAATATACCGTTGTCAACTTCTGGCATATCAACTATGCCCGTTATAATTTGTATGGCAATAAAATCCACAAGTTCATGGTCGGTTAATTGAATCGATTTTCCAGTTTTTTGAACTGAGTAAATGTTAGTCTGTTCTGTTATGAAGGATATTATATCAGGAGAAAATAATTTGTTATAATAATCAAGGGATGAACCGTCAGGTATGTCTTCGTAATCGCCGTCATCTTGGTGTTCTAGTATAGCTGCATGTTGAAATACTGCTTTTTGCGTTTTAAACCTTTTTCATTTTTTTTAGCCCGCTTCGCCTCAGGAGCGATTCATTTTTTAGCCGGAGTTTTTCTTGTGGTTGATGGTGTGGCTCGAGGTTTAGCATTGGTTACAGATGGAGGGGACGGTAATGAAGACATTAATGGCATTTTTAAAAAGTCTGGTTCCTGTGACGATAAACGGCAATTTTTAGAGAATTGTTGGGGTCAAAGGAACATTTTTTTCGGCACCAGAAGGTCCATTTTTGTGTGTTAACTCTTTCTGTGACGTCTTCATCAGAGCTACATAGTAAACTTAAGCGTTCAAGCAAAAAATCCAAGGCTGGCGTTGAAGACGATCATTTAGGGGAAGAAAGCTCCCTAAAGACTTGAACCTCTTTTTCATCATCGCATTCGGTATGAGGGCCAATATTTCGCAGATCTATTCTGTACCACATGCTGTTAAGACGCAAAGAAGGAAAAAAAAAACTAAAACACCCCAAAGCCAAGCTACATTCATATTTGGCAAAGTATATCCCGGTATACATACAAATTAAGTCCGTTCTTGGCAAAGTATATCACGGTATACATACAAGTTTAGTTGCCTTAGTGCCCGTTCTTGGCAATGTATACTGTGAGATACAAACAACTTTAGGCGATTGCAGTTAGTGGCAATTAGTGCAAATCGAAATTAAAATGTGACACAATCCAAAGGCAAACATTTACAATTATACCTAAACCGCATTCCGTCCCAAAACATTGCTATAAATATTTTAAAAAGTAATAAATACTTTGCGAAGCGTTTGTGCTCTCCGCAGGTCCACCAATTTGACCTTCGACTGACGGCTAAAAATTTTACCAGTACTCAGAACTATTTTTGCCTAAATTAGGACAAATTGTGTGACCAGATTAAATATTAAATTTTCACTTAGAAGTTTCAGAAGACTGTGTAGATTTTTTTTAACGAATGTATCTCACAGTATACGACGTCAAATAAAGGGTTAAGATGTTAATACTTTCTACTAGCGCACGTAATGTGCCCGCGTCCAGGAGTTTTGTTGAGGATTTTTTCGGTTTTTATTACTTACTAAATCATTATTGTGTCGGTCAAGAGTGATTAAAGTATGTAGACGACCAAGTTCAGTCGGCTAAACGGCTGAAAACGTAACTCAATTTATCATTATTTGTATTAGAAATGTCAGTAAATAGGTATTTATTGGATTTTCCTTCATGTGGGTATATCTGAAATGAAAAAATTGCTTTAAGAAAAAAAGACACTGAAATCCGATGTATTTTTTCTCCAAGGAAATATTAATAAAATTACCTTGAAACATTTCAAAATACACGACTCTCGTATAACAAAAAATTTTGCGCATAACAAGGGCACTTTTACTTGTCTGAGTGTACCTGCATTTCGCAAGAGGAGACCACTGTTGAGAAGAAACGCTGAAAGAAACTCAAGATTCAGTAATTATTTCAGAAAAGATACTTAACTATTACTGTAATATAAACTTAACCTTATTTGTACCTATTTAAGAATTTAGGCGTATACCTACGTAGTCGTAGTAAAAGTGTGCCTATAAAATAATAATATTGTATTTTAACTAGTTAGACTGTTAGTTGGTTTTTATTGCTATAAAAAGTCATCCTAGTCAGACTTCAATCGCATTTGTGCAGTTAAAATACCATGACAGTAACGACGTATAAAACTCTTAACAACAAAATTACCTTTGCTTTGAATACGTTCACACATGTGTCTACGGTAGCCGCGGGCAAATCTTTTGTAACCAGTGAAGAGTGTCCTTTAGAAATGCCAGTTGACCACGTCATTCAAACGACAAAAGTCAATGGCACTAGACACAATGCGTCCCGTGCTCCTATTCCGGACCTTCCCTCCTTCCGGGATTGCCGTAACGAGAATGCTGTCCCACTCAAACCGACTAGGCAAACAAGGAACATGTATTATTAAGTAGCTTTGTTAATGAACATGCTTCAAAATGAAACGGAAACTAGAAATGCAATTTAGCTCTTTAAATAGGTTTTTCGATTTTTACTACGTTTATTACGAGCTACTTAACTCTTATTAGTTGAATTTGATTGATTAGTTATGTTTTACATTTGAAATTGTTCTTTACAAACAAGTAGCTTTGTTAACGAAAGCACATGCTTCACATCGGAAACTAAATGTAAGTTAGCTCGTTAAATAGGTTTTTCGATATTTATTGTGTTTGTTAGAGCAAACTATTAAATAGTTGATTTTGATTAGTTTTGTTTTACACAATTTGTTTCCAAAATACATATGTTAAGCCTTTAATTTAAGTTTGGCTCTAACCGTTGACTGTTAAATGTTGTCTTATGGCATTAAGTCCACAATTTTCATTCTAAATCCGCCCGAAAAAAGGTACCAAATTTCAGCTTTCTAGTACTAAATTGATCACGGAGCTAAGCCGCGGACGGACGGACAGACGGACATGGCGAAACTATAAGGGTTCCTAGTTGACTACGGAACCCTAAAAAAAACACGGTGTATAAATTATGTTTTTTTTTTCTACACACATATTCATCATCATTATTATTATAGATTTTCTTTCATGTAAATATGAAGTTCGTTGTCCTACTCTACCAGTAACTCCCGCGGAAGAAAGAGGAACTTTTTAAATTAATCTTTCAATCATAAATTGGGATATTTACGAAAATGTAAAAATGTGGTAATATTTCATTTAGTATCCTTTGTTTGATAATATCGAGAGAAATCCTGGTTAAGAAAGTGAAATGTTGTCAATTACTTACGATATTTGTATCTTACTTGATAAACAACACTTTCAATAATTTTAAATATTAATTTTGACAGCAGATCATGGGATCAAGCGGTTCTCCCCATAAGACTCGGTGGTCTGGGTGTTCGCTCCTCGTCTAGCGTGGCACTACCGGCGTTTCTTTCCTCTGCCTATAGCTCGTTATCTCTCGTCAGTGTAATTCTTAACTCCCCTCAGCTACCTGACGATGAGATGGCGAGTTTGGTGGAGGCCAGGGACGCTTGGTGTGCCTCGTGCCCTGGTGCGGACATCCCGATTACAAGAGCTGCCCAAAAGGCATGGGACAACCCTAGGCTTAAGGCAACCCACGCTTCCCTATTAGAAAATAGTCCGAACGATTTGGAGCGTGCTCGTGTCTTGGCCGTTTCCGCGAGCGAGTCTGGCCACTGGCTGCACGCCCTTCCCTCGCGTAATATCGGCACTGTTCTAGATCCCAATTGCTTAAGGATAGCAACTTGTTTAAGACTTGGAGCTAGAATATGTGTCGATCATACGTGCGCCTGTGGTAAGAGCGTAGATCAACTGGGACGTCATGGGCTTTCTTGCGCAAGAAGTGCCGGCCGCTTGTACCGCCATGGCACATTAAACGATCTGTTCCGCCGTTCACTTGCCACTGCCTCTGTGCCTGCCATCCTAGAACCCATTGGGATGGCGAGAGACGACGGCAAGCGTCCGGATGGAGCAACGTTGGTGCCATGGAAGCTTGGAAAGACCTTAGTGTGGGATGCGACATGCGTCGACACGTTTGCCGCATCGCACATCCAGGTAACTCGCACACAGGCTGGTGCGGCGGCTGACCAGGCCCAGATCCTGAAGGGCCGAAAATATTCATGCCTTTTAAAGGATCATGTGTTTGCGGCGCTGGCAGTAGAGACTTTAGGACCTTGGTCAGCCGACATGAAAAGCTTCTTGAAGGCCCTGTCGTCGCGGTTGGTCGACGCCACGGGGGATCCAAAAGCTGGCGCTTACCTCTCGCAAAGGATCAGCCTTGCAGTTCAGAGAGGTAACGCCGTCAGTGTAATGGGGACCATGCCACAGGCAGAGCTGCTGGAGGGGGTGTTCTTTTTATAATACTATTATTTTTAATTTAGCATTAGTAGTTTATTTAGTATTTATCAACTCTTTTACCACTTATCATTTGTATATTGTAAATATGTTTTTTTTTATTTGTTTATTTGAAAATAAACTGTTAAACCATCTTACTTGATTAACTTTATTGATAGAAAAGAATGCTTACAAAGTTGGCCTTTAGAGGCACTATATCTTAGTGAAGGGAGCTTTTCATTAAGAGAGTATGTGACAATTACCACGTATTCGAATATTTATTTATAAAGAAGGCAGGTATTTTGAAGCGCATTTTAAATCCGTTTGGCACAAATGAGCCATATCATTTTGCGAATAACGAGTGACTATGATTTTAAAAGTAGGTTATACCTACAAATAAATTGGATTTCCGAGTTCGCATCCATGTTCACTGTTTTATATATTTCTTTACTAAGTAATTGTATTTATTTGATTACGGCAATATGTTTTTTTTTTTAATTTTAATATTTTGCAAAAAAAAAACTGGCCAAGAGCATGTCGGGCCACGCTCAGTGTAGGGTTCCGTAGTTCCTTCACAATAGACGGGCATCGAGGTTTAAATTACGAGAATGATTTCAAGCTCTATAAAAAAGGTCGTAAACGCCAAAGTACCTAACTGTAGTTACTTATTATCTTCTGGAACTTATCGATTATACGCGCCAGATTGAGCGGAATGTTTTAATGCAGTCTGGAACTTAACTAATATGTGTACCTTTCGAAGTATTAGGACACCGCGCGGCACTTACGTCATTTTATTTTTTTTTATTTTCGGAGCGAATATTTACAAAACTGCTGACTTGATCAAAAAATAATGTTTGGAGACCCCTATTATTTTTAAAAGACCTATTCAACGACAACCCACACACTAGTGTTAAACAAAAAAAAAATCACCCCCACTTTAGGTGTTCGAGAGGTACCTACCCGAAAAAAGGTACCAAATTTCAGCTTTCTAGTACTAAATTGATCACGGAGCTAAGCCGCGGACGGACGGACAGACGGACATGGCGAAACTATAAGGGTTCATTGACTACGGAACCCTAAAAAAAACACGGTGTATAAATTATGTTTTTTTTTCTACACACAAATATTCATCATCATATTATCATAGATTTTCTTTCATGTAAATATGAAGTTCTTTGTCCTACTCTACCAGTAACTCCCGCGGAGGAGTGCATGAGGCAAGTGACCTCGCTAGAAATAAGTATATATCGTAATGTTATGAAATAACATCACTGATATTGCTGGTCCATGCCCCACCGCCGTCGCTGCATTGTTATGTAGGTCTTTACTGGTCTTTAATTATAATTATCTGAAGTTGTTATAGTAATTTAACAATATGGGTGTAGATAAATATATTTATTGCATTGTTTTAGGTTAAGGGGCACTCAGGTTTCCAGTATATGAACGTCGGACGACTATGCAAATGAGACGATTCAATCGTGATGAATAGTCATCTTCAAACATTTACAGTCCGTGAGCTTTCAGATTGCGATTCGGGTTTGAAAACTAAGAGGTAATCTGGAGCGAGACAGGTATAAAACGCGAATCGCATTCTGGACAGCTCATGCGCTATATAACTCAATATATCTCCTGTGACGCGGATATAATACCATTAGCGGGTTATACTCCCACACAAAGTCCGACTCACTGGTAGTGAGGGCTAAACAGCCCTGATTACGAGCAAGTAAGTGACGAAACGAATTATCTATTTGAGAATACCTATATTCGTTGAAATATTAATATCCACCTCAATGTATCCGAATAGGGCACCCGGGCCGCCGCATCTGCTGTGCTCGTGACCGAAGCAATGGCCGCCAGGATTTGACAGCTCTTAACTCTTCTTTGTTTATAGGTGTACCGCTAAGGCCTCTATTCAACCGATAACATGTGACGTTTTCAACCCAAAGGGTCCACTTTGTCGCTTACCATTATGACGATATTCGTTTGTTTCTTTATATTAATAAGCTCTCAACACGTCCTTATAAAAGGCGAAAAAGTGGTACATTTTGTTTGAAAAGGTCACATATGCCCTCTGTGGCTGTTATAGCAGCTTCGTATGTCAAAGACTATAGTTGAACCCTACGCGTGCCCGAGCTTAACAGCTGAATAGATTGTCATCAAATAGATCAAGATTTTTATAGTGATGAATGGGCCCAAGGTGTGTGGTGGATCTAATTTCAGTAGTAAACGTTTAAATACCTACGTATTGGAATGATGATAATGATGATGATATTGATGATATATTATTACTTTTTTTTTTTAATAAATAATAAATATCAGCCAACTCTATCTATTCCCAAATTAAGCTCAAGAAGGCTTGTGTTATGGGTACTAGACGACGATATACATACTTATATAGATAAATATATACTTAAATACATAGAACAACCATGACCGAAGCACAAATATTCGAGTTCATCACACAAATATTTGCCCTGGCTGGGATTCGAACCCGGGACCGCCGGCTCAGTAGGCAATGCTTACAAACTGTTTAGTCTAAATGGTGAGAAAAAAGTGCGTTGGTATTTTTTCCTGCCGTTTGTTTCTATTTACAATTACTCATTAATAAGTAACAGAATTAGCAGATAAGTTTACATTCTCAAAATTATTACAGGATCATTTGCACAATGGCTTATGCTGACAAGTGTCTCAGTATTATGGCAATATATAAATTGTATGATTGTATTGTATATTCTTAATAATTATATTCAAGATTCATTGCATCCTCATAAGAATAAAAATCACAAAATTTCTATTTAATCTTAAATATAAAAAAATTGGTGAACCTAAATAAAGTTCATGCATTCGAACTATTAAAAACACTTCGTTTTCTGTTGCTATAAAATGTGTATGTCTAAGAAACTGAAGTTTTCAAGACATTACCACTTCCGAAGCGTGCCTACCGGTTCCAAAAAAAATCGCATCGAGATATCTCTCCACTACCGTGGTGACAACTCCTTAATTAATGACCGCCGCACAAAAGCGAGTTTTTACTGCGACTGCGCCAGACATCAAGATCGTGCGTTATGGATGCCAGCTGTCAGCTACGGCGAACGATTTACTTCACTTTGCATTTTTAAGCATATCTGATTATTTGTGCCACCCCTGGACGACGCAGACATTTTTTAATCACACAGACTTCCCGGTTAATGGAAGACGAAATATTGTTTTTGACTTTAGCTAGGAGCATTTGTATTTCTCTATATATATTTATAGAAAATAAAGAGGTAATCTTCATCTTTGGTATAATCAAATAGGTTATCAAACGTGTGACATCGTGTCATATTTATTTTTAAAATATTGTTTCCGTCAATCAGCGTAATAAAAAACTTGCAACTGCGTTCATTCAATTTTAGAAATTAATGGAAAATGATTATTTATAACAAATAGGAGATGAAACTTTGTAAGTTAATCCTGTCGAGTTGTTCCTGAAGGTAGATATTTTCAGGAACTGCTTAACATATTGCCTTAACAAAACCCAAAACGTGAACTATCAACGCATTGGACCAGCAAAAAAACCTTTCAGGACTTCATAAAGACTTGTTACTCCATAACAAACACTCTACCGCATTTCAAAAATGGAAGAAAAAAACCCCGGCATGTGTCGATGGTACATCGACGAGCGCGGCATCGCGTATTAAAAAAAACCAAAACCGCCACCCGGAACAATCGAAGCGAACTTATAAAATATGTATCCGGGCTGGCTTTTCAAACTTGCCCTCGTACTATTTTGACCGCGATTGGGATTTTTCCATGGCGACAATAGAATAAAAATGATAGGTTCCCCCTGCGCAGATATCTATACAAACACGGGAAAATCGTGTAATACTTCGCGTGGAATGTTTTGATGCGAAAAGTTCGGCTCGTCTGATGAATTTTTGCTAGGTTTTAAAAGTTTTCGATACTGAACTTATTGTTTTAGAGGTGACCTAAACTTTCAGGGTTACCTGTGTACCATGTGTTTATTAAGATAATAGAAAATTTCTAAAAGATAATAATAATTTACCTAAGTCATAGGCAATTCTGTAAAAGTTAGTGTTCAGAAAAAATATGGAACAATCACTTAGAAACAAAAAATCTATTTTTAATATATTAGACTAGATGCCAAACTTCTTTGAAGAATGTTGATATTTTTAGCTATTTTTTTTCTTATCATATAAATTTCGTTTTGACGTTTGCGTTACTTACCAATCTTACTATCAGGTGAAACCAACTTCTTAAGGTTATAACCAGTCTTTGAATATAATAAATTGGATTTAAAACAATAATATTCACATCCAGTTGGGAGCTGTCACCGATTTTAATAAAATATATGGATAATTTTGGAAATCATAAATAAAGCGCCGCGCCGTAATCAATGTGGCTTTGTATTACCTAGCCATGTTAGATTAAAAAAAACAATTATTCCGTCAGCAATGCTTCGTTCTGTGTAAAGAGACTATATTTATACAATTCTGTAAAAGATATTTAATCTAGAAATGCGGAAATAACGTTTCCAATGCGCGTGTCGTATTTATGCGGAACAATATTTGAATAACAATATGAAAAGCGCAAATCCCACAGCGGTTATCTGGCCCGAATTAATGGAATTCTCATGCGTTCGCTGAACCGGATCGCATTTATCACTACGTTACTGAAACTGCCCAGTTAGAAACTGATAGATACACACATACTTTCTGGTGCTGGGCTATGCTCGCGGTATATCACTTACTCCTGTGACTTAAGATGGTATTCCCGACGACCGTGACCGCAACCTAGCTACCATACGTCCAGTAAGTCACCTAGTCGCCTGTGGATACGCGACTGATAGCATAATTATGGATCAACTCGACTAAGGGTGAAGCCAGACAAGCGTAATTTTATTTGAGTCGCGTAATTTCAGTTGCGCCATACTTAGTGTGACGTGATCATATGACATGATATGGTGCAACCGAAATTACGCGACTCCGAACTCAAAATATTTCGCCTTCACCCTAAGGCGATGCGACTGGCAACCACAGCTCTCTTTTGCACCATGACTGTATTTGCTGTTGTAAAACGGCCACGGCATGTAAGGCACGCACGACCATGCCTCCAAAGTAAACGGGCCGCGCGATCCAGGCAGCGTTTCATGTAGGTATCGTGTCTATAGACAGCTAACTGCTTGCAGTTCCTGGTTGACAAAATGCGGATCTTAATATTCTTAATGCTGCCTGTCACTGAAGCGGAGCGGAGAATGAATCAATCAGAAGTGCATTTAAATCTGAGGAATGTGATAATATCATCTCGGTTGAGCACCTCTAGCACCAACTGCACTACGCGTCATTATAAATCTGTCTTCTCAATCTGCTTCTGCTACCATCTTGGCTTTTGAGAGATCGGGTGGCGCTTTCACTCATTGCGAGTAGAGGCGCTGTAACGGTGCCGCAGGCTCACAACGAGCTTGTTGTTGATCATGACTTTGGGGTTGGTGGAGGTCACTTCTTCTTACAGCAGAGAGCAAGAGCGAGACTCAAGTGGCGGCATAGGGACATACTCCTTCTTGGCCCCGCGAGGTTTCCACGTTCAAAAAGTTGACATTCGAATCTTGGCAACCTTGATTCGTCGTGTGTTTTTTTAATACTACGACAGTGACCTACTAGCTTGCGGCCCGCTTGCCACACAGCTAATCTCTTGTGCTATCCGTAATTAAACATATATTATGTCTTTTGAAATACAATTCGTGAACGTTATTTTGTGTAGGTATAAATATATGGTTTACCTATTTAAAAGATCTTTTATCTCTCTTTAGCGATAAGACCGCCTGTTGTTTACCTCTATTGAATGTTACGTGTAATCTGAATTTGTTTGTATTTATTTCCTGTTGAGGTGTGCAATAAAGAATATTCTATTCTATTATATTCTATTAAAATTAAAAGTTTTGCAAAGTAACAATTTTTATTTTGTTTGGGCGATCGTTCGGATTTAAATGATTTCAACCCCAAATTACAGTGCAGTACCGTCTGAAAAAGCTTGAATAAAACTGTTGATCTCATTTCTGACAAAAATAAAATATTATAAAATGTCACCTAATTCCCCACTTTAAATGGGGTTTTAGGTGCCAATCCAAAAAAAAATTGATATCTAAAAAAGTGTTAAAATCCTAACACCTCGCGAACGTGCGAATTCATTAATGTTATTAAAAATGCACATCAACTCATACTGGCATATTTCGCAACAGTCAAAATCAAAGCCGATCCGTTTGCAGCTGCATACTCGCTGAATGCAAATGTTGGAGGGGTGGTTTGACCGCGTGGAACGTGAGGGCTTAAGCGTGTATGAGCTGGGAAGGTAGTTGCGTCGTTTTGGAGTTGTGGGAGGGCGTTGTGAACGCACAGTTGGCTGCATTGTATGCCTCCCACGGGCCCCGCACATCCCGCCAGAGTTTGTTTTTCGGAGCAAATAGCTATAGCCTTGATAATGGCCTCGCGGGGCGCGACGTGACCAGGCACGTTGCTCTACTTTAACATTTTAATTTAATTTGATGTCAAACACATGTAAGTTTACAGTTGCACACCAAAACACTTACACATTATTAATAAAGTAAAATTCCATATAGGTACAGCATAATGTAAATGATAATAAACATAATCTATAAATATTACATTAAATATACAGTCAGTGTCAATACAAATTATGATTAAATTACTTTAAATAAAATATTACTATAATATTGCACCGTAATTGTCAAGACACAGCCTCACGCGCCTAAGAAAAGCTCCCAGGCTGTCATTAAAAATATCCATATCAGGGTCTTGCGAGTACAAATTATTAATCAGCTGCAATGCCCTCTGAGTGGGAGCGTTGTCGCCGCGGCGGGTGCGCACCGCGCCCCGCGCGAATGGGAGCGGGCGCCGCCGCGGCAACACCGCGCCGCCGCCGCCGCGCCCCGGCACGCTCCTCTGCGGCGCCCGGACGAACAGCCCCATACGCTCCAACACAGATGGATTGTCAACTTTATTATTAAGTAGCTGATAATAGTGCACCATAAGAAGCAGCTTCCTTCGCGACTCTAGCGTGTCCAATCCTACCATACCCGAAACGAGTGCAGACGGATACAGATAAGGGTAATATCCGTACCACCGCCCGTATATGAATCTGGCGAATTTGCGTTGTATTTTTTCTATTTTGAGACTATATTTCAGCTCGTGCGGATCCCAAACTATAGCGCCAAATTCGAGCCTGCTACGAACGTATGTGTTATATAACATGAATGCGACTTTAACACTAGAGAATTGGTACGTCATTCTCATGATAAATCCAAGCATTTTGCTTGCCTTCTCGCATATGGTTGCTATGTGCTGCCGGAAGTTGAGTTCCCTATCCATCGTTAGTCCTAGGTCACGGATCTCAGTGACGCGCTCCAACGGGGTGCCATGCAACTTGTACGATGCGCGTTTCGACTCGCGGGCTCTGGTAAAAGTAACAATTTTACATTTGGTGTTGTTAAAATGTAATTTATTAACTTCACTCCACTCTGCTACTGCATTTATATCACGCTGAACCGCCTCACAGTCACTGGTACATAAATACTTGGTGGTAATAGTCCTATATCATTCAGGAAGAATATGTATGTTTTTTTTTTATGTTATAGGGGGCAAACGAGCAAACGAAACGCCTGATGGAAAACGATTACCGTCGCCCATAGACACCTGTAACACCAAAAGAGTCACAAGTGCGTTGCCGGCCTTTCAGGTGGGAATACGCTCTTTTCTTGAAGGTTTGAAGGTCGTATCGGTCCGGAAATACCGAAAGCGACAATTCATTCCACAATGCAATCGTGCGAGGCAGGAAATTTCTAGAAAAGCGCACAGTTGTGGACTGCCAACTATTTAAGTGGTGAGGATGAAAGGATTAACGTGCAGAACGATGGCGTTTGTTGCTTAGACCTCGCTTACAACACCTATGCCATATCTATTGATCTAGGAAATAAGCTAGTCATATTAGCTATGCGATCTTTTCGCTGCTGATTCGATCTTGCAGCAGAGAAACTTCGACCCTCTCACAAAACTTAATTCGCGAAATTCCTGGTACCAGTAATAGATGTACGAGTAGGCATCAGATAATAAGACCTGATGCCATCAGATCACCAACCAGTATTTTGCTTAATAGACATCTATTCCGAAAGCGCCTCACCTTAGATGTCTGTGAGAGGGCCATACTCGAAGTTTCTCTGCTGCAAAATCACAGTCACATAGCTCGAAGAGTAGTAAAACTTAAGTGGCAATGGACATACATTGCTCGAATAACGGCTGCTGTGGTCTAGGCCCTGTGGCTGTGGCTAAGTGTGACCAGCGACCACACGTTGCCCAAATATGGTCACAGCGTGCCCTGGTGAGGATCGCTGAATTCCGCTGGATGCGGGCGAAGGAGAAAAGGCGATGGTCACGGCCTCACAGCTTTACTCTCTCTCCACCATGGTGAAGTTTGCTGAGTGAGGCTATGTCCAGCAGTAGACATCTTCTGGTTGATGATGATGAACCACCGTGTCCTTGGCGCTACCTATGACATCAAAGACGAGTAGCAGCGGCGATCGGCACTCTTGCTTTCGCGACAGCACTCCAGCCCTCTGCTAAATTGCTGGCTAATTTCTCAACTAACTTTTGCCAAAATAAATTATTCAGCAGTGTTTTATTCTGTGGTAGAGCATACTCCCCGTCGATGCCACCGAACTCGAGTGGCGGATGGGTTTTGATTTTTGTAGTTTCGTATTATTTGCGTATTTATCCGCCCGCCGCCCGGCAGATACATTTATTTGCGCCGCCCCCCTCCCCACCCCAGTTCGATTGATCGCGATATCATTGCGATAATAGGAGCAACGCGATCGACGCGGTCCCGTCACGCGGATCCAAAATATGGCCGCCCTGGCCGCTGCGTTGCCGTAATGACTGAAAAATCGACCGCTGGCTCTCGAACTATTTATTAAGCACGAGTTTTACAACGTTTTTTGTTTAATAATTTGTTCCATATACAAATGACAGTCGAGTGCACGAAATAGTTTTGCATTTTTACCAAACCTTTTTTGGCCTTTCTTGGAAAGAGAGCATCTTATTTTTCTGTACCTATTGCACATGTCTCGTTGCATTTAATACGTATGTATATATTTTAAAAATAACGCAATAAAAAAATAAAATAAAATTACAAACCTATAATATACAACATGGCTAGTTAATATCTTAGGCATTAAACCCGTAATTTGTACAAGGATGCACCTACTGTGTACATAATTAGGTAAAGTATAAAAATAATATTGACCGAGAGCCTGTCAAATGTCCTTGTATTTGGATGTGTGTACCGCGAATAGAAATAAAAGCGATCTGTGTTTAACGTAACTAGATTCAAACGTGCCGTAATCCAAAGTCCGTTTAGTAGCTACTTAAATAATGAAAGTGGAGAAATTATACATTTTTATCTTTATATCTTCTAAACATAATCTATAAATTATTTCCACGAAATTACATTTTTTTTTCAATATATATGGGATGTTGCACTATGACGTCATATTACAGTATTAACTTTGTATGAAAACTGAACTTTGGACACTCATAATTCAGCTAATTTTGATTTTATGACAAAACTTATTATACAGATTAATTCGTATTATCAAAGGCTTCTAAGCTACATATTTATCTAAAAACGTTAACATTCTCCCGCGACTATTTTTCGCACGAGATAATTACCTGTCATCTTTCTGTGCAGTAATGAGACAAAGACGGCTGGCGATATTTTTTGCGAAAAGAAATTTTGTCCTTATTACTACCCATTGACGACGCTGATGGCTTCGCTGACGCTGGCACTCCTGGGTTCGAATCCAGGCAAGAGCTAATCTGGATTTGTGTCATTAGCACGAATATTTGTCGTTGTGGTCTTGGATTTCGAATAAATATATCTATAATTATAGTGTACACTGTGTGTGTCGTTTAGTACCCATAACCCACCAATGCAATGCTAAACTATAAAGGTTAATTTGGGACTAAGTTGATTTCTGTGAGAATGTCTTATATTTATTTATTTATTTAAGGCTCCTTATCCGTTTAAAAACGCTGATTGTTTTGGACATTTACTCTATGACCAAACATGTTTCTTAACATATTATCAATGTTACCTATACATAATGTTACGTATAGAGTTTGAATTTTCATTAAGTAATTTTCTTTTCCCGAAATTGAGGAAATTCACGCAGAAAACTGTTTTTTTTTTTTAACTTATTTTCGACTGCACGCAGACATTTCGGATGCATGAACTAACTGCCTTTATTTCTAGAACTCAGGGATATTCACTTGAAACAGTTGTTTAAAATTATCAATATATTTGTCATAATATAAAAAAAATATTAAAAGGAATAAGTCCTCTTAATTCCATGGGCATATTCGGCGACCATAATATTTCTCACTATTTATTGAAGTGAGAAATGTTTTACAGTCCACGTCCATCAATCACGGTAAACATGGCGGGTAAGTCGGTGGCACAAACAAACATCCACAAAATATGCAAATGGTGACAATGCCGTATGTAAATGAGTCTTAGCAACCATATAATTCTTGTCTAAGGAAGTTATCTTTGGGAAGGGATAAACTTGTGTCTATTTCTGGTTTAGGGCCATTTATTTTACATAAAAAAAAAAACTTTTATTTGCTTTTACACAGGTTTGCATTATATATTACTAGCGACCCGCCCCGGCTTCGCACGGGTGAAATGCAGATAAAGTATGCATGTATGACACATATCAACCTTTCTCATCAATCACTCTACCTATTAAAAAAGGCATCAAAACCCGTTGCGTAGTTTTAAAGATCTAAACATACATAGGGACAGACAGAAGGAAGCGACTTTGTTTTATACTATGTAGTGATGATGATGAGATAGGTACCTACCTGGCGAACCCAAAAGTAATTGAAAAGTGGTGATCATAACTTTTATTAGCTTACTTTTATCTATAGCTAAATACACTATAGAAAAATTCCAATTCAAAAATGTAAACAACAAAAAATATTGTTTAACACATTCACTTAAAATCTAAATTAAAAAAGATTTTTATTAGCTAGTTACATCTTACATCATATAAATTTGTCTAATGACATTATGTGCCAAGAACATTCCTGGCATGGACAAAACTTAATTAAATACATGTGTTGATCTACATTGTAATTGTAATAAAATCATTCGCTTAAGAGGTCTTATTCCTTTTAAAAAATATATTTTTCATATTATGACAAATATATTGACATTCACTTCAACAAAATTTTTGAAGTGAATAATAATTTTACCTGATTTCTAGAAAGTAACATTTCATACTTTTATTGCGTGCAGTCGAAAATAAGTTTAAAAAAAACAGTTTTCTGCCTGAATTTTGTCAATTTCGAGTATCATTTGAAGAAAAAAAAAAACAATTAAAAATTCAAACTGTAGATTTTAAATATACACCAATAAATCGCAATGGCCCTGTTTTAGGTAGTACCACTGATGATATGTTAAGAAACATGTTTGATAATAGAGAAAAATGTCTACAACAATCAGCATTTTTAAGGGATAAATCATATGAGCATGTAAGCCTATACCTACTAAACTTTATTTATCTACTAGCTGTCATCCTACGGGAACACTATATTTTTTCGGGATAAAAGTAGAATATGTGTTAATCCATCAGGGTGTCAAAATTTATCAAAATTTGTCCAGCCGTTTGAGAATGAAGAAGTAACAAACATACTCATAAACACACTCACAAACTTTGTGTGTTTTTCTTGTGTATTTACCACACCTTAAAAATCATAAACATTTTAAATTAATCTCTTTACGTTTAACCCCTTTTCTTCAAATGCTACCGACCATTATCTGGTTAATTTTAACCATGCCATTTAAACCAGCTTTATGCACCCATCAATTTTACCCTGTGACAAACATTTCTGTCATTTGATTTTGAACCTAACAAACGACGAACAAAGAAGTTTTTTCCTCTCATGTTATGACATTTTTGGTTCTAGATGCGGTGTCTATTATCTCGTCTTATTTACATAAGCCGGTATATTGTTCAGTTCCGAATAATTTGCATGTTTTGTGATGTTTGTTAGTTCAATTGAGTTGCCCTTTTTAGGGTTCCGTAGCCAAATGGCAAAAAACGGAACCCTTATAGATTCGTCATGTCTGTCTGTCTGTCTGTCTGTCTGTCCGTCTGTCCGTCTGTCCGTCCGTATGTCACAGCCATTTTATTCCGAAACTATAAGAGCTATACTGTTGAAACTTGGTAGGTAGATGTATTCTGTGAACCGCAATAAGATTTTGATGCAAAAATAAAAAAATAATAATAAATATTGGGGGCTCCCCATACTTAGAACTGAAACTCAAAATTTTTTTTTTCATCAAACACATACGTGTGGGGTATCTATGGATAGGTCTTCAAAAATGATATCGAGGTTTCTAAAATATTTTTTTTCTAAACCGAACAGTTTGCGTGACAGACGCTTCCAAAGTGGAAAAAAGTTGGTCCCCCCCCCTCTAACTTCTAAAATAACAAAATGAAAAATCTAAAAAAAACATATGATGTACAGTACTATAAAAACTACCAACGAAAATTGTTTTGAACGAGATCTAGTTAGTAGTTTTTTTTTTATAATTTAATACCTAACTTTGCACCTAATTTATATGGGGCGCTATACATACCAGGTGCAAACTTAACTTAACCACTTAGGGATGGAAAGTGTTTGTACGGAACCCTCGGTGCGCGAGTCCGACTCGCACTTGGCCGGTTTTTTACTTTTCCGATAGGTGTACAAAAACCAAAACAGTTTGGTCCAAAATTCACGAATAGTTTCCTAAAAGTCGATGGTTTTTAATTATCGCAAAAGACCATTGAGAAAATGATTATTTAAGGATAGACATAGCTTTACATGGACCAAATAAAAGAGAAGGTGAACGTCGTGTCGTACCAGGCTGTCAAGGAGAAGGCACAAGAACGAGATGCATGGAAATTGCTCCACCCACAAGAGCGTAGCTCTTATATTTGATTTGATTTGATTTTATTTATTTATTCCTTACTTACATTTGAGTATACAGTATAGTATAAAGAATGGTATGTAAAAGAGTAAGGTCAGGAATCCTCCGCACTAGTAATAACTGTATGACGGCAGGATGCACTACCTCTCTCCGGCAACATACTAACATAAACCTTAATACATATGTATAATTAACACTAATGCATTTCTTAAGTATAACAGGTAATTTCAAGTGGGACAAATTTTCGGCTGTAGAAGTATAAGCCGGCTACATACGTGAGTTGACAATATTGAGTCCTTTTATTAGCGTTCTAAGGTTCCTGTTATCCAATTTAATTGCAACGCCAAGCTGAAATAAACTTATTTTTTTGGTTATATGGTAATAGTGCCCGACACAATTTACTTAGTTATATTATTTACATTTTATACGAAAAAAGTCGGTGAAGTGCGAGTTGAATTCGCGCAACGAGGGTTCTGTACAAACCGTGAAAGCACTGAATATTGTTCTTATAAAATAAACGGTCAACAAAGTGATCCTGTAAGGGTTTCTTTATTCCCAATGGAACCCTTATAAAATAATAATTTTAGATATAAAATTAGCCGTTATGAGTGAGCGGTGGCAAGCATTGTGATGAAGTAGATATAAAATAATAAGAAAAATCTATGTAATCCAAAAATAAAGAAAAACATCTGTGTAGGTACTCCAAAGTGTTATGATAAAAGGAATTTATAAGACAAGAAACGTGATCCTGAAGAGCAAGTGTAGCAGAACCTTTTTATATGCAATATCTACACAGTGAGGCTAACTTATGCGCGAATAACATTTAAAATTAGTATTGAGTGTTGTTGAAATAGAAGTACCGATTTTTGTTTCAATCGAACTCTAACCTGAACACGCGCAGATCCCCTAAATAAAGATTTGTCATATGAGGCGTAGTCGGTTATCAATTTAAAAGTCGGCATTATGCCGTAACGCAGCCCGGGGGCCAAATAAAACATTTCAATTTGCCGATCCGGTTGCAAGCATTGTGACGCTGCGGGACCCCAGCACTAGTAGTTTTGGGGACTGGCGAGCATAACAGTGTTAGAGGTTTTTCATTAAAAATACACGTAGATGGCTCTCGGAAGTTCGTTATATTTAGGACACAAATGTGATTTTACTATTTTTTCGGAGTTGGGTAACTTTAAAAGTATGCATAGCATAACAATTGCATATTTACGGTGGCTAAATAAATATCAATAATGATCAACTCTATCCATTCGTTTTGGCTAGAGATGTGCTGTTTACAAAAATTACCGAAAAATTTTCTTCATTTTGTATGGGAAATAAGGAAATTGTGCGGAAATTTTCAAAAACGGCATATCACTAGTGTTGGCGTAATGTGGCCAAACATTCATAGACTTGTAAAATAATGCAGTAAGTAAGTATTAAAGTAGCTACAATATTAACAGAAATGGTTATACTTCAACATTTAAAAAAACATTGGATTATCATTGGATTTCGGAAACTTAAATCTCAAATTGCGACTTATATACGGTGTCACCATACTGTAATCTAAATTCACGGAACTTTTTTTATAATTCTAAATATCCATAACGATATAAGGATAGGCAGGGATCACAGCAGATATGGAAATTGAATAGAATAGAATAGGTATATTCCGCTATCTGTGCTTAAATACTAGCATGCAAATATTTTGACTGTAGTACATCTGTGTTCTATGTACTTGATACTGTGTTGAAGGTTTAGGAGTAGGACTAGTCAAGGTATATTTGTAGACACGTTGGACCATTAAGACAAAAATGCCGGGTTCGATTCCAGGGCGCGAATATTTATTCTTTGCTAATTAATATTTGTACTGCAATAAAAAAAATTGAAAATGTACAATAACTCGTAATTGTAACATACTTCCAAAATAATCTTATTAAAACTTTCGTGAGACATATTTAATTATTGTATTAAGTGATTTACACTCACGTGACATTGTCAGGAACGGCCCGACATGTTTCGAACTCGTATGGAGCTCTTCGTCAGGGACTTCTACACTGGCGCGGCAACTTTCTCACTGATTCTTTGATCGACGATACGAGTTCGAAACATGTCGGGCCGTTCCTGACAATTCCACGTGAGTGTTAACCGCTTAATACAATTCTTCCAAAATATTAAATAGTTAAACCAAAGTTAACATTAACACTGTTGCGCGCGACCGTCCCCACACTGGCAACCCCAAAACGCAGTGTATGCTTGGTTAAGCCCGCGCCTCCCTCAGAAGAAAGGGGTAGTTAGCCGCTATTGTCTCGCCCCTGCCCCTGCTCTGTCCTCGCCGGCACCGAGTATCTGACAATCTCGAATCAAAATATTGCGCGAATTAACTATTGTAGCGTTTTTATTGCTCATAATGATACTCGTAGTTTGCTGTGCGGCTGAAATTTGATAGCTTCAATGACGGTGTATTGAGTTTCCGAAAGTGGCGTTTAATTTAGGTAATGTTTAATGAATACGTGCATTATTGAACAAAAGATTCGTTACAATTTCGACTTATTTAGTTTTAGATTTGTTAATAGATATCCGTGTCCCTGTTACATATTTAAAACTATTGTTCACCATAGTAAATAAAAACTTAGACTAAATAACAACTATTTACATAAAAGCAGAATTAAAATAAACTAATAAATACATATAATTAATATGTGTATCGCAGTCCACTTCACGTTTATTCAAACATGCATAATAATTGCATATTAATAAATTGTTTTCATACCTATTTAAGCTTGAGCGTGTCTTAAATAATCTATTAGTAATTAGCTTATCTCAAAATTATCCATTCGTGCACCGAAAACAAACTAAGCGAAGTTCAGGACATTGCTACAGCAGTGTTGGATGACATACTTAGCGCGGGTAAAAATTTGAGAAACCGTTGCACAATATTCACTTACGTAATTTTGCACGTCGTCAGCCGGGGCCCGTGTCTCCCCACAAAGACGCGTACACGGGAAACACTTAGCTTCGTTGACACTACACTTTAGCGCCGATTGTTGAACGGGACACTTTGATTGGCAATTGTTGCTTCTTATTTGACCGAGCGAGCGAAGCGAGCAAAGCATCCCCGTTTCAGCTCAGCCAAAAATTCTTTCGTATGTCCGAATTACGGATGTTCGGATAACTTAATCGCTAGTAATAAATATTATAAGAGTGAAAGTTTTGTGAGATTGTAAGTCCCACTTAAACTCAATAACTGCAATACAATAAATACAATAAGTACAACTTTATTGCACATCAATAAAAGTTTACAAAAGGAATCAAAATTAATATCTCAGCTCTGCAATGGAATCCAGCTTGACGCCCATAATAAAACCGGCCAAGTGCGAGTCGGACTCGCGCACCGAGGGTTCCGTACAAACACTTTCCATCCCTAAGTGTTTAAGTTAAGTTTGCACCTGGTATGTATAGCGCCCCATATAAATTAGGTGCAAACTTGCAAAGTTAGGTATTAAAAAAAAACTACTTACTAGATCTCGTTCAAAACAATTTTCGTTGGTAGTTTTTATAGTAATGTACATCATATGTTTTTTTTAGATTTTTCATTTTCTTATTTTAGAAGTTAGAGGGGGGGGGACCAACTTTTTTCCACTTTGGAAGCGTCTGTCACGCAAACTATTCGGTGTAGAAAAAAAAAATTTTAGAAACCTCGATATCATTTTTGAAGACCTATCCATAGATACCCCACACGAATGTGTTTGATGAAAAAAAAAATTTTGAGTTTCAGTTCTAAGTATGGGGAGCCCCCAATATTTATTATTATTTTTTTATTTTTGCATCAAAATCTTAATGCGGTTCACAGAATACATCTACCTACCAAGTTTCAACAGTATAGCTCTTATATTTCGGAAAAAAATGGCTGTGACATACGGACGGACAGACGGACAGACGGACAGACAGACAGACATGACGAATCTATAAGGGTTCCGTTTTTTGCCATTTGGCTACGGAACCCTAAAAACCGGCCAAGTGCGAGTCGGACTCGCGCACCGAGGGTTCCGTACAAACACTTTCCATCCCTAAGTGTTTAAGTTAAGTTTGCACCTGGCATGTATAGCGCCCCATATAAATTAGGTGCAAAGTTAGGTATTTGGTATTAACAAAAAAACTACCTGCTAGATCTCGTTCAAAACAATTTTCGTTGGTAGTTTTTATAGTAATGTACATCATATGTTTTTTTTAGATTTTTCATTTTCTTATTTTAGAAGTTAGAGGGGGGGGGGACCAACTTTTTTCCACTTTGGAAGCGTCTGTCACGCAAACTATTCGGTTTAGAAAAAAAAATGTTTTAGAAACCTCGATATCATTTTTGAAGACCTATCCATAGATACCCCACACGTATGTGTTTGATGAAAAAAAATTTTTTGAGTTTAAGTTCTAAGTATGGGGAGCCCCCAATATTTATTATTATTTTTTTATTTTTGAATCAAAATCTTAATGCGGTTCACAGAATACATCTACCTGGGTAGTTCTACAAAGTAAGGAATTTTCGACAGCTCAGCTAAAATATCATGAAAAAATGGTTACCACCTAGTTTATTTACATAACATACTGTTTACCATACCTACGAGTATATCTACCTGGTCTCTAAAAATAATTTAGATGACAAAATATTTTCTTAAGAAAAAAATATTTAAAGCGTCAAATTTTCAGGATCCTGGAGTGTCCCACGAGCAAAATCGAATCTAATGTGCACTATAATTAATTTTCTACTACATTGAGACCATAAGTTAATCCAATATAAATGACTTCCTATTATTATTGTTACCTAGGTGAGATTATTACTACTTTATTGTAGCAAAAACATTATAAAAACTTTGTCCAGAATTTGTCCCAACAGTTTTATATCAGGATCCTGTCCAATGTAAAATAAGCAAATATTCAATATTCCATTAGCCGCGCGACCTTAAGGTTTAGCTGAGTTCGTTGCCGCTACGAAAGAGACAAAGAATACCACCTATCGCTTTGCACCCAGTGTGTTGCTTAGTCTGCCCGGCACATTTGATGGAGGAAGTCGCGTCGTAATCAGTCGAGTTTACAGGATCCTGGTAAGATATTTAATTACGAAATGCGTACGGTAATATGGTAATTTTAGCCTTTTGATGTATAAATTACTTACACGAAGGCTTAATGCTGCTTAATTTTGGTTGAATGTTATAAATAGACGTTATTTTTGAATATTATTCAAAAATTCTCAGGAACCTGGTCTCAGGATCCTGTCAAATAAATAGCCAGGATACTGAGAAAAATGCAGGATCCTGAGTGTTTATATTGAAATATTATTTTTCTGCAAGATAATTTGTTACTTTTTCTGCTATATACTATGAAGTCAAAATAATAAAGCGTTTAACTAGTTCTAATAATCGATTTATCTATAACTTATAAGTATTATCACTGAACTTAGCAGGGCAATTCGTATAGTCATCTCAAAACATCATAAAAAAAGATAAATACAACGTAAACGCACATTTAAAACCTGTGCGTATGTCTATTTACATTATATACAATTTTTCTTAATCTGACCTTGAATTCTAAACAAAATTATTTAATCGCGCAAGTACTGTTGTAAATTTGAGGTTTAGTTACATGTCGGTTGCAGATTATAATGTGATAAATAAGAATAGTCATTTCCATAAATACTTTTATCCTATAGCGTAACTTTTAATATTGAAAACTAAAGTTGGACAATTACTTACGGACGGTAACATGGGCATAAAACTGTGATATTTTAAAGTATGATTTCATTGATTTTCATTATTTGAAAGCTCATTAGATTGTTTTTTTAGAGATAAAATGGCGATACCAAAGAAAAAATAGACTAGAGAAGAAATACTAGAAAATGCTCCAAAAATATTTAACGATTAGTGTTCGAATCAGAAAATAAATGCCTAGGAAAAGCAAAATTAATAAGACTGCTACATGTTTTTGGTTTCCGTCATACTATTGTTTATGATAAGTGTCGTTCGTATTTAAATTATTGACAGTAATATTTTTACTTTGTTATAAAAGAGATTTTATTACCTAATGTTTGTTAAAATTATTACTTAATTAAAGCTCTAATATTGTAGATTTAGTGATAAAAGTTCCTGTTCAAGACTGTTTTAGATAGATAATTAGTATGCCAAGAAAAGACCTGATTTTCACCATAGTTCAAGATATTTGTACTATTACAAAGTAATGGTTAGAGGTATAATTTTTATTTGTGAATTTATTATTAAATAAACGTTGATTTTGATTGATATTTGCTTAAATCCTCAGTTTCCTGGTTACAATCTCAGTTTCCTGCTGCTTGATTTCTTAAAATTGCCATAAATCTAATATTTTTGAATATTTTGACCGTTCCACTTAATATAGGCTAAAAGACGGTGTAATCTTTATGATAAACTATATTTTGTAACCATAATGAAAAAAAAAACGTCGGGCCGGAATCAGACTCATTTTCGTCCTTAGTTTGTAGAACAACCCACCTACCAAGTTTCAAGAGTATAGCTCTTATAGTTTCGGAAAAAAATGGCTGTGACATACGGACGGACAGACGGACAGACGGACAGACAGACAGACATGACGAATCTATAAGGGTTCCGTTTTTTGCCATTTGGCTACGGAACCCTAAAAATGAAGTATATTCAAATACCCATCAAAAACATAAATGTTAAATTAGAGCCAAGTTCTCGCATGCAACGTTGTCGACTTCGCCGACAAAAGAATTGAGATCTATATGGGCGCCAAGTTCTTTGCCCTAAATTTTTTAAATACATGGACATGCGACATACTCAATGCATTTATTTTACTTGGGGTGTAATTCAATATCAAGACTGGACTTGGCTAGTTTTTACATATAAATTTATATTATATTTGTCTAATCATTAACCTATTTTCGTAAAGGTATGTACGCAAGTTAGTGTACGTCCCTGTTACTTATACTGTTAGCTTGATAATAATACTATGTTACTTTGATAAAATTAAGTCAGTTTGTGAAAACTAGCCAAGTCAAATCTTGATATTGAATTACACCCCAAGTAAAATAAATGCATTGAGTATGTCGCATGTCCATGTATTTAAAAAATTTAGGGCAAAGAACTTGGCGCCCATATAGATCTCAATTCTTTTGTCGGCGAAGTCGACAACGTTGCATGCGAGAACTTGGCTCTAATTTAACATTTATGTTTTTGATGGGATCTCATTACTTTTTGTACAGAAATTATTATGATGTGTAAATTATTTAATAATTAATTGTTAATTACTTGTGTGTGTGCTATTCTAGTACATCTTTTAAACAAACAAAGAATTTTCCAAATCGGTTAGTACGTGTTGGATTCTTGTGTGTGTGTGTGTGTGTAAGAGAGAGAGAGAGAAAGAGTGTGAGCTATGCTAATACATCTTTAAAACAAAGAAAGAATTTTCCAAATCGGTTAATAAATGACGGAGTTCTGAGGCAAGAAGCATAAATAATAATAATAATTAAAAAAGTAAAAAAATCACTGTTTTCGATTTTTTTATGTGTACACACACAATTACCAAGCTGAATGCCAAATTTCACCTTTCTAGGTCACCTGGAAGTGGGTTAGGTTTTTGATTACTAGTCAGTCAGTCAGTCAGTCAGTCAGTCAGTCAGTCAGTCAGTCAGTCAGTCAGTCAGTCAGTGATAAAAATACCGTTTTTTGGACTTTAATATCTCAATACCTATTTCACCTATATTTATGAAAGTTGGGGTTCTAGTTGTTCTAAAGGATCTTAATACATAAGCCAAATTTCATGTTTTTATGTTAAATAGATTTGGAGTTATTGAGGGGTCAAAAGTGGCTCCAAACGGTTCGTGTAATATAACACACGGCTGCTGCTCGCCAGTTCTTGGGGTGAACTTGGCTGGACACGCTGCCGCGTGTCTAGATCTAGATATCTATCTAATGATTTAACTCTCATTTCTGTTGGTTCTTGGTCCAATTTGCCCATTTTCCTTTAAATATAAATAACGGTAGACAACAAGCGGTGTCATCGCTATAAGGCGATCTCTTCTAGACAACTTTTGGTTACCTACTGAAATTGATGAAAATTTTAACTTAATATAGAGTAGGTATCACATTTCAATAATAGTTTTTAGTAGGTAATATAGCTTAAATATCAGAATAGGATATATGCTACAATTCAGGAGTTGACAGTTCGTATGGGTACATTAAATTTAATCCTATTACGCGAGCGAAGCCGTGGGGAAAAGCTAGTAGAGGAATATGCGAGAATATAGTGTAAAGACATAATCTGATTAGATAAATAAAATCGATTTAGTGAATAAACTAAGACAGTCCAAAACGTAATGCTTCATTATGTTTTCGCTGTAAAATAAAATGTAGGTTAAGAAGATCCCTAAAGAAAAAGAAAAATATCAGAAGCTTTTTATGTACTTGCGCTCTCGCGGTATCTGGGTAAACAAGAATGGGTCAATATCAAGCCTTGTAAGTTAAAGAACGTATTAAATGTATCATTAACAACAAATTAGATAACAATGAAATAAGTTTGTCTTATGATGAACCAGGAAGGTGGCCATAGACGTAGAAATTCTGTAAAGATATCACGTAGGTAATCACAAATAGTGATTAATCTTCGGATTGGTCTTGATAAGTAAGGTACAATCTGCATCACTTCAAGTGTAAACTAGTACTTCAGTTGAGCTAACCAAACCCTTTAAGAATAATAAAAATCGTTTTAGTGCATAAATAAATCCGCGGCAGCTGCTCTTTTCTTCTCACTCGCGTGCGTGGTTTCATCTTACACTTAATCCAATATCAAATTGAAACTGTCACGAAACTAAAAACTTTATACCAAACAGGAGCGTGAATGTAATGAATGGTCGCCATCGTATTATAACCGGACTGCAAATCTAGTTTGGTAGGGGAGTGTGGCAAGTTCGGTGAGCCTCCATGGCCAGACGCTCACCACACTCCCGCGTGTTCCCAACATGATTCTAAACAAAATTACAGAATGACCGAGAGAGAACTGTTGAACACTGCGCCCTGTTCCATTGGATTGAAAGTTTCAAGTCGCTTCATAAAGTAGCTGACTGTTGTGTCGTGTTGTTTTCATGTTGCGTCAGAGATCGCTATAACGTGTTCTTTGTCGCTTTGGCCACGTCCCTCTCACACAATGGCATACTTATTAGGGATTTAGTCCAGATATTAGTTGGGGAAGTTGGCATTGTTTGGATTTTAATAGAATCCTGCGCCCCGGGTGGTTGGGTACACGACGAGGCAGTTGGTGCCGCGGCATATTGTAGAGTAATTACTGATGTCGTGTTGAAACCAAATTAAGTAAGCTTTCGGTATTAATGCCCCTGAGATGAGATCAATTTGTCTTAACGAAATTATTTTAGATAAAATGTTTATGATTGT
Organism: Apotomis capreana; assembly: GCA_947623375.1. Lineage (NCBI taxonomy): Eukaryota > Metazoa > Arthropoda > Insecta > Lepidoptera > Tortricidae > Apotomis > Apotomis capreana. Next base: position 8,382,659 of record OX392514.1, read on the forward strand.
TTTTGAAATTGTCATCCTAAGTGTATTCGTGAGTAAATTATGCACCCCTTTTGGTGGAAATTACGCTACTATGTTTCTACTAAAATGTTAATTTTAGGTGGGTATTCGCATGATCATCCTCTTTCTGTGCCTAAATACGTATTATATTAATTTAGGTACATATCAGAACTTTATTGATTCACGTGGTAGCACTTTATCATCAAATATTGCATCGGTTTATTTAGACTCATATACAGCGCTTAAACGGCATACCATCTCGTAATTATGTAATAAAAACTGTTTTTCGGCTCTGTGCCCGCACTCAAGAATTATAGTATTTGAACAATACGAACTGGAAACGAATCGCATTTATCTTCAGTTTCAAGCTCGTACAGGTCACCCTATTTACAGTAAATAGTATGCATCATGATATACTTCAAAGGTTTCTCAAAATATAACAACTTTAGGTTGGGTATTAAGGTAAATGAAATCTCCTGTTAAGGGTAGTAGCGGGTTACAACCCAAAGAAGATTTTTCAAATCGTTATGTTGGATTGAAGTTTGGCACCCATCGGATATTTATAGTTGGATGCACACCACAAGCGGGATGCACCGGAGACGTACCCTCGGGGGCTAGTGTACCCCAAAGTACCCTGTAGTGTGTGGATCGATCGATGCCCCTCGATCGCGCCCCTTATTGAAAATTATAACAATGGCACACCGCTCTCTGCCGCTCTCTTAACACTCACTGATTTCGGTAATGCACTATGGATACGACTGATCACAATTCTTGATGCTGTACCAGTCCATTTCAATTTCAAAACACACACATTTGGAATTTCCTATAATCTTTATAGAGCAGATTTAAGAAAAGAAAGTCGTTTGGATGGTTGCGTGTAAATTACGTAGTCTCTTCACAATTAAATCACTTTATACCTATTGACGAGTGGGGAAATGAGGAAAAAGAAAGGATCATTATATAAATTCTACACAAGTGCGATGTCTTAGTTGACACAGACGTTCTAATGTGTAGTGATTTAAACACATGGAGGGAATGGAGACCCTTCACCAGTCAATTTATCTCATCTCTGCCCTAAGCTTCCTAGCTTACTTTTCGACAGTTTCAACTGATCGACAAGACTTTTCTAGATGGCCCAGAGACCGTATTTAGAAGCCTTTTTATTTATTTAATGACATAACGATATACCTTTACAATATCAAGAAAACATTGAATTAACTTCAATTTAATGTTTCAACTTTCTTTTCAAGCGCTTAATGCTCAGAAATCGGGCGTCACAGCGCAGTGGCGAGATTCCTGTCAATGCAAGAAATCACTTACATTAAAAAATATAAATCCAAAGCACGTATCCATAACCAGCCGGCGGACGTGTTAATATATCGGCCGAGCGACCTCGGAGGGCGGGAGGGCTGCAGGGATTATAATGAGGCGCAGCCCCACTAAGTATTTTCGACATGCGTCGCTGTCACCCGGCAAACATTCGGAGGCCGGGTTAACGAGTGCAGTTCGGACCTGTAATGACACAAAAACGTCACAAGTCACTATGTAACTTGTACTCGCTAAGCTATTTTGAGACCAAGGGCGTAAAATTACGCCCGCCGCCGTATTTTAATGTCCACATCACAAGCCGTGCGTCGATAAAAATGCCGCTTTAACGTACGTGAAAATTTTGCAGGCAAATTATCGGTCTGACTGGTCTCGGTGGTAAATGATGGACGGGTATTTTTATACGTTGCAACGCTGACTATTTTAGGGTTGGAAGGAGATATGGAACACGTTTGGATTTACAATAATTTATATAATTACGAGAATATTGTGACGTTCAATCTGAAATAGAAAAAGAAAGGTTTCAATCACGTTCAAATAAAACAATTAAAATTAATCACTTCGCGTACATTAATTATTTGAGTCGTTTGACGTTTCGGTAGCTTTCCAGTTACCGTTGTCGAAGGTTGACTGAGAAAAACGCAATTTTTCTCTGTCAAAGTTACATTTGTGCAAACTACCCATTTTATAAATATGAATTCAACATCACGGCACATCACGGTTAGATTTATAAATGCAATTATGCATGGCAATATAAATTTCATACATTACGCATTAGAATATGACGTCAGATAAAAGTGAAGATTAGCCTTGTTAATGTCTACTTATAATTTTTTTAAACCTAATTAGTTGCGGACTTTAAAGGTGGGAAATATAGTGCACCCAATACTAGAGTATGACTCACACTGCTACTTTTTGGAATAAATAACACATATCCGCTATTTATAACAGAACATACTCGTATTGAATCAAGATTACTTGTTTAGACCATCAAATTATATCGATGCAGCTGTCGTGCTGAAATCGGGTGAGAAAAAGAATTAAGTGCACATAAAAACAACATCCATTTTCTCTATCTTATTATAGTCAGTGAACAGTGTTAGAAAAAAATATGAAACATGCAATGTCAATTTTTTTTTAATGTGGGTACTACACACCACAATTTCTGCACCGGCAATACAGAGGTACCGGATTCGATTCCAGGTCTCTTCCACCAAGTTACGCATTTCAATTTTTTTTTGAGCTATGACCTTTGTATCAATGGTTTACTTAGTGTATGTGAAAGTTGCCTGGGTAACCTACTCTCTCAAGCAATGCATGGATATATAAATCAGTTTGAAAGAACATCCACCATTGCAGTTGCAGGCACATGAAACGTCGCGTGAGTACTATCCCAACCGTATGTTATAATTCATCATCATCAGTCTTCCACTCTTCGCAGAGTGGTCGTGGTTACGGCAATGGTATCCACATTTGGGTTCTCGTCCTCATCCTTCCTCTGGCAGACAGCAGCTCTCGCGATGCGTCTCCATTTTACCCGGTTGTCTGCGGAGCGAGTGCACTGCACCATCGAGCTCCGTGTGGTCTTTGTAGTAAGGTCGGTCCAGCGAGTCGGTGATCGGCCTCGTCCTCTCTTGCCTTCTATCTAGCCCTGGACTACCAATCTTTCCATGGAGTTTTATGCTATAATTAAATAAACAAATATCAGACAACAGTTCCAAAGTAAGCTCTTGCAGACTATGTGCTATTGATACTAATAGAGTGGTACTAGACGACGATATACATACTTACATAGATAAATATACATATACTTAGAAAACAGCTATGAACCCGGAACTCAATGATATGACTCAGGAATTCAAGCTTATCTATCACACAAATATTGCCCTTGCCGGGGTTCGAGCCCAGAACTGCTGGCTCAGTAGGCGTTGCACTACCAAGTCTGCGCCAGCCGCATCGTCAAATAATTACGTCCGAATATCCATTTACCTTTGTCTTAATTATTTAATTACTTTACGCAAGAAGATGTGTTTTTTCAAAGCTTAAAGCCTCAAGCTCCCACCTCATATTTTTTACAAGAAACTAATTAAAAACAGAATCAACCCCGGCACGCGTTTAGTTTTTTATCCGACCGTCTAGTTTCTCTTGGCCATTCGAAGAACTGAGACGTTTGCCAGGAATCTCTGTTGCCAAAACAGTGGAACTAATTCCATTATCATGTCGCGTGGGTACCATAAATGGGCCACAAAGCGGCAACGTCGTTAGTAAGGACATCCGTCATTGTGTCATACTGAGAAGATCTTAAAGAATTTGTGTCTTTGTTACTATTGTGTTCATTTGTTTTTAGCATTGTTCTGTTGTTTGATTGTTAGGAAGTTAAATGTAGTTAAGCGTATTGTGTGTTGTTGGCGATTTCACGCTGCCGCGCGGCTAGGCTTCCATCTACAACTAAACGCTGTAAAAACGTATGAGATCCATATGTCGTTACTACCTTTTTCTATTAATCAGTAGAATGGCTTGTTGTTGGTGTCGCTGTATCGACTCGTTTATTAGAACGACGGGCTGTCGTGTTGAGGTGAGTCTATTAGTCATCGGCATACATTATTCTGGCACTGATTTGTGAGCCTCGCTAGAAAATAATGCTGCTGAATGCGGATCGGGAATTGCCTGTAAACAGACTGCACAATAGGTACTAATTTACACGGCTTCGGATTTAGTGACGAAAACGTAAAGCAAACTAGAATTCAAAAGGGTTCAGTTTGAGGAATAGGTTTATTGATGTATCGACTAGAGTATACCATAATGGAATAAAATGCACCTATGGGTGGGTATGGCATATTACGAGTATTTGGAAAATATATTACACGTTACAAACAATAGGTACTTGTAACGAATAAAGTTTTCTTTTCCCTGCCGATTTTATTCATTATAATAAAGTCCGTGTATAAAAACAATAGTCATCTTGTAATGGCCCCCAAAACAATGCCTCAAAAATGGGTCATGTTTTTACCATCTAACAGAAGCCGGGTTGCCGATGTCACAAAGGCACACAAACAAAGAAAAGTAACACCAGTGGCTGTCCTGGGCAATTATTATTTATGACAAAAGTGGCAATTTGTCGCACACAATTAAGATGCGAAAAAAATACAATGGAAGTTTGCTGTGCCGTGAGTTTACTAGAACTTCGGGAGTTATTAATGTTTTTGCTCAAGGTTCGACACGAATGCTTAAAACGCGAAATAAACATAGTAAATAATTCAGTCAATTTCGGATTTCAACGTTCGTTTCTATAGGCACATAAATTGAGCCTTTCCATCCTAGCGTGCATTTTGCTTATAATTATGAAAATCACGGTTTCACTGACTTCTTCAGGAACGGCCCTTTTTTATAAGCATGACTTGAACTGTATCAGGGCTGTTTAGCCCTCATTACTTGTGAGTAGGACTTTGTGTGGGAGTACAGGTAAATCCACTAATGGGAATGTCTCCGCGCCGCCACAGGAGTGATTTAGGAACGGCCTAAACACTTCAAATTTCTAACTCATATGGAGATTATCTTCAGAAAATTCTATCCAAAACCGCCACTCCATAATTAAAAGAAATGTTTCGCGACAGTTTTATATGACCAATAAGATAATTACCTATTATGTAAAAGTAACTGAAAATGAGCCCATAATTTAGGTATGATCTGGTAAAAAGACGTGTGATACACTAAAATCTCAACTCAAATGTGCATCAAACGTTTCATATCGATGTTTACGTAGGTATAATAAACTTCTCACGAGTATTGTTTAGTAGTTTCTCTAGCTGTCACCGGCCCAATTATACAAACCCAACGGGAACCAAAACCCAATAACATTTTATTGAACAACACTCCAATCAAACAATCTCGGACCGTTACCCGTTGTTTACTTTTACAATTTTATTGGTCCCGAAATGCGCATTAACGGGACAGATCTACGTCACGCGTCGCCCCGTTATCTTCATAAACCAAATAACGGTCCAAAATGCACCATTTTCGAACAACCCTTTCAAATTATGAATACGTAATTACACAAGGCACCGTACCATTATTGGTACAGTTATACAAAGAGTAACGTTAGGCGGCATTGAGGGAAGAAAGTAACAGGACTGACAAAAGACTTTCTCCGGGAAAGGGTGCACTAGTTGCACACAATCACTTCCTAGTGACCGTGACCAAGTTAACTGGACTTATTCATTTGTGATAATGGCGGGTAACTGTAAGGAAAGTGTTGGTTTTGGATAATATTGGAGCGAAATTAGCGTTGGAATTCTACTTTTTTTATAATATTCATGCCTAAGCATAAATACCACTTTATAAGATTAGGTCATAAGTAGCAGCATCAATAGAAGCATTAATTTATGCAGGATACGCTTATGTAGAATTTGCAATGAATTTAAAGATTAATAAACTTAATTTTACCTTGAAATTTAGTTATTACATAAGAACCTCTAGAGTTAACGGATATGCATGTCTCACGTGACAAACTAGTGTAATATTTTAGTAATGAAACTAGACTATCAATTAGGAGAATCCAGTTTCACTACAATTATCCTACACTACTATACAAAACCAAAATTCACCTTCCGATGACGTCCTGACACGACTCACCCTCACGTCTAAACCCAACGTGTGAAATTAGTTACCGTAGTGCACGTATCTGTATCTATCGCTATCTAGGAGATCACACGTCGAACACCGCGATTATAGCACAGCACAGCTATGTTCACAGCTCGGCTAAGACGGTGTGCCAAATATTGACATACTACCAAAGAGCATGAGCAGCAACAGATAAGGCAGTCAACTCCATAATCTTGGCCGTAAGTATAAGTATCTATGTGTGTTTATTCTTATCTAAGAAATCATATGTCCTTCGCGATCAACACAAACCATTTATGTTCATAGCTCGGCGGCTGAACAGTGTGTACCTAATAACCAAACTAAATACTTACTTACCTACCTGCAAACAGAGATCAAGGTAAATCTGTCACCACAGAAAAGTATCAAAAACACAGAATGTATAAAATTGCCAGGTAGGTAACGTATCGCATTCATTTATTTCACTGTAAAAAGTTGTGAGATATCTTGAGGTTAAATATTTCGGCTGATATAAAAGTACGGCTCGTTATCACGTTCGCGGACACAGAATCATTTTGAAAATTGTATGGTTTTGCGAAGATAAAAGTCGCAGTCCAGTTTAATAAATTACCGTCTCTCGACGTACTGTATGTGAAAGGGTTAAAATCACATACTTTAGTTGTACTAATTGATAGTACTCGTTTAACAGCCTTTTCATGTTGCACGAGCGTCATAACATAACAGGTAGACCGTTCAATGGCAAAACTCTATAGTCAATGGTCTGACATCAAGACGAAGCTATGTGTGTATTCGGCTTCAGGTGACAATGGAATTAGGGCGTGTTACCCAATCGTCATAATCAAAACAAATTAACCATTCTATGGCAAGTCTTTAGTCTCTGATCTTAAATTGAGATAGAGTTATGTGTGTATCCGGCTTTAGGTGACGATAGAATTAAGGCGTGTTACACAATTATCCCTACCTCGTGTAAATAGGGTTTAACTACATTTGACTTGAGGAATTTGCTCACTGTTGATAATACATATACCTATCTAGTTTTATAGAATAAATAAATACGTATCTCGTAAGCGCATGTATTATAATTTTATATCAGTCATTATTAAAATCGAAGTAGAATCTATAAAAGTAGTGGTTCTGCGAGCTGTAGACCTCATGAGTATGTATTTTCGCTTTCAGCCCCTATAGCCGCCATTGTGAAAAAAAAACGTAAAAATGATTCGATAAAAAAATCTTTATACTTATCGAAACAACTTACTCACCAAATTTCATGACAATCTATTAAGATATACGACTTATAGGCGAGAAAAGCCGGAAATCTGGACAAATGGAAATCCGAACATCTGAAATCCAAATAGCCAAGTCGAAATGGATCCGCTTCGCTCGGTCGCTCAATAATAACGATATAATGAAAATGGACTCAGTCGCAAAAATATATATGTTAAACAAGTGCAATTAATAATTCAAATAATACAATTTAAAATGATTATATCATAATAACCCATTTGCCGCAACAAACGATTAACCGTAGATAGTAAAAAAAAGTCAGATAATAGGCTCAAACAAGCCGTAAGGCCGTGCGACCGGCTCATCCTAATGCGTTGTTGAGTAAGACAAAGTCGGCGCCTAATCCGACCTACTACGAGCCGCTTACACTGTTTCCGATGTTTAATAATTTTATTATCCAAGACAAAACAATTTTCGTAACATAACTAAGCGAAATCTTTTAATCGTGGATAATAATATAATCTTTCGGATAATCTGCTCTGCGCAGAAGCCAAATCGCGCAATAGGCTCATCCTACGAATAATGATTATCATCTCTTGATTAAGAAATAAGCCGGCGCTTAAATAATCCAACTAACACTGTTTATCCCCTTTCCGATGTATGAATTAAAATATGTTTAAAAAGTAACCGCACCTTGATACAAACATTTCTAATGATCTACTTCTTAGTCGTTCTCTGATGGCTGAGGATCGAAACAACAGTACCCTAATGTGCTGTAATGTGCAAAATGGGCTGCCCTCACCACACGCTATGGTGTCTGCTCATATTGTTGGGATTCGATCTCTGAAACGCTTGCATTCAATTTGGCCTAGTATGATTAGATTATTTTTGAGATTTATTTATTTAATCTTTATTGCACAAATGAAATACAAATCGTGCAAAAGGCGGACTTAATTATATGGGTCTCTACCAGTCGACCATTGGGAAAAGCAGATAAGTTGTAGGCGGTGCAGCTAACTGAAATTGTGCTCCTTAGATTGCATATTGTAAAACTAAATGTTTACAATGAAGCGAAAAATTAAAAAATTTAGCGGTTCAGGCAGGGCTTGAACCTGCCAAATCCAAATCCAAATCCAAATCGTTTTTTTGCTTTAAGTACATGTACATGCAAATACAGTTTAGCGTCTCCAACGGCTTTCCGGGCCAATGCCCGAACATTCTGTCCTGGCATATTAAATGTAGAGAAGCTTGGTGATATTTTACATTCTTCTAATGCCGATGAAAGAAACGATAAAAAATCATAACGTAAATATAAACAAATAGTTAAATATTTATTTGCCACATATTCGGAAGCGGTGTAACAGCACAAGCTCCTTACACGGATTCTATTTGGGGAGCAGATTGACTCAGATTAAACGCCTTACTGCGTTTACCTTGTTTCTTTCGGCTTTGATCCACTGACTGTACTTCATAGCCGTTATAAACTCGACAAAACACCATCAATGAGCTACCGTTTAATGGTATCTATCCGATCATTGTAGAATGTTTTATAATAAGAGGCCTTATTCCTTTTAAAATGCTGATTGTTTAGACATTTTTGTCTATGATCAAACATGTTTTTTAACATATTATTGATGTTACTACCTTAAACAGGGCTATTGGGATTTATTGGTATATATTTGAAACCTACAGTTTGAAATATTCATTGATAATTTTTGTTTCAAAAAATACTCGAAATTGACAAAATTCACGCGGAAAATTAGTTTTTTCAACTTATTTTCGACTGCACGCAATGAAAGCATGAAATAGCTATGTTTACCTAGAACTCGGGGAAAAGTATTATTCAATTCAAAAAGTTGGTTAAAATTATCAATACATTTGTCGTAAAATGAAAAAAATAAATTTTAAAAGGAATAAGGCCTCTTAATAAGACGTCAATAGATTTTAACCATTTTCAAGTTTTTAGCTAAGCTTTTAGCTTTACCTATTTGGCCAATGTATTGCATAGATATATAACGGACAAATTGAAGTGAGTTTATCGCTAGATTAATGTTTATTTCTAAAATTACGCCCAAATTATACATCTGTCAAATTATGTACATAAAAAATAAGTACATTTAAATTTGTCTCAGTTAATTCTTTGCCGCATTAAGCTGTATTTGGTAGCGGTGTAACAGGCAGGGATCGTATACCGGTATTCGGCTCCATACAAAATACCGGGATTCGATATATAAATTCAATTTAGTACATATAATATTGAGGGTTTATTGAAATAAAATATTGAGGGTTTATTTTTTTTTATTTTTAGTTGGTTCGATTCCCGGTTGAGGCAAGCAGATTTTAGAAAATCTTTGAATGCAGTTTTGTTTCTTTTCAAAAATAAAGGAATGTTTCCTCTCAGTAAAATGAGCTAACTAAAGCATCTAAGGTAGTTCCCCTCCAGGGCCCATAGAAAAATTCCACCCGGTATATTTTTTTTGTATACATCTCCTAATTAATTAAAGCAGTAGATGTACATAAATGTATAAATAAATAAATAAATATCATTTAGTACTAAGCGTTTGAAATAAAACCTGAAATTAGGAGAATATTTGAATTTGAATGAATACCGGTAGCGATCCCTGGTAACAGCACAAGCTTCATAAACGAGTTCCTATTTTTGGGGAGCAGATTGATTCAGATTAAACGCCTTACTGCGTTTACCTTGTTTCTTTCCTACTTAATCCACTCAGTGTACTGACTACATAGCGGTCAATCGGTTATTATTATTCGCCGATTATAATTAAGTATTAGTGGCTAATTTGGCATAAAACAGCGATAGATATTCTCAATTTATATATGAATTAAAATTGAATGAATGTTGGAAGCAGCTTATCTAACATCGCTCGCGACTGTCTTCCTTTTGGACGTTAGACACTCTTTCAAAGAGTGGTCTTAGATAATATGCTGCTTGTTTTAGTTATCTTATAGTCGCTGCTTTCGAGATTTTATTCGAAACTTTGAATTTAACCCTTTATAGTACTTTGGTTTTTCAATGGCCAACAAATGAAGAAGATTTTCTCAATGTGTTTCCAATTTCCTTGACTACCACATAAATCAACAGAGATACCATACCGCCACTAGCCTATTTCCAATTCTACATAGCACGAAATCGCCTTAATCCACATTACAGCGACAGTGACAGGTGGAAAATGTTTTAGAATGGACGCCAGGAAAATTGTCGAACAAAGGATCGGGCCGGAGCGAATGATTTTTTATCGCGGAGCAAAGCTCGCCTCGAGCTGTTACGGGATAGGCGGGAGTTCCTTTGGTGCTACTAATACTCGTATATTATATGCTTACGAAGGTATGTACCTAATGTTTGTTTAGTTCACGTCCGACGAAATAATTTTTTCACCTCACTCGCTCGGAAAACCTCCGATTATAGCACGTAATCAGCGTGCAACAGTCTATTTTATCCGCTAGCGTACAATAGTAACTTGAATTCTTTGACTCTGTGATGCATGTAAGTTTTATTTTATATTTTTAATATGTATTGCCTATTTATTGTTTATTTTGTTTGGATTTGAGTGTGTTATGTTTTAAATTCGATATGTTAAATAGAGGGCAAAATTATTGTTAAATTTTAATAGTTTTGCTTGCATCTCACATTTTCCTTGCGTGAGTGAGGTGAAAAGTTGTATGTTGCGCACGGATTCACATTTCTTTGACTTTTCGTGTCTCGCTACGCTCAGGAAACTATCTTTCAATCCTAGATACCTTCGCTCGCTCAGCTTTCAATTTTAACACTCGCGCCAATTAACTCTGCAGCCTTGCATAACTAATACAAATAACTTTAACGTGGAGCAAAGCTTGCCGCGGGCTGTTATGGGTTTTCCTTAGCTTAGCTTAGATATCCCTTTTTAATTTTATTATCCGTTGGATAAGTAGGTACTCGTGTTTCTTCATACTTCATCTTATATCGTTGTCTGTTATCAGTTCAGCTAAGATCTGTTTGCGGATTGTCAATAAGTAATACAGGATGATTGTTAAGAATTATAGTTTCAGTGCGAAAAAGCTTTATTCCTAGCTAGATAAGAATCCGGCTATGCCAACGAATCTAATTTTGAAACTTATAATGATGTTACAGGATTCTTTCAAAGTAAACCTCGGTCCTGATCTAGTCCGACTTTATCTTAACTGTTTTATTCCGCAATTTTTCACCAATCAGAAAAACATGAGCTAAAATATTTAGATGTATTCCAGTGTGTATATGTATTTACTCGATAACAAAAACCTGTGGTATCGGAACTCCGGCCTAACTCCGGTTTTGCCGCGGGCCGAAGCACGACACCACATATCGATAAGATCGGCCCACGTGCTTTTATTGTTTCAACCGTTTCAGCGGAAGACCCGACCTCCCCTCGCCACTTCACCCCCTCGCACCCCCGGGCACAAAAAACCTAAATGGACACTCTAAAGGTCGTATACCGACATTTCTACGCAAATTAAATATACGTGTATCGGAATTTTAGGACTAATTGGTGGGGACGGTAATGAAATAGCTTCAAGCTTTTATGACGCGTCTGTGAGTTAATGCATTTTTTTACTTATATTGAGCATATAATAGTGAGATTTTATTCCAAAGTTGTGAAATTGCCGATTTTCGTTGAGGATTTCATTTCGAAATGTAGCATAATTTTAATTGTATCACAGTATGGTTTTTAATCAATGCTACTGCACTACATGTATATGTATATTGCAAAGAAATAAACAAAAGATGTGCTATTCTCCGAAATCAAATATTTTTCATAGCACAACGGAGATGACTTGAGAACGAAGAATTCTACATATTTATTTGTAAAACATCGAGATAAAATCTGTTAGGTACTAAAAAAATAGGACCTGCAATGTTTTGACCTAAACACTGAGCACAAAGAATCAAAGATATGTGTTGTGATTAAATACCTATATTCTACTAGTTTTTGCCCGCCAACTGTTTATAAAAAGTAATAACCTACAAACTCACTCACAGACTTTCGTCTTTGTAATATTACTTATATCAATATATAACGCGGTAATTTTATAAATATGCACGCATTTGATACGATGACACTACATACGTACGAGTACGGTACTTTCTGCATACTAAAATATTCCCGAATCATAAATTTAAACAAACATCCAATATGCGCTTTATTTTATTATGACAGGAAATCGGTCAAAAATCTGCTCAATAGCCTCAATACATCTCCCACGTCATCCCACTCGACTCGAAAGGGGGTCGGACTCCACCGGACAATGCAAAGAAGTCAGATAAAAATTTAATGCCTGTAAAAAGGCTATAAATTTGATTTACCGCTCCGGCCCTGTAAAATGGCGTCATATCGAAAAATAACATGCGATAATGGTGGGTTCACAGAGTGGGGTGGGATTAGGCAATATTTGCGACTGCATAACCTTTTACCCACATATTTTTGTCTCATAACAATCACAAATAGAACCCTTATTTCTTAGAAATCAAAGTGGCTATTTGGATGACAGAATTGTGTGATATACGAGGTTGGGGAAGGGGTTGGTCACTATTTGCGTACGCTGTGGCCGTCGCTCGGCTTTGCTACTTACGCGGATTCACTAGGGCCTGTGTGAGTCATCGGCGTTACCAGAAATCCGATCATTTTTGCGAGTTTACCGAGGTCTGTGTTATGATGTTAGTCATTAAATTAACTCTAGACAAAGAAACAAAGTAATATAAGGTAATATCAATCACCAAAATGTTGAATAATCTATTTTAGTAAATAATGTTATATTCGCATGTGTTTTCTTGAAAAAATATAAAAAAACATCAAATTAAACCGACAAAACCGTAAAGAAAAACGTAAACAAAAATATTATAAAACAGGAAATCTGTTTGAAATAATAAATAGACATTATTGAGCCGCGGCGGCCTGCACCGCGTACAAGAAGCCACTTAAAAAGATTGGCACTCAGCGACCCGGTATAATCTATGCAAATTACGTCAAATTAGGAGTCGTCAACACGCCTCCTCGGGGTAATTCGGAAGGCAAACCCTCCTTTATTATTAATATTTATTCCATGCTTCGTGCGAATCAAGAAAAATGTGAAAATCTGCGAAATACGGCTGATGAAACGAATAAATATTATGAGATTCCTCGAACATGATTAATTCGAGCCGACGCCTCCGCTCAAACCCCAGGCACATTAATATCCTCTTCCACCGTTCACATGAACACATAATGACTTGATTTTGACTTTATTTTATTTCATCAAAGGTACCGTAAAAATAAAGTTTTAAGAGAGGAAAACAAAACACCTAAATAAGAAACTTAGAACATTGCACCTTATAGAACATGTTGAAATAGTTTATTGCAGCCGAACCATCAAAAAGAAAGCACACAGAAAAAGCGGCAAAACTAAAAGGGATGCAATAAAAATCATAAAATCACCCGAAAACATTGTTCTAGAATATGACTGCGGCCCGACCTATAAAAATATCCGCCAGAAGAAAGCTACCGTGCGTTTCTTTTCCACGACATCTTGTACCTGCCCCAGTTATTGCCTCAACATTTCCTTGTAATGCGGTTTTTTTTCTTGACCATGTGCAAAATGAGCATCAAAGGTACCGATGAAATTGTTCTCTCTTTGGTTTTATCTTCACTTCAAAATAAAGGCGTACTATCGCAAAAATACACTGTAATATTTACATTTTTATTATCTTGCTCCCCTTACAGCGTGTCCCTTAACTTTTTGTGCCTACCTATCTCTTTATTTCTGATGGAACTGCCAATTTATTAACGAAACTAGCTATTAAATTTAAACGTGCATTTTCAGCCTCAGACGGCCAGCCTCTTCATATACGTAGACATCAGTCACACCAAATCCACTCGGCTAACCCCCGTCGCATACACAAATTGCACACGCCTAAATGGGTTCCGTAGTCCATCCACTGGGCCGCTAGTCATTAAGTCACGGAAGCAAGTACAGCGGACCAATTTCCCTAGCCGGGTCACCAATTAACGGCACTTGCGGACGCCGGGCAAGGGTTACGCAAGATGTTTGTTATGATTTACGTCGGGCCCCCGACCCTTGCGGACTTAGGGTAATGCTGTTTGCACAGGGTTAAGGTGGATTTTATTGACTTTGGTTTGGGCCGAGAGCAAATCTGGCTAATTGAGAGCCTGGGATTTTGATTGAGGCTTTATTTAAGGTTATGGTTGCGAATATATATTATTAAAGCGGATTCTTTTATAAATGAAGACGTAGGTTAATAACGAGTATCCATATTCAATTTTAGCGAAGTTATAAATCAGGACGAGTGACTCATGTACTTAGAGAAACGTAAAGAAATGGGAATCAATGTAAAAGAAATTGGTACTTTTGCAAATAACTTATGGTAATTACTTTCCAAAATAAACAAAGAAGTAACCTTGCCCTTGTTTAAACGTTAAACAACATCTTTTTGCACCCACGCATAACGGTGCCCCATTTTTAATGAAAATTGCTCTACAGCAATATAAAAATGTCTTTATTTGTTTAGGAGGAGTCGTAAACTTGGTAAAAAGTAGAACCCAAGAGTAATGAAGTTTTTGTTGTATAACGGGACCTTTCTCTGGGTACAGTTATATGTAAATTGTGCAAGATAGTAAACAAATTAGGACAACGCAAAAAATGAAGCCAACGGGACTGTACCGGTACTTTAGCGATAAAGAATAGTAGGAATAGATCATCAGTACCTACACAAAATTTTGGAAACCAATAATGATAGCATTGCTCCGGAATTACTCTTGCAAGATTTTTAATAAACCAAGCCTAGACTCAGTGTGATTTCCAGAAATATTTAATGTTCGGAAAAAAACCGATTGCAATAGAATAGAATCGCTATAACAAACATCTTATATTAACTTATATTTCCATTGTTGGGATAACTTAAAATTCGATTGTTCCTTAGTATCAATCAATTTCGTTTTAGTTAAATGTATACTCCTGTGGTTGAAATAACAGACCTAACCTTAGTAATCAAATCTGGATAAATTCAAATAGATATAGATATTCTGATCGAGTTTCCGAAATTTACTCGTATAGTAAAGGAAACTGAAACGCGTACCTATTTTGACCCTTATTATCATTGCGACAAAAGCGAAAAAGGTGTTGCAATTGCCTTGACTACACGGCAATTCCTTATTTATTCTTTATATACCTGTGTATACAGTGTAAATTTATCTAGGCGACAAAAAAACAATAAACTAACAACCCTTTACATGACAAGTGGCAACCCAAACTTTATGGAATAAAATCACGCACTCGAAGAGTTGTGTTGATCGAACAAACTCGTGCGGCCGCCCGCAACCGCGAGCCGGCCCAAGTTGTCGGCTGCTTCTAACACCACAGTAAATAATACAGGTGCTCCATCGTTTACAATAGTTCTACGACTAACCAACATTATTCGTCTGCGTAGGTACTCAAAATAAGCATTTCATTTCTTTAAGTTTAAATTAAAAACTTCGTTAATATTCATCACGTGGCATATATATACATAAGTAGGGTTAGGTTAGGATGATTCTCTCCATCTGAATCCTAAGTAACAAAAAGTTCTTTAACCAAGGCGTTTTGTCACCAATCAGTGAAATAGTAGGCCTATAGTATAATTATACTACGAGTACGTACGAGAGAGATACGTTCAGAGCAATTCGTTTAAAAAGTCTCCTCTTAAAATATATTTTTACTATTAAAATTACAAACGGCTTCCTATATATAATATAAGTTAATTTTTTAAAACTAGCCAAGTCAAGTCTTGATATTGAATTACACCCCAAGTAAAATAAATGCATTGAGTATGTCGCATGTCCTTGTATCTAAAAATTTTAGGGCAAAGAACTTGGCGCCCTTGCAGATCTCAATTCTTTTGTCGGCGAAGTGCACGCGATATTGAACTTGGCTCTCATTTTACATTTATGTTTTTGATGGGATATCATTACTTTTTGTACAGAAATTATTATGATGTGTAAATTACTTAATTATTATTTGTTAATTAGTTCTGTGTGCTATTCTAGTACATCTTTTGAAAGTTCTGAACAAACAAAGAATTTTCCAAAACGGTTAGTACGTATTGGATTTTTATGTGCATGTACGTGTAAGTGTGTGCGTGTGAGTGTATATGCTATTCTAGTATATCTTTCAAACAAAAAAAGAATTTTCCAAATCGGTTTATAAATGACAGAGTTCTGAGGCAACAACCATCAATAATAATAATAATAAAAAAACATAAAAAATCACTGTTTTCGATTTTTATATGTATACACACACAATTACTAAGCTGGATGCCAAATTTCACCTTTCTAGGTCACCTGGAAGTGGGTTAGGTTTTTGATTACTAGTCAGTCAGTCAGTCAGTCAGTCAGTCAGTCAGTCAGTGATAAAAATACCGTTTTTTGGACTTTAATATCTCAATAACTATTTAACCTATATTAATGAAATTTGGGGTTCTACTTGTTCTAAAGGATCTTAATACATAAGCCAAATTTCATTTTAATATGTTAAATAGTTTTGGAGTTATTGGGGGGTCAAAAGTGGCTCCAAACGGTTCGTGTAATATAACACACGGCTGCTGCTCGCCAGTTCCTGCGGTGAACTTGGCTGGACACGCTGCCGCGTGTCTAGATACTCCTGTGGTTGAAATAACAGACCTAACCTTAGTAATCAAATCTGGATAAATTCAAATAGATATAGATATTCTGATCGAGTTTCCGAAATTTACTCGTATAGTAAAGGAAACTGAAACGCGTACCTATTTTGACCCTTATTATCATTGCGACAAAAGCGAAAAAGGTGTTGCAATTGCCTTGACTACACGGCAATTCCTTATTTATTCTTTATATACCTGTGTATACAGTGTAAATTTATCTAGGCGACAAAAAAACAATAAACTAACAACCCTTTACATGACAAGTGGCAACCCAAACTTTATGGAATAAAATCACGCACTCGAAGAGTTGTGTTGATCGAACAAACTCGTGCGGCCGCCCGCAACCGCGAGCCGGCCCAAGTTGTCGGCTGCTTCTAACACCACAGTAAATAATACAGGTGCTCCATCGTTTACAATAGTTCTACGACTAACCAACATTATTCGTCTGCGTAGGTACTCAAAATAAGCATTTCATTTCTTTAAGTTTAAATTAAAAACTTCGTTAATATTCATCACGTGGCATATATATACATAAGTAGGGTTAGGTTAGGATGATCCCATCAAAAACATAAATGTAAAATGAGAGCCAAGTTCAGTATCGCGTGCACTTCGCCGACAAAAGAATTGAGATCTGCAAGGGCGCCAAGTTCTTTGCCCTAAAATTTTTAGATACAAGGACATGCGACATACTCAATGCATTTATTTTACTTGGGGTGTAATTCAATATCAAGATTTGACTTGGCTAGTTTTCACAAACTAACTTGCGTACTTACCTTTACGAAAATAGGTTAATGATTTGATTGATTTTGATTTATAATATAAATTTATATTTTAAAACTAGCCAAGTCAAGTCTTGATATTGAATTACACCCCAAGTAAAATAAATGCATTGAGTATGTCGCATGTCCTTGTATCTAAAAATTTTAGGGCAAAGAACTTGGCGCCCTTGCAGATCTCAATTCTTTTGTCGGCGAAGTGCACGCGATACTGAACTTGGCTCTCATTTTACATTTATGTTTTTGATGGGATATCATTACTTTTTGTAAAGAAATTATTATGATGTGTATAAATTACTTAATTATTATTTGGTTATTAGTTCTGTGTGCTATTCTAGTACATCTTTTAAAAGTTTTGAACAAACAAAGAATTTTCCAAAACGGTTAGTACGTATTGGATTTTTATGTGCATGTACGTGTAAGTGTGTGCGTGTGAGTGTATATGCTAATCTGGTATATCTTTCAAACAAAAAAAGAATTTTCCAAATCGGTTTATAAATGACAGAGTTCTGAGGCAACAACCGTCAATAATAATAATAATAAAAAAAAACATAAAAAAATCACTGTTTTCGATTTTTATATGTATACACACACAATTACTAAGCTGGATGCCAAATTTCACCTTTCTAGGTCACCTGGAAGTGGGTTAGGTTTTTGATTACTAGTCAGTCAGTCAGTCAGTCAGTCAGTCAGTCAGTCAGTGATAAAAATACCGTTTTTTGGACTTTAATATCTCAATAACTATTTAACCTATATTAATGAAATTTGGGGTTCTACTTGTTCTAAAGGATCTTAATACATAAGCCAAATTTCATTTTTTTATGTTAAATAGATTTGGAGTTATTGGGGGGTCAAAAGTGGCTCCAAACGGTTCGTGTAATATAACACACGGCTGCTGCTCGCCAGTTCCTGCGGTGAACTTGGCTGGACACGCTGCCGCGTGTCTAGATTCTCTCCATCTGAATCCTAAGTAACAAAAAGTTCTTTAACCAAGGCGTTTTGTCACCAATCAGTGAAATAGTAGGCCTATAGTATAATTATACTACGAGTACGTACGAGAGAGATACGTTCAGAGCAATTCGTTTAAAAAGTCTCCTCTTAAAATATATTTTTACTATTAAAATTACAAACGGCTTCCTGCTTGTGCCATTATTTGCGACCAGTTAACCAGGATATTTGTAAGATCAGAGTTCGTAGGCATCTCTTAGGTTTGTTCATCATAGGTTTCATCAGGCCAATCATTGTTAAAAACAATTCACCCAAATAAAAAAGGAACCTAACAAACGCGAGTCTCTTTACATTTACACGAACAGCTACTTCGGACCGGCATTATCATAACTCCCGTCTCCCGCATTACTCAATTTGGTCACAGGTGAGGCGAATATGAATGAGTCGCGGTAAGTGAAAACGGGGGGGGCAGCGGGAATTCACAACTGCGTCTTTTGTTATTTTATAAAAAAATGTAAATATTTTTGCACTACTGTTTTCTTTATCGAAGTGGCGGGAAAATTGAATCAATGATCGAGGGATTATTAAAAACCGGCCAAGTGCGAATCGGACTCGCGCATCGAGGGTTCCGTACAAACACTTTCCATCCCTAAGTGTTTAAGTTAAGTTTGCACCTGGTATGTATAGCGCCCCATATAAATTAGGTGCAAACTTGCAAAGTTAGGTATTAAAAAAAAACTACTTACTAGATCTCGTTCAAAACAATTTTCGTTGGTAGTTTTTATAGTAATGTACATCATATGTTTTTTTAAGATTTTTCATTTTCTTATTTTAGAAGTTAGAGGGGGGGGACCAACTTTTTTCCACTTTGGAAGCGTCTGTCACGCAAACTATTCGGTTTAGAAAAAAAATATTTTAGAAACTTCGATATCATTTTTGAAGACCTATCCATAGATACCCCACACGTATGTGTTTGATGAAAAAAAAAATTTTGAGTTTCAGTTCTAAGTATGGGGAGCCCCCAATATTTATTATTATTTTTTTATTTTTGCATCAAAATGTTAATGCGGTTTACAGAATACATCTACCTACCAAGTTTCAACAGTATAGCTCTTATAGTTTCGGAAAAAAATGGCTGTGACATACGGACGGACAGACAGACGGACAGACGGACAGACGGACAGACAGACATGACGAATCTATAAGGGTTCCGTTTTTTGCCATTTGGCTACGGAACCCTAAAAATGGGCAGAATGTGAGATTTAAGCCAATTTATAACAAATGCGTGAGCTGTCAGACGGTCGTTCTCCAACAAGATGGACCGATCAAGTAAAAGACTCATCGACCTCTAAATTCTACTCGGTTGTAGGAGACGCGCTGGACAGAAACCGGTGGAGGCAGATCATCCGCGCCAGATGCAACCCCGAAGCTGACCACCATCTTCAGACATGAGGGACCGACTCCAGTGAGAGAGCTGTCGGAATGCGATTCGCATTTTAAACATGTCTCGCTCGCTCTTTCGCGATCCAGATAAGAACCTCTCGGTTTTCGCCCAAACCGTACCGCAATCTGTGAGAGCTCACGGACTGTACATAATCATTTATTTTCAGCCAAATGACGTTCACTACAAACCGTTCCCAAGGATTTCAAAATAAACCAGTATATTTATTTAAACTTAATTGCACTTTACAAAAAAGTACAAATGGCGGACTTAATGCTATGAGACGTCTCATATCATTAAGTCCGCTCTACCATTCCACCATAAAGTCAAACGGAGACATATTATTTGGTACGGGATCGGTGCCAGTTGTGCGTCGCCCTCGTCCAACTATTTTGCTCAATTGGCAACATTTGACCTATAGATCTAGCGATGGTGGCCAGATCTATAGGTCGAATTTCGAAGTGGGAAGCTACATTTACAAAACCTCTTTTTATTTACAAACTGATCAGCGATTGACCTCAGTATCACACAAAATCTCAGTATGATGGTAAGCGACTACGGAGTCGAGGTGCAGCTCGCTGGTTGAGTAATAGCCTTGAAGAAACCCAAATGATATTCTTCTGGAAATACGATGGGAGCGTGTTCCATTCCTTGGCGGTTCGCATTAGAAATGATGAAGCAAATCGCTTCGTGCGAATAAGTGGTAAACTGACAGCATAAGGATGAAATCGCTCCCCTCGCCTGGTTGTCCGATGGTGAAACGGGGACGGCGGAATTAAATCATGCAATTCCTGCGCATACTCCAAAATTCACAAAAATACGATTTTTTATAAACTTGTACCACAAACAAGATAAAGTTAACCAATAAATAATGGGACAATTTACTCGACATTTTAAACGCGTTTTTGCCTAAGATCCCGTCAGACACAGCATAAAGTATGTGTATTAACATGAGTCCAGTAATGACTCAATTGCACCAGTACTGACAAGCGAGACGGTATACGATCGATAGCAATACGCGACACTTTATCGAAATGGAAAAATCGACGAGCATGGATGCGGGCAGCCTAATGCCGTGGGTTTATACAACTGCGATTAAACTGGACCGATCAGAAAAAAACCGACTAAGTGCGAGTCTGACTCGCGCACTGAAGGTTCCGTACAAATACTTATTCTATCTTAACTGGCCGAGTTAAGTTTGCACCTGATATGTATGGCGCCGTATGCAAATGAGGTGCAAATTCAACGCAACCGATCACGTTCATTGTATGGGAGCCCCCTTAAATATTTATTTTATTCTGTTTTTAGTATTTGTTGTTATAGCGGCAACAGAATTACATCATCTGTGAAAATTTCAACTGTCTAACTATCACAGACAGACAGACAGACGGACAGCGTTTTTTACCCTTTGGGTTGGGTACGAAACCCTAAAAATATGTGAGTAATCTTTTGCATGTTAGTTATTACTAACCTATGCTCGTATCATGATGCCTCCCTTCTCTTGACGGGATGTCCAGAATTGTATTTGAGTCAAACGTCTCAAAAATATAGTATACGCGAGACTTTATCGAAATGGAAAAATCGGCAAGTGTGCGGCCAGCATATTGCCGTGCGTGGGGTAAGACTTAAGAACTGCGATTAAATTATAAAAAAATACTTAAGTGTGTGGATCACCTTCTGCAGGTTATCATCACCATAAGCCCTTCAGTCTATTACAAGCTTTTATTTACTTTCACCTGTCTCGTTGTAATGGAATTTTGCAAGTAAAATTTGACCCCTTTCCGGTTTCCGATTGAGCTGAAACTTTGCACGAATATGCAAATCGCGTGACCATGCAATATTATGATGACGTGGAACTGATCTGATGGAGCTGGACGGTGGCCATAGGAACCCCGAAATAAATAAAGCAATGATATCGAGTTAGGGCTCTTTAGAATCGTCGCTGTGAGCAATTGGATGTTCAAAAAATGTACAGTCGGCTATAAAAACTTGTCACAAAAATTAAATTTTTGACAGAAACTTATTATAGACATGATTTTATGCTCCTCAGTCTGTGAAGGCACACTTATATCAACCATACACTTATACTCGTATCATAACTAGAATGTGCCCGCTTCTTCGTACGCGTAAAACGTTTTTCCTTACTGTAGTCGTGTAAAAAGTACAGCCGTTTCGGCTTGATTAGAGGACAAAGAAGTTTTCAGCAACAGGTCTTTTTATAGAAAACTGATTTACTCTACAATTTTAGAATTTTCTCGCTAATTAATAGGTTATCCTAAGCTTGTGAACGCGGAGTTGTTGAGTTTTCTATCAGTTGGATAGGTTAACTCCAACCCGTGCTTGTACTAACTATGTTGTATATGTCCTTTACAAGAGAGTATTTAAAACTAAATTTGGTCTAGCCAGCCATATCAGAGCCCATAATAGACTAAGTCCATAATGTTTACTTAGGTTCGCCGTCATCGAAATTGATGCAATATGAGGTTTCCGTATCAAAATATCTGTATTCCTTATTAATATGCTGCGTTCAGTTCAGCTAGTGTTTTCGTAACGTATTACTTCAACTTCGGCTTAGATGTAGTGTGTTTTTTGTCCTCATATCAATTTTAAGAAACCTTCACTTATCACTCAATATCTTTTATCAATGGCGTAAACAACTGCAAGCAGCACTGACCTAACAATAGTTTGTTCAGTTCTTTGTTTTGTTCGGCAAATATGGCCAATAATGAGTATGTTTTATTACACCCGTGATTATGTTTTACGGTTTGGACCCACGCAGCCTTCAACCAGTATATGTGGCGTTATTTCATACTCGCCTCGTTAATTTTCCTTAACGCCGGCCGATGGAGCGCGCTAATGAATTTCAATTTGTTCCCGCCGCGGACATGTTGAAAAAACAACCCAATAACGCCCTAGTTCGGTTAGGATTAGCGCTGGGAGCTCGTTTAAAGGCAAACCTTTCGTGGAAACCGTGATGAATCCGGCAGCCTGACCTGAAAATTGGGTTTTATAATGGTGTAGCTTTAAGTGGACTGTAGATCCTGGTTCGTAGGCATCCTAGAAAATTTGGAAAAATAACGAGAGCGGAGAAGAATAGAACTAGAGATAAAATTTATGAAATAATGTGAGGTTCCACTAACCTTTAAGCAGGAACAGGCACCGAAACAGGAACAACACTTGAAATATAGTAGTTTATGCGGGTGATGATGCTATTAATATTATTATTTTAAAGCGATATAAATTTTTTCTATGACGACGACAAGCACTGACATTGACACTGAGATAAATTTGTTTCTTGTTCTTTTGGCGACCATAGACGTCGCCACGCAGGTTGGTCAATGCGGATACTTCACATTGTAAAAATAAATATTATCTCAAGCCTAAACATTCCCCCCGCCTAGAAGGACAAACATCTCTTTGTTCTTCTACTAAACAAAGAGCATAAGAATGATAAAGAATAATCACGCGAAAAGAAAATTAAAATAAAGAATGAACTTCTTAAGAATGTCACAAGGAAACTTTGTGACATATAAATAAACAATGTCTATTGAAGTGGTAAAGGCGAAACTTTTAACACAGGCCTTTGATAAGTACCTGAATTAGTGCGTACAGATACAACCCGAATAACACCATCTTTACCAGGAAAGACATTTTCGATCACACCTAATGGCCATTTTAATGGTGGAACATTATCTATGTTCAGTAAGACAATAGTCCCTTTAGTTACAGGTTTAGTTGGAGTATTCCATTTTTGACGCATCTGGAGAGTATGCAAATATTCAGTCCTCCAACGTTTCCAAAAGGATTCTATAATTTTATCAAGTAAATATTTGCGTTTTATTAAATTAGTCGAAACGTTCGATACATCAGCGATATCCCAAGCAGCACATTAGTGAATTTTGCAGCTTATCTTATAGCTTTAAGTTCTAAATGAGTGGTTTAACAGTGTTTGATACAACTTATAGCTTTAAACACAACTCAAAACTGTATATGAGTTCATCCTATCACTTGTAGTTGCATAGGAGCGTTTTTTGTTTCTACTTTATTACTTATGGTGGGATAAAGTCGATTTTGCTACTTAAAGTTGCATGCAGGTTCAAATTGTCACTCAATAAGAAGCAATAGTGCTATATAAGGCCTTAAAATCACTTATAAGCAACTTTTACATATAAGTGGGAACATAACCTTATTTGGAACTAAAAGTTCCAAATGACTAGTACAATAGCGAATTATATCACCAATAGTGGCTAAAGGGATAATTTTACGGCTCTTTTGGAACCAAAAAATATTGCAACTTTAAGGCCTAAGAAGTACCTTATTGCCACTCCAACGCATAAATAGGTCTCAATAGGTGGTTCTTGGAACCAAAAGCAGTTATTTTCACTTATTTCAAACCACTAACGAACTAAAAGTTCTATTATAGTTCCTATTTGCGCCTTGTCAAAATATATTTAATAGTCTTGCTTGTTTAATAGTCTACAAAAGAGCAAATAATTACTATTGGTAATATCATTCACTGCTTTGCCACTCGCAAGATACAAATAAGTGATTATTAGACTTGATAGTTCCAAATAAGGAACAAATAAGTGAAAATAAACACTGTAGGATCTTTTTTGTTTCGCCATGTTTACAAATGGAAGCCTATGAAAATTTATTATTTTAAACAGAATTTTATCACACTCACGCATAATCACAGACTTTTGATAGTTGTGACGATGTTACTTTAACATTGTACGTAACCTACAATCATTAGGTCAGGTTTTTAACAGTTTTATTTCTTATCAGTATCTATTCCTTATTTAATTTAGCACTCTCTTTTTTAATATTCCTGATCAAATGAAGGGCGCGTCGAAATTTAGAAAGAAAACATACTATAGTTTCAAAGTAAAAAAAAATTCGCAAGAATTTCGTGCTTATTTCAATGCTTGTATAACGTAAAGTTTTAATCACAATCAAACAGACATATAAATCCAAAATGAATATGGCAGATCACGTATTACTTTTAATAAAACACAATTTGACAGTTGCCTCGCCACTCAAAGATAATTTTGGCGACTCATTTATCACTCATTGACCGAACTGAAATGTTTTTATTCGTTCACTGCGCATAACTTTCACCCATAGTTCTAATTACCACTTAAGGTAATTGTGAGATCTCTTATGGATTCTATTTAGCACCAAAAATAGGCTGCAATTTTTCTCCTTTTGGTTCTATACTGGTGGCATAAGGGTTCTTGCCACCTATATAGCACTTAGTCATGGTGGTAAATTTCACTTAAGCATCTAATTAGATATGATATACGAGCTATTTAGACCCAGTTGTGCTACTTGGGATATAATGAATTTAATGGACCGAGTGTTAAAAAATGTGATGGGGTTAATGCAGTAGGTTCGGAAGGATCTGCATTCAGCAGGGTTAAAGGTCGTGAATTCAAGAAAGCTTCTATTTGCGTCAAAACAGTTGCCATCTCCTCGTAAGTCAGCAGTTGATCTCCAATCGCGCGTTTTAAATGCAATTTAGTACTGCGTATATTTGATTCCCATGAGCCACCAAAGTGTGGTGCGCTCGGCGGATTAAAGCTCCAAGTGATACCTTCTTGAAGGAGTTCATCAGACAATGCAGTCTTATAGGTTTTAGAATTTACCATTTTAGACAACTCATCAAAATAAGATTTTGCACCAAGGAAATTAGTACCATTGTCCGAGTACATGTATAAACAGGTACCTCGGCGTGAAATGAAACGTTTGAACGCGTTAATGAAAGCAGCAGTACTAAGATCTACTGCAAGTTCAATATGAACTGCACGTGTAACAAGACAAATGAAAAGGCAAATGTACGCCTTTTGCTGTCTTGCTCCTCTATAACGACTCAGTAGAATCGGTAGAGGACCAGCATAATCTACGCCAGTATGCAAAAATGATTTTGCTTCTGTTACGCGGCAAGTCGGTAAATCAGCCATTAGCGGTGGTTCAACCTTTGGATCAACTTTAAAACATTGAACACACATTTGAAAGCGTTTGCGAACAAGGTTTCTACCAGAAATAATCCAATACTTATGTCGCAACAACGACATCAGCAGATTTGGACCGACATGTAAATATTTTCGATGATATGCATCAATAATTAAATCCACAACATGGTCGTTATTGGGCAGCACAATTGGGTGCTTTGCAAAATAATCAAGTTCAGATTTATTTAATCGACCGCCAACAAGCAGAAGACCATCTTTCATGAAAGGAAGTAATTTGCGCATGCGCTTAGACGGTGCTTTATTATTTAAAATGTCATTGATATCTCCACCAAAGTGAAATGACTGAACTTTTTTGAGAACAGTTTCTTCAGCAATTTGAACGTCCGAAGGCGAAACACAATCTGAGCGCTTCAATTTCTTGACAAAGCGCAACATATACACAATGACACGAAGAAATTTACTCCACGAGGAGAATCGCGATGCCAATTCGTGTAGAAACGATTTTTCTTTCTCTGTAGTCAAGAACACCTGCGGTTTGGCTTTAACTTCATGCAGGTGGATTAACCTGATCGTCAAATACAAAATGGTCTAGAGGCCATTCAGTAATGGGTTGTTTGACCCATGCGGGACCATGAAGCCAAAGCGGATGGTCAATCAACTGTTTTGGGGTAAGGCCACGAGATAAACAATCGCTCGGATTTTCTTTACCAGAGACATGGTAAAAATGCGATGCGGGCAAATAGTCATTTATTTGAGCTATACGGTTGCTAACGAATACATTAAATCGTTGCGGCAATGAGTGTATCCATGGCAAGGTTACACTAGAATCCGTAAAAGCATACACATTTGAAATGTGACATTTATCTGACATATTGTCAGAAACATAATGTAAGAGTTTGGCTAACAGCAAAGCGGCGCATAGTTCGAGCCTAGCCAATGTTTGTACCTTCACAGGAGATACCTTTGATTTTGCACACACAATATTCACAATGTTGTGAGCAAAGCTTGAATGTGACACACACATATATACTACAGCTCCATATGCAGCAGTGCTAGAGTCTGAGAAACCTACAAGGGTAATAACACAATCATGTGCGTTGATTCCCAAATGACGCGGGATTCTTAGTTCTTGTAAGAGCGGAAGTTCAGATTTGAACTGCAACCATTGTTTACATATAGATGCGGGTGGTTGGTCATCCCAATCCATTTTCAGCAACCAGAGAGACTTGATGAGTAATTTCGCATGCAGAACAATCGGTGCTGCAATACCCACTAAATCCCAAAGTTTGGCGATCGTAGACAAAATAGTTCGTTTTGTTACGATGTTATGCGGGTCCAAATTTACAGTAATGGAAAACTGATCTTCTAAAGGACACCAGCGTAATCCTAAGATCTTCAATTCATCGGTCTCTGAGATGTCAACCGAAGCTGTCAATCGATGCTCTTCAGGAATAGTTTCCAGTAGTGCGCGTGAGTTGCTAGAGAATTTAACCAACTCTAGACCAGCCTTTAAGAAAAGGTCAATCAAATCGCGGGACAGTTCAATTGCAGTGGCGTCGTCCATGACAGACGTCCCTAAATCGTCCATGTATAAGTTGCGGGATACTATTGCAGATGCGACAGGGTAAGCGGACCCTTCATCAATAAGAAGCTGCTTTATAGTGCGCATTGCAAGATAAGGACTGCATTTTAGCCCAAAACAGACTCGGTTGTATTCGTACATTTGCGGTTCGTCCTCTTCAGAGAAACGGTATAATATGCGAAGGTAGCGGTGAAATTCGGGTGACACCAGTATCCTCAAATACATTTGGCGTATATCTGCAGTTATAGCTACAGGAAACAATCGGAAATGGAAAATGATGGTTAGCAGATCTAACTGCAGGTTAGGGCCAGTGTGCAGGCAGTCATTTAACGACACATTTGTTGATGTGGCAGCGCTTGCATCCAAAACAAGTCGTACCTTGGTTGTTAACCTGTCATCGCGGACAACGGGATGATGCGGTATAATATACGAGCTGGAATCAGTATCCAGATCTTTCACTACGGAAATATATTCCTTCGTCAAGTAGTCGCGTATGATTTCATCATATTGTTTATGTAATATATTATCCCGTTTAAATCGTCTCTCCAGGGCGTTGTATCTACGCATTGCTGTAGACAAAGAATCCCCTAAGTCCTTCGGGTCACGGCAAAATGGCAAAGGTACCACATAACGGCCAGAACTGTCACGTGTCGTTTGCTGTACATAAATCTGCTCGCATGCCTTTTCATCGGCAGATAAGTGCTTGCGGATGGGAACTTCTTCAATCTCCCAAAACTTGTTAAGAAGGATGTCAACATTCTCAGTAGTGACAAAAAAGTTATTACTAGTACGCGGTTGTTGATTGGCCGTGAAAGCGGAACCGGAAATGACACATCCGAAAACGGTTTCAATTGCATCAGGACAACCTGATGGTCCGATAATGCGGTCGTTCTTCAAGACGCACTTTATGAAATCTTCAGCTCCCAACAGTAAATCAACTTTACCCGGCATATACCATTGGGTATCACTAAGTTGGATATTTTTCAAATAATCCAACGCGGCAGTATCAATCTGACATTCAGGAAGATTCCCTGAAATCTTGTCAATCACCAATGCCTGCAAATCAAGTTTGAACGTTTGATCACGGGGTGAGTACAAAGTTATGTTTGACGTCCCTTTAATTGACTGAGAACTTTCTCCAATGCCATGGACCAATGTATTTTTGCTATCAGGTGCGATATTTAAGCCCAAAGTACGTGCACAACGTGACGTGATAAAATGGTTTTGCGAACCCATATCAACCAAGATTCTTATATCTCGGCGATTGCCATACGCATCTAATACTTGAGCAATAGCAGTGCCCAAAACAACGGTTTTCCGAGAATTCTGTTGACTCATAGCAGTGCCAGAAAAACTCTTTGACATGTTATTGTCATTACGAGGAACGGCCGGGGTGCTTGGATGTGCAGAGGTAGAGGTCGCGGGTGGCGGACGCGGTGGTGCGGTGCGCGGTGGCGCGGAAGCGGGAAATCGCGGTGGAGCTTGAGTATTATACCAATTGCCAGAATTTTGTGAATGATTTGATCCATTCGAATTCTCATTCCTGCATAAGAGACTGTGATGAGACTTGTTGCAATATTTACAAGTCGTATTTGACTTGCACATCGACCATGTATGACGAAGACTTAAGCAATTCACACAGCCGTTGCATTTCTTTATGACGTTATACTTGTCAAGCGGTGATAATTTCAAAAACGGCTCGCATTGATACAAATGTGCGTGTCCTTTACTATTACAGTAGCTACAGGCTTGATCAGAGGAGTTATTGTTCACATGAAATGTTTGCATGCTTGTATGTGCATGATGCGTGCGTGTAGATGAAGGTTCATTACGAACAGTGCGATTTGTATACGGCGACGATGACGACGTATTTGATGCGGTTCTCTGCAATATTTTAGTTTGATTGCGAACGAAGTTTACGAAGTCGTCGTATTTTGGAAATGCCGATTTATTAACAAGAGACATTTCAAAGGCTCGCGATGTATCAGAATCTAGCTTACGCTGCGCTAGATGTATGAACACAAAATCAACCAACAACTTTATGTCAAGCTGACGTAAGGCAGCTACTGATGTAGAGAATTGATCGATGAATGTTTCTAAAGTTGTCGCGTTTACTTTGCCTGCAGTTAAAGGCTTCAAATTTATAATGTTTTCTAAATAGCTCACGGCGATAGCGCGTTTGTCTTCGTATTTTTGTATGAGTGCGTCATACAAAACGCTGTAGTTTTCCGGGGCAGGTACAATCCCAACGCAAATGCTCTGAGCTTTGCCCTTCAATTTCGAGATAAGATATTGAATGCGTTCAGCATCCCTCAGCGATGGGTTTTCATGCACAACCGTGCGAAACGATTCAATAAAAAGCGGAAACTGTTGAATGTCACCATGAAATTCAGGTATGTCAATTTGCGGCAATTTGAATGGCGGCGTAATAGTTTGTGTTTGTGGCTCAGAAGTCTGTGAACTATACGCACTTTTAATTGCGCAATACATATCGTCAAACACCCAAAATGTTTCATAATCCGCTTTATATTCGGGATCTAGGGTCAAGGCATGGGCGTGAATTGAGTCGCTGAGAGAAACATATTCATCGCGTAACTTATCTATTTGCTGAGCTTTCATCAAAAACAAAGTAGCTTTTTCTCTTTTACTTTTCGGTATGGTGTCATGAATTGACCTGATTCGCTCAAAATACGAATCGCGTTTGCTAATTAAAAGCGAAATTTGCATCTCCGAATTTTCCATATTTATAGAATGTCAAAGATGGAATATCGATAATTATTAAATATTAAACCTAATTCAATAGATTCTAGCGCGTGAAAATAACATTTACACCGTAAAAGGCCATAGATGCGAGCGGAACGTCGTAATATGTCGACTTTAACAATAAATTCAAAGATGTCTGCTAAGTAATTCAATGACACTTAATGTACGCAGAAATTCATAGTACTTGAATTC
This sequence comes from Apotomis capreana, assembly GCA_947623375.1. NCBI lineage: Eukaryota > Metazoa > Arthropoda > Insecta > Lepidoptera > Tortricidae > Apotomis > Apotomis capreana. Next base: position 8,413,182 of record OX392514.1, read on the forward strand.
AAATTTCGAAGCGGTTTTATTACAAAATACGCGGTATGAGAATACGCAAAATAAATGCGTTTTATGTTATTAAGAAGAATGCAGGGTTTTTAATACTCCTGTATTATGCGGCGGTAAAATTTTGAAAAAAGACAATTTTGAAAGTTATTTCGAAAAGCTAGGATACCCGGGTCGGAGGCCAAAAAATATGGTGTAGCTTTAAGTGGACTGTAGATCCTGGTTCGTAGGCATCCTAGAAAATTTGGAAAAATAACGAGAGCGGAGAAGAATAGAACTAGAGATAAAATTTATGAAATAATGTGAGGTTCCACTAACCTTTAAGCAGGAACAGGCACCGAAACAGGAACAACACTTGAAATATAGTAGTTTATGCGGGTGATGATGCTATTAATATTATTATTTTAAAGCGATATAAATTTTTTCTATGACGACGACAAGCACTGACATTGACACTGAGATAAATTTGTTTCTTGTTCTTTTGGCGACCATAGACGTCGCCACGCAGGTTGGTCAATGCGGATACTTCACATTGTAAAAATAAATATTATCTCAAGCCTAAACATATAATGTTTTTTAGCTTTATATTGAGTTTATTTGATAACTATCGATAATAATTAACAATCAATAACATGCAGTTATTAACGTTTTTATTAAAGTTTATTTTCTTCAGCTTTAACAATATGATATACATCTACAACTACTACTACTACTACCACTACTGCCGCTACTGCGGCCGTAGTCGCAGTCGCACTCCGACTACTCAACTACTAACAAGCACTACAACTACGACTACTCCTACTACTACAACTACTATGACGACAACTACAACTATAGGATATGTATTGACAGGTTGCAAACAAATTTCATCTATATGGAAACCCGAACAGTGGGGCCCTTTGAAATTTTCTTTGGTTTCCACGATTGTCACTCATTTCAATAAAAAAAAATAACGGATTATATCATATCGCACATATTCGTTATTTGAGCCTCCCTGACGTTTCAGCAACTTTACAGTTGTCAAAGGTTGACTGAGAAGAACATATTTTTTTTTGTCAAAGTTACATTTGTGCAAACTACTTAACCATTTTATAAAAATATAAATTAAATAATAAACGATGGGCTTAATGTGTTAAGATGACACGTGTGCCAGAAGGGCATTAAGCTCTTGAACATTATTCTTTTTTTATTCATACAAATGTAACTTTGACAGAGAAAAATGGTGTTAAAATTGTTTTATTGTGTTAAAAATATAATTCGTTTAAATAGGTATTTAAATTTAAACTTTTACTCACTGCCACAAACCATCAAATGAAATGACTACGTTCCTCTTAAACAACTCGCAATTTTACATAGTTCAACTCATGCAGCCTTTCAAACGCGCTGAACAGAAACAAATGCACAGGAGGTGTCGCCGGCAATTAATGGCGGCCCTCATTATACCCTCCTTTGATTCGCTTCTTACTCATGGTCATGTTTCGCTTTTAGGACCGGCTAAATAACGAGTCCATTTTCTTTGAATCACACTAATATTATAAAAGGGAAAGTTTCTGTGTGAATGTGCATGTTTCTAATTTCTTCACATAAACGTAACTTTGGCAGAGAAAAATTGTGCCAATATTGTTATTGATCCATGTTGGTCGAGAAATAAATGATTTATTTTAATTGAATTGTGTTATTTTGTTAAAAATTTAATTCGTTTAAACTGAACATTATATTCCTTTGATTCCGATGTTTTTTCATTCTGCACGCCAAAACTGCTAATCAGATTCGCGTGAAATTAAAAAAAAGGTATGGAGTGAGCTATGCTCGGAGTTTCCTTTTACGGTATCGAATCCGAAATGATGAGATACGCAAGAGAACCAAGGTTTTGATATACCTACTTAGCTCAGATATCGATTGTGTTAAAAATATGATTCGTTTAAATTGTTTAACTTAAATGACACCTTTTTAAAAATGAATCTTAAATGACATCAAATAACTACGTTCCTCTTAAACTCATGTAGCCTTTCAAACGCGCTGAACAGAAACAAATGCACAGGAGGTGTCGCCGGCAATGAATGGCGGCCCTCGTTGTGCCCTCCTTTGATTCGCTTCTCACTCATGGTCATGGTTCGCTTTTTGTGCCGGCTAAATAACGAGTCCCGCGGTCGGAGATGCTATGGATATTTTCTTTGAATCCCACTAATATTATGAAAGGGAAAGTTTTTGTATGAGTGTGCATATTTTTTCATGCTTCACGCCAAAACAAGAACGTATTTGCCTGAATAAAAAAAAAAGGCAATGGAGCGAGCTATGCTCGGAGTTTCCTTATGGGATCAAATCCGAAATGATGAGATACGCAAGAGAACCAAGCTTGTAGATATAGCTCAGACAGTCGCCAAACTTAAGTGGCAGTGGGCGGGGGCACGTTGCTCGTAGAACCGATGGCCGTGGGGCAGAAAGGTTTTTGAGTGGCGACCACGGACCGGAAGACGCAGCACGGGATGGCCCCCTACACGGTGGACCGATGACCTGGTTGGGATCGCGGGCAGAAATTTGATGAGGGCGGCGTAAGACCAATCGGTGTGGAGGTCTTTGGCCAGCAGTCTATCGGCTGATATGGTGATGATGATGAAAAAAGCATGGTTCCCATAGGACGGTGTTTCAGCGTTGGAACTTGAAATCTTATACTACTAGACTTTATTTTATCAATATGTGTTATCTCGCCGTTACGACGGTATATCTTTTCTCAATGAAACTAATTCTATTTCGATGTATGTAGACGAAATTATGTAATATGAATTGTACACCAGATCTATTAATAGCAGTTTTGCTTCACCTTACAAGATGGCATCCATATCACATGAAATTAAAATTCGAATGTAACTATAACTACGGAATCTTACAATGCGCATAGACGTTGGTCCCTTTATTTGAATAACACATTACTGCAATTTCTGAACGCAGCCCACACCTACGTACCCAGTACACCGTTGCATGACCACCCTATTTGGCCGTATTAAAAACTTGTGGCCAGACAGGCCCGCTGTGCCTCACTGAGCGTACTCACCCACTCGCCTTCCAAACCTCCTATCCGCTACAAATGTAAAATTACAAAACCATCTCTGGATCAAGAGACTAAAGTTTCTTCTCAAAAATAATGGAGTTGGAGTAGAGAGCTTGCGAGAGTGTACAGTTGATTTTGAATTTGAAATTTTGTTTGAGCGAATGTTTCAATGCATGACTGATTACACTAGTTGGGGCGTTCAGCTTCAATGGCGTGTGCAGAAATATATTTTGTTCCACGTTTGTAATTAGTCGGCGAGTCTCACTCGTTTTTAAATGAAAGAACGATAGGTATAATAATGTGGTGGTAAATGGTTAGCTAATCAATTAATTATCTTGCGTTCTCGTACAGTTTTTCTGCAATTATCTTTGTAAAATAGTCATTTGTAATGTACGCATACCTTAAATGGTAACCTTTATTAAACATGTCACTGTGACAAAGCATCTGTAACTCACACTGACGCACGTGACGGATGGTCACATTCGCATTTTGTCAAAACATGACGGATGCTTTGTCACTTATTTATCGCGTGACAAAATCAACAAGCATAGTCCCGCTGGTATGTTTGCGAAGTTAGTCGACTCACTATCTAACTGATTGGATGTTTTAAGGGCGACTTGCTCAGACAGACACCTTCAACACTGACTTTGGGCTTACAACTACGCTTATGCATGCCGTTAAAAAATAAAAATAAAAACCATATGTTTAATTTGGAGCATAAATCGGACCGGGTTTACCCTTGTTCTACAGAGAAATTTCATATCATCGAAAGCGTTTATTTTTGAAACCATAATATATCTTGGAATGTTATAACACAAACCTAATCTAAACTAATCTTGACTATAGCTTGACTGTTTCAAGATTTCTGAAAAATGTATGACTTCCGAGGAAAAAATTGATTATGAAATGAAAATTCTATAAACTGAAGCATTTTTCGGTAAAGCGTTTTTCTATAAAAGAAGTGGACCAAGAAGAAGTGAAGAAGGGGATACCCTTAGCACCGTATCCATATCAACATCCAGAATCCACCTCACAATTGAACCTCGCTACAACCAACCGGGATAGTTACAGTCACCAATCGCCTACTTACCTCTAAAACAATCAGCGCAGTTTTATGCGTCGCCTGCGCGCTATCAATTGTGTTTGCGACCTGATCCGGTTAGCTGATTGCGACCCCCCCTCGCGGTCTGCTCTCACTCCGCTCCGGAGACGGTCAACCGACGGAGAATGTATGTAAGTTATGTTTGACGTGGGATTTGAGGGAATTTGTCTTTATGGTTTGATTATTCTCATCATTTCGAGCTGTTATTGATAAATAAAAAAAAAACACTTGTATCGTAGGTAAGGTGAGATGCGGGATGGGATTTATTGTGTTATGGGGTAAAACTATTAGTTAGTTATTTATTGGAGTGCGGCATTCTTCTTCAGTCGAAAACTGGCGAGAAACTGAGCAGGATCGGGACGTGGCGTACTTTCGTTTTGGAGGTTAGGATTCTGTTTAGGTCACGAATATTTATTTATTTATCTATTTAAACTTTATTGCACAAAACAAGTCAGTACAAATGGCGGACTTAATGCCAAATGGCATTCTCTACCAGTCAACCATAGGACATGGGCATTTAAGATGTGTATGGTCACAGATTCACAGCCTCGTGTCCGTAATATACCCAAAACATTTTTTGAATGGCGTTGATATAAGCCAACTTCCTTTATAACTTTTCTATTTATGAATTCTTAATTAGATTAAGAAACTATGCATTTGTAGAATTCTACTCTATTTAAATCATCGCGTTTTAGTATTACCTACCTACATTTAAATAGGTACTGCCCGCATCTTGGGCAACATGCGCGGTGTGGCTTACTTGTAACTTATTTTCATCATTTTGTTTAGGTTTTAGCTTGTACTATTATCTATTCTGTGGTTTTAGTTTTTATATACCTGCTTTAGTTTTCTTTATTTCATCTTACCATCATGCTTATAGGTACATTATTTCAGTAATTTGGTAATAGATGTGTTGATCATCGCATGTTTTGAAATCTTTGAAGCATGTTTATACATTTATAGAGTACCTACCAGTCAACATTGTCCGACACAAACATATGCTAGGCAGATTGCGGAGCACTTGTGCCGCAAATATGGGCCGAGTACTACGACCGTGTCTGCGATTGTTTGCTCTTACACCAACAAAACAATAACCACATGTCTTTTCATTGAGCAAAACAGTAGTACGACCCAAACCCAGATACCCAGTACGGTTAGAACTTAGGTCGAACTATAAGATTTTTTCTTCGTTTTCCGCTACTGTCATTTGTTTAAATAAAATAATTAAAACCCTTCTGGCACATTTGTAATGTACACCTTTACTTTTAATACATATTTATAAAATGGGTAGTTTGCACAAATGTAACTTTGACAGAGAAAAATTGTGTTTTTCTCAGTTTGACAACGATAACTGGAAAGCTACCGAAACATCAGGGGCTCAAATAATTAATATACGCGATATAATCCGTTTCAATTGTTTTATTTAAATATAAGAATTATTTATTTAATTATTCATGAAATTACTTCCATGATCATCATTCATCATATATTGGATTTATTAATATTAATTTGCTATATAGTTATAGTGGCCGGTTTTCCTGTCCGCTGTATATGGTGTTTGTTGATCGAAAGCTCTCCTGGTGGTTCGTTTGGTCTCTAATTTTGCACTATGATGGATTTGTGTACCGTAACTATAATAGTTTATAAAGTTTTGTTTCGATTTTGTTCTTGGTTCAAGTTCAAACCATGATTGAAAGGGTTTTATTGGGACTGCAGTAAACTGAGTTTTTATCTTTAGAATACGTTGTACCGCAAATATGGTGCGAGTGCCTCCGACCGCGTCATATGTTTGCTTGTTATATCAACAAACAATAACCACATGACTTTTCATTGAGTGAGACTATTGGCTCAGAACTTTAGTTACGGATTGAGATTTAATTATTTATTAATCTAGAACATAGTGTTCGGCATCGATGATCGTCATATATGTATTTGAGTGTTTTTTTTCACTAAATATGTAATAGATACTATACAAATATCAGATACAATGCTAAATGGACAAGGAGTTTTAAACAATTTTGATATTTGTAACGTATTTTTAACCTTGATCGAAATGAGGGTGTAATGGGATGCAGTAAAACTTGAGTTTTGATTTTTAGAATACTCTCTTTATCACGATTTTCTAAATACATTTTTACAACCGGTAGGTACTATTACCTGTCGACATTATGACTATATCTACACTTTTTTTAGATAATAAATATGTATACACAGTATTTACAATGATACAAGTCTTTGTATTCTTATGTTAATAATAATCAGTCATTTTCAAAGAAAATCGTCAAATACATCTACTTATTCAGCTAAGTGGTTTTAAAGGTCACTATGAAGTATCTAATTAATAAAATATTTTAAAAATAAACAATACTTACACCTATATCTGTCGACAAGCTTGAACACATGTGCAATAATATAAATCTCAATTTACATAATCCATTTAAAGTACCTAAAATCTATATTTACATGCATTGGTACACTAATCTAGACCAGCTAGAAAACCTAAATCACAAATCTTTACACCAGGCTAACAATAAATATCTCGTATAATTCAAATTTAAATCTTTACCTATATTATGTACAAGCTCATTGGTTTATCACATTTTAACGGGCCCGTGAAGAGCGATAACTAGAATTAAGATAACACTTGATCACTAAAACAGTCAGTATGGCCGCCACACGGATTTATGCGTTGATATCGTTCCGTTGGAAATTTTAGTGGAATTGGGGCTGGTTGATACGAGACGCGTGTTGCGCTGCGTCGGCGCCTTCAGCTCATTGCGCGTGCGAGGACGATCTGACACCGTCGAATCTGCCGCCTGCACTTGTTTCATCTCCTGGAGCTCGACGTTCGCTGGCCGCGTCGGATGGAACGCTGACTTCACCACCTCTATCGGCTCTTCATCGGACTCGTCAGAAATCGTCGCTTCGTGCGTCGAATTCACTTCAGACTTCGAATCAGCTTTCGACCTATCAGGGCTGGCATTGATCATGCTGTGCGGGCTGCCGCTCTGTCTGCTGCTCGTCGGCGACAGACGGGCACTGGATGTGTCCAATGATGATACGTTACTTTGAAGGTGTCTCAGAGCGTCGTAAGGATTCATGCCGTTTTTCATCGTCAGCTCCGGAGGTAAGGTTTTCAACGCTAAATCACCAGGATGTGGTCCGAACGGTAAGAGTCCGTTTCCTGGCAGGAACGCACCGGGAGAAGGAATCAGACCGCCCGCTCCTGGCGGCAGATTGCCCAATGCTGGCGGGAACGGAAAGAGTTCTGCTCCTGGTAGCGGCACTGGGGGCGGTAAGGTTCCACCTGTTGACAAGGGAAAACAAACGTTAATAATCCATCAAACTCAATATTTAGGTTTTACGACGGCTACTGTAGTCTGATTTGCCGACATGACGTAATATGAGATACGGCTCCCCGGGGACGCCCGGGGCGCGCGGGCACTCCGCTGATTCCCTGAACAACGAGGGTGCATAATCGTACTAAGGATAATGTACAATCTGTAGGCGTTTAAAGGCGGCTTCACCGAAAGGGATGTTTTTTTAGCGCAATATCGGAGGGCGAGGGTGCAATATTTATTTATCCGAACGTCGTCTTTTACGGAGCAGACACGCCGGCGTAATTCGGTGCGATACATCTCCTTTCTGTTGAGTAGCGAGTACATGTCGGGACATTAGCGATGCCGAACACGCGCGAACACGTGTGCCGCAGAGCTGCATCGAGATAAGGAGCGAGGCTATCGCACGGGGCGGACAAAGAAGGCTCGGAAAACGTGAAATTTTCATTAGCAGCAGTGTTCAAAATGTTCTTGTAGCGACCGTGCAAGCTTTGATTCTCGATAGCGTGTAAGAGAAGCTGGCGCATAAAAAGGACACGATGCCGGCGCAGATTGGGCCACAAAGGGCTCCGAGGTGGTACCGAGCTCGCCTCTTTTGCACTTTTTCTGTTTGAAGCAGTAGCAGTGGTGCGCAGACCACTTTAAAGGCAGTGAGGGTGGGAGGGGGCGTAAGTAGGGGGTAATTTGGCGAGGTGGGGGCCAATATCGGCGTCGCGCCTGATTGAGGTGATCCCCGCTCGTTGGATTTGATTCTGTTTTTGCTTTGTCCGTTATTTTTAATTAGGGTTCATTGGATTAACCAATGTCATGTTTTTGATATACAAACGTAAAAATATTCATGACCTAGCCCAAACCTTCAATTTAAAAAAATCGTTAGATATTTTTCGTACATCGAATGAGATGATTTTAATTAAAGGTACGTGTGTGAACACTCGGAAATGAACAAAATGGAAAATATTTAATTAGAGACGAAGAAAGACAAACTCCAACAACGAGAGCATATTCCAGGTATAACAATAAAAATTAGGTGTCTATTCGTTCTCCAACTTTATGAATTCTGCTGTGTAAACGAAGCTAATGTAGGTTTAATAAAAGTCTGTAGGCGTTTGAGTACAGCGCTCCTCGCGTTTCAACGACGGAAACAAAAAGTGTCTGGTGGCGCGGCCGCCTACATTGGAATAAAATTGACTCCACACTCTCTCGAACGTGAAGGCGGTGCTTTTTTATCCTTTTCCTATGGGTGCTCCCCACTTCCCCCTACGTGGACTTCAACGGGTGGTTTTGCTTCGGTCGGGGCGGTGTTGTTTTTCAGCGCTCAAGAGCTGCTTCTTTTATTTGAGCCGCTTTAGCATTGTACGGCCTTGAGGGGGTGCTGTTGCAAGCAACATGTTTTCAAGTGTTGTTTGCTAAATCGGGAATTTTTAAATTAACAAATGCCGGTAAAAAAGGATGTACTGGAAGTTTTGAGTGCTAAACAGGGGTGCTTTGTTTGATCCGCTTCGGGGGTTTTGCGAATATCCATTCTTAACAAGGAGGTCAAGTGATGGAGGGATTTTCTTAAGTCATTCACTTATGGTATCTTTAAACTTATTGCAATACTATTTGTCGTTTGTTTATGAAAAAATGATAAAAATACTAACCTTTTACAAGTGCTCCTTGCTCTCTGAGTTGTGGTGGCCTGAAGTAGTCAGCCCACGCATAGTTTAGATACGCCGCGTCCAACCAACCAGGGTTGAGAAGGAAGGGACTGAATGCGCCTGGGTGCCCGTATCCATAATCTGTAACAAAAGAAAACGACGTTAGCGTATTGGTCTAAGAATCTTAAAGAAACTGGAAGGATTGTTTAAGTAAAAACAAGAAAATAGTATCGAAACGAATCTTATACACATTCATGCCTCATTTCTGATTGATTTCCACTTCGGTTTCCTCGACTATAACTATGTTGGTTTATTTCTTTAGTTGGAGCGAATAAAAGCGGATTACGGAATGAAAATGTAACCAACAAATACGCTATTGAACCCAGACTATTTGAATTTAGTACCGAATGTGATTGTTTGGCAGGATCACTACCGCCGTCTCAAGCCACGTCCGCACTGAAGTCACAAAGGCTGGCCGTAAAGGCGGCGACACACGGCGGGCTCTGTTTACCGAGCTATAACAAGGGGCCTGTATACAAAACGCCCGGTTTACTACTGCAGTTAGTCGGTTCCTCTGTGCCATACGTTTTTACGACCCTCCACCGTCACGTTGCCTATCGCCTTTCAGCTAGCGAAACGCGTTTTTATTTGTTTAATCAATAGCCTACTGAAGACACCACTGCCGACGTCTTTTTTTGTTTTACGGCGTTTTTAATCCAGTCCCGATAGATCGATACACATCAGGTGTATAGCCTTTTTATTACGGGATTAAACTGTTTACGAGCTCTTCATCTACTTTGTCTTCGATGTAAACACAGCTTCTTAGCGACTCTTGAAGTTTATTGTGCGAGTTGTGTAAATTTCCTAATTTTAAACTCTTTTAAAATGTCTGTTATCGGATTGATGATCGGCGCTGGACGTTTTTATTAGTTGAAAGTGTTGATAATGCGCACTTTGTTTTAGTAAACGTAATCCTTTGTGTGGATTAGCAAGCTTCGTCGTTCTCGGATCGCGGGCGCTCAAATCGTGCAGCGTGATGGATGGGCCACTGATGTCGCGTTGATCGGGGAAAGGACTCGACTAAACAATAATAAGTTAAATGTGGAACTCGGAAACGGCCCGCTCCATTTGTTAATGCCAGTATTCAATTATATCCAGTTCCCCGACCCTTTACGTATGCGGGACTTCGAATTATTAACAAGGGTAACCAGAGTAATTCTTAATGCCGGCTCGTTATACTTGGGATAAATGTTTGGCTCGTCATCTCTCGTTAAAAAAGCCCCGTTTTGTTTGAGCGTGGTTGATTTCGTTGGTTTTACTGCCGGTTATTTGCGTCTTGAAAAACAAAAGAACATAAAGAGAGTCTCAAATCAAAAGCTATCGCGGCCAAATTGGTACCACCAGGACAATAAACGTATGAGATACGACTTAAGTGTCAAATAGGCATTAAATAACTCGAACGAGATGCGAGTGTTGTGTGTGTTGTCACTCGTAAATTAATGGATGTGACGGGCGCGCGTTAAATAAATGGAATCAGAGTGTTATGGCTCATAACTCGGCGGCGATGTCGGTGTACACCGACTATTAGAATATTTGTCGCTATTTATAATAACAATGGTTTATGTCGGGCAGTATATACATAATGCTAGTCGGTCAGCTATAGTTTCGTTGCCAAGAAGTAGTTACGCTTTTATTTTATGTAGGTACATATAAGAAAACTTGATGGTGCATACTGACCAAAGTATCGTTTAAGCTTTTTGTATATATAGTTAGTCAATACATCTTTTGATAATTCGTTAGCTATTGATTAAGTACAGTAAGGTAAGTTTATTAAAAGTTAAGTAGCAATGACTGTTTTAATTAGGACTCCCTGGAACTCTACGTTAAGGCAGTCATAACTTCTTGGTAACGTCCACCGCGTAGGTTACATCTAAGAAATACCCAGTGCCGGCACGGGGTTATGAGGGTCTCTGCGTGTGGGTATTTTAGCAGCTCAGGGACATAAAATCCATATTTTAGAGTCAGGGGAGCGGGGTCGGGGAGATCAAACGGAGTTTACGACACGACCCGAGATTGTTTACATCTGCTACGCCCGTGGCCGCTTCAAGAAACTTGGTCTAACCGCTGGAACTGCAAGTGCCGCATATTAAACACGATTATTGTGACTCGGAAACTTCTGGCTCATATTAATTTCGGATTGGGAGGGTTGTGCGTATTGCGTTTGTTGACGTATGTGCTTTGATTAAAATATATATTGATTCGGGTAATACGGCTCCCAGAGCACTGTTAGATGCATCAGTACATAAATTTTTTTATAGCTCAAAGCTTACTTAGTTGCCATCTTCAATTTAGACATCACTATCAGTTACTTTAAGTAAGTGAATTACAGGGAGATAAACGCAGTATTCTCCTGTGTGAAAACAAGGAATATTTATTTACACAAAGTCCTTACGCGAGTTAATTACCGTTGCCCTAAGCCGCGACGCCATTGATAGCTTTATTAACTTCCTTTGATGTTTATCGTCCGAGGATGTTAGTTTTTCCGCATACTGTCTTTTTATGATTGGCCGAAGTTTGGGCGCGTCTGTTTATACAGACATCTCGGTGCGCCGTAACATCCGAAATAGATTTGTGGTGTCAAAACATTTATAATTACAGTTGATTTGTGGAATGTGCTGGCGCTTAGATTAAAGATTAAAATTTTGGAAGAATGTGAACCATTGACACAATATTTTTATGACACAATATTTCACAATATCTACTGTATTGAGTTTATGTAAATAACATTAAGAGGGTTCATACTTTTCTCCAGATCGTCTTAATCGGCAATAGTCAATTACTTAATTTATTGCAACATTGAGATAATGTTTGTCAAAATGCATTACAATAACTTTACATTTGATTAAGTCTAAATATGTTTATTTAGGTATAGTTTTAATTGCCTCCATCTTCAAAACAACCATTCTTGAACCATTGTCTGAATTTAAAAGTATGTTTACCATGTGGACATCAATAACCATTCAAGCCCCCTGTCAAAACATTTAACTCTTAAACTGTAAAAGCAGGCAGCAATCGGGCTATTTCGGGAGCAAGGATTAAACGAGGCAATCGTGGATGTCTTTAAGATGTTCTGATTCTCACGTAAATTGTTGAACAACTGCGCTAATGGTACTGGGAGAGTATGCTTAATGGTGAAGAGATTTACGAGCGTATTGAAGTATTTTAATGACACGGATTGTTATGTATATTTTCCTAAGAACCAGCGCAAACCTCATTATTTAAGACTACGACTACTATTATTAAGACTACATTGAAATTAATCATCGTTATCATTTTCTTAACGCTTTTCTTGGTTTAAAACCCGTTTTTTTCGAAATACCTATTCAAAATTGAACACTAATAATTGAAGATACTTTGGTGTAGACGACTTTCTGAGAAAAGCAAGGGATGTGTTCTTTGTTTTGTCATTTGGACGACAGGAACAGATTTTAATTATGTTTAGTTTGGGAATAGTTTTAGGTTTATTTTTGTGCGTATTTATTTAAAAAGCACGGGTAGATTGCTAGTCATTTGTCCATCGCAAACTTTCGCAAACTCTTCTCCGAATATTATTTTACCGCGTCGAGGTTTTGAGAAAGATCGCGGGATTAACTTTTATTTTATTTCAGACGTTAAAATGTTTATTAGAATTAAATGGTATCATTGATACTATTTTGAATGCGGTGGGCCGCGGCCGCGGTCGCAGCGGCGAGGGACTGGCGAAACGCCAGCGTGTGCGCATACAAATATTAGATTTGTATTGTATAATTGAAGTAAAATCGGATTAGTCAGTTGTAAACTAGAAAAAATTGGAGGATGTGAAAAATTATTGTATATCACCCGGAAAATATCCTAACAATTATTCGTAAGAGTAGGCTAGGTCTAGACTTAGAAGTAATATTTTAAAACTGTACCTACCTTGCAAAAAAAAATGGATTCTTATATATAAGAGTACACCTAAACCTATTCAACTGGTGCAATTTATTAATTGATTTGTTTTTATTTTTACTCGAAGCTGCGATTGCGGGTTGGATATACCTACTTTATTGAGCTTTTATTATTTAATGCGCAAGCGCATACCTATTGCAAATCGTGTTACGTATTTTATGTAATCTAAAAAAATATATTTATTATTATATATTTAATGTATCTAATTATGCCCTTAAAAAATACTCATGTCTTCAGAATATCTACTTGAGAACTAATTTTAATAATGGAGTATTTTAACAAATGTGAAATGTAGCAGAAACATTTAGCAATGAATTTATTTAGATATCGAGATTTTTAGTTAGGAATTAAAATAAACTAATTAATAATTATGCTTCGAAAATATTTAACAAAAAATATTTATTATGTTCATGATAATTTAAATTAATTTTAAGCGATACTAATAATAATTTTAAATATTTAATTTTAATTTAAATAAGATATAATTTTATATACAATTATTTATACCTTTTAAGTGGAAAAATAAAGTTATTTCCTCATCACGTAATCTGAAGAAAGCTGTGAAAAACTTAACAAAAAGTTTGTTAACAAGCAACGAAACTTTCTGAAAATAAAATAAACAGTCAAAGTACTCACTTTGCTTAGTCCTAGGTTCCCTGGGTCCATCGACGGTGACCTTGATGGCCTTGGTGTAGGACGCCACTTGGCTCGGGAATGTGCTGATGGTGATGGTGAGCGAAAACGACTTCCCTCGCCCACTGCGACCCACGAACCGCAGGTCGTTGAACTTGGCAACCTGATTCTTCATCACCGCCGTACAGTTCCGCAGCTCCGCCATCACATTCTCATCGTTCCCGGCCTTGATAGTAACCAGGGTCCCGTCTTGAACGTCATCCAAAGCCACCACTTTGAAGGCAACTGGCAGAGACTTGTTAGACCGCCAGTGGTTGGGGAGCGCTGAACATAGAACAGCCGGTGATCCAGTCGGGACCAGTTCTCCATGACTCTGGCGGTAGTACTCGTGGATGTGGGAGTAGACGTCCGCCATGCTGGCAGATGGAGGGCTCGCGTGCGGCAGGTGCATCGACTCCAGACTACCCCCTTAACCACCGTATCACGTCACTGAAGTCCTCTGTCACGCCACTAAAGTTTATAGACACTCGGAAAAGTTTCCAAACACGCGATCAAATTTCAAACAAGCGCGCTCCGGAAAGTTGTGCTCACGCGGGAGCCGTGTGAGCGACAGTACACCACTTGTTGGGCGAGCGCAAGACGCCGGGGGGACTCGAAAAATAAGCGGGGCCGAGACCGCAATCCGAAGACTCACGACGCGCTCCGAAGTCGCAGCGAAGGGACGCGTGCTCGCGAGGACTCCGTTTCGACTGATGACTGCGATACGACGCGACTTTTTCCGATGGTCAATATTTTGCGTTCGCGCGGTCGCCGCCCCCCACCCGGGTGGCGGCCCCTACGTCTCGTAAAAAGCGGGAAGGAGACGAAGGGTGCGGGCGCTGCGGCACCGCAGCGGGAACGAGCGGGACGGTGGCGGTCGGTCTCTGCGTTTTTATAAAAATGCTCAGTGGAGTGGGACACCGCGGTCCACCGGTGTCGAGTGGGAGAGGGATGGGTGGATTTTTTTGAACCGCCGCGGTGACGTATCGCGAGGCGGCGGTAATTAGGGCGCGGGGCGGCGGGCAACCGCGGCCGGCGCGAAAACCTATCAACGAGCTCATGAAAAATTATGATTTTCATGTTTGCCGGGAGCACTCGCGGGGTGGCACTTCATTAACGGGGCACGCGAGCTATTCCAGCGACAGGGGTTTTTGATTGACGCCTTTAATTGCCATATTTTAAGCGGATTACTGAGCTGTTTGTTTTTTATTAATAAATACTTCATATCTTTGGAAGTTTCGTTAATTTCGTAACTGGCAGTTTTTAACTATTATCCAAACCTGACTTACAGTATCATGTTTAACAAAGCTACAACGATAGTACACACACCCAAACAAATCGAAAACTTCGCATAAGAAAAAAACAAAACATAACCTCAAAAGCCAATATCCCGCTTCTGAAAATAAAGTATTTCACTAAGGAAAGAATTAGTCGGTTGCGGTTAGCCACGTGCGAGCGAGACGGGCGAGGGGCGGGGCGGTGGGCCGCGACTTGAGTTTCCCGCGTTTTCGGAAACTTTGAGAATGCGTGGAAAAGTTTGTTGGCGGATTGTTTGAGATGCGTTCGGGAATAAACCGATGTCTTTTGGATGCATTTTGGTGGATATTTTAATAGTACATTACATCAGAGGCCGGGAATCCGTTTTCACGACGAGGCATGTATAGTGCTTTTCTCAAACATACAATGAAATAAAAAAATATACTTCAAAGAACAACATTTTATTAATTGAAAAATAGGACATTTTAGTCTAACAACCAACCTTTAAAAACAAAACCTGCTTTTTGTCAAACCAGCCAGCTGTGTGAATGACCTTGTTGTTGAAACCAAAAAAAAAGCAGACCTAGGCCTGAAAAGCAGTATGAAATCCCTTTACAGTCCTCTCGAGTTGTTGCGCCCAAAAAGCGATACTTCCGAGCCTATTATAAGGAACGTAAAGACAATATTTCATTGCATGTTTGAGAAAAAGTTTATTTACTTACCATTTTTTCAGTTAGAACTGCTTCTCTGTAGATTTTTCATCTTTATCAAATACGTTGACATTTTATTCTGAATATCACATAATGAACGTTACATGGTAGAGACGGTAGAGTCGCAGGAAAAAGAAACTGCCTAGTATTATGTAGTGTTTTGATAAGAAAGTCAAAATTTGTCAAAAGTGTTAGTGTGGCTTACAAATAGAAATAGATAAAATTATTTTTAATTTAAGTTTCAGATGCGAGAAGTCAATGCGACTTTATTAAAATTGTCAACATCCTCTCGGTCAACCTTTGACAACGGTATAACTGGAAAGTTGCCGAAACATCACGGAGGCTCAAATTATTAATATACGCGATACAATCCTTTTAATTGTTTTATTTAAATGTGTGACAGTCGCGGAAACCGAAGAAAACACCCTTTCAAACATATTCAAACTTTCACTTTCAAATAGATCCAATTACTTAGTATAAATAAATAACTAAATAAATATCGGACAACCTCGTTCAAATTGATCTAGTCCCACAGTAATCTCTAGTAGGGTTGTGTTATGGGCATGGGCAATTGATATACATACCTACTCATAGTTGCCTCTGGAAGCTGAAGGGCTACTCCGCTTATTTTTAGCGTTTTTATCACCCCTATCTCGGCCATTTTGAAACTTGAACAACAGAATACGTAAAAACATAATTAACGAACCTAATCACAAGGTTTCACGGGAATCGGTTGAGAAATGTGACCTCTAGGCGAAAACAGCTGGAAATCCGGACATCCGGACAAATGCACATCCAAACATCCGAAAATCCTAAGATCCAGATCTCGTAGGTACACTGTTTGACTGACCTTTTCACAGTGCCAACGATCACAATATGTAGCACAGTATAGATATCAATCCTAATATCCATGATACTAAGAAATATCATATGGCAATGGCAACACTTTCCGTGCGAGCGAAGCGTCCGTTTCAGCTTGGTAAAAAATTATATCGTATGTCCGAATCTATTGAAATAAAAAAAATACCTAATTTCAATAGAGAAGACGGTTTGTCATTACCACCGGCTTGGGATGCTGTTTTGGTAAGGAAGGAAGGCAAGACTGGAAATGCGGGACCTCGAACGGTGTACCTAAATCAAAAATAGAGTGAAAAGTAGTATATGTAGTCTTTGTTTTAAAAGTAAGTACCGTAAAACTACCCAACTATATAGTCCAGTCCACACAACTATGGTCCAATTTAATCCGAAAATTACTCGTTAATATATGACGATTATAACGAATAGACTCTAAAGTGAACAACATAATTAAACTTAAATAAAAACGTATAAAATTACTGATAGAATAATATGGATTTTAATAAAAATAAACGACTTTTGTTTTAGACCATATTAGTTGGATGATTGGACCATAGTTGGGTAGTTTTACGGTATGTCATAGTAAAAAGGCAGTCTGGGAGTTTCTTTCGGCGGTTCTTTCTCCTCGGTTAGCCTTATGGTGAACCGCTAGTCGATAATTTTAAATAAAATAATTAATGCCCTTGTGGCAGATGTGTAGTTGTAGATGTGTGTATATTTTTAGCTTATATTTATAAAATGGCAAGTTACACAAATGTAGCTTTATTGGAGAAAAATGTGTTTTTCTCAGTCAACCTTTGATAACGGTAACTGGAAAGCTACCGAAACGTCAAGGAGGCTCAAATAATTCATATTATGCGATAAAATCCATTTAAATTGATTTATTTAAACATTTAATTACTCGTTTGTGTCTCAGTGTTTTTTTACGTGGATAAAATAAATGCAACCTAACGCACTCACCTAATTATAATAGCACGGTAAAACTCAGTGCTCTGCTCAAGCAATCGAATTTGAGTTGTCACCCGTGACATTTTGCATATTTTTTGGAAAATGACTTATTAATATCTCTGTTGACTTGTTCAGTCTCAACCACATCTACCAGTAGGGACTTTTGGCATACTAATATTACCCTCGGCCTCGGTGCCAACCAAAGAAATTATCCATGATACCTACATGGGAATTTTGAAAAAGTTTACTACACGGCCTAGACACGGCCATGTGTAGTACACATGGCCGTGTCTTCGACACGATCTTTTCATTTTAATTATTTAGGTACCTACATTATTAATAGGTAGATAATCTTCGCATGGGTACAATCAATTTAAATGTTATTGATCTACTCCACAATTTGTTAAAAGTAAAGAAAATATTAGGAAAATACGTCAATATTCACGTACCTATCGGCAGATAGCTTTTAGCTCTGATAAAAAATAACACGCTGTATAACTTTTAAGGTTATAAATGTGGTTATCTTTACCTCTACACTTCGGCACAAAATCTTAAGGTCATTGTATGACTTTTATGAACTTTAATATACCTATAATAAACCAATACTATTTAACCCAAAACCTTATCTCAGCAGTGCACGCATTAAATTCCATAGACAATAAAACTAAACTAATAAATATTTACGATAAACTGATAGAGGTGCGCACAAACTGACCCTAAATACCTCACTACCTGGCTTTTACGTTGACCTAAACAACCACGCAGCGGCATCTTTCATTCCTTATCTTTGTTTTTAATTGCGATTGCCTTTTGTTTGTAACAAGCTTAAGACACCTCAAAAGATTTAAAACCGAAATACGCCTCTAGTTATAAAAGAGCTAATCCCTCAATAGGTTACCGGCAATTTTAGACTCAATGTGAATAATTTATGGTAGAAATTACAAAATAAGATAAGTAGGTTCGTACATTGTGGATTGGGGATGCGTAAGTGCAAATATGGTCGGGATATTTATGTTCATGAATTATATTGGCAAATGGTGGAATTTTGGTTTTTAGTTTTATGGTAACCAGGTAGCATACTTCATTAGGTTCGGGTAATAAAACAGCTGAACTCTTTTCTGTACATGTGAGATTTAAATATTCTTTATATTTTACGATGACCTAGCTAGCTTTGTGGTAATACAGAGCTGCCTATAAAGCGAACCTGAGCTAGGGACAGGCGTGGGATTTCCTGGCATTCCCATTCGAGGAGCCATTCCCGTAAGTGGGTTTTGTACTTGGTGGTGCCTATTGAGGGCTAACTAGCCCTGATACAGTTCAATGCATGCTAAAATATAAAGTCCAGTATGGGTAAATATTTATCTGCTTAGTCCAATGGTTGACTGGTAGAGAATGCCCTATGGTAATAAGTCCGCTTTTTATACGATAAGTTCTTTCTTTTGTGCAATAAAGATTAAATAAGTAAATATTTGCGTGATGAGCTCGAATATTTTTATTTAATATTTTCTTCGGTTTCCGCGGCTGTCGCATATTTCAGTAAAACTATTTTACCGGATTATTTCACGCAAATTCATTATTAAAATTTATCCATTACAGGGATAAGTTTGCCTTTGTACATATCGTTAGTTTAATGTCCTTGCTATGTATATGTATATTTTAATGTACAATAAAGAGTTTACATACATACATAAAATGAGTGGTTTGCACAAATTTAATTTTAAAATTACTCCTGCTCATCCAGGAGCAGATACAAAATTATTTAAAAATAAATTACATACAACTTAGGTAAGATCTACATACATTCTTATATGCACTTTATATTTCTTTACAAAGTTTCACCGCACCAATCGTTTTATTAAATCATTAAATACAATTAATCAGGAAGAAACCAAATGTGCTAAGTGATGTTTTTGTACTTAATCAGTAATCATTATTTTTTACGTCTTTATCAGAAATTAGGTTGGCGTATATATATAAATAGTAAAACTTTACTTAGCTACCTAGCAATAGCTAAGTAAAGTTCAATAACCATTATATTGATGTCGATCAGAAGATATTGTACTTATTATACAACAATGGAAATGGTTGAAAAAATAAGGAAACCTGACAATAAGTCTAAGTTATTATTAATATAGACTTGTTACACAAAAAAATATATAAATTCCTTCAAACGTTACACCAAGAAACATTTACGTCGTTTTATATGAATAATGCAGTAGATATAAAACTATTTCAATATAAATATTTATTCAAAGCATTATAAAGTCAGGGCGAAACTGGCTAGCAAAAGCCGGCGCTACCTCAAACATTAGCATTTATTTTTAAATTAGCATTGAACCAAGCAGTCACTTCGGTTTGATGACTCCATTCTCTCCGATTGAGACCCACATTTTTTCCTTCAAACCCAAAAGTCGGTAAATAGCTGACAAAGACGGTCGACAATAACCCGATACCGATGTTTGGGCCAAAATAAAAGGTCTTTGAAGAAATGGTCCTATTGTGCTCCATGCATGCATTGTATGTAGTTTTACGGTGGGGTTGCACAAGACCGCTCGGTAGCTGTCGGCCAGCACTTCAAAGCGTTTTCTGTTTACGTACAATATTATTTTTATTGCAGTAATTGAGTGAAATTCTTTGACAGCACAACGAGCGGCGCGGGCGGCGGTGTTTGAGCTTTCTAATGCTTTGTTTATATTTAATTGCGGCTCTAAATATTTGCCCGGGATACCCTGATAAGATAGCATGACCGTTTTTTTTACATTTGTTTGACAAGTTAACCTGAATTATATGACTGAGGTTGAACACCAGCAATCTAAACCCCAAAATTGAACTTTGTTAGCAATAAGAGGCCAGCCGTCCGCGTGTGATATTAAATTTAATGTAATTTTAGAAATATAAGTATGAATAATTATACAAAACGACAATGTGTAATTTTCAATATAAAACCGTGATTGTTTATGTTAAAGATTCAGAGATACAGTCGTTATATTTCCTTCATTTTAGAAATATAAGTAGGTATGAATACAAAACGTCAATCTGTAATTTTCAAATAACTTTAAAACGATTCAAAGCTTCAGAGATACAGTCATTAGAATTATAATACAAACTTATCGAATCGAATACCAAGACTAATTGAATACAGTTCCTAGTTACCTAATATAATGACACAACACCTAAAATTGTTTGTCAACTAAGCTGTATCAACCTCATCAATTCAAAAGTACTGCAATTATACTAAGTGCAGCCAATATATATCCTTATTGTATGTGTTTCTCCGTCCCGTATACTGAGGACGATCCATGTCAATGAAAAAATAACAGCGATAAGCGATCTAAAAGTATCACTGTGACTTGTCACGAAAAAAAAACAAATCATGTAAGTAGGTCGTTTCTCCGCTCTTAGTGTCGCATAGAGATCTGTTCAGCTTATCACGGCACTGCAGTCATTTTTAATACATTAACATTAAAGTGCCAAATTACTCCGTTCGAAATACAACATGAGCAACAAGTGCGACCAAATTTCGGTGATATCATTGATTAGTAACAGTTCCTATATAGCATGGTGTAAAAATGTCTGTTATTTTCTAGAACCGAAACTACAGTCACCGTGATTAAAAAATTTAGCCCATCTCTAGTATTTGTGTAGCGGAAATGCAAGCGGAACGCACGGTACAATTGCCCCAAGACCCAGGGGCTCAATCAAGCAATCAAACGTCGGTTAATTGCCACCAAATGTCGGCGAACGCCGGTGCACGCCGAATGTCGGCGAAGCATTCGAAGGGTTAAGGTGTAAGATTATACAAGATGTTCTTTATTGTTCATTTAAATGATTTAAAGAATTAGAAGTGGGATAATTGAGGTGTATATTCTCATTTAACTTTTATGCGTAGATTCTCATTTGAGTGTTAAAGGGTTCAGTGTATTTTGACGGTGAATCAAATTGAAGTACTACAAGCTACAAGGAGAAATGTATGAAATTAAATTATATGATTGTACATTTTATAATATTTTGTAACATTTAAATATGAATATAATAAAATTAATAAAAATATGATTATAAAAATAATACTACATTTGCTTTGCTTGTGGATGTGGTATTGCCATACCTACTGCTCGTATGATTAAATACTACGCAATTGTTACAGTCATCATATTATATATAATTTACACAATTGACGTTTCTTTATTCTGAAAAAGTAAAACATGGAATGAAAAAAAATATATGGTTCTCAAGTAAGTACTTTACAGTTTCTTGTGGAATTCATTACTTTCGAATACAAAACGGTATCAAGTGCCATTACTACTCGATATCCTGTATAACTTAATCCAAAATCGTTGCACATTCACAAATGCATTTCATAACGCATATTGCACATTATAGAGCTATTAACGCATTACGTATAGAAACAGAACAAATCCAGTTAAAGCCTCCTTCAAAATTCCTTATACTGTAGACAGAGGGTTCAGTGTTGCTTTACTAAACTATTTTATTCTTTTGTATGAGTTGTAAGTTGTAAGCATGTAAGTGTTCCCGCTGTTATGTTAAGGTACTCCGTCCAATGTTTAGCGACGTTACGGCGAGTACAAAGCGTTGAAGTGGGTGAACAGGGGTGAAGTGAAACGAGTGGGTAAAGTATTATGTGGATATAATTGGCCACTTTTCTTCGGAACGGTTTCCGGGCGGATGTAACTGGTCAATTTGGAATTAAGTTCAATTTGTACGTTGTACAATATGGTGAGGATCTTTGTATCACGAGTGAGTTTAAGAAAATAAGTATTCCTACGTAGAAACGTATATGTACTTCATAAAATAGGAAAAATATCCATAAGTACTTACTTCAACGTCCTAATTGCAACGACTTTTTCCGAAAAGTGCTCCGATTGTGGTAAGATACATGTGTAGTCGTAATTGCGAGAAAAAATTCAACAACACGATACGAGTTTTCTTTTGTTTCGTATGGGAAGTGTTGCCATATTTGCGTTTGGGCAGAAAGGTTGTCGAGTGGAGACCACGTACCGGCAAGCGCAGTGTAGGACGGCCACCCGCAAGGTGGTCGGACGACCTCGTTGGAGTTGCGGGGACTCGCTGGATGCGGGTCGCTGCTATCCGGCCCACGTGGAAGTCTATTGAGGAGGCCTGTCCAGTAGTGGACGTCCTATGGCTGAAATGATGATCACATGGAAATATTGTTATAGTGTTATCCAATTATTGTTAGTGTTACCCAATTAAAGAGTTTTGCGTATAAAGTTTTGGACACCGTCTAGAATGTTACCTTCCCGGGAAACACAAAATATGTACTACGTCTCAGTTTGCAGCCAGCACCCGCTTTTGAGGTCGACTATACCTAGAGTAGAGAAAACTATGTCTAAACAAAAATATCGCAATGGACCTGTTATAATTCGATTTATTAAAGTTAGTTTTTTTTAACTAAATGTGACACATTCTAGGGATGCTTGTTACCTAATGACAGTCATTGGTATTCCCAGCGTGTCACGAGCGAGATAGGGCGAATAAACTAAAATGTTCACGCACACGCGCTACCAGACGAGCCTTAAAAATATGATGCCATATTCAAATAACAACGGATTGAGGTATGTGTGAAATTCCATACGAGTGGGGAGCGGGGAAATGTGGAACTCATTACTGGCACGTGACACGCGCCCACTCTCCCCTATTGTTACATTTTGGCAATGAGTTATTGAGTGCAGTGAAGGCTCGGGTGGTACTGTATTTAATGTTTGGTTACGCCAAAAGTTGTGTGAATGACAGGATTGACACGATAATAACGATTGGGCACCGTCAATACCTGAGTGTAAGTAGATATTATACCTACTAGTGGCGAGGCAAAACAAGTATTCTAAGGAAAATCGGAGGAGATGCAAATTTATGTTTCTTCAGGAGTAAACAATAAAAAGATGCTCAAGCCTTGTAATAGCCTTGTAATAGGCAAGTCAGCAGTAATCGGGTTCTATGGATACCTCGTACGCCACTAATACATACTGACACAGTCCGACCAAAAATAGTACAAATTAAAAAGTGGCAATACTGTAGTGTCGTCCGTCCCCGTTTTTTTATATTGATTAGAAAGGGAGGACACTACAGTATTGCCACTTTTTAATTCCTACTCTTTTTGGTCGGACTGCACTATCCTGTGTATATACACAGATTCGTTAAGAAGTAAAAGTCCCACGTCTAAACTAGTACCTACAATTTCGTAGGTACTCACTAAATGTATGCAGGCCTATAGTATTGACAATAACTAAAACATAATCTCCTCGCTTATGAATGAATATTTTTTTCGTGTACTTATTTAAAAAGTAGAGGAAGAAATTAATTTGGAAAGTCTTCTTTTATTTAAACAAATCATACCTATAATTCCCCCGTATAATTCAATGTAAACGTACAGAACACTTAGTAGACAGACATCTTAATTGATACTTATTTAGAACAACAAGATAAAAATATAAGACGATAAAGACTACATAAAAATTTAAGTAACCGGTTAAAAAATGTTAAGATGCTTAATGATAATTAAAAAGCTAATCCGCTCAATTCCGTACAACGCAAGCTTCTCTAAAGATACTTAGGGGGCTTAGTCCATAGTTTTATCTCAATTTTCAACACAAAACCGACACTCAAACGCAATTTATCAACAAAACATCAACAGCTCGCATTGTTAATTGCACTTGATTGATGACGCAATTCAGGGCGTCGAATTACCCTACAAATGAAAGCGTAAACGACAAAATTTTACGCTCCCACCGTTTTACTCTCCCCGTATTTTTCTAATTGAATCATGTGTGATTTATTATTGGTCTGATGATGTATCATTCTTTCAGTCGCAGCCGCGCTCCCCGCGAGCTGCCACGGCAAATGTTCATATTGCGATTTACCCCTATATCCCCTTTGCGGGATCGATTTTTTATGGGACTCACAACTGCAGCCGGATTTTTTGATTTTTTTAAGTGGAATAAATATTTAAGACGTATGTGCATCGACGTAGACACTATTAACGTCAATTCGTAATGCGGATATACTACATTTTTCTACTACTTTAACAAGTAGTAATTGAGAAACCATTTTTAGTCTCACTCGGGAAGTGCGCCCAGTGCCGGCATTTGTTAGTTAGTTGTAGATAGTAACCCGAAGTCTCGGTTAGTCCGTCATACCCGCTCTGGTCCCCCGACTAAGCGGGATGCATAAATGCATTTCCCAATACATATAAAAAAAGTTGACACAGTAGCCATACAACACAGTGCGTCATCTAGCGGAGCACCTAAAGAGCACTTTCATCCGAGCTCATCAGCTAAGAGTCGCAGTCCACCGCACACATTGTGTGTGCCGAGCATTGTCGCACAGATCTGATGAGATGGTGTTGCCATGTTAGTTGAGGTTTGAGCTAAAACCTCGGAGCTAGGTAAAAGTGGGAGGGCAGGGGTTATTTGAATATTATTTCTATTTAAATTAATCGGACGCTACTTTGCGGAAATCCATGTAAAAAGTTTCGTTTCGAAAGGTGAATTCACAATCGGTCACGCATCTTAAAAAAGTTAGCTTGCAATGAGTTTAGATAAATGTCATTATGTATGGTAACTATAAAACTTAGTCCGACAAATTGAACATTTTTGGAGCTTCCGGTTCGTGTCCCAAGATGGCCGCATGCGTTTAAGTTTAGTTGTTCATTATTTATTCATTTTAGGTGTTCAATGTTTAGTATTGATAGCGTATTGTGCAGTGATCTAACGTATGAGTGAATAGCTAATGAAGAATTCAACTTGAAGCGTTCATAGCCCTTCCTGGGTCAAGGCCCGATAGTCCGCGTGGTTTTTTGTAAATCGTTATCACTTTACAAAAAGCACGATTTTTTCAACTCACCGTACAACGTGGTATCAATCCTCTATCTACTCGTAGTCGCCTAGTGCGATTGGCAACGAGACATTGGCAGTAATGGTCGCTTAACTGTGACCGGTTGCCATTTTTAAAAAAATAGAATAGAATAGAACATTTTTGGTGCTGATAACAGTTTACAGAACTATCACCTCAAGAGTTTACGTCCAAAGGTAAATCTGTATTCGGATGGCTTTATGCAAATATGAATAAACAGCTAAGGATGTATTTTAATTTTACAAAGTCAGATGTTAGCGGGCGCGGCGCGGTGCAATGCTCGCGAGCGTTTCCGCTTCGGCGACCGCCGACAAAGCGGTGACACCCCTAATGTCGCTCCGTGTGAGCCACCTCGAGCCGTTCGTGTGTGGTGGAGATAGGGTTGCCAACTTTTGGTATGAATGTTTACAAAATAATATTACCATGCCCTTGAAAAGGTTTGTTATTCACATTTACATGCAGTAGCAAATATATGCGATTTCGACGTATGTCGACGGGCTGGAGAAAAACATAAAAAAACTTAAATCACCTATTGTGTAGGGATATAAAATGAATGTGCCGAGGAAGTCATATTGATAGTAATATTAGTAATTTGTCGTAAAAAAAATCGTATTCGTATTTCGTTTTCAAACTTCAGTGAGAACATCACCGCTAACAGCTTTACTACCCAACCCACACACCTTACACGCTTGTAAAGCTTAACAAGATATTAGAATAGCCCGACATGGTTAAAATTCCGTGAGAAACATACTTATACAGAGAATGACACGATCATTGAAATTTTTGCCGCAGAAGCCCTAAATAAAAATTCGACACCACTAGTTTGAAACATGTCCGGACGTTTCCGACACATAGAACAGTTATGATTATATTTTATTGATAACTAGCTTTTGAAGCGACGAGAACATCCTCTGTAATAAACATGGCTTGTAATGTTGAATAAATTAATAAATGAACCTATGTACCTACCTTTTTCGGAATAAAACCTATGCTTATGTGTTAGGCTATAAATTATCTCTGTTCCAAATTTCATGCCGTTTCGGCGTGAAGAAGCGACAATCATACACACTATGTAGGTCACTCACACCAAACTTTCGCTTTTATAATATTAGCTGGTGAGTCAATAAAATAATGATACAAATGGAGTGGCAACCCTGGCATTATGGCGGCTTGCTGCGAGCTCCGCGGGACTCGACGCCACCTTTGGACGCCTCTTATTTTGCACAGCCCTTAATTATCGTGATTAACAACGAAATACTCAAAAGGTAAACATGTATAGATAAATGTATTTACGTGGTTGTAGTGAAACAAACATACCTTTGTGGTGAAAATAAGGTTATCTTATAAAGTTAAGCTGACGTACGAAAGAAATATACCTACCTAATCGATATGTATAATATCGTCGGTATATTTCTGAAGCTAACCGAAATAGGCCCTATATTAGGATAAACTAGCACGAACCGCGTCCGTAGTCACTAAATAGTAGAAAACAAAGTCGCTTCCAGCTGTCAGTCTGTCTGTCTGTCCCTATGTATGCTTAGATTTTTAAAACTACGCAACAGATTTTGATGCGGTTTTTTAATAGATAGAGTGTTTCAAGAGAAAGAAGGGGTATATGTATAATATAGGTTTATATGCTTTTTAGCGATAAGACCGCCTGTTGTTACCATTTGTAATGCATTTTTATTTCTTTTGTTTTCTTATTTTTACTTTGTGGTGCACAATAAAGAGTATTATTATTATAATACATGTATAATATAGCATTACACCAGTGCGAAGCCGGGGCGGGCTAGTGGTTTATAAACAACAAAATAACGACCGTTATTTATACGATACCACATAACCAACGGTTCTAACCCCTATTAACCTCCAAGTATAGCTTTCACACATTTTACCCTCCACTAGATATAAAATAAATGGCGGCAATTGGTGGAGGGTAATTACGTTCTGCCGTGGTGGGGCTAGCGTGACCACCAACGTGGCCAGAACGGGGAACGCATAGTTTTACATAAGATCGGGTAAATAGATACTTATACGTATAGTTGTATTAGTTATTACATCAGTTTAAGTAATCAATTTGAGATGCATCCAAAATGTAATTGATGCTTTTGGCGATATTATGTATTTTGTTGTGTAGCTTCTACTGCCGGACGTCATCCTGGCTTTGCGTATTTCATCTTGATGCTCTGAATAGCCATCATTCAGAATCCGTTTCTAATTCCGGCTCCACACTACTCGCGAAGATGACTGAAGTTGGCGGAGGCGAATTTGGCCGAAGTATGTGTTTCCCCGAAATGTGGTGTTGGCGGCGAATGGAAAGTATTAGCTGGACGGAAAAGAAAACCAATGAAGAGGTTTTGAGTATGGTAAAGGAAGACCGTTGCTTACTGAAAACCATTCAAAATAGAAGAGGACGGATGATTGGACACCTGATGCGACATGATGCTTTCTTTGTGAACATCCTGGAAGGCAAAGTGGACGGGAAAAGAGGCAGAGGAAGACCAAGAATTACGTTTTTTAGTCAAGTGAAAGAGAAAGTGGGCACCATGTCGTACCAGGAGACCAAAACACTATCAAGAAATAGGGAAGAGTGGCGATTACTCCACCGACAAGAGCGAAGCTCTTTAATTATGAATGGTGTGTTTCCCCAGCGAAGTACCTTCGGTGACCAAGAGTCTAACCTAGTACCTCTGGATTACCGGTCCAGCGTGTTAACCTCTACACCACTCTTATTAATTATGAAAACGTAGATTTCCTCGAGTTTATGCAACTGCTTCATAATGCGGTCTACGAGTGTGGTTTTATGAAACGAGCCGTAGGCGAGTTTCTTAATAGGATCGCACGAGTGTTTTAAGAACGAATTATGCATAGTTGCGTACACTACTTTATCTACACACATATTCATAATCATTATCATAGATAGATGCGTAACCTTGCGGAAGAGACCGGGAGTCGAACCCAGTACCACTGGATTACTGGTTCAGCGAAAGCGGTCATCTTGGTTCTTTCGGTTCGAAAGGTTATCTGGTATTAGGGTGATGGAGAGGTTAACACGCTGGACCGGTAACCCAGAGGTACCGGCTTCGGTACCCGTTCTCTTCGCGGACGGACGAACGGAACGGACCATAAACCGTATTATAGACATATGCAGATGCCCGATATCTCCGGCATCAGACCGTCAGTTATAAAGATTGATCATAGCTATAAAGGGCCAATAAAGACATAAACGCCGTCTCCTGCGGCTTACCTAATGACTCCATTCGCTCTAAACAAATAAAACGTTACGCTTTTTACGATTGTTCCGGGTCGGGATAACTGTAACAGGTGGAATATCGTTTCTAGGGATCCGCGTGTAGAAATAAGACGGATTAATTTAACCACATTTAATTATTATACCTTACCTCAACCCTTCCTCCCTTCCCTTCCCCTTCGAGACTATGGATGTAACATCACGTCCGAAACCTCGAGGTAATTAAATAAATATATTGTTGTCCGCGATTAAGTACCGTTTTGTTATATTATGTAGGTAAAATCGTGTAAGATTCAATCAATACACATTTGATTAAACGATTAGTAACCCAGTGCAAAAGAATGCTACCTCGCTCGAATTATGTCGAATTAGTAATACAATACTTAATTAAATTAATTAATACTTAAATATATGTGTTAACAATATCGATATGAAAGTATTGGATTAAGTAAAATTCCTTCCATCGGTTCATGCAAGACTTATTTGCAGGTGTTTTTTTTTTATTTATTGTCAATAATATTAATACATTTATTATTTATTTAAACTTTATTGCACAAAATACAAAATTAAAAGTACAAAAAATGGCGGATGCGGATGGAATGCCATTCTGCCAAAGAGCCAAAGCCTTCATAGAGCCAAATAGAAACATGCAGTTGGTGCAGAACCTCCTCCTTTTTAAAACCTATGTAAATTCCGCATCTAAGCCTGTTTAGTCTGTAGAGCCTGCTGTTCCGTACTTTTATTCTAGCACAAAGCATTTAATTATTCAATTAAATAAACTTGCCTTCGATGTTAGAATTATCAATGGAACGCACCCGTTATGTAAAACGGAACGCAGCCTTTGCGACAGTGCTGCCATCTACCACAACTAATTCGTTCGTTGAACCTAATCGTCGCCGCCACACAACGGGCGCATCTAATTTTCAAAAATCCGCGTCGGCTCGCATCCCCTTTGCTGGAGCCTCGCTCGCAAACAAAACCCTGCACAAAACACTCTTTCGCCTGTGACGGAACCCAGGATAACCTCTGGAGAAGAAACGGGGCCCCGTCGGTGTCGCTGTGTCTTCACAATTCAGTCCAAGTAAGTTCCAGCTATCGAAGGTATTTTACTCAACACCTGCCTAGGATATTATGCAATGCGTATTATACTTAGAAATAATGTAATGACCATAACATACGGGAAAATGTAATGAAACAATAACTTGAATTAACTAAGGTCATCGCACTTGTAATTTTGAAAGAACCCTTTACGTAAACTAAATTCAAGCTTGACCATTTTTTGTAAGAGTCAGTTGGGAAATTAAAGTTCTGTTTTAGTAATTAACAATATTTAACATTCAACCTGATATTATATTATAATTATTAGACGCCAAGTCAACAATATGGTGCATATACCTATCTATACTTAATGCTGTTTTTATGTAGAAACTTACACATTGAACTTGTCTGTTTATTATCTGATTCAGTGGTCCAATTGGGAGGACGCCAGTGTTGGCCCGGAGAGCCGTTGGAAACGCAGGTTCGAATCCTGTCCGAATCATTAAATTTTTCAATTTTCGCTTCATTTGTAAACATTTGTCTGTTTTAGTTGATAGTAACAAATTTACAGCCTAACAAATTTCGGTTTAACCCTGGGCTAGTGGCGCTACAAACAGCTTCATAATTATGGCAATAATGTGCATAGGTAGTACCTATGCATGATAAGTATATGACGTACCTATTAGGTACGTCATATACTTATCATAAAATGTCAGTAGCGATATTTCATCAACCAAATTCAAAACATTGTCTACCGGAATGCTGCTCAATCGTTCGTTCTTCTTCTGAAATAAATGATGAATAATATTGAAAAAAAACTTGTCTTTCAACACTGTGGCTAGATTAGGCTTTATTATGAAAAAAATACTAGAAATCTGCGGAAAATTTAGTCCCGTTTCCTCTTTACGGAAAATAGGTATTTCATTCTTCTTTAAACACTGGGAACTTTCAGAACATCCCGTAAAGGCTATTACTGTGAATCGAATCTTAAAGGAAAGTCATAAACCGATGCGGGCACCGCGCGGTCTCATCTCGGGTGACACGTATATCCAAACAAAACCGTACCCACACCTAGCCTTTGCAACCTACACTTGAGGTTCACATTGCCCTAGCACAGTGCCAAGTCGCGGGGAGTCATATTATATGGGATCCCTTATCGGTGCTGATAAAACGACATTGTCACAAAGAATTCAATATGCGGAGATACGTTTGTGAGATTATTTGACGCTGCGTACTTTCTGTTAAAGGTGATCGAGTTTGAGTTGTTTTTATCCCCCCGTGAAAAAAGTTCACTCTAAAATGTTGCTTTTTTAATGGAGAAAATAACATACAGCTAAAAAATGGTGTTTCAGTCCTAGCCATCCATTACATAGTAGGTACAAATATACGAGTTTATAATATACGGCAAGTAGTAGATCATTATATGTATGTCCCACGAGTTTGCAGTTCATAAATGGGTCAGTATCGAAAAACCCGGAATTTCCACTTCCGAAACTATAGGCATACCATACCAACTAGCTGTGTTAACGTAGCGTCTTGAATCTATGTTTGTTACTGTCGCAGCAGTTAATACAATCGCAAAAGGAGACATCTTGAAAGGTAGTGTGAGGTCTACCAATAAAAATCAAGGAAGACCAGCCAAGTCACTCAAGGAAGGTGATGGTCCGTGTCGATGAAGTCCGTGATCTCGGAGTGGTTTTTGACCGGCATCTAACGTTTCGGCCGCACATACAAAATGTGACTCGCGGCGCGTACCGGCGGCTTGGATTTGTGTTGCGCAACGCTACTCCCTTGACTGTTGCCGCGACGCGTGCGCTGTACGCAGCGCTTGTCAGAAGCATCCTAGAGACGAATACAGTGGTCTGGAGTCCGCACGAGAAAAAATACATTCTCATGTTGGAACAAGTCCAAAAGAAATTTCTAAGAAATGTATATAGAAAAACATGCAGTTGTTATCCTTTTATGTATCCAACACGATTTCTACAGGGGCATTTGGACTACGATTCGTTGGAGTTGCGTAGAAATTTAGGATTAGTAAATTTTGTACTTAACATCCTGAGGAACAAGGTGGACAGTATCGGTCTTTCGGAACGGTTCCTAAAGCTGTCCGTACCCGATGAGTACTGCAGCAGACGGCGCCGCCCGCCGCTGCTGGCCGTGGAGCACCCGCGCACGCGCCTGCGCCTGCACTCGCCCGTTCCGCGCGCGACCGCGCTCATCAACTCCCTACTCTTAGCACAATCTGAATGTGATTTGTTTGCGGATGGGATAGCGAGATTGATGACCGAATGGAAGAGAGTGCTAGAGAAAGAGCAAGATAATTATCTTGTAGTTGTAAGTTAGTTAGGTTTTAGTTAAGTATTTAAGCTTAAGAATCCATGTAACGCTTTGGTGTAAACTGTCATGTTACATTTTTATGTGATTCAATAAATAATAATAATAAGTAGTCCGCGAGCGGATTTGTTTGATAATTTTCACAAAATATTTTTTTCATAGTAGCGTATGTTCATATCAAGTTTTTTCATGATCGCCAATTTTATTATTCGTCTTTCTTCATGCAGTAATTTTTCATCTTCATGAAAAATCGCATGAAGAAAGGCGTAAAATAAAAAAATGGTGATCATGAAAACAGACGATGTGCAAATTCACTGGTTCAAAACAAATATTTTGTGAAAATTACATTAGCGAACAAACCTTCAAACAACGGTCGCCAAGCGGACTGTGTAACTCCGTGTTTATGAAATGAGCAAAGTGTCAAAAGGGAAATGTCTAGAAAATCCTAATAATTATCTATAAAATCTCTTGTATATATATTTTGTGTACGTTTATGTTATTACCCTCGCGTATATCTTACTCTTATAGTGGCATATACATACATATTATCAAAAGTGCGATCACTTACGTCCCAAAGAAAACACACATCGGTCGGGAACAACGGTCGCGCAACGGACCGTGTGATTCCGCGTTTATGGGCCCATTAGGAGCAGCAGGCAGACGCGAGTTTTTGTATTCGACGCTACAATTAGCTTGAAAAGATAATCGATTGTGGAAGACGTGCATCGAGCTGTCAAGCGTTCATTTGGTTAATAAATTTACAATTAGAATGGTTCTTTTGTATTGGACAAATGTTTTGAATAAGTAGGTACCTATCTATTTTGAGTTTTTAAAACCTCGTCATGTTAGTTATTTGGAATACTTGACAAAATATCTATATTTAGGCACTTACTAGTTGCTTTGCGAGTTTGATTCGAAATGGCTGAATTTTTCCATTGTTTACGTATTCGACCCCAGTCATCTACGCCATTTTGTGAAATAAAAAAAAAACTGAATAAGAAAAAACATAACATAAACATAAAAAGTATATACTATATACTTATCGAATCGACTCAAAAAATATCATGAGTCTGTAGGCGAGAACAGCCGGAAATCCGAACATCCAACCAAACATCCGGACATACGAAAAAAAATTACGGTGAAGCTGAAATAGAGACACTTCGCTCGATCGGTCGAAAACGCCGCTCATCATTTGTCTAGAATGTTTAAATATCATCTTTGTTATCGAATGTGTTCTCGTGTTCATTTTTAACACTTTAGTGACCAACAAAATCCTAAATTCATCATTAATTACCAAACTTATATCTTATGCTTAAAACACGTCATTTGGATACATATTTGTCAAGATCTACTCGTCTCTTTTGTTTCTTTTTTTAATAAGCTATCAATTCATTGAAACATCAATGTTTGGTAAATACTGCCAAGCAAAGCCAGCTATACACAAACTGAATACACAATATATAATGTACCCATAGTGTAGGTATGTGGGTATCTTTTATCTAAAGCGCGCCCGTGGAGCATCGGAAGCGGTGTCGCGGGCAACCGATACCGCACCACCCGCCACCCACGGGAGCTGGATAGAAAAATCCGACATTATACATTTACTATTATATTATTATTGGATCTTTCTTTACGTAGGTGGCGTTTGACGTCTAACGTTGTGAGGCATTTTTCTTCAAACGATTTGATACGGTCAAAGATAAGCAAGCTCCTCCCAACACGTAGGATTCCTAGTAGGAATTTCAAAGACCCAAGGCCTATTACAGATACAGATGCATATATCTGTATCTGTATCTAGAGAGATCTTTTTAAACGCCCATTCTGCGACCAACTCCCAATACGTATTCTGCCGGTCGCAATTGTATATCAACGGAATCTATTGCTCGTCCCGAACTCACTTTCTCCTAAGACACGCCAAAAACGTATCCATCAGATGAACTGTCCAAATTAGTGACACCATCATATGCAGGATACTATCGCAAGTGAAGACTTCTGGCCGAAGGGTGTTTTGTTTCGGCAGTTCCGGGGCAATCTGCCGAATTCTACTTACACCAGATCAGACGACGCAACGGACCCACGCCGTTATGTCGACTAAATCTAACTACTTTTAAGTCTTGATTATATGTATTGTTGAAGTTCACAGTCCCTTGGTTTTGTTACTGTAATGCTGTGTAACTTATTTAAAAATTAAAAAAATATGTAATAATAAGTAATGCCTGAGTCAAAGACAACTTTACTCTCCCATACAGCTCGCTTCCTGCCTAGAGGACGGACCACGAAGATAAAAGTACTTCTTTGAGACTTGGCTCCCGATTCGCAATCTGCCAGCTCAGCGCGCGATAGTCGCGATCCTATCATAATGACATGACATTACAGACAAATGCTCGAAGTCAGGACGCCAGAACCGCGACTGGTATATGAGGGACAACAGTACTAAGATTTTTTAAAGCATCTATTCTGACACAAGCTCCCGGCAATCAATCTGCCAGCTCAGCGAGCGATAGTCGCGATCCTATCAGGGGCGTCAATTGCCCGTGCCAAACGCCACTTCCTCCTGAGACACGCCCGGGACTTATCTACAGCGGCTGATCGACCGTTTCCGCTGAACACAGGAATTTCTGGCAACATCTTCGCCAATGTCATACGCGCCTGGTATCTTGGCTTGGAGTTTGAACTTTTGCTACGCGGAAAAAGGTTGTTTGTAAGTGAATTTTGATTTGAGGTTTATTGAGATTGTGGAAATTATTCCTGGATACTGCTTGGATTTAGATGAGAAACAATAGATTGTTTTGATGGAGAAAATACCTGTGAGCAGATTCTGCCAGTAGTCTGCGCTGTCTATTTAAGATTATTCTATATTCAAATTGAAAATATTCAAAATATTTATATAAAATTATAACTCTTATAAGTACTACCTACATAAACGATCGAAATTGTAAACAAAACAAGCAAGCATCAAAAAATTGTAAGAGCGTGAAATGTTGAGTAAAATTGTACCTAGATGTCAAATTGGCATCGTTATAACAAACCATCTCATAGTATTAAAGAATATGTCCGACAGTATTGAACGATATTCAACTGTCAGCCAAAAATTTAAAAGATAACCAATAATCGCATAAATGTTCTGTAATAAATTCGGAATCGTATTTTTTCTCACAATTCCGCTAATACCGACTAATTATCAACGCATCACCGGCACGTCAGAATCACCAACTTATTCGCAAAATCGCAACACTCTTGCCCCACCGTTACAAAGACTTTTTTGTTTGTTTTCCTTTGTACCATAACTTGGCTGTCATGTAGGTGCTTTGCGCGTCACCAGGCTGCAAACAGTGCACGGTGGTGATATGCAATCTGTCAGTTTGACGAAGGTCATGAGTCGGGAAGTCCGTTTTATTAAAAAAGCCATGAATGTCTATGGCGGGTGGACACGTGCCGGAACACGCTGATTTAAGCCATTTTGTTTTTTTGTCTGTCATAAATTGACGTTAGGAGTTACTTGTTGAAAGATTCAGTAGGTAAGCCCAAGCTAAGTAAAGTCTTTCTTCACCATGCTTGATTACTTGCTAACGGCTGAGAATAAACCTTCATCGTTGATCATGACTAATGTAGTTCACTAATTTCTTACAGAGTATAGTAAAATTATGCCTTAAATTATCGTTCAATAGATGGCAATAATAACAACAAACCTCGAAGGTATCTGCAACTTTTTTCCTGAATAGAAATGTATTCTGTTTTATAGATCATTTGGAAATCTTACAAAATCATGTAGTTTAATGTAATCATTAAAAAGATACTGGCTCCATACGGCACATTGAAAATAAAAAACTATCGAAATAAGGAAAGGTAAGATTAGGTACATTATGGCAAGATCAAAATTGCTAAATTGAGTGTAAGTAATACTATATCTCTCATTAAAAGTAAGTATAGTATGTCCTAATAAATAGTTTCAAAATCCTTAAAACTTGAACCCATTATTAAACCACGGTGCAAACATTCGCTATTCCAGTACTGGCCAGTTCATCCATTGTTAACAAGACGTATCAGTTTTCTGCATGACATTTGAATGCATGTCGATTCGCAAATCTTCAACAGATGTTTATTCAGAGCATTCAAAAATTATCGCAACAAAATCTAAATCCATACACCATAACTAATTATATCCACCATGTAATACCGTGTCAGAGAGGTTGTCGTATTCAGAAATGTAACAAAGCCTACACGTTTTAACATAACATACGACCTTTCGAATTTCTAGTTATAGCATTGTTCAAAAACTGCTTTTGTTGGCCGTATTACTAACCTACTTTTGGGGATATTTAGCCAAAAAACTCTGAAGATATCACGCTTTTTTGGTTCCGAATGCAAGTTATGTTTTCTTTTGTTGTCGGCGTATTAGGGAGCTGGGAGTCGAATTTGGTTTCGGTGGATTTCTGAGGCTCTGTTGAAACTGGTATTGATATCAATCTGACCAGAAATTGAGATGGGAATGCAAAAAACTTTGCTGCACTTCAAGATGAGAAGGGTCATTCACAATTTTTTATTTCTCAGTGTTAAATGAAATTAATTTCACAAATAGTCTAGCAATGTGTGCTCTATTTAACATATGTTTTCCTCTTTATTTATTTTATCAACTTTTTGCAATCTTGAATCGTCTAGTTTTGCTATTTATTTTTTCATAGTGTTTCATGACTTTTAATTACTTCGTCATTTTAATCTATAAGGGCATTATGTTTCAATCTCACTTAATCACGAGAGTTTTCTTTCTTGGCACATCGACTGATTAGAAAACTCAGAAGAGCGACCAAAAATACCAAAACAAATTCTATACAAATTCACTCGACGCTCGCAATTTTAAAACCAACAACCAAAACCTGGATATACGAGTAAACCCCGCCAAAAGAGGTTTGTTGATTAAAATAAAAAATAAAAAACAAATACGCAATTCTATTCGCACACCGTAGGCACAACTAACTGGACACGAACCCACCGCAAACCCGAAAACCTACATCCGTTGGATATCGCAAAAATAAACAAACAGGGATTGAATGCAGCGCGTCCAATCGATGCGATCGAGTCGACGTCAAACTTTTGTAATACCCTACGACCGATTACTTCTAGAAAAAATCGACGTATACTCGAACTATTTCGTTAGTTGGTTAGGTATATAATTTCTAGCACATACCGATCGCTAGTATTTGGGTATTTTTAGAAAGATAGCGATGGCTTATTCATCGACATATAAATCTGCATTTAGTTGATAACAAATCTTTAACAAACTGCTACTGCAATTAATATGACGTATGCACATTATTGCCATAATGAAAGCTGTTTGTAGCGCCACTGTTCCAGATAGGGAATGCATACCGGTATTTTTTTCTATTAAGTTACCGGTAATTTCGATACAAAATTTTACCGGTTTGCCTTCCTTAGTCCCAGGGCAATACCGACAGTTGTTAGGCTATATAATTATAATTGACGTAAGTAAGCATAAAAAGTTATATGTATAAACGAATGACATCAAACGTTGTCTTACTTAATAGCTCCATGCAACTACCACATGTTAAAATGCCACTCTCTAGCTTCCACGAGACTTCAGGATCTAGGTATACCTGAGCCTATCCAAACACAGACGAACCACGCCACGTTTAATAGCCGTCGTATAAATCTATTCATTTGCCGGCAAAAGCTTCGGCAAACAAGGCTAATGAACGCTCGCCCGCGTAATTCCGTTAGCCCGGGGTCACTGGAAATTATTTTTAATAGCTTATTTTTACCCTGTATTGGATTATGGCATGGCCGCGGGATCGGCTTTTGTTTTTTTATTATGTTTATCGTTTGTAAATCAGGGATAAGAGTTAACTTTGTTATTAAAGGAAATTGTTCGGTTTTATCAATTACCTACCCATCGCATGTACTTATATAATTGATGCAGTTCATTACTGTACACTTTCTTTTGCACTCACGTGAAATTGTCAGGAACGGCCCGACATGTTTTGAACTCGTATGGAGCTCTTTATCAGAGACTGCTACGTAGGGTCAAGGCGGCAACAGTGGGTCACTTTTTTTTGCAGAGATGTAATTTGATTTGGGTGAGTGTTGGAAAGATGTGAAAGGATCCGTGTTATAGTGTAACTAATATATATTGATTATTCCAATCGATTTAGCTCGACAAGATAATATTTTGGAAAATATATAGTATTTTCTAAAAAAACTCATTTGAGCCATTGTGTACTGTGGGTGGGATACAGTGAATCGGCCCTCAGTTTACAGTGAATCAGGCAAGTTTACAGTGGATCATCTATAATATAACTCAACTAATAATGCATTTTTTTGCTTCGTATCGGTCTTTACTTTTTTGTTTTAATCAAACAAAATAAGTTACACATCAGAAAAGAAAACTTTTTTTGACTACTTCAGCCTGAAAGTGACTTTTCAGTCTTACACATTCAAAATGTACTAAACGAGCTTATTTTTTTATGACTTAGTTAATAATCAACGCATAACTGCTACATAAACTAAGTAACTACCATTACTTAATTAGTATCTTGCATAAAATATCATAAAAAATGTTTCTTTGGCCTTAAAATAAATAATAAAGTTATTTTTCGAAATTCCTTTGTGCTCAATCCGTAAAACTACAGTATTTGAAATAATCTTTTAAAAATTCTTGTTGCTGTTCATTGCACATTTTACTAACGCTATAATTTGGCGTAAATGAACCTACCCAACATTAATATATCGAGTCTTAAAATGATAACGTCTCAGTGCAGTGAAAAGAATTCCTGAAATTTAGACGCATTTCTCACGCTCAAACCATTTTTTTTTCATGTCATCAGCTGTGCTGTAGGTTTATCTATTTCATTGGGCCTTGCTGGACGAGTCATCCTAAAAGGGAGAATTAACAAAAATTATTACATCTCGCTAAATTTTCTAAATTAATGTCTGTTAACCATTATCCAGTACCAATAGTACACAGTGGATCATGAAACACTGTGTACTTAAGTGATTTGAGCCGCTGTGTACAAAACGGCCATTTTGGGTTTAACTCATACCACGTGTGATGGTTTTACGTAAATCGAAGCGCGATATACGCCAAAATGACCTCAATTAAGTTTATTTCTTAGCAAAAATATAACTCCATTAGTAAGACGAAAGGTTTGTGAAAAAATAAACAGTATATCTACCTTAAAACTCACTTTTTCTTACGTCAAAACAAAAAAACACTCGCAAAACGGGTTGTTACATGGCTGACGCAGAGAAACTGGATGTGACAAGGATGTGACCTGTATATATCGGGAGGGCTTCCGAAGAGTAAGAGAGACGGAAAGCTACCTATGATACTTTTGAAACAACGGCCATTGCGCCACTGTTGTCGCTATAGCCACTGTTGCCGCCTTAACCCTACACCGGCGCGGCAACTTTGGCACAGTGACAATTTCACGTGAGTGTAAACCGCTTAATACATTGATTAAACATGTTCCACGAAAGTTTTAATGAGATTATTATAGTTACTATAATCATTTTGATTACGGAATTTCATAATATTGAGCGATGAAGAGCGGTAACTTTCACATGATATATGTTTTGATTTATTACTTTAAAATAAATAAACAATTAAATTTGTTATTGTATTTTATTTAACATGCCTGTACGTATTTTTTTTGTATTATTCTATGAATATTTAAAATTAAGTATCAACACTGGTTGGTTTGCAAAAAAATAGACAAGGCCGAAACGGCTCCTTTAAAAATGAATGAGCTCTATGGGTGTTTGGTTTATTACCCTTATTGTTTAGGTTCAAGTGGAAACGCGTCAGTTAATATTGAATGTACTATACCTGCATAGGATTTGAGATGACAGAATAGAAAAGTTGTAATTTAATTTGAAAATCGGATTTATATATCTCGTGTGGCGATCAGTGCGATCACACACAATCAAACAAATTAAAACAATATTTTATGTGTACAGAAATCACAGAAATTACTAAAGATAGATGAATGCAGCTATAAGATAAGATAAGATATTTATTGAATAATAACTTATTTTACAGTAATAATAGCTATAGCCTAAGACATTCTACTTGGCAAAAAAATTACATGCGCCTGAACTAGGATTCCCTGTGTTTCAGGCATAAAGAGGACTAACTTATTAACAATTTCTTAAATAAATAATCATTAACACATGAAACAATAATTTAGTTCTTATTAAATAGTTTGATAAATTATAGATCTGATACAAAAATATTAAATTAGAATGAATACATGAAAATCAACTTAGAACAATCAGTAACTTCTCTGTATCTTCGTATGACATATTTTGTACCGCTTCTTGGAGTGTTTTCTTACATTTCGCGTAGCTGAGCGGATATATATCCAGCTTCGTATTAAGCCTACTGTACAGAAGAGGACCCAGCGAAACAAAAAATCTAAAACAGAAGTGACTTCTTCGAATAGTTTTAGAGCAAACAATATCCTTTCGCCGTTTATTAGTATAATCAGTGCTATAAGGGATTGCAGCGTGCTGTTTAAGGACCGTGCTTAGTATAAATAGTTGCCGAACGGTTAGTACTTCACAAGACTTATAAAGAAGATTAGTAGGGTAGAGGAAAGGACGGGAAGTGGATACCTTTAGAATTGCTCTTTGAGCTCTTTCTAAGTTTATTAATGTAGTTTTGGCCAGCCCGCCCCATGAGGAAATGCAGTACGTTAATATCGATTGACATAGGGCAAAATAGACTTGTTTAATTAAATGTGAGTCTGCAAATGAACGCAGGTTTTTGAACACAAATATTAACTTACGTACTCTATTGCATAAAGCTGAGATGTGATATTTAAAAGAGAGAGTATCATCAATTATGATTCCTAAATACTTAATTTGGGTAACTGCGGCTATATCTGGACATTTGCATTGTGTTTTATTGAGGTCCTTACAGTTGTGCGAGTAGAGTTTGGGGTTATTTGGTGTTATATTAGATTTGCGCATGGAAAACTTTATGTAGTTCGTTTTGTCCGAATTAAGTGTAAGTAGATGCTGTTGAAGCCAGTTATTAACAGTACTTAAGCCTCGTTGCGCATACGTATAAACTTCCTCTATTGTTTTTGCAGAAAAAAGTAGAACAGTGTCATCCGCGTAGGAAATAATTTTGCCGCTATCCACTTTCAAATCACAGAGATCATTGATATAAATTAAAAACAGTGTAGGGCCTAGTATACTTCCTTGGGGAACCCCAAAGCAAGTGTTTTTCAGGTCAGAGCTGACAACATTGTCTATTTTTATGCATTGAGTGCGCTCATCGAGATAGTTTGCGAATAGTTTGAGTTGGGTGCCTCTTACGCCTATTGCTTCAAGCTTGTGTAGTAGAATGGAAACAGAGACGGTATCAAAAGCTTTAGCAAGGTCCAGAAATATACCTATTGTCTGGTTGCCCCTGTCAAGTTCCTGAA
Organism: Apotomis capreana; assembly: GCA_947623375.1. Taxonomy (NCBI): domain Eukaryota; kingdom Metazoa; phylum Arthropoda; class Insecta; order Lepidoptera; family Tortricidae; genus Apotomis; species Apotomis capreana. The sequence goes on from OX392514.1 coordinate 8,454,686, forward strand.
CTACGTGGTCAGTCAATTCATGGACCGCATCGGCAGTTGACAATTTAGAGCGAAAACCAAATTGGGTTTTTGACAAGATAGAATGTTTCTCCAAATATTGGACAAGTCTATTATTGATAATTTTTTCGAGGATTTTAGATGTCGATGGTAGAAGAGATATGGGTCTATAGTTCGTTATTTCATCTTTAGCGCCGGATTTGTATACAGGAACAATGACAGCTTTTTTCAGACATTTAGGAAAGAATCCTTCTGAGAGGCATTTTCGAAAGACCTGCGTGAGTCGTGGAACCAGGATGTGCTTGAATTGTTTTAAAATTTTATTTGAGATACCATCCCAACCAACCGCGGAATCGTCTTTTAAGCCCATAATAATTCTTTCAACCTCTTCTTCATCAGTATTTAATAACACAAATGACTTTAAAGTACTAAAGTTGATTGAAGATAAATTATGAGGAGGAGCAGGCAAATCTCACTTAACTTTTTCTGCTAGGTTTTTCCCTATGTTTACGAAAAAATCATTTGCGTTATTGACAGATGTTAATTGGGATGAGTGCGAGTGTAATAAACCCGAAGACGATTCACGTTGTTTCGTCGTATATGTTAAATTTTTAATACACTTCCAAATTAATTTACTGTTTGTACCAGCCAGTTCTAGATGTTTTTTATTGTAGCTGGTTTTAACTTTTTTGAGTAAGTCATTACAAAAATTTCGATATCTTTTGTACGCTAATTGCAGTACTAAATTGGCAGGGTTCGATTTGGCCTTAGAATGTAGTTTATTTCTGTGTCTCATACATTGTATAAGACCGGGAGTAATCCACGGCTTAATATTTAAATACTTATTACCTATACATTTTTCTATTGTATTGCTACATATTGCTTGTTGTACACTTTGAAGCAGGTACGACATGCAATAATTTGCGTCAGCAGAATTGTAAACGGGGCCAAAGTCAATATTGCATAAATCGTCTTCAAGTTTGTTTACATTTAATTTTGTGATTATTTGCGCGCGAGTTTTATGAGGTTGTTTTTGAAACAAGGTCAACAGGGCAGCTCTGTGATCGGTTACGGTGGAGTTAGCAATGTATTTTGCTTCTACCTATTAGTGTAAGTTTAATGTTTATTTCCATGGGTACACTTGTCTTGATTGTATCTCTTCTAAAGTAGGTACCTACACTGCATTTAACCTATCTACGCTTCTGTTTTCTCTATACGCCAAAATATAGCGGAAGTTCGATAGAAATTGGTTTCAAATAATCTATAAGTAAAAAAAAAATAGACAGTAAGAATCAGAAATAAGTAAATCTTATAAATCAACCTAGAGGAACTACCCCTGGTCGCTTAGTTTGATTCTAAAAAAGCACAGCATTAAATTAAAATTTATTGTTACATTATAAGTAACAAATTAACCAAAAGTATACTATCGATAATTTGCATTAACTGAAGTGTAAATAAATAATGCATTTACAACTATGTGATGAGGAACAATGCATTACCTACGCATGAATAAGCAAATACATAATATCTGCATAAAACTGCGCTGCTATAGCCATTCGTTGTAATTCACTGACAAACGCATATAAAAGAGCACGAAGAACAGGAACTTCTGTGGAGTAGCTACGAGGAAAAAAATTATAAAATATTAAAGAACTAAGTCACCTGTGATATATATGATGGTATATTTGATTGATACCTTAAATAAGTCTGCAAGTCGTTTGTATCAATATTATTTTCTTTAAATAAAAGGAAACGCCCGAGTCACGATAATTATTTTTTATAATTGCTGATCCTGTGAAGTTCGCGGGAAGATGTTGTACAAAGATCAGCCGTTGTGATGTTTGCCCACAAAGTTTTTCGGATGAAATGATGTTGATGACGACTTGTAAAAAAGATCATGCTGACGCGTATCGGTATGACATATACCTCTAAGAACCTCGGGAATTCATACGTTCACGAGGAACCAGACGTGTATACATACTTTGCAGACGTCAACTTATTATAATATTAACTGCTTTATAGTAGTACTAGCTGTGCCCCGCGGTGTTACCCGCTCATCCCACGGGAAAACTAAATTTATTCGGGATGAAAAGTATCCTATGTCCTTTCCCGGGTCTCAAACTATTTCCAAACCAAATTTCATCTAACTCGGTTCAGCGGCTTAAGCGTGAAAAGGTAACAGACAGACAGACACACTTTCGCATTTATAATATTAGTATATGGATAAGTTCGTTTCACTCGAACCACTAAGAAATGAAACTCACTCACAACCCATCGTGTGTATTTCCTGAAAATTATAATTTAGGTATCTTCTTGGCAAGAGTGAATTGGCTATATTCAGCGAGCTACATTCTCTAACGCGTATAATCACTTACCAGCAGGTGATACTCCGGTCAATCGCCGGTCAATTTGTAAATAAAAAAATATATTATAGGCTAATATTTCTCCGTTTCGCAGAGCCGTTTACCTGGGTCTCTTCGGTGAGCTCTTGGGATCGTAAGGTTCCTACCAATAAACCTGACTAGGCCGAACTTACATTCTGCTAGAATTAGATGGCTACGGCGGCAGATTGGCTAGACATCGTTAAGCCATCCAATTGAATGCCGGCAGTCAATTAATAGCTTATTAGTTATTAGCCATTTGATTCACTGGAAAATTTAACCAGTTACCAGTAATACACAAACTGATATCTCTATCGCTAAGTCGACTCCATCGACTGCTCTGACCACGCGCGGCCCCCGATCCGCGTGGGAGGTAATTATGCATGGCCGCTTTTTAGCGTCCGATACCTACCCGGTATTGCTACCTACGCTACCTGAAACTACCGGCCACTAGGTACCTACTACCGATTTAATAATAACTGCACTATTTTTGGTTTTCTGGTTAGATTTGTATAATAATTCACAAAACACCAGAATATATTTTTCTTTAAGATTTTTGTGAGCTAGGTATGTGTGTTGATTCAAGTGAAATATTTTGTATAGAGCTTTATTTTTGCGTAGGTATATTAGCTATATATCTCTGACTTCGGATATGGTTACTTAATCAGCAATTTTCAACCAAAACCTTAACCATTCAAACCTCAAGTTTTGCATATAGTTTCGCCTGGGAGAAACTATATGCGTAAACGACAAGAACAAGTATTCTTAAAACTCACTCTAATTCATTCATTACATTAATATTAGAATAATTTCCGTGTATCCATTACCTTACGGTTGTCTGAAAGAGATCGCTATTTAGCGATAAGACCGCCTGTTTACTTCTTATTGTCATTTCTTATAAGTACTTATTGTATATTTCGTGTCTTTTTTGCGAGGTGTGCAATAAAAAGTACTATATAATATAAAAAGATTAAAAGCTTCTGGTTCAGAAAAACCAAACTAATATTATTATAAAGGCGAAAGTTTGTGAGTGAGTTTGTGTGTATGTGACTTCATCACGCACAAACGGCTGGTTAGACACTGCACTTTTTTGGGATAAAAATGTAGTGTTCCTTTGGGATAAACGGGTAACACCACAGGACGCAGCTAGGATAACATTATTATGTAACTTACATGATCAATACAATAATGTGTACTTAAATGCGATCCTTTAAAATATAAAATATCCGTAACTAAGTTATTTTACGTTCGCGTACACCTACTCAGCGTTGAGTGTCACAAATGCGTTGTTTTATTTAATCGGCAAAAAAATTTTTTTTTATATCCTACTAACATTAGGTATCATGTCGCAATTCACACAATGCTATTAGTTGTACAGTTATATTGCTTCACCCCAAAAAAACCTGATACAAACACCGAAATGTTTTTCGAATACCAAAACAATCCCAATTCTAACACCTAAATTCGGTGCCTAAGCCGTGTTAGTAATTGGATTAAAACAACGCCATCTGACGGCTAATCCACGAACTGCGTGGCTTAGCGGCGGGAGCTCGCGATGTTTCCCGGTTTTCCCGCGAAAAGGGGGAGGGCGCGCGGAACCATTTTTTTAACAATCGGAACTTCTGAGCCAGCCAGGCCAGGCCAGCCAGTATGAAGAGCTACGTAGAGGGGATGGGTAGTGTGTGACCGGGGATGCGTTTAGTTTACGTATCGAAATACGAATGATTTTTAAGTTTGTATGATTGATGTTTGGAAAATGTAGACATTACTTTAGTCTGTTTGCTGAAGTAAACTACAAGGCGAAAAACTATGAAAAGTATCCTATTTATGCCACCTCACCTAATTCCCAGCAAAATTATCACTCATTCTACAGTTAATTATTTATTTCACTTTTCAGAACTAAGCATCATTTCAGCACCTTTTATTTGCTCTACCGTGATACGGTTTTACATTCAGTTGAATCAAAGGTTTATTCTTGGAACATTTTTAGTATTTATACAGCTGTCATGCAAAAAGGGGGATACATTATGTTTCCTACGAGTTTCAAGATCAAAATATAGCGTTTCATAGAGCAAATCGTCAATTCGTTAAAAACGAAGAAAAGCGCGACATTTATAATTACGGATTACACACTATGGGATTTTTAGCATCAAGTCCAAACGTCGTTTGGTAGAGATCACCCTTAATCGATAAGACCGCCTGTTATCTACCGTTTTTATCGAGTATCTTTTCTGGCAAAAAAAGGCAAAAGTTATGTATAACCTAAATAGGTTCCCAGTGGCCTAAAATTCTTTACATTTCCGGCTGTTACTCATGAAACCTAGGTTTGATAAGTAGATGGAATTTTATTATTGAGTCAGTTACTTATTCGAAATTTTTCAAAATAGGGTCACAAACCTAAAACCTAACATATTTCAGCCATTCCGAAATGAATGAAAAATTATCGTGACGACTATATCTAGTCATAATTTCTAATTTTTCTGAAACAAATAACTTTTCAGGGTTGTTATAATGCTAACCTAACCTAAGTAAAGTAGAGTTATGGCTAACGATTTTATGACAAATAATAATAAGTTGTCATAATCAAACGATATGTGAAAAAATGCGCACCCAAAATATATATGTTTTTATTTTTATATAATCATTTTACCGATTCTATTTTGTATGCTGTAGTACCTTTGTGTCAATTTTTATAAAAAAACTAAATGTAGGTATAATTCAAGAAAAGTTGATCCACCCACGAGAGCATCCGAAACAGACTAAACTGCCTATATAGGTACAGCTATGGCGATGATGATGCTGGACAGATTATACTTACCTAATACTACAAATAACAGTTAATGTGTGGAATGTGTATGTTTACTCACACATGTACAGGCGGAAGTATAAAGCCACGCCACAAAAACCGCGCGGAAGGGCCGCCGGCCGGTGTTGGGTTCAATCCGGCCTGTGCCGAAATGTTTTTATTGCTTACGGGATTACCGGACCTACCTGTGAGCAAAGTAATTAATTATATCACTAGGTCTCTTCGGGCGCGTGGCGAGGATTTGGTTATCCTGTTGATATTTCCGGGATGGAAGTAGAATAAGTTCGTATTATTTGTAAAAAAAAGATGTATCTGTTGCTACTATACCTTTTTATATATGTACCTATTTCGACATATTTATATTGATCTTGACGGAAAACTTCTTTCAGTTTTATAGCCGTTATTAAATCTTATTTCTTGTTTTCCATTAGTGTCTATTCTGTTTCTGTGCCATTAGGCAGTAAGTATTTAGTAGTAGGTAGTAATTTAATTGAAGTAACTATAAACCTACATGGAAACGATTTCACAAGCCTTGATAACACATAACTCATTAATCTGGTGTTTTGATAGTAAGAAATAGCGCAAATTTGGTATTCAATCGGTAGTAGGATGTACCCAGTGGCCGGTACGTTAATTTCCAGGCAGCGTAAGTAGCGATATTAGGACAAATCACAGCAATATCGTAAAATTTAATATAATATTCGTATTTTAAAATTTATTATTTTGTCCTATTATTTTGAAAGAAATGTCAGAGCCCACAATGCCCACTAGGCGGCGCTGACAGCGTGCTCCTAGAAAATAATTTTCATTTCTCAAATTGGTACAAGTTTGTACGAGAGTCACAATTCCAGTCAGGTAGGTACGCGTCATAAATAAATTAACCGCTAAAAACCTTCCTAATCCTTATATCCACAATTGTCATGAACCGCTGTCAAGAGTTAACTAAGCATGTCATTTAAACGCGCGACATTTGTCACCTGGACCCAAATCCCGGAATCATTTCATATTTTCGCGGGTCCATCTCGCGCTCAATTATTCACGGGGGAATGTTTCCGCTCGGAAATAATGGCCGGTGTACATGGGGTTACCATATCACAGGATTATTAAGTTTTTCAGGATTTTAGGCTTTCCTTATGATTCAGTCGGATTTTGGAAATCTCAGGATCATTCAATTAAATAGATTATTTCTTGAACCAATGATACAAAGATCAAAGTTTAAAGAAAAATTGATTAATGAGTTACCTGGTGGAAGAGACCGGGAATCGAACCCGGTACCTCTGGATTGCCGGTCAAGCGCGTTAACCAATACGCTACCCTAACTCCCAAGCAACCTATCGAATTTGTCCTTATTCTTTTGTGTGCTGATCTTTGCATTGTTTATTTGAAAGGTTCTGCACCTTACGTGACCTCTATGTGAATACGTTATTTCTTGTTGGAAAGCCCAAAACAAAGTCATATAGTTATTTAATGATAAACTTTAGTCATGTAAATGCCGAGTAAACAATGACCAATATTATTATTTTCTGACAAAGTTTTCCACGATTTTTCAATGGGTATATAGGACTTTTAAATTGTCTACCTGGTAACCCTATGGGGTACACGTGAATACGTTTATAAGGTACACAGAACACGTTATAGGGTACACGGCTACACGGGTACATGTTTACAATGATGTTTACTCGTCGGTTTGAAGAGCTGTTACGAGTAGCTACAATCGTTTCGTTTAATGGCCAGTGTTCCGGGTTTGTTGCGTTATGGGATTGTTTTGCGGTCGGCGGAGTTGGAAAAAGTTTGTAAGTTAGGCGTAACTGTTATAGGTTAGTGGTATTGGTGCGTGTAATGAATGCGAAATGAGCATGTTTAGAGAGCGAGTCTAAACCTATGTTTTAAAAGAGCTTAAGTCGCTGGCACTGCAATGGAAAATAAAAAAAAAATATTCAATAAGTTTTTTATAGAGGCACTAGAAATAAATTAAAGAGCGTTGAAAAAAAGGATGATTTTGTTTTTTCCCTGCCCTGTACTAGCTTATACTGATATTCCTACCTTACGGTGTTGGCACGCACGGAGCTGTATAATATAAATAGCGATTATGAAGACGGTAAAAAAAAAAAAACCGGCCAAGTGCGAGTCGGACTCGCGCACCGAGGGTTCCGTACAAACACTTTCCATCCCTAAGTGGTTAAGTTAAGTTTGCACCTGGTATGTATACCGCCCCATATAAATTAGGTGCAAAGTTAGGTATTAAAAAAAAAAATTATGGTTTTCGTAATTATTCCTTTATCTATGCTATAAGACGTTGCTTCGTACCAAATTTCAAGATTCTGAGTTCACGGGAAGCACCCTGTAGGTTTTGATTCCCTTGCAAGTGTCGAAAATTTGCAAATTAGGTGCAAAGTTAGGTATTAAAAAAAAAATTATGGTTTTCGTAATTATTCCTTTATCTATGCTATAAGACGTTGCTTCGTACCAAATTTCAAGATTCTGAGTTCACGGGAAGCACCCTGTAGGTTTTGATTCCCTTGCAAGTGTCAAAAATTTGCGGCATAAACGGCTGTATCTTTTGATTGCGTTGGCTTAGAAGTTTGATTTTTTCACAGCTTCAAGGGACAGTAGACCTGAGTAATTGATATAAATTTCAGCTTCATACCTCCACGCGTTCCTGAGAAAAAGGGTCTTGACAGACGGACAGACGGACAACAAAGTGATCCTATAAGGGTTCCGTTTTTTCCTTTTGAGGTACGGAACCCTAAAAATGTTGAAAAGTAACATCCATTCCCCATTGTTTGCGATTAAATTTTCCTTTACCTAAACACGGTGACAAGCGTTCGTCAGGATAGAAAAAAATTGGTTGTAATTAATGTATTTGGTTGATCATAAACCGTATTGTACTGATTATGACGGCGGATTTCGATACAATACAAATATGCTTTATTTTTACCAATACACATTTATACAGGAAACACAAGTAAACAACAGTTTTAAAATGCCATTACGTTTAAGGTTATTAAGTCCAGTTTTAATTATTATAACGTGCAAAAATCGTGTTAGTGTAAATGAATGTTTAATCTTATCACATTTTATTACTTGAGTCCAGATGTCTACTTTTACGAAATTATAAAAGCGCATATTAACTTTATGTATTTCTAGTGCATTTGTTGTATATTTTAATCGTAAAGTTTGGTTTCTACGTACCAATTTTATTATCTGTATTCTGAAAATCCAAAAAATAGCAACTAACATTAAAAACAATCCGATAGAAAGATTTATCAATAAGACAATAAACATAAAATCACAAAGGCGAATATTAATTTCTTCAGATCATTAAAATCTCACCGAAAACCGTGAAAAAACACCGCCGACTCCAGACGGCGTGGCACCGGTTTTTTGCCTCACCCCGGATTGAACCCACGACACGTGACCCATAAATCAGGTTATCGGAAACGGCGACTGGACGGAAGGACTTGTTGACTTTGGGTAATGCCACTGTTATAAAACACATGAGCAAAAACTGCCCTAAGTTATGCAAAAACGCATGCGGCTTTAATGGTCTGGTTTACGGGCCACACAAGTCTCTTGAAATTGTTTCACATATCATCATCATAGGCCCTTGAGTCTATTACAGACTATTTGTGGTCTTCAGTCTGCGAAGCACCGTCTTTGATGGCTGAAAAGACCGATACGCGATCGGCATATCCGACCGCACACTTGACCAGAGACACTGGCCGTTGTTCATGTAGGGTCGCGAATACCTTCACTTCCCCAAATTTAATTTGTCATAATCTATCACTTGCCATAATTTTCATTTGCCATAAACTTTTTATTTCATTAATCATAACTTTCGGGATTTCTTTAGTACGATGTGTGATTTTATGTTTATTGTCTTATTCATGGAGAAATCATTAGGTTAGGTTAGGTTTGTTTTATGACAATCACGAACAATTTAAGCTAACAGATAAAAATGTATTTATGCCAAATGAATATTATGGCAGGTGATAGATTATGGCATATGAAATTCGGGCAAACAATAGAGAACCGTAGGGTCACTTTGATGTCATTTCAGCCTCTTGTCAGTCAATGCGCCAAATCATGCATCGTCGCACCACCTTTCACATATACGTACGTACTAACATTATACTAACAAAATCATAAGCAATAGGCTAGGTTATAACGAAGTATTACGGATTTCATTTGGATTTTGGGAGCGATTTAGCCTAAACACATTTTATCGATGCCATTGTGAGGTATTTGTCAAATACCGCGGATTTCTAAGAAATAGCATTAAAATTTCCCACGTCCTCATCTTCTGCAAGAAGATGTACACTAACTGGACACGGAACAGACGCTAAGAAAATATTACTCAACAAGAAATGAATCATTATTTTAAGCAGAATTTATATCCTAAAATCGCATACTCAAAGCCGATGAATTGATAACAAAATTGGTCCCTATTCAGGCAAAAAACTAATCCTTTCTCCGCTTCACAAGTAGATCACCCATATCCCCACAGCTATCTTGCCCCATCTACCCTGTATACCCCCTGCACAGACGCTCATAACATTTGACGTATGCGTTAATGAAATGGAGTGTGTATTTATTGAGTTAATTAAACCCGTCTTGAGGCCTCAGGCGATAACTCCCGCGAATGCTTACAGCCTGGTACCAGTACTTGTAGCTCAATGTCAACTACATACCGTAGCCAGCCAGTTGGGTTTTTTGTTGGCGAACCACGCTTTTAAACGGATATAAGTAACATTATACCGCATTCCTTTTCAAAAATAATGTAGCGTGCAATAAGGTTCTTAATAAAAAGAGGAGAATAAGTTGGTTATTATATTATTACATTTTACAAGTAATTGTTGGAGGCATCTTGAATAGTGTAGGCGTTTCCTGCGGATGCGAAGAATTAATTGTAAAAACTCCTTCGTTTTATGGTAGCCTGGTACTCGTAGTTCAATATCAACTATTTACTTCTATAGTTGTAGCTATTGTAGCTAGCCGTGATTACGTCGGTTAATATAATCATTTGTTTCTACGAGACTAAATAGGTAAATATGTTGTCAATTAGATGAGATAAATAACTGAATATCAAATGGAAGATGTACTAATAAGGCAACGTTTCATCTTATTATTTTCAAATCCAATCAGTATGCTCTAATTTAATCCAAGGATGAGATTATTAAGTTCTTTGAAGCACATGCATGTGAAGGAGACTTAATTTTAATAATTCATAACAATAATGAGATATTATTACGGAAGAAACTCGTATTTAACGTTTGAAGAATCAACATACTACGTCTCATAAAGCGGCAGTAAGGGTTGTCACTCAGGTAACGAATGAAAATTGATTTCTTTTGCAAGACACCAATATTATTTTTAAAATATTCATTACAGACCTAAGTCTTTAGTATCTTCATGCAATTTGAATTGTAGATTTTCTTTTTCTTAAAACTACGAAGTCTTATTTGACTAAACTAAAATGATTAACCCTAAAAAGCCACAAAAAATACAATTGTTGTTTTCTGAAGTGAGTGATTTTAAAACACTAGGATATTCATATTCATATTTTTATTTGGTAAAGATAAAAATTCACATTACATATTATATACACAAACGAATCTAACTTTACCCATCATTATAATTAATTTTCAAGGAGATCACATGGACATATTGGCTTTAAATATATCACCATAAAATTGGGAACACCGTCAGTTTATCAATTATCATTTATCTAGTGAAATTATAAACTAACCTATCCGTCAGTTTACAATATAACTCGTTAGTTTACGAACGGTGGTCACAATTAGACGGTGTCATATACAAACGACACGTAAGTGGATCTGTTACTACGTGGAAGACGGATAAAAACACTTTCACTATGGTATAAGGAATAATTTTAGTGACAACCCTGAATTCTGAGCTCAATTCATTAGCGGAATATATGAGTGCGCGGTCGTGAAGATTAATTTCGAGCCAGTTTTCTTCATTAGTCGACCGTGTGTTCCGAAGGAACTTTTAGCTTGCCAACAGTGGGCCTTGATAAACTTTCTACAAAATATTGCTAAATTTTACTTATTATCTTGTTTGGTTATTACGTCGGAAATATATTTTCTGTTGAACCCAAGGCGTAGCGTTCATGGGACCCGATTCCCATATATGTTACATATATATAGGTAAGCACCGACGCTGATTCTACTACTTTTGAAGAAAACATATTTATATTTAAAAAGCTTAACTATGCCAAATCTGCTCCAACTTTACCAAGTATAATTGACGGGTAACTACTAGTAGTTACCAATGTGCCATAAAAGCCACATGTTAACGAACATTAAAAACTAAATAAAATCTTAAGGGTCATTATAAATATAGTAATTCCTTCCTAATAGTTGACCTTCAATACATTGTGAGCTTTATTTCTTAAATATTTTAATCTACATCCTTCCTACTTTCCGGTACAGTGGAGTTCATAAATTTTATCAAAAATACGTGAACGTGCCTCTATTGTTTACGGCATAGAGGCGTATTCAGATATTTTTGATCACATTTTGGCTGTCGCCTGTATACTACTTGGTATACATGTATAATTTATACAATTAACGATATCATTCTACCTAACTACATGTTATTATAAATCACTAAACAGATATTCACTAATGTTTTAAGTTTGTTGTTCTTAAATATCATTGTCATTTTGTATAGGTACAAGACATGTGGGATAGCCTTAGTCTTATCAATTAAGTTATCCAGATAAGCAAATCAACTTCCAACCAGGCCATTATCTCAACCGTCTACAAGTTGCTCAATCTTAATTCGGTCCAATATCAGTTATTTCATACCCCGCCATACATCACTCTGACAGCCCCAGTAATGGAGACGTGCTACAAACTATAATTCGCTATCTAAATGCACCGTCGACAGGCATAAACAATTGAAATAATTATCAGGATAAGCCTCCCGGATCAAGGAAAGCCCTCGAGGATTCAACCCTTCTGAGAATAGACTGACAGCGTCTTATGCAAATTCACAAAACTTAACTAACCCATCTAACAATCGTACGACCACCCCTGCTAAACACTGTGAAATCCTCCTTAAGATGCGATTCATAGAGTCACTGATTCCTTTGTTCTCGTTAGTTTCTTGTGTTGTTTGGGTATTGGAGGGTAATTCTTGTTGCTCAATTGGCCCCGCAGTCTACGATATGGTGACTCGTGTTTCGTTTAGCCTCTTGAATACGGAGCTAAGTAAATCACTTGTGCGACGCATCGACGAAGATGAATGACGTGCGATGTTTATTAGAGCGCTGATTGCGTTTCGTTATTTATTGTTAGGTACGGTTTGCTAGATTTTAGTAAGATCAATGCCGCGTTTGTGTCGGTAAGTGATAAAATTATTAAAACTAGTGGCTCTGTGTGCTGTAGACCTCGCGATAATTTTTGAATGGCTGCGATCATATTTTTTAGTTATCAGATTATCTTCGCCATTTTGAAAAAAAATCTAAAATTTGACTTAAAAGTAAAATGTCTATAATTACTGAACCTGGTTGCAAAATTTCACGAAAATCGGTTGAGAAATTCGGCCAAGAAAGCCAGAGATCCGCTCATAGGAAAGAATTTTAGGTCAAGCTGAAACGGAGGCGCTTCGATCGATCAGTAACATAACAAGGCTTGTTTGCAAAACTTACATCGTGTGTCGAGATTTCATTAAATCGACGGTTTCATTTTTTAGAATTATATACCTAGGTACCTAATCTAATTATGTACGGTAATTTGATATTGTAAGATCGTTAACAGTAAAATTATAGATTAGCGAAAATTTGCGCGCGGAATTATGAAAGGTATTCGCAATTGATGCGACCAAAGGAATCTTCGTATTTTTAAGTCTAAATTTAACTTCGTAATTTAAGAAGCAGTCTAGCAAAAACAAAAAATAATCAATTCCAGCGTCATCTCTAATAGAACATAGGAAATAACTTCCTGATTAAAAAGAACGTACTAAATCATGTTAAATATCGCATAATTAAATCTAAACAAAATATGAACAAAAACATAGTATCACGTTGCAGCACAAACTGCGGACGGGACTCATTCGACTGCGTAAAATGGTTAACGAGACCAAAGTTATAGCTATGGTGCCAGTTCGCTGTTGGAGGGGTTTCTTCTTCAAATAAAAATTATAGTTTATTCCATCATTTATTCATCATCATGTCGGCCGAGAGAGTTTACTGCTGGACAAAGGCCTACCCCGAAGATCTCCACACCGATCGGTCGAGTACTGCCCTCATCCAACTGCTTCCCACGATTCTATAGCAAGGTCGTCGGTCAACCTTGTTGGGCGCCTTTCTATGCTGCGTCGACCGTTTCTACGATCAATGTGACCCGCTCACTGCCACTTAAATTTGGCGACTGTCTGATATAATCTTTTTTTTTATGTCAAAGGGAGCAATCGAGCAAACGGATCGCCTGATGGAAAGCGATTACCGTCGCCCATAGACACCTGCAACACCAGAGGAGTCACAAGTGCGTTACCGGCCTTTCAGGTGAAAGTACGCTCTTTTCTTGAATGTTTGAAGGTCGTAAGTGACAGTTGTTATTTTATTCATCATGCTTGATATACCATCATAGAGTTCAATACGTGAAAATATGAAAATACAAGTCTCATAGTCCGTACATTCACTACAAACCAATCTAATTCGAGTTGTAGGAAGTGGTAACATCAAAAAGATACGTCCTGCCTTCACGGTGGCCGGATCGTAATTCCCGTTATAAAGGAGTGATATCATTAACAACTCGTATACAAGTATTCAAATAGCCTATAAAAAGTACCTACAGCTCTTTTATTGGCGGTCGGACATAGGTTACGATTTCCTATGACGAGAGCCTGGATTGGACTAATGAAACAATAACTAATTAAGAAAAATTGGGAAATACAAACTTTTGACAAATATTGGTTTGCGGTTATAAATATAATTGAAAAGTGTACGTAATACAGCTGTTTTACATCCCTTTTCCATTTCCGACTTGCTCTTTTTTTGCGATGATTAACTAACCGAACTATGCCTATGACTATGACAAATACCTACGTTAAAATTCGACTTGAATGCGATTCTTATTTGAGATTGGACTACGTAAGTATTTGAAATCAGTTAATTTGAAAAAAAAATCTTTGTTAATTAATTAACTGACGACTGATGGGTAATGGGCCAAGAAAAAAAAGTGCATAAGTGAACCTTAAAGTTGAGGGGTTTGCAGGCACAAAGGAAGAAAGCTTGTACAGGAATCTTGTAAGATACCGCGTCTTATAAGATTTGGTCTTATTCTGATAAGAGTAATGGGAACTGGTATTAAAAAGGTTTTAATAAGGTCCTTAGCTCAGTATTTTTATAAGTAATGAGTTATTGTTTACTTGCGGTGTTCTTTTCTGAAGATATACAGGCCTACTTTAAATCACAGGCTGCCTTTCACTGGGTATAAGGTACAAGTTACAGAAAAAGCATTGACATTTTTATAACTAGCAAACGAAAGTAAAAAGTGTTACACATGCTGTCAGTTAAATCCACCGGCTCATTTATGTTTCTTTTATTTATTATGTTCAGGAAATTAAGCAAACTTTTGTAAGATATGTTTGAAAAATAAATTTTATTTATATTATGTTATTACTTACTCCTATTCTTTAAGCTTCATATTAAAGAAAGGTCCTGGAATTCAAATTTATTCAGGTATTTCATCGTAATAATCGTTAATTGTACTACCCGATTTTGTTTGAAACCATGAACATCAAATAAACACCCCGTTCGAAATTTGAAAGTCCAACCAAAAGGTCTCGAACGTTACGAAATAATTCCCCCAGAATCAATCAAAGGTTTCCCGCCGACAACAATCATACCGACAAGAATTCTCCAAGACCCGAAATATCTAATTGGAATGTGCAATTAGAATAACTTGGGGCTAATTAGTTTTGCAGGGGCGAGTTTTGGTGAAGGATCATGTATTTCAAAGCGTTGCGCTTTTGGAAACGAGTTTCGATATTTTGATGGGTTTAGGTATAATCCAGTTTTAAAAAAATCAGTATAAGATAATAAATAATAATATGTAGTTTTTATTAAAATGGAGTTATTGAACTAGCGAGCAAAGCGGGTCTGTTTCAGGTTGGCTCAAAATTAATATTAATAAAACTGTTGTGGATAGCTGAGGGCGGCGAGGAGAGCGAAAACCAGTGCAGTGGGCCGTGAGTCGCGTAGCAGCACGGATCCCGATGGAGATATCCCTGATGAAGTTGAGTGATGAGTTCGGGCAGTTCCTGACAATTTTACGGGGCTCAATTTTTTCCGTATGACCGGATGTTCGGATGTCCGTTTGTCAGGGTTTCCTGCTATTCTCGCCTAGAGGTCGCATTTCTCAACCAGTTCTGTGAGTAGGTTCGTTAATTATATAAATTTTTTCATCGATTCAGCTTTTAGTTTTTTCAAAATGGAGGATAAATGGGGGTCGAAACGTAAAAAAATACGGATTTCAATTTCGAAACAAACTCGAGAGGTCTGCAGCTCACAGAGTCACTAGTATTATTATTTTAGTATATAACAAATAAATTAGAGTCAAGGAGTAGGTACGAAATCATCATCATATGTACGACAACAACAACAACAACAACAACAACAACAACAACAAGAAACAAAGAGACATAAAAAACTAGTTGTAAAACCGAAACTATAAGTATGTGATGCTGATAGGGGTGTAGGGAGGGGTGAGTACGCTTAGGTATGCGACGCTAGGCTATTGGCACACCCCTCCAAGTGGTGTCTCATACACGTCCTCGTCGCCTCAGGATCTGCCGCCGAACGGAACTGGGGCGAACCCGCCTCATTTCGGGTCGTACACCCCGGAAATACCAAAGGTCGAATCGGGCGTCGCTCTATTTACCATCTACCCCGGACCTAAGGTAGCCAAGTATGAGAGGCCCAACCCCCCCAATCTAAGGTGTTAATCGTACCGTGCCGAGAGATGCATGGCTGAGGGGGAGCTCAGTCGTTAACGGTGTACCCTCGAAACCGGGCAAAATCGAGGGGTAGTCTTTGCCTTACTCCTGTAAGCGGGGCAATGCAGGAGTGGACCTAATGTTTCCCTAGCTTCTCGTGGGTTCAAAAACGGATTCTATTAAAAAAACCAACATTGAAGGTACCCTGGAAGACCTACGCCAGGAACTACTGCCCCTAACGGTAGGCGCGGAGCAATCTGCCCAGACGTTGGAGCAACCTATGGAGGTGGGAGGGAGCACCAGCATGGTGGAAAGGGCCGTCTGCGGACCAAACCCGCCAACCGGTGATCCCCCCACCACCCACCAGCGACCTGCCAAGAAATTGGGAGGCTCCGCCAAAGGCCGCTATAGGGCTCTTATAGGAATAGGTGTGCCGCACGCTGATGCGACGCAACTTTCCGCAAAGAGCTTTGCGGAACTAAAGGCCATGGGGTATAAGTTTGGGGCCTCACAATCCAAACCTGAGCAAAAGCCGGTAAAACGGCCACGCTCATCAGGGAATGCATCTAAAGCCCCAAGGGTGAGTGAGACCCCCCCAACTAAACCTCCGCCTACACAGGCTTATAGCGAGGTCCTTAGCCAGATCCGGGTCGGCATCAAGGACTCCAGTCCCATGACGGACGCACAACTGGAGTCCCTCTGCAACACCATCTTGCAGAGAATTGCGACCATGGAACCTGGAGAGGGACCTACTTTCAAGGGCTACTCGTGCAAGCCCGGCTGGCTGCTCGTCACATGTAGCGACCAGCAGTCCAAGAGCTGGCTCGAGCAAACCACACCATCCCTAAAACCATGGCCAACAGCCAACCTCGGTATAATACCCGAAAATGAGCTCCCCAGGCCAAACATAGGGATGGTGTACAGTCAGCAAAGAAAGTGGTCTACCACTTTTGGACTCTATTACATGTAAAATAGAGTCGAAAAGTGGTAGACCACATTTTTGGTTGACTGTACATCCCAGAGATAGATGCGACGAAGGTCGGGCGGTCGCTATCTCTCCTCCGTGCGCAAAACAAGGGGCTGCACACGGAGTTCTGGAAGGTCATCCACACAAAGGTCGAAAAGGGCGGGGTTATGCTAACCGTGTCCCTAGACGACCAATCTGTGGATACCCTCAAGAAAAGGGAGCTAAAGGTTAGCCTTGGCTTCCGGGAAGTCCAGTTCCGACTAAAGGGCCCGGCTAGGGCCCAACAGTCGGTAACTGAGGCAACCCCAACCCCACCACCGCCAGCCTCAAACCCACCCCCCGCAGACCCACAGGTCCTCCCAGGACCATCAGGGCCTCCCACCCTCATCATTACCCAGCCGTCCCAGAGCACGACACCTGCGCGAAAGGTCCCTGGACCAAAACGGCAGTTCCCCTCCCAACACCCTCTCAACACGGGCACTTCAGGGCGGTTTCCCCCAGGCAGGGGAACGCATAGGGGTGCGAACCACCCCAGGGGAAGGGGCACGACCCACAATAGGGGAGGACGGCGAGGGCGCGGCAGTGCCCAACGGCCGTAACAACCAAGACGCAACACCCAGGGGAGCGAAGTTCCTACAGGCCAACCTGCACCACGCCATCGCGGCCTCAGCGGTCGTGGAAAAAATCTTTAGCGACAATGGCCGGGACATCGCCCTCATACAAGAACCATGGCTAAACCGCGACTCCAAGATTGCGGGACTGAGTAATGCAGGTAAAATTTTAGCTCACGAAAATGGAACCAAACAAAGGGCCTGCATCGTGTTTAACAAAAATATTAACTTACTTCCTGTTTCAGAATTATGTAGCGACGACTTAGCCGTCGCATACGTCGATCTCAAGGGGCGGGGCAATCAGAAGGTGTTAATCTGCTCTGCATATCTGCCCGGAGAGAAACTAGATCCCACTGAAGAACTGACTAAAGTTCTGGAATACGCCAAAGAACAAAAGTCGGAACTGATAGTGGGTTGTGATGCCAACGCTCACCACACCATTTGGGGGAGCACAGGAATCAATAATAGAGGTGAGTTACTCTCTAACTTTATCTTTACTAACTGTCTGCATCTGTTGAATAACGGCAACACGCCGACCTTCGTTACTAGGGCCAGGCAGGAAGTACTCGATATAACATTTGCAACTGAAAAGGTAGCCAACTGCCTCGCCGACTGGCACGTAAGTTGTGAAAACTCGATGTCGGACCATAAACATATTCTTTTTAGTGTGAAAGGATTAGAAATCGCCGAACGGGAAAAGCGCAGGAATCCAAAAGAGACCGCCTGGGACACATACAGTGCCCTGCTAAAAGAGTACCTAAAGGAAACCCCAAAACACATAAAAACACCAGATTCTCTCAACTCAGCCGTAGAGCTCATGACAGGGCCTACGAAAGGAGCTGTCCACTGAGGGAACCGAACAACAAAAACAAGACGACGTGGTGGAACAAAAAGCTGGAAAGGCTCCGTGTCTCCACGCGACGCATATTCAATCACTCTACCAAACCTAGCGAATGGGAAAGGTACAAAAGAGCGCTAACAGAATATAATAAAGGGATCAGAAAAGCCAAGAGAGCGTCTTGGAAAAGATTCTGTGAAGAGATTGCCCAAACCCATAAAGGAGCGAGAATTCACAAAATACTAGCCAAGACACCAACAAATTATCTCGGACTCTTGAAGAAACCAGATAATACCTTGACGACCACAGAAGAGGAGACGCTAGAACTCCTCAGGGACACACACTTCCCCGGATCGTACTCCACCAGCGATACACGACGATGCGCCCACAAGAGCTACCAATCTCACAGGGCACACAATACTGACTGGAACTTGGCTGCAAATATTTTCAGACCAAACCAAATTAAATGGGCCTTGGAAAAATTCAAACCATTTAAATCTGCGGGAGATGATGGGATATTCCCTGCCTTACTACAGGAAGGCCGCGATATACTCCTCCCGCTTCTGGTAAAAATATTTAGGGCGAGCTTCGCCCTGAGCGTGATACCAGAGCAATGGACTAAGGTCAAGGTACGCTTCATACCAAAATCAGGGAAAAAGGACTATTCACAACCTAAATCCTTCAGACCCATCAGTCTAACCTCCTTCCTACTAAAGACTATGGAAAGGGTAATTGACCAACACGTACGAGCTAAACATCTGGTAACAAGGCCACTCAGTCCCTGCCAGCATGCCTACCAAAAGGGGAAATCCACAGAAACTGCCCTGCTAGATCTGGTCGACAAGGTGCAGAAAACCCTAGAGGATAAGCAAACAGCTCTATGCGCGTTTTAGATGTAGAAGGGGCCTTCGACAACACACCTACAGATACCATCATTAAAGGTATGGAATCAAAAGGTGTAGACGGCACCACAAAAAGATGGGTTCGGAGTATGCTCTCGAACAGAACAGTAATACTAACCCTAAATGCCACCACGCATGAATTTCACACCAAAAGAGGATGTCCACAGGGAGGGGTCTTATCACCACTTCTGTGGACTCTAGCGGTGGACCAACTCCTTGTTCGAATGGCGGCCAGGGATTATGACGTACAAGGATATGCCGACGATATCGTAGTCATAATCAAAGGACCCTGCCTTAACACAATCTCGAACATCATGCAAGGAGCTCTCAACACTATCTGTACATGGTGCAGAGAAAACGAATTGTCTATCAATGCAAACAAAACCATTATAGTGCCCTTCACAAATAAAAGGAAACTCGACAAGCTCAACACTTTAAAGCTAAACTGACAAACTATACCATTTACAAATGAAGCCAAGTATGTAGGGGTCACCTTTGACCAAAGGCTAACTTGGAACACGCATTTGAACAATATAATCCAAAAAGCGAAAATGGCACTGTGGACATGCTGTCGAATGGCAGGAGCAAGATGGGGCGTAAGACCCAACATTGCTATGTGGCTATACACAGCAGTCGTGAGGCCTATAATAACCTATGCCTCCGCTGTCTGGTGCAATAAGGCCAACCAAAAGACAGCGATCCTAAAACTAAGCAGCCTACAACGCACTGCCTGCATTATTGCAACAGGAGCCCTGTCTTCGACGCCGGGTGCGGCCCTGGACGCACTGCTCGACCTAACACCTCTGCACCTACAGGTGCAGAAAGAGGCCGAGCAGTGCATCTACAGGCTCTGCACACTGTCCAAGACGAAATGGCGCTCACAAGCACTGAACAAACTAAAGGCTTCAGTGTTCGAAAACAAACTACTGTGCATGCCCTCTGACGACATGCTCACTGAATGTATCTTTACGCAATACTACTCAGTGGAACTACCCTCAAGAGACGAATGGCTAAACGACCAAATGTCTCTCAAAGAGGGCTGCCACATCTGGTATACGGATGGTTCCAAAAAAGGAAAAGATGTAGGATGTGGGGTCTATGGACAGAGACCAAAGCTCAATGCAAGCGTCAGCATGGGCACAGAGGCCTCAATCTTCCAAGCGGAGATCTTTGCCATAAACAAATGTGCAGAGATAAACCTTGACAAGAACATAAGACACTGCCACATATACATCAACTCGGACAGCCAAGCTGCCCTTTTGGCACTGGAATCACTAGAGGTTAAATCTAAATTAGTCCAACTATGCAAAAACAATTTAAATGCCCTAGGCGAAACCAACAAAGTCACTCTTAGATGGGTACCAGGTCACTCCGATATTGACGGAAATGAAAGAGCAGATAAACTCGCAAGAGATGGCGCGGACAAGCCCCTTGTCGGCCCAGAACCGTTCTGTGGAATCACAAAACGCCAGGCTTATTCTCTGCTCAACGATTTACACAAATCTAAGGCGATCGAGATGTGGGTGGCTGTGAAAGGACAAAATCACTCGAAAACCCTTATAAAAGGCTTTGTTCAGAGGTTATCTAAAGAGTTACTACAGCTCAAAAGGTCAAAAGTCTGTGCGGTGACTAGAACTCTGACCGGTCACTGCAAGCTGAAAAAACACCTGTCCCTAATGGGTATGGAACAGGACGCAACGTGCAGGTTCTGCCAAGAGTCAGAGGAGACAGCTATGCATATCCTCTGCTCCTGTGGACCACTTATGCACAAAAGAAGTATCCACTTAGGGCAACACTTTGTGCCCCCAGAGGAGATACAACAACTCACGGCCCAAAGAATCTGGGAATTCCTGGACTCAACGGGCCTCAGCAGTGAGCTTTAAGACAGGGCTGCCACAATAGATCAATTTTGGTCGATGCGGCACACAAAAGGCCCAAGCGAAAATAATAATAATAAATAAAATGTGATGCTGATGATATTTACGTATTATGAAATTTTCTACAGAAGTCGCATTAGAAACATGTCTTGGGATGCTACAAAATGCTTTATATCTAATAAGATATTTAAATGGCCTGATGTCCAACCCAAATGTCGGCCTTTTATACGATATGTTTTCTTTTGTGCCATAAATATTAAATAAATAAATGTATTGGACTCCGTTATGTTGATTCCGTTATGTTGGGTTCGGATTACTAAGTCTACATTATTGTATCCTATTAGAACGTAAGTTGATTCTTATTCGATTTATTGACCGATCGAGCTAAGTGTTTCCGTTTCAGCTTCTCCAAAAAATTCTTCGGATGTCCAAATATGTGGATGTCCGTTTGTCCGGATTTCCAGCTGTTCTCGCCTACAGGCCGCATTTCTCAAACTTTTTTTAAAGGTACAAACTGACCGGCGATTGACCTCAGTGTGATAATAGTAAGTATGGATGTTTTTACAGGGGTTGTAACACTTTGTACAGTCCGTGAAAAAGAAAATGCTGAGGGAAAGACTATTAAAACCAAAATAATAACAATGAAATGTTTTGCGGCAGACAATTTGTATTGTAATAGGCACCTACCAACTTCGGCGGTTTATATGGAGATACCTTCCACCCAGTCCCGTACATAAAATAAATAAAAAAAGCAATAAAAAACCTCCCGTAAAACACGCCACCTGCCCGAATTACACGAAATTAGCGCCAAAACACACATACAACATGAGTGGGGAACAATTTTCTAACCCTTTCACATAAATTGCAAGTGCGATTTCCATTTAAAGCATACGGGGTTCCATTAGGGTTCCTTAGATGAGAGGGTCCGCTTGACCGGCGGGTTCCGTGAAAGAAAGGGCTCATTTTCATTAGGCGAAGCATATTGTATCTAAATTTATATCGTACGTCAGCAGCGGTCCTCAAAGTCTATTAAAATTTGTAGTAGGTACATTACGTACTACTAGGGCGGTAAATTCGTGAATGCCACAGATCGCAGGTATTTGTGTCATAGACATGCGATCTGGGGCTTTATGAATTACCGCCCGTGGTTTGACCAACCTTTTACGTCTTGCCTTGCCCAGGAAGCTCGATTTTATTATTAATTTACACAGTCGACTTAGGACGCTACCTACATGTAGATTTCTTCATTTTAGTCTCACCTACGTGGGATACATTGATTTTATTAAGTTCTGTACTCACATTGATATTCTAGCCCTTAGTTTTAAGATGTTTTAAGAAGCAAAACGCTAACTTATAGTAGAACATATTTCTTATGCTGCGCTATTGCCTTTCATAATTTTTTTGTTTAGCTATAATGCTTAATATTTACTTTGATTACTCAATAATCATCCTTCGATTATTCTCAGTGTTGTCATAACCTATTTGAGTTAAACCGTATCCTTTGAGTGACTTTGTACATAAAATACACACTTCACCCATTAATGTTTTCCCTTCGTTACTCCCGTAATGGACAGTTTGGGCGCCCGAGGGCCACCTTCGTTTGAAGCGTCCACTTTTTGCCTGCACCTACATTCCGCAAGGAGCACGCCAGGCATCTTGCAAAGGATGCCCGGCGTGCCCGCGCCAGGCAAGCTCGATTTTATTATTAATTTACACGGACTTAGGAAGCTACCTAATGTCTAGATTTCTTCATTTTAGTCTCACCCACTACACACATGGAGGCACATGGATTTTATTAATTTCTGTACGAACGGTAATATTTCGAGCCCTTAGCTTTGAGATGTAGCAAGACGAACGTATATATATAGAACGCCAACTTATAGAAGAAAATGTTTACTTACTGCTCTATTGGCTGTCATATTTGTAGCTATAATGAAGGTTCGTCATAATTTTGATTAATCATACTTTTTCATTTTTATTAAAGCAGTGACCCTGCCTATACATTATGTCTTTCAATTTTTCGCTTAATTGTAAACATTTAATCATACTTTGATTATTCTAAGTGGTACCTAGTTAACTATTCAGGATTGTTATAACACTAAGATCTTTTTTTTTTTACTTCTATTGCAAAGCTACCTGTTATCTGTGTTTGTATATTTTTCCTGTAGAGGTGTGTAATAAAAAATATTCTACCTTCTATCCCAGCTTCACTATATACGTAGTGACATAACCTATTTGAGTTAGGTATACCGTATGAGCCTTTTACAAATCCGTTTCAGAATTACGAATGACTTTTAATAATTATGGCTAACAAGGGGTCCGCCCTTATATATGTTATATTAAAGGCATTCCTCAATAGCACAACAAAAGGCTTAAACAAAAGCCAGCTTCATACAGGCACTTAAGGACACACACGCCCGCCATTATCCCCCGACTTTTGTTTTAAAACGTCCAAATTAAAGTTTCTTTTTTTGTCGAAACAATTCTAAACTCGAAAACAACTTCTATTTTAGCCGCCCTCACATGTTTGTGGAAGTTTAAAAAGTTGGGAGCTCACTTTGGAACGATTCGTTTCACTTCATGCCCGCAAACGGTTGAATATTTTAATTGGACTGCGAAAAACCATTATAGAAGAGTTAACTGGGGATTTATTGGCAGTTTTCGAGTGTTTTTACGATTTGAGCGCAATCGGGTTATTGAATTGCTATGGGTGAGTAATGATTTGGTCACTTACACTGTTTCCAGGTTCATGGCTAATCTTTAAATGAATGATAAACATATACTTGATACTAGATTGTTTGACAAGGGGTAAAAATAAGCCATTGTGACAGAAAATGATGTAATCCGAGAGTAATAATGGCTTTTAGCCACTTGATACCACTCTGTTTTTCATTAGGACTGCGAAAAAATAAAGAAGACTTAAAAATTCAAATGAAAGTTTGGAAATTCATGAAAATTATTTTATGGTTGTCATTTAAGTCTCAAGGGCCTAAAACGACCACTTTAGTAAAGAGACGACGACAGATACTTAAAGTAAAGCAGAGAAAAAGAAAGCTTCGTGAAAAATAAAGTACTTATCGAGCAAGAAAACTGAAAATTACATATTACAGCAGTCAAGATAAATCATGCTAATCGTTGAAATGATGCGGTAGTATAGAGGTGCCGACTGTCAGTGGTTTAACGTATGTAAAACTACTAGCGAAGGACAGCTATAAAAAGTTAATGTTGGAATAAAACTCTTTTGGAATCTAAGGATTTGACATATCTTGAATACAATACAATACATAACACAAGCCTTCTTGAGCTTAATTTGAGACTACATTGATTTGTGTGAGGTTGTCTGATATTTATTTATTTATTTAATAAATTACCGTATAGTTACTTAGTATACAATAAATAAACATTTCATTATCTAACGTAGGTACTTTTACAATCTTTTTTAGAATCAAATAACAGATGAGGGTAGTTTTTTTTTTGTGTCGTATCTTAAACTAGTTGTAGTTTATAGTATACGAGTACTTCGAAGCATTACATTTATCACCGTCCGAAAAAAAACACTGACTCTTTGTTTTACTGATCTTTACAATTAAACAAAAATATTTATGTAAATTAGTTAACGCTAATAAACAAAGTTCGTACAATCATTTTAGTTTCATAAACAGATGGTACCGAACTATACTGATGCGAAAGAAAATAATCGTTTCGTAGATAATAAGTAAATTAGGCCAGACTATATAACAACCAGTTTTACTAAAATTCATCCCGCTATTATCATAGGTACAGTCACAAACTTATCCAATTACGCTAAGCATTTCGTTGGCCACGCCTAAACCAAAATGGGGCAATCCGACGGCTAATTCTGGCATTAGATTCAGCTTAGGAAGCTCGGAAGGTTTCAGGGATTTAAATGTGCAATAACAAAAGGGCATCGAGGGGGTAAGGGGCAAGGCGGGTAGGTGTAAGGCGGGGTAAGGGGTAAAGCGGGGTAAGCAGGCATTTACCGCCAGATTGCAATAAACATAGCCGAGTGGACGCGTAGTCCACTGCTACGTCGGACACAGCTTGGCTACGAAGAGCAGGGGACGCGTAGAGCCGCTACGAGATTAGAACGTTTTAGGCCGGCCTACGCCAAATTCTCTACGCAATATCTGACTATAAGGCTCGTATTGAGATGCCCAACGATGTCAGTAATGAAAACCAAAATGGTAAGTACTCGTAAGTAAGTAAGTAAACGCTTTATTGTACACAAAAACAGTAAAAAAATACATCTATTACAATTAACATATAGGTACAAAGGCGAACTTATCCCTATAAGGGATCTCTTCCAGTGCTGGCATTTGTTGTTTTCATGTATTATCACTAAAAAATAAATACTTATTTTAAGTACTCTTACTCCTTCCTTTTCATCCTCTCCTCTTAAGGTTTATCACCTGTGTCTCTTCTTTGTGTTCAATTATGTGTAGATTTGGTCTAACCATCTGATGGGACTACAACCTCTAGAACGTTTCCTTCAAAGCATTCGGAAAAACTACAATAAACCGAAAATATTTTCCTAGGCTAGGCAAATAGAATTGCCTCTCTTATAATTATTTACTTTTGCAAAAAACTACGTATGTATGAAATTAAAGAAGAAGAAAGAAAGAATTAAGTTTATTTAGTTAATTATGCTAAAAAAAAAATTTATTCACAGACTGACCGGCGATTGACCTCAGTAACACCTGATAGAAAGTGACTACGGGGTCGAGGATGTAGCTCGCCGGTTCAGTAATAGCCTATTCACTCTTACCTTAAAGATACCTAAATTATATTTTTTTTGGAAATACACACGATGGGAGCGAGTTCCATTCCTTAGCGGTTCGCATTAGAAATGATGAAGCAAATAGCTTCATCAAAAATGTCGTCACTCAGCTTATAATGTCATGAAGTAAGCAATACCACCTTCAGGACGCTGATTTTGCTGGCTAGGGTAGTACGGTAGGTAAATGGATAAGGATTTATTCTTCTTCTTAGTGGTACACTCTTGTCACAGTGGTCGTGGTTATAGATTGTCGTCTTCTACATTAATGGCGGCTTTTAATTTTTCTCCATCTCTCTCTGTTTGTGGCACTCCGTACACACTCCGTTAGGGAACATTTCGTCGTGGACTTTATGTTATCCGTCCGCGAGAGAGTGTCAACATTAGAAAGTATTCATAGATTATCGTTATTCATACCTACTCCATAGACATCCCTGTTCCAGCCCCAGTCGCCGTCCGTCGCCCTCGTTAGAGGAGCTCAAATTAATGCCGGCCATTCTCCTGCTGACGCCGCCCAGTTGTTCTTAAATCTAATTACCATGCCCGCTGTCCAGTCCGCTCCCGCTTCCGCTCCGCTTATCGATGCCACTACACATAACGATGTATGTATATTATTTTTATGAATAGTGATGATGACGTCCTCCCAAAGGTATTCGTCGACGGCGTCACCCTAACAAGGACGTATAAATTTATGAATAGTATGAATGTATGTAAATACTTTATTGTACCTACACAAAAATATGAAATACATTTCAAAAGAATAAACATGCACAAAAATTAACGGCTCTGAAATGCCATCTTCAGCATCAGTTGTATCAGATAGTTCTGTTAAAGGGATATCGTTTTACAAAGGTCTTTAGGTGTGCTTTCATCTATATAGAACTAGCTGTGCCCCGCGGTGTTACCCGCTCATCCCACGGGAACACTACATTTATTCCGGATGAAAAGTATCCTATGACCTTTCCCGGGTCTCAAACTATCTCCATACCCATCTAAGTCGGTTCAGCGGTTTAAGCGTGAAAAGGTAACAGACATACAGACAGACTTTCGCATTTATATTATTAGTATGGATTAGAAAGGCAAATTAAAAAAAATTGTGGTCATAATGTCACATCTAAGATTACAAAAAAATATCTAAAAAACTATAGGTACAACGTAAAAATAAACTAATCGTATACTATCGGAGACAAATATAACACGTTTACCTTTGAAAAACTTAATGCTCCCAAATACCGCTCTATTTTCCTTGTGAAGTCGCCCAGTTGTTCGTAAATCTAATTGCCATACCCGCTGTCCAGCCCGCTACCGCTTCCGCTCCGCTTATCGTTAACAACATGAAACTTGCCACTTTTTACGCCCTTATTTGGCGTTCTACATTAAAGGGGACCTTATCGTCAGTTTTAATAGCACTAGCTTAAAGGATTTTGGAGTTGTAGCTCGTATATTCAGTAATAGTTTATTTACTCGTACCTTTAATAAATCTAAAATGTAATAAAGTGTATTATTAGTTAGTTTAACACGGTATTAGTCTATCTTTTCCCCGTTTTCACTCAATTGCTCAAAGGTTAATTAGAGGAGATCCGTTATAGGCGTATTCCAACTGTTTTACTGTAGAAGAAAGTATTTACATACCTACATTTTTATTTTTATAAATAATACCTACATTATCAATAAATTCCATTATTTTGCGGTACGCTTTATTTAATATTTGAACAATAAAAAGTATCCTGCTTTAGACCTCACCTACCATTGTACTTTATTTCAATCGGTAAGTGTGGGCTTGAAATGGTTTATCTTTTCTATTTCAATAATAAGTAAAATGCTTATTACCTAAGTAATATACTTCAGACATGGGGCATGCGTTAACTAGTCGATAATACTTTGTTAACTATAAAATATACATGATTCTGCTATCGCTAATCGTTTTCCTCTTGCACAAAGCCCTTTCAGCTCTAAATCCGCTAGCGCTTGCAATTTACACGTTGATTAATTGGTGTCCCTTTACTTGCTACAGTATTGAAGATATCAAGTGGACGTTTTAATGGACTTAGTGTACATATTCTAAACGTGAAAATGTTTGCATTGTACGTTTCCTCGACATTTTGAATTATTTATAAGCACCGCAGTTTATTTAACTCCCACACACTTCTTTAACTTCTCTCAAAGCTGAATTTCTTGTCCGCAGCTTTTCCTACTGTTGAAATTACGAAAATTAAGGCCTTATCCTTTCCTATTGTCTCAATTGTAATGGAACCCTTTATCTATTAAACCATACACAATTTTAGTTGTTTGGTTCCCAGGAAGGGCTTCGGATATATTAAAGAATTTTTAATGCTTTTTTTTTTTACTTTTTGACCCTTACCACTAGCCCATTTGTTTGGGGTCAGCGCAGCGAGTTTTTTTTTCTAATCCTTCCCTCTCACCCATCATTTTATTGTTCAATCCCTTCTTATCCATATTATTTTACCCACAATTCATCAATAATTTCTTTGGCTTTTCTTTTCTATAACTTTTCACATTTATGCCCAACGTTTCTCATGTCACGTGAGGCTTATTTCTTCGCAACAAGTGCTCATAGAATCCAACTAATGCATATTACTAGCACAAACAGATTTTTAGAAACACTTTATAATTCGGCCGCAACCCATTACATCCCTACAAACAACAGTCTTATTAATCAGTCTACCTTAACCGCCAAACAAACGAGTTAAAATAAAAACCACCCTCTTTTCATTCCAAACAAAACACTATAGAACATACATCTATGCATAGCCTTGCCATTATCTCCGAAAATTCTTCAACCCGCTCCTCAAAGGCCTATTCAAAACAATTCAAATGATCTGAAAGCATAATAAATTGTTCTAATAGCGAATCTGGTTATCCTCTGGTCATCTGGACGGGTTGTTGACCCCTGGCCCCACAAACAATTCCCCTTGTGTGCACGGACTTAAATAAAAGGTTTGATTTTGTGTTGTAAGGGAGCTGGTTCAATATTTGCAGAGACCGACCGATCTGCATAGCTTTGAGTAGCGTGGGTAAGTGTAGTCCCTTTTTGGGTAGAGGTGAATTTGAGAAGTGGTTCAGTTTACGTTACAAATTTCGGACCTAGATAATTCTCGAATTACACTACAGATTCGTGTACCTAGATGTTTCTGGTGATACTTAAATATATTTTTTTGTTGTTATACTATATATAACAACAAAAATTCTAGATTAACAGACTTTTTAGGAGTTTCCGTAGATTTCCGAGTGGTTTCTTGTGTTAGAACTCATTATTTTTAGTTTTTTCCTTATCTTTATTAGCCAACACTAAAAGCTCATACAGTCGCCAAACTTAAGTGGCAGTGGGTGGGGCACATTGTTCATAGAACCGATAGTCGTTGGGGCAGAAAGGTTCTTGAGTGGTGACCCCGGACCGGAAGACGCAGCATGGGAAGGCCCCCACAAGGTGATCCGACGACCTAGTTAGACTGCGGGCAGAAATTGGATGAGGGCAGCACAAGGAGAACTTTGGAGGAGGCCTTTGTCCAGCAGTGGACGTCTATCGGCTTATATGATTATGATGATGACGATTTATTGGTCGGTAGAAAAAGTTTTGTACTTTTTCAGGGTTTTTATTAATGACCGTTTATGGTCCTCGTAATACAATAAAAGTGAAGATTTGTGAAGATCTTTAGATATTTGTTATTAACATGTTAACTATTGATCGAATTTAGATGAAGCTTGGGAAATACATGAAACAAGATCACGGATCGAATGCACACTAAGTTCCCGATGACGAAGGCTGTTTGAAGACGTAATTAAAATTGAAATGTTGATGTTCGGTCTGACTGTACGTTGTATACCTCAGGGTACAGTGGGTTGAAATATTAATGTAATAAGATATCCGGGGTATTCGGATGGTGGGATTAAAGAGGATGGTCCTTTAGGTGTGTTAACTTTACCAATTTTCAACTGTCTTTTGCAATCAATACATTTTAATATTTTGCTTAATATTAACTATGTTACTTAAATGAAATTTCCTATAGAAATTAGATTTGGTTCTATGCGCAGACGTCTTTCCTTAATAACATAACTTAATATATCATTTGATCTTTGTATCAATAGTTTAATATATATAAGGTTAATCTCAGACTTAAAACTTAGTAGGAAGGATTGAGCTACACTACTTCGTACACATTACACCAAATTATTTCGTAAACTTGGACCTACTTTTAAACCTTGTAGATACCTTTACCCCACCTTTTCTCTAATAAGTATTTCATTATCAAAAGCACAACACAACTAAATGCATCGAATGGTTCTTTGCCTTTTCGCAGAATTATGTTTCGTCGAAATGTTTCATTTCGCAGAATTTACATTTCCTAGAAAGCGTTTTTCTCTGAAACCGTAAACTATTTGGGATTGTTATAAAAGATGGCAAACCTAATCTAACCTTATCAATAGGATGATATTTGCAAGAATTATGAGAAATGTATGACTACAGAGGAATAAAAATGCTGCGAAGTGAAAATTCAGCGAAACGAAACTTTCGACGGAAAATAGTTTTGCGAAAAAGCATAACACCGCATCTTATAGGTACATAGCAAACGTTAAAAAAAATGGTGAAATCAGATCTTAGCTTAGGTAGTAGGTACCTTATCTTTTATCTTTACTTCATTATTAATATCACAACGCATCTAGGAGTATAACAACTGCATTCTACCCAATTTTAAGGTACCACATGTCTGTAACAGTACCCCTCGCCGCTGGATAAAACGTACCTATTACGCAGTCTGGGAACCGGCAGCTGCTGCGAGCGGCACTAATGGCCCTTCGTGGTTCCGTATACGTGCATTTTGTGATAAGGAACCCTAACTTAGTAGCCGTAGGTACGTTGTTGGGTAGTCGTTGGACAGTCTTGGAGTGGACGTAAACTTAGAATATAGTATTGTAGGTGGGTAGATAGGCTATTTTGTGAGTATGATGTTGGTAAAAGAACGTTTATAATGAAATATGACGTGAAGTGTAAATAATAATATGTGTAAGTTTTTACGCGTTAATTTCAGGATGAATAGCCGGAATAATATGTTTTTGACCATAATTTTATATTTTTTATTTGATCAGAGCGGGCCTATGATCATTGCTTTTATCACGCGATAAATAAGTGACAAAGCATCCGTGATGTTTAGACAAAATGCAAGTGTGTGTGACGGATGCTTTGTCATATTGTAGTCATGCAGCATTCTTAAGAATAAGTATATTAAAGGGAACTTGAACCTGGGTGAACTAGGGTGCTTGGTGCCTCCCTTTTTTGCCACTTTTAGGGTTCAACATTATAACGATTAGAACTTATATATTATGACGAATAGACTGGTGGGTTGACAATATAAATTACTGGAGATAACAGCTAATTATTTATATCTGCATGACGAAATGTCTGACACGACAAATCTGACAACACACTTTCCCAATATCTGCTCTTGAGTTATTATTTCTGAAAATAAAAACATCCACATTCACTGCGGTCATTGAAAACAAAAAAAAGCTACAACAAAATTAGACAATCTTTATTTCAAAAATGTATGCAAGCTCCTGTTTGCAAAGAATCCGTCGGTATCTAAAAATATTAAATGCCCCATTGTTCCACCGCTACATGAATTTACGACCTTTTTCATTCACAAAACGATCCTATACCCAGGCATTTTATAGTTTCGCAGTGACCCACCCTAAACCCTAATAAAAGTCAACCATCGATGTTAAGTAACGGTATAAATTTCTACGAAACCCTCGGTGGGCGAGTCCGACTCGCTCTTGTCCGGTTTCTGCATTTGGAGTAAATTATTCCGACTGTGAAGCACTACTATTGTTTCTAGTAGGAGAAAAAAATGTCCCAATTTTTCCGATTCCACTAACGTTTCTTTTTAGGGTTCCGTACCCAAAGGGTAAAAACGGGACCCTATTACTGAGACTTCGCTGTCCGTCCGTCCGTCCGTCCGTCCGTCCGTCTCTGTCACCAGGCTGTATCTCAAGAACGGTGATAGCTAGACAGCTGAAATTTTCACAGATGATGTATTTCTATTGCCGCTATAACAACAAATACTAAAAATAAAATAAAATAAATATTTAAGGGGGGCTCCCATACAACAAACGGGATTGGTTGCGTTAACTTTGCACCTCATTTGTATGGAGCGCTATATGTACATACCAGGTGCAAACTTAATTTAACCACTTAAGGATGGAAAGTGTTTGTACGGAACCCTCGGTGCGCGAGTCCGACTCGCACTTGACCGGTTTTTATTTAAGCATATTTTTGTGTGGAAAAAATATGAACTTAGGCCACTCATTTTCCTATTAAAATCAATAGTGCATAGAATTCAAAGTCGGAATAACTATAATGTTCTCGAAATACAAAAAACAAGAAAAAAAACAACGCTTAGTGAAAACGCCCAGAAACCGAAGAGAATATGGGGTTAGCTCCTTCGTTAGTTGAAGTTCTTCGTTAGTAGGTGTATGTAGTCATAGCAATAGTTTCTGTTATACGAAACCCTCTTTACTTTAAGCCGTTAAGCAGATTCAACGATAACCAGCCTCGTTACCGCTGACATTGGATTTAAGTAAAAGGATTAAAGGAATGATTTGGAATAGCACGGCTTAATGACGGTTACATCGTAGTCCGAATTTTTGTTTCCTATCATTAAGAGGCCTTAATTCTTTAAAAAAAAAACATGACAAATATATTGATAATTTTAAGCAACTATTCCCTGAGCTCTATTACTATATCTATACGCTATTGAACGGTTTCATAGCGTGCAGTCCAGTCGAAAATAGGTTGAAAAAAAAAACAGTCAGTTGAAAAAGAAACTTGACACTTCGAAGCCCTCTGTTTTGACGCACGTTATAACGATATTTCATTGCATGTTTGAGAAAAGACTTTTCTCTTCTTTCAAGTTTTTTTCTTGGTGTCTGCGGGCATATAGGCCCACAGCAATAATTCCAGTTAGAAATACGAAGCCCTCTCTAAGCCGGTAAGCAGATTGAGCGAGATAACCAGCTTCGTTAGTGCCGACAGCTTTCCAGCCCCCGTTCATTTTCTTTGTG
The DNA here is from genome assembly GCA_947623375.1 of Apotomis capreana. Classification (NCBI taxonomy): domain Eukaryota; kingdom Metazoa; phylum Arthropoda; class Insecta; order Lepidoptera; family Tortricidae; genus Apotomis; species Apotomis capreana. The sequence continues at coordinate 8,487,908 of OX392514.1, forward strand.
CTTGGCCCGATGAAATACTGCTCCAGTACACTATCTACTCCGTGGTAATGGCAAACCAAATCCAATACCACCGAAATGGAAACACAGTAACTTTGTATGAGTTGTTCTGTATTATGATGCATTTTTATTTCAAAGGTTATCTATAATTATGTTATGTTCCGCTCTATGATAGCCAGTTTTATAAATGAGTAAGTGATAAAAAACTAACTTCACCGCTGGCATTGCTCTATGGTAATGGCAATCCAATTCCCAAGTAAAGTCACTTTGTGTGAATTTAACTAGGTGATGCTTTTTTTTTTCAACGGCTGATTATGTTCTGTTATGCTCTATGATAACCGCATTAATGCGTAAATAATAAATAAATAAATGGGTTTAGAATACTTTAAATACCTACACAAATCGAGGAGAGTAGTTTGTGTTTAAGTTTTGTTCACTCGATATTAATGGGTATTAATTAAATGTTTAAGTTGTATACTGTGTCCGATTTCTAAGATTAAATGAAGTCACTTTGGCACAAGGTACAAACAACCATATACATGTAAATTTCAGGTCGTTTTTCACTTGTGCCTGTTTGACATAATTTGATCTTAGAATTCCGGATGGACTATACTCGTATATGTCCTGGCCAATATTCGTCACTTTCAACTAACACTACCTACTACTTGATAACATTTTGAGGATTTACAACTGCATTTTTCTGGGAAAATTTAAGTCTTATTATTCATTGTTATGACTATTAACACAATGCATTTTTCATTTTCTGCATAAACGTTCGTAATAATATTTTAAGTCATTGAAATCTTAAATGTGCCATTGTTATAGCAATATTAAAAAACTTTTATCGACTTATTTACGATTCACTTTGCACACTTGACAACTTTTGGTTTAGGGTTCCGTAGCAGCGGTGCTTAGCTCAGGTTCCGCAGGTTGGTCGACGGCCACGGCAACGGCACCGGTCGGTGGCGAGCAGCGGGTGCTAAATGCCGCGGCGGGCGCACGCCGTCCCGCTCGCACCTGCGCTTTCCTCGCACCTCTCGCTCGCGCCGGCGCGAACACGTGTTTATTTGTATGTTTTATCCTTCAGCGGCTTTAAACCCAACCCACCCCGACCGCAAAGTGCGCTCCGCGCCTGCCGCGCCCGCGCCGTCGCCGCCTCTCGCTCGCCGCTGCCGCGACCGACTCGCCCGCGAAACTTTGTCCGAAGTCGACGGGCGCGGACGTACGCGCGTATTAATAGCGACCGGACACCGACCGACTCGCGGCTCGAGCCGCCCCCACGAGTCGCTCTACGAACGCGCCGCACGACGCACGCATTACACTCGCACCCCTCCAACAAAACACTACACGCGACACGAACGTAATTAGAATAAAATTCAAAAAACCCGACGAAAGCGAGAGCGACGTGCGTGACGGCGATCGCGTAAATACCGGGCGCAAAAAGTGCCGTCAGTGAAACTAGTGAAAAGTTTTTTCGCCGAGCGCGGGGGAGCCACCCCTCGGTGGAAAAAATCGGCGCCTCGCGCCCCTCGCGCGCCCCCCGCCGAACTTTTCATTCACCGAGGAAAAAAGTGTGGCAAGGCCGCCCGTGACGTCACCGCGTCAAGTGGCCACGCGCGTTCCCTAGCAACTAGTTGTCTCCGTAGTTTATGGGACTGGATACAGTCGATCAGGTGTGATGGCAGTGTGTGACGGTCGTAGGTGTATGTCGAAAGTGCGGAGTGGACAGTGACATGTAGGAACAAACAGCTGACTCTATGTGTAGCACGCAGAGGCCGAGGGTGTCGAGGATGCACCTGACAGGTGCGACCAGCGGCGCCGTGTCGCCCGACACCAGCTCGACACTCCTCCACGAGACGTACACCAAGATGACATCGGACATACTGGCGGAGCGGACACTAGGCGACTTCTTATCGGAACATCCTGGGGAGCTAGTGAGGACAGGGAGTCCTCACTTCGTGTGCACGGTTCTGCCGCCGCACTGGCGGTCGAACAAGACTCTCCCAGTGGCCTTCAAGGTGGTGGCACTAGGGGATATTGGCGACGGCACACTGGTGACAGTCAGAGCCGGCAACGACGAGAACTGCTGCGCTGAGCTGAGGAACAGCTCGGCAGTGATGAAGAACCAGGTCGCCAAGTTCAACGATCTGAGGTTCGTCGGCCGCAGCGGTCGCGGTGAGTGCTGAAGGTGCAGTTTTGATACACAATGATTATCTCATTAATAACATTTCTATTCTTATTTTAAAAGTGATGAAAAACCATACACAACTGGAAAATTTTATCTCTATACTTCCCTTATTCAACAGCCTTTCTCATCCATGACTGTCTTTAAAAAATACTTATAAAACGGTTAAAATACTGGTTGCTAAACAACAAATAGTCCTCTTAATATAACTCCACTATTCACTTTAACAAAGTTCGATACACCATTAATACTGAAAAACTCCGAACATTAATTGGCCTTTTTTCGATAAACGAGCAGTTTTCCGTATAAAATGCTACGGTAATTAAATATAAATAAAAAATAACTCGATTAAGTGCTCCGCGGTGGCGTTGTAACGAAATTTAAATTGCGTTCGGTGCTCGCTCATTTTGTCCCGGCGTTTAATAAAGTGAGTTACGGTAATCTGGGATGAAATCTTGAAACCGACTCAAGAAAAGCGTGTGAAATTAGAGGAATGAATTTATGAAGAATGTTAGTAATACTAATGTGAAAATAATTACGTTTTCCTTTGCTTCTTGTGTGTGAATTAAGTGAGTAACTAAATAGTAATCTGTGATGGTATCGTAAAACCGACCCAAGAAATTTGATAGAGAATGTACGACTAACTATTAAGAATGTAAGTAAAATAAATAGGGTTGCCATTTTTATTGCAACCATATTTACACATTTTTGCACAACAAGGTTACCTAGTTAGTTGATAATATTGAATATAGTGAGTTGTACCTACGATAATCTGTGTCGACAATCTTGAAACCGACATTAGAAAAACATGTGAATTTAGAAGTAAATGTATGAATAATTTACAGATAGTTGTTGTGTTGTGAGCAAAGTGTGTTTACGATAATTCATATTGTAGCCGACTCAAGAAAAGTGTATGTAAAGTCGAGCGAATTTTAAAAGTAGTAAGAGTGTATGTGATAGAAATTTGAAAATAGTTTTTGTGTTTGCTGGTATCCCCTTTTCATACCACAACATATAGAACTGTTGTTGTTTTTTTTTGGAATGAAAATGGAAAGGAAATTAAAAAGCCGTCAGGTTTCAAAGAATGCTCATGTATTTCCCGTAAGAAAACTAAAGTGAGATAAAGAAAATATGAGTTGACAATAAATTTTAATGTTTGCAAAAGATAATATAATTTCAGTGTTAGAAGCGCTGAAATTATCAGATAAACAAAATAGTTTATACAGGATTATATATTACAAGTCTATGGTTGATCGTGAAAGTCGTGACTAAATAGTATTGTCATCGGGTTATTATTATAATTTTTTTTTATTTGATTCAAAACATATGGAACAGGGAGAATAAGTACACGCTACGAATTAATATAACATCCAACATATATTATTATTGTCGTTAAATAGGTACTTACCTCATTATTTAGGCTAATATTTAACGGCACTTTAGTACGTTTATTACTGTTACCATTTGAGTATGTACGGAATCTTAAAATATAGATATTTTAACTGAAGAGTATGATGTATAACAATAACTATATTTTGTAAAATATTTGAAAGTCTGTTATTGAGGTTTAAAGCATTCCTAGTTTAGATAAAAATTAAAAACCCTCTACTTAGTCGTCAAAGACATGAAGAAATAACGTATTATTAGTAATTAACTTATTTTTAACTCTTTTAATTATAGTTACATAAATATTGGAAACACATTCGGCGTTCATTTTGAAATTGGTTTATCAAACAAGTAAATAAACTGTATATATTTATTAAACGAAAAACAAGTAAAAAAAACAATAAAAGCCAAATTAACCTATTCTAAATAAGAGTGCCTAACTCAATCCGATGTCAAGATTATGGCCCTGCGGCAAGTGATTAATTTAAACCTGACGATTAAATCACAAAAGTACTTAAAGATAATCACCAAAGCAGGTCACTCGTAACTTCCTAAAAACTCAATAACACTAAGCCCCCAACTGGGGTAAAGTCCGTGACATTGGGAAACTTGGCGAAACTTTTTCGCAACTTAAGAAAGTTGAATGTCAAATAGGAGGGCGGGATAGGGCGTCCATTTCCGCCCTACGGTGCCGCCCTGTCTTAAGGAAGTTTACTTTTTGCAAGGCGAATCGAAGAATTCAACGCGTCATGGCAAAACTTTTGAAAAAATAATTTTTGGTCAATAATATACTTTTAGCACATTTTCTTATCTGACAGTTTCTAAATGAAGATTTGACACGAAATAAGATTTCCCCTCTTAAATCGTATGCCAATAAAATACATGTTTATTCTTCTTCTTCTTGTGTCGTATTCCTCATTGCTGAGGGTCTTGACCTCTATTTATTTTATCACTCTTCGGACGATCGCTACCGTGCGAGCAAGACAGGTGTGTTATGTGTATGTTTCGAAAACTTTAACTTTCCGTGCAAGTAAGGCAAAGTAAAAGGTAGCGTGTTTGTAGTTATGATATTTTTTACACTTTGAGAACACCGTGCCTAATATCTGCCAGAGTGCGCTCCCCAACTTTATCATTTTCTTTTAGGGATCCGAAACCAAAGGTGTTTAAAAAGGACCCTATTACTAAGCCTCCGCGGTTTGTCCGACCGCGTGTCTGTCACAGGGATCTATCTTTCCAACTGCAATTCATAGAGACTCATATTATATGTATTACTTAAAGCCACCATTACAACAAAAACAAATACACAACGAAACATACCATTAAGGCTGTACAAGTATGAGACGGCTGAATTTTTCTTTCACGATTCTGTATTCTTTAAAGGGATCATTTATAATAGGAAGTTATAAAAGTACAATGTCACACATGGCAATGCAACATTAAAAAGAGGAAGAGAAGAGGGCCACAACTCTCAGACGGAATCTCTTTGTAATCTTTTGTTTGTTTTTGTACATATGTTACTAGGGAATGCAAAACAGTATTTTTTTCTAGGAAAATTACCGATATCATACCGTTAGTCTGGCAATATACCCGTAATCCGGTAATTTGCATAAAAAAATTACCGGTTCGATATGAATATATATTTTACGCGATAATTCCGCTAATATCCATAACGCAAGCCTACTAGAGCTTACTGTTGGACTAGATTGATTTATGTGAGGTTGTCCGATATTTATTTCTTTATTTCAGTCATATCGAAAGATTTTAGACTCGCGAGAACACAAAGCCAGTTATATTTTTACGTACAACGTAAACTTGTAAACGCAAAATATGGTGCACCATCATTACCTCATCATCATCAGCCTATTCTTGTCCACTGCTGGACATAGGCCTCTCCAACTGCACGCCATTGTAAGCGATCCTCGGCTACTCTCATCCAGCTCTTGCCAGCCACCTTGCACAGATCATTGAATTATTGAACATCAGCCAGTCTAGCACAACAATGCTTCGCGACATAGCAATACCCGTCACTCTCTCACATTACTGCACAGAAAGAGACGGATAATTATCTCGCGCGAGAAATAGTCGCGTATATAGTAGATGTTATAGAGGTGCTGGAGTGTACACACAAAGTGACAGCCAGTAAGCGAGAAATTTTGAAGTATGTCAGGGTGGTGTCAATCGCTTAATATGAGAGCTTGTGGGGAGTTAAACAAGGCCATCGAGTGCGAACGCCGATCATATGGACTCTACGTCCGAATTGCATTCCCAAATATGTGTTCTACATGTCGAAATGTTCTAAGGTACTGTAGGTACAGTCAACTATAGAACCTTGTCACAATGATATGAGATTTCAAGCGGCTTTCATATTGACGTTCACTGTGACAAGGTACGAAATGGCCTAGGAATCAAATTGGTTGACTGTACATAAGTAGGTACTTGGCCGCCGCCACGACTGATCGTAGCTCCTGCAGGGCTACCAATTCGGATGGCGCGCGACTTAGCATCATCTGTCTTGCTCGAGCGGTATTGAAGGGAAAGTGACAGGTAGTGTTTGTCGTGCGAGGAAGAGTCGCGAGTCACAGTTATGCTAGACGTGCTGATGATAAATCGCGTACGATTCGAAGCATGTCGAGCGATATTTGACTTCTACAACGTGAGTAAATCCGTTTTGTATGTATTTTAATATGTCTGAGGCTCACGGGAGTTTTCTATGTAAAATAGAAGTACTGCTTTAAAATTGAAGGTATTATTCATTTCGCACCCGAAATTTTATTCCTTTTTTATATGGAAGTGAGAACAATTAAGAAGGGCTACCAAACAAATGCCCAGCTTCTCGAAGACGATCGCGGGGACCTCATCTCTGACGTTTATAGCATCAAAAGTGAGTGGCGACGCTATTTTAGTGAACTTTTGAATGGCCCATCAATTGACAATGGTTTGGCACAAAGTGTTGAGCTCCTAGAAGTCGAAGTACCAAATTTTGATGAGGTGAAGAAGGCCATCCAGCAGCTGAAAAATAATAAAAGTCCGGGTATTGACGGTATACCGGGAGAGGTGTGGAAGTATGGTGGAGGTGCATTGCAAACACGGTTATACGAGATCATTAGTAGCTTATGGGATACTGAGGTTCAGCCTTTTGAATGGAATGTGGGTGTTTTATGCTCGGTACATAAGAAGGGATCCAGGAAGAAGTGTTCGAACTACAGAGGCATTGCATTGCTACCGACAGCATACAAGGTCCTTTCCTATGTGTTGTTGGAACGTCTGGATCCATTTGTGGAAGCAATCTTAGGGGATTACCAGTGTGGATTTCGGAGGAACCGTAGCACTCTAGATCAGATCTTACTCTTAAAACAGTTAATGGAGAAAAAGTGAGAGTATGCTCAGCCTCTACACTTGTTATTTATAGACTTCTCTAAGGCATATGACAGTGTGGAGAAGGAGTCTCTCTACGCCATACTAAGGTGCTTTCGTATCCCCGAAAAACTCATCAGGATGATACAAATGGCCACTGGTTTCAGTAAGATATGAGTTAGGGTGGGATCTGGCCTAACCTACGAGTTTGACGTGGTGACTGGGCTGAAAGAGGGAGATGCACTTTCACCCATGCTATTCAACTTCGCACTCGAACACATAGTGAAAAAGGTGTAAGAGTCGGAGGGAGGAGTCGAGATGAAATGGTGTACATAAAGTGGTTGGATATGCTGACGATCTAGCATTACTTGGACGATGTGCTGAAGGAGTGGTGGGGATGGCCCAGGTTCTTGAGGAGGAGGCAAGAAGGATCGGTCTCACATTTAACCGAGAAAAAACAGAGTACCTGCATATGAGGAGGTATCGAAATACGAGGAGTGGCAGAGATAGCTTGGTAGTAAATGACACCAGTTATAAAGGCGTGGCCAAATTTCGGTACTTAGGGTGTACGCTCACCGGCACCAACCAATGAGCCGAAGATATTCACATTCGCGTACAGAATACGTTACGGTGTACAGCGGCCCTTCACAGAGTGTTAGTGTCCAAGCTGATAAGCAGAAGAACTAAGATCCGCATTTACAAAACGGTTATCCGTCCGATCTTGATGTATGGATGTGAGGCCTGGATGCTGACATTTAACGAAGAGAATAAGCTTTTGGTGACGGAGAGGAGGACTTTCCGGAGGATATTGGGGCCGATCTTGGAGAACGGCATCTGGAGGCACCGAAAGAATGCCGAAATGGAAGATCTTGTAGCTGAGCCCAACATTATCGGTGAAACCAAATCGGCTAGACTGCGCTGGCTTCGCCACTTGGAAAGGATGGATGAGGATCGAGCTGTGAAGAAAGCTTATACCGGACAGCCACGCGGGAAACGTCCAGTCGGACGTCCCCGATATCGGTTGAGTGACCAAGTCATCAAAGACTTGATTTAACTTCATCGACCGGAATGGCTGGAGGTAGAGAACCGTTTGGGACACCATACGGAGCGGACGCGTTTTCTTAGCCTCTGCCGCTCTGTATTGGCATCGTAAAAACCCGGGCAAAACAATAGAGTCACGAGACAAAAACAAGGCTCGACCAGATGTTTGCATGGTTGCCTGTTAATTTTTTACCGCGTGTAAACAAATTCACCGCGTTATATCTTTCCTCCTGTCTTTCTTTCAAATATTTAGTTACTAAGTAGATAGCCTAGTGTTTGGTGCGTCTATATTACTCGGCCTATCCGTGAGTGTTGATCAAGTGTGTGCAATTCCAAGTCTGCAGTACTCCTCCGCCGCGCCGGCCACACCACAGCAGGTTAATTTGGTGAGACCGTTCCATTTTCTAATGCAAATTGCAATAATATTATACTCCTTGTCTACGGCTATGAAGGCCCGCCATAAGAAAAGCTAAGCGAGCCCAAAGGTTACGGTTTAAGAGTTTAAGCTAAAACCCGTTCCAAGTTTAGATGGACATAGGGCGAAGCACGGCCCGTATAGTAACACTCTTTAACTAATGTCAATTATGCACCTTTTCTTGGAAATCAGGCCACACTTCATCAACCTCTACCTGTGGACCAACGTTATATAGTACGACCCAGCCGTCTCACGGTATTCGTCAGAACAATTATATCTTTAGGTATTTTAAGTTGCAAATAAACGGCACCCGCAACAACATCAGGAGTTGTTGAAAAATATATATACAATATTTGTCATTTAATACATTTTATTACTAGCAAACATTCAATAAAACATTAGTAATAATTTAAATAAATAGGCCAGGTAGTTTAAAATCCAGGCTTTATTTATTGTAATCGTTAGTATTAATGTAGTTTTAGGCTTTATCCACTGTAATTTTCATTACTTTTCCTACCCGAGGGACTTTCCCTCACTTCAGTACTTGTACTACTTTCCCATAAAACTTATATTTCTAACCGTAATAAAATTATATTAGGTTTAGTAGATGATTGTGGACAGTTTGTAATTCATCTAGTGAAATGATAAACTAACCTAACCTATCCGTCAGGTTACAATGTCACTGTTTAGATTACAAACGGATGGTATATAGGCATAGTTGCTGTACGTTTTTTATCCTTTCATGTTTTACAACCATAATCGAAAGATTTCGGAGTGCGCGTGCTTCCTGCTGATATAACCTACTTCGGTTCGATGGTGTAATTAATGCCTTATACTCGTAATTTTGTTTAAGTAAGAAAGCTCTCTGTAAGGGACGAAGAGGTGAACGGCCAGCTAAATAATTATTCGATTATATTTTCGTTTTAGTGTCTTTTTTGTATATTACACTATAATTATGCTCGTTACATTATGTAATACCAAAACTATACTAAGAGTCCTGCCTTAAACCGAATATTAACCAAGTGTGGTGTATGATACACATCTATATTTTTTGCCGTAGGGCTCAAATGGCATAGTTTGGGTAACTTACAAATATATATTAACCGTTCAACAGTAATAATTACGTTAGAGGCTACGAAATCAAGAAATGCAACAGCTTGCAAGCAATAACTTCCTAGAACAAAGAGGTCCCTTTTTTCATTGCTCTTAAAGGCCAGGTCACTTTGTCCCAAACACGTGCGGACACCGCTAGCTAGCAACAATTAGCCATTTTCAAAAAGAAAGGGACTAACATAAACATAAGTGCATCGCCGGCTCATCCATAACATTAAACTCGACTGTCTTCATTTATCACGATGGAAATTTTACCAATTCCCAAGGGAGGCAATTAATTGTCTGTACCTATAAGGGCGATGGCGAACCAGTTGAAAATCGTGTTGATACCAACTTCGACCATCGATGGAGGTTCGAGGATTGCTCGCTAATCACTTGTCTGACGAGAAAAATAACAGTCAAATCCAATTAGACATTAATGGCAGTGCTTCAGACTTAATGTCTCCCGGTTAGAATGCTTCTCCCTTCGCGGAACAAATTGATAACACATTCGGAACTAGTTTAGAAACGGTTTTCAGGGTGGAGAAAATATGATTATACGGTAACTATCTATGTGCATATGAATCACCAGCGATCACTACAATATAGGACACCCCATATACCTACGAATACCGCAATGCCAAATCTTCGTGTCTCCTACGACTTTGCGGAGCTCCGTCCACTTCAACAGTCCTGACACTGAAGCATCACTGATTCAACAATCCAGCCAAACCACGACCGATGTAATGCGCAGCTACCGATTAATTGACGCACAACCTAAAATAAACTAAAAACGCATGCTATCACGCTACCTCACAATAACAGCTATGGCAAAGAAATATCAAAAGGAAGTTAACCGTCATCAAACGGCCATAACCACGATGTCACAAGGTGAAGAAGAATGTGTCTAATAAGAACCCAACATGGGGCGAATCCAACGAGATCTCATACAGACATCAAAATGATCCCGCCATAGAACTTGATTTGGATCGCGACCGCCTTCCAATTTTCAATTATCACTAAAGAAACTTCAAGAAGTTACCTACAAAGACGTCCACACACACGCAATATTATCTCAACTGAAGTCGAAGGAAAGCAAGCCCAAGCAAATTTTATTCACTAGAGTAATCAGCCAGAAAATATAAAATAGATAGAAACAGACACGGAATCAAAACCGGAGGAAAATAACATACAAATAGCGACGGCTCGGCGACTTCAACCTACAACACAAGAACTTATCCTACGTGGTAACCGGAAACTTTGGACGACGAGACGCAGTCCACTATCCTTCCCTGTATATATTTACACAACTATCTGTCTATTTCCTTTCTGGCTCGATGCTGGTATTCTTGTCGGATCTCTCCCGTCGGTCCTCATCCTGACTGCAAAATAACCTACACTCCCAACCTGTAAACTTTTGGCTCCCCGGTGCCTCGGATAGGAGGGCCAGTTGATCTTACCGGAGCGGCAAAAGACGGAGGGGAACACGAGAGGACCCGGATGCGTGCCTCGTCTCAGAACCGAAAGCTCCGGCCAGGGAATGTTAAGGTTTCTATACTACCCTGAACGACTTCCGGTATTGTGCCAGTATGCGCTTCTGAGTCATTTCGTTGAGCTTCTTTGTCTTTCCCTCTCTTGCATGCTCAACGCCTCCGCGTCCTTGCAGCAGAACTGCTGGCTGGGTGTAGTCACCGAAACGAAACGAAACGAAACGAAACGATCGACCGGAATGGCTGGAGGTAGCTCAAGATAGTTCAATTGCTTCTTATGAGAGTTTGCGGGGAGGTAGACAAGCCTCATCAAGTGCGAATGCAATGAATGGAATTCTGCGTCCAAATTGTACCTATTGTCAAAATATACTTTCTGCATGTCAAACGAGTTTCCAGAAAAAGTGGAAAAAGTGCATTAAAATTCTACAAAATTTAATCATTAGAATACCCAAACTCATGTAGCTGAATCTCTTGGAGCCTGCAGCTTCTAGCACACCAAACTTAGCTACAACATCATATCGACTGATAAAACTTTCAATAAAATACGCGCACAAATCGGATCATCCGTTTGGGCGCTACGATGCCACAGGAGACACATAGATATTTTCATATACCACCGCCGTTTATTTCGTTCCCTTCGTTGCTAGAAAAAAATAACCTTTAGGCGAGGCAGGTCATCCTCATCTTGAGTCAATTTCGAGCAAGGTCATGTTCTCGGTTCGTCACCTTCTCGGCAGATCATCTTATTAAGAAATTGACTAGCTGAGAACATGACGTCCTTCTAAATTGTCGGGAAGCGAAGTTGACTTATTTATTATTAAGAAATTGACTAGGTGAGAACATGACGTCCTTCTAAATTGTCAGGAAGCGAAGTTAACTTCGTTTCGTGTCAATTTCGAGGAACGTTGTTCTCAGCAGGTCATCTTCGTTTCGTGTCAATTTCGAGGAACGTCATGTTCTCAGCAGGTCACCTTCACAGCAGGTCATCTTCGCTTCCTGTCAATTTCGAAGGATGTCATGTTCTTAGCTAGTCAATTTCTTAGTAGGTCATCTATGTTTAAAAACTTCAACGTCATTTGCTTATCTCTATTAATATAATTACAACTTTTACGGATAAAATACAAAGGGTTACTACAAAAAGATACCATAAGATAGTTACAAGCCTAGAGAATTTCGGTGAAATAAATTTACTTAGATGATGACTAACCCGGAAAATGACGTTCTGCGAATTTGACCCACTTAGAAGATGACTGAACTAGAAAATGACGTCCTGTGAAATAGACCCTGTTAGAAGATGGCTAAAGTAGAAAATGACATCCTGCGAAATTAGACCTACTTAGAAAACGACTAATCCAGACAATGTCGTTTTGCGAAAAAGACCTACTTAGAAGATGACTGACCCAGAAAATGTTGTCATGCGAAATAGACCCACTTAGAAGATGACTATTCCAGAAAAAGACGTCCTTCGAAATAGACGTAATACTAACATGACGTTTCACTGGTTTATCATCATTTGCTAAACAACTTTTTACAAATTATCACTTAACAAACAACGATTTACGAACTATTCATTTCACAAACCTATCATTCCTTAAAATGCTCATTTTACAAATAATTACTCGACAAATATACATTTAATAACTTAGACGCTTTATAAAAATATTGAATGACAAAGTTTCATTTAAAAAAATTTCACTTCACGAATAAATCGTTTTACAAATCAGTTATTTTGCAAAACATTATTTGATAAACTATTGTTTCATAAAAATATTAAAAATAACTCTCTATGTAACGAAACGCAGGACGGTATGAAGTTTAATACTCGAAACACTTGGGCCAAATAATAAACAGGCAAGTACTTATTTCGGTCAGATTGTACCAAAGAGGGGCCGTTTCTGGGACTTAAATTTTTTTTACACTTTTTTTTGCTGTTTTTGGACTTAAATTAGATTGAATCTTGTAGATTACACTAAAATAAGTTGCTCTGGTTTTTAGAATTTTCTCTCAGAACGATATTTACCGAAATACTGTAGTTCAAAAAATTTTTTTTTTAAATATTTGCCATTTTTAGGCTAAATTAGATTGAGTGATGTTCCATTTTTAAGCAAGCATTTTGACGCTCCGCTATACATGGTCATAAAACAAATCTAACCTAACCTACAGTATTCGGTTTTCGAGCCATGTTACCTAAAAAACCTCAATAACCAGAACACTAAGACGTCTGTATGCTCATCAGAACAATTATATCTACTTTGTTAAAAATTAAGTATGTTAATATTTGTACTCGTAGAAAACTACACATAGGTATATGAATGGCGTTCACACCATGATGATTTATTAAACGAAATGTTTACCAAACAATGCATTTTATTAACGTTGTTTTATCATTCGTTATTTTGTTATTTGACTACAATAATAAATGAATAATTTGCGAAATAATGTTTTGTGATACCTATGATGTTTTGTCCAATAAATAATTTGTATTATGATCTATTGTAAAACTATATTTTATGCAACGTCTAATTTGTAAATCGTTCATTTGTCTAACGTTGTTTGTAAAATGAATATTTATGAAACGTTGTTTAGCAAGTGATTGGCTACCCGTTTCACTACATTGACTTTCCACGAAACCGGCCCGCCTCGCTTAAAGGAAAAATAAGACACGTCTGAAAATCTGTCATAAAGCGTCACTGAGCATTATTAATGGTAAATTGCAAGTAAATTGTCCATATTTTTTATGCCATCTTTAAGAAATTACAGTTTTTCAGAGACTCAGTATTTTAGCTAGCATGAAGCTCTGAACCTGTACGTCTAGCATATCTGTCACTTTCCTTTCAATACAGTGCGAGCAAGACAGGTGACGCTGAGTCACGCGACAAACGAACTTGCGGCAAGATATGCTAGCCCCGCTGTATGCTCAACCAGGGGGTCCCAAGCCGAAGAAGTTACTTTTAGTACTGAGAGTGAACAATAGATGGCTCTACCGTTAACATTTGTAAATTAATAAAATATGAATCAGCCAAATTAAGCAGAATTTTCGTGATTAAAATAAACTATAGCATATTTTATAAACAAAACCTAAAATATAAACTGATTTATCATCTTATTTCGAAGAAAACAATAATCATAAATAATCAACCGAGAACACGAAAGTGTTAGCTATGTTTCAGCATCCAAGCATTCGTAGTTGTTTGCAGTGGTAACGCTAGATGGCGTTTTATGTGTATCCCATTGTTGCGCTCACACACAGCCTACGACGGGGTGGCCATACCAATAAAAAAATGTCAGTTTCCCGGCTTTTTGAAACTCGAAATCGTACCTCGAGCGCCCGTTTACAATCGTCGTCTCTTTTAAGACTTTTGCAATGGAGACTCGTCGAGCTTATTATGATTGGAGGACTAGTTTATTTTAAACTATGCACGCTTAAAAAGATGAAAAATAAAGAATATATAGATGAATAAACCAATATTAATAATTTGTACCCAATCCCATAGGTAGTATTGCATAGATCTTATTATTTTTTTTGGATTTAGTCCGATTTTGTTCAAACCCGTCCCTTAATGGATTAGGTATGCACTTTGCGAAATTTCCGAAAACGTAAATCCGTTCTGGCAACACTATGAATCTGTCAACTGGGCATTCCATTCCTTCCAGACCGTTACTTCTGACAGTGCTGCAAACTCTCCTGATTTGTCAGATTATAAATATATGATTTTGAAGAATCTTTAGAATTACTTTTTGGAATCGAACAAATCTCCTAATTTTAGAAAAGTTGTGTAAATACACCATATTTAATATAAGTGTGCGGTCATTTGGCAACGTTGACATCCGATAATTGTCAACCGATTTGTGAGTGGAACGAAACGCGACTGATTCTGACGAATCTGAATATTCTGAATGGCTACTCCGATGTTCAATATTCGGCCAGCGGCGTATAGTGCTGTCCCGTTTACTCATATACTTCGACAGAAGATCGAGAGGGACGGCACTATACGACGGTCGAATTTTGAACATGGGAGTAGCCCTACTGATATTTATGACTGGCTCCTGATTTTTAGGATCTTTCTTCTTGTTGTCGTTCTTGTTTATTACACGTGATGTGGGAGTTTGCAGCACTGACTTGCGATTCGATTTGTTCTGTTATTGTTTGAGTTGAATGTGATTTTATTTTGCAACCTTGCTTTAAGTTGTTTAAACTGACCTACGCCACCTAACACGGACTTGAAGCAAATTCTTATAGATACGACTTCAAAACCGCTCATAGACATTGTTTGGATCTGAATACCTTCGTCTTCTTATCTTGGGAAAACTGACAAACGAAATGTCTAATTGCGGTAAGTTTTTATTTTCTATATATTGGCCCACTCAGGTATATGACTTAATGTCCTATGTCCCCTGGATGGGACTCAGGTATATAGGTCCACTTAAGCATATAGGTAGGCGAGTCCACTTAGGTATATATGTAAGTGTTGTCTTTAAGACAAACTTAACATTTGAAATAAAGTACATATCGATAAACAAATCACATTTTTATTCTTTAAAGAAACAAAGTGAATAATTAATAAGACCCTAGTCCAAAATTATTGTAATTTGTAAGATAGTAGAACATCATTCAAATCAAACAAATTACAAAGTCACTGAGATAATATCAGTCAATGAGATGAGCACTTACTTAAAATTAAACTATTTGCTTGACCTTCAAATGCTATGTTTTCTGTAATGTTAGAACTTCATACTGCCTTATCAATTTGTAAAGAATGAAGTTAATTCTATTGGTGTTTGTATGATAAATATTTTATCTAAGTACATTGATATTTCTCAGGACCTGCGCTACAAAAAAGTTGTGTTCATTGGTTACCCATTTATTTTTTATTTTTTTAGTTAAGTGAATTGTGAATTCTTTTGGAGAAAAAAGTGATCCTATTTAGCCTTTAACCATTATTGTGTTGATTTAGACCTGTTCGTATAGAAAAACAAACTACTAATAATTATTATTATTGTATTTTATTTATGTTAAGATACTTAATTTTCTGTTTTAGGAAGCATGACCATAGAACATTTAAACCATGATGAACTGCGTATAACAGATATCTGTGGATCAATCATTTTGAAAATAAAGTGCAAAATGAAGTTGGAAAAAAGACCCGCATTACAAAGAAGTGGACGCTATGGCTGGAAGCTATAGGACCAATTGTCAACTTCATCTTCTGCGGTGTGAGTTGATGGTCCATCAACCACGAGTGGAGTACCTTCATATCCTCACACTTCTGCGGCCAAGTCCATAACGTCGTCACAAGATGCAGCTCTGAAAGCCTTTTCGGTTCTGTATTCTGGGCTGGCGGGACAAAGTGTGCGCAGAGAAATTTGATTAGTTTATAATTGAATTATGTACATGTGTTTTGCTCAATAATTAAGTTGAATTGGTACTTTTTGCAGATAAAAATCAATTTTTGTTGATTTATAAAACACATTGTAATTTTATTTGAAACGGTCGCTTATTGTTTTTTGTACATATTAGTTAAACAAATGCATATATTTTTTTATAATTTTAACATTTAACATGACTTTCTAATGGAAAACTTATTAGTAGTCAAAAATCACGATTTTTGTTAAATGAGAAAGAAATTTTTACATATAAATTTATATTAGGTACTTTTTATATTTGTCTAATCATTAACCTATTTTCGTAAAGGTAAGTACGCAAGTTAGTGTTCATGCTGTTACTTATACTGTTAGCTTGATAACAATACTTTTATAAAATTTTGTCAGTTTGTGAAAACTAGCCAAGTCAAATCTTGATATTGAATTACACCCCAAGTAACATAAATGCATTGAGTATGTCGCATGTCCTTGTATCTAAAAAAATTAGTGCAAAGAACTTGGTGCCCATATAGATCTCAATTCTTTTGTCGGCGAAGCTTGTCTCTTAGCAAAATTACTCTGCTGGGTTTTTAGGGTTCCGTACCTCAATCGAAAAAACGGAACCCTTATAGGATCACTTTGTTGTCCGTCCGTCCGTCTATCTGTCAAGACTCTTTATTTCGAGAATGCGTTGAGGTATCCAGTTGAAATTAACATAATATACTCAGGTTTGCGGTTCCTTGAACCTGTGAAAAAATTTAACTTCAACGTTAGCGTGAAAAAAGAGATACGGCCGTTTATATCGCAAAAAATGTACATTTCGACACTCTCAAGGGAATCACAATGATAGGGTACTTCCCGATGACCTAGTACTATAAAATTTGGCAAGTAATATCGTCACATACTACAAATACTTATCAAATCTGAAAATTATACATTTGTAAAAAAAATATTAAAAATATAGTCTCTTTAATACATCAAATTTGAAAAAGTCGGTTGCGTTATGTTTGCACGTCATTTGTATGCGGTGTCATATATTTCAGGTGCAAACTTATTTCAACAGGCTAATTAAGATGAGATAAGTGAAAGTGTGTACGGAACCCTCCGTACGCGGTTTTATTTCTTTTATTGATGAAATTTGGGGTTCTAGTTGTTCTAAAGGATCTAAATACATAAGCTAAATTTCATGTTTTTATCCTAAATAGATTTGGAGTTATTGGGGGATGCGTGTGCTAGCTCTCTCTCTCACTGAGCGTAAACGTGAGCGAGATGGAAGTGCATGCTCGGAAGCGCGGAAATCATGTTTTTTGAGTTGTGTCATAAACGTGTGCATTTTATATTGAAAATACTTTTACAGTTTTTGAGAACTTATAATAAAATTGTGCATCTATTAAGCTAAAAAACCGGCCAAGAGCATGTCGGGCCACGCTCAGTGTAGGGTTCCGTAGTTGCTCATCCTTCACAATAAACTGCTGTTTTAAGCCCGAGGTTTAAGTTAAGAAAGATTTTAAGCTCTATAAAAAGGTCGTAAACGCCCTAGAAACTGTAATCACTTATTACCTTCTGGAAGTCAACTTACGTCCTTTTAAAGAAAAAATATGAAATTTGGCGATAACTCAAAAACGGCTCGACCGATTTTGTTCAATATAGTTTTCATTGATAGTATTTATAAAGTTTCATTTACATGAATTTTTCCGAATTTTTTTGACCCGTGGTTGAAAAGTTAGATGGGGGGGGGACACTATGTTTTTTGTTTTTGGAGCGAATATTTACAAAACTGCTGACTTTATCAAAAAAATATGTTAGAAGACCCCCATTATTTTTACAAGACCTATCCAACGACATCCCACACACTAGTGTTGAAAAGATAAAAAAAATTCACCCCCACTTTAGGTGTTCGAGAGGTACCCGAAAAATATAAAATTTTTAAATTTTTAATTTACCGTTCTGTCGGCGTTATACATACACATACTTATACCAAATTTCAGCTTTCTAGTACTAATCATCACGGAGCTAAGCCGCGGACGGACAGACGGACAGACGGACATGGCGAAACTATAAGGGTTCCTAGTTGACTAATAAATAAGAAAATTATGAATTTTTGCGATAACTCAAAAACAGCTTGACCGATTTTATTCAATATAGTTTTCATTGAAAGTACTTAAGTATAAACCCTCATTTTCATGAATTTTTCCATATTTTTTTGACCGTGGTTGAAAAGTTAGAGGGGGGGGGGACACAATTTTTATAATTTTCGGAGCAAATTTTACAAAACTGCTGATTTTATCAAAAAATAATGTTTGGTGACCCCTATTATTTTTCAAAGACCTATTCAACGACACCCCACACATTAGTGTTGAAACGAAAAAAAAAACACCCCCACTATAGGTATCGCTCTTTAGCGATAAGACCGCCTGTTGTCTACCGTTATTAAAATTATTGTTCAGTATTGAATTTGTAAATTTTTTTTTGGTGTGCAATAAAGCATTTTGTATTTTTTTTTGTGTTCGAGAGGTAGGTACCTGAAAAGTTTATTTTTTGGTTTTTATTTTACCGTTATTTCGGCGTAATACATACTCATACCAAATTTCAGCTTTATAGTACTAATGATCACGGAGCTAAGCCGCGGACGGACGGACAGACGGACATGGCGAAACTATAAGGGTAGTTGACTACGGAACCCTAAAAAGGGTTATGTTTGAGAGATAAAACTATCGACAAAATTATTACTAATCGTGTTTTCACGCTGACAAGATTGAAGAAAAACTGTTTAAGTTTCTTATTTTCAAGGGACAGATTTTTAATCACTATGGATGTTGAGATCTAGGATCATTCACCTGACGAATTTTGCATGGGTGGGCTCTTAAGTAGTGTAAATATGACATGTGGTGATTATTATGAAATAAAGCAGACAATGATCCTGTACCTATATTGTTCTTATTTAATATTAAAGCAATGCAGGGTCATTCTTATTATCTAACTTTATCCTTACCGGTCCCAAACATCATTTGAATGTTTAAGAAAAGTGACTGCATTATAAAGTTTTTACAAGATTATGAAAGGAAGAAGGTTTAAACATAAACTCAGAAAAAAGGCTTAAGACCTTAACAGTTATGGCCCGGTAAGGATAAATTAGAAAAAAGTTACATTTGTTGATGAGAATGACTCTCCGAACGAATACAGTTACCCTTCAACCTCCCAGATTACTGCACAGAAAAATACAGTCAATTATCTCGCGCGAGAAATTGTAGTTTGTGACTGTTGAGCTTTGTGCTTAAGACATTGAGATGCTACTCGTACGATGCCTGCAAAAACGTTTTCTGCATTGACTTGCGTCCGCGCGTGACAGAAAAAGACGCCATCTATCGATCATGTGACGTTATAGTTAGGCTATAGAACAAGACAGCACGCACATCATGTTCCCATTTCTTATTTAGATGGCGTGACCGAGACGCATAAATCGCAGTCTCACTACTGCCATCTGTTGGATAATCGACGGAAAGAAAATAGCCAGTTGAATAGCCAGAGTTAGGGTCGTTCCATTTCCTAGTACCGCTTCGTCAATCTGTACTAGTATAGTATTATATAATCTGTGGCTCAACTAAGCAATCCCATCAAAAGCGAACGCCGGCCATACGCACTTGTGTCCAAATTTCACGTCCAACGACGTGAATACGTCCATCGTAGTTCCCAAGAGCACGCAAACTATGAGTAATATAAATAGAGATGTGCCGTTCTCGAGAACGTTTCTCGATTTGTATGGGAATAGAACGTTCCCGATAACATTTCCTATACAAAATGAGAACGTATAAAACATCCGAAATGTCGGATACTCAAATGGGTTAATATAACCAGCCGATAATACAGTGGTCTCCTCTTGTGAAATGCCGATACCTAGACATATAAAAGTGCCCTTGCAGAATCAAAATTCATTATTATTTACAGTATTTAACTTAAATTCATATTTTAGCATCTAAAGTATCATGAAATATGTATTAGGTACAATAATAACAAAACTACATTAAACATTATGGTTGGTCCCAATTATTTTCTCGTTTAATTTCGACTTATTTTTTAAATTAACAAAAATAAAATCAATTTGAGATACTACTTTTAAAACTATTGTATTATAATACGACCTTAACTAACCTTTACTTCTCCTTGATACTGACAACATTACTGACACCCTAGTTACCGACACTCACATGAGTAGTCTACATAATACATGATCGCCTTGTTTAATCAACAGACTGCTTTGCACCAAGTCTAGTAGAATATTACTACGTAAATAGGACTAAAACGAATTGCTCATTCTCGATACTGACACAATTCACCGACACCTACCTGTGGAAGCAATTAAGACGCCATCGCCACGCGCGTTCACACATGATCACTTTGTTTAGTCAACAGGCTGGTATTAACCAAGTCTAGCAGAAAACGTGCTACGTAAGACTCAAAGATACATTTGCTCATTCTTGGCGATGGCTTAAGGCGATCATGTGTGAACTGCTCATCGCGGTGATGGCATCTTAATTGCTTTCACAGGTAGGTGTTGGTGACCTCTCTATGTCACTACTGTGACATAGAGAGGTCACCAATCACCGCGATGAGCAGTTCACACATGATCGCCTTAATCAACTGACTGGTATTAACCAAGTCTATCAAACGTCTAAGATATGGAGCTAACTACACTTAGAATGCTCTAAAAGTCAGAAATGACCGTCAAAGCTTCCTACGGAAGAGCGCTAAAACACTCTTTACAAATAGCCACCTAAACGTGACGTCATTATAATATTATGGGTACCATGACTACCATGCAATATTTGTATAGAGACTAAAAGTAATAAGTATATACCATTTTTACCGTGAAAAAGTGCGTTTAAGTTTTGGGGTTATTATACAATTAAGGCTTTGTTAAATTATGAGAATTCTGAAAACAATAACAAAATATCTTTTGGATTAATAAATAAAATTGTAAAATTTGCGTACTTTCTTTACTTTTGAAGTCACATATTTCAAAAATATATTTCTTTTATATTTTTCTTTGTTTCATGGCATATTGAGGTAATTTGAAATTAACATCAGTCGTCATCCCTATTCACCGGGACCTACCTGTGGAAGCAATTAAGACGCCATCGCTGCGATACAGTTCACTCATGATCGGCTTGTTTAGTCGACAAGCTGGTATGAACCAAGCCTGTCAGAATAGTACTAACATAGGTAGTTCTGTCGTAATGTAACCTTAATACGGCGAGAAAATGCTGTCAGCGTCTTTTGCGTGACATTTGTGTGCACTCTGGAGCTCTGTTTGACAGCAGAAAATAATACATTATTCTTGAAAATATCGTATTTAAGATACCTTGTTCTATTAAAAAAAATGTAGGTATATATTATGACAAATATATTGATAACTTCAACCAACTTTTTGAAGTAAATGATACTTTTCCCCGAGATCTATTTCATGCTTTCATTATGAGCAGTCGAGAATAAGTTGAAAAACAAATTTTCCGCGTGAATTTTGACAATTTCGAGTAGTTTTTGATACAAAAATTATCAATGAAAAATTCAATCAAATACATACCAATAAATCCCAATAACCCTGTTCTAGGTAGTAACATCAATAATATGTAAAGAAACATGTTTGATCATAGAGAAAAATGTCTAAAACCGTCAGCATTTTAAAAGGAATAAGGCCTCTTAACAAAACAGAAGTATGCAACTCTGTTAGATTAGTTGTATTGTTTCACATGTCATGGTGTGTATCTGGCTGTCTACGCGGACATCTAGGTACAATCAGAGAGTGTGTGAACCACTTACAGAAAGTTTGCTTTGACGATGGCCTAGCTAATTATACAAACAAACTGACAGTTGTTACGTCGATTGCGCCAACGCTTATAAAGTTGTATACTTACCGGGGATGTCCCTGACTGTACAGTGTACATGTCGTGGAACGTTCTGGCAATATGTTTTGACGTCAGGTTAAAAACTGTATTTTTTACTTTTTTGTTTGACGACATTAAGTTATTTAATTGTGTGGAAAAAAATGATGGGCCCTGGAGATAAACTGCCTTAAATTCTTAAGTTACCTCATTTTACCAGAGGTTACGTCGCACGTCGCCGACCTAACGTGTTTATGTTTATTTTATGGGATCCTCTTCTTTTATAGAAAAACACTTAACCAAATGCTTTATTTCATAGAATTCTCATTTCATAGACAATTATATTCTCGGAAGTCATACATTTCAGAAAGCTTCAAAATCCCGACCTTAGATTAGGTTAAGTTTAGGTTGGGTTTATGTTATAACATTCCAAAATATTTTATGGTTTCAGAAAAAAGGCTTTAAATGAAAAAAAAATTTCTATGAAATGGAAATTCGATGAAACGTTTGTTAAGACAAAACAAGGGTAAACTTTATTTTATATTATTGTTTTATTTGATATGTATTTTCGTTTTAAGGTAGGTATTTATATATGAGCCACAGTTCTGTTGCCTGAAAATAAATGGTATTGATTGATTGATCGATTCTCTCTATCTCTTAAAGAAACATTATTTTAATTTAAATAGAAACATTACTTCATAATTTATTTTTACAAAATTCCTTTGTATCACCCGGGTATCGAATCAGTCCAGCTACTAATATATCTTGATTTTAGTTTCCTTTTTGAGATTGATGAAAGCAAGTTAAATATTAAGTTTTGCGAGAGACCGCAATCATTTCCTAAACTTTGCTGCCTAGTGACAATAATGTTAATGTTTCTAATTCATAGGTATAACAATAAAATGAAAACATGTGTTGTTAGTATCCACACTAACGACACACCAAGATAAATCAAATGCCAGAATTTTCATATATTTAATCACTTCTGTGTAATGTAAATACTGAGCAAGTAAGTACGATCCAACCCGCAGATATCTTCCTCTTGTATATTCAAATAGCTTCCCTTCTCAATAAATAAAAGGCTAAAACAAATAAAGCCTCTCGCCTGAAACTATCCAAGCGAATATATGGAAACGAAAGATTTACTACATATTACTTCAGACTTCAACAAAAAACGCTCGGCGAAAAACCGCAACGGAAACTTCCTTTTAATCTGAGGCAATATTTTAGAGTTGTGCATGTTACTTCACTTGAGGAACCGCCTTCTCGGCTCTCGGCCAATGGAGGCGTCTAGAAACCGTCTTGCGCGTTGTAGCTCCGCCTGTCTTGAAGCCATTTCAATTTTTTCCTTTGAAGAATTCTTTATTTGAATTTATATTGTGGTCGCTTGAGAGTGCTTTGATATCAGATGGTCTGTTTGATTCGTTTTTTAAGTGGTTGGATGATATTAGAACGCTGGATAAAGTATGGAAATTTATATAAAATGCATTTTATTTTGTTACTCTCATTTTCTTGACAAAACGATAAACACATTTTGTTAATCAATGCGGTTAGGTTAAGTCCAGACAGGATTTATAAGTACACAGTAATGGCCGGCATTCTTTTTTTGGCAGTTTCAAATTCCATAGTAACACGTACACGAAGGACATATCGAATATAAGCTAGTATTTAATATTTTTTTTATCCTAAAATCGTTCCGAACTTCCATTATAAACGTCACATCAACTGGCAATCATAAACCAACACTAAACACGCAAAATACTTCGACACGCAAACCCTGAACGCACGCGTCAGCCGTAACAGCTCTTGTCAACCATAACGCGGCCGCACTGGCTGCCTGGGTATACCCGGGTGTACCCGTTGCCGGGCGACGGGTCAACCGAACCGGTTAGCGGGCAGCCGCGGAAAACTACCGTTTCATTTATGGTCGTCCCTTGGTTTCGGGGTAGTAAGTAAGCCGCAAGTTGCGTAACTATGCCAGTTCACGGTCGAGTGGTCGTGTATGAGTATCGATTTCGTTTTGGGTTACATGTACGCGGGTTTTCTGGTTTAGAGGTTAATGAGATAAGTTGAAACTTTTTATAGCGCGTCTCCCGACCGCTAAGGTAGTAATAGTAAAAGTGAAACTCCACAAATACAGCAACCCTCTACGATAGACACCTATCTTACGTGTTTGTTTTTGGAAACAATATATCGATATTGTATTATATACCATTGGGTTTTATGGGTTTGTCGGGCATCTGGATAGGTATAAGTATTTACTATACATACTTAATCGGCATCGGTAGTACTTTTTCTGTTACCGTAGTTGGGCCGAAAGAATCAACTTGGCCATTATTTGCGTGCATCGTTCGTGGCCAACGCCATTTTTTTAAGTAATATTATCTGATGCATAATGCAGGCGACAAAAATCACATTAAAGTACAAAACTTGCATTCAATAATGATATTTCCAAATTTTTTGACATTTGTCTTTTAAACTAAATTATAGTTTTTTTGTCACAAATATGTAAATTGTTTCTTTATCATCGCTTTGAATAAAATATAGAAGAATACTCGCACAGTATTACATAGAAACCTGGTTCTTAGGTACTATCGCTCCGAAACTTGTGACATTAAAAAACTATTTGAGGTAAACTTACTTATGAATTAGGTATCCTAGGATTTTGTAACTCAACGCACGTAGCCGATAACATGCCGAAGCAAATTTTCGTTACCATGAGAAAATGATTTAGCCTAAGCGCTACCCAAATTTAGTCCTGAAAGTCATGATAAGTGTTTTCCTCAAAGCCATCGAACTCCTAGATCCTATCCTATCCTATAAGGGTGTCACGACGCTCGGCTTACATCAGCATATTAATTCGACCAATTAGCGGGCATTAGCACATCGTTACCGGCGGTAATCGGCTGCTGACACTGACATCTGTCAAACTACTAATACTAATAAGATGGAGATTTAGCCCGGTCATTCACGAGCTTGATAACCATACATAATTTCTTCTTATTCTCAGAAATTAGGCATAAGTAATAAAAATAGGATACAGTTCTGCCAGTGTATAAGGCCCAAAATGATACTTCAGCTTCAAATGGTCTGAAATGGGCAAGCCGCAAGAAATCGGGTTCACAGGTCACAACTACCTACTAATACTCGTGTCGTGACGTTCGGCGACATCAGCATATTAATGCTACCAATTAGCGGGTATGAGCACATTGTTACCGGTGGTAATTGGCCGCTGACACTGACATCTGTAAACAACTGAATTTACGTAGATACTAGATAATACAAGTGACCGATTTAGTTGGGTCATTCACGAGCTTGAAAACAAACAATATTCTTCCTTAGGAAGGCAAGCATCAGCATTTTAATTTCATCCAATTAGCACATCGCTACAGGCGGTAATCGGCTACTGACACTGACACCTGTCAAACTGAATCTACTTGTAATACTAATAAGATAGAGCGGGAAGTAGTGTCACCCAATGTATGGAAGGTGCAAATTTTGGTATCGGATGAATTCACTTGGCACAGTTGTAATATACGTAAAACTAAGCTAATTTAGCCCGGTAGCCATCCACCACGCCCTGGCGGGTAGGAAGGGGAGGCAGTCAAAGTTTAAAAAAATATTTAATATATTCTATTTACCCAATACCTCGAGTTTGGTGTCATTTTCTGATAAATCGGACATGATAAATACATTTTTGAGATATTGAATGTATAAATAGATGTTTGATGTGTTTCTAAATAGATGTATGATAACTATATATAATAAAGTATATATTTTTGAAAAGCTAGATAAATATTGTTTAAAGGGGATGTTTTTGTCTAGGCTTGAAATTCAGGACTTTCAAAAATACTGATAGTTGAATAAAAAAAATAGCAAACCAATTTTGATATATTCGTCAATATTTTCCTTTTTTTCTATTAAACTATACATTCAATGTCTCAAAAATGAATTTATCATGCCCGATTTATCAGACAATGACACCAAACTCGAGGTATTGGGTAAATAGAAGCTGAAATGTTTTTTTTTAACTTTTATTGCCTCCCCTTCCTACCCACCAGGGGGTGGTGGGTGGCTACCGGGCTAAATTAGCTTAGTTTTACGTATATTATATCTGTGCCAAGTTAATTCATCCGATACCAAAATTTGTACGTTGTGACACTACTTCCCGCACTAAGATGGAGATTCAGTTGGGTCATTCACGATCTGTAAACAAAGATAAGATAAGATAAGATAAGATATTTATTTGCAAAGAATAAGTGATTACATAGTTGTCTTAGTGTGGTATATGACATTTGGTATCTTATTCTGCTATTTGTACTTATATATACTAGCATGCAAATATTTTAGGTACCACGTTAATACACATCACGTGAGAGAAAATCCTTCATGTTATAATAGAGCTTTTCATTCAAAAGCTTAATTAACTTGGATTTAAATCTATTGATAGGTAACTCTTGTGTAGCCTTTGGCAACCTGTTATACAGTCTCATACACATAATGAAGCAGTGATTCGAGTACAATGCTGTCCTCGGAACATAATTGTGAACTAATTTTTCAGGATTCCGTTGATGTCTAGTGGAAGTGCTTGCTTTTTTAAATAAATACATATGCCTTTTTACAAACATGCACATTTCTAAAATATATAAGCAAGGTAAAGGTAATATATTAAGTTTTTTAAAGAGTGGCTTACTACTTAATACTTCTTTCTTTTCTTCTAATTAGGCATGCTTGGATGAAAATGAAATAGGAAACGCTTCTGGCAGTAAGGCCCAAAATGATACTTCAACTTCAAACGCTCTGAAATGACAAGCCGCAAGGGATCGGGTTCTATGGACCCCGTGTCACAACTAGTGCAACTATCGTACTCCACCTGTCAAACTGAATTTAGATGATAGTAATACTAATAAGACGGTAATTTATTCAGGTCATTTACTAGCTTGAAACCAAATATTATTTCTCCCTGTTCTTGGAAATTAGGCATGCTTATTAGCTGAACGTAAAATAGGTAACGCTTCTGCCAGGAAGTTCAAAAATGCTTCTTTAAGCGATCTAAGGTTACAGTTAGGTACTACTAAGACCTTTAATATTGGCGTGTGTCGACGCTCAGCTTACATCAGCATATTAATTCTTACAATTAGCGGGCATTAGCACATCGTTACCGGCGGTAATTGGCCGCTGATACTGACACCTGCCAAACTGACTGTCGATACTTGTAATACTATACCTAACACTAATGGGATAAAGATGTTTAACAGGTAAAATTAAAAATAATTTTCCTCTTAAAACGAGGCATTTTTTTCTTAGATGCAAAGTTAACTCTTTCAATTGTAGTAGGTACGTATGTTTCAGGCCTATTTTGATACCATATACAATGATGTGGCGCTAAAGTAATTATTGGAAAAGGCTGAGCAAATAAAACTTATTTTTTATTCAACACCCATACAAAAAGGGTACAAAACGCTCTGAAATGGGCAAGCCGGTGGGAGTTGGATTCTTTAGTTGCAATATGTCACAACTACGAATGCTCAATATTAGTGTGTATCTGTCGCGACGCTCGGTTTACATCAGCATATTAATTCTTGCAATTAGCGCGGAATTAGCACATCGTTACCGGCGGTAATTGGCCGCTGATACTGACACCTGCCAAACTGACTGTCGATACTTGTAATGCTAACACTAATGAGTTGGTAATATTATATATATATCGTCCTCCTTGACGTATCCGTCAATGGCGAAACCTGGAGACATGACCTTCACGAGCATCGGTCATGTGCACGAATGTGGCTTGCAAAACCGAATTTGGTTTTGAAGGTTCTGTTACAAGGCGCACAGTACAACTCACCTTTATCATTATACGTGTAGGTATAGGAAG
Source organism: Apotomis capreana (assembly GCA_947623375.1). NCBI lineage: Eukaryota > Metazoa > Arthropoda > Insecta > Lepidoptera > Tortricidae > Apotomis > Apotomis capreana. The sequence goes on from OX392514.1 coordinate 8,515,983, forward strand.
GCTTTGGACGGGTCTTTCTGTTTAGGCGTTTTGCGTCGAGGTCTTGCTAATATTAAGCAGACGGGTCTCTTTTTTCAAAGCCTTCGTACAGTTTTTGGTCCACGCTATAAAAAGCTCTCACCTATATTTTCCCGCGACAAATCAAAACGCCTTACTGACCGTAATGACGTCATTAACCGTTGGGCGGAACATTTTGACGATGTTCTTAATCCACCTGGCCATGGAGCGGATATCACACACATTAACTCTCTTCCGACTCTAAGTCTGTCACCTGAGCTTGATAACCCTCCATCTTTTGCCGAATTTCGAGTTGCGGTCAGTCGACTCAAAAATGGAAAAGCTGCAGGTTTAGATAGTCTGCCAGCTGAACTGTATAAATACGGAGGCTCCTGTGTCCAAAATAGAGTTTTTGAGCTCATTTTGCGAGTTTGGGATGGTGGTATAATTCCTCAAGCTTGGAAGGATGCCACTATTTGCAAGCTCTACAAAGGAAAGGGTGACACCTCTGACTGCGGGTCATATAGAGGTATTTCCCTTCTCAGTGCAGCAGGTAAAATCCTGGCCCATATTATAAATCGCCGTCTGTCGGAGCTCGCAGAGCGTATACTACCTGAAAGCCAATGCGGGTTCCGCCCAAACAGAGGTACGGTCGATGCTATCTTCATTGTCAAACAATTACAGGAAAAGTCGCTCGAACAACACAGACCGTTGAATATGTGTTTTGTAGACTTGGAGAAAGCATTCGACCGTGTGCCAAGATCTGCTCTGTGGATCGTTCTTGCCAAAGCCGGATGTCCTGAGAAGTTCGTCAACTTAGTGCGCCAATTTCACGATGGCATGATGGCCAGAGTACAGCACGAAAACGATTTCACGGAGCAATTTACTGTTACAAGCGGCGTCAAGCAGGGCTGTGTGATGGCTCCGACTCTCTTTGCTCTCTACTTCGCCTCCGTACTGAGGGACTCGTATGGCGATGGCACCGAGCAGATCCGCCTAAGTGTCAGAACGGACAAGGGCGTCTTCGATCTCACTCGTTTTAGAGCGAAAAGATCAGTACATGAGCTCTCGATCGTGGATGCCCTTTATGCCGATGATGTCTGTTTGATGGCGAAGGATGTCGACAGCTTGCAGCTATTTCTTAACCGCCTTGATGAGTCGTGTCGGAGATTTGGTTTAGTTATTAGTGTAGCGAAAACACAAGTGCTTAAGCAACCCGCGCGTGATTCCACGCCAGACTTGACACCGATACTTTTGGGCGGTAAAGCACTCGAAGAAGTAACTTCTTTCCGGTATCTCGGCAGCTTCATTCGTGCCGACAATCGCCTTGATACCGAAATATCTTCGCGAATCGCAAAAGCTGCGGCATCTTTTGGTATGCTCCGCAAAAGAGTTTGGGACTCGCACGATCTTAAGTTACACACTAAGATTGCTGTGTACAGAGCAGTTATATTGCCGATTCTATTGTACGCGACTGAGACTTGGTGTCTCTACAGAGGCGACATTAAGCGTCTTGATTCTTTTCACATGAGGTGCTTACGTTCGATACTTCGCCTTAAGTGGCAGGACCGAGTATCGAACACCGAAGTATTGAGACGTACTTATCTTAGTGGTATAGAGTCCCTGCTCATAAAGGGTCAGCTTCGATGGTGCGGACACCTCGTACGCATGGATGACACCAGACTACCAAAGGCTGTCTTCTATTCGCAGTTGCGAGATGGAAAGCGCAAGCCAGGAGGTCAGTTTCTGCGGTTTAGAGACGTCATCAAGCGTCATTTTACCGCGTGCAACATCCCATGCGAGGGTTGGGAAGAGCTTGCACAACAGAGAGGAGTATGGCGCAGTTCTGTTCATGAGGCCGTCACTGATTTTTGGTAATATTATTGTTGTGCTCATTCATAAACTGAAATAATATAGTCAGTTTCTTGTATTATGCTTGCAATTTCTGGCCATGAATCGGGCGGGTTTCAAAACTTTTAAGTCTTATCATACATATGAGTAAATGTACACAAATATCATGCCAACTAGGTTTTTTGTAGGAATACCAAAATAAAAATACATGCTAAAATATATGCTGTTTACATTATATTTTCTTTCTTTATATAAAGTTCATCATATATCGTATTACTTCCGATTGTAGTAGCATGTGTCATCATATATTGAAGGTAGCATCCGAATCTTAGGATAGGATGTTATCAGCACAAATTTAAGAGCTACGCTTTTGTCGGTGGAGCAACTTCAGCTTTCTTTTTGATTTCCTGATAAGCCACGCTGTTTATTTTCCCCTTGATTTGGTCTGTATAAGATCCTAGAGTAGGATCTACAATATCTATTATCTCTAATCTCTATAGACTGTCGCAGCGCTCAGCTTACATCTTACATCGGCATATTAATTCGGCCACTTAGCGGGCATTAGCACCTCGTTACCGGCGGTAATCGGCCTCTGACACTGACGCCTGCCAAACTGACTGTCGATACTAATAATACTAACATTAATGAGAAGGATATAAACATAGCAGGATTTTTTAATTAAAAAACAATAGATATTTATTTATATTAATGGAAATTAGGTACCTACACTTAAATTAAATGAAAAATTGGGCAAGTGCGAGTCCAACTCACGCATGAAGGGTTCCGTACCATAATCTATAACAAGTTTGTTGTATGGGAGCCCCCTTAAACATTTATTTTATTTTATTCTTAGTATTTGTTGTTATAGCGGCAGTAGAAATACATCATCTGTGAAAATTTCAACTGTCTAGCTATCACCGTTCTTGAGATACAGCCTGGTGACAGACGGACGGATGGGCGGACGGACAGCGAAGTCTCAGTAATAGGGTCCCGTTTTTACCCTTTGGGTACGGAACCCTAAAAAAGGAAACACTTTACCGCCGCAGCAGATTTGGCTTATTTTCATCATAAAGCCGCATAAAAAAGGGTACTCAAACACTCTGATTGAGTGAGGTAGGAGTCGCTGTTATGTTAAGTTGTTAAGCCAATTATGATCGGTTGCCGAAACATCATTAATTCATTATAGTGCGACCAACATATCTGTGAAAAGAAGGGATGTCGCCACAATCTTCGCCCACAGAGCTCTCGAACGCAGACGATTGTATGAAATTTCAGCATGACAGTCGTCGTTCCTAATTTCGCCGTTTAACAGATAAGTTGCTCGCACTATAGTATATATTGCTTTAACACATCATCGGTATTATGCAGTGTAGATATAAAAGGAATTCATCTATAAAGTAAAAAGTCTAAAAAGTCAATGCCTTTTACTAGAAATGAGGGGGATACCCCTAAAGCAATCGACATCGTTTTTAAAAGAATTCTTAAATTTGGAACCTCTACTAGGCAACCAAAAATTATGCCACAGATCATAGGAAGTTTGTGATTTTTGTGGACTAGGAGACGGTAACTAGATGGTTAAAACGCTTAAATAATGACCCCCTCTACACCTTTACGAGGTTACTGTTTTACGAGGGCTAAAAAAACAATGCAACGACAAACAATACCAGTTTCCCCAACAATTGTTCCATAAAACTCCATAAAACGCGTTTTCACGTACAAAGAACCGAATTCCACCGATTAATGTCGTGTCAAACCCGAGTTTGTCTTCCAACAGTTACAAAGAGCGCTTTCAAACGTCAGTCATTTGAACGTACACCTGAAGCGAGGAAATTGTGAGCTCATAAAAATTGGTTGGTTCGAGAATAAACGGTATAGATGGGATAGTCTATCCCATCTATACCTTTTTGGAGTTTACTCCTTAAGAATCGATTTTCATATATAAGCCCGGGGTATGAAAAATATGGGGTGTAAAATCGAACGTATCTGCCGTGCTAATTTAAAAAGTCGTATCTCAGTATACGATCGGGGTAAAAATACGACTTCGTAATTTAGCAGGTTATGCGTTAAGCGTTATAGACTAAGATCCCGATATAAAATAACCTTCACCGAGATGTTTATTTGATGAAATGTATTTTATATTTAATTTAATATGTCAATAATTATATTGCATATGGGTTGCCTAACAAATTTTAGTCCAGGGTATGTTTAATTTATAATAAAAAAAAAATTGTTTTAAACATTTCACCGGATTGATTAATATTAGATAAATTCTATACCAATCGAAAGTTTGAAGCCCATAGAATATGCAAACGTTAGGTTGCCTATTCTTTTCCCGTCACAACTATTGGGTAGCCAGGTATAAACAGGTAAATCTATACCTACTAGCATTTTGCAAAGGTCTGATTGTTGAATTGAAATTAAATAAAATTAAAGATTATTTAATTATGAATTTATCTAATAATCAAATCGGTGAAATGTAAAAAAAAAAATTTTTAATTTTAAACTAAACATACCCCGGACTAAAATTTGTTATGCAACCCATATGCAATATATTTATTGACATTTTAAACTAAATATAAAATACATTTCATCAAATAAACATCTCTGTGAAGGTCATTTTATATCGGGAGCTTAGTCTATAACGCTTAACGCATAACCTGCTAAATTAAGAAGTCGTATTTTTACCCCGATCGTATACTGAGATACGACTTTTTAAATTAGCACGGCAAATACGTTCCAAAAATATAAGTATTGCGAGGATTGACGTTTGGTTGTCAAAGGCGACGGTTGAATATCAAATTTTATTTTATTTATAAGTTAATTCAGTTTTAGAGTCCTTTTCGCTGTTTTTGCGATGAGTGAGTCAAGTCGAGGTGTCGTGATCGTGAGTGATACGTCACTTTTAGAATGTGGGCAGCGGGCAGCTCCGTCGTGGCTATCTGAAATGTAGTTTGATACTAAGGCAGGGCCGAGTCAATCGGATATTGTATCGGACGCTGAGTCCATGTCGGATGTGCGGCATATAGCGGTGAAGCGTGCTTGTGGTCTGAGCGACGAAAGCTGTGGGAGTAGTGATAGTTTTATCACAATAGGCAGGAAACCTAAACGCTTGCGGGGTTTAGCAACCGCCAAAACGCAGCTGGAGCCGGACGGTGTGCCTGACAAGCTATTTGAAGTTTATATAGTGTCAAAAGAAGATTTACCGAAACAGATTGGTTTGGCAAAGTTGCTGCAATTTAAGGGTATAAAAGGAATTTTATCCGTCAAGTTTATGGGTCCACGTAAAGTTCGCATACAGTTTAACTCTAAGGATGATGCGGAGAAGCTTCTGGCTTCTCAGGAGTTTAACAATGAGACGAGACCTTCTTATTGGTCTAATATGGCATGCTGCACTTATGGAATTATAAGGCAGGTTGAGTTGGAATTTGAGGAAGACGAATTTTTAAAGAATATTGAAGGGTCTGAAGACATTTTGTCAATATGTAGACTGAACCGTTTGGATCATGATGCGCGTTGGGTTAAGGCTGAAGCTATTCGTCTGTGTTTTAAGGGAACTTCTTTACCGCCATATGTTTATGCCTACGGTTGCCGATTTAAGGTAAATCAGTACACTTTCCCGGTTACCCAATGTTCAATATGTTGGAAGTTCGGTCATCTGAGCAGGTTTTGTCTTACTACTAAAGTTACTTGTCCGAAATGCGGCGGGGAGCATGCCAATTGCGAAACGACTATTTTTAGATGCATTAATTGTAAAGGCAGCCATATGGCCTTAGATAAGTCGTGCCCGGTTTTTGTGAAGGAGTAAGAAATTCGCAGGATTATGTCTGCTGAGGGATGTATATATAAACGGGCTTTTTGGTTGTATATGCAAAATAAGGAAAAAAAGGATACGGATGTTTGTAGTCAGGATGCGCCATCTGTTTTTGAGAATGACTTAAGTTTCGGAAAGTCATAATAGAGATGCTGTTTTGTCGAAGCCGTTACAATCTAAAGAGTCTGAAGATTCTGTCTGTCAGGCTGAGGGCCAGCGATCAGTAAGTCAGTACAGATTAGAGAGCGAGCCACAACAAGAGGTTCGTAAGCCGCGGAAGTCAAAAAGAGTAACAGATGTGAAGAGGTCCGAGTGTCTATTGGTCAATCAGCCTACTATTGAGCGGGCTGATATGGAAGATCAAAGACAAAATAAGGACAAGAAGAAGAGGCGTATTACTTTTGAAAGGCTGGTTGAGAAGACGAAGGATATTTTGTTTTCTACCGAAAGTTGGGAGGAGAAGTTCAAAACGCTGTTTGGAGTTGTTGTTAAGGAGATTTTGGATTTATTTAAGGATTTTTTTAAGGACGGTGATTTCGTACGCTTGTTTTTGTCTAATGTAAATGGCTAGGTCTAATACCAGATCTTTCTTGAATGTAATGTTCAATTCAATATTGGCGGAACCCTTATCGGAATCGGCTAAATTTGTATACAGTTTTTTATGTAAATAGTGTAAACAAATTTAGTTGTTTTCGTGTACATGTTATTTTTAAGTTTATACGGTTTATGTTTTTATTTATCTATGTCTTTTAGATGAATGATGTTGTGTATTAGGCCTGCTGGAGCTGGCATGTTCATAAAAATTATCAAAGCTCCTTAATTAATAGATTAAAAAAAAAAAGTATTGCGATACTACGGTAGAAAGGTCGTATCTTTGTATGGATTTCATAGTAAGATACGGTTTTTTTTCCGTAGCACTTCAGACTGTAGTAACTAAACTAGCCGCTCGAGGGCGCTTTACACCACGCTTCCTTATTTAGTTACTACTCATGATCTCTCCAATTTGTTAAAAATTAATCGGAAGTAAATTTTCCTTGTGAAATATTGTAATTTTGCTGTATATTATACTCGTATATTAATATTATGTAAGTACCTACCTTCTCGTTCTTGTTTGCAGCACCCAACAGGGTACATAATGAGATACTTAAACTATTTACTAATCATTATGTGCAATAAACGTATTGAGTATTGAGTATATATTTTATAATCGTTCTTAAGGCCAGGCGCGCACCACGATTTTAGTCGCGCGATAATTTTGTCGCATAAATGCAAGATATGGGTTTATATGAGAGTGCGCGCACCACGATTTTCATAAACCCAGAAGTACGCTTATTTCTGCGACAAAATAATCGCGCGACTAAAAAAAATCGTGGTGCGCGCCTGGCCTGAAGAGTAAACTCCAGTCGTGCGTCGGAGCTGACACACACACTTTTTTTCTAACTAACTGTTTACTTAATATGATCTATCCCGAATAGATCATATTAAGTAAACAGTTAGTTAGAAAAAAGTTTGAACAAGAGTTATGGCTAGATGCTCATTGGTTTTAAATCGAATGAATTATTTCCATTAACCAATCCACCCAGCTATGCCAGAGAGCTTGCTGATTCACAGGTTACACACAATAATATAAAAAAAAATATGCAAAGAGTTTAAACCACCATCTGCTGCTCAAACTCTTGCTAGATGGCTAGGTCAATTGACAGACACAGAAGGTTTCAATCGCCGCATTCTTAAACATCGGGGCCTTGCCCCGCTTCCAGCGCCACGCTATGTTAAGTTTCTTATTATAAACTTTATGTTTATTCTACTTTTTATACCCATTATCTGAAAAAGCTTATCCTAAGACAAAATAAGTCTTCACTTTCAACCAGGACAGACAAAGTTCAAACTCAAATTGACCATAATGAAAAACACCGGCCAAGTGCGAATCGGACTCGCGCACGAAGGGTTCCGTACCATCAAATAAAATAACTGGCTGAACTATGTTTGCACCTGGTATGTATGGCGCTGGATACAGATGAGGTGCAAAGTTAACGCAACCAATCATGTTTGTTGTATGGGAACCCCACTTTAAATATTTGTTTTATTCTGTTTTTAGTATTTGTTGTTATAGCAGCAACAGAAATACATCATCTGTGAAAATTTCAACTGATGTCTATGCAGAGCTAGCATTATCTTGCCGCAACTTTGCTTGTCGCGCGAGTCAAAATCTCCTGTCTTGCTCGCGCGGTATTATAAAGGAAAGAGTCGCATGTCAAAGTAATGCTAGACGAGTATTAGTTATCAACGTATCACAATTCATGAGTTCAAGCCTGGTTACAGACAGACTTGAACTCATGAATGAGATATTTATATTTTTAATTTCAACGGACGGATTGTGAAGTCTTAGTAATAGGGTCCCCTTTTTACCCTTTGGGTACGGGACGGTAAAAATGGGAAGATTATCGTTTAGTCCCTAGTTTAAAAAATACAGTCTAGACGTGCTTAGTCTTCCCGGGTGTCGTGATTCGCGGCATTAAGTAGGGTTATTTATTCAGGCGCGGACGGTGGCGGCCCGCGGCAGGCACCGGCTCACTCTCTACCGATCCGAACAATTAGATTTGCTGCTAATGTGGATTACGCAAGGAGTTTACAGTTGGAAAGGTAGGCGGATTGAGGATTGAAGGACGTTGAAAACCTTATAGTAGGGCTTGCCAGATAGACAGATAGTGATACGAAGCCGGCAAGCCCTTTTCACGGCTTTTCTCAAACATACGCAATAAAATAAAAAATACACCTCTCAAAACAAAATATAATTCAGCTGGTTAATCTGTTCAGGAACACAGACGCCATGTTTAAAAAAAATTACTTCCCGGCCTAGGCCTTTAACTATGTATGAAATTCCTTTACAGTTCTCTCGAGTTGTACCGTCTATTCCATTTCAACCAAAAAGGTTTTTGACTTCATTAGAGAACCTTTTATTTTTACGTTCGCGCAAACGAAACTATAATAAATAAATAATTATACTGTGTTGTTTTATGACTCTAAAGGCGTAGTTAGCATCCCAAAAAATAAATAGCGAGGTGTAAAAAATCCCTATAAACTTAATATTTTAGTACAAAGAGCTCATAATGGCCGCTTGATAGACAAATCCGTCACAGTCTATAAGTCATATACGTGTCAGAATGTTACAGATGCTCTATCATTTATCTATATTGCGACAGACACGATTATGTATAGGCGTCTTGGTCTAACTAGCAGTAGCCGGTGGGACGGGCACTATGAACGCCACGCCGCTGCGACATGGCTTCTTTAAATCTTTACTGCTGCGAAAACAATAGTACATTACTGCACATGCCGAGAAATAAGGGCTTGCCAGTTGAGTAGGTATAGACGGCCGACCGTATTAGGGAGGCTATACATGCCTTAGCCGTGAAAAGGGCTTGCCGGCAACCCCGTATTTCCCGGCGTCTGTAGTAATGTCCGGCGTCTGTAGTACTTCTACTAAGTGGAAAAATCGGCTTAAAGCACAATACTTAATTGTCAAATTTAATGGAATTTGACGGCATTGAGATTAAAATTTAATGATAAAGAATACGCGCTCTAAGACTTCTTTCAATGTGACTCCATCAACTTTATTAACATAGTTAAATGCATAATAGATCACGCATCCACAATAATTATCAGAACAGCGACAGCGGCCCGCAAACAAGTGTGAACAGCTCCTCGCGTTAATAAACTCTGATACCCCGCAACATCCCTGCTGCTTCCATTTTTAACGAGCCCACCGCCGGGCCCGCAGAAAGTAGCCTACACATGAAATCACGTATGAATGAGGCTTTTTTCAGTTTTTTCCGCGTGTAGCCAGCGGCCGCCGGCTCAGGCCCCATTAAAGCTTACATGTCACTCGCCCGCCACCCCCCGGGGGGGATGGCAAAAATCACAAAATCGGTATTGGCTCCATCCCGCAGCGAGCCGGCAAAGCGCTACAATACGGCTTTGACGGACGGTCATTTAATATTAACTGTGGTTTTTCCGCAGATGGAAATGTTTTTTTTATTGCCGGCGTTACGTTGTGATGAAGTGGTCGGCCCGTTGTTTGTGACGTTCTGATGTGTTGTGGATGAGTTGCCCTTTTATCCACTCCGAATGAGATTGTTTCACTTGTCTTTTTTATTGTTTGAGCATTTTATAAAAGGCTCTTCGGTGTGTCGATACGTTATGTAAACTAATTTCGATCGGCAATGGTTTGCAAATTAATGGATTGTGTTTGAATACCTTTTTATAGCGGAACCGATTTCACAAATAAATTTAAAAGTAAATATTTTCCGCTTCAATTATTTTCGTAGCCGACTAGATAGCTACATGTCCGGGTAGATTTCATCGGACACACAAATTGAAAACAAACCGGCAATAAATTTTTAACTTTTCGAACAAGTGATCAAAATCGAACTACAAAAAGTGGGCGCCCGAAAGAGTGCCGACCACAGATTGAATTTATGGATGCTCCGAATGAATTAAAAGTTTGCATTTAAATTTTAACTTTGTCATTCATAACTTGTTTCATACCTACAGGTAATGACGACGCTTGTAGCTTGAATAAAAATTATAAGATCTATGCAAATTCTGAATTATAAAATTCTAACGATGATAAAAGATAAGATAGGATAAAAGAACATTTATTCATATCAGAACAGAAGTATCACTTTAGCGTCATCAATAGTTAAACTGAACATCACGCTCAATAATTCATGGAAATAACATAAATCATATTTATAATATATATTACAGTGTCAAAAGCAACCATAATAAATAATTAATTAAAATAACATCATTGCAACACATTTTCATACTTATAATATACTTAAGTTAAAATAGAATTATGCATATTAAATTATTTCGCAACCTTGTCAGATTTTAAAGATAGGTATATAGATCTTATACCTACATAGATACTTTATATACTATATTATATACATAGGTGTCCATTGATATTCCTACGAGTATGTAGAAGTAAAACTATTTACTGACAGTCTCTTAACGTGAAATCTTTTACAAGGGTGTTTGAATACTTAAATGATTTGTTAATATGGAGTACCTACTATTATAACGAGGTTGTGTTTCTCGGCTCGTGGTCTGCGTTCACAAATCTTTTGAAGTTTTATAGCAAGCTACAAATAATATTTTGTCAAATTCTGTGAGGTCCGCTCATGGGACATTGGTGTCCTAGATTTTTGGGAGGCGTACGGGAAGCAAAAGCCAACGTGCAGAGCCCCTCGTGATAATTGAATGTAACGTTGTTTACGTAGTATTGCTGCATAGTATTAAGACTGTTGCTATTTCATTTTATCCATAGTATATTATATTAAGATCCATGATTGTATTGTTCCAGGCAAATCCTTCACGCTGACCATCACGGTATCGACCACCCCCCCGCAGGTGACGACGTACAACAAAGCCATCAAGGTGACGGTGGACGGACCCCGGGAACCTCGCTCCAAAACCAGTTAGTATAAACATTATAGATTAACTCATCCTTCACGCTCACTATCACGTTATGGACCACGCCACCGCAGGTGACGACGTACAACAAGGCCATCAAGATAACGGTGGACGGGCCGCGGGAACGTCACTCCAAAATCAGTTAGTATAAATATTATAGATTAACTCATCCTTCACGCTGTCCATCACGTTATTGAACACGCCACTGCAGGTGACGACGTACAACATGGCCATCAAAGTGACGGTGGACGGGCCACGGGAACCTCGCTCCAAAACCAGTTGGTATAAAAATTATAGATAAAGGCATCGTTCACGCTGACCATCACGGTATCGACCACGTGACGACGCAGGTGACGACGTACAACAAGGCCATCAAAGTGACGGCGGACGGGCCCCGGGAACCTCGCTCCAAAACCAGTTAGTATAAACATTATAGATAAACTTAGCCTTCACGTGGATCACGCTACTAGGTACGTACGTGGCTACGTACTACAATAAGGCCATTAAGGTGACGGTGGACGGGCCCCGGGAACCTCTCTTCAAAACAGGTTAGTTATTCTTAAATATACAACACTTAGGTTAGTACACAACATTTTTGTTTCTGAAACTTTTCTTTCTTTGTAATTATGCGTGAATCTTTTTCTGTAGAAATCATTAGCCCAATGGACTCAATTCATGAAAATGTCCATTAGAATTGAAAATACATTTTAAAATTTCAACCACTCATCATGAATACAAGTTGTTTCGAAATTTTGATATACATCTCTATAGTATATGTATAGTACTCAAACATCGCATTAAAATTGACAAATGCCCCACATACACACAAACACAACGAACACACACACACAGCACACATGCTACTTTCCCGCGCTTCAAGTGTATAAATCAACGGGCCAACAATTACACACTTTCATGGCAAGTTGGAATTAGAAACTGTCATTTGCACCGTTCGAGGGACCAAAAAGGGGGGGATACAAATGGGAGGGAAAAAAGGCCACTTACTCTCAACTTCACCGATCACCACTTCCCTGATATTGAACTAGGGGGCTATTCTCTACGCGTACGGTTGTTTTTGCAGTGATATAGGATTATAAGGTAAGAGTTTGATAAAGTAAGGTATTAGAATAGGGTGCAGGCAAGGGCTATTGCGAACCTGATTAAAGGATTACACGAAGGGGTGGCGTCCAGTCTAGTTAGATTTATAATAGCAAGTATTTCCAGTAGTTGGCCTCGGTCCGGCTTTGTGAAGGCAATATGTATTGGAAGGGATGCTAATTGTTTTCTTGGTTCAAAAGCTGGAGTTATTTACGGTATCCTCGATATAGTCCGCAAAACGTGAATGTTTAATATAAATTCAAACATTCTATATCCTAAACCTATTAGCAGTCTTGTTAACACACAACGAATGTTGTGGTGTAATAAAATCATTTTAATAAGTTGAAATGAAACTATTATTGGCAATATTTACGTTTGTATTTCAACCATCAATCACTTATTTTTATTTGAAATATACCATAAGTTTATTCTATTTGAAACGGATTGAGAAAAGATCATCAAATTCTCAAAAACCTCATCATTTGAGATAGAAACGTGTCTTTGTTACCACAAAATAGAACTTACCTACTTATAATAATGACTACGATTTAATTACATTGCATTGGTATCCTCAGCGTTATGTCCACGGTTTCAGGAGGGACTCAAATGATAAGGTCATACAGGTCATATCAAGGAACGTACAGCCAAATAAATCCATAAATCTAGAATTTGGTATCCAATATGCATAGATCTATCATAATCCTTACGCTCCTAAATCCTAAACAGTATAATGAACTCATCAAACCTAACATACTCCAAACCGTTTAACAAAAACAATACACAAACGAAACAAAAAACAAATACAGTGAACGTAAACAAAACGTAGTCGGTAGCGCCGCCCGCGGGTGGTCTGCGCGCACGCATCCGAAATAGCAGCGATGGCCGCTTTAAGAAAAACATCGTTAATACACCCGATTATTAAATTGTAGGCAGCTACTGCCGAGTTGTAAAACGAGCCACCCACTCGGCTGTAAAAATAGGTAAAGGGTAGGGTAATGTCGCTGTTTGGACAATAGTAAAGATAATTTTAGTAAACTGACAGGATCATGTGCATGGTACGAGGAAATTAACCAGGCTGCATGCACATCGTATGTGCACCCACCCCAATTCATTTCCTCGTCGAGTTTATTTATCTTCTTAAAATCTTACTCTGATCTTATTACCTGTACACTGAAAATTGAGATTATCAGAAATCTTATTTATGGAAGGATGACCTTCCATTTCATTCAATTAGCCATCCTTATCTCGGCTCATGTGTAGGTTCATAATTTCCTCTAACTGGTCAGTCACCCTGATGATGTCAAGTAAAATTTCTCCTATAGTAGTATAATTATCAACATTTTAGGTAGCTAAAATGTTGATAATTATCACCCTTTTCTTCTCGATTTCCAGCAGTCTGGTAAAATAGAGTTATTACATTGTAATAACGGTTTAAAGGATAAATTAGATTATATTACAAAAAAAACCCGCGTGGCAAGAATGGTAATGTAGATTTTTCCGGTATAGAAATATGCAATTTCTGAATATTAGATGTTCAAAAAAAAAAACAGACACACCAATAAACATTTTTGCAGTTACACAACGGTTAGTACGTATGACGAATGATGTTCGAATTCATATACAATGGTACACCTAATATGACATAACCAGTCTACTAACAGAGTTACTACTTATTACTTCATCAAATGCATATTTGTCTATGGACGTAGGTCCGTAGGACATAAATCAAATCGCTTTTCGCATTAACACGCTGTGCCTCGAATCGAACAGATAATCAATTCCGCTCGCATCTATTACTCCGACCATGTAAACATAAGTCGGAACTTTCTAGAATTTAATTATTTATCGCCTCCGCATAGGCGGCATAATAAATCAATATGCAGGGCACATGCATACGCGGTAAGGGGGGTGACCCCCAACCCCCTAGCCCTTTCTTGACTAATTAATTAAACAGCCGATTCATTACATCAGCCTCCTTTGTGCCCTCACATTCGTCTAGCGATTGTACCGATAGCAGAGATGTCTTTTAAAATGTGTTAGGCAAATTTAATGCCTTGAATGGAAAATGGGGTTTTTAATTATTTTTTAAATGCAAATGATCAGAGTAATATCTTGAAAATACTAGTTCCAACTGAACCAATCGCTTGTGTTGACTTTGTTCTGGATCATTCATGATTTTCTGTGTAGTTTCTTAAAATACGCATCCGAAAAGTGAGAGAGCGTTTTCTGTTTTCAAAAAAGTCAATACCTTTTTTTCCAGAAAATGATTTTTAGGCTCATTGTACAAAGAATCGTTTGTTGCTTACTTTCAAAATTCATACGAGAAGAAGTCGTCCAATATTCCAATTCCAAATCGTCACTTTAAGACAGTTTCGAGAAATTTAAATCATGAAACTTCTAAAACTACAAATAGCTGCATGATTGAGTATTCTTTGTTTAAAAATATATAGTTATCATATATTCTTATTATTGTGTTAGACTGGTCATATAATTACTTTAATTACAAAAATTTAATGTAGATATTTTTGGAGCACAGAGAGCACGTTAACCCTTCCTCTGCTCCTGACGCTACCGACCCTTCGGCCGCACTATCCCGTGGCGCGCAATTATTTTAATTTCTTCCGTGGGATTGATCGACCGAGGTGTGATTTGGACCCGTCATTTGTTCCTGTCAGTGCAGACAACTATATACAAGCGTAGTTTCACTATCATGTATAGTATTTACAGTTCTGCATGAAAGTAACTAGTACCTATAACGACAATAGATAGATTTAATAAAGAACTAGTTTCATTATTATAACAAAACGGGATTCAAAAAGGTTTTTATTTAATAACTTCCACATTACAGACGTAATTTTACGTTCATGGTCTCAAAGGGACTCCCTTGGACGAGTTTGAGAGAGCTCAAGCACTTCTTCATTCGTTTTTTTCTGTCCAGCTTATTCTCTCCGTTCGTCTCCAGCACCAAATTTCAAAGGTTTCCAACCGCTCCCTGTCACACTGAGTCATGGTCCATGTTTCGCTTAACCATTTCAAATTTATTTCAAAAATGTGTAAAGTCGGAAGTAGTAGTGTTATGAAATTAATCCATAATAAATTGATAAATTTAGCTACCGCACATATATTAGCAAAAAATTACAATACGTTTTCCTTCTTATGAGTAGTATTTTTAATAATAATAATCTTTAGACATAGTTCATATTGTCAACGATTTAATGGGAAACTGGAAGATGGCGAAAAAATCAATTTTATATAAATTTACATATATTTAATTCTATAACAGCAAATATATTTTAGATTGCTAACATTCTTTTTGAACTCTTAAAAAAAAAAGAGAATAAAACAAAGGAAAGAAATAATAGCAAAGGCATACAAACAATACGACAAAATTTACTCCGCTACAGTATGCACACAATTGTTGTATTTTCAAATATCCACAGCTCTGAAATATCAACCCTTCCGCTGCGATTAGATTATGCCGTAGACAATGCGGGCTTGTCGCGTGAATTATTCGCGTTTCGCGACAACACCTGGTAGGGGCGACGTGTCTATTAGCACCTATTGATAGGTACAACATCATGGTATCGGAACGTGCCGTGAACGGGGAGGACAGGGAAAAACAGGGTGACTATACTATTTACATATATCAGATTTGACGACGCGATTGGCACAGTTTGTAGAGCACCAGCCTACTGAGTTAGTGGTCCTGGGTTCGAATCCCGGCCGGAGCAAATATTTGTGTGATGAACTCGAAAATTTGTTCCTGGGTCATGGGTGTTATCTATATAACATCCATGACATGGTATTTAGGTATATATTTATTATGTATATCACCGCCTAGCACCCACAGGTACAAGCTTTGATTAATTTGGGAGTAGGTTGATTTGTGTATGACTGTCCCTTAATATTTATTTATTTATCTAATTACCATGACGTTTACGAATATAATTACAAAATTTTATTACATATTAAAATATACACATTACAGTCTCTTATAATATAAAACGTTGACAAATACAAAAAATGACGTTTTGGATCTTAATTGGGTTATACCTAAAAAATAGAGACTCCATTTTTCATTTAAATAGGTAGTAACAAGAATACGAGTTCATCACACAAATATTTGCCCCTGCTGGGATTCAAACCCAGGACCTCCGGCTCAATAGGCACTACCACTGCGTCAACCGCGTCGTCAAATCGATAAGTATTCTGTCAGTTAATTTGAATGTAATCATCGTTTGGACCACGCTATAACTACGCAGACTACACGCGGTGTCAATGCTCCCGTGTAAACACGCATCGCGCCGGGCGACATCGCTAATCACGAGCGAACTACGGTTAACCCTCCCGCTGAGTGACAGCCGCTTTACCTCGTTTCGGACATCGTTTTAAAGACTAATTTAAGTTACAGCTGACCACGCTAAGCCTACAGCACTTAGAAACTCCATACGAGTAATAACAGTCAAAACATAATGGATTACCAATTATAGAAGAACATCTATTATAGAAGATAACTTGGAGTTACCAGGGTAATTTTATTCAAATTTCTGAATGCCAACATACGGAACACAAAATGTGATGGTTGGATTCACAAATGTCGCTTCTCTCGAACCGCTAACCTAGTAAAAAAATAAAAAAATACCTAGTAAGTAAGTTAAGTGAAGTAAAATTTAAGTTAATTTAGTTCAAAGTAAGTTTTTTTTTTAATGTATTAATTTTATTCCTCGGTATAACTTCAATGGCATAATTTTATCTTCACGCTAATAGTCGAATACTTAAAATTGTCAACGATTGAGTAATAAATTGGTACATTACGTCAAAATTAGGTCGAATTTTGCAATCTTTGTAGTGTGAATTACACGTTTATAAAATAAAGTGTTTGCTCGTGATTTTCGACTAAAACCGAATCTGGTAACAAACAAAAAGTGTACATAGGTAGTTTAAGTAAATTGTTCTAATCTGATTATGTCAATATACTTACGTATGTCGTACTACATATATATACGCGTTTAAAATGGCGTGTTTTAATTATAATACCTACTGTCTCCTTAATAGTCGTCACGTGAATTGTTCACGCAAAAGCCCGCATTGTTTCGTGAAGTCACCTAATTGGGCAGCGAAAGGGTTTGAAGTCTTTCAGTTATGATTGATGAAACTTCAAAGTAGCGGCGAATTTCAGTAATTGGATCATGCGAAATACATTTCCCAAAATAAGTATTAATTCTAAGGTTATTTTGGTATTGATATTGTGTACATATTCATTGTATATGCTAATTTGGCTGACACCCTATCGTGTGTCCAGATACTCTAAATAATTTAAAAATTACCCGTAGGTATATAGAAAGGTGGAAAAATATCATGTTTCAGTGTACACCATGCAAAAACACGCTAAAAAATTAACATCCTATAACAGCATAATTTTCTTTCAAGAACTGAAACAAGAATGCAATTTAAACTCCAGACTTTTAAGACTGCAAAGCAAGTTCTTAGCCTCTTTGAGCTCGGTTGCAGACGGCTATCGATATCGATAGCTATATCGAGCGTATATCGACTATACGGTGTCGATACGGTGGACGGGAATGTGTTCCCAGGGCTGGTGCGTGCCGCCTGGGCCCGTGAGTAATAGTCCCCGTTTGCTCCTAGAAATGTTAATTAATCTTGAAAATCGCTCCGGGACTCGATTTTCAGAGCTACAATTTCAGGTCAACTATTTGGCATGCAATTTGTTTGGATAATACTGAAATTGCGCTCATTTTTTAAGCTGTACTTTAAACAATGTTATTTAATTTAAACGTAAACTTTTAAATTATTGACACGGCACGGTCCTTTATTTTTGTACGTTTATTCCAAGTCAAAACAAGCGCAGTGTACCTACATTTTACCTGTAAGATGTGTTTTCTCGTCACCAAATTCTCATTAAAACTACGCAACAGATTTTGATGCGTTTTTTTTATAGATAGAGTGATTTGAGAGGGAGGTGTATATGTATAATACATCTATAATATAGCATTGCACCCGTGCGAAGCCGCGATGTCTCGCTAGTTTAATTAAAAATGCAAATTCTAATTATATTTCAGTTATTCTTCTAAACCCAGGTTTGAAGCTATCAATAAGAGAATGATTCAAAATAGCTTTCAATTTTTATTGTATGTTTTTAGCCGAAATAAATACTTTATTTTTTATCTATTTAATTGTTGACAATTAATACTTTATGAAACTTACAGGGCCCTAGTGAAACATTCCGCCCGTCTCCAGAATACACCCCCTGATTTGTTCGGAGACAGTCGATAATTTATCGTCGCCCGTGACACCTCCCCCACGTAATGCGGCATGTGTTCGAATTAGAATAAGGACCCGCGTTAGTTCCCATCAGGGTTTATTGGATTCGACTGTTTCAATTTATAAATTCGCTTTGTTTTAATTGTCTGAGACGTCTGCCGAATAAGGTTTAGTAAAGGTGGAAAATGTTCTGGTAACGACGTGTCTTGGGTTCAAATTTTAGGGAAATCACATTCGCTCTAATAACATGCGGGTCTCTAGACAGGACCACGTTGACCAATTTCAGAACACACAGATCAGCGGATTAAAATGAAGGATATAAAAATATGTAATACAATGAACTGGTACGAATGATTATTTATCAACATACATACCTACTTAACTTTGAGTAACCATAGCCCAGCACGTTTAGCATAACTTCGACACGCGACTCTTTCTCGCGCGAGATATACTACCTGTCTCTTTTTGTACAGTACTATGAGATAGTGACGGATGATGCTATGTCGCTTGACATGAGTCGCGGATCAAAGTTATACTAGACGTACAGAGTAACAATACTCATCATAACCTTAGAATTAATATTTAATCTTGGGAAATGTATTTCGAATGAACCAATTACTGGAATTCCCTGCACTTTCAAGTTTCATCAATCATAACTGAAAGACTTCAAACCCTTTCTCTGCCCAATTAGGTGACGACACGAGACAATGCGAGCTTTTCCGTGAACAATCTCGTGACGATTATTTTATTAGGGATACAGTACAGCAAGTACTATAATTACTTAGAACACGCTATTTTAAACGGGTCTGCATAACATAAATATATAGTGGCAAAAAGGTTTTCATTATCATAGTCATACATTGGATACTAGGTATTAGTTTCTAGTAGAAATATCTATCGGTTAATATTTTATGCATAGGTATAAGTTATATTTATGTAATACTAGCGACCCGCCCCGGCTTCGCACGGGTGCAATGCTGATAAATTATGCATGTATTATACATATAAACCTTCCTCTTGAATCACTCTATCTATAAAAAAAACCGCATCAAAATCCGTTGCGTAGTTTTAAAGATTTAAGCATACAAAGGGACATAGGGACAGAGAAGGCGACTTTGTTTTAAAATACTATGTAGTGATGAGCAATGTACCGTTTGTACCTGAATAAACATTGTAACATTAGATCCAAATAAAAAAATAAAGTGTACCTAATAGATAACAAGTATAACAATAAATATATTAAATGTTTACAAAGAAGCGAAAAATTGAAAAATTTAATGTTTCAGACAGGATTCGAACCTGCCACCTGAACCTGTAATTAATTCGGGTGTAGCACATCGTTACTATCGATTCTCAACAGGGACTATGGTGCCGACGATAAAGTCTAAATCTTTACGGTAGATGGCGCTACAATGCTACCCTAAGGCATGTTGAAGCAACTGGTTGAAAGATTCAATGGCTCTGACATCTGGTTCGGTGGTCCAGTTGGTAGGACGCCCGTGTTGGCCCGGAAAGCCGTTGGAAACGCAGGTTCGAATCCTGTCTGAACCATTATTTTTTTCCACTTTTCGCTTCATTGTAAACATTTGGTTTACGTTAGCAGAGTTACGTTACGGTAGCGTTTAATAAAAAGTAAATAAATATATTATTGACTTTAATTTAGAACTTCCAAATAGTACTGAATTTAAAATATTAGGTCATTATACAATATATTTACATAACTAGCTGCCCCGCGTAGTGTGACCCGCTTATCCCACGGGAAAACTACATTTTTAATATGTCCAGGGTGTCAGCTTACTTTATCAAAATTGGTCCAGCCGTTTGAGCGTGAAGAGATAACAGCTAACACACAATTTCCCTATGGTGATAATCTTTATTGTAACTCTGAATGCTTTTTTAAAAGAGCAGCTAGTATCGTACTGATATAGTGCTTTCACTCCTAGGGCAGCAACAGCAGTTCCACTTCGCGTTCGGACAGCGGCCCTTCCCCTTCCCGCCGGACCCGCTAGGCGGGTTCAGGATGCCACCCATCACCACCTGCCAAAGTAAGTACATCTGAAAAACATAAATATATGTCTTATAGTTGGTGTGTACACGGTAACAAAGTTATTTTCATCTTGGGCGTAAAGACTTTAAACTGTTACGCTCAGGATTCTATTTTAGCATCTTTCACTTCGTTCTGGATTCAAGATTTGACGACTCAGCCGACAGCCAACTGAGCCGGCCGTCCCGGGTTCGAATCCCAGCATGAACTCAAATATTTGTGCTTGGGTCATAGTTGTTCTATGTATTTAAGTATATATCTATCTATATAAGTATGTATATTGTCGTCTAGTACCTATAACGCGAGTCTTCTTGAGCTTAATGTGGGACTAGATCGATGTGTGTGAGTTTTTCTGATATTTATTATTATTTATGTGAAGACTCACCGTTAATGCATTATTTTGTTCCCTTGTGAAACATTACTATTTCAAAAGGGCTTATTTCTACCCTGACTCCGCTTTGAATCTCAACCTTAAATTTCCGAATGTGAGGATCAGCTGCAAGACCAACGAAATGGAAATAAGCTCTTTTGAAACGTTACTCTTCTTAATTAAACCCTAATTATCGTTGTCCCTACGGCCCTGTCTGCGGCTTTTGCAATATTGCACGTATCAAGTATTTTACATAAAGAGCCTTAACCTTATTATCTTATAATAGGCACGAAAGGAAAACAACGCATTAGGTATGCCATCGATAGCGATGAAAATCATCAAGAAGTTAGGGTTTATGTGATTGAGATGGTCAAATTAATGAACCTAGGAATGAATATAAAGATTGAAGACATGAATTATAGTGATTAAATAAATTGCCAGAAAAGAACCTATATTCAGAAAATAAAACCAAACCTCAAAAAAAAACATTTATATCAATAATTTGACTTAATTAAAACTTATTGAACCGGGTCTATCGCGATTGCAATGAAGATAAATCAAAATATCGCTATATACCCGGTTCAATAAGTTTTAATTATGTGTTCAAACCGCGAGAGTATAAAGTGTTATAATAATTTGACTGTCAGGAAAGGAACAAAAAAAAATAACGTTAATAAATAATAACAAAAATTCTGGATATAAAAGAGGCACGGAAAATGCACGCGCTGTTTGACATTTCAAATGCACGTCATACGCAGCCAAATCGAAAAACGAAATTGGAATCTAATCTCAAACCTTATCACTCGCTCAAAAGTGAATGAGCCACCAAACCGTATAAGCGCGATTCAATCAGCACCGGAAAAATTCAGCCAGAATCCGGACGCACATACAAGCACCGCTAAAATCCCTCGCTACCCCCAAAACAACTTAACTGGCGGCTCAAAACGGGTAAAAAACATTCACAAATCGACGCGGCGGGCGCGTATCGTATAAAAACCGACTCCGCCGATCGCCGGCCAAAACGGAACCGTGATACCGAAAAATAAAAGCCGGTAATGCTCCCGGAAAAATAAACTGGACGAGAGCGGGATATCTCTATGCGTATTGTTCCGGCAGTGTATAAGTTGCGCGTTTTATTGCCGTGGAAGATTGGATTTTCAATTGTTTTCGGGTATTATTGACAGTGAAGTTTAACTATGGAATGGTATTTGGTTGTTGGTTATTTTGCGCCGTCATTCTTCAGTCAGTTGTTTTGATAATAAGGAAACAAAGATTTACGAAGATTTACGAAGATTTGTAAAGATATTTATGACTATTATTTTTACTTACTTACTAATATCAAGTATATTGATAAAATATATATAATTTAAGGAATTAAGTAGGTACTTATTGTACGAACATGTTTGAATAGATCAATATTGCAGAAGACCGTCTGATTAGGGCCGCGCACAACCGGACGTTGTGGAGACAGACACTCGGCGGAGAAGAATGTGAGGAGAAAAGTGGACTTCTTTCACATACTATGATAAACATTGAATCCTTTTCGGTAAGATAGGAAGATAATATTGAAAGGGATCGCTTTTTAGCGACGAGTATAACAATGTAAATGCACGTTCATATATGTTGCATATGTATGTCTTCTTAATTTTATTTTTGATGTTTGCAATAAAGAGATTTGCTAATCCTCATATTCCTTCACAGACATGAGCCAATTCGGTCTCAGCTCAAGCAACTCCCACTGGGGTTACGGCAGCGCAAGCGCATACCCAGCATATCTGTCATCATGCGCAGCGCCAACGGCACCTCAGTTCAACCCACCAGCCCTGGGCTTTGCTGGCAGTGTTCCTGATCAAACTCCTACGCAAGACTTTGGCGCTAATAATACAGGTAAACAAGCTCGCATTTTTAAATATTGACACTAAGGTAAAAATAACTGCAATGTAAGCAGGACTCGAACCTGCGACCCTGCGTTTTCGGCGTAGTGCTCTCCCAACTAAGCTATCGTTACGTCAATCGCACCAAGTCTTGATTCCATAATTCTGCACTTCTGAACCCCCCCCTATGCGTCGTATGTGTTTTAAATGCTTATGCGCATTTTAAAACACAATAGGATATCCTTTTACCCTAGGATATGCGTTTACTCGCACGATCCCCAGTCCCCATTGCTTTACAGTGAGTGCAAGGACCACGAGACAGACGTCGCCTTTTCAAAAAAACGTTCACCACCCCACACTTACTTGCGTTGCTAAATAAAGTAATTCGATCTTAGCTCATCAACTCCCACTAGAGATATAGAGAGCGAGCGCATACCTATCCAGCATAGGTACCTAGCGTCTAGTGCTGCTTGATGTACAGTCAGCATTAAGTACCAGTTTTTAATACTGTCACTAATAATGAAATAAATAATGAAATAATGAACTTTATTCTGCAAGTAGGCCACAAGGGCACTTTTACATGTCTGAGTCTACCGGCATTTCACAAGAGGAGACCACTGTTGAGAAGAAACGCCGAAAGAAACTCAACAGTCAGTCATTTTTTCAGAAAGCATTAAGTACTTAACTATTACAATGATATGAACTTAACTATACGTAGTTCTACAAGAAAACATATTAAAAGTGTATTTTAAGACATAAGTGAGGAAAAGTGTAAGAATAAAATAGAAACTACAAGAAAGCCTGACGGTTTATCACAATTTATGTACGTTTGATATGCTTTCTTATTAGAACTGTGTCCCTTAAACTAGTTAGGTACAATCTAAGAAGGAGTCAGCTACGCGGTTTCTGGTTCAGGCCATGCATTTTTGTCTGTCAGATAGTCCTCTACTGTATAATATGCTTTTGACATTAGAGATTTTTTTAAATAATTTTTGAAAGATGGAAAGGCTAATTTTAAAACATGATCAGGTAACTTGTTATAAAAATGAATACATTGGCCTAAAAATGATTTACTTACTTTACGAACACGAAACTTTCTAATAGCAATTTTATTTTTATTTCTAGTGTTAAAACTGTGGACATCGGAATTTTTTGTAAATGAATCTAGGTTTCTAATAACATACATAATACTCTCATAAATATATTGGGACGCTACAGTTAAGATGTTTATATCTTTGAAAATGTCTCTTAAGGAGTCACGAGAATTTAGGTTATATATAGAACGAATGGCTCTTTTTTGTAGCACAAATATAGTCTGAATGTCAGCTGCTTTGCCCCAAACCAGAATACCATATGACATGACACTATGAAAATAACTATGATAAACTAAGCGAGCTGTATCAACATTACTCAATTGTCTGATTTTCCTAACGGCGTACGCCGCTGAACTTAATTTACCTGCAAGCACTGCTATATGTGGACTCCATTGCAAATTACTGTCCAATGTTATACCTAAGAATAATGCCTTATTCACTATTTCTAAACATTCACCATTTAGTAATATAGTAGAATCTACCGCCGTAACATTCGGTAAAGCAAATCTAACACATTTAGTCTTCTTGGCATTTAATAGAAGATTATTAGTAGTAAACCAGTTAAGTACTTTCTCTAGTGTGCCATTAATTAATTTCCGCATAGTCGGTTGATTTCCGGTGAACCTTGAAAATTAATGATGTATCGTCAGCAAATAGTACTATATTACAAAGATTATCTACTATAGATGGTAAGTCATTTATATAAACCAAAAATAGAAATGGACCTAAAATAGAGCCCTGTGGACCTTAACTATAGCTCCATTGGACTGGGTTCCATTTACATCCACTGTTTGCATTCTATCACTGAGATATGAAGACATAAGGCTTAAAGCATTTGAAGACAGACCATAATGTTCTAATTTCAAAATGAGTGTTCCAGGATGAACGCAGTCGAATGCCTTAGAAAGGTCGCAGAAGATACCAATTGCATCACAAGATTCCTCCCAGCTGTCATAAATGTGTTTAATAAGTACAGATGCTGCATCAGTCGTGGAACGTCCCCTTGTGAAACCAAACTGTTTACTAGAGAGTAATTTATTTCTATTGAAGTGTCCTAGTAGATCTTTCAACATTAATCTTTGTAAGTACTATTTAAGTCATTACATGAAAGAGGTAACATACAAAGATCATTATGAATTTCATTTTTGAATGATTCCAAACGATAACTAGTTATGGGTCTGCATGTTATAGTTTGTGGTTGTAGTGTTTCCTGTAAAGTGTTAGGAAAAGAAGCTTTCTGCCCTCTATGATTTGAATTAAAATACTGTTACGAGCTTGGGGTTCGTATTTGATAGAAAAGCACAAATTAATCCACAAATAAAAACACACACTTTATTACCAAAATAACGCACTTACAATTCACACGAACTGTACTTAAAATCCACTAATTAACACAAACACACTATTACACTAATTACGCACTCACTATTCACACGAACTGTACTTAAAGCGCACTAATCACTTGAGTCTTTCTCTCCGATTATCCTTTACTCGCACTGTATCGCAGTTAAAATGTAACTAACTCGCGCCGGCTGCTTGCGCCTTTTATATCCCGCGGGGCCCGCTTTCTCGACGCATTGTCCACACATATCGCGAATATTCTAGTAAAGTCCAGCGTGAGGGCCGAGAACATTCGAGGCCATATATGTCTCTCTCTAATGGTGCACTCTCTGTCACACCCTTCTCGAATGTTCCGAGTATAGCTATTTCTTTCTAGTAGTCCCATCCTTGTTACACACTTCTCGAATGTTCCGAGTATAGCTATCTCTTTCTACTAGTGCTATCTCTGTCACTCCTACTGGAAATTTCGCCATATAATGATTTGTGCTTCAGAGGCCCATAAGGGGTCCTGAAAACGCCTGAAAACGGGTTTTCAGGTTATGGCGTCATCTGATAGAGGGTGCCCTGAAACGGACTGAAAACATGTTTCAGGCGCCTGAAAACGACGGCAACATGGGTGAAATTTCGATCTTTAGATATGTGATAGAGCAACTTCTGAAACGGCCTGAAATGACTTTTCAGCCTGCTGAAAACGCTTCTAACGCACTGAAAATGACGTTCAAAGTTTTTGACCTAACCTACCGGCGTAACACTACCCCCTCCTAAGACATGCTCGTCCCGAGCATCATTATTTCCGTGGTATCTGGCCAGCCGGTCAACATGAACAATCTTGCTAGGACTACGAGTATTCTTCTGAATTCGATACGTGACGTCGTTTATTTTAGTGACTACCTTGTAAGGCCCCTCCCAATTTGGAGATAGTTTCGGGGACTTCCCCACTCGTCGCATAGGGTTATGTAGCCACACCAACGAACCTTCCTCAAAACCCACTTGATAAGACTTCCGGTCATATCGTGTTTTCATCTTTATGCTAGCGTGGAGCCCGTGTTCACGTACCAGGCTGTGAACATCATCAATCCGATCCCGCAAATCACTTGCATATTCCGTGATGGTCCTTGGTGTATCAAGCGGACGTCCAGTCAGGAGATCTGCAGGCAAACGGAGTTCTCTTCCAAAATTCGCATACGATGGAGTAACCGCCGTACTTTCATGAGTTGCCGACCTATAAGACAACAGGAAGAGGGGGATATGCCGATCCCAATCTTTTTGGTGGCTCTCAACGACCTTGGCTAGATGTCTCTCTAGTGTCTGGTTAAATCTCTCAACCATTCCATCTGATTGTGGATGATACGCCGTAGTCCTCGTCTTATGAATTCCCATTATGCGACAAGTCTCCTGAAAGACCGCAGATTCGAAGTTTCTTCCTTGATCACTGTGGATTTCGAGTGGCACTCCAAAGCGACAAAACACTTCGTTCACTAACTTTTCCGCTATGGTGACAGCTTCTTGGTTAGGAATCGCAAATACTTCAGGCCACTTCGTGAAGTAATCCATCACGACAAGAATGTACTTGTTTCCGGAGTCAGATGCTGGGAATGGTCCTGCGACGTCTAATGCAACCCTTTCCCAAGGGGCTCCAACGTTGTACAACTTGAGTGTTCCTCGGCTACGGGTATGCGGTCCCTTGACTGATGCACAGTTAGTGCATCGTTTACACCAATTTTCAACATTTTCTCGGCAGTGAATCCAATAAAAGCGTTGCCGAATTTTCATTAGGGTCCTTTTTACTCCAAGGTGTCCACCGGATGCTCCATCGTGAAAGCTTCTCAAAACATCTTTCACCCTTTTCTTTGGGACAACGACTTGCAGGTGAGCATCCTTCCCATTTGTTGATTCCCATTTTCTACATAGAACGCCATTATGCATAACCAAGCTATCCCATTGTGCCCAGTAGCTTTTTGTTACTGCACTCATCGGAGCTACATCACACCATCTTGGTTTAGGCGCACCAGCATTAATCCAATCAAAAATGGGTCTTACGTCAGGGTCCTCTTGTTGCGCTTGCTGCATGATTTCATCACTCCACTCGTCGCTAACCGTATCAGTTCTTATCATGCGAACACATTCCTTGTCTTCTTGTCTTGAGCAATGTTTACAGTCGTCCGCACAAGGTCTTCGTGATAGGCCGTCAGCATTTCCATGTGCTTTCCCACTACGGTGTTCGATGATGAAATCATATTCCTGCAGTTGTTCAATCCATCTTGCCACTTGTCCTTCGGGGTTTTTAAATTCTAGCAACCACTTCAAAGCAGCATGGTCAGTTCTGATACGAAACTTTCTTCCCAACAGATATTTGCTGAAATGCTGTATCGTCTTGACAACTGCTAGCAATTCCCTCCGAGTGACACAGTAATTCCTCTCTGGTTTAGATAACGACTTGCTGAAGTACGCAATCACAACTTCATTATCTCCTTTCTTCTGTGACAAGACACCTCCAATTCCAGTGTTGCTAGCGTCTGTGTCCACAATAAAATCCACCTCCGGGTCTGGATACCCCAATATCGGCGTTTCACAAAGTCTTCCTTTAAGCTCGTTGAAACTTGACTCACATTGTTCGTTCCAGTCAAATGATCGTTTTTCTTCCGTTAGTTGATGCAAAGGCTTCGCTATATCCGAGAAGTTCTTCACGAAACGTCTGTAGTATGAGCAAAGCCCCAAAAAGGCACGTACTGCAGTCTTGTCTTTTGGCGTCGGCCAATCCTTCACGGCGCTAATCTTCTCAGGATCTGTCTGGATGCCGTCCTTTGAAATCACGTGTCCCAAGTAATTCACTTTACGTTTGAAAAACGAGCATTTCTTCGGACTGAGTTTCAGATTTGCCCCTCGTAGTTTAGCTAGCACCTGTTCCAATTTATTCAAGTGGTCATCGAAGTCTCTACCAACGATAATGATGTCATCCAAATAGACCAAGCAAGTTTCTCCTAGAAGTCCAGCTAATATTTGTTCCATTAATCTCTCAAATGTAGCTGGTGCATTACACAGTCCAAATGGCATAACATTGAACTGCCAGAGTCCCTTGCCAGTAGAGAAGGCCGTCTTCTCTTTATCCTTGTCCTTGATTTCGACTTGCCAATAGCCACTTTTCAGATCCAACGTTGAAAACCATTTCATTCCGTTTAACGTGTCTAAGGTGTCGTCGATTCGAGGAAGTGGGTAGCTGTCCTTCTTGGTCACATCATTAAGTCGACGGTAGTCAATACAGAATCTCATGGTGCCGTCCTTCTTCTTGACCAAAACTACGGGAGAACACCACGGGCTTGTTGAAGGTTCAATAACTCCGCTTCCTCGCATTTCTTCGATCATGCCCTCGACCTCCTTCTCCCGAGCTACTGGAACTCTTCGAGGGCGCTGTCGGATAGGCATGGTTTCCCCCGTGTCGATCTCATGCTGGACCACTCCAGTTCTTCCAATATCGTCGTCATGCGTAGAAAAGACATTGCGATAGCGCAGCAATAAGCTACGCGCCTTAAGGAATTCCTCCTTGGTAAGGCCCTTCCTGGAGTCGTTCAGTAACTTTTCAACATCCACTGAAGGCTTAACATGCCCAGGTTTGACGCTTACTTCAGATTCCCGACAGCTTCGTAACCAGGAAATTTCTTCGCATAATCCAACCAGCGTTCCTTTATTGAGGACGCATTCTGTATCGCTTGGATTAAGGATCCTTACAAATGCTGTAGATGCCGTGGTTACCATTGTCCGGGCTGTTATCCACGGTTTATCAGCATCCAACCTCTCCACCACCACACAGCGGTGAAATTGCGGCCTTGTGGAGTTCGGCAATTTCACTGGAACTAAAACCTGTGACCTTGGTTGAAGAATGGTTCTTCTGGTACAGTAGACATTTCCATTTACTCCACCTTGTATAGGAATCTCATCAACTCCAAACTTTAGAACTCCAACCTTCAAGTCGATTTTACACTCATATCTCCTCATAAAATCTAATCCAATAATGCAGTCGTCCACGATGTTAGCAACGATCACTTTATGCCAGTACTCTTTTTCACCTATTTTCACAGCCAACTCTCGCTCTCCTTGGACGGAAATGTACTGGCCGGTAGCGGTCTGCAGCTGAAGATGCCTAGGTCGGACTAGATGATCTCTGGTCAGGTGTTCCAGTAGCTGAGAGCTGATCACTGTCCGAGAAGCTCCGGTGTCTATGGTAAGGAGACATGGTATTCCACCAATTTCTCCTTTGACGACCAGACTATTCCCATCGTTCGCCTGTGAGATCATAATTGGGACATTTCGACCACCAGCCAGCACTCGTCCCACAGTCCTGGCTTTTATTCGTTTCCCTGTTGGGGCTCCGACTCCACAGAGCCTATTGTCCTCGCCATTGGAGCGGGGTCTCTGTCCCTCCTAGTCCTTTTCGGACAGCCTGACTGCAGGTGACCACGTTCTCCACAATGGTAGCAACGTGGCCCAAATTCGCGGCGGGAATCTACTGGCTTCGTAGTCGACACTTCTCGCACCCTGAAAGGCCTGGATGAATCCTGTCGTACAGCTTCCACCTCGAGAGCGTGGGCTACTGCATCCTTCAGGCTGCCATGATGTCCCAATCGCACGGCTGCCCTCACTTCCAGATCCCGGATCCCATCGATGAAGGCCTGCACCAGCATACTGTCCACAAAGGATGCTGACGTACGTTGATAGGCCTTCCTAACCAACTTCTCGATTTCCAGGGCCCACTGTTGTAAGGACTCGTTACGTCCTTGTGTCCTGTCCTTTAACTGAGCTCGGTATACGTGCTCCAGGTGACTGTCGCCGTAACGTGCCTCCAAGGCTTCCAGAAGGCGGTCGTACGTCCGGTCGTTCCCCAGAGCTTCGAGTATGGTAAGGGCCTCGTCGCGCAGCGCCAACGTCAGTGCTGTCCTGGCTTGCTCCTTACTCCAGCCATTAGCCTGGGAAACGGACTCAAACTGCAGCTTATAGGCGGTCCAAGATGAAGTACCATCAAAGGGGGGCACTTTGAACCTGCCACCTCCAGCCACCGATTCGACGGGTACACAGGTGCTCGTACCACTAGCCACTTTAACTTCTAATTTCTGGAGGCGGTTCTTGTAGGCTTCGACGTCCTCCTTGACAGTTTCCACCTTTTCATCGACCTCATGGACTCGACTTTCCAATTTTATGTCCATGTCGGCTAGTTTTTCCTGCACCTCAAGCATTTCCTTTTTCCATTCGGTCGTGGACTCGTGTACCACACGGAGCATTCGAGCCTGTTCCTCCTGTTGTTGCTGAAGGATTCGAGACTGTTCCTCCTGTTTCCTTGCCTGTTCGTCCTGTTTTCTTGATTGTTCGTCCTGTTTCCTCGCCTGTTCCTTTAGGAGGACAAAAATGGCGTTAAGGTCCACTCCTTGTGCAGCTGGAGCAGGTGGTTCTGATGTACCAGGCGTCGAGTCTCCCGATCCAGATGTTTGGCTTCGCGTCGTCACTCCTTTCGGCTCGGTTTCTCGTGGCATTAACGGCATTTTCTAT
The DNA here is from genome assembly GCA_947623375.1 of Apotomis capreana. Taxonomy (NCBI): domain Eukaryota; kingdom Metazoa; phylum Arthropoda; class Insecta; order Lepidoptera; family Tortricidae; genus Apotomis; species Apotomis capreana. The sequence goes on from OX392514.1 coordinate 8,546,761, forward strand.
CCGCACTTCTGACACCAAATGTTACGAGCTTGGGGTTCGTATTTGATAGAAAAGCACAAATTAATCCACAAATAAAAACACACACTTTATTACCAAAATAACGCACTTACAATTCACACGAACTGTACTTAAAATCCACTAATTAACACAAACACACTATTACACAAATTACGCACTCACTATTCACACGAACTGTACTTAAAGCGCACTAATCACTTGAGTCTTTCTCTCCGATTATCCTTTACTCGCACTGTATCGCAGTTAAAATGTAACTAACTCGCGCCGGCTGCTTGCGCCTTTTATATCCCGCGGGGCCCGCTTTCTCGACGCATTGTCCACACATATCGCGAATATTCTAGTAAAGTCCAGCGTGAGGGCCGAGAACATTCGAGGCCATATATGTCTCTCTCTAATGGTGCACTCTCTGTCACACCCTTCTCGAATGTTCCGAGTATAGCTATTTCTTTCTAGTAGTCCCATCCTTGTTACACACTTCTCGAATGTTCCGAGTATAGCTATCTCTTTCTACTAGTGCTATCTCTGTCACTCCTACTGGAAATTTCGCCATATAATGATTTGTGCTTCAGAGGCCCATAAGGGGTCCTGAAAACGCCTGAAAACGGGTTTTCAGGTTATGGCGTCATCTGATAGAGGGTGCCCTGAAACGGACTGAAAACATTTTTCAGGCGCCTGAAAACGACGGCAACATGGGTGAAATTTCGATCTTTAGATATGTGATAGAGCAACTTCTGAAACGGCCTGAAATGACTTTTCAGCCTGCTGAAAACGCTTCTAACGCACTGAAAATGACGTTCAAAGTTTTTGACCTAACCTACCGGCGTAACAATACTTAAATATTTCCTTTTCTAAGCAATCACAATCACAAAAAATATTATCTAAACAGGTTTTACTAGTTACACCTACCCGGGTAGGCTCCAGGAACATATTGAACAAATGAAAAGATTTGAACAAACTTAACAGCTTAACAGTATCACTGGTCATTTCAAGTAAATTAACATTAAAGTCTCCACAAACTATAACATGTTTTTTACCTTTACATGCTATTTTTAAAACATTTTCCATAGATGATTCAAATGAATGAAAATCAGTTGCCGGTGGTCGGTAAACACATATAATTACATAATTCTCTAATTCTACACAAGCAATTTCTATGACTCGTTCTATTGAAAAATTAACAATATCTTCTCGTTCTTTGGATTTTAAGGAATTTTTAACAATAATAAGAGAACCACCATGAATGGAAAATTTTCTAGTAAAACAGCTCACTAATTTAAAATTAACAAAATCAAAAATCAACTGTTCTTGTCTCAGCCAATGCTCAGTAATACACATAACTTGAATATTCTTATTATCTAAAAATAAGCCTATTTCTAATTCCTTGCTGGAAAAACCCTGAATATTCTGGTGAACAATGTTAATATTCAGAGATGTTTCCGCTGTCTTACAATCTAGTTTAAATGTGACAAAGGTGTATTGCCACTGCAGACATGCTTGAGCCCACTAACTGAGGTATAAAATCTATTTGGCTCTATGTTATAAGCTAAAAGATCCACTAGTGTAAGAATACATTTCTTAGGCATAGTTATCTTTTCAGAGGTCAATTTGAAGCGCTTGATAAATTTATTTATGTCAAAGAAATGCACCTTTTTATTGAAACATATAGCATTGTATAATATGGAGTTAAGGTGTGCTATTCTATTGTTATAGTAATATGGCATATTCTGTGAGTATGGTAGTGCACACAGTATGATTTTACCTATGCCAGATATTTCAATATCATTTATTGTTGATATTAATTTATCTATACCAGACTTATCTACATTATGACTACTCCCTACCATAATGACTAATGTAGTCCTGTCATCAAAGCTTCCCTTTGAAAGATATTGACAAAATTTACTCATACTTATGTTAGGATAACAGAAATTTGACACTTTTTGACTGAGTTTGTTACCTAACATTGAACCCATTCCTGAGCCAATCTGGTCTGAGTACTGTGAAGGTCGTACCTTCACTATCGGTGCCTGGCCACTGATTTAAGAAGTAAAGTTGTTTTATATTTAGAATAAGACGTGTGACATCCGTCAAAGAAATAAAATGTAGTAGTTAGTTATCGTCTGGGCTCTGCGCAATAAACATACAAGAAGTACCTATGCTCTACTTATTCCTCCTCTGAAGCTATCTCCCGGCAGTCGCCACACTTGGTGGAGTCTGCGAAATTTTTTACTAGAATCACGCGAGTATTAAAAGTTCCCCCGCTCCCAATTAATTTTGTCCACAGATTCTTGGGCATCTGTTACAATTACATACTGAAAGCATACGGTTTGCATAGAAGCCGTACAGGAGCGGAACGCACTGTCTATATGCGCACGAAGCGCAACGAAAAATAAGTGCACATTTGGCAATTGCGAATTGCCATCATCAGTGTGGTATTGTATGTCATGACGGCACTGCCGTAACGGAGCGAGTTCGACAGACGGGTGAAGTTGACGAATCATTGAATCACCCATTATCATTTTTCATCCCATGCGATTTTAAACTGTTTGTGCATATAATTTGTTTGGATTTCATACGAAAATGGAAACAAACACTTTTAATGGCTTATCAGATGTCGACGATTTTATTTTTCAATTCAAAATATTGGCCCAAGTGAAAAAATATGAACCAGCACAATCACAAGCGGCGATCGCAGCGTATTTATCGGGACCTGCGTTACAATTTTATAAAGCTAACCACGCAACTTTCACATCATTCGAAGATGTGACAAAATTAAAGAACGAATTCCCGTCGAGCCAAAATTATGTACAAAGTTTTTATTATCGTCGTCAGGAGACTCATGAATCACCAATAATATTCTATTATGCGCTGGAAGCATTAGCATCTAAGGCTGGGAACATAGGAGAAGCCGATTTCATAACTCATTTTATAAAAAATCTACATGACAGCGTAAAATTATACTTTACAACAGCAACGATCAACACGAAGGCAGGGTCATGAGGTCTTGGCCAAGGACTTCATGCAGCCTGCATCGGGCCGACTGCAGACTGAAGATTTTTACTTTATTGATGTATTAATATATATTATACTTAATTTTAATTATTAATTGGAAATAGGTAGGAATTTTAATAAAGAATAACTTTTGTGTATTATTTATGACTGATCTCACGAATTGACAATGGCATGGCATTTGACATGTCAATATGACGTGTTATGCCGTTGTCTATGGTCGTGAAATCAATTATAAGGTAACAGTTTTATTTCTATTGGTACAAATACTTGGAATAAATTAAAAATATTTATTCCAGGTATTTATTTAGGATTGGTACAGAATGCTGGGGCATATTTAATATATATGCGCCAGGATTCTAATATAAAGCTAGTGGTAGATGGGTATCACTATTTGTTAGTCCTGTATGGATGTTTGAAGCGAGTGTCATAGACAATGTTTTCAAGCATCTAATATAAGGGCAGTGATATACCGCGGTACAACTGTTTGGGGCATGCGACGTGTGTCATATGTCATACTCCAGGCAGTTAAGGTGCGAACATTCGAGACAATTTATTTAGGCCGGTTTTACTCCAGGCGATTAAATTGTTAAGATCTATCATTTTTGATATTGTATCGAATGGTCGATGTTTTAGTATATTAAGTCGAATGACACTTGGGGTAGTTAAGTTGGTGCCTTGCCTTTTTAGCGGGGTTTTTTGTCAAGGCAAAGCCAATGTCAGACAACATGTCGGATCACGTAATATGCCATAGGCTAGTGTTCGCACATGTCCTGACCCTGGTTATCTCTTAGCAAGAGACCATCTGGGTATAAATGTATGGGTATCCCTGCATAGGTAGGGACTTATGATGTGTTAGGCAGGAGTAGTTCTGTCTAGTATCTCTGTAGTAAGATGAATGTCCCTCATTCACCCCGAGACGGCGGGAAATGTGAAGGTCGTACCTTCACTATCGGTGCCTGGCCACTGATTTAAGAAGTAAAGTTGTTTTATATTTAGAATAAGACGTGTGACATCCGTCAAAGAAATAAAATGTAGTAGTTATAACTAACTACGTAACAAGTAACGTTACGTTATAAGTAACTATGTTTATTGCCCAGAGCCCAGACGATAACTCGTCTGGGCTCTGGGCAATAAACATACAAGAAGTACCTATGCTCTACTTATTCCTCCTCTGAAGCTATCCCCCGGCAGTCGCCACAGTACACAACTGTTCTACTTACATGACTAGGTGATTGCACATTAAGCACAGGACGGGCGGACTCAAAAATACCAAGGGGCACCTCCTCCGCTTGATGACTGTTTATTGAGGATGCTGGTGGGATATGGCCACAGTTACAATAATTACTGTTCATTAGTGAATTAAAACGCTCCTCGTTACATTTACTCTCCTTCAATAGCTGGTCAAAAGCCAGGACATGCTCCTTGATCTCTCTTTCTGAAGATTTATACATGAATGATGTCATTTCCAATTTACTCTGTAATTTACTAATTTCAGCATGCAATTTTTGTATGTCTAAATCATAATTTTCTAGTTGAATGTTACATTGCTTCACTCTGTCTTTCATGACCGACAATTCTAATTTCTGTTTGAAGTAATTTTTATTTACTGCCTGGCTTTGAATGAGTTTTTGAGTCCTCTTTATATATCTATTTATCTTAACATATCTTTTCAACTTAGTACTACTATTAAAAAATACATATTTTTTACAATCCTTGGAATTTTCAACGCCAATAATCTCTCGGTAAATATTTTGAGTGGACGGTGGATTATGCTTTACATATTCTTTCCTTAAGTAATTTAATTCTTCTATTTTGGCACCAAGTTCGTCTTCAAGGTGTTTGATGCGTTGCAATGCCACTTCATGTGTAGAGGCGCACTGGTTGAAAGAGTCCAGTAATAGACGCAGTCGCGACACCTCACCCTCGGCTTCATCTAATTTAATATCATTATCCACCAGCTGGGATTTCAGTGATGTGTTGATGTTGATGATTTTCTGTAATTCTATTTCATTATCAGAACTTTCCTGCAGCAGTTGATCACTAAAGGCCTTAGATGCCTGCAAATCCTTGTGAGCAGCCTTCAGTTGCATCTCTAGCTGTCGTGCAGTCGCCTTGCGTGAAATTATGCCAGATTTAGTGCTCATTGTCGCTCAAACGTATTCTGAAAGATAAAAAGTAACTGAGTATTTCCGATAAATGAGAATAGTTTTTTTTTATTATTGTTGCTAGTTTTGAGCCGAAAACGGTGTGCAGTGTATTCGTGTAGGATAATGTCAGTGGCAAGAGTGGCTATTCTCAACTCTGCTTCCACTAATAATCGTCAAGCAGAGAGAAAAATCGCACGGCGCCAGTGTATTTATGTGGACGTTGCTCACGGCCGTAACAGTGAGCTATGTGAAATATATATGTAGTGTCTCAATACAATTAGAATAATCGTGAGATAGAAATATAATTGAACAATATACTCCCCTGGTTTAAATCCAAATTCAAACGTCCGTCCGTTGACAGTTGCTTGCAAGCAAAGGTTACTACTACGCTGTAACCAGTTGTTTTTTTTCCAGAACTCGTTGCACCTGACTTCTTATACAAATTTTAAGTTGTTTAGTGATACATTTAAATGTAATTACTATGCGATTACAATTAATTTCTTTAATTTTAAAACAGCTGATGCAAATTTGACGTTGACAGCTCGAGGGCCGTTCCACAGATAAACTCTTTCCCCTAACTTATGTCTAAAGTTAGCCAATAATGATCGATTTACGAGGCAAGGTTAGGCGTAATTCATCCATAACAAACCAAAAGGGTGAAATAAAACGCACCAACATGTTTTACGAGCGACATCCTCCTTGATACACCCCCCACCTCCGTCCTGGCCGCCGGCGCAGCGGACGTTAGGATCTGGTCATACTTACAGGTTCATCTGTCAGGATAAAATGAAACACACCAAGAATTTTACGAGCGAAATCCTTCTTGATACACCCCCACATCCACCCTGGCCGCCGGCGCAGCATAGGTACTCGCGGACTCATATTCCTAAGATTTTTAAAGGATATAAATTAAAAGATAAGAGATCAGTAAAAGATACAAGGAACTGTACCAAATCATCTGTGACAAATTTTGTCTAAAATTGGATGAATATTATTCCCGTCTAACCGAACTCATAGCTGCAAACGACCCAAAAATGTGCAGGGTCCAGCTATTGGTCTGATTATTAAGGCATGAACGAATTTCTAACTGCCAAGTGTGAGCAAAGAATCTAAGCCGGCTCATGTTATTAATAACAGTGGCTTAGAAAAGCCCGATCATCCGTCAGGGAAAGAAATATCTCATCAGCGAATGGATTGAAAATGTAGGTATGGGACGTCTAGAATGCAGCTTAAGCAAATTCATAGCCGCAAGAAATCGGAACGTACAAAAATTCTCAAATCCACTGTCGAATTGATAAAGCATAAGCGAATTCATAGTCGTCAGTGGTTCAGAAATGTGCACAGTTAAATTCGGCTCACATAATAATTTAGAGTGGACCGTACGCGCCCGATCACCCGCTCGTCCAGCAGTCTCATGAATGAAGCGTAAGCGGATACATAATAGCAATAAGCGTCCTGAAAATGTACGGAACGATCGTCCGTTTAGTAAATTTCCTCAAAAATTTAGCGTAAGCGGATCCCGCAAAGCGATTTGATAGTATGCTCCGAACCTAAAACGACTCTCATTATAATTTACAGCGGTAGTACAGTAAATAATTTCATAAATACAGCAAGCGAGCGCGTGCGACTTAGTGATATGCGGGTCTAAATCTTGACAGAGTAGGTACGCCGACCGTCCGCCCAAAGATCTATCTCATGAATGAAACGGTAGCAGATTCATAGCCGCATGATAATATGCACCGGTTCTAAATAGGCTCTTATAACTTATAATTTACAGCGCGGCACGGACGCGCCCGACTATATTCTGTCAAGTGAATTGTCTCATGACTAAAGCGTAAGCGGACTCATAGCCGCAAGCGTCCCGAAAGTGTGCGCAGACTCTAAATCGGCTCTCATTATAATTTACAGCGGCTCGGACGCGCCCGATCGTGCGATGAATTTATCGCCGATGCGTGCCCGCCGCGCGACGTGAAAAATATTGCCATATTAAACGATACTAACAAAACATTCCACCGTTTAGCTGTATTTTTGGAGATGTAGGACGCCAAGAACAACAACAGATGTAGCTGTGCTGATTCCGTACGGCATCAGATTATGTTGTAACATGTGAATGTTTCTAAGTCACCAATTATCATTTGCTTACCCATTTTTTTGATATCCAGGATGAAAAGTATTGCGTTCTCCACACTCAGCCCGCAATCTTATTAACACTCGTTGATGCCAGGAGACAGAATACATTTTTGCATTTAATTGAGATAAGAATATATAGTCTCGATCAATCGATATCGATCAGATGAAGATTCAAGACTATACATTTGTAGGTATCATTTTTTTGGGAATAACTACAGATGTATGAATCAATATCTTCTTCTTAGTCGGCATCTTCATTGCTGAAGATCGCGTCTAACTTGGAATGTTCACCAGTTACAAATGTTTTCCACCTAGTTCTCTCCTCAACGGTCTGAAGAGCTTTAGATATTAGCAGGCCAGTGAGCATCTTTATAAGATCTGACCAACGGTTAGGCGAACGACTGCGTGGTTTTTTTATCGTCTACCTGACTAACTACTATCTGCGTTTCCTAATTATCTGAGTTTATAACCTAATATGAGTTCATGCATATTTGTTTCTGTAGATGACACCTTTATATTTAACATATCTTCCTTTCCACAGTACTGCCTGACACGACAGCAGTGGACCTGGATCAACAGCTGTCTGGCCTCGTGGGCTCATCCCCTTCACACCACGCCAGCCTTCTACCCCGCTACAACAACAACACGGACTACAGCCTCTCAACCGGCCCCCGGTCTTTGAGCGACAACAGCTCACAACCCGAAAGCCCCGTCCAGGACGACTTACTAACATCCAATACCACGACGAATATTGTAAACCACTCAAACAGCTCAAACTTCCCATCCCTAATGGGAACACAAAACTCTTCATATGGAAGTAGTAATTGCAATAACTCACTATACCCAGTATTACCAGCGAGCCTACTATATAGCCAATTATATACGGCAGCCAACCAGACACATAACTTCCATCCTTTACATTCAAATTCGATACATTCGACGCAGAACCATCACAACGAACTACAGACTATGATGGATCAGATATCTTCAACGACGAACAATCATAGACAACATGGTAATCACGGACAAGGGGAACTGTTGCTTGGAGGTGGTAATTCATGTGCTGCGGCGGCTGCGAGAGGAGATGATCGAGTCAACAATCTAGGGCAACGTGGAAACCCTCAACCAGACAGCAACACAGTCTGGCGACCTTACTAAAGTCAATTTGACGCTTCTTTCTTTGAAGCGACATTCCCTTAAGAACACTCAAGTGCTGTGTAGATACCGAGAATTACTCTGTTGATAAGAAATATTTTAGCAATCCGGTTCAACACAATAATGTGGATATTTTTTATTAATCATAGTCAAAGTACGTTTATTTTCGGAGCCCATGTCGATGATTAGAAGAAAGAAGTTGTCAATAAAATAAAACAATACTATTGCAACGAAATAGATTCGGATGTTAATTATTAATAGTAATGTAATTAAGTGTAAAATATAAAAAAACGTACGGGTAAATTTGTTTAGTGAAATTGTATGTTCTTTGAAATTCGCTCCCGTCCTAAAATTATACGACTTTTATTTCATTGATTCAACGTAGAGTCGTGATACTCGTGATTTTTTGAATTGTATTCAAAAATGTAATGTGTACATAAGAATCTGTGAATAATTTGTTGTAAATGCATAATGTAAAGTGCAATAGATGTGGAATTATGACGTTGAGTAGATGTATACTGATAGACTAAGAAACATGTCTGTTGAGGAGGTGACGTATGTCCATAGCTGTAGATGTATTTTTGGTTCATGTAAATATATGTTTGTTCGGTGTCATATTGATATTGTTTCAAGTTATCGCTTTACGATGTCGACAAATGTTCTTCTAACAAAACTATGTTACAGTAAACAATGTTTAAAGTGCAGTCAAGTCTAAAAATATAGATGCTGCCAGCTTTCTTAAAAAACAATTATATTATTATGTATTGAAATACTTATTCTAGAGGTAAACCTATATTTTTCTACTTGACGACATACTTAATTTTTCCTCGACGTTCACTGTGAACACTTAGTAACGGAACCAGTTATATTACTTATAATAATTTACAAAATTAATTATAATACCTGCGTAGCCGGAACCAAAGTTAATTAATTTAGCTAATCATTGATTAGATTTATTTAGTGCAATATAAGATTTAATTTAGATATATTTTATCTGTTTTATTAATATTAACTTACTTTGCGAAACGCACAATAAATGCATTCTGAAATATATTCAGACTCATAAATTCACAATTTAAATAACACTTAATATATTTTTGAATGCGTTGTTGTTTATTATATTCTGTTTACTGCAAGTAGCGGAATTAATTTGAAATTAATAAATTTACAAGTACCTCATTGAGTTTTTTTTATATATATATACACATACCTCACGCTAGAATATTTGAAAAACAAAGAAAATACATAGTAAAGTAGTAGCAGTACTATTTACGCGCATTTTAATTTCTTTCATTTCTTTTTTCCTTCTGAGAAGCGAGGAAAGGGTGAAATGGGTCATACAGATACGGAATAAGTTCCTAACTGTCGACTACATTTCATATAAAAAATAACATCGATAATCTGGTTCACCGATGAAGCTCTCCAAATACCTTAAACAATTTTAAATCACACATAACACTCTATCATGGCACCTCTAAAGCAAAAAAGTTCAATAAATTCAAGATAACGCACAGCAAGACACAGAATCTGTGTGATATACAACAAAGTATTTAGTCAGGGTTTAAAGACGAAAGACTTTTCATCTACTTTGGCACGCACGCACATGTGGAATAGCTTTGGTTCAAAAAATAACGGTTTTAAATGGTCATGAACCGCACACTGAGAAAAAAAATTGATTACATTAATCAAAATTTTGATTGTTTTAACAAAGTAACTTAATGTATAGGGAGCAGATAAAGTTAACTGATTGCAGCAATCAAGTTGAAATGATTGAAAAAGGTAATAAAGTAACTTTGTAAATCCAGTCATGACTTAAATATAAAAATCATGTTCGTTGACTACTATAATCAAGAAATCCTTAATAAAACCCATCAACGTCTTTACAGATACAAGTAAAGAAAATGTTTGATGAAATCAAGTAAAATGATTAAATCAATCAAGTCTACTTTATGAAATATATATAGTGCACGATTAAATAAATCAAGTCTAATTTATGAAATGTATATAGTGCACGATTAAATAAATCAAGTCTCCTTTATGGAATTTATATAGTGCAAGATTAAATCAATCAAGTTTCTTTTATGAAATATATATAGTGCACGATTCAATTAATCAAGTCTACTTTATGAAATGTATATAGTGCACGATTAAATAAATCAAGTCTCCTTTATGGAATTTATATAGTGCACAATTAAATCAATCAAGTGTATTTTATGAAATATATATAGTGCACGATTCAATTAATCAAGTCTACTTTATAAAATGTGTATAGTGCACGATTAAATCAATCAAGTGTACTTTATGAAATATATATAGTGCACGATTCAATTAATCAAGTCTACTTTATGAAATGTATGTAATGTACCAAAAAAGCCACAGTAGGGCTAATCCCGTTCGTAAGGACCATGTAAAAAATGCACTCTGGTCTCGAAGGGATAGAATCAAACACCGAGATTGATAACAATTCAACGTATGTTTATTTCTTTGGACTATATGCACTCCACACATATCGACAAAATAACAATAATAATTTACCGAGTCGAGACTGCGCTACAGCATCATGTTCTGGGGAAATAGTTTCCAATATAACATAAATAGAGCCCTAGCTGCTCAGAAACGGGCAATAAGAACTATTGTGAGAATTCCTCCGTGGATCTCTTGCAGGGAACATTTTGTATCGTTGGGTGTTCTTACGGTTCCTTGCTTATACGTTATTGTACTACTCACGGAGCTTATTAAGAACTTATCAAAGTTGGAATCTTATGAAGAACAAGAGTCTCGGCTTCAAACGCGTACCAAGAATTTAAAGGTAAATTTTTGTCCCAAGCGAAAGATTGCTGAGCATTGCTCCAGGTATCAAGCAGTCAGGCTTTTTAATAAGTTGCCAACGGACCTAAAGATCCTTACGAACCATCGAATCTTTAATGTGAAACTAAGGTCATTTCTGTTGAGAGGGTGTTTCTATAGTTTGGATGAAATTTTTAGTAATTTATAGACATTGTAATTTGATTTAAGTGAATTTATTTATTTATTTTTGTATCACTGCTTTTTGTTCTAGACTTAAGTTTTATTTCAAACACAATCATTGTATTGTTATATGAATAAATGATATCTATCTATCTATCTATCTACAGTACTTATGCATTTTATGGTAAACAAACGTTGGCGCGATGTACAATTCACGTTCTACGGTACAGCGCCATCTATCAGACAATTAAGACAACTAACTATTTAATAACAACTTAAACACGCATGATTAGTTGAAATAAGTTGATTATTTAATTCAATCTCGTTTATGTTTGATGCAATTGATTGCTTTTAATTGAATTAAGGTTTTAACTTAATTCGTGTGTTTAAGTTCAATGATACCATTAATAAACTGACTTAATAGATTCAACACAGAGGTCGTTCACAATGGGACTCATAAGGCGGCTAAGAGTCACGCAACGTGCAATGGAAAGGGCTATGCTCGGAGTTTCTTTGCGCGATAGAATCAGAAATGAGGATATCCGCAGAAGAACCAAGGTAACCGACATAGCTCACAGGATTGCACGGTTGAAGTGGCAATGGGCAGGCCATGTAGCCCGGAGAATGGACGGCCGTTGGGGCAGCAAAGTCCTGGAGTGGCGACCACGTATAGGAAAGCGCAGCGTGGGTCGGCCCCCGACTAGATGGACGGATGACCTCGTGAAGATAGCGGGGAATCAATGGATGCGGTCTGCACGGGATCGCACTTTGTGGCGAGTCATGGGGGAGGCCTATGTTCAGCAGTGGACGTCTGTGGCTGATAGATAGATAATAGATTCAAACAATTTCATAATTGACTTAATAATGTTAGTCAAATACATTGCTTAATTGAAATAAGTTGATTATTTTATTCAATCTCCTGCCTGTTTGATGTAATTAATTGCATTTAATTGAGTTTATGATTTTACTTGATTCGTGTGATTAAGTTCAATAATTAACTTGATAACTTTAGTCAAGTACATTGTTTAATTTTATTAAGCGCATGATTAATTGAAATAAGTTGATTATTTAATTCAATCTCGTTTATGTTTGATGCAATTAATTGCTTTTAATTGAATTAATGATTCAAGTTAATTCGTGTGATTAAGTTCAATGATACCGTTAATAAACTGACTTACTAGATTCAAATAACTCCATGTTTCGATGAGTAAAGTAAATGATTAAATTAAAAGTCAATTAAGAAGTTGATCAAATGAAACATTGTTACTTAATTAAACCTTTCGATCAATTTAACTTTGTTGTAGTTATAAAGTATACCTTGTGTATATGATCAATTAAATAATTAATTCAATTATATTTTTTCTAATCAAGCAAAAAGTCGACTTGATTAAATCACTTTTTCCTCAGTGCAGTCATGATGAAGCGACGAATAAGAAGAACAAGCCTACCGTAGTTATGGCCTGTATATTAATTGTGAAATTTTAAGGCTTTAGTGTACCTACTCCAGGAAACAGAACAGATAAATCAGTAACTAAATCCCTGTATGACCCAAATACTGCCTGTAGATTATCTTTACAAGAGTGGAGCGGAGAAGTGTAATGGACCAATCACATTCCTTAAATTCAAATGCACTTCTTTTGGGCTTCACAAAGACGCAGCCTGATTTTTTTTTCTCCTGCCACCAATAATTAGCGACCCGCCCCGGCTTCGAACCGGTGCAATACTGATAAATTATGCATGTATTATACATATAAACCTTCCTCTTGAATCACTCTATCAAAAAACACTGCATCAAAATCCGTTGCGTAGTTTTAAAGATCTAAGCATACATAGGGACTGACAGACAGGAAGCGACTTTGTTTTATACTATGTAGCGGACACCTATCACGTGTCCGCTTTCATGTATATTCTGCTGATAGGTAATATCTACATTACTTAAAAATAAGTTACATCGGACAACCTCACACAAATCGATCTACTTCCACAGTAAGTTTAGGTTATGAACACTAGACGACGATATACATATTGATAGATAAATATTTAAATACATAGAAAGCACCCATGACCTGTTATCGATTAGAAATGTGGACCATATCTGTATGACATCTGGGCCCAGTAGGGTTGAAAACCTGACCTTTTATATACGCCACAGGCGTCTAAGGCATCCGATCAAAAACAAATTAAAATCAATCGCTAGAAATGCTGGAGCACGTCTGATAAAGGTGAAGTGAGCTACTGAAAAGTGTGTTTAAATAACCGAAAAATTATTTCAATAATCGGAAGATTTGGGCGCGATGTATCGTGCAAAAACATGTTATAGGTTCGTAAACTTCCTATTAAAATCAAGCTCAAATTTCCGATTATTGAAATAGCTGTTAACCAAAACATCATGCATGTTAAGAAACAAAAAAATATTACAATTTGCTTGCATGCTATGTTAAGCCCGGGCCACTTTCTCTATAATTATATCTATTAAGGCAGGAACGTCTGCTAGCGTAAACCAAGTGTTTATAACGATGCGATTTTTTTTATGCGAGTGCCATGCGAACCAGTTGCTTCTTGTACGCCTTAGGGTGGCGTCGTAATGCCATTAAACTCAATGGCTCTCGCATCAGTTCAGTGGTCTAATAGGTAGGAGGCCCGTGTTGGCTCGGAAAGCCGGTGGAGACGCAGGTTGAAACCCTGACGGAAAAAAACGCTTTTTTTTTCGCTTCATTGTAAACATTAACTTTATACATTATTATTTATTACAGTCCGACCAAAAAGAGTAGAAATTAAAAAGTGGCAATACCGTAGTGCCGTCCCTGTTTTCTTATATTGATTAGAAAGAAAGGGAGCACACTACAGTTGTGCCACTTTTTAATTTCTACTCTTTTTGGTCGGATTGTATCTATCCTCGTCCTGCCCAAGCATTTTTCGACAGTCATCCCGTTTCTGCCCAATGTTCTTAATTAAGTACATTCTAATTTATATGGGTTCTGCCCAACACATTTTTTATTGAAATAGTTGTGTTAAAGGTAAGCCAGATTTTTAAATTATTTTTTAGGTTATAATGGGTATGTATTTGATAGACTGAGCCAGGTTAGGAGTCTATATCTTTTGTTCTTTTTTAAGAACATTGGGCAGAATTGCCTGCGTAGTATATTATTTTTTGTCATTTATTAAGATCGTGGGGCATAAAAATCTTGATTATAACGTACTGTTTAATTAGCAGTTGCGAGATAATAAATCAAACAGGTTTACATTTTATAGTATTATGATAATAAAAAAGGGTCGAGATCAATGAAATTAACAACTAACGACTTGTTAATGGCATCTAAAGGCCATCATTTCTAACAAAACATTATATAAAGTCCCTATTTTAACAACAAAACTTAAAAACTCAACGACACACGGGTTAGTTGAGCTTGGAGTCCTCTGCCTTCACTGCATCTACCATCACTTTGTCCACTACGTATCCCCACGTTGACCACCACGTCTGTGACCGCGTCCATCACTGCCACGTCTACCTGCCTCATAGATTGAACTCGGCAAAAATGGTATAGGTATTTCATCAGTTTCAGCTGCTGTATATGTGCTGGTCTCACTAGGGTTTATCGCGGGACGACGTGGTGGAGCATAATGTGTACCTTCTTCACCGTTGTTCGTGATCTTCATCATCTTTAATTGCTATTGGCATAAAATTTCCTATATCTGACTCAATACACCTTCAATCCCACGACTCGAT
Source organism: Apotomis capreana (assembly GCA_947623375.1). Taxonomy (NCBI): domain Eukaryota; kingdom Metazoa; phylum Arthropoda; class Insecta; order Lepidoptera; family Tortricidae; genus Apotomis; species Apotomis capreana. The sequence continues at coordinate 8,561,917 of OX392514.1, forward strand.
CAATCAGAACTATAACAAAAAACAGTAGTCAGTTCTGCCCAATGTTCTCAATAAATCACACATTTCGAAAAATGGACTTGAAAAATCGAAAGTAACCTAAATTACAAAAATATACTATTAATTATAAACTAGAACTATTTGGACTTAATTTAATATGGTATTTATTAAAAACACATGCACGATTACTAAGATAAATGTGGATCAAACTTACCTCTTTCGCGAAGATGCGGCATCCCGGACGCTTAGCGTGAAACTGACCGTGGAGTTCTAGGAACTTCCATGCAAGACCTTGACAAAAGTATTGGCCAATACTCTATCCAATCAGAAACAAGCAAATAAAACCACAAATAACGAACATTTTAGTCGCTAGGCGCCAAATTTTAATATGTGGTTAATTGAGAACGTTGGGCAGAATCCTGAAGTATAAACAAAAAACCTCGGGCAGGAACAACTAAATCCAATGTGTTCTTTATTCAGAACATTGGGCAGGACGAGGGTATCATTGATCTGAATATAGGTCAGTAAGAAGGTACTCATTTTCTTACCCAATATTCTCGTGGTCGTTAATATAATTAATTACACACCAAACCACATTATTAGAATCCAAAAACCTTCCATCAATTCAAACCCTTTGGTTTATGCCTGTGGTGTATACCTGTACAGGCTTACAATACAATCCAGACATACAACACAGTAAGTATCTACAAGTAAGCTTTTACCCTGTATTACAGTACTCTCCTCTGTAAAGCACCAGTTGTGAGTTTTTCCATAATAATGGCAATATGTCGCCTACTTAAGCGTTGAAAATAGCCTGCATCACCCGGCAATATTGCCGTGCACCCGTCACCTAGCAACATATTACGTATCACATAATTACCTATATGGCTGAATTGATATTCTGATGGGTATCGTTGCTCTGAAATAAATATCCCTCCCTCATTAATTTGCGCCAATGCGAAACGATGGACATACGGTCGCACGCCCACTGAATGTAGGGACACCAGGAATAGTGAACGGCCGTGAGACATTGTTCCTCTTAGCCAACCTATTTTTCCATATTTCCTAACTTATCTGAAACCAACAATCCGAGGTCGGGAAATTAAATAGTTGAAATATTGATGAGATTGGGAAACATAACGTAGACCCCCAACTTAAGTAGCTATTGCAAGTGTCACTTGTCCATCTCCTATGCGACTGCTCTGCTCAACTCAGTTGCTCGCAACATCGCAGTGTGTTTATGATATAGCAATAGCGCAGCTGATGATTAAATGGAAGAGAGTGATAGAGAGAAGTTAGCAAGAGTTATTTATCGATTGGGCGATCTAGATTAAGAAATGTAACGCAATGGATAAATCTGTAATGTTACTCATAATAATGATTCAAAATAAATATATAAGAGTTAATAGTCGCTGATGAAATCTTTTGTGCCAGGATCAGGTTTTTGCAATTAAATATACTAAGTAGCATCAGGTTTTTGCAATGAAAGGTACGAGATTAACACCTCTGGCAGTATATGTGAACCAATTCGTATTCCTTGGAATGTTACAAATCGTTTGCTTTATTGTTCATCTTGATGAAACGATTTGCAACATTTATGTATACAACTACATACAATCACTAAACAAAAGCAATCTATGTTTGCAATCACTATGATCATTAAATTACTTATACATAACTGATAGAAATACTTTCTACCTTGATTAAGGGCATTCTTATTTTGTTGTATTTTTTCATTTCTTCTGATTTTAGTGACAATCTATATCTACAGTTCTACATGTTGTTTATCCTTCAGTGCAAGAAAAACACAAGTTTCCCGTGTCTCACAAAAAATGTATGATGACTTCCACCAAGTGACAATATGATATTGCACTTAGTTACGATATATGGCTATTTCGTTACTCAATCAAGGCTTTCATTCTAAGTTTATGGGACGTATCGGGTAATCATTTTATCACTAAAAATTAAACAAATGAAAAAAATTACAACAAAATAAAAATCAGGACATAATCCCATTCTTCTCTCTAAAAGCTTGCCAGCCTACCAGGTACCAGCGATAATGTATGCGAATCGACTCATGCCATCTGCACCGAAAGGAAAAATCGATGCCAGACCGATTTGCCGGCAATAATGAGATTTAAAATTGCGAAGTAATTAATGAGGATTAGTGCTCGTGACGGATGGGTGATTGGAGGCCGGCTGACTCACTTCCCGGCAGGCCGGTAATTTACTATTACTGTACTCTTGTACGGTTAGGGTATACCTAGCAAAAAGGGGAAAACATCGCTGTCATATCTCAATTAAAAATTTATGAATAATTCACGACGAAAGAGTGAGACCGACCGTTGGAGGTCAGCTTCACTTTTTGGTCAGGTAGGTAAATCCTAACATAAAACAAAAAAAGAACTTATAATTTTAGTTTATATCCCATCAAAAACATAAATGTAAAATGAGAGCCAAGTTCAATATCGCGTGCACTTCGCCGACAAAAGAATTGAGATCTGCAAGGGTGCCAAGTTCTTTGCTCTAAAATTTTTAGATACAAGGACATGCGACATACTCAATGCATTTATTTTACTTGGGGAGTAATTCAATATCAAGATTTGACTTGGCTAGTTTTCATAAACTAACTAAATTTTATAAAAGTAACATATTCATAGTCATAGTTCATTATCAAGCTAACAGTATAAGTAACAAGACGTACACTAACTTGCGTACTTACCTTTACGAAAATAGGTTAATGATTTGATTGATTTTGATTTATAATATAAATTTATATTTTAAAACTAGCCAAGTCACGTCTTGATATTGAATTACACCCCAAGTAAAATAAATGCATTGAGTATGTCGCATGTCCTTGTATCTAAAAATTTTAGAGCAAAGAACTTGGCACCCTTGCAGATCTCAATTCTTTTGTCGGCGAAGTGCACGCGATATTGAACTTGGCTCTCATTTTACATTTATGTTTTTGATGGGATATCATTACTTTTTGTACAGAATTTATTATGATGTGTAAATTACTTAATTATTATTTGTTAATTAGTTCTGTGTGCTATTCTAGTATATCTTTTGAAAGTTTTGAACAAACAAAGAATTTTCCAAAACGGTTAGTACGTATTGGATTTTTATGTGCATGTATGTGTAAGTGTGTGCGTGTGAGTGTAAGTATATGCTATTCTAGTATATCTTTCAAACAAAAAAAGAATTTTCGAAATCGGTTTATAAATGACAGAGTTCTGAGGCAACAACCATCAATAATAATAATAATAATAAAAAACATAAAAAAATCACTGTTTTAGATTTTTATATGTATACACACACAATTACTAAGCTGGATGCCAAATTTCACCTTTCTAGGTCACCTGGAAGTGGGTTAGGTTTTTGATTACTAGTCAGTCAGTCAGTCAGTCAGTCAGTCAGTCAGTCAGTGATAAAAATACCGTTTTTTGGACTTTAATATCTCAATAACTATTTAACCTATATTAATGAAATTTGGGGTTCTACTTGTTCTAAAGGATCTTAATACATAAGCCAAATTTCATTTTTTTATGTTAAATAGATTTGGAGTTATTGGGGGGTCAAAAGTGGCTCCAAACGGTTCGTGTAATATAACACACGGCTGCTGCTCGCCAGTTCCTGCGGTGAACTTGGCTGGACACGCTGCCGCGTGTCTAGATTATCTTATAATTTACCAACGTGAGCATGATTTTGAACGCTCCGCTTTTTCAATGATTGTCTTTTGGTTTTCTGGGTCATCTTACATCATGAAAGCTTACTTAGTGTTCTTTTTTTAGGATTCCGTACCCAAAGGGTAAAAACGGGACCCTATTACTGAGACTCCGCTGTCCGTCCGTCCGTCCGTCCGTCTGTCACCAGGCTGTATCTCAAGAACGGTGACTAGCTATCACACTTGAAATTTCCACAGATGATGTATTTCTATTGCCGCTATAACAACAAATACTAAAAATGTAATAAAATAAATATTTAAGGGGGGCTCCCATACAACAAACTTATTATACCTATATATGTATAATATTTTTCTACTCCTGATCACCGATTAAAAATCATCGTGTATACATATATATAGGTACGGAACCCTTCATGCGCGAGTTGGACTCGCACTTGCCCAATTTTAATTATTTTTATCTGAGCCATACGGTGTTAATCACCTTTCCCACGAGAATACCAATTTATGTACCTGTAGTAACAGGGCGTAAACTACCGCCATACCAGCTTCACCAAAGAAAAAGTAGTAAAGTAAGTAGTAGAGTAGTTTGAGCGTGGATATAAGTAACAAACACACTCACAATCTTTCGCATTTATAATATTAATGTGACAGCGAAGATAAAGCCAAACACATCACGAGTATAAGAACAATTTCAAATAAACCGATCGTCTTACACCGAATTCCAAATTTAAAATTCAAACTATCGAACTAGAGCCTGTCGAACGGCGGGGGACAGCGTAATTTAAAACCGCACCACACCCCCTGCGAAATTAAGTGCGAGGCGGCTGGGACGTGACACGGGCAAATGCGCCCGGTGTGTACTCGCCTTAATTGTGAACTCCGTGTAGGCTCGGCCTTTGAGCTAGTTGTAAGATTTTAATTAGACATGTTTACCTCTGGTTATTGGTACTAGTCAGTTAACTAGACTTTAAACTAATTGGCAAGTAAATTACTGTGGGATGATTGATTGTTTTTGTTTGGAAAACAGAAACGATGGCTCAATTTTCAGAGTCAGGATATACAAATCATGATATTTGTGTACATTAGCACTTATTTCTATGTAATTTTACGACTCCGTAACGTGGATGTGTGTTTGGTTCTTAGATGTGACATGTGTACCTACTGACATAGTAAACCTTGTTGTTTTAATTAGCTAGTATACAAACTTAAAGTGTCGCAATCACACTGCTTCGTTACAGCAACAAAGTATTGAGATAGCGACCTAATTTGACAACGATATAATATTACAATAGGTACATATTTACTTCTAAATGAGATTATACAGACAGCAGCGAAATTACACCGTATAAATTCGGCTTAACATTTTCCAAATACTTCAATCCAAACAATTGAACAGTAAAGAAACTTAATCAAATAACGCCGCGGACAATTAAAATTTACACAATCTATTTTCGTATACCAACTCATAGTCTCAAACAAACACACGGCAATCTAAAGCTACTTATCCACCAATCACACAACAATCCCGTCATTACCACACAGATCACATCACTTGATGAATCTGACATACCTGTAATAATTATTTCCACAAAACGAAGGACCCCGCATAAATAAAACATTATTTTCCATATAACTATCCGACGTTAAGCGATGCATAAATCTGGAAGCGCGCGGGCCAAAATCCACACAAAATCCACTAAAACTATCATGTTTTTGTACTGGTACTATTAAGTGTGAACCTTACGTGTACACAGCAAAGTTTTTACTTTATTGTGAACGTTGGATGTGATACGACTTTGCGAGGATAAATAGTGTAAATGTTGCCGTATTTAATGCTAAAAATCAATAATTAAGCGCTGTATGTAATTAATACGCTGTGTCCGCGGCTGCATAATGCAGCAGGCTAAAATGCACGTTGCATTACTGAAATGACGCTGCCATAAGCTGGGATAAACAATTGGACGTTATATGAAATTGCTGGAGTTTTCGAGAGCTAAGCCGTTAAAGTTTAAGCGCGCTTGACTGCTTATAAGTTGACTGGAAGTTAAATCGATAAGTCTTTTGTAGTTGCCATAATTTTATGTTTTAATGACTAACATCATTTAACATTTTAACACTAGATTAGTGATATCAGTCCATACCCCGGGGTATTAGGTGCAAATGATTTAACACTCGACCGACTGTAGCCGTGGAATTATTCGAGCACCGAAAACCCCCCAAACATCTGCCAAGTCTGTGGTCCCGTGTGTCGTTCTCGTATTGGCTTGCATAGCCATGAAAAGCGTTGTTTTCCTACACGAAACTGCTTTATAGTCTATAAAACCCTGAAAGGATTTTGATTGATTTATTGATATAGGTATCGCTGTTTCCTATAAAGTCTCACTCTTAAGTACGCTTTGTACATGACGACCTGATATTTCCGAAAACACATTGCCTTTTTTTTAATTTCGCTCCATTCCAAATCAAATTTTCCATCCATTTAGGAAGATAAAGTTATACAATAGTCGAGCGTTAACAAACAAATTTTCTCTTAAAACAGGGAACTTTCTAATAACTGATCACGTTATTCTATATAATCAATGATGTTTTATAAAATATCATCTACTATATTAATAAACCCGTCGAGGGGTACAGTAGACTCGATGGAAACCTATTTCGAATTAAAAGCGCAAAAAATAAGAGTTTCGAATCGACAACATAATATCAGCATAATTCGGATTGTCCAGTATTTCGTGATTAAAAAATATTAGCTTGGCAAACTGACGATTTATGGGCGACTTGAAAGCGAGGCGAACGTGCAGTGAATTCGCTGCTTTTCCGTTTCAAGTGCGCAGCGAGATCACCGCGAGGGCTCCTATTCTACACTCGGCGAATTCGCTGCACGTTCGCGGCGGGATCGTTGCGCGCTCGCTTATCTTTCAAATCGCCAGTGTGCTAAGGCTGACGTTCTGTCAGGCTAGCTAGCTCATTGCCAATCCATACTAATCCATATCCATACTAATATTATAAATGCGAAAGTGTGTCTGTCTGTCTGTCTGTCTGTTACCTCTTCACGCTAAAACCGCTTAACCGATTTAGATGAAATTTGGTATAACATAGTTTCAGTCCCGGGGAAGGACATAGGATACTTTTCATCCCGAATAAATGTAGTGTTCCCGTGGGATGAGCGGGTAACACCGCGGGGCACAGCTAGTATTATAAATGCGAAAGTGTGTCTGTCTGTCTGTTACCTCTTCACGCTTAAACCGCTGAATCGATTGTGATGAAATTTGGCATGGAGATAGTTTAAGATCCGAGGAAGGACATAGAATAGTTTTCATCCTGGAAATTATCCCTTAAAAGATTGAAAAGTGAGTAAGTAGGTAATTCATGATGACATTGATGACCCTGTAGAAAATATAATGATTAGACCAAAAGCACAATTGCTCTTACATTTGCTTAGGCGCCCCCTTTTATTAATTAAGGTGATTAGGTGGATATATATCGTGTTGTACGAGGTTGCTTCCATACCCAAGTAGCACAACTGGGTCTAAATAGCTCGTATATCATATCTACTTAGATGCTTAAGTGAAATTTACCACCATGACTAAGTGCTATATAGGTGGCAAGAACCCTTATGCCACCAGTATAGAACCAAAAGGAGAAAAATTGCAGCCTATTTTTGGTGCTAAATAGAATCCATAAGAGATCTCACAATTACCTTAAGTGGTAATTAGAACTATGGGTGAAAGTTATGCGCAGTGAACGAATGAAAACATTTCAGTTCGGTCAATGAGTGATAAATGAGTCGCCAAAAGTATCTTTGAGTGGCGAGGCAACTGTCAAATTGTGTTTTATTAAAAGTAATACGTGATCTGCCATATTCATTTTGGATTTATATGTCTGTTTGATTGTGATTAAAACTTTACGTTATACAAGCATTGAAATAAGCACGAAATTCTTGCGAATTTTTTTTTACTGTGAAAACTATAGTATGTTTTCTTTGTAAATTTCGACGCGCCCTTCATTTGATCAGGAATATTAAAAAAGAGAGTGCTAAATTAAATAAGGAATAGATACTGATAAGAAATAAAACTGTTAAAAACCTGACCTAATGATTGTAGGTTACGTACAATGTTAAAGTAACATCGTCACAACTATCAGAACTCTGTGATTATGCGTGAGTGTGATAAAATTCTGGTTAAAATAATCAATTTTCATAGGCTTCCATTTGTTAACATGGCGAAACAAAAAAGATCCTACAGTGTTTATTTTCACTTATTTGTTCCTTATTTGGAACTATCAAGTCTAATAATCACTTATTTGTATCTTGCGAGTGGCAAAGCAGTGAATGATATTACCAATAGTAATTATTTGCTCTTTTGTAGACTATTAAACAAGCAAGACTATTAAATATATTTTGACAAGGCGCAAATAGGAACTATAATAGAACTTTTAGTTCGTTAGTGGTTTGAAATAAGTGAAAATAACTGCTTTTGGTTCCAAGAACCTCCTACTGAGACCTATTTATGCGTTGGAGTGGCAATAAGGTACTTCTTAGGCCTTAAAGTTGCAATATTTTTTGGTTCCAAAAGAGCCGTAAAATTATCCCTTTAGCCACTATTGGTGATATAATTCGCTATTGTACTAGTCATTTGGAACTTTTAGTTCCAAATAAGGGTATGTTCCCACTTATATGTAAAAGTTGCTTATAAGTGATTTTAAGGCCTTATATAGCACTATTGCTTCTTATTGAGTGACAATTTGAACCTGCATGCAACTTTAAGTAGCAAAATCGACTTTATCCCACCATAAGTAATAAAGTAGAAACAAAAAACGCTCCTATGCAACTAAAAGTGATAGGATGAACTCATATACAGTTTTGAGTTGTGTTTAAAGCTATAAGTTGTATCAAACACTGTTAAACCACTCATTTAGAACTTAAAGCTATAAGATAAGCTGCAAAATTCACTAATGTGCTGCTTGGGATACTTCCAAGTTTCACGCGGACGTAGTCGCGGGCAAAAGCTAGTTCCTTATAAAAACCATAAGACGTCCTCTTCGAAAAAGCCTCACGAAATAATCTCCAGCCAGGCGTGTGATACCCTTCATCGGTTTCGTGCAATTTTGGCCAAATTGTCCGTCAACTTTGTAAGTCTTTTCAGGCTACCCACTTCTGGTAGGTACGTAGTCACGGCTCAAGAAAAGTATTTTGATCATACAGATCGAACTATTCTCAAAGTAAGCTTGTGTTGTGGGTACGACCACGTGCATGCTTACATAGATATATATACACTTACATACATAGAAATGTTCATGACCCAGGAACAAATATTCAAGTTCATCATACAAAAAATACGTATTTGCCCTTGTCGGGTTGCCGGGATGCACTGGATTCGCACCCAGGACCGCCGTCTAGGCAGGCAGCTGCACTAGCACTGCGCCAACCGTGTCGTCAATCTTTAGGGTTCCTTACCCAAAGGGTAAAAGCGGGACCCTATTACTAAGACTCTACTGTCCATCCGCCCGTCTGTCTGTCACCAGGCTGTATTTCATGAACCGTGATAGCTAGATAGTTGAAATTTTCGCAGATGATGTATATCTGTTGCCGCTATAACAACAAATACTAAAAACAGAATAAAATAACATATAATAATCACATATGTATATGTCGTCCTTTTCAAAAGTCATATTTGGAGAACCCGGTTGCGTTAACTTTGCACCTCATTAAGGCCAATTAAGATGGGATAAGTATTAATTTATATTAGTTTGTACGGAAACCGCGGCGCGCGAGTCCGACTCGTCTTTGCCCGTTTTTTTTTACTTTAATACTTTACCTTAAACTACATAGTACATAGGTTGGAACTATTCATTATCATAAAACAAATTGTAACAAAAAGACCATTCGCCCGTAAGCTTGCTGTGGTATTCAATTTTAATGAGCTTTTTAATAAAGGGTTGTTATTTCTACAAAATTAATATCATTCGCCAGTGGATGTTTGCAAAATCAATAATTTCGTGCTTCGCGGAGCGAAAACATCACAAACTGTTCGCTCGCTGATAACGGAATAATGTGCCACTATAATTATATACTGAGTGAGTATACCTATTATATTTATGGTGGGTAAATACTCGTATGTATTTGTTTGTGTGCGAGTGATTGCGCTTACCTAGGTACTGACTTGAAAAGCTTTATTTCTTTGCTAGTGGGCCAAGGCAGCTTTATTCTAATGTTATATAAAAACATTTATACACTACTCATTTACTTTGATGACGCGGTGTGTGCCATGGTAGTGAATCTGCCTAATGAGCCGTCGGTCAAGGGTTCAAATCCAATTATTATTATAAACAAAGACGGTAAAGTAAATGCTTAGGTAAGCCGAACAATATACCAAAGGTAACAGCTGGAAACATGCTTGCCTGGATCGAGATTTCAATCTTTTTTGCACTCAAATCCTGCGTGGTCAAGCCAGGAGATACACATATAAGCTAGTTCAGGAAGGTTTCCAAAAAGGTAAAAATAACGACGAAAAAACTTTCACAAGAATTTAAAAGAATATTTCAAGATAGTAATTTCCCTTAGGAAGTTTTGAGGGATAACCAAGAATTTCCACGAGGAAAATTCCTCACTTTTGGAAATTTTCCGTCGGCACATCACTACCAGGAAATATGAACCTTCAAGGTGCCTTCCCTGCGCGCCCATTACTGCACAAAATACAAAAGTAAAAGTACAAATGGCCGACTTAATGCCATAGGGTACCTACTCTCTACCAGTCTATTTGCATAACTTTTAAAAACAAACGTTCATAAAAGCAATCTTTTGAATCAATTTGTACTGAAAATTATTTAAAAAAATGCTCCTGGTCGTGCTGTACCTATAATTAATATCACATAAAATGTTCAAAGTGCATACATTTATTTTTTGCAATTTTCTAATACTAGCTCTCTATTGATAAAAGATTCCGAGAAAAATTGGATCACGAAATAAATGAGTGGATACCGACAATGACTGTACCGAGAAACGACATACGAAACCGACAGACACAAACAGGCATTACACTCCGTGAAAATTGCAAATAGTATTCACATATAAACGTACCTCATTAGCACCCCAACTAATTACCCAAAGACATGTATCGACATGTCTTTCAGTAATCACCGGCTTCCACGCGGACCCTTTTAATTACTTGCCTTTGTGAACGCCAATTATTGCAATAACGGTTCCCGTTCTTCTCCAGTGACAGTTCTTTGTTCTAATGAACATAATTAGGATGTTGAAGAATGGAGAGTCATTATTCGTAAAGGTGCAATGCAAGTATAAGGTAATTGTCGTAGTACTTATAAGCAGTTCAATGATTATTATAAACGCCCGAAAATATATAGGGTCTGCACACCTGAACATGGTACAGCAATACACATACAGCAATCATCGATCAAAAGTGTCGAAAGCAAGGGATTCTAGTACAAATGAAGTGTCATTAAAAAAGCTGATTATAAAAGTTTGCTTAGCCAAAATTAATACTTAACAATGCGTCATCCTTTGGTATCTAAATAAATGAGTAACAGTGAGATGCAAGTTTAATAGTTTAGTTTCGATCCAATGAAAATGAGGCTTTCAGGGTTAAGGCTGCGATGAATTGAGCCGATTAAAGCATATCACTACATAGTATAAAACAAAGTCACTTCCTGCTGTCTGTCCCTATGTATGCTTAGATCTTTAAAACTATATATGCAACGGATTTTGATGCGATTTTTTTTAATAGATAGAGTGATTCAAGAGGAATATATGCATAATATAGCACTGCACGTGCGAAGCCGCGGCGGGTCGCTAGTATGGTATATAAAACATGTGGTATTTAATACTTCTTCTACAGGGGCATCGCCTACGCTCGACACGACAATTATAGCCAGTCCAAGTTAGAGGACTTAAAAAATTGAGCATAGACTGCACAGATTAGGGCTTTAATTGTGCTGATTAGAATATAAAATAAGGATTTTTTTTCGGGCGCTTACATTACAGTGTGTGTCTGTGTGTGTGTGCGTTTTTTTATCAATAAATTGAGAGATTACACAATCTACACGTGTGCTACAAACTACAACATATTGTACTGCTTCCCATGCATTAACTGTGGTTCTCGTAACATGTACTGCGAAGTTGAAATCCCTAGACGAAATATTCATTATCTTTGAAGGTATGTGTAGGTACGCCACGTGTGTCTGAAAAGGAAATGGAGGAAAGTACGTTTCTCCCCCTTTTGCATACTTGAAAGTGATTGTTCGCGTTACTTAGAAACGAGTGGGGAACAAAAGATTTCTTGATTTATACGGTGAGATAATATCAACTCGGTAACTTAATGACATGATAGTCAACAGTTCTTAGAAAATAATCAGTAATTGTCAAATAGCTAAGTATTAAACCATTATGGTACATTTTATACCTCTGGATTACTGTTGGACTGGTAATCCATAGGTACCGGGTTCGATACCCGATCTGTTCAGCTTTGTTACGCATTTAAATTTTTCTTTGCTTTTTCCACCGGAACTGCAAGCTCCACCTAATTTGACTATTCGGATAACTTTTTGACGGGATAGGTAATTCAAGAATGAGTAGTATGAATTTTTCTTTAAACAAGTCGGAAGTATATATTATTTATTTAAGTCAAAGTTACCCTCTGCATGGATTTATGTAGGTAGGTAGGTACCTATATGTGTATGGGGTGGCAAAAATATTTAATAAGTAAATATTAAGGGACAATCTTACACAAATCGACCTAGACCCAAACCAAGCAATGTAAAATACATATATAGATATTATCCATGACCCAGGAACAAATATTCGAGTTCATCACACAAATATTTGCCCCAGCTTGGATTCGAACCCAGGACCGTGGGCTCAACCGCGAGTATCTACATAGTATTTTTAACCCTACATTGATCACGTCTACAAGAAAGGCTGTAAGTATGAAATATTTAGATACGCCATTTCATTGGTCGTGGGCTAGTGAAGGGTTGAATCAGGACGGTAATCAGGCGGCGACCGCGGAGCGGGCCCGAGGGACCCGCGCCTTGAGACGTTGCTAGGGCTGTGCCAAACTTTTCATATTATACAATAACACAGAAACACTTACACAGATAACACTTATCATTACAATAGAGGTAAACAATAGGCGATCTTATCGCTAAAAATCGATCTCTTCCAGACAACTTTTGGGTAGCGAATTAATATAAATAAAATGAGATGAGTAGGCGATGCAAAAAGTTATATGAAAGCTACTAAAAAAATATTAAAATCTATTATACGTACGTTAGTTTTTAAAAAAGTTGTGTAGCTGAAATAATAACTCCATAGGACGTCTCGTGATCCAGGGCAAAGTATAAGGAACCAGATCACATGGAAGATCACTCATAAAATAGACCGACTAGATCAAATCAGCTATGGGCGGAGCTTTGCATGAGTGCACCAGAATGTCTGTCGATCGCGAGAAATAACGTAATATAATACAGCGAACAAAATTCTGCCTCTAATAGTAAGTACATACTAGCAGTTGATCTCGACCACTCTGTAAAGAGTAAAACGACTAAGAAGAAGAACTTTTTAAGCTTGACGTCATGACTACAAGTAGGTCAGGTATTACACACTGTAAACATTGCGCGAAGGGTCGAATCATGACGGTATTCAGTCATTTTTATACAGTTTTTTGAGCAACGTGACAGACGCGCCGTGTGAAAAAATATGTTGTCACTTTTTTTATTACATATGTGTACATGGAATTCATCAGCCAATCAATCAATGAAAGCGGAAATTAAGTGGTATCCGTCAGAGCAGCACTATGTGCATTCGGCACGTTTCGATTTGATAAATACTTTCTGACTCGCTCCGCTAAACATTTACTGATGCCGGTGTCAGTGATTCTGTAACTTTCATAAAGACTTAAACAAGAATCGTCTGCTCTCAAGACAAAGATTTCCTTCATTTAATCCAAGATCGCATATAGAACAAGTACATTCATGTTATAAATTTAAATATCTATGCAAAATATGTATACCTTAAAAGTATCGTTGTCTAAACCTATAGCTTAACACTAAAGCATCTAAAGAAGCTAGTGGCAACCCTACGTAATTTTTAGGAGGGGCGTAAGACAGTCGTTTATTCTTTATCGCAGTCGTGGGAAATTTACAGGGTTGGCGATAATTAAAATATTCCCATTCAAACTGTTTACTGCACCGCGCGCTTGATTAAATACAGCCCTAATCTCAATTCATTATTTCATTCATGTCCCGCTGATTGGAGTGTTTTTTTTACAATGTTTATTAAACTTAAGGTTTACTGGTAGATGATGTTCTAGGTAACTAACTAAACTGATGAATAAATAAGTATGTTCAACTTAGGACACAAAAATTATTTTGACCGCCATAATTATAATTGCAGCCATTGCAGGTAGCTATTAAGCTACCTACAATTATACTGAACAAACAATATCTATGTATGTATATTTTTTTTTACTACGAGGTTGTGTGTAAACAAAAATATACATGAGTTTGAATAGCATTTTTGACCATCATTATCGCCTTCGTATTCCCAAAATTGAGATGAGGTATGTCACTTGCAGCTCATCGCGTTTTAATGACAGTTCAAAGCCCGGGTTTGGCAGTAGTGAATATTTCTCATCTGGGTCATGGACGTTTTCTATACGTAGTTATATTTACCTGAATATATATAATCATAATTTCATCTTGTACCATAACACAAACCTATAAGTACCCACTATAGAGGTTGACTTGGGATTAGTGTGACTCTGTCTGATATTTATTCATCTGATCTGGTAATAGTTTTCATAATATGATTGGAATTGTAAAATAAACCGTGGATAATTGAAATTGAAGCTGAATACAGATTCAAAACCACAGACCCGTTGTAGAGATACGTTTTTTTAAGGGAACTTCAGGGGAAGGGAATGCGAAGGGATGGAGACTGTAAAATTTTAAAAATGTATATTATATATTTGTGTAAAATGTATAATAATTTTACACAAATTGACCTAGTCCCAATCAAGATAACATCCATGACCCAGGAACAAATATTCGAGTTCATCACACACATATTTGCCCTGCCCGGGATTAGAACCTAGGAGCACCGGCTCAGTAGACATGTGTAGGTACCTACTACAAACTGCGGCCACCGCGTCGTCAAAAGGAAATATGATTTCCGTATAAGTATATCGCATTGCATATCAGTACAATAAACAATATCATCATTTACCTAGATCAGTTTCATTCTAAGTTTTAACATCAAGTAGGTACATAAGTCACTACATTAAACCGGCCAAGTGCGAGTCGGATTCGCGCACCGAGGGATACGTACATAAACACTTCCCATCTTAACTGGCCGGGTTAAGTTAAGTCTGCACCCGATATGTACCTATACCTATGGCACCGGATACAAATGAGGTGCAAAGTTAAGGCAACCGATCACGGTTGTTGTATAGGAGCCCCTTAAATATTTATTTTATTCTGTCTTTTTTGTATTTTTTGTTATAGCGGCAACAGAAATTCATCATTTGTGAAAATGTTAACTGTCTTACTATGACGGTTCATGAGAGACAGCACGGTGACAGACGGACGGACAACGGAATCTTAGTAGATAGGGGAGAGTAACCTATATTGAACCGGCGCTTAAATTGGACCACTTCTGTATTTCTAACAAATAACACAATTTATTACAAAAAATTGGTGGACTGATGATTATGGCGCTGTCGTCGCTTCATTTTTTGTTGCCAGTGTAAATAAATTGTGTTATTTGGTAGAAATACAGAAGTGGTCCAATTTAAGCGCCGGTTCAATATAGGTTACTCTCCCCTAATAGGGTCCCCTTTTTCCCCTTACAGCGTATGTAGGTAACCCTAAAAACTAATTAAAATAAAACTACCAACTATCGAGTTTGACCCCTACAAGTTTTTCAACCACGACTGTACATTTTTTATAGCCAAATTAATCACGTCTTAGCTATTTATCCTTTAAACTCTCTAGATTTGGGTAGATCCGGAATAACAAAGAGGTTCAGACAAAGGCTTTAATGAGGGTTCGGCACTAAAACATGCGAGTCGCGATTTAATGCGACCAGCGCGAATAAATAGTCCAGAAAATTACTTGTTCGCCGCGCGTCTGGCGCGCTCCAGTTGGTGCCTCGAATACAAAAAGTTGTAGCTTCATGTTTACATATATTTACACAATGCGCGAGCCGCGATCTAGTGTAAGCAGCGCGAATAAATAGTCCAGAAAATTACTTGTTTGCCGCGCGTCTGGTACGCTATACTTCGTGCCTTGAATACAGTGTTGTAGCTTTATGTTAACATATCTTTACAAAATGCGCGAGCCACGATTTAGAGTAACCAGCGCGAATAAATAGATAGTCTAGAAAATTACTTGTTGGCCGCGCGTCCGGTGCGCTCCACTTCGTGCCTTGAATACTGTGTGGTAGCTTCATGTTAACATATCTTTACAAAATGCACGAGCTGCCATTAAGTGTAACCAGCGCGAATAAATAGTCCAGAAAATTACTTGTTCGCCGCGAGTCTGATGCACTCCACCTGAATAAGTACAAAGTGTTGTAGCTTCATGTTTACGTATCTTTACAAAATGGGTTAGTCGCATTTTATGCGACCTTCCCGAATAAAATAGTACTCAGCCGTACCCACGTTGTTATAGTTTCTTCTACCATTTTGTTATTTTAACTATCATTACTTGTTACCACGGATCGTTATGTGTAGAAACCTACTATAATTAAATATTTCATTTTATATTGACAACGAATTATTTAAATTATTTTTAGACAAAAGTGGAATAAACCCCGCCCATAGCCGCCCGATGTTATACTAAGTGCCTTTTACACGCTGCCCTCATATCCACGGTGTTATAGTTTTAGCTATCTATACCTTGAAGCTTTAACAATCATGACTAGTAGGTACCTTGTTAATATGGTTTGTCATATATGAACGTCTAGACAGAACACTGACTATTGTACAGAATCAAACTATTTCGTCTAACCTAACTAGCTGATAACTAATAGGTTTACTTACTTTCGTAAATAGTTACGTACCTACCCAACTAGCACACAAGCGCTATAAGAAGCCGTATAGTAGCCGGATAAAGGATTTTGATAACTCCTTAGGCTCCTAAATAAGTGCTATAATGGTTCTATATCCAGATATAGATCTCTTGTAGCGCCAATTAGGCCCCAAATTATACAGCTTATAGTTCTACAATAGCTCTACAGTGGTCGGATATGTGTGTTATAATGGCTCTACAGAAGTGGTTTAAAAGGGATGATCAGCGCTATGAGATTTCGAAAAAGTGCTTGTAGCGCCGTAACGCCACCTTTACCTAAATTTGTACCGCTAATACCGCTATATTAAATCTCTGGGTTCTAATTTAGTAATTTAGTAGGTCTACTGTGGGCAACACTAAATATATTTTCATAAAGTCAAAGAAAGTGAAGTGCAGTGACAATTGTAGTGAAAGGAACGATACGAATGGGATCGGTGGATGATACAATAACAAAGTTTAGCATTGTTTTACTTCGACGTGCCGTTAAATATCCGTGCGAGTGCCAGTTTACTGTCAATGTATACGTATATTCTAGTCAAAATTTTCATGCGCCCTCGTAATATTCAGTTTTTAATGCATACAATATATTTCCGCGTTGTTTACAAAATTGTGTTTTAACAAAAAGAAGACTTTAAAGGTTACAAACATTTTTGTACGGTTTGATGTGTGAAAAGTACTGACTTAAATTACATTAATAGTTACAAATTACGCATATATACGATGTCCAAAACTTCATCATAACCTTAAAAAAACACATTTACTAAACAAATTAATGGCGTCTCAATCATGCAGCTTTCAGTGTTGGCTATAGCTATTATGCAGGTTTGAGTCGTACAACGGCTGTAGTGCTTGCTGTTGTAGACTTATAGGTTTAACAGTAGTGTTATAGTTGTGCTATTCAACTATTTAGGTGGCACAGCAGGTTGTTGCGATTAATATGTTCAAGGTATCCTTTTATAAAACTTTTTTGGGGTCCATCGTTGAATATTGAAAACGTTTGAAAGTCAATTCAAGTAATGAATTTAATGTTAAAATTACCTGTTGACCGAGTGTGTCACCGCTCCAAATTGGCTCACTCACTAAATTTTAAGACAAAACTGAGACTATAGTAAGACTGAACTGAGAGATCAGTTATTGGCAGTATAATGACTCTACTATACGTCTGTAAACGACATATAAGCGCCAGTAAGGTTCATTCCTCCGCCTTGGGCTGCATAAAGCAACATACACCTAACGTTTTACAGCTTTACGTCACAATTCCGTGCTATAAATCTCTAATATAGCGCTTCGAGCTCTAATATGAAGCTATGTTCCTCCGTTGTAGATACGTAGTTACAAGAGCGCTAATGGATTTTATTAAAACACTTAAGGTGCCATAAGACTATTCTGTAACTCCCACGCCCGTATAAAATACTTCGTATGGTTTCTTATGCAACTGCAAGCCGTACAGTAGCCATATAATTCTCACAAATAGCGCTTAAGGCGCCATTCTAGCGTTACTTAACTCTGTTATAGATAAGTGTTACAACAGCCGAACACAACTCCGTTCAAGAACCTCTGGCTTTGTAAAATGTCTCTGTACGCTCTTAAGCGCCATTAAAGCGACTCATAACTCTTTTCAAACTCTTTTGCCTACTTAAGCACTCCTTTACGTCTTGTGGTGGCACAATGGTTTACATGAACTCCATAATACTTCTCATGGCTGTCTTGCTGCGGTACTGAATGCTCTTATACCACCATAAGCTATTCCATTGCTATTAATCGGCTACAGTACCACCTACTGTTAAAGGGTTTTCCAAAATGCTACTGTACGCCTTAAGGAATATTGTAAAGCACTTGAACGACTCCTATACAACTACCAGGCTGCACAATGGCTGTATAATTCGCTTGTGTGCTAGTTGGGTACTTTATTTGTGTATCTGTGTGTCTGTCTGTGGGATAGAAGCTCCCAAACGGATGGACCAAATTGAGTGTGGATTTAAATCGAATAAAGACTTGTCCGTCAAGATGCTTCTCAGCTATATTCAGCTTTAATTGATATAAGTGAAAAGATCTCGGACAATATTAAAGGTAAGAATTCCAAATTTTGTAGTTACCTATGTTCAGTTTTAGTAGCATTTTTTATATCACTCATTGAGGGTAATTATGATGTCCAGCAACTTGTGTCAGCGGTGTTTTAAATTTTTTATTTCGGTTATTCTCTATAAGTAGGTAGGTACCTACTACGTCATCCGTACCAAAATAAATGAACGCGCCGTTATATCTTACCAGATAAATACCTATATTGCTACTTACATGTAGACAAAAATCAAATAGATAGAGTATAATCCTCAGTACGACTACACTAGGTACTCAAACAACATACTTACCGTAATTCAAAAAGCTATCACCCAATATCAGTAGACGGGCCGACCGCGCCGACCACAAGCGACCCGTGGCGCCATCTAACGGTTTCACGCGGAACCGCCAACACACTAGCGCCACCGCACACAACTCTTTCCAACCCCTGTACGGACGAGCACGCACACTAACGCAAAGGAAAAGAAGCCAAAAATGTACCTAGAGCCCTTTTAGCGTAAGCGACATTCTAAATCAAGCGAATTTGAATTTATTGTCCTAGTCATAAGATTAAAGTTTGAATGGGGAGATTAGGAACATAGTGTGTTTTAGATTGGGTTCGGGGAAAGGAAGAATTTGAACGAAAACTGAAATGACGTAAGTCGGCGTTCTATATTCAAAAACCAAGCGTTCATAAATGGAACGCTGTTTAGCTCGCTTCTTAGAAGCAATAAGACGTAAGATTACCGAAGTTAGTTGAAGAAAGTGACGGTTTAGAGTTGTAGATGGGTTCCCCTTTGTAGTAAAATCTTTGTGTGCGTTAGGGTGGTTGGCGAGCGGACTTTCTTACAAGACGTTTGCGTTCTTAAGAACACGAAGAAAGCGGAAAGGTTGGCACTTGAGGGAGTTTTGTTAAAAATAGTAACTTGAGAGTTCGCCGCGTCGCCCAGAGAGGGCGCGCTTTTTGTTTTTCATTCAGTAAAAATATATTACATAATTTCGTACGTAAAAATAGGGTGACTACGAAATTTATGTCAGCAGAAATTTTTAACCAATGGCGAATGTGGGGGTCTTGTTCAGAGTCGATTAGCTAGCTAACCGCAAATCGACACCTCCCTTTTGGCAACAACGCAGTCGCGGCGCCTCAAACAACCCGCGACAATCCTCCCAATAAGCCCACACAACACAACCCATTATTATCTTAACGAATCGCGTTCCGCGGTTAACCGCAAAATTATCGGCCGACCAATCGCAGCCCTCCTAACCATATATTTTCCTCTATCTATTTTTCCAAGGGTGAAAATCTTAGAAACCGCAGGACTAACCACAAAGGTCAGGTGATCGACCAATCGGCGGTTGTAAATAAAACCGCAGACCACGCCCACTTAACCGCAAACCAACCACAACGCGAGACGTTCACTTCTCGTTATCGATTCAAGTCGACAGTTCTTTTTTCGAATTACGATTCGCGGTTGGTTATTTACAGCCCTATTTTTTCTTTTATTTTTCAAATGTTATTTCTGTTTTAGTAGCCAGCCAGTATTTTATTATAGAAAACGAAAGTAAATTAAAAAAGTTTGCATATAAACTATGTAATTCCGAACAACGCCGTATCTTTTAATAAGCAGATAACATCTGAGCCCCAAACTGGTCATCGTCCTTCATCACAAAGATGGAATATTGATTCTGCTTTGAGAAAAGCGGCACGCACACATACAAACCACCACGTGTAGACGCACGGACACAACCGTGACCGCATTATATTCATAATGAATACAGCTATCCCACTCGGTCGTCTTTGACTTTGTATAAATATATTTTGTCTCTGTCGCGCGGGACTTGAGGGGAGGATTGCGCGGGTGGGAGAGGGACGGGAGAGGGTTAGGAGCTTCTTCGAGTGATTTCTATTTCGTTAAGTGGAGCGGCATGTGACCGCAGCGGATCGATGCAGCTGAAAAACCTTAGTGCTTAGGATAGTGCACCTGGGAGGATAGCTAACGATGTAAGATAAGATGTACCTGAATGATCAGTCAACTTAATTGACCGAGCGAGCGAAACGTTTTCATTTGAGCTTGTTTAAAAATTGTTTCGTATGTCGTCCGGGTGTTCATGATATCCAGTAAATCCAGTTGTCTAGATTTCCGGCATTCTAATTAAATTTTGTGGTTAGGTTCGATAAGTATTTATCTAGAACGTTATAGCTGATTTAGTGTTTTTTTAATGTATGAAAATGAAAATGGTGTGGAGATGTTGGGATTGAAAAAAGTAATAATTAAAAAAATCGGGCTATTTCGAAACAAACTCGCGAGGTCTAACAACATCTGTCATTTTAATGCATTTTATATTATAAAATCGATTTCTCGTCCGATATTTTTATAATATAGATAAGTAAGAACGAATCGACTTTACACCATATGTGGGTATCCACCATGGAATACCGAAATAACGGAGTCGATGCTCCTAAAACGCGTTCGTAACAAGCACTCAAACGCCGGTCAAAGCAACAAATACTGTGGGATTTACATATGTTTGAGCAGCGTCCCCGGCGGCCGGCATTCATTATTCACACCGGGCTGCTTACCCTGGGGCATGAACTGACGGGAGAAGTTTTTTTTACTATAGGTATACCTAGTCAAGCATTTCGCCTGAATTGCACCTGATATTAAGTGACAATGAGGTCTGAGATGGAAAATGCTTAGGTATTCACTTTCAACTTGAAGTTGCACTTTTATTTAATCCTATTTAATGTAAATAAATTCCACTGGTACTGATACAGCACTCAGTATTTTTGACGAGCTATGAAGCAATGCAGGGTTATCAATTTCTCGTATAACGCCAAGTGTCACGCAGAAAACCAAATCTATTTACATATTGATTTATGTCTGCATTACAATAGGTAAGTACTATTTTATAGTACACCTCGACAAGAATAAAATACAAAATATAGATATGGAGTAAGTTCACAAGTTACAATAACAGGGTCGCTAATACGTGTGATACTTAAACATACGACTCTAGATTAACACAACAAAATGGTGAAACTACTTATTATTTTATACATTCGTGCATACAAGTAAAACATTTAAATACTCAATATTCAAAAATAATTAGATAAAGTTGATTTAAAGCCGACACTCCGCCCGTTCTCTGCCCCGTGGCTCGCACTAACGTTACAAGTAATCATGGACAGAAAGCCCTGAAACTTTTATCACTGCAGTCCCCATTAATATCTGAGCACCTCGTCTTCCCGAACCGGAGGGACCGGTATTGTCAAGGTACTTTAAACTGCTGGGCATTTTATTTAACCCCCGAAGTGTTTAAAATGTTATCGTTGAGCTGTGGTGTCGTACTTAAGTCCTAAAGGGAGAAGCCGATTAGAGTGCGTTTTTTAACATTGGAAATATATATGAAATTGTGACATTTGCCTGTAATTTTACAGAAATGAGAGTTAAAATGTGCGTCTGCCGGAGGGCGTCAACGTGCAATTTGAATTCCGAAAATCAGTCGGTATTTGTACACAATTCAGTCGGTATATTTTCGCTGACTTGGATGGAGAATTTCACAATTTTTTTTTTGACCTCGCTATTCAAGAAAATGAAATCTTGGGATTGAATAAAATTAAGCCACAGTTTGAGTTGTAGCGAGTCCCTTAAGCGCGGTCAGAAAAAAAAATATGTTTTATCATGTGTTTTATTTCTAAATGACATTTTCAATGCCTTTGATAACTGCGCGTAGCGAGAGATCTGTACATATTGTTTTTATCGAAAGCTTTTTCTGTCGAGATGGTTCGTGGCTTTGTTTGGTCGAATTACACTCAGTACTCGCCAAGATATTCTTGCATCTTCTCTCTCATCTCATCTCATCAATTTGCATTAGAATTACTAACACAATCTCAGCAAATTTTGAAGATAACAATTCCAAATTCTTTAATAATGTTCAGTTTTAGTACATTTTTCTAAATGACGGTCTCAGGATAATCAGCTTCTTGCTTGCGGATGTTTATATTTTTAATTTAGGTTATCATCATAAATGTTTCTATGTATGTTTATTATGCCGCGTCTCCTAGTATCTACCCGTACAAGCATTGCCTAGTCTGAAATGGGTGAAAATCAGGGTTTTAAACCCTTACCTCAGTTTTTATTTTCAACCAAATATCAATTTAAGTATGTAAGATTTCCTTGGTATAAAATAGAGTTAATAAGCTTTAAATTTCCCATACTTATACTTATTAAAACCCTCAAGATCCACCTAAACTTATTACAACGGCATATCATTAAAATAAATCAACAAGACGCGGGCCGTAAACCTGGCAACACATCCCCACCGAGCCCTTATATTAATTAGCGAATATTTGGGGGTTATTTGCTTAATAAAGCCTTATTTAGGGCTCTCTGAATGAAATATGAGCCATTGAGGAGAATTAGAACTTAGCATTTTTGGTGTTATTATGTAATACAGAACTAAATGACAGAATCCAATGTCATTGAAGTTTGTGCATAAACCGAGAATATTCGACTGTAATAATAATAATGCATTACAGGCGAGTGCACCTTTACCAATCAATGTTATAGCTATAGCCCAAATGGTGTTTTTCAGCCCACGCCATTTTGCGGTGTTGTAGCAGCACTATTTTTTTTTACTGGCATCGACGAACTTTTGGTAACTGACGTTGAAAGTCAGTGAATGTCACTGATGTAAACAAAGAGGAAACAAATATTCCGCAATATTTGAGTATTTTTTGCATAATAAAGTCAAAACTATCCACAGTGATGAATTCAATTTTTTTTTAACAGGTTTATGTAGGTATCTATTTCGCAAGTAGAACGAAGGATTGAGCAGCATTGCGGTAAACGATGTTTTGTATTTGGTTGATGACAAATCGCTACTGACGTTTAATAATGCAAATATATGCCGTATGCACATTATTGCCATATGAATGCTGTTTGTAGCGCCAAAAACTTATTCATCCTTTTATATCCTTGTTTCTGGATGTCCAAATTATCAAGATTTCCGACTGTTCTAAAAATGAAATTTTGTGAACAAGTTCGATAATTATTTAAGTAGATCGTTTTATTGCCGATTAAATTTTTCATATCGTTTAAAAGTAAAAAAAATATGCCAAATTTATTAAACCTGAAATCGACGCCATGGTTCCTACGAACAAATTTCGAAATTTCACACAGTAGTCATAGTTTCTGACTTCTCCATACTGAGCCATTTCTATTGATTATCCTGTATACTTGCAGACGAGCCAGTGTTAGCGATGCTTATCTATATATATCTCGAGATATCATAGTATGGCATAAACAGTATATGACTATTATTACTTATTTGTTTAAGAACGATATTTGAATAGGTGTCCAATAAATTAATAATACCTACTTAATTAAAACTGAACTCTAAAAATAACAAGGGGGGTAATTCGACCAATTTTAGAGAGATGATCACTGTTATCTAATAGGTAGAGTTTTGCGATCTGTCAAACGGCATTCTCGAATTAGGTCCCTGGTTCAAAAAACACCGCTTCCCGTCGTTTCTGGTCCAAAGGTGCCCATAACGCTCGCCGCATTTGCAGGCTGGATCGCTATGAAGGGCTTAATAATAATAACCTTTTTTACATAGAAAACTATCGTGAGTCTCAGACATATTAAAATACTTAAACGGGTTTACTCACGTCGTAGAAGTCGAATAACGCTCGACATGTTTCGAATCGGTACGCGATTCATCATCAGGAGAGACGATCAGCCGCGGCGGCGGCCAAACGAACACTGCGGGCACGCGCCCTGTCCGCGCGGCCGCTCGACGCGGGTGTCACCGGCGATGGCGCAAAACTACCCTCATCATCACGCACAATGTCAATTGTCGGGTTGCACACAACACTCACTACGTCATTTACTAAGGTCTCGTCCACACTAACCACCGATGTAGTATCCAAAACCGTCCTCCAACTAGGGGGCACTGACCATCCACAATCTCGATTAAAATTCGGATGACGACTAATTTCGATAGCCTCCCGTACTTTCCGCGGAATGCAAAACTTTTCTCTCGCCAGCACAGTTACCTTATCGAACCGAATATAGTGAGACGTATCCGAATTCAGTGAATGTTCCGTCACCGCAGAACCCCGGGTATCTTGATTTTTCATACTACGTATGTGTTCAGTCACTCTTGTAGAAATGTTCCGGCCAGTCTCTCCTATATAATTCTTCCCACAGGAGCATGGAATCATATAAACTCCAGGATTACTTAGAGGTTCCTTATCTTTGGGGGAACGCATCAACTGCCTGAGCTGTATATGAGGGCGGAAAATCGTCTTGATGCAATACCTACGGCGTAACAAGTATCCGATTTTATCCGTCACGCCCTTAAGATAAGGCAAGTATAAAGGCAGCCTCTCTACTGCAGTTGGGCGGGGACGAGCCGATGCGTTCGCAACCCGATTACTCTGCCTCCAGTTGTAGCCGTTGCGCTCCAAAACATGTTTCACGTGACTTAGTTCACCATCCACAAACTGAGGATCACACAGACATAAGGCTCGATTGATCAACGTCCTAGGCACAGAAGACAAATGACTCGGGTGATGATGTGAATCCGCCCTAAGGTACCGGTCAGTATGAGTTGGTTTACGATACACTGTAGTCATCAGCCGCCCACAAGGTCTACGCATCACCAAAACATCCAAAAACGGCAACCGTCCTTCACTTTCCTTCTCCACCGTGAACTTGACCTTATGATGTAATGTATTAAGGTACCCCGTAAATTCCAGTAGGCCGGTCTCCGAGACAACAGCCAATACGTCATCCACATACCGCCACCAATATCTAGGTGTGATAGGCCCGCTATTTAAAGCACGTTCTTCCAACCACTCCATGAAAATATTGGCCGTGACGGGTGCTATTGGCGAACCCATGGCCACTCCATCAACTTGGAGGTAATAATCGCCATGCCACAACAAGTATCCACTTTTCAGACACACCTCAATGGCTTTCATGTAGACGGTAGGTAACTCAGTAGCACTAATAAGATCAGAAATAATGTTCAAAGTTTCTTCTACCGGTACATTAGTAAACAAGGAGGTGACGTCAAAACTCACCATAACTTCATTTTCGTTCAGTTGAATATCCTGCAGCAAGCCGATGAAATGCCTAGAATCCTTTACATAACTCGCAGACTTGCCCGTGAACTCCTGTAGAATTGACGACACATGCCGGGCAAGCTTATAAGTCGGCGAGTCAATTTGGCTGACTATAGGCTGATCGTCTCTCCTGATGATGAATCGCGTACCGATTCGAAACATGTCGAGCGTTATTCGACTTCTACAACGTGAGTAAACCCGTTTAAGTATTTTAATATATAATAACCTTTGTTTAATATAAATAAATGTTTGCTAATCAATCGAAATTTTCTATCATACTTCCAAACCCTCTAGTTTAAAATCTCGTAGGTATACATTTAGCTATATAGAGACATTTGTACATCCCTTTGAAACCCTGATCAAAACTAATTCGTGGCGTAAAAAGTGCGCACGCGTTATTTAAATACAATGGCGTTCGTTAGGTGGCGGCAGGCCTCAGGAGTTCGATGCAAGATTTAATTAAATCGCCTCCCCTCCCGGCTGCAAGGAGACTAGGAATACAGTAGGCAGGCGGGCACACTGTTGTTTGTTACGATGGTATTCGATGCGACTGATGGGCTTACGGAAAGTTTACAAAATAGCAACACTTCACACATGGATAGTAATTTCCAAACTGAATGTCTTTTCGGAAAAATCATCTTTTTGGAAACTGTGCGTAGCTTGCATATCTGTAGATATTCGAATCGACCACGGCGCGCAACCGAGACGCCATTAAAACGAACAATTTCTAAAATTCGAATGCCACCCAAAGCTTTTTAGTAAAGAAATGTAAAATACTTACAGTCAAACATAGAATCTCCTCCTTTTTGAAGTCGGTTTGGTTAAAAAGAGACTGTGCTCAATATTAACTTTTTTTTATCGAAGCCCATCGAAAACAGCGGTATCGCGTCTTCTGAAAAATACAGCAATACCCAACTTGTGGTTTTCAGAGTAATTCCCTGTAACGTCAAGAAATAAGTCATGAGTCAGTGTCTCTATACCTACTAAGATCCTGCTGTATTTCTTTGTCCTTTGATCGTTGCTTTCGGTCTCTGCTTTCTGTGTCTGTGCCGCCACCGACTCAGCCTCTGTCGAGTAAAGGATGTCACATTTACGTGGTAT
Organism: Apotomis capreana; assembly: GCA_947623375.1. NCBI lineage: Eukaryota > Metazoa > Arthropoda > Insecta > Lepidoptera > Tortricidae > Apotomis > Apotomis capreana. The sequence goes on from OX392514.1 coordinate 8,588,979, forward strand.
GAGTTGATCGAAGCAATATCAGAGTTTGGTCAGTTGTGTTTGTAGTGTCCTACTGTATTTTCTTGTACGTGTCCCCCTCGATCGTCACTTTCTGGGCCTGATTTATCGCGCCGCCGCGAGGTGCCGCCACCGACTCAGCCTCTGTCGAGTAAAGGATTGCTGTATTAAGCCAATTACTAATCTCTCTATGCCAGCTGTCACATTTACGTTGTATTAGTAGATAGAAGCAATGACAGAGTTTGGTCAGTTGTGTTTGTAGTGTCCTACTGTATTTTCTTGTACGTGTCCCCCTCGATCGTCGCTTTCTGGGCCTGATTTATCGCGCCGCCGCGAGGTGCCGCCACCGACTCAGCCTCTGTCGAGTAAAGGATTGCTGTATTTAGCCAATTATTAATCTCTCTATGCCAGCTGTCACATTAACGTGGTATTAGTAGATAGAAGCAATGACAGAGTTTGGTTAGTTATGTTTGTAGTGTCCTACTGTATTTTCTTGTACGTGTCCCCCTCGATCGTCGCTTTCTGGGCCTGATTTATCGCGCCGCCGCGAGGTGCCGCCACCGACTTAGCCTCTGTCGAGTAAAGGATTGCTGTAGTTAGCCAATTATTAATCGATGGCAGCTGTCATATAGTGACGTTAGCACAATTTCTGTAGTAGATACGAGTATGTCCTGTGAAAAACAGAACATGGAACAATTATATCATCTAATTTGATTACAAAATTTTACGAGAATTGGTTGTGTGATGTGACCCGTAAGCGAGAACACCTGGACATCCGAACATCCGGAATTCGGAATTCAGCCAATACCTACGAAACAATTTTTGCTTAAAACCATCCCCCGTTTGAATGTCGGTTGGTACTCTCCACTCAGTCCGCACACGTTAAAATTAATTGAAAAAATTTAATTTACTTATGCAAAATATAATTGGTTAATGGTTATGCAAAATTGTATCTTCTTCTTTTGCTTCTTCACACGTAACCCCAATTATCCCGCTTTATCATACCGAAGTAAAAATACAGTACTACCTACTCTACTCAACATCAAAGAGTTCCAAATAGAATGTGTTGGTGCACTACTCTAACGCGGCCAACTCAAACGTGCTACCCAGTTTCCTACAGACAAAGGAGAGACACGTGACACGCTTCTCAATTTTGAACGTGCAACACAAAAACATTGCCGTTTTTATACGAATTCAAAATACCGATAGATATGGGCTGATGGTTTGAACGTTGAATTTTTGAACCAATGTCTAGAGAACAATACCGAACTCAAAATATATAAGTCAATTTTAACATCGTTCAACGCGACAATTCTTTCATCCTCACCACTTACACCGATGATGATGATGATGATCATGCTCATGCATGATGTGAATAGGTACTTATATTTTTGAGTAATGCAAATGTATACAGTTATTTTCACATGAAATAAATGAATCTGAATCTTAGATAGTTTGCAGCAGTCCACAACTGTGCGTTTTTATAGAAATCTACTGCCTCGCACGACTACAATGCAGAATGAATTGTCGCTTGCGGTATTTCCGGACCGATACGAACCTCAATCCTTCAAGAAAAGAGCGTACTCCCATCTGAACGGGCGAATAGTGAACGTTGCTCAGTGTGACCCTCCGCAGTATACCCCGTTCACTCCTGCTCCATGACCCAAAAACACCCTGTAAATGAAGTGAAAATAATAAATATTATGGGACAATCATACACAAATCGACCTAGTCCCAAGCTAAGCAAAGCTTGTACTATGGGTACTAGACGACGATATACATAATAGGATATACCTAAATACATTTTATAGATAACATCCATGACCCCAAGAACAAATATTCGAGTTCACCACACAAAACTTTGCCCCGGCCGGGATTCGAACCCGGGACCGCCGGCTCAGTAGGCAGGTGTCTGCAAACTGCGCCAACCGCGTCGTCAAAACATACCAAAATGACCAGTAACAGGACTGACTTCTTATGTCGTCTCCGGACTTTAGTGTACACTACAAATGGTTATAAAACACACTTATCCGACTACGCCAAAAAACGATACTTACGCGGGATACTTACGCGAACACAGTATTTGACTATAAGACAGACTATAAGATACTTACTGTATATCTAACTATTCACAAAAGAGCCTCCTGTGAAGTGTGAGTCAGCCTCGCGCAACTCTCAGGGTAAAAAACGATCCCATCAAAAACATTACACGTAAAAAAATTGCAAGTCTCGCAACCTTCTACCGAAAAAAGTTGTGAGATACAATATAAAACCAAGTCGGTTAATTTATTCAGTACCTATCAAAGTGACCCTTCGCCTATATGACAACTTTGACATACATTTTCACCGGATTACATAACTAAAAACATATTACCATGACCGTGTTAGTAGGTACCCGCATTAATATTAAACATATTTTATCTTTATCATAAATGTAATGACTTGGCCATCGCACGACAACATAAGTATATAAGAATACGAATAAATCTCCTTTTATTAAAGTCATTATTATATTTTTTGCTTTATTTATCCATACCAATAGATCGGTATAGAGCGGTGCGTATCCAGTTCTTTTCAGCTGTTTTTACTATCTCGTCTGCCTATATTTTCTTCTGCCGTCCTCTTTTGCCGGTCGGGCCAGATCCATCTTTTATTTAAGGACGGCCAAGATGAAACAATGAGTAGGAATTTATGTTTGTATTGCGTGACATTCAAAGCGTTAATAAAATTTGGTAGATTTTATTATCATTGTAATGTAGAATGTATTATCGTGTGCGATGGCCAAGTCATTACATTTATGATAAAGATAAAATATGTTTAATATTAATGCGGGTACCTACTAACACGGTCATGGTAATATGTTTTTAGTTATGTAATCCGGTGAAAATGTATGTCAAAGTTGTCATATAGGCGAAGGGTCACTTTGATAGGTACTGAATAAATTAACCGACTTGGTTTTATATTGTATCTCACAACTTTTTTCGGTAGAAGGTTGCGAGACTTGCAATTTTTTTACATGTAATGTTTTTGATGGGATCTCATTTCTTTTTGTAAGTGGTCCTCCTTATTTTTCCTTTAAGGACTACTAGCTGTGTATCCGCAACTGTCTTTCTTAAAGCCCACTCTCTGTCTCTGTGGGCTTTTCTCGAAAGTTTTGATGAAGCGATTTTTGACAAGCCAGGACGGTAATTACTTCTTAGTCTATTATACTCCGAAATTGCGGAGTTTTGCACTTTAATACTACCGAAGTTGACATTAACTAAATGTAAACCACACAGACTTGTCACTCCCTCTCATGATCCATAATGACCCCTCTCATTATAGATAATGATCCTTCTCATGATTCCTCTCATGACGATGGTGATGATGAGGGTGGTGATGATGGCGGCGATGATGGTGGTAGTGGTAATGGTAGTGGTTATTGTGTTGGGGATGTGGTTGTGGTAATGGTCGTGGTGGTAATGTGGTGAGGATGTTGATTTTACAACCATCGTCATCACCATCACCACAAGCATTACCATCACAATCGTCATCATCCATCACCACTATGACCATCACCATCTGAATCAACACCCCCATCATCATACCTAATCACCATCATCGGCATCATCATCGTCATCGTCATCTTCATCATCATTATCATCATTAATCATCTACAACAACACCATCATCATCATCACCAATCACCACCATCATCATCATCATCATCATCATCATCATCATCATCATTATCATCATCATCATCATCATCATCATCATCATCATTACCAAAACCTCCCTCACCACCACCAGTCACCTCCACTCCACCATCATCACCAACAGTCACCACCATCGTCGTCATCATAATTATCATCATCACCAATCACCACCATCATCATCATCATCATCATCATCATCATTACCAACACCTCCCTCACCACCACCAGTCACCACCATCTTCATTACCATCAATACCCCCATCATCACCACCGGTCACCTCCACTCCACCATCATCATCATCACCAACAGTCACCACCATCGTCATCATCATAATCATCATCATCACCAATACCACCTTCATCAGAATCAGTCACCACCACCACCATCATAATTATCATCACCAACACGCCCATCGCCACCACCAGTCACCATCATCATCTGAACAATCCAACACCCTCATTACCAACACCAGTCCCCAGCTTCATCATCATCATCATCATCACCAGCACCCCCATCACCACCACCGCCACCAGTTACCAGCATCATCATCATCATCATCATCGCTACCATCACGATTCCAACTCACTGCCCCTGCGGGGTGAGGTTACTCAATTCGGTACGGCGATGAGCGTGTCCATTCTGTATGTATTAGGTAATAAGTATTCTGTGCCTGAGGTCTTAGTATCTAAACCGAAGGTTATATGAACCGCAAAGTTAACTTTGTAATCGTGTATTTTTTTATAAGGTTCATAGGGAAATACAAATTTATCTATGCAGCTCGCATAACTGGAAAACTACACTGAAATTTTGTAATGTTTAGGTTTTTTAATGATTTGTACACCAAACCGTAATAGAGCACGAAATTTCAAGCTTGTGTGTCTGCTAGAAGTAACTTAGAATTCGTATGATCATATATGTATAAGTGAGTCAGTGAATCAGTGACAAAATTAAGGAACTTTGACTGGCAATAATTTCTAAACTACTGGTTCAAATTGAATGCAATTTGGAATATGCTTAGGTTATATCATGCTCTCCTGGTCATTAAAAATTCAGGCTTCTAGCTTTATCCGGAATGAAATACTGGGAGTTTGAAAATGGTCTGAATGGCTTCGAGAAAAGGATGTTACGGCGTGCCGGCAAGCGCGTTTGCTCGACTTGGCGGGGGCACTGCCGTGCCCCCAGATCAACGACGACGATATGAAATTGAGGCGAATTTTTTACCTATCTAAGTTTGAAAGAACGTTGAAACCTACAAAGCATTAGATAATTGACGACATTCGAATTTAGGCGGGTTGTACTTCACCCGCCATCTTTATCCGTCATCCCATGTTAGTTGACGTTTCTCTTTTGTTGTGTAGTTTGGTTCTGTCAAGGTTCTGTGCTCTTTTAAAATTTCACAAATAATCTAATTATTTGCAATTTTTTTGGGTGTAGTGGTCGTCTAGAAGGTACACAAGACAATCACAATTGCAAAAATGAGTGGATTGAAAAGGACAAAGTGCGAAATATGCAGAATGAAAACGTGTCGAACGGACGGTCTAAAAAGAGTATTCATGGCAAGATTTCCACCAGACGAAGATCGGTAAGTAAAAAATATAATTTATTACCGCGTGTTATAACTATGTTAATCATAAGTTTAATTGAAAACTTGGTTTTTCGGGTAAAATAATACATACCCTTATTCGTATGTAAATAATAGTGCTGTATGTAAGTTTTATCGATAATTTTCATTTTGAAATACCTGGGTAAATACGAAATATATCTTTCTTCAAGCAGAAGCCTATTAGGTATATACTGTATAAGTTAAAGCCGCCTCAGATGAGAGGATAATACATTATTATCACTACTTTTTATGTCAGTTTGAGTTAGATTATGATCACAGAAATATTTTACGAAAAATCTCCAATGGACTATGAATGGTACGGTTTCATCTTGACAAACAGATACATTTTTACTCTGTAATTTTCTGTTTACCCTGTATTATTTGTGTTGCAGAACTTCCAACCTGGAGCACAGCCTGGAGTGAAGAAACGGCTTTTTCGTCTATGTTTAAGGAAGCCAAGCAAAGTTTGAACGAATTAAAATTATTTGCACTTTTGTTTTTTTTTTATTAAGTCAGTAACCTAAAGTAAACCAAATGTTTACATTGAAGCGAAATATTTAATGATTTAAATTACCGGAAAGCCGTTGGAGACGCGGGTTCAAACCCCGCCTGAACCATTTTTTTAAATATCGATATCGATAATTCGATAATTTGTGTGACATGTGACATCCCTATTTTGTTCTCGATGTTGGCATGAATGACTGACATTGTTTATGGTCAAAGAGAATATAACACTATGTTTATGGTCTCATATTGGCAGTATAAATAATTCGCCCGCGTTTCATACTAATACGAGTTCACGCTTTTTGTATGGCACTCCCGTCCCGTCTCTTAAAACTGAGTGATTACATACTCTTTGGTGTGAATATGAAAATAACAACTGAGCCCGATTCCAGTAAGTCTACAACAAATTCACAAGCACATAATCCAGTTCTATGTATACCTATATAGATATGTAGGATTAATCCGTCTCCCTTCACACATATGCTTTAATTAGCCAAGTCTTATTTAGGGATTACAACAGTATGATAGAACCTGTACATAACAAAATTAGGTATCCTTTAATACTTTCACAAGGAAACTTAACATTTATCCTTAGAGAAGGCTTTTTTGAGTAAGAGCAAGTACAAAAACGTACATAAAAGCTGGTATCATGTCTGACGCTAATTTGACCCGCATAAATTAATATGGTGATATAGTAAGTAGGTATTATTATAATAAAAAAAGTGTGTGTGTCAGCTCCGACGCACGACTGGAGTTTACTCTTCAGGCCAGGCGCGCACCACGATTTTTTTTTAGTCGCGCGATAATTTTGTCGCAGAAATAAGCGTACTTCTGGGTTTATGAAAATCGTGGTGCGCGCACTCTCATTATAAACCCATATCTTGCATTTATGCGACAAAATTATCGCGCGACTAAAATCGTGGTGCGCGCCTGGCCTTAAGAACGATTATAAAATATATACTCAATACTCAATACGTTTATTGCACATAATGATTAGTAAATAGTTTAAGTATCACATTATGTACCCTGTCGGGTGCTGCAAACAAGGACGAGGAGGTAGGCACTTACATAATATTAATATACGAGTATAATATTAAGTACAGCAAAATTACAATATTTTACAAGGAAAATTTACTTCCAATTCATTTTTAACAAATTGGAGAGATCATGAGTAGTAACTAAATAAGGAAGCGTGATGTAAAGCGCCCTCGAGCGGCTAGTTTAGTTACTAAATTTACGAAAAAAAAACCGTATCTTACTATGAAATCCATACAAAGATACGACCTTATTAATTAAGGAGCTTTGATAATTATATGAACATGCCAGCTCCAGCAGGCCTAATACACAACATCATTCATCTAAAAGACATAGATAAATAAAAACATAAACCGTATAAACTTAAAAATAACATGTACACGAAAACAACTAAATTTGTATACACTATTTACATAAAAAAAACTGTATACAAATTTAGCCGATTCCGATAAGGGTTCCGCCAATATTGAATTGAACATTACATTCAAGAAAGATCTGGTATTAGACCTAGCCATTTACATTAGACAAAAACAAACGTACAAAATCACCTTCCTTAAAAAAATCCTTAAATAAATCCAAAATCTCCTTAACAACAACTCCAAACAGCGTTTTGAACTTCTCCTCCCAACTTTCGGTAGAAAACAAAATATCCTTCGTCTTCTCAACCAGCCTTTCAAAAGTAATACGTCTCTTCTTCTTGTCCTTATTTTGTCTTTGATCTTCCATATCAGCCCGCTCAATAGTAGGCTGATTTACCAATAGACACTCGGACCTCTTCACATCTGTTACTCTTTTTGACTTCCGCGGCTTACGAACCTCTTGTTGTGGCTCGCTCTCTAATCTGTACTGACTTACTGATCGCTGGCCCTCAGCCTGACAGACAGAATCTTCAGACTCTTTAGATTGTAACGGCTTCGACAAAACAGCATCTCCATATGACTTTCCAAAACTTAAGTCATTCTCAAAAACAGATGGCGCATCCTGACTACAAACATCCGTATCCTTTTTTTCCTTATTTTGCATATACAACCAAAAAGCCCGTTTATATATACATCCCTCAGCAGACATAATCCTGCGAATTTCTTACTCCTTCACAAAAACCGGGCACGACTTATCTAAGGCCATATGGCTGCCTTTACAATTAATGCATCTAAAAATAGTCGTTTCGCAATTGACATGCTCCCCGCCGCATTTCGGACAAGTAACTTTAGTAGTAGGACATAACCTGCTCAGATGACCGAACTTCCAACATCTTGAACATTGGGTAACCGGGAAAGTGTACTGATTTACCTTAAATCGGCAACCGTAGGCATAAACATATGGCGGTAAAGAAGTTCCCTTAAAACACAGACGAATAGCTTCAGCCTTAACCCAACGCCCATCATGATCCAAACGGTTCAGTCTACATATTGACAAAATGTCTTCAGACCCTTCAATATTCTTTAAAAATTCGTCTTCCTCAACCTCCAACTCAACCTGCCTTATAATTCCATAAGTGCAGCATGCCATATTAGACCAATAAGAACGTCTCGTCTCATTGTTAAACTCCTGAGAAGCCAGAAGCTTCTCCGCATCATCCTTAGAGTTAAACTGTATGCGAACTTTACGTGGACCCATAAACTTGACGGATAAAATTCCTTTTATACCCTTAAATTGCAGCAACTTTGCCAAACCAATCTGTTTCGGTAAATCTTCTTTTGACACTATATAAACTTCAAATAGCTTGTCAGGCACACCGTCCGGCTCCAGCTGCGTTTTGGCGGTTGCTAAAACCCGCAAGCGTTTAGGTTTCCTGCCTATTGTGATAAAACTATCACTACAACCACAGCTTTCGTCGCTCAGACCACAAGCACGCTTCACCGCTATATGCCGCACATCCGACATGGACTCAGCGTCCGATACAATATCCGATTGACTCGGCCCTGCCTTATTATCAAACTCCACTTCAGATAGCCACGACGGAGCTGCCCGCTGCCCACATTCTAAAAGTGACGTATCACTCACGACACCTCGACTTGACTCACTCATCGCAAAAACAGCGAAAAGGACTCTAAAACTGAATTAACTTATAAATAAAATAAAATTTGATAAAATTTTCAACAGTCGCCTTTGACAACCAAACGTCAATCCTCGCAATACTTATATTTTTGGAACGGATCTGCCGTGCTAATTTAAAAAGTCGTATCTCAGTATACGATCGGGGTAAAAATACGACTTCTTGATTTAGCAGATTATGCGTTAAGCGTTATAGACTAAGCTCCCGATATAAAATGACCTTCACAGAGATGTTTATTTGATGAAATGTATTTTATATTTAGTTTAAAATGTCAATAAATATATTGCATATGGGTTGCCTAACAGATTTTAGTCCAGGGTATGTTTAGTTTAAAATTAAAATTTTTTTTTTTTACATTTCACCGATTTGATTATTAGATAAATTCATAATTAAATAATCTTTGATTTTATTTAATTTCAATTCAACAGTCAGACCTTTGCAAAATGCTAGTAGGTATAGATTTACCTGTTTATACCTGGCTACCCAATAGTTGTGACGGGAAAAGAATAGGCAACCTAACGTTTGCATATTCTATGGGCTTCCTTCATACTTTCGATTGGTATAGAATTTATCTAATATTAATCAAACCGGTGAAATGTTTAAAACAATTTTTTTTTATTATTAATTAAACATACCCTGGACGTAAATTTGTTAGGCAACCCATATGCAATATAGTTATTGACATATTAAATTAAATATAAAATACATTTCATCAAATAAACATCTCGGTGAAGGTTATTTTATATCTGGACCTTAGTCTATAACGCTTAACGCATAACCTGCTAAATTACGAAGTCGTATTTTTACCCCGATCGTATACTGAGATACGACTTTTTAAATTAGCACGGCAGATACGTTCGATTTTACACCCCATATTTTTCATATCCCGGGCTTATATATGAAAATCGATTCTTAAGGAGTAAACTCCAATAAACTCCAATAATAATTGCCTGCTTGCCTGTTTTTTATCGGATCTATTTTGGAAAGTGTGCGCAGGAATTGCACGATTTATTCTACCATCCCCACTTCACCATCGGACAACCAGACGAGGGCAGTGACTTCATCCTTATGCTGTCAGGGTACCATTTATTCGCACGACGCGATTTGCTTTATCATTTCTAATGCGACCCGCTAAGGAATGAAACTCGCTCCCATCGTATGTATATCCAGAAAATTCTAATTTGGATCTCTTCAAGGCAAGAGTGAATGGGCTATTGCTGAACCAGCGAACTACATCCTCAACCTAGTAATAGTCACTTTTACCATTACTTTTACTGAGGTCAAACGCGGATCAGTTTGTGAATAGAAAAAAACGTTTTTTTTCAAATCGGCGGAGTGGGGGTAGAAAGGTTTATCATCAAATTGTCGAAACTCACTTCCGGGTGACATCCGGGTTGAAAAGATATGACATGTTTGAGCCATTCCAAAAAAGACGCGCGCGGTCTACAGAACACAGAGGCACTCTAGTTGAAGTAACAGACAGACGAAGTGATAATCATATTAGCTATAAAACATTATAATATAATATAGTCCATTCGGATGCCGAGTGTCGAGTTGTTGTATACGATTTCTTTCACCCGATAATACGGTGAATAAAAACTTCAGTTATGTGGCTATTCCTCAGAAGTTCCGTCACTATCTTCGAATTACGTATACATAGCTAACCCAGTCATGTTATAAAACCAACTTAAAACTTCCCAACTAGTGCATTAAGACTGCCCTCAAAATCTCCAATAACCCCCAGCTATACCTATATTCATTTACATGAAACTGAGCGAACTACTTCCAAAGGCCGACACTAAAAGTGTATTTCCTTGTCCGGCACGGATCGGGTTACTTTTTCCCAGTATATTAAGTTAGGAGGTCCCCCAAGGCGAGGGCGGTATGATTTATTCGCCCGCCACCCCGCTATACGTCTTAATCCATTGGCAACAGCAAACTTATAGGTTATCTTCTCAATTAATCTCTTATTCAAATCTCGGACGCTGTCAGTCGTAAATAACTCTGACGGAGAAAAATTGTGTTTTGTTGACGTTTTTGTACCGTTTTGTTTGGAGGTGATGGTCAAATATGGAAGTTTAATGATAAACAAAGTGATCTTATAAGGGTTCCGTTTTTTCCGATAGAGGTCCGGAACCCTACACAACTATTTATATCTATCTATAAGCCACAGACGTCCACTGCTAAACATAGGCCTCTCCATAGCTCGCCACAAAGTGCGATTTCGTGCAGACCGCAACCATTGACTCCCCGCTTCCCTGACGAGGTCTTTCGTCCATCCCGTCGGCGGCTGCTCCACGCTATGCTTTCCTTTCCTTTACGTGATCGCCACTCTTAGGACTTTGCCGTCGGGGAAAACTATTTATCGTCAATATATTGATTTAATTTTAGGACATCTTGTTACGTCCATGGTCTTGAAGAGACTGAACTGAAACGTCGGGGTAATTAAATCTCGTTTTGTTATTTTTTTTTTATCGTTATTTTAAGTATCTTCGGCCAAATTCGATTTACAATGACATAGAATCCATTTAATTTGAGCGATGTAACGACCGTATTATGGATGTATTCCCCCATAACATATATATTTAAATTTTAGCTAATCAAGCTTCATTAAGTGACCAAGACACGGTTTCGCTAAAAGATTAATAGAGCACATCGCTAATGTAGACATATAACGGTGATTCAAAAGTAAAAATAGATATCAAATTTATGTCAAATAGAAAAAAGTGCCCTGAATAATTATACTTTGTACATCAGTATAAATTAAGAAGAAACCATCATCGATATTTTACATTAATAAAGAAAGCCTTGTTTATTTACCGACAAAAGACTAAAAGTAACTGATATATTTTGTTGTTGTTTTTCTCTCGGTTTGTTTACGACCGTAAAGTCTTGGCAAGTCTCGTCTCATCACCCCTCGGCCCATCAAAGAGGCCAAGTTTCGTTTAAAAAGACGTTTTGTACCAAACTTGGCTTATTAAGGGAACTTGGCGGAAGCTACGTTTCATATCAGCCCCCTAATTAATCAGGTACAGAATCGAATAACAAAGTATTAAATTACAAACTCAAAATGTTAATAGCGTTAATTAATAGAAACAGAGTTTGAAGTTTGGGGCGGGTGGTAGGTATTCTTATAGGTTGTATTTTCATTATACCAGAATATATTTATTTACCTAAAGTTAGCAATAAAGGTACTTCTGTACTTACTATCATTGCACAGATTGCTTGGGGTAGAAAAAAGGTGAAATAATTTCAAATCTCGCCATATAAAAATTTACATTACAAAATTTAGTGAAGTAGTAGGCTATCAATGACATAACTGGGTCATTGTCAGATTTAGGTTCGCGTCTTTTTGGTGGACACGTACAAAGTTAAGGACTTTAGGCCTAGTTTTCCGATCAAAATAAAATAATATTAGCATAAACGACGTTTTCCCTTTGTATGTGTTAAAAACATAACTTCTATGCACAATACGCTGTTAACTTATATTGGCCACCGAAGAAATTTTGTTTTTCGAACTGAGAATAACCCAAATATTGACGACGACGTTACAAAATTAGGTAGTAGGCCGGCTATGAATGACTAAAATGACTATGAACATTTTTGCTTAAGATAATTGAACGAATGACAAAAAAAATTGTTCTCTGCATAGAATATTGTTGTTATCTCGTACTTTTCTGAATGTGTTTCTGCCGACATGCTAATAACGAGTCGTTCTTTTAATCAGCCAAACAAAAGACGATTTACAAATAAATCTCCACCGACTTAGCATTTCGAAACCTAAATGAATATGCAAGTCCGGCCATTAATAATTAAAAGCTTAGCTAAAAGGATAAGTGGCACATGCTCTCGGGCTTTCTTGCTTACCCTCTACTGAGGTTTCTTCTCTCTCTTTCTCTTGAAAACTACTATATCTAATCTTTATTGAAGACTACGTACACTCCACATTTACAAGCTTTGAAATTGCATTAAGGTAACTCTGGGATTGAATCTTTGTAAAGGAGTTTTTGTAGGTACTATTTTATTCTTAAATTGTCTTAATGATTAGTCGAATCTAATATTTGCGTCTATCTTTGCAGTAATACACTACATCGAAGAATCTATAAACATCACACCTGAAAGATGGTCTTCCAACCGTTGATTTGATTTACTTACAGCTAAGAACACTCTAGAACAAGTAACGATTCAAAATCCAAATCAGAATTGACAGAATATCCGTTTAAGGAATACAAAATACAATACCAAAGACAGACATACAGATGCACAAACAGCTAGTCCGGGGTTCATATCAGCCGATAGAAATACCTAACTATATAGACAAATCCAACAAAATAAATGCTTCTCAAATATTCACCAGTGCACCGCCTTTGTCCAACGGTTTTCCGCAATCCTGACTACATTTTCAGTCCACCCTGTTCAGTGATGCCCAACGCCAATCTATGAGACGTTCCCGGAGGAAGCAGTCGTCACTGAAGAAACTTTCTGCCATAACGGTCATCGGTCCTACAGAAAATATGCCCCTTAAATCTGACGAACTCTCTGAGCTCGACGATGGCCTTGATTCTCCTGCTGATCTCCTTATTTTTGATTCGATCTTGTAAAGAAACTCCGAGAATATCTCGCTCCATTCGCTCGTTGGAGCTGAAAAAACTATATAAGACTAAACTAAACTACCTACTTAAAGCAAACGTGTTTAATAGAACATTATACTACACAGACACATGTAAATACATACTGTAAAGGTCTAAGTAGTCTTGAGTGCACAAAATCACGAGACAAAGAGGTTCCCTTATCCCATAAGAACTTAGCGAGACCAAAAAAAGTCTAAGTCCACTGTAAAGCTATGCAAATGTACAAAGGTCTTGAGGGTCGGCCCGGAGGCTAGCCTCGGATAGGGAGTGTCCATACGGATGCAGTCGTTAATCATTTATTTACTTGATTTTCAAGAGAAATATAATGTATGATAAAAAGAGATGTAAAACAGTTAAGTATAGGTATACGGATCTCGTCTTACTTTTTACAAGTGTATCTTACGTTTGATCCTGACATTATCCGAGATCTTGCCACCATATTGCTACTAATACCACGTTACCGTAATTATCGTTTTCGTAAAGATGAAAATATAAATATTTATTGACGTGAAATTCAAAATGGCGGGTCAAACGCTATACTATATATGTGAGTACACCTGCTCTGCACCAGTTGGCATGTCAATAGCGGTCATTGACGCCACCTACCATGAAACATTAAGTATATTTTTACTTTGCAGATACGTGTAACTACAACTACATAACCACCTAAATAGTGTTAAGTGCAAAATATCAGTGACAAATAAGACAGAGAGATTCCTTTATCCCATAAGAACTCAGTGAGACCAAAAAACCTAAGTCCGTTGTAAAGCTATACAAAAGACTTAAGGGATGGCCGGAGGCTAGCATCGGATAGGAAGTGTCTATTAAGGATGCTGGAGTCATTAATCATTTATGTATTTGCTCTCGTGATGTTAAGGTTAGTTAATAATGTATGCTTTCACGTGTTTAATGAGAAATTAAAGGACTAGGTACGAATCTACTGTGCATTAAAAGGGTGAATTGGCCAATTCATAATAGCAATGAAATCATTTTGATAGGATAGGAAATGTAAAAATCCGCGACTTTTACAACAAAACCGAAAATGGCGTTCGTTAGTAATACTTATTGTGGACACATTAATGAGACAATTAAGCTCAAATAATCGCCCAGAATAGCTTTTTACCCGTCTACGCGGACGAAGTTGCGGGCACTTTCTACTTAGTTTACAATATAACACTTTATACTCTCGCGGTTTGTACACGTAATTCAAACTTATTGAACAAAATCTGTAGCGATATTTATGATTTATCTCATTGCCTGGCGATAGACCTGGTTAATAAGTTTAAGTCCACTTTCTAGTTATCTATAAAGTACCTGTTTGTAACCCTTGTGGACGCATCCTTAAGGGGTTGGGAGGGACTGGACAAGGCCAGGCCGGAGGGGCAAAATGCCCGCGCTTTGTAGCCGTCGCTAATCCTTTAATAGCAATCGAGCTGCAATACAGCCCCAGCTTTTTGCCAGATTACCTTGAATAACAACGTTTTGGAAGGTAATTCAGTAACATCAATATAGAGCTAAATTTATTAAAAGAAAGATATTTATGCGGGAACAAAACACAAGAAAAAAACTGTGATTTAAAATAATTACGAATTGTCTCGAAAAGGTAAGGTACCTCAGCGTAATGCTAGCTCGATAGCCAGCGCTGATCTTCCGGTGGGATCATAATATGTGGCGCCACGGATATTGATTATTGGTTATTGTCAGTAGGTAGATCGAAAGAATCTATCTATGTAGCATTGCTTTGATTATAAACTGAAACAAACATAACATTTAACACTGTAGTAAAAACTACTTTACTAAGTATCATAATAATGCTGCCAGCGTCTTCGGGATCATGCCGCGGGCCCACCGGCCCACCTTTTTTTAATTTAATTTAGATATGTAAATTATTGTACATATATTGCAAGTCCCCTTTATTAAATATACACTCTAGATTCATCTTTACTATCTACATCTAGTTACTCCCAATATTTATAAAAAGATTAGCATGTTTTTAGGGTTCCGTACCTCAAAAGGAAAAAACGGAACCCTTATAGGATCACTTTGTTGTCCGTCTGTCCGTCTGTCAAGACCCTTTTTCTCAGGAACGCGTGGACGTATGAAGCTGAAATTTATATCAATTACTCAGGTCTACTGTCCCTTGAAGCTGTGAAAAAATCAAACTTCTAAGCCAACGCAATCAAAAGATACAGCCGTTTATGCCGCAAATTTTCGACACTTGCAAGGGAATCAAAACCTACAGGGTGCTTCCCGTGAACTCAGAATCTTGAAATTTGGTACGAAGCAACGTCTTATAGCATAGATAAAGGAATAATTACGAAAACCATAATTTTTTTTTTTAATACCTAACTTTGCACCTAATTTGCAAATTTTCGACACTTGCAAGGGAATCAAAACCTACAGGGTGCTTCCCGTGAACTCAGAATCTTGAAATTTGGTACGAAGCAACGTCTTATAGCATAGATAAAGGAATAATTACGAAAACCATAATTTTTTTTTTTAATACCTAACTTTGCACCTAATTTATATGGGGCGCTATACATACCAGGTGCAAACTTAACTTAACCACTTAGGGATGGAAAGTGTTTGTACGGAACCCTCGGTGCGCGAGTCCGACTCGCACTTGGCCGGTTTTTTTTTTATTTATGTCATAGGCGGCAAACGAGCAAACGTATCGCCTGATGGAAAGCGATTACCGTCGCCCATAAACACCTGCATCACCAGAGGAGTCACAAGTGCTTGCCTACCCGGAGGACGAAGATAGAATGCCTCTATGCTAGTAATTTCACCGGCTATCTTACCCCCCCACACCGGAACACAACAATGCGAACATTGCTGTTTGGCGGTGGGTTAGCAGGCAAGACGGTAGTAACAATCCGGACGGACCCTGCACGAGGCCCTACTATTCCCATACACATATTCATAACATGAAAAGAATAATTTGCATGAAAAATCTGCTAACCTGTTCAAACCTGCTAATGTGTTCAAATCGGCCAACAGTACATGGCAAGACGGCAG
Source organism: Apotomis capreana (assembly GCA_947623375.1). Classification (NCBI taxonomy): domain Eukaryota; kingdom Metazoa; phylum Arthropoda; class Insecta; order Lepidoptera; family Tortricidae; genus Apotomis; species Apotomis capreana. The sequence goes on from OX392514.1 coordinate 8,605,522, forward strand.
TAGCGTGCTTCTGTGGAACCCCATTTCCACCGGCTTGAGCACATTCTGGGCGATTGAGCACCATTATCTACTACTGAAGAAAAAGTAAGTGAAGCGGAATCTACCCCAGCAAGCCAGTGATGATCAGGTTCTATGAACGTTACGCTACAGTTAAGTTGATCTCCAACGATATTCCACAAAATTAAAAAAAAACGGCATGTATGGCGCTGGATACAAATGAGGTGCAAAGTTAACGCAACCGATCACGTTTGATGTATGGGAGCCCCCGTAAATATTCATTTTATTCTATTTTTTATACTTTTTCTGAGAGCGGCATCAGAAATACATCATCTGTGAAAATTTCAACTGTCTAGCTATCACGGTTCATGAGATACAACCTGATGACATGCGGACAGTGGAGGCTTAGTAATAGGATCCCGTTTTTCCCCTTTGGCTACGGAACCCTAAAAACGGTTTAAACTCACCTCGGCCCGACATGTTCCAAACTCACATGGATCTCTTCAAGAGGGCGCTATCCGTGCTGCTAAGCGACTCACGACGCAATTTTTTTTTACTTACTTTTTTTACTTTACTTTACTCACGGCCCGTAATGGGCCTGACAATTTTTACGTGAGTTTAAACCGTTTTAATAATTATTAAAGATGTCTCACGATAGTTTTATAGTAGTTTATGCAACTGCTACATATAATGAGAGGTCTTAAAATACGAGTGTTGTTTTATGAAACGAGCCGTAGGCGAATTTCATAATAGGATCACGCGAGCGTTTTAAGACCTAATTATGTACAGTTGCATACACTACTTTATCTACACACATATTCATAATCTTTATCATAGATTTTCTTTTACGAAAATATGAAACACTCTGTCCTGCCAGTCAGTCCGTGGAGCAGAGGAACACATGAGGTGACTAGCGCGGCGGGGGCGAGGTCACCATTACAGTATACCTTTTGATCAAAATTGATACTGTGGTGATCTCGCGGTGGATCGGTTCTGGTATGAAATTACATCTCTGATTTTGTTCGCTGCCAAGTAATGTAGGTCCTTACCTATGATATCTGAACTTATTATAGGAATTTAACAAGATGGGTGTAGATAAATTATATTATGATGTTCCACATGACTTCGGTGCAAGTCCCAGCACAATTGTATGTGCCTAATAATAATTTCATCGCCAACGCCCCCTTGTCGGTAAATCACTCGCACACGCACTCCTATTTATCATTTCTTTGTCCACCAAGATTTATCGGCCTCCGCGGACTGAGATGTTATGGCGATCAACATTTAAGCCGAGAAAGAAATATGAATTGGGCCAAACAAAACTTGGGATGTACAATAAATAAACACCGGGTTTAAGGTTAATCTTATAAGGCTCCTTATCCGTTCAAAAATGCTGATTGTTTTAGACATTTTCCTCTATGATCAAACATGTTTCTTAACAGATTATCAATGTTACTATTTAGAACAGGGCGGGCCATTTTGATTTATTAATATATATTTGAAACCTACACTGAATTTTTCATGAATAATTTTTGTTTCAAAAACTATTTGACAAAATTCGCGCAAAAAACTGTTTTTTTTTTACTTTTTTTTTAGACTGCCCGCAATGAAAGCATGAAATAGCAATGTTACTTTCTAGAACTCAGGGAAAAGTGTTGTTAACTTCAAAAAGTTGGTTAAAATTATCAATATATTTGTCATAGTATAAAAAAATACATTTTAAAAGAAATAATAGGAGTCATTCTTGAGACGGAATGAAATTGAGTAAGCTCAAAGACACCTACTACTATCTTAACTCCCACTGTTTTCAAGTCTTATCAGGAAAAGATTCCTCTTTTAGATATTTTATTAGTTTGATGTGAATAGGTAGATGTGTCAGTTTAGCGATAAGCTCTGTTTATCTTTAAATGCCACAGTGCCTACACCTAGCCGGTGCGGTGTATCGGCAGGTACATTCCTAGATCGCAACCAGCCGCATATCTTAAATAGCTGCCGCCGGCACGGCAGGCACGCGCGAATTCTGCCGCCCGCGGTGCTGCCATCTGCATAATTATTGCCTATTGCTACTTATGTTGACAAATGCCGGTAATACCATAGATGTATTGTCACGCGGATTCCTGGCTCGGCCTCAAGATCTTACAAGAATAGATAACGCGACAGAAATCTTCAACAAAGCACAAAGTAAAATTGAAATGCGTACCTGGCGGACGAGACCAAGAATCGAACCCGGTACCTCTGGATTACCGGTCTAACGTGTTAACCTTTCTACCACCCTAACGCCAAATAACCTTTCGAATTTTTCCTTATGCTTTGTGTGTTGATCTTTGCATTGTTTATTTGAAAGGTTTTACACCTTGTATGCACATAAAAAATAAACATTACATGTTTCATAAATTAATTATTATAATCCTTAAGTCCTCAAAATGGTGTGTAATAATAATACTTACTTACTTACTTACTACGATGGCTCAGCGACCCGAAGCGAATCTTGGCCTCCAACACGAGATCACGCCACTTTTCTCGATCCTGCGCCAGCTCTTTCCAGTTGGAGGCTTGGAGTCCGCGCAGATCCGCCTCGACCATGTCCTTCCAGCGATATCTCGGACGCCCAACCGGTCGTCTTCCTGTTGGGTGCCCCAGGTATGCTCTCTTGACGCCACGACCCTCTTCCATTCTCTCCAGTAATAATAATAATTTCCATATTAACATAGTCAATAAAGATATGATCACATCGCTAAAGTAAAGATAGAGTGACCAGTAGATATCATTAAAACATCAAATTAAGCTTCTTACAGACACAGCCTTCACACACTAATGCAACAATTTTCAACAATTATGAAAATGGGCGAGCATCAATATAAAACTATAGTCCTTATAGGTACCTACTTTTTCTTTCTCCATAAACCCAAGTCCTCTCATCCCATTCTCGCGCCATTGCGTGGTCAAGGCCCGTAATAACTGAATCACTCCAAAAGGGCTTATGTATTACCAAATATTGGATACTTACGCTGTTTGTGAGTTGAACCGGAAAATGTATAGCTCCTTCAAAGAAGCTTAAGTGTGATCAAAAGGGGCGTACTTAAGTTGTTTTGGAGCTAAGATGGTAGACGTTTATTGCGCACTTTTATGATGGGGATTAACGGGCGGGGACACTCGGTCCGTCTGTATGACAAGACTTTTGATTTAGTTTTTAGGGTCAGTCTGGGAAAAGTGAATCGTTAGGACAATATATAAGTACGGCATATTTCTGTAAAGTGAAAATTTTATTGTAAAGTAGGTACTGAATAAAAAAAAGTTTGACTATTTCGCTACACGAAATCAACGAAAAAATATAAAATATACTATTTTTGTGAAGTACAAATGTTAAATCCTTATAATAATAAAAAAAAACAACGCTATCAAATTTTCTAATATGTGTACAATCTTACTGCGTCTATGCTTATTGTTTAATTACCTACATTTCAAAATTACTTTCAGAATGATTTCATTGACCTGTGAGAAATAGGGGTGAACCACGAAGTTTTTTGCATAAGTTTTACAAGTTATAACTTGAAAATTAATTAAATTTAATTATAAATAAAAAAATAGCGTTACTTTGCGGAAATCCATATCAGTAAAACAATAACATTGCTTTACTAATACGTGATGTAATATCGTGCCAGTCATTAAGTGCTAACCCGTCGACAAACGAAGGAATCTACTACTTACCTACTACTCTTCACGACTCTTGTCGCGCGACATAATATCGCCCGTCTCTCTCTCCCAGTACATCGAAGAAAGAGATATGTAATATTTCTCGCGCGAGAAAGAGTCGCGTGTCATAGTTTAGACGCTTCGCTCACTCGGTCAATGAAGGTACTCATAATTTTATTATTGTTTAACAGCTTTAAATGTACTCACGTTAAAAAAAAAACAAGGTAAAGTAAAATAAGTGTATTGAAAGCTCGCCGAAACTTCACATATTGAAATGTAATAAAGATTTCATCTATATCCCTTGCATTATTCGAGTAATGTTGCTCAGTCGCGCCGTCGCCAAACTTTGTCCACTCGAGCCACGTGTCAACCCTGTGATCACGCCAATGTAGCCAGCCTCCTACCCCTGTACCCCGAACATACCCAAGTCTACCTTATTACTGAGGGATAAGGTGAACCAAATGGAATATCAAATGTGGTAGTTGTAAGAAAAACGAGTCGCATTTCAAAGGGTCATCGTGGGTAAAGTTGGGTCTGTGCTTGCAGTTTTTTGTACGACGTGGCATGAGTACCTAGAGGAGTGTTAAGTATTACTCAAATTATTTAAATGTTTTATTAAGTAAAATTACTTGTAATTTCAATACGCCAATACGCTACATTACACTGCGAAGGCTGAAGAGGTTGTAGAATATGTGATAAGGGCGAAGTCCGGTGTCATCCTGAGGGCCGTAAAATTGGAGTCGCCACGACATTCATGCTGAGAGTTCCGACGGACAACTAGCTACTTTCACAAAGGTAGTGTCTTTATTCTGTGACAAAGGAAGAGTATTGGCCGAAAGGTGTCATGTTCCGACGTTTCCAAGTACGGTTACCTGACACCTCGAACACGACACGCGTAACACATCACTGTTGAAAGATGTGAACTAGTTTAATTTTACTTTCTTTATTATTTTATGTATAAATGTAATTTATTTAAAATAAGTTTTCAGAAATGCGTAGGGTTACCAACGAAATAATAGAAATACAAATAAGAATGCGTTAAAAAAGTAATTTATGTTTATATTTTGTATTACACTGTTTTCGCTCTCAGTCTTACACAGACTATACGAACAGCTTCATGTAGGAAGACGTTTTTGATGGATATGGCTAATAATATATGTAAGCCATTACGAGAACCGCATACGAGACAGGCTTAGCAGATGAAAGAAGGGCCTACGGGCGGTGAACAAGGGCCTACTGTTTGATACTTACTTAAAAAAAGCATTATTAGTGCTCAGGTGAAATCACCGGAATATTTCACAAAACAAGAGACTCCAACAACACAGGTGAGCGCCACGTATTCCTAGCGCTCCCCTCGTACACATTGACGTCCTATCTACTGACGACTCCATGAACCCTTAGAGAGGTATATTTATATTGACATCATTATTTTACTGATTAAACTTAAAGCTACAAATTTATGAAACATACGTATGTCTTATTATTTAAGGTGTAAAGCTTTTCAAATAAAGAATGCAAAGATCGACACACAAAGCATAGGGAAAAATTCGAAAGGTTATTCGGCGTTAGGGTGGTGGAAAGGTAAACCAGACATACCGGGTTCGATTCCCGGTGTCTTCCACCAGGTTATGATTTTTTTTTTGTGCTTTATAAACTTAAAGCCGTTCTATGACTCTATGCGTATATACCGACACCGAAAAGATGACAAATATAAAATACAATATACCTACTAATATACGAGGTAGGTAAACCTAAATGAGATTTTATAAACTCATATGAATATAATAAATAAAATAAATCTTCTTCTTCTCCTTCTTTATCGTTACACTCTTGGCAGAGTGGACGCGGCTGTTATTCCTTGTGTAGCAAGCCTAACCACACGATGCTATTCTTTTCTCACAGCCATAAACTAACTAATTCAAATTAAAGTCTATTATGAATGGTGTTCTGCGTTATGCGCTGATTTATTTTTCGAAGAATGTTTCATTTCATCTGTGAAGTATATTTTTCATAATTCCTGAAAATATCATCTTATTGACTAGATTTACGTTTATATTGTTGATAAGACTACGTTTGTTTTTGCGACCTTTTTGTATCGAGCTTTTACCTTAGCACGAGATTATAACAATTCCAAATTGTTTACGGTTTCAGAGAAAAATGCTTCGACAAAACGAAGCTTCGACGAAAAGTCAGAGAGTATTTATAAATATCTATCAACATCGTTCGCACAGTATCCGAAAAGTTGGTGTTACAATAAAATAGTAAACTCACTTCCCGCAGGTGTACGCGTCACATTCCAAGCGCGCCCTACTTGCGCGCGTGTATTGACTCTTGGCATTTCATGATCTGCGAAAATGGGGATCGGATCAATATAGTTAATATAGCGGTTCCAACAGATTGTACATAAACATGGTAACATACACCTGTAAAAATAAGACACGAACAGTAATTGTAGCTTTTAAATCGCGATGACGCGATTTTTATTACTGCACGCCCGTCTTAACCGCATACGACCCGTAAAAGGCGAAAAAACATAGATAAATCTGTAACTTTTTATAGTAATGAGGAGTTATTTTACGTTATTAGTGCTAATAAAAAATTCTAAGCTTTTTGAAAAACAATAATTTTTGTATCGCATCTATTTAAAATTTTCCCCAAATTTTAATTTTTCCGAAAGCCATTCTTTTCTAAAATTGTGAATTTTTTGAATAATCATAAAACAAACCTAACGTAACCTAATGGGTTCTTTAAAGCAATGTTTATAAAATTCGGAAAATATTACGAGTTTCAGGAAAAAAATACTTTCGAACAATCGAAAATTTGGAACGCTACAGAATGTTTCCGAGTTGAGATAAGATACCGTTGAAACCGCGTGGCCATAACTTTCGCAGATTCGCCCAATTGTGCATTGTTCCTAATGCGTAGACAGCATAGTAGGTATAATATCACAATTACTGCAGAGCCTAAGAACGTTAGGTACAGAGCATTACACATATCTCTAAAATCCACATACAATTACATCTGGAGGTCTGTACACAACACGCGCCCACCGTATTCAAGCTAACATAGTTATCATTAATCAGAATTGTATTGTATTCAGATAGGTAATTTACGCGTGGCATCTTCTACGATCCCACGTTCCAAATTGAGTTGTACATCTCTGACCTAAAGCTGGTATTGAGATGTTGTGAGACAGGTAAACTGTATGGCTGACAATCATCAGTGACAACCCTTAATGCTTGTGGATGGTGTAAATACGGCATTAATTAGACTGAGACGATTATTGCTTGATTTACACTCGGCGCAGTGTTGACTTTGATTGAGACGGCTAACTAGCGTACACAGCCTTTGTATAATCAAGGGAATGTCATAAACCAAGATACTGATTATCCTTGTCAGGTGAGATGATGAAACGCAACCTGAGGCTACGTTTCCATTTCCACAATAGATAATATTTGTATAATAATTCTGTTCTCTGAAAGAAATCGCCGATGGGTCCACCAAGGCACGGTTAGGGTGATGCCAAACGTGAGTATTCATGAGTTGTGGCACAAATTACATCTTTGTATCAAAATTAGAGTGTATGTAACTTCACTACTTAATTAGTTGAAATCGTTTGGCACTAAAATCAGTAATATCCATAATGCAGGGAAGATTAAGTACGATCTTCGAAAAACTTTCACTCATATTCACCCATATGCTTAGTGGGCTTTTCAGCAATAATACGTATACTATAATAGTGCACTTACCATAGTTTGGCAAAGGGGCCCTTCAGAGTGAATTCCTGTGTTACAAACCCTGTAAGTATATGGCCGCGGTTAAACAGAAGTTAGGTACACTATACATAATCAAATAACGTTTAACCTGCCAATCTTGTGTTTAAATACATATATACGATTAGGCATTAACCAATTTATCATCAGAGGACCACTTCAGAGTGAAATTCTCAATATTTTCTCATGTTGGTACGACTTATATATGATTTACATTATTCAATGTACCAAATTATGTATACAAAAGTTTCCAAGCTTAAGACAAATGGATACCGTTCGTCCCCCATAATCACACAAATACACATATCTGCATACGATCCTTCATCCCAACACGCATCGCCAAAGTTTTCAAACTTGCATTAGTTCCAATAGGGACATAACTTTACTAAACTTCCAGTACCTCCCATCTATATCCGCAACCACATCGTAAAATCAACCTTAGTAAACTCCAACACCAGTATTTCTGTCCATCCGTCGACAGTTGAGCAAAGGCGTCTTCACTTTCATGCCAATTTACCCTATTAAGTTATCAAGGTTTACATTTGAATGAAAGAAAGAAAGGTTGTAGAATGTTCTGTAGGTTGGATGTCAAAGAGTTGTAACTCAAAATAGATGTTTCCTCACAAGAAGGGTCCAGGCGGATGTCTTAAGTGAGCCAAAGGGCTTGGGCAGGATATTTATATTCCCAATATATCCGAGTTGCTAACTCATGTTCGGGATAGTTGGGGCTTGTCGCGTTTGTATTTGCCGTGTTTGAGGGCGTTTCCTGTATGAAAGCCGTAATAACTTCATTAAAATCTCATTACATTGTTTTGGCTGATTGAAAGTAACCTCAGTTATCACCAAGTTTTTTTTATATTGTCACGTAGACACAAGTGGACTGATTAACAAGTTTTAACGATGCCTTTTAAAGCTAAACGTATATGGAAAGTGATATTTTTAAAATATATTTAAACTTAAAGTTAAACTAAAAAGGATTATACCTACATACCAAATGTATATTTATATTCACGTTTTTTTTTTTACATATAATATTAATAAATGGACAATTAAATTCAAATTAAAACTTAAGAACTAAAATAAAGTAACTTAAATTATGCTAAAATAAATCTACAAAACTGTGCCCCCGCGGCATAGTCCCGAAGACGCTGGCAGCATTTCCTCGCTGAATCGCAATGCTGATGCGTTGTGCGAGGAAGCTGCCAGCTCTTCGATCACCAGTGGACTCGATCACCAGTGGACTCAATCACCTTTTACTTATATTGTTTTTAAAAATAATAATTTGTTTCATGGTTGTATAATATGACTGATATTAGGCACCAAAATAAATGATCAAGTTTTGGACATGTACATTCCTTGTTCATGAACCTAAATAATAAACTATAACTTTACTGTGCCTATGCACTGCAAAGCGATCACGTCAAGTTGCCTAACTTAAGAGCTAAGATAAAAGGGTGTAGTACAGTGAATACTACTGTACTGATACTTTATTAATTAATAATATAGAGATTCAGGCTATACGTTAACATATATCTAATATGTCGCTTGTTGTTAGTAACCGGTATCCTTTTGTTTCTGATATTATATATCACTGAGCATTTAATCTAATAAAAGCTTTGGCGAGCTGCGAAGAAAGATTGGATGAGGTATAGTCTATCCGGAATTCTAAGATCAAATTATGTCATACGGGCACAAGTGAAAAAGACCTTAAATTTACATGTTTACGGTAGTTTGTACCTTGTGCCAAAGTGACTTCATTTAATCTTAGAGATCGGACACACTATACTTACATAGGTAAGTATTTTTATAATTTATTATGTAATTACATATCATGACAAAATAATTATAAAATTGATAAAATAAAAAACCGGCCTAGAGCATGTCGGGCCGGGCCACGCTCAGTGTTGGGTTCCGTAGTTGCTAATTTTTCACAAGAGACGGGCTTAAAACAGGTTTTAAGCCCGAGGTTTAAGTTACGAGAAAGATTTCAAGTTCTGTAAAAAGGTCGTAAACGCCAAAGTAACTGTAATTACTTATTAACTTCTGGAGGTCAACTTAAATCCTTTTAAAGAAAATTATGAAATTTTGCGATAACTCAAAAACGGATGGACCGATTTTGTTCAATATAGTTTTAATTGAAAGTACTTATAAGGCCTCATTTTTATGAATTTTTCCATATTTTTTGACCCGTGGTTGAAAAGTTTGAGGGGGGGCACTATTTTTTGGAGTTTACTCCTTAAGAATCGATTTTCATATATAAGCCCGGGGTATGAAAAATATGGGGTGTAAAATCGAACGTATCTGCCGTGCTAATTTAAAAAGTCGTATCTCAGTATACGATCGGGGTAAAAATACGACTTCGTAATTTAGCAGGTTATGCGTTAAGCGTTATAGACTAAGGTCCCGATATAAAATAACCTTCACCGAGATGTTTATTTGATGAAATGTATTTTATATTTAATTTAATATGTCAATAATTATATTGCATATGGGTTGCCTAACAAATTTTAGTCCAGGATATGTTTAATTAATAATAAAAAAAATTGTTTTAAACATTTCACCGGTTTGATTAATATTAGATAAATTCTATACCAATCGAAAGTATGAAGCCCATAGAATATGCAAACGTTAGGTTGCCTATTCTTTTCCCGTCACAACTATTGGTGTTGAGGATAATCACTCAACACTGCCTCTTCGGTAGCTCACGAGTGAGCACAGTGGACTGTATATCGGCTCTCGGAATTCGTGGCTCCGGTTCGGTCGCCGTGGCTAACCCAGTCGTAGGCACGGCGGTTCAGACGCGGCACGTAGTTGCCACGTAGATGCTGCGTAACACGTAGCAATCGATCGTTCGTAGCTCGTAGCTCGTAGCTCGGGTTCGGTTTCGTAGCTCCGGTTCCGATGCGTAGCTGCACGACGTGAATGTCACGTAGATATCACGTAGGGCACGTAGACCGAAGTTCGGAGATCAACCAAGCGAATGGGACCTCGGACGAACTTGGTTACGGCAGCAGGTCGACGCAGATTCGATGCAGGTTCGAGTATGAGTTATAAAAACACTGGTTGACTTGTTCGTTGTTTAATTTTCTTCGGCAGTATGGTAAATAATCGAAAACAATAATTCCTTATAAGCTATTTCCTTAAGATCTAATTCGACTCGGGACTCGTAAGCAAATTACTGGCTCGCAGGCCAATAGGAGGCGTCGAACCGTACATTCTACGGCCGGCACGCCCCTTTCGTCAAGTGCGTTCTTTTCTAAGGATCGTTGTATGAGAAAGTGAACTAGCTACGTGATTGGCCGTTCATTTTCCCATTTTTCAGCCCTAACGGCTTTTCTGGTCTACGGGATGGGCGGTTCGGGGAGGGTCGTGTCTACGTTTACGGTTCGATATCTACGTGAGATGTCTCATTCTGTAGCTTTCATTGCACTGCATTATATGGCCTTACGTTTTATAAGATAAGAGTTACGGTTCGTTAGCTATTAAGTCGGATCGATCGATAAAGTTAAATTTATGTTGTGCTGGCAAGTCGCGGAAGGCTATAAAAGGTAAGTGCAATGAGTCCAGATGCATTTCTAAGTGTATTCTAAGCGATTAGGTCATAGTGAAGTTAATTTGAATTGTTAAAACGAAATTCCGATACGATTTCGTACTGAAAATGGGCTCTAATTGGACGGTTCATAATTCACGTTAATTTTACGTTAACGTGAATTGCGGCTGACCTAATTACTTTAGAAACATAATAAAAACGGATTCCTGATGGGATTATCCGTTGCTATCGCTTGGCACTATTGCGGAAGCGATAACAGGTGATGTAATATTATCATAACATTGCCACGTGGCTGGGCACCACGTGAATATCTTATGTAATATTCATCGCTATCGAATTGCGATTTTCGGATCGGGATTGGTTTGGGATTAGACCAGTTACATATATATGTCTCTTTTATGGACTGTTATATACATTTGGTACATAATAACTCGACTTATAGCGTCTTTTATGCGCAATAAAATAAATTAAATAAATTAACGTTATGTACATTAAATTTCGCTTACAAACTAACAGTTTTCGGCTTGTGTCCGTAACAATTCTCCCCCTGATCGCAGAGTCGATCCCTCGGTGATGGGCAGGACCACAAGCCGGCTCGTAGGTCGCCTGAAGACTCCTCCTCTTGTCCTGACGTCCACGTTCCGTACTGCACCGTCAGGGCCGGGGTAGGTCGCCTCCACGATGCCGCGTGGCCACACGTTGCGGGGCGCGCTGGGGTCCGTGATGAGCACGTAGTCACCAACGGCGACCGTAGGCTCCCGTGACATTGAGGATTGTCGTGGGGCTAAGGTCGGCAGGTATTCTCGGATCCATCGGTTCCACCAGTGGTCGGCGAGAGCTTGACTTGCTTTCCATGATTTGCGATCTGCCTCGTCGCAGGGGCCGGTTAGTGGGACCCCCGCCGGGCCGCCCAATAAAAAGTGATTGGGCGTTATCGCTTCGCTCTCGTTCGGATCAACGCTCACGTGTGTTAGGGGACGTGAGTTGACCGAATATTCAACTTCGGCTAGAAGCGTTATTAGGATTTCTTCCTTCGGGCTTCGTGTGTTTAGTGTAGCGGCGAGTGCAGTCTTGACGCTTCGTATGAGGCGCTCCCAGGCGCCGCCCATGTTCGGTGCGCCGGGCGCGATGAAACGCCAACTCATTCGGTGTTGCACGCCGTGTTCTTGTAGCGCCGGTATCCAGTCGTGGTAGGCGGCGCGTAGCTCAGCATCCGCGCCCCTCAGGTTCGTGCCGTTATCACTCCACATAACGGCGGGCCATCCTCTGCGGGCTGCAAGGCGGCGTAGCGACATGACGGCGCTGCTCGTAGACAGGGAGTACACGAGCTCCATGTGTACAGCTCGGGTCGTGAGGCACGTGTAAAGCGCTACCCAGCGCTTCTCGTGCCGGCGGCCCACAGTGACTGTGAGCGGGCCGAACAGGTCCACCGCACAGTAAGTGAAGGGCCGTGCGTGCGGCTGCAAGCGATCAGAGGGCAGATCACCTAAGGGCGGCACGCGTGGGCGCGTGCGGCGGAGCACGCAATGCATGCACGCTCGGGCCACACTGCGAACGGTTGGTCGCAGGTGCAGGATCCACAGTTGTTGCCTTAAATCATTCACAACTGTTTCGTTTTAAGCGGCAATGATATCGCGGATGCACTGGCAAACGAGGCAGTCAGTGAAGGAATACCTTTTAATATAATACCTACATTCTCGGATGCAATACATTTGATAAAAAAACAGTGTTTAGTGTCGTGGAATGAATATTTCAATGTCAGATCTTTAGAGAAAGCTATTTGGTACAAAACTATTCAGCCAAAATTATCTGGAGGTCCATGGTTCGAGAACTGCAGTATGAGGCGCCGGGACATAGTGCTGGCGCTAAGGCTGCGTTCCGGACACATCCCACTTAATAAATTTGCACATTTAATGCGTAAAGCACCAACTCCAAACTGTGAGGAGTGTAACACCGTAGAAGACGTATACCACATTATTATGGAATGTGTCCGGAATGAAGATGTGAGAAGGGAAGTGTTGAATGGCACTTTTTTTGAAGTGGGGGGGTGCAACCAGATTTTGGCGCTTCCCTTATCAGATGAAGCTAAACTATTGTACAAAATCGTCAAAGTAGGTTTAAATAGGAGATAAGATATATAATAATTGTATACTAACAGAGTGTCATAGTCGCCTCAGCGACTAAGCTCTTTAAATAAAGATTAAAAAAAAAAAAAAACTGTTTCGTTAGAACAATAATGCGCTCACTTATGAGCGCGCAAAATTAAAAGTTTCGTAAATGGGTTCCGCCCGTCCAATATGACGGGTTGTTTGTTTGTAGTCGTGGGCGCGGCGTCGATATGCCCGCGCATATGTATGAGGCCGTCGTCTTGCAGCTGCGGGTCTAGCTTGTACAGCCGGCTGCTACGGGCAATGGCCTCCCCCCGTGAGAGAGCTCGGAGTTCCTCGGGAAAATCCCGCCGCTGGGCCCACTGCATCCACAGGTTTTCAGCTATTAAATAGTGACGTGTTTCTAACGGTACCTGTGTTTTCTTTTTCAGTCGCTCTATAAAAAGAAGTGCTCGGGCCGTCGCGCCGATCAAGCGATCGTAGTTGCTGAAACGCTCGATTTTCGGCAGCGGCGGGTCTACGTGATTCGTCACGTAACACCGTTCTGTCGGTACCTGCTCGGTTATTTCGATCGACGGCTCTGCTTGCGGTGCTCGAGTTTCTTGCGGCCATTCGGGTTCGGGTTGTCGCAGGAAATCAGGACCCACGTACCATCTATCGGTGCTCCTTACCACGCGATAGGGGTCCGGTCGAGTACCGTCGTCGGCCGGGTTCAGTTTTGTAGGGACCCAACGCCATTGTTCGGGTTCGGTGAGCTCCGCTATTTCACCTAAGCGGTGGCTCACGAACGCGCTGTATCGGCGCGCGTTCTCGCGTACCCAGTGCAGTACGGTTCGGCTGTCGGTCCAGTAGACGATCTGCACGGGTTTCACGCGATGCTCGTTCTGTAATGTCTGCGCTAATCGGGCTCCTATTAAAGCGGCTTGAAGTTCGGCTCGCGGTATGGACAAGCGACGAACGGGAGTTACCTTAGATTTCGCTGCGGCTAAGTGTACTCGCGGCTCGTTTTCGCCCGTCTCCCCTTCCGTCCTCCAGTACGCGGTGGCGGCGAACGCTTGCTCTGACGCGTCCACAAACACGTGCAGTTGATGCCGCACGCCTGTACCTAGCTGGATACAGCGTCGCGGTAATCGCAGCTCGGCTACGTGTTTTATGTGCTCCAACCACGTAACGAAAGCGTTGTTTAACTCGCCTGGCAGCGGCGAGTCCCAGCTCGTTCTCAGGGCCCACACGTTCTGTAGCAGGACCTTTCCCGTCACGGTGTACTGCGCTAAGTACCCGAGCGGGTCGAACAGGCTCATCAAAGCGCTGAGGGCTTCGCGCTTCGTGGGGCCCCGCTGTAGTTCTCGTACCTCGGGCGGCACGCGAATCAGCGATGTATTGAAGCTCAACTCGTCGGTCCGAGCGTTCCAATATAATCCCAATACCTTTTGCTCTTTGTTGCCTAAGCTTGTGAGATCGTCGGCGGCTCGTTGCTCGGGCGGGATCTGCTCCATTAACCTCGTCGAATTCGAGGCCCAGCTTCGCAGGACGAAACCTCCCATAGCGTGTGAGGCTGCTACTTGCTTAGCGGCGTCGATCGCCTGCTGCTCCGTCTCGTATCCCGCCAAGAAATCATCCATATAATGATTCGTCTGAATATCGTAAACGGCGTCCGGATACAGCTCGGCGTTGTCCTGGGCGTTCCTGTTTCGCACGCTATGTGCTAAATATGGAGAAGACGTATTCCCGAATATCATCGATTTCATACGATATACTCGCGGCGGTCGCTCCCGGTTCATTCCCCTCCACAGGAATAGCTGCGCCATTTGATCGTCGGGTCTCATCTGGATCCGTAGAAACATCTCCTGTATGTCGGCGCTAACTGCGAACTCACCTTCGCGGAATCTGCACAGGATGCCCGGGAGTGACTGCAGTAAATCCGGGCCCTCCAGCAGCTTGTCGTTCAGACTGACGTTCTGCGAGGTCGCCCTGGAATCGAATACTAACCTGATTTTATTGCCCTTGTTTATGTTGCGTACAGCAAAGTGCGGCAAAAACCAGGTTTTATGACCGTCGTAATCGCCTATGTGTCGCACGGCGTACTCCTTGGTCAGCAAGTTATCTATTTGCGCGGTGTATTCCACTGCAAATGTCGGATCCTTATCCATGCGTCGTTCGATGCCGCGCAACCTGTTATACGCCATTGTATAACTGGGCGGCAAGCAGGGTTCGTTGTCGCGCCACAGTTGTCCAACCTCGTAGCGCGGGCCGTCGATGCGTTTAACTGTCGCGTTAAATATGTCGATAGCGCGTTGATCCTGCGGGCTCCTTTTGTCGATTAACTTCACGCCTAGCGCTTCGACGTCGAAGTACCTTTTCAACGCCATGTTTATTTCTCGGTCTTCATCCGAGAAAGCGTGCATGACCACCTCTCGATCGCTCTGGTTTCGTAAGTAGCGTGGGGCCATACCGTAAATCGTCCATCCGATTTTCGAACGGATCGCCACTGGGTCGCACTGCCTTCCCGTTCTCGTCTCTAGCGGCAGCGTCAGGTGCCAGTGGTCCGCGCCCAATAGTATTTTAGGCGCGGCATGTTCGTAGCAGGCTTCGTTCAAGTCGGCTAAATGTTCGAAGTTGAGTACCGCCCTACGCGGCATGTACTGCTCGCGTAGTCCAAGTTGCGGTACAGTGCGCAGCGTAAGCGAGTGTGACGGGCCTCCACTCGTAGCTCGGACGCTTACCTCTACGCGCTGACTCGGTTGCGTTAGGCATATCGAGCCTACGCCTTGTATGACGAGAGGTTTTTCAGGTCCCGTTGCTCCTAGTTGATCCGCCAGTCCCTGATCGATGAGAGATATCGTGCTCCCCTCATCGATCATACAGAATGTTTCGATGCTTCCGCATGGTCCGCTCACAACGATAGGCATTATTTTAAGCATTACCTTCGTGTTTGCGTCGACGGTATTGGCAGTTAGCTCCGCCGTAGTGTGCGCGTGCTCGCTCTGCACGGGCGTCTCGTCTCTACGCGCGGGGCCGGGCGCCGCTTGCGCTGTGCTACGCGTCGGGCGGGCTGGGCGGTCAAGTGCTACGTCGGGTGCTACGTGGGGCGGCGCCTTACTCGTAGGCGGCGTCGTATCGTGTAGCAGTTTGTGGTGCGAGTGTGGGCAGTTGGGCACGCCGCAACCTTTCGCCGTGCAGTTCTCGCGGCGGTGTCTTTTGTCGAGACACTTATAGCAGATGCGTGCGTCTCGAGCCCACTCCCATCTCGCTCCTATCGTCATACCTAATAACTTGCGGCAGTCCGTGGTTCGGTGTGTGTTGCCGCAACACAGACAGGCGTCCACTCGTTCTGTGGCGTATGTCTGGGCTCTTACGGGTGCGGGGCGTCGTATCGCAGCTCCGCTGTTCACAGGGTTCGGGCGTCGGGACGGCAGCGGCTGGTGATTCACGTTCGTAGCGGCTGGGCGTCGCGACGCCGGGGCTCGTGCGTGCGAGAATTGTAATTCGGCGTCGGATTCGTCGAGTAGGAATTCCGCTAGCATTACGATCTCGCACTCACCTGTTCGCATGTGTTCACGTGCGTGTGTGCACCATCTCGATCTCAGGTGCGGGCTCAGGCGGTCGGTAATCTCTCGGATCAATAATGGATTACCTGCGTAGTGTGACTTATCTAAGTCCATGAGCGTCGCGACGATGTTCATTACTTTTATGGAAAAAGTGTTGAGGTCAGTCGCGCTCGGTCCGAGGGCGGGCAATCGTTTTAGGTCCTCCAGCGCCCTGTCGACGAGAATGACGTGAAATTCGAGAACTTATACCGCTGCGTGCTCTCGGTGTACGAGTGGTAAAATGTCAACCACTCGTTCGGCAGTCCGGTATAGATCGGGAGTTCGTATACCTGTTTCGGCGGCGGACGAGTTATACTCTCGATGCGATCGGCAAGTCGGTCGATGTCCTCGTTGCGGCTCGCGGTTCGGCTTCGGCTCGGACGTAAGAGTTCGCCTCGTTCAGGCGTGACCGTGCGCTGCCTCATCGGCGTCGGTTTAGCAGGCACGATCTTAGCTCCGTCACTCACCTCGGTTCGTTGAAACCACGCATCGATACGCTGCGTGGTTTCTTGGTCGGTTGGCGTCCGTCGACCCGCCTGTGAGCCGCCAGCCTGGGACCCCTCAGCCTCGATCTGTTGCAGCTCGGACTCGAGTCGCTTCCTGACGAGGTCCTCTTCGACGCGGAGTTGTTGACGGCGCAGCTCTGCGATGCTTTCGGCTGCGGCGAGTTCGGCTTGCTTCCTGCGGGCCTCGGTGGTGCTGCTCGTCGCGGACGTGACCGTAGGCGCGCGGGTGTTGCCGATGTTGAAACATACTTGGTCGAAAGCACGTTCGCGATCGGCTCGTTCTCGGGAACGATCGGCGGTGCGGGTCGCGGCTTGAGTCGCAGGCGCGCGGGCCGCGGGTGATTCGATCTGCGCATGCGCGGCGAGGGGCGCATTAAACGCGTGGTGCGCGGAAAACGCGAAAGCCTCGGGGCCCTCGCGGTCGCGGTTGTGGCCGGGCGCTCGTGCTTCGGGGTGCGCCGGCAGGTGAGTCGTCGGTGTCGAAAAGCCGGCTGCGGGGTCGTCGCGTTGCCCCCGTAGGCTGGTTCGTCGCAGGTGCTCCTCCAGTTTCTGCCGCCATTGGGTCGTGTCCGTGGGCGGCGATTCCGGGTTCGATCTGCGGCTCGGTTCGTCCAGGGCGGCGTGTTGTGGCTCCCTGGTGTCCGACAGTCGTCGATGCGCTTCGTGCATCTTCGCAGACGTGGATTCCCCTCGGTTCGGTTCGCTGGGGGCTCGGCCGTCTCGTGATGCTTGGCGTCTTGTGTGGACCATCGTGGTCGGTTGGTTCGGCGGTTCTTCCAATCCGGCTCTCGAATGACCAAAATGGTCCGGTTCTGCGGTTCGATTATCCGGCGCTCGAATGACCAAAATGTTGAGGATAATCACTCAACACTGCCTCTTCGGTAGCTCACGAGTGAGCACAGTGGACTGTATATCGGCTCTCGGAATTCGTGGCTCCGGTTCGGTCGCCGTGGCTAACCCAGTCGTAGGCACGGTGGTTCAGACGCGGCACGTAGTTGCCACGTAGATGCTGCGTAACACGTAGCAATCGATCGTTCGTAGCTCGTAGCTCGTAGCTCGGGTTCGGTTTCGTAGCTCCGGTTCCGATGCGTAGCTGCACGACGTGAATGTCACGTAGATATCACGTAGGGCACGTAGACCGAAGTTCGGAGATCAACCAAGCGAATGGGACCTCGGACGAACTTGGTTACGGCAGCAGGTCGACGCAGATTCGATGCAGGTTCGAGTATGAGTTATAAAAACACTGGTTGACTTGTTCGTTGTTTAATTTTCTTCGGCAGTATGGTAAATAATCGAAAACAATAATTCCTTATAAGCTATTTCCTTAAGATCTAATTCGACTCGGGACTCGTAAGCAAATTACTGGCTCGCAGGCCAATAGGAGGCGTCGAACCGTACATTCTACGGCCGGCACGCCCCTTTCGTCAAGTGCGTTCTTTTCTAAGGATCGTTGTATGAGAAAGTGAACTAGCTACGTGATTGGCCGTTCATTTTCCCATTTTTCAGCCCTAACGGCTTTTCTGGTCTACGGGATGGGCGGTTCGGGGAGGGTCGTGTCTACGTTTACGGTTCGATATCTACGTGAGATGTCTCATTCTGTAGCTTTCATTGCACTGCATTATATGGCCTTACGTTTTATAAGATAAGAGTTACGGTTCGTTAGCTATTAAGTCGGATCGATCGATAAAGTTAAATTTATGTTGTGCTGGCAAGTCGCGGAAGGCTATAAAAGGTAAGTGCAATGAGTCCAGATGCATTTCTAAGTGTATTCTAAGCGATTAGGTCATAGTGAAGTTAATTTGAATTGTTAAAACGAAATTCCGATACGATTTCGTACTGAAAATGGGCTCTAATTGGACGGTTCATAATTCACGTTAATTTTACGTTAACGTGAATTGCGGCTGACCTAATTATTTTAGAAACATAATAAAAACGGATTCCTGATGGGATTATCCGTTGCTATCGCTTGGCACTATTGCGGAAGCGATAACAGGTGATGTAATATTATGATAATATTACATCACCTGTTATCGCTTCCACGTTGCCACGTGGCTCGGCACCACGTGAATATCTTATGTAATATTCATCGCTATCGAATTGCGATTTTCGGATCGGGATTGGTTTGGGATTAGACCAGTTACATATATATGTCTCTTTTATGGACTGTTGGTTGTTGACATTTGGTACATAATAACTCGACTTATAGCGTCTTTTATGCGCAATAAAATAAATTAAATAAATTAACGTTATGTACATTAAATTTCGCTTACAAACTAACAGTTTTCGGCTTGTGTCCGTAACAATTGGGTAGCCAGGTATAAACAGGTAAATCTATACCTACTAGCATTTTGCAAAGGTCTGATTGTTGAATTGAAATTAAATAAAATTAAAGATTATTTAATTATGAATTTATCTAATAATCAAATCGGTGAAATGTAAAAAAAAAAAAATTTAATTTTAAACTAAACATACCCCGGACTAAAATTTGTTATGCAACCCATATGCAATATATTTATTGACATTTTAAACTAAATATAAAATACATTTCATCAAATAAACATCTCTGTGAAGGTCATTTTATATCGGGAGCTTAGTCTATAACGCTTAACGCATAATCTGCTAAATTAAGAAGTCGTATTTTTACCCCGATCGTATACTGAGATACGACTTTTTAAATTAGCACGGCAGATACGTTCCAAAAATATAAGTATTGCGAGGATTGACGTTTAGTTGTCAAAGGCGACTGTTGAAAATTTTATCAAATTTTATTTTATTTATAAGTTAATTCAGTTTTAGAGTCCTTTTCGCTGTTTTTGCGATGGGTGAGTCAAGTCGAGGTGTCGCGAGTGATACGTCACTTTTAGAATGTGGGCAGCGGGCAGCTCCGTCGTGGCTATCTGAAGTGGAGTTTGATAATAAGGCAGGGCCGAGTCAATCGGATATTGTATCGGACGCTGAGTCCATGTCGGATGTGCGGCATATAGCGGTGAAGCGTGCTTGTGGTCTGAGCGACAAAAGCTGTGGTTGTAGTGATAGTTTTATGACAATAGGCAGGAAACCTAAACGCTTGCGGGTTTTAGCAACCGTCAAAACGCAGCTGGAGCCGGACGGTGCGGTGTGCCTGACAAGCTATTTGAAGTTTATATAGTGTCAAAAGAAGATTTACCGAAACAGATTGGTTTGGCAAAGTTGCTGCAATTTAAGGGTATAAAAGGAATTTTATCCGTCAAGTTTATGGGTCCACGTAAAATTCGCATACAGTTTAACTCTAAGGATGATGCGGAGAAGCTTCTGGCTTCTCAGGAGTTTAACAATGAGACGAGACGTTCTTATTGGTCTAATATGGCATGCTGCACTTATGGAATTATAAGGCAGGTTGAGTTGGAGGTTGAGGAAGACGAATTTTTAAAGAATATTGAAGGGTCTGAAGACATTTTGTCAATATGTAGACTGAACCGTTTGGATCATGATGGGCGTTGGGTTAAGGCTGAAGCTATTCGTCTGTGTTTTAAGGGAACTTCTTTACCGCCATATGTTTATGCCTACGGTTGCCGATTTAAGGTAAATCAGTACACTTTCCCGGTTACCCAATGTTCAAGATGTTGGAAGTTCGGTCATCTGAGCAGGTTATGTCCTACTACTAAAGTTACTTGTCCGAAATGCGGCGGGGAGCATGTCAATTGCGAAACGACTATTTTTAGATGCATTAATTGTAAAGGCAGCCATATGGCCTTAGATAAGTCGTGCCCGGTTTTTGTGAAGGAGTAAGAAATTCGCAGGATTATGTCTGCTGAGGGATGTATATATAAACGGGCTTTTTGGTTGTATATGCAAAATAAGGAAAAAAAGGATACGGATGTTTGTAGTCAGGATGCGCCATCTGTTTTTGAGAATGACTTAAGTTTTGGAAAGTCATATGGAGATGCTGTTTTGTCGAAGCCGTTACAATCTAAAGAGTCTGAAGATTCTGTCTGTCAGGCTGAGGGCCAGCGATCAGTAAGTCAGTACAGATTAGAGAGCGAGCCACAACAAGAGTTTCGTAAGCCGCGGAAGTCAAAAAGAGTAACAGATGTGAAGAGGTCCGAGTGTCTATTGGTAAATCAGCCTACTATTGAGCGGGCTGATATGGAAGATCAAAGACAAAATAAGGACAAGAAGAAGAGACGTATTACTTTTGAAAGGCTGGTTGAGAAGACGAAGGATATTTTGTTTTCTACCGAAAGTTGGGAGGAGAAGTTCAAAACGCTGTTTGGAGTTGTTGTTAAGGAGATTTTGGATTTATTTAAGGATTTTTTTAAGGAAGGTGATTTTGTACGTTTGTTTTTGTCTAATGTAAATGGCTAGGTCTAATACCAGATCTTTCTTGAATGTAATGTTCAATTCAATATTGGCGGAACCCTTATCGGAATCGGCTAAATTTGTATACAGTTTTTTTTATGTAAATAGTGTATACAAATTTAGTTGTTTTCGTGTACATGTTATTTTTAAGTTTATACGGTTTATGTTTTTATTTATCTATGTCTTTTAGATGAATGATGTTGTGTATTTATTAGGCCTGCTGGAGCTGGCATGTTCATAAAAATGATCAAAGCTCCTTAATTAATAAGGTCGTATCTTTGTATGGATTTCATAGTAAGATACGGTTGTTTTTTCCGTAGCACTGCAGACTGTAGTAACTAAACTAGCCGCTCGAGGGCGCTTTACATCACACTTCCTTATTTAGTTACTACTCATGATCTCTCCAATTTGTTAAAAATGAATCGGAAGTAAATTTTCCTTGTAAAATATTGTAATTTTGCTGTATATTATACTCGTATATTAATATTATGTAAGTGCCTACCTTCTCGTTCTTGTTTGCAGCACCCAACAGGGTACATAATGTGATACTTAAACTATTTACTAATCCTTATGTGCAATAAACGTATTGAGTATATATTTTATAATCGTTCTTAAGGCCATGCGCGCACCACGATTTTAGTCGCGCGATAATTTTGTCGCATAAATGCAAGATATGGGTTTATATGAGAGTGCGCGCACCACGATTTTCATAAACCCAGAAGTACGCTTATTTCTGCGACAAAATTATCGCGCGACTAAAAAAAAGGTGCGTGCCTGGCCTGAAGAGTAAACTCCAGTCGTGCGTCGGAGCTGACACACACACTTTTTTTTTTATTTTCGTAGCGAATATTTACAAAACTACTGACTTTATCGAAAAGTAATGTTTAAAGACCCCTATTATTTTTAACAGACCTATTTAACGACACCACACACACTAGGGTTGAAACGAAAAAAAAAAATCACCCGCACTTTAGGTGTACGAGATGTACCTATCCGAAAAAAAATTTTTTTTAGTTTTTTTTTACGGTTTTTCGGCGTGATACATACACATACTCATACCAAATTTCAGCTTTCTAGTACTAATGATCACGGAGCGAAGCCGCGGACGGACGGACAGACGGACATGGCGAAACTATAAGGGTTCCTAGTTGACTAGGAAACCCTATAAATGCAACGTATTGTAGGGCGCCTTATTATGTACGCTTTTGGAAAAAATCCCTTGAAGGCAGTTTTTTATTATAGTAATGAAATTAATTTTTGAAGCATAATTGTTTGGTGGTTTTGTTGTAGTTTTTATCTACCCAAATATCATAAACCCTCCATGATGCGTTCAAGAACCGCACATTATGACCAACATAATAATAAACTGTTTTGTTAGAACAAATTTCTTATCTGTGAAAATGTTATTATTGCTAATTAATAACATCGATTTCGATAATATTATATCATTAAAATTTCGAACATCTCTCAAAACCAAGGAAATTTGGTTTGACCTCTATTCTAATATCAGTCGAGATGACGTTTAGTTCGAAATGAATTGTCAATTTGCAGACAAATTGACAAATGTCGCACGCAAGTAAGATATCGAACGATATGGTAGTTCGGGCCCACTCTAGTTTGTCTCTGAATTAAAAAAAACTATGACAGCTGCCAGAAAAGAAAAGAAAAGTTTTCATTGCCGCCATTACCGGTTAGAATTTGTTTTAATGCATAAAATTGATCGATTTGTTGAATTTAAACCATAAAATTAGCTATCAAGATGATATAGATATTTCGGCAACGCCTCCTGATATCCGTAACAAAGCACCTAACGTCATTAATTACTTATTACCAGCTATGCGGCTCCTGAATGCATCATGGAGACTTATGATATGTGAGTACCTATAGATAAAGTAGTGTATGTAACTATACATAATTAGGCATTAAACACTCGTGTGATGTTATTATGACACTCGCCTTCGGCTCGTGTCATAAACTCACGCTCGTGATTAATGCCCTTCATTATGTACAGTCACATAAACTACTAGTTGATACTGATTTGCACAACTTTTATGAAAAATGTTCTCAGTCCAAATCTGTAAAATGATGTAGGTACAGAGAGCTGCAAAATTGCATGACCAATATATGAATTCATTCATAAATGTGTTTTGCTTTTGTGCAGCCCATACTACGCCTGTCACAGTTGGATCACCACATTCAAAACAATATTATACAATACAATACTCATTATTGCACACCTCAAGCATCAAGGAAAAGAAAAAACAATTCAACCGCACCTCCACCAAGTGTAGCGAGGGTGCTGCTGCTCAGCGGTTAATCATCAGGACTTCTTTATTTATAATTATATTTTATATTTGACCTCAATACAGTTTCATAGTTCATTCCCGAATTCCCGGCTCTTTTGGTAAGTGACAGAGACGGCCATAATTCGAATATTCAAGAAGATTTTAATATAAAATCTTATCTGCCAGCTCTGCTGACATTTACCAATAAGTTCCTTACAACACATATTATACTATTTATACTCCTTGGCATGGGGAGAAAAATCTTACGCTGCTTACACTGATTGAATAAGTTTTGGCATGGCGGCGCTCTTGTGTGAAATTAGCCCTGGTCGGACCTCGGCGATCAGAATGTCTTGCCTACGAGTTAGGAGTAAGTACGAGTATGTATCGTATATTGTAATTATTATCTAATACCACGAGTTTCTGAACAACATGACATCGTAGAAATAAAAAAGTCCTGTTTCCTGTGGAAGATATAAAGGATATTTCCGTACGAGTAGATTTTTTTTTATTGAATGAGACTTTGATGGTATATAACGTTTTACGCGCACATTAGTAGTTTCAAGTCTTCAACTTTAAAGTGTCCAAAGAAAAACTCAGGGTAAACTCAGTAAATCTATTATGACAATTTTAATTGAGATTGAGATTGAGATTGAGATATTTATTGATAAAATCATAGAATTTTACATGTCAGTTCATTATTTAACATAAATAGTATATAAGTAAGTTCAAATACAAAATTCTATATTATACAATGATATTATTAATATTCATTTAAGTTATTGAAATTATTATTCATTTAAATTATTTACAAGTTTCATTTTTATATTAGTATTTTAATTATAATTCTTCATTTTAATAATTATACATTTAACCACAGACCATAAGAATACTATAGACTGGGTATTGGGCGGGGCACGCGTAACCGAGCTTAGGCCCAAATACCCAAAGATATGTCAACGTGATGTCAACAGTCACTTAGTTACCGTACGAACGTGCTTGAGTAATTATGTGCTAAAAAATTAGAAATATGCCGAATTGTGGCATTATAATCGTCACAGGCGAGATCTGCATACTCAAAAAGATACTTGATACCGTTTAATTTCACTGGAAAGTAATAAAATTCGGTATTTTGTAATATTTCGTAAAATATTGCAGTGCATTATGACAATTATACATTACTAGCTTGACATGGCAACTATTCACGCAACATCTTTAGGAGCACGCAATGTATACGTCCGTCTGACAATTTAGTGCGGGGGAACAAGTCTAAACCATAAATTGTCGATATTCTGTATGGAGGTTTTAATGTGAGCCGCTCGTGTTTCATACTAACTTGTCCATTTTAATTATATAATTTACACTTTATCACCTTGTTTTTTTAGGGTTCCATACCTCTATCGGAAAAAACGGAAATCTTATGGGATCACTTTGTTTTCCGTCCGTCCGTCTGTCTGTCAAGACCCTTTATCTCGAGAACGCGTGGAGGTATCGAGTTGAAATTAACACTATATGTATATATACTCAGGTCTAGGGTCCCTTAAAGCTGTGAAAAGAAAATCAAGCTTCTACGTTAACGTGAAAAAAAGGTACAGCCGTTTATGTCGCCAAAAACGCACATTTCGTCACTCAAGGGAATCAAAGTGATAGAGTACTTCCCGATGACCTAGAACTATGAAATTTGGCAAGTACTACAAATACTTATAAAAATCTGAAATCGCCACATACTTACTACAAATACTAATAAAAATCTTAAAAAATATACCTTTTCAAACATCAAGTCCACCTTTTGTACGATACGTTTTATTTTGTGCAATAAAGATTAATTAAATAAATAAATAGGTAAATCATATTTGGAGAACTTGGTTGCGTTAAGTTTGATTCAAATTCAAATTCGTTTATTGCAAGAACATAGTAATAAATTAGGTGATACAGGTATATACAGTGTTGCTTATGTTCTAACAAATAGGCATGCAAACAAAATAAAACAATATTCAAATACTTAATTGTTACATATTTCAATTTGTTACTTATGTCAAAAATAATTACTAAAACTCAGAATTTGCAGATGAAATTACATTAATTATTACATTATTTTTATAAGTATTTGCACCTCGTTTGTATGCGGCGCCATACATTTCAGAGACAAACTTAACTCAAACAGGCCAATTAAGATGGGATAAGTGAAAGTTTGTACGGAACCCTCGGTGCCTACTGAGCCGGCGGTCCTGGGTTCGAATCTCGGCAAGGGCAAATTATTTGTGTGATGAACTCGAATATTTGTTCCTGGGTCATGGATGTTATCTATATATATTGTTTATATCGTCGTCTACTATTGGTTAGTATAAGGCCAGGTCGAGTTGTGTACGATTGTCCTTTATTATTTTGTTTACATTTTATATGATGAAATAAATAAATCTACTCCGTTTATAATTTACCTACTACCTGTTCCAAATGTTGTAAGGTGATGTTTTTATTATTCATATATCACTACATGTAAAGTAAACATTCTGAACGATAGGAAGATTGAGATGGACGCTTCCATTTGATTTCGTCGCCAGAAATTAAAAGGTCTGATAATTTAATTTACGACGTTTACGACCATACAAAATAAATATTTTCAAAATGCATTATACATATTATAAGCCTATACATATTATTATTTTATCGATATCGACTATTTTGATTTGATCACGCCCTTAACCTTTAGAATCATTAGATGCATACCGCTGGCTGAGCTTACATTACATTTTCTGGGTCGTTAAAATTAGACCCCGTGTTACAAAGATAGGGTTCAATTTTAAATGTTTTAAAATTGTAACATAAAACCTTGCGATATTTAGCCAGCGTTAATATCAAAAGTGACACTACTGAATTGACAGAAGTAGAAATCAATTTCTTGTCAATTCGAGGCTTTGTCGTACTGAATCATAAAGTCTCATTTGCCTTTTATTTTATTTCTATTTAAGTTATAATAAAAATAAAGACATTGTCTGATATGCATATAAGGACTAAAATTCTCGATACATTGATCGTAGTAGTGTATGACCACGTAATACGCACACATTAGTTCAGCCAATGTCAACTCACTTCTGTTTGTTGTAAAACCTTATTTTTAAACGAATATAATTGTGTGCGTGTAAAAGTCGGCTACAGCGGTGCTAGAACAAACTGCGCTGAATGCCATCTCCATATACTCCGTGCATTTAACATTTATCTGTTGTCCATATTATGTCCAAACATCCAAACCTCTCAAGCCAATGATGTAGGGTGTTATCTAATTTAATACACAAAAACAAGGTGTGTTGTAGATTTTATTACCTCGACATAAATTCCGCTATGCTGTAGCAAGCGAGGTCGATTAACATTAGTTTTAGTCTATGAGTGAATATTTTGTCGCTTGCAGCGTTCACGATATCACTCGGAAGTGTATTGTAAATCTTAACACCTAGGACACCGAGTGACTTTCGCGCTTTGGCGAGTCTCCGACGTGGGACGAGCAGCAGGTGCGCGCCTCGGGTGTTCCTGTCGTGGCACTGCCCGCGGCTCGTGTACTGGTCTAGGTTAGCTCTCACATATTGACAGGCTGTTAATATGTATATACATGATAATGTTAATATGTATAATGAGCTTTAGGGTGCGTTTTAGTCACTTTACAAAATCCACCGTCATTGTCAATACCACCTCGAACGCTTTTTATCTCAATTTTCCCCAGTCATTCCTTCGATTACCTTTAACAAAAAGATTTAATCCCGACAAGGCGTGATCCGTCAAGGGCTACCGTCAAAGAAGCATGACTGTGATCGAACGCCTCTTGGGCATACCATGACTTGGAGTTCTATAATAAGTAATGTGCTACTTTTCATAAGGAAACGTTAATACGGGATTTCAGTGGAGTTAACAATATCGTCTTTCCAACACTTGTGGAACAACTTTTACACGCGCCTCATTGAAGGCAAAAAGGGTGTGTATTTCCTATTTTAATATTTACGCTATATTACTAAAAAGTTTTATAGAAAAAGGTTACGTTATTTTAGCGTTTAAGTGAAACGTACATTATCACAAAAGTTCACGTCACCCGCTCATCCCACGGGAATAGTATATTTTTTCGGGATTAAGTAGCCTATGTGTATACAGGGTCTCAGCTACCTTAAGGTATTAATACCAAAATTAATCAAAATTGGTCCTGCCGTTTGAGCGTGAAGAAGTAACAAACATACAACACATAGTCACACAAACACACTCACAAACTTTCGCTTTTATGATATTAGTAAGATTAGTTTGCTATTTCGCAGCGTGGTACGGGTACGGCCCCCGACGAGGTGGACAGATGACCTCGTTAAGGTCGCAGGAAGTCGATGGATCCTACGGGAGCCCTATATTCAACAATGGCTGATAGATAGATAGTGTGATATTATATTGTTATAAGATTATTGAAAGAATAGACAATACCAACCTAAGTCTACATCATACACAATCCTTTCTGGGAATATTCTGAGCCACGAGGTTACGTAAATACGTAGGTACTCCGTGTTTGCTCGGCACATTCTCATTTAGCGAGTTAGACGTGGACAAAGCCCTTCAGTCTCATTTGTGCAGACCTCGGCCCAAATTCGACGTAGTTTGTACAATACAATACAAAACCTCTTTATTGTGTGGTGTTTGTAGATCTGAATAAAACCTATAAGGTAATTATGACGTCTCGAGAGTACGGGTGGGGAAGGCAGTCACGTGAGAACCACCGGCTGAGACGGGCGTCTGACCCGCTGGTGCCATACCGAGCCAATGAGTGCGGCTCTCCTATGGGTGATCCAGGGATCACTACATATTGCACACCTCAAATACAGAGGCAAACAACACAAAAGAGATACAAAGATAATAAGCAGAGGTAAGCGAGCTCCTCCAGACAATCTTTAGGTAGCGGAGTAATCAAAACAAATTAAAATATATACCTACGGTATATAAAATATATACGGGCTTACTCACGTCGTAGAAGTCATATATGGCTCGACATAAACCCGTTTCGTCTGTATTTAATGTCTGAGACCTGCGGGAGTTTTCTTTGTAACATAGTTAAAACAAATGTTTGGATTGAGTACCTAGGAGTAGAGTTTACAGCAAGTATTTGTTGGTGGGTGGGGACGTTTTGCCCATCCTCCTTTCAAGTCATGCCGCGTCTGCCAGGTCCCGGTAGAAGAGGTAGACCCAAAAAATGCTGTGTTTGCCAAAGACCATGCAAATCGGAGGAGAGAAGCCGAAAAGTGGACCCCTGGCTCCCAAGTAGCAGTTAAGGGCACGAGAATAAAGTTCAGATGAGTAAGGATTGTCAACAGGAAAGACTAGAATTAGTGTACAGCCTGAACACTACAATGCCTCATCGAATCAGGCCCCTGTCTCATTTGTATAAAGGCTTATGCTCCGTTTGGGTAGCGCAAACACGTTGAGACGGCGGACGGGCTTAGCCTGAATTAGTAATGCTTCTAAAGTTAATATTAACGATATTTCGTGTTTCGTAAATGTCAGCTATGGCTTTATAACACCCAACAAAAAAAATGAGGGTTACCAGTTTTATCTATCCAAAGCCCTGAGATCGACGTCTTTTACGACTCACTCGGCTCGTTTGGCAGAGCTGTAAGTATGTATGTTTTTAAGTAATATTATGTAAATAGTGATAAAGTATTAATTATGTACGTCTTTTGTCTGATTAATATTAATATGTTTTTTGTGCAGCATGTAAGCGTAATGATGTGTAACTGTAAGTAACACACACAAGCGTGTTGTGTGTTATTTAATAAACAAAAATAAACAGTAAACAACGTGCGTGTGGCATCCAAACGGATGATCCGAATTGAGTGCGTTTTTTTTTAAATCAAAAGTCTTAGCTTTTACCTAATGTTTTGTGAAAACAAGAGCCGTCTCAAAGATATTCTACTATTTCTGTCGGGGGTTTTTACTTGTGAGAATCAGAATGGTACCCGCCATTCTGACCTTTACAAATATAAAAAAAAAACAACCATACTAAAAAAATGCTCAAACTGTACTATTTAGTATCTACTTTAAATTCATTCATAAACGAATTCAAGGCCATGCAATTCTAGCTATAGCTTGTAGAAGCTAAAAATGCAGCACATTTTGTACTGAGATTAGAAAACCGCGGCGCGACCGCGCGGCGACTGCCGTTCGCGCGCATGGCCGTGATCGGAACGCGGGATTCTGGATAACGTGACCACAGTATTATATAGGCTAAAGCAGTATGGAAACTACGAACAAACGGTCGAAACAGCGCACACACACAGACGCAAGCGTTTACGAGGCGAATAAGCGTACATAGCAGTGCTGTCAGTCGCGCGTGGCGCATCGAGACGAGCGGTCATTGTTTGTGATTATTGCGTGTTGCGTGCGCTGTCCGCGATTTTTTACAGATGCCACGAGTTTATTGCGTTGTATACGGCTGCTTGAACTCTGCTTCCTTAAAACCGGAGCTTTCATTTTTTAAACTTCCTGCTGATATTGAAAGGTAAGAATGCTTTATTATCACTACATACATAGTATAAAACAAAGTCGCTTCCTGTCTGTCTGTTATGCTTAGATCTTTAAAACTACGCAACGGATTTTGATGCGGTTTTTTTTAATAGATAGAGTGATTCAAGAGAAAGGTTGATATGTATATAATACATGCATAATTTATCAGCATTGCCCCCGAGCGGAGCCTAACGGGTTGCTAGTTAATAAATAAAATGCATTTCCTTTTAAATAAATCGTTTGGTTGTTTATGTGATATTTGGTGTAAATTTTTAGGGTTCCCTACCCATAAGGTAAAAACGGGACCATTACTTAATAAACCTCCGCTGTTCGTCTGTTACCAGGTTGTAAGTATCTCATGAACCGTGATAGCTAAACAGCTTGATTATTTTGCAGATGATGTATTTTTATTGCCGCTTTAACAACAAATAGTAAAAACAGAATAACAACAATATTTAAGGGGCTCCCATATATCAAACGTGATGGGTTGCGTTAACTTTGCACCTCATTTGTATCCGGCGCCATACCCGGCCAGTTAAGATGGGATACCTAAGTGTTTGTACTGAACCTTCGGTGCGCGAGTCCGATACGCACTTTGCCGGTTTTTAAGCACGCGTGTTTGTAATGGTGAAAAATAATTAAATAAGAATTGATAGCTATGAAGCTTTCATCGTTATTAAACTTGTATCAATTTATTGTATTTAGGTTAGTTCGTGGGGTAGCGTCCAGGAAAACAACGGTTGGCGATGGTGACAAACACTATAATTCTTATAAAAGTCACAGCACAGTT
Organism: Apotomis capreana; assembly: GCA_947623375.1. NCBI lineage: Eukaryota > Metazoa > Arthropoda > Insecta > Lepidoptera > Tortricidae > Apotomis > Apotomis capreana. The sequence continues at coordinate 8,636,671 of OX392514.1, forward strand.
TTATATGGGGAAATAATAATAACACCACATACAGGCAGACTATGAGAAAAGCTAGACACGCGAGTGATTTCGTTCGAGTAGTGCGCGCGAACGTTGTATTATCGAATGTTCGGGAGTCGGGACCGGCCGACGCGACGGTGCTGCGTGCCGGCGCCGCCGCATGTGCCGCCCGCTCTCCCCCTAACACCTCGGCTGTCCGTGGATTACGTGCGTAAACACGGCGAATACCTACTGCGTGTGCTATTGTATATATGTATAAGTATTAATATTGTAAAGGATGACATTTAAACCATTGAAACCAATATAAAAATTGATAACAATATAATACCTAATATAAACATTGTGATGTGTATCCACATTAAAAAAAAGTCAAGTGCAAGTGAGACTCGCGCACCGAGGGTTCCGTACAAAAACTTCCCATCTTAACTGCCCTACAATAAATGTAAATAAAAAGTAAAATACAATAAAGTCATTACAAAATCTAAGTACATTATAAAAATTCTAACCTAGGGTGCCGCCGGCAGCGGGTGACAACCCTAGCGCGTAGGTATTTATCTTCAAAGAAGGCCTTAGTTTCCATACTGCTTTAGCCTATATATATACTGTGACGTGACTACTCTCCATCAAAAGCCGTGCCTTGTTCACATTGACTATACCTTAAAGATACACTTTTTCTTTAGGGGGTGAGAGTTGCGTTTATCACGGGATAAATAAGTGATAAAGCATTTTTCGTGCCCCCTCCCTCTATCGAACCTCGCGTGATTTATGCACAAGCCCTTTATAATTACTATAAAAACAAGGAAATCGTCTTTGATGTACCTGTATTTGAGATCCCCTGATTACTCATGGTTCTAGTCATCAAATCTTCATCAAAATTTTATGGAACTAACTAGGAGATGCCACTCTTGAACAAGAAAATAGTTTTCGAAATCGGTTCATAAATGACAGAGTTAGACGGTAAAAGTCAACTACGAAATATACCAATATGGCTCATTGTTCGATTGATTGTCCCGCATTACTAATGACCCTAGAATGTAACGGATATTAAACAATTTTATAAAAGTCTATCGTCTTGAAATACTACGAAAAATAAATATTTCGACAACTTAGACCCACAAAAAGTAAGGTGGTAGAAAAGGTCGCATAATTGCATTAAGCAGTACTTATACAATGTATTATTATACATACAGATTATTTCTTAGTTAACAATTATTAGGTAACAATATATTTTTTATAACGTGCTTATAATTCCTGATAGCAAAATGAACATTACTATACAAGTTGAGAAAAGTATCTCGGTTACACATCAAAATAGAACTTTGCTTAGTAATAAATTACTTAGTAAGTCTTAAAGTTTAACAAGTACGTGCTTAGTGAATCGCCTCGTCTCGCAAACCCTTACCACGCGTTACAAACTAAACTACGTCCCCAGAATAACACGTCCCAACTTCCCCTTAGTATATATATTCTTTGCCCGCACTGAGTCACCATTTTGTTTAGCGGGCGGACACTAATTGCAGACAAATGAGATTGATACGGACGGACGCGATGTCTGTCCGTTTGTCCGCTTTTTACACTTCTAATCTTCTTAATTTGACGCGGGAAAAGCGGTGAAGAAATGGAAGTGAAATGTTCGTTCGGCTATCTGGTTATTTGCGGAGATAAACACGTCTAGACGCGTACAATTGTAAATAAAGCCTGAGCAGAAATATATTTCTAGTCAGGCTTTACTTACATGCCTTTATTTGGATAGTAAGATTGCTGATATACCTAGATATAATACTACTTTTATCACTTGATTTCATGTCAAACTAAAATTAATTCAGTTATAATAAACTAAACTATAGTGGAAGAATAGAACGGCGCAGCCAAAAGTGAATTAAAAACTACAATCAAGTAGGTAGGTTATTTACGACACTGGAGGCCGAGACACCCTACATTTCAATTAGGACGGTTTGCACTATCTTCGTAATCGCGTTAATTATCGCCGTGACGATAATCGGGGGGGTTCGTGAAGTCGTGAACTGTGTGTACTTGTCTAGGTCTTACTCTTAACGTCAAGTCACGTGGAGTCGGATTAGTATTTTTTTTATTTTTTATTTATTTATTAAGAAACAAACAGTCTTAAAATAGTATAACATTGGTGTTGTCATAGGACTAGAAATCACCTTAATTGTAGACCTATAGTTTCATACATGGTATTATAGTGTTGAAAATTTTACATTACACGGACCAAAAGTTTTACTGACAAATTTGTTGCCAACAGAAAAAATAAAAAGCAATTGACTGAACTATAAATTAAACAATAAAAACCAACCATTATAAATATAGCTTAGATTTAGTTCGTTGACTATTTTAAAGATGGAATGAGACAATCTAACGAAAAAGCAGGATAGATGCCTTCCTTTTTGCAATTGCTTTATGTTTATCAATACAAAAAAGAACATGCTTGTTAGAAATGGCATGTTTAATATTTCCTACTCGCAATTTATGTGGGCCTCTACATTTTTCGTAGTTGCTTGCCCAATCCATAAATTACTTTAAGGATAGATGACCCCAAAGAAAAATGCCATCTATCTTTCAAAAAATTTAATCCCATCTTGTTTTTCTATGCAATTGCACAGAACAGAAGCATGCAAGACGGTCAACTTAGTAGTGGTTGGAAAATCGGTCAGCTTTATTCATCGCGGAACTGGAGTAACTAAAATCGGGGTATCTATCCCAGTGCGATTTCCACACCGGTTTTACCTTAAACTCCACGGAGTCTTAATCTTAACTAAGCTAGTATTATGGATACTATAGGACAATACTACACATACTTACGTAGATCAAGATCTGAGCGTCAATTCATGAAGTCTAATAAATGAGATAGTTGGAGCGGAGAGTTTTTGTTCGTGGACCACTATGATTTCAATTTGAGTGGCGGACGATTTAAAAAAAATATTTGCTGGTCATATGGTCATCGACCACCATCGATTAAGAACTGACAGATCATGGGGAAAACTGGCTGAACTAGTGATGAGTCATTTTCGAGAATTTCCAGAATAGTTCTCCATTTCGTATAAAAGGTATCGAGAACATTCTCTCTTCAAACAAATCGGAAAACGTTATCGAGAACGACACATTTATAATTTAAACAAAGAAAGCGTAGAAATCAAAATGTATATTATATGAATTAAATAGAAAGTATGGTACTTAGTTTAAGCTGTATTCAGTTAACACTGATGATTGTGTATTTAAGGGTATATGGGGCACGTTGCTAAAAATATATTTTTAGAGTATATGCCATTAAAATTTAAAATATTTAATTAATATGATTAAATATACCTAGGTGTGATAACAGTCCATAATATAATGTTGTAAATTAATAATTGTTACATTTTAATAATAATTAACATAAAACCTTAAATAAAAATTAAAAACTACACTTAAAAATAAACTATAGATAAAAAATTTGGCCCAAATCGCCGTCTATTGGCAGCGTGCCCAGAAGGCTGGCAGCATTGCCGCGTTGAATGGCAATGCTGATCCGCTGTGCGAGATATGAACCAGCCCTCTGGTCACGCGTCAACTCGACTAACCTGCGGCTACACTCTTTAAAGACCCTGTGGGCGCTTTCACCCCAGGGCCCCAGAGTCTCAACCCCAAACGGCTCAAATATGCATCCACTATTAATGTTTGCATATTTGCGCCGCTTGAGGAGTTCGGCCGAATTGGCAGCCGCACCAGCCTTTACAGCAGTGCCACGAAGATGGGACAGCGCCAGAGTATCAGCACAGGTCGCGTCCCAGACCAGCGGCTGTCCCATCTTCCATGGCACGAGGGTCATACCGTCGGGCCTCTTACCGTCATCGCGAGCGAGGCCGGTCGGTTCTAAAACAGCTGGCGCTCCCGCGCTGGCTAAGGCCCGACGGATGATGTCATTCAGGCTGGCATGGCGGGGGGCGCGCCCTGCGCTTCTGCCGCAGGATAGTCCATGATGACCCAGCGGGTCAACTTGGTCACCACAACGACAGCGATGTTGGGCCACACAGGCCACTCCCAGGCGGAGAGCGACGGACAAGCGGAACGTGGAGTTGTCTAGAAGTGTTCCCGTCGATATGGAAGGCAGAGCTTGGAGCCACTGCCCGGATTCCCATTCGACAGCGGCAAGGAGGCGAGCGCGCTCCGGAAGGCTGGTTGCCGTTTGGTACAGTTTTTGCCGTACCAGCCTACAGAGCGGCTCGTCCCAAAGACGCTGTGAACTAGGGTGACCGGGCAGGTCAACGCTTGGGCAGTTATCGCTCCACGCATTTCTGGCCTCTGACATGAAAGGGATGGTAATTTGGTGAATTGGAGACTTGAGTATTTTTGAAGTTAAATCCAGAGAACTATGTGCTGAGGACAGAAATGCGGGGAGCGAAACGCTGGATACTTTTCTGATACCCAGGCCGCCATGCCTTATCGGCAAAGAGGCCTGGGTCCATGAGCGATCATTTAATTTAATGTTGATTACTGAAACTAAAAGATTTTGAATAATTTTGTCGATTTTTTCTAAAAGAGTGGGAAATTTCCAGAAATGGCTGCACCTTATGACGTATGTAAACTTGGGGACGAAAAGACAGTATCGGATAATGGTGTATGCTACATGAGCATTTATTTTGGACATGCGGTCCGAAACTTCGTTGAGTTTTTGAATTTTGCTGTCTAAAAACTCGGTAAAAGATTCGTCCAATACAGGTGCCCCTAGGAGGTGAAGTGAGTTTTTTTCTGTGATTTTAATATTTGGAGCAAGACGACGGAATTTGGATATAGCGAGTTCTTTGTTTGAACACGTATCGGAAAAGAAAAGTTCGCATTTAGAAGAGTTCAATTCTAGACCAATACCGCGGAATCCTTCGATTAAGATGCGAAGGTCCTCCAGAACTTCGCTTACCTCACCTCCCAGGGTGCCGTCATCTAAATACCATACATTAAATTTTGAATTTAATTTTACAATGATAGGGTGAACTGCTAAACTGAAGAGCGCTGGCCCAAGCGGGTCGCCCTGTTGGCAGCCTACGGATGAGGAGAGGTGGTTTTGTTTAAAAAGTAAATGGGAAGCGTTGCTGTAACATTGCCAAATAAAGTTATAAATTTGTGGTAATTTTATACGTGTTTGTGCTAAGAGGGCAGCTCTGTCGACACTGTTGAATGCATTTTGGACGTCTACCTTTAATATGACCTTACCAGAGGTTTGTGTTATGTATGTTCTGAGTGCATGTACCGCGGCCTCACACCCACCCTTTGACCCAAAACCCAGTTGAGTAGGCTGGAAGTATTGGCTTAAGGGACCGGATGCAGCAGCGCAGCTGATTTTGGCTACAAGACGGCGATAGGTTGTACCCACGGCGATGGGTCTGATACCACCGTCTTTTTTTAAAAGCGCGCATAGGTTGGCGCCGTACAGTGTGCTCGTAACTCCCGAATGTACCTTTCCCGAAAGCATGAGGTTACTCAGGTCTGTCAGTGCCTTGAGGAGCAGCTCGCCGGTGTCACCTGAGCTATACCCAAGGAGATCCTTAAGATGCTGAGGGGTCAACCCGTCCAGCCCACCGGCTGAGCCGCTCTGGAACGACATGACAGCCCTAAGAACCCCATCGGTGCAGGTAGTGAGCGGGGGTGTTGATGAATCTGGTGGATCGGGGAGGCTTTGGTCTGTGGATGGCTGTGGATGTTTGGATTTCAGGGATGAGAGTGTTTCTTGGTTATCAGGAGCAAAACTGTCGGTCGAAAAAAGTAGGCGGGCAGCTCCCCTGATGTCACCCTCACCTACTTTGTTCTCAATATTTTTGTAAATTGATGTGTTGTGTCTTGGAGTTAATCTACAGAGGTCTTCGAGTGAAAGTGGATGTTGACAATTGTGTTTTATTTTGGTGGTTAGAGATGTGGTTTTGTTCTGATCTGTTATATGTAGTGTTCGGTATGGGAAGGTGAGAAGTTGCTCCCAGGCCTGTAAAGAGTTCTCAGACACAGCATTTTGGATAGCGGAGGTAAGTTTTCGTGCAACCGATACCCTTGCACCTCTCGGGACTCGTTTAATAATTCGTATGCCATTTTTTAGGCGGCTTAAGGTTTCTGAAATATCGGTTGAAGCTTGATGAACTATCGGATCTATTGAAACTGGGTTTATGGTCTGGTTAGTGTCTGAAACTTTGTGTTTTTTGCCCTGATGCACTTTAAGACCGTGTTGATTTCTAAAGTACCTGGGCTGGGAGCAAAGGGAGCATTGCAAAAGATTTTGAGGGCAATCGACCTGATCCGTTATCGATGATGCATTACCGCCTGAAAGTGACATTCCGTGATTAATGTTTAAAATTAAGAGTATGATAAAAACTAAAATTAATAATTATGCTTTTTATGCCATTAAAAACTCTGTCAGGATGTAAAGCTCTAATTTATAACACAATTTCAAGTTTCATTAAGAAAATTGGAAATTGGCGCAATTGAATAAAGTTTTTAGTCTAACACCTAAACTAGAGTGATTCACATAATCAGCTCAGAGTGACGGATTCAGACTCAGTTAATTGGTCTGATCTAGTAACGCGGCCGCCACGTATGCCACGATACAGACACAAGCACAAATGAAATGTTGCACCACGCAGACGAGCGTGCCACCCGCTGGTCTGAGTCTTTATGGAATCTAGCGAGAGAACGTTTCCATTTGTCTCTAAATTTAATGATCAATTCGTTACAGGGTACAAAAAAGAAATCATCGCCTTTATACTACTATAATTATTAGTTAAGGAATAATAGGTAACGCGACGAATCTTTAACCACTTCTTGGTTTACTAGTTACTTATAATCCCTTTGGGACGTTATGATCCTCAATATATTTACTCAGGCTTTCATTTTTACTCTTTCGTAATACTACTTAAGTATAGATACCCTCGGCATTATTAATAACTAACCCACATAGCAGATAAAACAATGAAATCGCGAAAAAACAACAACTTTTTAACGGTAAATGTATTAAGAGAAACTTACTGAAGTAACTACCAAAGAAAAAAATATGCATGTAATTGTGCTGTGTAAATTGAATTCAGATTATGAATCACAAAGCGGTCGTAACGCCCGACAGGACTGCACAGACACAAATGAACACAAACACAAATTGTGTCCGTAATTGTTCAAAGAGGTGACTTTGTCATTAGCTTGCGGTCTGATTGTCCGATGTGTAGATTTGTAGAGAATTTTGATACATGAGAGCTTTGGGAGAATAGTGTCGACGGTTGTGGTATTGATTAGATGCCCAAGATAATCTGTTGAGGAACATTTTATTGACCGAGAAAAAATGCTTTCGTATATCCGAACGTCCAGATGTCCTGATTTCCAGCTGTTCTCGTTTACATGGTGCATTTCTCAACCGGTTCTAGTGAATTTAAAAGCAGGTTCGACAATTATAATATGGATTTTTGTCGATTCACATCATCGAAGTTTTTCAAAATAAGATATGGGAAATACTTACATAAAAATATAGTTCAGCCATTTCAAAACAGACTAGGATGGTTTACAGCTCAAAGAGCCTAGTACATAGCTCTTGTCATCAGCTTTCCACGTATTTAAAGTAAATCTTAAAGAGGATATTGGTGTCTGAAAATAGGTCAGGAGAAGATAAAAGAATTTATTAATCCTTGAGCAGCTCACTTCCAGGAATCCTGAAATGTAAGTATCTAAGTATTGTTATAGAAATAATAAATAAACAACATTACACAAGACAAAATCTCGTATTGGATACCAAAACCCGTACGAAAGATTATTTTTTAGAGTAAACCATCAGTTATCAAACTTACCGACACCACCGACACTTAAAAATGACCGACGAAACCGATCTCCCCTTCCCAACGAAATATTTTTCACCATCGTCCAATCACTCCTAGCCCCATCCTGCCCTATCATCCGAAAATGGCGTAAGTGTTCCTTGATTTGGTAAAAATAAGACCTTTTGGATTGTAGAGGTTCTATTGTCTGGGTAATGCGAACAAATGAGCGACGGCTACGAACCAAATTAGATTCTCGCCGGACCGACGTCGCGCCACTTGCTGGCTGTTTGTACCGACTTATCGACGGTACAACACTAAATTGGGAGCAGTTTGTACCAAGTTATTGACGCGGCGCAACACTAAATTGGGGATGGAAATCGAATTTAAGAATTCCGCGAGAGGTTTTTGTTTTTAGACTTTGTTTACGGGCTGGCTGTTGAAGAACAGATTTGAGAAAATAAATTACAGGAGATAGTAGTATTTCACTTTACTTTTGATACTGAAATTCTTATGAACTACTTAGTAACGGCATTTCGTAACGTTCTTTGGTTATTAACGACATTAGCAATAAGGTTTTCCGACTATTTTGTGTCTTCGTAAGTGTTTTGTTTTATTATAATATTAGATCTATAGATGACTAAATGTCCAACCAGTAAGCATTTTCCAGGAGTCTAACAATTGAAACACGATTTCTAAAGCAAGTGTCAATGTCACATATTAAAAAAAAAAACAATTTAAACGGATTATATCGCGTAAGTATATTCATTTTTTAAGCCTTCTTAACATTTCATCGACCTTCTGGTTGTGGGCTGTGAAAGGTAGTCTACCTTTAGGTTGCTTTAAGGTTGTTGAAATGTTAGGAAGCCTCAAATGAATAATCCGTTCAAATTGTTTTATTGAGGCTGGATTTCATTATAAGTTTAATGCAAGAATAACGCAACTCAAAACCTCATACCTACTCGTATTACTCTAACATTACTATCCGAAAATGTGAATGCAGCCTCAGGCTGGATTCCACTAAACTTTTATTCCAAGAATAACGCTTAGTCTCGGATATAATGTCAAACCAAACTGTTATTAGAGTACAAACTATTCACAACTCAATATCAAGCTCTTAGTAGTAGGTAATGTTAAAACCAGCAGGGCTGGCATATCTTGACTTTGCTTGTCGCCACATCACCAGTCATGCTCACACGGTATGGAAACGAAAGTGACAGGTAGTATTTGTCGCGCGACAAAGAGTCGCGTGGCACAGATATGCTAGACGTACTTCAGAGCTGGCATATATTGCCGCGACTTCGCTTGTCGCGCGACTCAACATCACTTTGTCTTGTCATGCTCACACGGTATGGAAAGGAAAGTGACGGATAGTATTTGTCGCGCGTCAAGAAGTCGCGTGTCACAATTATGCTAGACATGCTACCTTCGTTGTGTGATATATCAATACAAAGTAATTCTCCAAAACCGCGAAGCAAGACTGAAAGCCGTAGCACAAAATAGTAGATTGTTAACCAAGGGTAGAAAGTGACCCATTGCACCCGAGATATTTCTGGCGCTCGAACGAAGTGAGAGCGCCAATAGTTCGAGGGTGAAATGGGTAATTTCACCCGAGTTAAACACTCTACTTTTCATTTCGACTGCGAGGAAAATAAAATACTACACGCACATGTCATGAGTGTGTTAAATTAATGTCCATGTCATTTTTAACCAGTAATTAATAAAAGACACGGTATTTATATTTAATCTCGTGTTCCCGCTTTTCTATTGCAAACTTTCATTATTATTATTTTTAATAGAAAGAAATATATATATACGTACCGACAACATTTAAAAAAAAAACAAATCCAATGGTTTCTATTTTGTTTTTTATCTAAATATACGATGCTATCAATAAATCAGGAACAGAATTATATGTATATATTATGAATATGTATAATCAAATATAATGCATATTTATATTTAATAATTACATTTAAATAAATGAAGCTTGCATATATCTAACTTTTGGAGACATTTTTTCAATGGCCACTTACCACGGCCGACCAGATTGTACGTAATTGAGTTGGTCACGTGCATCTAGATGGCACTTATCTTTGACTCCATGGCAATTAAAAAAAAAATACTTTCCACCCTAGGGATGGAAAAGCTATTTTCAACCCGGCTATCTACTCATGAAAATTACACTTTCTGAACAGGAGAGATGAAAATGATATTAAGTACCAGGATCTCATAAGTTGTCAGACAGTTTTTTAAATCAGTATTGACCGAATGCAAATAAATGCCCTGTTATCCGGTGTTTAAACATTGTGCGCGGCCCCTCGGGCTCCTAATCAAAAAATTGAACTTTCAATAAAGGGAATCATTAATTCTACTTAGGGAGGGATCCCATAAGATTCTAACGAACTCCACAAGAATCCGGAGATGTTTTTTTAGGGAATAATTATTTGAAGGAGAGCGTAGGGAGGTATGGTTGGAAGTTGTTTGTCGTTAAATGTTTTTTATTTTTAATAAGTTTGATTTGAATAGTAGCTCAATTGCTAAAATCACCGGGAATTTTAAATTAGTAACATTTTTATTAAATTGTATATTAGCTAGGTACTATTAAACTTACCAAAGAGGCCTGAAATATAAAACCATGAATTTATTTAAATTAAATAATTAAGCACTTTCTAGGTACCATGACACAGATAAAATTTTAACATATTGGTCGATCCATATCATAAAAAAACGCACTAAGTTTAGTTAAGTTGGTTGCACAACGGCCTAGTGACGCACAGGTTCGATTCCCAAGTATTTGTGTGATGAGCAAAATATTAGTTCTCTCTTTTAAATGTATTTATAAATCATATTTATATATATACCTACTCATCATAGCGCTAAACGTAACTTGGCTGTTACGGCCAAACTGATTTGGATGTTATATTTATTCTCATGCATAAGATAACCGCTGTTCCCTCAACATGTAGTATATCTCTGATAATATCATATACAATATAAAATATCTAATATGTACGTATGTACCTACCAATATAAGTTAAAGTTGCACGCTAACATAAGAAGCCTAAAATGTGTACTTCAGACAATCCTATTGATCGGTTATTTTTCTCAGTCGCCGACGAGAGCCGCCGTCGGGAATTAACGATGCCTTTAGTTCAGGTTCAAGTTGAGGTTAAGTCAAAATATAGCTGCTACCTATTGTTAATATAGCATGGACTTTAATTAAATTAAAGTATTCTCTGTGAGCTATACCTAGACCTCGTGAGTTTGTTGTCGAAATGGCTGAACTTTGTCATTTTTTACTTCTTCAACTCCGCCACTGAAAAGTTTCGAAAAATTGAGTCGACAAAAAATTCTAAAAGGTACAGTCAATCAATTTGATTCCTAGGCCATTTCGTACCTTGTCACAGTGAACGTCAATATAAAAGCCGCTTGAAATCTCATATCATTGTCATTGTGACAAGGTTCTATAGTGGCCTAGAAATCAAATTGGTTGACTATACACTTATTGTAACTACTCATAAAATTGAATTGGTTGAGTAATGCGACCTGTAGGCAACAATAGCCGGAAATTCGGACAAACGGTCATTCGAAAGAATATATACCTTAGCCTAGAATTATGGAATCAAAGATTTGATGCTATTGACGTAACGATGTGATAGCTCAGTTGGGAAAGCAATATGCCGGAAATGTAGCGTCGCAGGTTCGAGTCCTGCTGACATTGCAGTACATTTTACATTTTTCTTTCATAATTTACCTTTGTGAAGAATCGATAAAAAAAGATTATTATAAAATACATTCGAAAGAATTCTAGACCAAGCTGCCATCATATGGCCAATATATTTAAATTGTTGCTATTTAAGCTGCATTGAGTTACATCGACTACGACAAGTTGTCATTACAATGTAAACAAAGGCACGGTTCTAATGAAAAAGTACGAATACTGCGGATAGATGTTACAATCACAAGAGACCGTCGACTGACGACGCGGTTGGCGCAGTTTGTAGAGCAACTGCCTACTGAGCCAGCGGTCTCGGGTTCGAATCCCGGCCAAGGCAAATATTTGTGTGATAAACTCGAATATTTGTGGATCATGGTTGTTCTTATGTATTTAAATATCGATGGCAAAAAGCGAGAACGTAGTAACCGCCACTTGGTCAAAAAAAATTTTTTTGCATATTCGGAATCAGCGAATTTTTCTGCGTCGACTGGTCTGGGTCCCATGGCTCTACGACGCTTAGAAAAAACTGGACTACGTTGCAAAACGAATGTATTTTTTTGACGATGCCCACATCTAATTGCTGTAAACACCCAAATAGTAGCAATTTTCTAAACGAGTACATTTACGCTAATTTTGTTCTTTCATAAATCAAACGATGTGCCGGTTACAGCGTTGCCGAAATTTTGTTCCGTGGCGGTTGCAGCATTTATGCATGTAGTGAAAAAATTACGAACCAAGCTTACTGCAATTATCCTAAAATAAATTATCTATGATTGACGCTTACTACATTTCATTCGAAAATGAATTAACAGCAAGCTACAGTAACGACATTTGAAACACAACGTGAAGTGGGTAGTGCTTGAAGATACAGCAATAAAAATGTGCGCTCGCGGCGATGTGGCTCGTGAATACGACCTGTGATTTAGTCTATCGGCGATCGCCGGAGTGAGTGGGTGTGCGTAGTCTGTGTACTCTGTGTGTCCGTGAAGTGTTCTCGATAAGAACGTGCCCTGCTAAAGTATTATTGGATTAATAGGTAATGAGTTATATATCGATAAAAGTTACTTAAAAGACAATTTAATGCCAAAACTTAAGATAAAATGTAGAGAGTTTTAAAGTTTTCACGGGAATATTAAACCTCATTACCTATAATATTTAGTTTTAGCGGATAACAATATTATAGTCTGATTAACCCTAAGAATATTTATGTTTGTTTTTAGCACGATAAGTACAAGGTTGTGATTTTATAATATGAGAGATTGGTTTTAAGTAGCTTTCGTAATGTTTTTATTCAGAGAAATTGAGACTAGATAGTATTTGATATGTTAAGACGGTAATCGTTGCTTCTGAGCTTTTAATTTGTAAGAAACCTGCATTTAAAATTTGGAAACATTTTAAAAAAGTATGTTGATAAAAGTTGATTGATACTTAAGTCGTTTTATTTTCACAGTTTCTTTTTGCCGGTGGACACTTACCACATTTCAGTTAGTCCTATAAAGAACGTAATGACATTTACGTCAAAATTATTGAATCTTAAAATAAATATGCATCTGGTTACAGCATTTATGCTTTATGGAAATAATACTCGTTTCACCATTTTAGTACATTTACTTCTGGCATTTACAGCGTTTTCGCGTAACGAAAAAAAGAGTTCAATTGTCGTAACCGCCACTAAGTCGTAAACCAGACTTTTTTGTTAAATATTAAATATGCCAGTTGAAAGAAAACCATAAGTTATGAATTAGATCCAAATATCAAGCATTTTCGTTCATAAATGAAAGAGTTATGATTTTTTTTCTCGAAATCGAAAAGTTTTTTGGCTCAGGAGCCTTACCACGATCTCTTAATGCGACTCACTTTAGGCCCTAAACTGAACTGTATCGCTATTTCATACCATGACATTGTATTTACGATTCGGTTCAGATGCAGTTCAGTAAGAGCGTCTCAACTATTTCATTCACTCATTTCAAGTACTTTTCGTACCACGATGTGTCACTTGCTTTGGTCACTTGAGACGAAACTGAATCGCACGAGTGTCAAATTTTGCGACTCATAAAAATTTCCTCATTGAGTGTATTGTTCTGGATAGTTTTGTGTTGAATATTTATTAATTCCTAGCTCTTGCCCGCGGCTTCTCTCGCACAGGTCTGGAAACGTGTCTGTGTAACTTCCTACCGTTTTATTGTTTCTTAAAACCTATACTCATACCTTTACCTTGTTCCCATAAAAATGTTCTTAATTTTTCTGTCGTCATCGTATTACCTAAATAAAACTTTGAATCGTCCTACTTTATTGACAATGGCGACTAATTATGTAATGGCGACTAATTTATCGAGACTAATCTAGGTGCGTTGTGATCGTAAGATACCTAACACTTGTTCGTAATAGTTCGTCGTCGTACCTCATGGAAAGTTAAAAAACTTATATCACGAGTTTTTTTTATTTTTAAAGACTTTGAAATTTGCGTTGTTACTCAAGTCTTACTAAAAATTGGGCAAGTGCGAGCCCGACTCGCGCATGAAGGGTTCCGTACCTATACATTATATATAATCTATAACAAGTTTGTTGTATGGGAGCCCCCCTTAAATATTTATTTTATTTTATTTTTAGTATTTGTTGTTATAGCGGCAATAGAAATACATCATCTGTGAAAATTTCAACTGTCTAGCTATCACCGTTGTTGAGATACAGCCTGGTGACAGACGGACGGACGGACGGACGGACGGACGGACGGACGGACGGACGGACGGACGGACGGACGGACGGACAGCGAAGTCTCAGTAATAGGGTCCCGTTTTTACCCTTTGGGTACGGAACCCTAAAAAAATAATACATTTCTCATACAAACCTTGGCTTTCCGTTTAATCCTCTTAAGGATAGGAATTCCGGATACCGTTTAAATCAGTATTCTCAGTTAATTACAATTATATTACTAACTGAGACAATAGTGCTCTAATGTAGAGGATCTAACGTTTTTCATACAAAGTTTTACCATCTAATTGCCTTAAATTTAATCCTTTTAGAAGATTAAATTCCAAAAATAAATGCAGAGCAGAGTTCATACACGAAAATATTTCCTCACATATACTTTCACATTGATGGAGAATCTGTAAACAAAGTTCTAACTCAAACATCTCTTACCTACTCAAAAATCACACGATTTCCATAAAAACTTTCAACCCCAATTGGGCCCTGGTGTTTGACAGGTTTTTCAGATGTCTGACGAGTTAATTTCTTTCGAGTTATTAGAATACGATCTCTTGGAAAATGCAACGGGAAAAAAAAAAGATGCAGAATGCGCATAGATAAGAGTGCATTACTGGTAATAAGTAGATAGCTAACTTCGTGTTTTTCGGTTCGAAATATGACTACTGCAATACTACGGTAAAGAGCTCGTAACTTTGTATGGATTTCATAGTAAGATACGTTTTTTTTCCGTAGCATTGCAGACTGTAGCACAGATTAATATAATAGTTCTTCGAACAGATACTCATGTCTGAATAAAAAAACAAATACCTACCGCTTTTCATGCCTACTCAATTTAACAATGGAGCGACCTTGAACGCGCGGGTCGTTAGCCGCACGTGCCGGCAAAACGAGGCTAGGGTTGACACCGCTTAGAAATGATTTTATAAAAAGTCAAGATAAATGAAAATACGATCGATTTATT
Source organism: Apotomis capreana (assembly GCA_947623375.1). NCBI lineage: Eukaryota > Metazoa > Arthropoda > Insecta > Lepidoptera > Tortricidae > Apotomis > Apotomis capreana. The sequence continues at coordinate 8,651,840 of OX392514.1, forward strand.
TAAATTTATTAGTCAAATCAAGTCAAATTTAATTATCATTAGGTACCTACTAGAAATAGGTATTCACATGCGCTGCGGCACACCATCAAAATCGTTTAAATTTCCTAGCAGGTATATCGGAATCTTACCTACCTATTCTATCTGAACATACCAGAAACCTGAAACAAAAACAACTCTCTGTGTAGGTACCTAAGTAACCTAAATATATCCCGATGACAGTAGGTACTTAAGTACTAAATAAAGTTTGGTAGGTGCCTATATATAATGTGTTACATATTGTATAATACTAGCATCACAAGCTTCGAAACAGTCACTAGGTACAAGTTGTTTTATAATAATCTGATCACGCGTTTCATCTTTGCGAATGCATTCCTTGCAAAATGTCTTAAGTGTCAAGAATAACGCCGACGTTTACGCCCTTTTTAGGCCGTGCAATGCACTCTCCCGCCACACGCACTAAACTGATTTGGTAAATCTTAGTGAGTAAATTATTGTCATTTGTTGATATAGGAAGTGGATGTTTTCTATGAATTTAAGTATATTAAGTAGGTAGGTTTATTTATTCAACATTACATGTATCTATAATAACAGTGTATGCAATGCGTTTAGGTAGGTGCTTATTATGTTCTAAGAATTTTTACTAACATTTCATCGTCTGTCAGCAAAGAAAAAAAGGATAAATGTCTGTTGCTTTTATGTTTTTACACTGCAGCGCGTTGGTCTCATTCGCGACGAAGCCATTTTTTGGTGATTTTATAGCGCGACCGGCGGCGTCCGGCCGTGAGCGCGTGTGGCAACCGACTGGCTTAGCGTGTCGGCCACGACAGGCGAGGTGTAGGTATCGTTCTGGGTTCCCACGGTACAGATGGGGGGCACTGACTGTAGTAACTAAATTAGCCGCTCGAGGGTGCTTTACATCATGCTTCTTTATTTGGTTACTAGTTAAGTTCTTAAACCACAATATGATTTTTAATAGATTAAATTATAAAAATTGGGCAAGTGCGAGTCCGACTCACGCATGAAGGGTTCCGTACCATAAAACAAGTTTGTTGTATGGGAGCCCCCCTTAAATATTTATTTTATTTTATTTTTAGTATTTGTTGTTAAAGCGGCAATAGAAATACATCATCTGTGAAAATTTCAACTGTCTAGCTATCACCATTCTTGAGATACAGCCTGGTGACAGACGGACGGACGGACGGACAGCGAAGTCTCAGTAATAGGGTCCCGTTTTTACCCTTTGGGTACGGAACCCTAAAAACGAGTAAACTATTTTGTAAAACAAAGAACTGGAGTTACAAACATTTGCACAGAACCTAAAATAGACAACTATAATTGAACATATCTTTAAGCAGTTGATAATTTATTTATTTACGTTTATTTATTATTCAAAAAAGTTACACAACATTACAGTAATAAAACCAATAAGGCACTGAACTACAAAAGTACATATAAACAAGACTTAAAACTAGTTAATTTAGGCGACACAACCGCCCTTTGTTGTGGGTCCTTTGCGTCGTCTGATCTGGTGTATAATTCGGCAGATTACCGCGGAACCGCCGAAACACCCTTCCTCCAGAAGTCTGCACTTGCGATGGTGTCCTGCAGCGGCCGCGGCACGCACACCACAAATGAGCTGAAGTACTCGTAGTGCCGGGACTGCAGCTGGATAATATTGATATCATGGGGTCCAAAATATAAGCCCGATTTCAAAGGTCTTAATCTCGGCGGGAGACAGCTGGCGATAATGAACACGGAGCTCTTAACATTGTCATTGACACACTTGATATTATATGGGTGATAAAATTACTTCACAGCATTCTGTGGTCACAATTTCTTTCCGCTGAACGAATACACTAAATCCGCGGAGGATTAAACTGAATTCAAAGACTGGCATACCACGTAAAATTCATTTGAAATTTAACAAATTTACATGTCAATGATTGACAAGAAAAATGACAGAAGGCGGCACACGTTCCGAGACTTAACTACAATTCTTTTGAAATACAGACATTTTAAACTTTATTTCATTCAATAAAGCATTTGGTATGGCAAATATTGTCATTAAATTAAAAAAAGAACATAAGTCCGGTATTAAATATATGTCTTTTCTTTTCAAAATTACCAACAAAGTGTGCTGCGAAATTAATTTATAATATTTTAGTTACCGAACGGATAGAAGTCAGAAAGAGATAAACATATACGAAACTCACATAGCGGCATCCCTTTCGCGCCGTAGCATCTCACTTGCGGACCAGAGACAAATATCGGTCTTTCATTCACTTTATGCGATCGAGAATCAGCGCTGCTTTAAATTTGTTATGGTACCAAATTCAGCGATTCAATTTAGGTGCCTAAACTGAACTGCACTGCTTTTGGATAGCTTTTAATAAGATTGTGGTAAGACCCCTGGTGTAAAGTTTGCATTTTGGCGGTTACTACGTTCTCGCTTTTTGCCATCGATATATATTTACCTACCTATATAAATGTATGTAGGTATACCGTGGTCTAGTACCCATAACACAAGTTTTTGAGCTTAATTTGGGACTAGATCGATTTGTGTGAGGTATTCTGATATTTATTTATTTATTTATTAAACGCAGTAATCTAATAAAGGAAATGCCGTCGCCGTGTGTAACCGGCCTAAGCGCTCCACGTCTGTCAATATACCAATATCCAATTCACCTACCTACATACTCGTACTTACTTACTTACGCGAGAAATGATGGTAGGCCTTGCAATTCCGGTATCCTGCTATTTTCCATATAAATAATTCCAGGATTTAAAGCTTTAGACAGTGACGAATGTATCCGGGATCCTTGTATCATAATCATGCTAAGGATAAATAACGACAACCTCACACAAATCAACCTAGTCCTAAACTAAGCTCTAGTAGGCTTATGTTTTGGACACATAATTATATAGATAAATGTATACTTAAATAGGCACATTTGTGGAAACATCCATTACATACTATGACCCAGGAACAATTATTCGAATTCATCATACAAATATTTACCCTTGCCTTACGCCAACCGTGTAGCCAAAGTATCTTTTATTACCATCAGTTGTTATGCCATAATAAATCATTTACATCGAATTTCAATAGTTCTAACTTAAGACGATATTGATATGGTACATTAATTTATATGTATATCGAAAAAAGTACTTTAAAAATACTTCAATGTAAGTAACAATTGGCTCAAAGCATTCTAAACGAAGGATTCTGTAACAAAAAAATCCCACTTACGATCTCGGTTTTCCCAATAATTCCCAAAGCCTCGAATAGATTAATGATTTCCGTTTATCACGCATATCTGTGTGCATCAAAGGCGCCGGGGGCGGAAGATAGCGTTTATCGAAGAAGGAAGGGGCCGGGCACAATGTAAATAGGTCAGCCAGTGTACAACCGCCCTTAAGTGTAGCGAGACCCGCAGGGTTGTTGTAATCATTAGCTTTAGTTTCCTAAATAATAAAGGTTATAAATAAATAAGTATCAGACAATGTCTTACAAATCGACCTAGTCCCAAATTAAGGTCAAGAAAGTTTGTGTTATGGGTACTAGACGACGATATACATACTTATACAGATATACATATACTTAAATACATAGGAAAACCATGACTCAAGCAAAAATATTCGAAACATTTGCCCTGGCCGGGATTCGAACCCTGCTTTACCACTGCGCCAACCGACGTCGTCAAAGCAATGCAAAGGTTTATAGGTATTATGATAGAAACATTTTTAAATGTCGTCCAGTCCGGCAAGCATTGTAGTAGAGTGCATACAATTTTGCTATACTTAAATAGTATTATTCCTACATTAAATTAAATCCACAACATTAATTTATGATTCTGTTTCCATAAATCATTATAAATTAAGCGTACCTAACCAATCATGATATTGTTGCTGATATTTATTTATTTAAAGTTTATTGCACAATACAAAAAAGTACAAATGGCGGACTTTAGGCATTCACTACCAGTCAACCACTGGGATAAACAGAAATATGTAGTCGGTGGAGGATCAAAGATTACAGACCTCAGACCATTTACAGACAAACAAAGTAGTATATTACAGAACATTCGCGAAGGATCCACGTGAAGCTAAGGAAAGGACATAATGTCCTTGTACACCTGCCAGCCTTATCGTCTCACGCCTGGGCCGGTGTGTAATCGCCTTATATACACAATGATATTTAATCGGTGATTAGGAGTAGAAAAATATTAATATTTAGCTAAAATTAAACTTAATACGCGAGGTCCCGTGCAATTACCTCACTGTTAAATTAATCAAAAGTTAAAACATAATTAAAACTAATATCCAATAGATACTTTGTCATATGGTCATCCTACATAAATTATTGAAGTACGATACCTACGTCAAATGTTATCGCTTTGACGGGAAATTTTACGAAATTTTCTGCGACTTTGTTTATGTAATAACAATGACAATGACAAGTAATTACTCGTACTCATAAATTGTCATTCCCATTCATTAAATTATTAAAGAGGTTGTGTTGTAAGCACACCGATACAGATTAGTTCGGTGACAAGGAATTTAAGACAAAATCGGTTTCAAAATAAAAATTATCATAGAAAAATAAAAGTTTGTTTTCATGTAATTACGACTTCAACGTGACCTCCATCAATTATTGAGTTAGAAAAGTTGGTACCTGATCAACGATTTAAAATCATCGTGTATATAATTTGGATTCTCGTGATCATTCTCTAAGAATCTACGTGAAGCTAAGGTAAGAAAGTGTAGCTGAGCTCACCAGTAGACTCATCGCGTAGCGTGAACGACACCTGCCAGCTTTATCTCACGCCTCGGCCGCTGTGCAGTGGCCTTGTATGTATATGTGACTAGAATTTCTCGAGAACATTCTCGAAGGATCCACATAAAGCTAAGAACACAATGTCTGTGTAGCCGAGCTCCGGTAGCGTCGCGTAGCAACCCCCGTGCCGCGTGAAGCGTGAACGACACCTGCCAGCCTTATTACCTCACGCTCCGGCCGGTGTGCAATCGCCTTATATATATATATATCTATTATGTATAAATATGTCGTCGTCAGATCTTAAAATAAAGTGTTGGTGACTTGGAATTTTCGCAGCCACTCGAAAAAGCCTATGTATTTACCAAGGTACTAAAGAAAACAAACCAGGCCGAACTGAAAAGAAGAGTTAAAAGTTTTCTTTTTCATAGAATCACCAGCCAAATACTTAACAAATTATGCCTAGAAATATTATGGTTTGGCGATTGATACGATCGTGCGATGACATTAGGTCATTAAATAATAAAATAACATTTAATTTCAAATCATAAAAACTAGGTGTAGAGCATCTATATCCACCGATGACCACGATCCTCAGTCATGAGGGAGCGACCACAGAGAGAGAGAGATAATGAAGAATTTCATGTCTTTCTAGCATAGCTTTGGCTAAAGGTTTGGTTTTCCTCCTTATGATAGGTATATTTTAATGTTCCGTTTCGCATCTCAGTCGGTAAAATAGTCATTTTTTTTATGTCTGTCCCTTTTAGAAATTCTTCAATAGTCTCGCAAAAAAGCGGTCTAAATACATTTATATTATTGTCTCAAAAAACAAATGTGAACTATTAACACATGTTCGTACTTCAAGAACCCTCACATGACGCTATTCCCAGATCCACTTAATCCCAACAACTTGAATGTCCCCATAAAACTACCAACTAATATAATTGTCATCCGTACCAATATTCATCAAACCTAAAACGACTCTTGTTATAGTTAAACTTTTCATACTAGTTATCTCAATCCGAGAAACTTTCCCGATATCCGCTTGAACATAACAAGATGTGTTTTATACACCAGCTATGAGGACCTATTGATACTTCTAGTTCCTTCTACATCTGAAGGACTACTCCGAAGTTCGAAATTTGAAGCTTGTACGGAGTCGCCCTTCACGATATCTTGTCAAACAATATTTGAGTTCGAATTTTGAACATCGGAGTAACCCTCCTATAGGTGATATCTTTACTTTCTATAGGATGCGGGGGGTCTAGTTAGGGTTGTCGTGAGTTCCAGTGGTAATGCGCTGGGGTGTGTTTTTGGTTTATGTTGCGTGAAATTTTATTGTCATGAGTCGGCCGCGCGCCAGTGGCCGTCGCTACGGATGTTACAACCCTACGGCTTGTTATGAGTGTTCTGGCGAAAACACTGTCTATTGCTATATGTGCGGTGTAATGTGAGTTACAGAGATTGAGGTACGCACGTACAGTGCGATCTGAACGCGATTCGCGTTTTATAACTGTCTGGCTCGCACTTACGCGATCCAGATAAGACCCTCTCAGTTTTCACCCAAACCCGAATTGCAATCTCACGGACTGTAAGCCGATACAATAAGGTATTTGTGTGCCTGAAATCTTGCACAGCTAAAATTCGTCAAGTAAGATAATTATTCAAGCCAATATTAATTGACCAAGTGTCACCGCGAGCATTCGCCAGTAATGTAACGTTACAAATCCGCGTATTACATCAGAGAGGGACGCAGAATTGTTATAAATAAATAAATAAATATCAGACAACCTCACACAAATCAATCTAGTCCCACAGTAATGGACACTATTCAACGATAAACATACTTATATAGATAAATACAATAAATACTTAAATACAAATAACATCCATGACCCAGGCACAAATATTCGAGATCATCACACAAATATTTGCCCTTGCCGGGATTCTAACCCAGGACCGTCGGCTCAGTAGTTTTAATATAATAAGTTTCTGTCAAAAATGACATTTTAGTGACAAGCTTTTATATATAGCTGACTGTACTTTTCTTTGGATATCCATCAAATGCTCACTGAGACGATTCTAAAGAGCCCAAACTCGGTAGGATTGCTTTTTCTATTATAGAGTTCCTATGGCCACCTTTCGGCTCCATCATCAGATCAGCCCTATGGTACCATATTAATGTATTGTCATCAAAGTCATGTAAGTATGCAAAATTTCAGCTCAATCGGTTGACGATATCTGCTTCAAAATTGAGTTGCAAGATCCCACCCGAACAAACATACCTACTTATATACCTACATACATACATACAATGCAGGGTTAAATAAAAGCTTGTAAAATGTAAAGCTAAAATCGAATGATTTTTAGGGTTCCGTACCCAAAGGGTAAAAACGGGACCCTATTACTGAGACTTCGCTGTCCGTCCGTCCGTCCGTCCGTCTGTCACCAGGCTGTATCTCAAGAACGGTGATAGCTAGACAGTTGAAATTTTCACAGATGATGTATTTCTATTGCCGCTATAACAACAAATACTAAAAATAAAATAAAATAAATATTTAAGGGGGGCTCCCATACAACAAACTTGTTATAGATTATATATATATATATATGTATGTCGGAGACGGTCATTAGTATGGAAGCTCAACGAAAAGGCGCGCCATTGGAAGGCGACAGTAGCGCCCCCTTGAACCTGTTTTGGCGCGCTAGACAGAGTCTTGGCGGTTCACTCAGCGAACGCCCACCGACACTTCACTTTGGGTCACCACTGAGTGCACTACTGCCTTGGAACTGTCCCGTTTCGTTGTGCTATACCAAGTTGATTAGAGCCAGTGTTATAACCCTGCAATGTACCTAGTGTTAATTTAATAAAGACTATTCCGTTCGAGACTTCGATAACCTAGCTTAGAGACCTCTGTGCCAGGAACTGTTATTTTGTGCTTCATTGTATAAGGAATAAATCAAGTTAATTGTATCTGAAGTGTTTCATCTCGCTCGAACTACCTCCTCGTCCACAACTATATCGAATAGCTCATCTAATGTGCCACACACGGCACCGGCCATCCGACCTGTCCCCGACATGTATGTATAGGTACGGAACCCATCATGCGCGAGTCGGGCTCGCACTTGCCCAATTTTTTGTACATTACAAGTGAATGCTCTTGGTTCTATAAAACCATAGATTTCCGTAATTGTGAGAAGACGTAGAGGTTTTACAATTATTATCTCTATGTATTAAGGTTCCACTATGGAAAGGACATTAAAATGACGTTGGAATGTAGTTGTCAACAATTATGTCAGCCAAAGTGATCTAGGCCGTTGTTTTGAAATAATAACAGCTAAATTTAATTCTAAATTCCAGTTTAATTTTTGTTGGATGACAAACTAATTTAAATTGTGGTTTCATGTAACACCGAACACATCAAATTGGCAAAGACATTGGTAACTAACAATACTTAGGCGACATAGTTCTGGGACTCCTAGAAACCTATAGCTTTTAATAAGGTAAGACAAGGAAGATACACTGAAACATTTTATATTTCCTATTCTATCACCAATTACTTAGGATAGTTAGGATTTACAACCACGTAGATCGATATTTAGAGATAGTGTTGAGTCGCAGAATAATAATAGTACTACATACAGAATGGACACGCACACCCTCGCACCAAATCAAGATAGATCACCCCGCACGAATAGCACGTGTAGGTAAAATAACGTCTTTCTTTCTGACGGTCAGATATACAGTGATGTGAGGAAAGGAATGTATGTGCGATCCCATGCGATCAGCACGGTAGGCCGCACTTCTAACTGGGATCCTCTTCTTTCATAGAAAAACATTACACCGAATGCTTCAGTTCATAGAATTTTCACTTCATAGAATAAAAAAATGCCAGTCATAATTTTTTCAGAAATCTTGAAAATGTCAACCTACACCTTAGGTTAGGTTACGTTAGGTTTGTGTTGGTTCACTATTATCTTGTAGAAACTTTTTTGACATATATTTGTTTTGCATAACGATACTTGGCAGAAGTAACGTTTGGCAGAAACATCTTACGTAGAGTATGCTTTGGCATAAATCATTATGCAGATTTTTATAATACCGAATCTTATATTGACATAATTTTGATGAGCATAACAGTCTTCTAAACGAATAGTACTTTCGCAGATATTTTTTTTTGCATAATATTTTAGGCACAAAGTTGTCAAGCCGAATACCATTTGATTCCAAGATAGTTAGACTTCATTGTCTTATCTTGTTGTACAGGACATATGCGGAATACCTAACCTAATCCAAGTCGGACCTGCCCTAAGGTGCAATCAGAACCTAATTTATGCATTACAAATTGTTGTGATTACACATTTTGTCCATGGAGTGGTATGGTAGCCGGCCGATGCCGCGGGGCTCGCTCGCTTCGCTCGCTCGTTAGGGTCTCAGTTCAACCTAACACTCCTCCTCGCTTCGCTCGTCGTCGTACCTAACCTAATCCAAGTCGGACCTGCCCTAAGGTGCAATCAGTACCCTAATTTATGCATTACAAATTGTTGTGATTACACATTTTGTCCATGGAGTGGTATGGTACGAAGTGAACGGTACTTAGATTCTACTACGTAAAGTTTACTTAACGCACTTTTCTGCTAGTAGAAAATAATTATGCTATTGTAATCGTATGCTATAGAATTATTATGGTACATAAAATTATGCTAAACCAAAGTCGGCCAAAGAGATATTCTACAAAACAATGTGCTGCAAAATGTGTCGTATGCGAGGTAGTAGTAATGCCAACTATACCTTTATGCCATCTTACCATTCGACCGAAAGTGTTTCTGCGAAACGTGTTATGCGAAGTGTATTTCTGACCAATATTATTCTGCCAGATGAGGGTAACCCGTTTGTGTTATTACATTCCAAAATATTTTATGGTTTTAGATAAAAAGTGCTTACAGTGAAATTAAATTTCTATGAAATGAAAATTCGATGAAAGGTTTGTCTAGGGTAAACCCTTCTAACAAAAATAATTTACGTCAAATCGATGCTCTAGTTCTGGCTTATTTTTCTACGCATCCTTCTACCAACTAAACCTTCAAACATGGAAATGTTGAAAAAACATTGAAAATGCGTTTGCACCATTCATCTTTGCATACGACAAAGTGACAAACGACAAACGACAAAGCGGCCATATTAAGCTTGGCACAGAATTTAAAACGAAACATTGGTCTTCCGATAATCCTTTTATCAATGTGTTCGACGAATGGTTTACTTATTATTTTTAGGGTACTATTTAAACAGGCTTCTTTTTAATAGCATTATTCGCCTCAGAAAATATAAGTGACCTTCTAAATTACTAAGTCAGCCACAACCAACGCGCGTCTGAATAATAATATCTCAGCCACTAGTTATCTTCTTTGTAAGCCACTGTAATTGTAACTTAGCATGGTGATTATTTTTTAGCATCTAAATTTGAGGCATGCATTCAAATAGCAAACTTCTAAAATATTATTATATGACACCAAAATAGTAACTCTATTAGCTTCTAATTTTATAACTTAGTATGTTTAAAATGTAAGTCATCCTACATTAATCGATCGTAAAATTTACCTAAAATTGTCATCAAATAGTATATTAAAGCCACTATTATTACATATGAACTATTGAGGAGAGAACAAAACAAATCTCATTTTAGGTTAGGGTCGCAGTTCAACCTCGCTTCGCTCGTCGTCGTACCTAACCTAAGCCAAGGCGGACCTGCCTTAGAACTAGATTAGAGAGAACGCAGATGAACCTAATGCAATATGAACGAACGCATGACAATAAACAAACACGGGCGGGTCGGTCGGTACAAGAATCGAATGGCGCTCTCTGATTGGTGCAAATGGCCGTGGCTGTCATGGCGCGCACTCGCGCCAAATCGTTCCTACAGTGGCTATTTTCATGATAAAAGAATATGAAGTATTATTTTAGATGTTAAGTTATAATATATGATGCTGTCTATTGAAGCTCGAATATATAATTTTTGAGGAGCTTGTATTGAAGCTGTAAAACGAAAATTGATGATGAGTTGCAAATTCCGTGGCTGAGTTAGTAAATTAGATGGCAATGTATAAATCAGAAGGACAAGTAATAATAATTGTTGATTATGACTTGATGCTTTCTTTAACATTTTTAGATGGCGTTGTAAAGAAGATGAATTAGTTTATTAGAGGCTCTCTCATATTCCCGATGCTTAGTTATTAAATGAGAAGTTCGACCAAGTGGCCAAAAAATAAAATTGCGGCCGGATTTATTATTTCTCTTATTTTTATATCGATATACATCTCAATCGAATTCATATTATTTACGGATACCGACGTACCATTACTTAAAATTTCAGATCATCTTCAAAACAATAATCGACAGTGCCACGATGAATGTCAAAGGGGATCCAAGTATGCAACAGTCTTCCAGCCTCAAGTCAGCCTTAAAGAAACAATGCGGAGATTGTGAAATCAACGCTGACCTATCTTCCAATTGGACATTTTGCACAGATAATGGTACACAGACCATAAACAAACCTGGTCGAAAATGTAAGTAGTTCAGTCAACGTCACTGGCCGAGCGAACAAAGGCTCTTCATTTCAGCTTGGCCGTAAATTCTTTGCTATGTTAAGATGTTTAGATGTCCAGACGATTTCAGGCCGTTCTCGCCTAGTTGTCGTATTTCTCAACCGATTCTCATGAAATGTTGTGAGTAGCTTCGATAAGTACATAGAACTTCTTTGTTGAGTAAATTTTCGAAAACTTAATTATTTCTTTAAAAGCAATTGAGATATTTTTCCATACATTTATTATTGCTTTTCCATTGGAGCACGCTCGCCATTGCGGCGTTTTCGGCGCTCCGTAGAAATGCCGAACTTTAACAGTAATTTCTGACTCTTTGAGCACCTTGAATGTATTAAGTCCCATATAGGGATTGCAATCCGGATCATTCGAAGTTCGAAAATCCGGATTTTATAGCCGTTCATGATCCGTTTTTAAATTCGGATTTTCGAAGTCAGAAATCCGAATTTTCGAATTTTATAAATATCACTCAAACACCGTATAATATCCAATATTTTCTTAGTGTGGTAGAAATAAATATAATTTATCTTGTACAGTATTCTAATTTTATTTATTAAATGACTTAAAAAGGGCATTTCTCCGAGCGTTTAAAACGCCTGACGTGTCGTGGCCGTCAATATCTCCGAAGTCCCGCAAGCTTTCATTTCAGCTTCATTTTTAACCCCCGACGAAAAAGAGGGGCGTTATAAGTTTAACATGTGTATCTGTGTGTCTGTCTGTCTGTGGCATCGTAGCTCCCAAGCGGATGGACCAATTTGAGTGCGGTTTTTTTTAATCGAAAGAATTTTCCGTCGATATGGTTCTTAGCTATGTTTGATGAAAATAGGGCCAGTAGTTTCCAAGATATTCAGCTTTAATTGAAACAAGTGTCAAGATCTCAGCCAATATTAAAGCCAAGAATTCCAAATTTTGGTTAAATGTTAAGTTTTATTAGCATTTTCTATATCATTCACGAAATGAAGGTCTCATGATGGTCAGTTAGTTGCGAAAGGATCTCAGCCAATATTGAAGCCAAGAATTCAAATTTTTGGTTAAATGTTAAGTTTTATTAGCATTTTCCATATCACTCACTAACTGAGGGTCTCATGATAACCAGCTACTATAATTTGCTATCTTGGATCTGAAGATGACCGTTGGAACTCCTAATCACCACAAGATAAACCCATGGTGTTTGAGCTCATCTGATTGGTCTTGATGAATTAATAACGTTTGTGTAAGAAAGTACAGTCAGTAAAAAACTGAGTACCAGAAAAACTTCTTTGAGAAAAAAAACTCATAACTCATATCGTGATTTCTGTCACAGTACTGACTAACTGCAGTGCCATTCTGCTAAAGCTGAATTTTCATAAGGACTATTGAACAGTTTCCTTTGATTAAGGTCACAAATAGCAACACCTAGCAAGGTTTTAACGCGATTTAAGGCCACGTAAGCTTGTCCTATAACAAAAATACTCTTGCCTAAGTGAATAACAGTTCTTAGGACTTTTTTCTTTTTATGTTAGTTTTTAGGATAGTTTGTCATGTCGGGGATTTTTTAAATTTTTAATTGTTGTTATTATGCAGCAAATTGTACATTCAGTTAGTCAATATTAGACTGCCAAAAACTTACCCAGAAGCTGGCGCTGGCGGCACTTCTGAGTTATTGACGTCCACGACACATCAGGCGTTAGAAACGCTCTGAGAAGTGCCAGTGCCCTTAAAGTGATATTAATACGATGTACTGCTTACCCCCGCTTGATTTACACTCTTATATATGCATGCTCTTAGGTCGTTACTCGTCTTTCTATTCGTTAAGCCATTCGCCGAGCGCTGACGTAATTAATAGAAACGAGTGCTTTACCTATTTTGCACACATTTTTGAAATTTGAACGCACCTTCTACTTGCGGCGAGCCAACCTGCAGCGCGGCTTTTCAAGAAGCTGTTTTATTCATTTTATATCATGAGAACAAATATTCAATATTCATTCAAATAAAGTATCTTTTTTTAGCGAGTAAGAAAAAGTGCCAAAATTCGAATTTTATTCGAAGTTCGGATTTCTGTGGGCGAAAAATTCGAAAATTCGGATTGGGTAAAATGCATTCGAATTTGCAATCCCTAGTCCCATATTGATATTTGATGCCCATAAAAAAATGACCGATTGGCATCTGGAAAAAAAATCTCCCTCCTACGATTACAAGAAGAAGGAAACTGAAAAATTCAGATTTCTCTGACGATTCCCATTATATACCTGGAGGTATAAGACTCATCGACGTGCTGATTTAGATCTCAGAAGGGATGAGCTTGTGGTGTGCTCAAGTGCCCGTTGTACGCGCGAGTCTTTAAAAATACTATGAGCTGCCCGCAACTTCGTCGGCGTATTTTTTTTCTTTACCGTAGACGAGTAAAAAGTATTCTATTACCTGTATATCTTTGGATGCCCAGCTATCCCTGTACCAAAATTGGTTAAAATTTGTCCAGCCGTTTCGGCGTGATGAGAGGAAATTATGAAAACAGATAGCGCCAAGCTGGCATGGCGTCGCGCACCCATACAAAACAAATGACGATCTTGCATCACGCTATAAGTTTTCCTGAAATTATTAACCCTTTCTAAATCTAGAATTGTATAATAGAAGAAAATATAGACTAAGCCAGCCACATATAGAGGCACACGAACGCCAACAACGGAGTTGAAGCAGTAGCCATGCCCGAAAACGGTCTAAAAAAAATGTATATTAAATATATTGTCGCATTTTAACACAAATTGTTACAGCTAACAGCCGACTCCCGAGGCTTCAGATGAGGCTAATAAGTCCCCAACGTAAAGTTAAACGACGAAAAGGTAAGAAGTGCTTACTTACTCTGTAATCTATATCCAACTTCCTTACTTACCTGCTTATCAGTGGTGTGACATCCATGGAACCCAATTCCCACCGGTTTGCCTATTTTAGAGCGTTTGAGCCTTCAGTTTTTGCTAGAAAAATAGTAACAAAAATTGAGTGAGTTGTGGTCACCAGGCAGAATAAGAAATAAAGTTAATTATGACCACTTTCATGGGGATTCCTTTGACTCCACACCACTGCTAAGCATAAATATGAAAGTTTGTGAAGATATCTCAATATTAGTTAGGTACTAACCTTGGTAGATATGTAGACCATAGTGCGAATAAATAATTTTAGTACAATAATACTAAACTCGATAACAGTAAATAATATGATTTCCAGTGAGGTATATGGATTGGAAGAGATTTCACAAACTAGACGTCATTTATGCATTCATCGACGAATTGGAGAAAGACTATCCAGCAATATGTACGGTGTATGTGCTTGGTAAATCTGTCGAAGGGAGAGACATTAAGGTACAGTACATAGTATTCGTATTGCTTTCTCCTAAAAATTAAAATAAATACGCCTAGAATGTGTGAGTCTTCATACAACAGATTTCGAAAGATGAAGCCGGTTTTGGTTTTATGTGCGCGTGTCTAGGAACCAATCATAGAAACGTTTTGCTTGTGATATTGACGTTGTGACAGATGCGTATACGGACGCAACTAAGCCTAACTAACTAACTGGCCTCGCTTTCAAGCGCCGACTATGTTTCCAGTCGTATTTATTCTAAGCCCTAACATTAAAACACATATGTGACAGTTTTTAGTAAGTGGGACCTTTTACTAAACACTGTCACATATGTGATAGTGCCAAAAGATAATTCTACCTTAACTCGCGTCGTTGTGACAGCGAAATTGTGTAGCTTGACTTCATCATGTCCATACTTGGCTTGTTTCGTAAATAATACTCTAATTTTAAATGACTTACACGTTTTCCCTCAAGAACTCTCTTTATTTGGTACATAAACTACAGACCATGCTATGTGATTACTAAATCTCTTTTGCCAAAAATGTATGACTTGCCATAATTTTCATTCGTCATAAACTTTTTATTTCACAAACCGTAAACTCTTCGGATTGTTTTATTCATGTAGGTAATCATTATATAGGTTAGGTTGGTTTGTTTTATAACAGTCCCGAAAAGTTATTTACAGAGAAAAATTGATTTAGGTATGGCAAGTGATACATTGTGGCATATAAAATTCTGAAAACCATTAAAAAGGGCATTTTTTTCATCTAATTTGTTATCTAAGATGTTGAAGATATCAAACAGCGACTCAAACAACTCCCCCGTGTGGTTGGACGGTTCGATACACCCCCGGGAGTGGGTCACCACTGCTGTCGTCACATTCTTGGCTGAAACCATTGTGAAAAGGTTCAAAAATCTCTCCAAGTCAATAACCAATAAGGACTGGTGAGTATAAGATAAAATCCATGCAATTGAATGGCTGCAAATTTCTGATAATAACACACAGCTTCTTCCAAACAGTCTGACAGTATATCAAATAAAAATCATTTCATAACAACATTAACAACGTTTATTATATACAGTTATTTGTTTTCTAACTCAAAAAATGCGGCAGGGCTTAAGTCCATTACTCACTTGCCCTTGTCTACAAAAACCTGCTGCCCTCTCGCGTACATTACCGACATCTGGCATCCAAAGTAGATACATATACAAGGTAATGTTAACAAGTCATATAGTAAGTAGTAGGAACTGTTGTACACCGCAGGAATCCTAAAGAGCCTGGGACACATACGGTGCCCTGCTGAAAGAGTACCTAAAGGAAACCCCAAAACACATCAAAACACCAGATTCTATCAACACAGCCGTGGAGCTCCTGACAGAAGGCATAAACAAGGCCTACGAAAGGAGCTGTCCACTGAAGGAATCGAACAACAAAAACACGACGACGTGGTGGAACAAAAAGCTGGAAAAGCTTATTCAATCACTCTACCAAACCTAGCGAATGGGAAAGGTACAAAAGAGCGCTAACAGAATATAATAAAGAGATCAGAAAAGCCAAGAAGCGTCATGGAAAAGATTCTGTGAAGAGATTGCCCAGACCCATAAAGGAGCGAGAATTCACAGAATACTAGAGCCAAGACACCAAAAAATTATCTCGGACTCCTGAAGAAACCAGATAATACCTTTACGACCACAGAAGAGGAGACGCTAGAACTCCTCAGGGACACACACTTCCCCGGCTCGTATTCCACCAGCGATTTTCTCCTCCCGTTTCTGGTAAAAATATTTAGGGCGAGCTTCGCACTGAGCGTGATACCAGAACAATGGACTAAGGTCAAGGTACGCTTCATACCAAAAGCAGGGAAAAAGGACTATTCACAACCTAAATCCTTCAGACCCATCAGTCTAACCTCCTTCCTACTAAAGACCATGGAAAGGGTAATTGACCAACATATACGAGCTAAATATCTGGTAACAAGGCCACTCAGTCCCTGCCAGCATGCCTACCAAAAGGGGAAATCCACAGAAACTGCCCTGCTAGATCTGGTCGACAAGGTGCAGAAAACCCTAGAGGACAAACAAACAGCTCTATGCGCGTTCTTAGATGTAGAAGGGGCCTTCGACAACACACCCACAGAAACCATCATTAAGGGTATGGAATCAAAAGGTCTAGACGGCACCACAAAAAGATGGGTTCGGAGTATGCTCTCCAACAGAACAGTAATACTAACCCTAAATGCCACCACGCATGAATTTCACACCACAAGAGGATGTCCACGGGGAGGGGTGTTATCACCACTTCTGTGGACTCTAGCGGTTGACCAACTCCTTGTTCGAATGGCGGCCAACGATTATGACGTACAAGGATATACCGACGATATCCTAGTCATAATCAAAGGACCTTGCCTTAACACAATCTTGAACATCATGCAAGGAGCTCTCAACACTATTTGTATATGGTGCAGAGAAAACGAATTGTCTGTCAATGCAAACAAAACCATTATAGTGCCCTTCACAAATAAAAGGAAACACGACAAGCTCAATACTTTAAAGATAAGCGGACAAACTACCACTTTCAAATGAAGCCAAGTATCTAGGGGTCACCTTTGACCAAAGGCTAACTTGGAACACGCATTGGAACAATATAATCCAAAAAGCGAAAATGGCACTGTGGACATGCTGTCGAATGGCAGGAGCAAGATGGGGCGTAAGACCCAACATTGCTATGTGGCTATACACAGCAGTCGTGAGGCCTATAATAACTTATGCCTCCGCTGTCTGGTGCAACAAGGCCAACCAAAAGACAGTGATCCTAAAACTAAGCGGCCTACAACGCACTGCCTGCATTATTGCAACAGGAGCCCTGTCTTCGACGCCGGGCGCGGCCCTGGACGCACTTCTCGACCTAACACCTCTGCACCTACAGGTGCGAAAAGAGGCCGAGCAGTGCATCTACAGGCTCTGCACTCTGTCTAAGACAAAATGGCGCTCACAAGCACTGAACAAACTAAAGGCTTCAGTGTTCGAAAACAAACTACTGTGCATGCCCTCTGACGACATGCTCACTGAATGTATCTTTACGCAATACTACTCAGTGGAACTACCCTCCAGAGACGAATGGCTGACATCTGGTATACGGATGGTTCCAAAAAAGGAAAAGATGTAGGATGTGGGGTCTATGGACAGAGACCAAAGCTCAATGCAAGCGTCAGCATGGGCACAGAGGCCTCAATCTTCCATCGGAGATCTTTGCCATAAACAAATGCGCAGAGATAAACCTTGACAAGAACATAAGACACTGCCACATATACATCAACTCGGACAGCCAAGCTGCCCTGTTGGCACTGGAATCACTAGAGGTCAAATCTAGACTAATCCAACTATGCAAAAACAATTTAAATGCCCTAGGCGAAACCAACAAAGTCACTCTTAAATGGGTACCAGGACCAGGTCACTCCGATATTGACGGAAATGAAAGAGCAGATAAAGTCGGCCCAGAACCGTTCTGTGGAATCACAAAACGCCAGGCTTACTCTCTGCTCAGCGATATACACAAATCTAAGGCGATCGAGATGTGGGTGGCTGTGAAAGGACAAAATCACTCGAAAGCCCTTATAAAGGCTTTGTTCAAAAGTTATCTAAAGAGTTACTACAGCTCAAAAGGTCAAAAGTCTGTGCGGTGACTAGAACTCTGACCGGTCACTGCAAGCTGAAAAAACACTTGTTCCTAATGGGTATGGAACAGGACGCAACGTGCAGGTTCTGCCAAGAGTCAGAGGAGACAGCTATGCATATCCGCTGCTCCTGTGGACCACTTATGCACAAAAGAAGTATCCACTTAGGGCAACACCTTGTGCCCCCAGAGGAGATACAACATCTCACTGCCCAAAGAATCTGGGAATTCCTGGACTCAACGGGTCTCAGCAGTGAGCTTTAAGACAGGGCTGCCACAATAGATCAATTATGGTCGATGCGGCACACAAAAGGCCCAATTGTTAATAATAATAATAAAACTGTTGTACAGATGGAAATAAAGAAACCTCTTTACTTTGCAGGTATATCGTCCCCGTATTAAACCCAGATGGGTATCAATACTCGCATACCTGCGACCGCATGTGGCGTAAAAACAAGGCTTCGTATGGAGGGGAGTGCGTAGGAGTCGACCTGAACAGAAATTTTAGGTATGCCTAGTTAAACAACTACCTTGATTTTGTGTAAGATTAAGAAAAGCGTATATTGGCTGTTGTTGGTTTGATACTTTCTGGGGCTCAGATTAAAAAATAAATGCAAAACGCATTGTGAGATCGGACCTTTTGATTGACTTATCTGCACAAGTTCTGGTTAAAGTCCTCTATACTGTGAGTCGCATATTGTATGGGGGTACATACGCACAAACGGGAATGTTCCTGAGCCACAGAAGTAAATGAATGGCAGGTGTGAGCGAGTGCAAAGGCTTGCAACCCATCGATTGAACAGGGCCAACCTGACTTCAGGATTCTTAGAAGTGTTTTTATGAATGACTTATAATTAATGCACATTTTTTGCTAATGAAACAATAAATAAATAAATATCAGATAACCTCACACAAATCGACCTAGTCCCAAATTAAGCTCAAGAAGGCTTGTGCTATGGGTACTAGACGACGATATACATACTTATACAGATAAATATATACTTAAATACATATAGAACAATCATGATAAAAGCACAAATATTCGAGTTCATCACACAAATATTTGTCCTGGCCGGGATTCAAACCCGCGACCGCCGGCTCCGTAGGCAGAGTGTTTACTACTGCGCCAACCGCGTCTCCATTAGACGTTTCTTTAACATCTATCCGCAATATTCGTGCAATGCCTTAAATTATCTCTTGGAGGAGCAGGATCCACGCCTGTGCATTCTATGTGTCAAACAAAACGTTAAGAATTTTATTTTTAATATTAATGTTATCTACCATCTGCCAGTTACGGATGGGGGCATAATGGAGAGGAAGGGTCCTCTCACATACCAAACAACGTATTTTATCGAGGACCAGCACCATTTTCAGAACCAGAAGCAATTGCAGTCAGAGTAAGCGAATCATTTAATGCATATAATATAATTATTTTAAGCATTTTTACTCCATATGCTTTCAAAAATCAATGAATGTACTAAAAGTTTCTCTCTTTCTGCAGGATTTTATTCTTAGATCACCAAACCATTTCAAAGTATTCCTGTCCTTCCATAGCTACTACGAGATGATAATATTTCCTTGGGGATTCAAAAAGGATCCTTGTCCAGACTACCTAAACCTGATGGAAGCAGGCATGAAAATGGCCAGGGTAACAAATTGGTAGATCTTAAACACGATGAAAAAAGCTTTCTTTCGACAAATCATTGAAATGTTTGAATCTTAAATAACATAGTTATCCGTGGCTTGGATATTATGACTTGATATCAAGCTGCGCATTCCTTAGCCACTAGATTGCTTTTGGTAACTACGGCTACCTGTCACCGCTCTTATTTTGACGACGCGTTTGGCTCGGTTGGTAGACACCTGCCTACTGAGTCGGCGGTCCCGGGTTCGAATCCCGGCCGGGGCAAATATTTGTGCAAAATATTTGTTCTTGGGTCATGGATGTTATCTATATATGTATTTATATATTATGTATATCGTCGTCTAGTACCCATAGTACAAGCTTTGCTTAGTTTGGGACTAGGTCGATTTGTGTATGATTGTCCCTTAATATTTATATTTAATATTTATATTTATATTTTATTATATAAAACTCAAAATTCGAAGCAATTGAGTGGTTAGAGCTGTGCTAGTTAGGAATTCGTTACATATAAAAAATAAGGATTTGTAGCAAAGGTGTGAAAAGGTGTGAGGGTTCTCATTAACGATGTGCAAAGAAGCTAAGCTGTATGCTAAGGAGGATGCGTAACGGAATTTAGATATGTGGGTTACACATTCCTAATTAGGTAGCACACATTCCTCGAACACATTTTTCGCACACATCTCTTCACTAATTTCTTGTTGTCTGTGCAAAAACCTCACTATGTGAGCCTTCCGTCGTTTGAGTACAGTCAAGTTCTTAAATTTATGAGCAAACATTTTATCAAAAATTGTATGCGAACACCTATTATATAAACGGCAAAGAGGCGTTCATATTATATTTTTGATCGAATTCTTGCTCATATATATTTAACCTTTTGAACGCTTTTCCTCCCATATCAAAATGTGGTTTATTCACCAATAGTTAAAAAAAGAAAGAGCAAAAATATACCTTATCTGTCAGCAGGAAAATTGCTTTGACAGCGTCCGCCATTACCGCTTTAGTGGTCGTTGGCGTGTTAGGCACGACAGTGCACGACCACTTTAGTGGCTCTTGTCGTCCTATGGGTTAAGAACTCGTCTGTAAACTTCTTTTTAGGCGCTGCACCTCGTGGCACTTTATCACCATATCTCATATTCAACTCACGGCTTTTAAATTTAATGTTGTCACCGGATCATATCTCTCTTAATACGTTCATGCATCGTGCGTGCCTACTTAAAGCTTCATAAGCCAAATTTTTTTTCAAATGATTCTTAGACCGAAAACTACTCTTCTTAATCCTAACTGAATTCAAAACTACTATTTACACGTTTTATCAATTTCCAGGCAATCTACGACTACAGTGGCATCACTTACAAAGTTGGTAGCACAAAGGACTTGACGTACTATGCATGCGGGACGTCCATAGACTGGAGCTATGCGGTAGCAAAGATCCCGTACTCTTACATGATAGAGTTGAGGAGCAAGAAGTTCAGGTTCAAACTGCCGAAAGACCAGATAATGGACACTTGTATAGAGAGCTGGGAAGCGGTGAAGAGTCTAATGAAGTACGTTGATGACCCCTCGTATGAGGTAAAAATGACGGTAGAGAAGAAAAAAATATAAAGTACCCATAGCTAAGTATATCTAGCTCGTAGAAGAAAATATATATCATAAATTGCCGTCAAAATGTGAATACACTCTTCTATGATAAAAACTAAACCTCAAAAATACGTTCTAATCCGTCTTTAAAGTGTTGTTTTTTTATTTTCTGTTCACGTAGAACAAAACGTAAGTAAAAATCGCAAAATTGCTTTTGTATGATGTAAATGTAATGTTAAGTGACAAGTAATAAAATGTGATGATTTCATACGTTTTTCAGTACGTTTCAAACGTTTTAACAATGTTGTGGCTACAACAACCTAATGATAGACAGACAATGTGTCAATTTCATCTTAATTTCTACTTTGTCAATTTCCTAGCTCGACAACCCACTTGAACGCCTATATTCCTAATGTAAACGAGTGTATATAATCATCCGTTGATTTTAGGAATATCACCTACTCGTTCGATTATTCAGTTAGTAATTCAAGATGTTTGAATCAACACAGTCACCGAGTTAGGATGTGGATGAGAGTTGGGAATGAAGATGATATAGGAGATAAAAACAAGTGAAAATAAAAAGAATAAAAACAAGTTGGCAACATGGAATATGGACCAAACCGAAACAATGCACAGTCAAGTTTAGCTAATCTGCTAACTATAGGAGGTACATGTTGATATTCGGCGGGCAGTTTATGGTTTCGATAAATAATTCAATTCGAAAACAGTATGTCTGTTTCTCCAAGAAACCGGTCATCCCAGACCCACCATACCCCTAGCCATACCCTTAGGGGTAGGGTGGGACTGAACCATACCACCGTAGTGCTGTGCACTATATGCTTTCAGGTTTTGTTTTTCCGAATATCACGTACCTGGTGTTAATAGCATCCCATATGACAAAGTATAAATACTTATAATTAAGTTTTATTTGATTGTTCTCAACGATAATCTTGTCATGTATGTATTTCAAGTATCATTATGTCGCTTGCAATAGGTAAGTTAAGGTTTAACCTCACTCCTTTTGATATTAACACTACTTGCACAAGTTGATAAACTGTTTTTTCCCTTCCAGTACTTTTTTCTGTCATTTATATAGTTACTAACTCCAATATAAAGACATAAATTATGAAAGTCTGTAAAAGTCTATACTCTATTGCCCAAAAAAACACTGCTAAACGATGTTATAATGTCGCCAAAAAAGCATCACTTAGTACCACAGATTACAAGATAATGCATTCACACAATTTGCAATTTAAAAAAAAGCTTAAGCTTAACCTTAGTACATAAGGCCTAAGGATTGCTGCCAACTTAAAAAAAAAGTTTTATCTTCAGTGCATGGATGTTTAGTATAGTGAACGTATACCTTTATGTACCACGAGTAGGTACTTAAAAATCCTGCCGGTCCCACTAGTGGAACCTAGCAGTGGGAGCAATAGTCCGAAAGGTAAACCGTTGCCTGGTTACTCAACGTTAACACTGTACCTAGGTACTCATATGTATGACTAGCTTTTGCCCGCGACTTCGTACGCGTAGAACTCGTTAAATGATATTGACAATTAAAAAAAAACAATTAGACTTTCAACCCTTTTAGGTATTCAATACTCGAATGGAATCTAGTTAGTAGTTTAGTTCTGGGCTATTGGGTGCAAGTCATGGACAAAATGCAAAACATCCTTTTTTTGAATATTTTTGGAGTTGCAATTCAATAAGTTATCCGATATTCGATTCCATAAGCTATGCTCAGAAATGGCTCGAGATGGTGACGGTCCATAATCAACTGACGAAGAAGGTATGGTTCTATTCACCAAAGAATTTTGTCACATTATGAAATTGGGACAAAATAATTATTAGGTAGCTACTATTATTTTTCTAACTTCGTTTTTACAACTTAGTTTATTGAAGTATAGTTCAATAAATTATCCAAAATGATTTATTTCTGTCAGTAAAAACATGTAATTTTTTTGATTTGGAGACATGAGCAAGCTACATACTGTTCATGAGAAAAACATTTCGTGCCCATGTATCCTGCTACTTTTCATGTTTGCCCCTGTGATTTATTAATAGTCATAGAAAATGTTAAAAACTTTTAATGGAAACTGTAGACGTTTAAAATTAAATGGTAAATTATTCGGTATAATTGAAACACGTGGTATAAGTACACTTTGTCCCTTGGCTTCTCCCGTTAAAATCGTGCCCTTCACAATGTATTTCCCTAATTAGGTGATTCTCAATCTAGCGCCGTTGCCAAATTTGGGTGCGTCTAAGTTGCGCATTAACAAAACTGGTACTTTTTTTGTTAATTTTGAAAACAATATCATTTTTGGAGCCAATATGGGTCTTTCACATAGCCAGTTTTCGTCATGAATATAAGTGTGCCTATAAACCCACCATGAAAAATTGCTCGGTCGGTGATAGAGCCAAAAAATGCCACTTTTTTCTATTTCCTCTTATAAGTATCGTAATAAGGCTATCCTTCTCCATCAAAGCATGTCAGGCCCTTGACTTAAGCACGTCGATTATGTAGCATAATAATTGATTGACAATTCGGGTCTTGTCGAGTATCCGAGTCTAAGATCCGAAAAATACAAAAACTTTATGCTCTAATACTGTACTCGGCGATAAATATTGCACATCGGTCTTTAGCCCTTAATTTGACAAAAGATAACGAAGGTCGCTGGTTCAAGCCTCGTTATAGTAAAATAGAGCAAAATATTCTGGTTCGAAAAAAATATATGGAAAAAGATGGTCAAAGAATTTGTTCACCCTGCCATACACGCCAAATTAAGGGTTAGAAAGAGGCAGTTCAATAGACTGGTAGAAAAATCCAAATATCGGCTTCCTTTACCGTCCTAACGGCATTTTGTGAGCCATTTTGGCAACATGACTTTTCCGACGTAAAAAAGCCTGCTAAATTCGATTCTAGATGTTGCCAAGCCGAATTTTGCCCCCCTCCCCCCATTTCCCCCCTTTTTACCTCAAAATATGTCCCTGATCACGGTTTTTACGGTTTTATACAAAAAGTATTACAGCTAGAAAAAAAGTGTCAAAGACAAGACTGATCTCTATAAAATTTGCTATAACATGGTGTATAAACTTTTTTAGTAGGCCTTATGGTTTGTGAGCAATATCTTCCCGAACTTCATAGAATGGTAGAAAATTCTAAATATCGGCTTCCTTTACCGTCCTAACGGCATTTTGGGATCCAATTTGGCAACATGACTTTTCCGATGTAAAAAAGCCTGCTGAATTCGGTTCTGGGTGTTGCCAAGCCGAATTATGCCCCCCTCCCCCCATATCCCCCCCTTTTGACCTCAAAATATGTCCCTAATCACGATTTTTACGGTTTTATACAAAAAGTATTAAAGCTAGAAAAAAAGTGTCAAAGACAAAAATGATCTCTATAAAATTTCCTATAACATGCTGTATAAACTTTTTTAGTAGGCTTTATGGTTTGTGAGCAATACCTTCCTGAACATCATTATTATTATTTTTAATTGATAAACGTGGTCGATGCAGTGAAATACACTTATTTTAGGATAATTGGCATCGCACAGGATCCAGCCGCTCTGCTGCTCTTGACGCTGACATCCAGTTGGCGTGCTGCTTATTATATGTCAAGACTTAAAGAGGCTTTCAGTCATAGGCAGTCGTCGGATTTACACGCAGAACTGTATCCAAGTCGGGCTAAAAGCGACGTAGAAAATAAAAATGCTTTACTTCTGCCCATGAAGTCATTCAAAATGCTCACGCCAGGTTCTCCAGAAACGGGCCTCAGAAATGCAGTTACTCAGGATCATGCAGCAGAAAAAAAATGGCATGGTCCTTGAATCAATCTTCTTCCGGATCTGGCGAGCTAATAAAAACCGTTTCTGTTTCGTTGCAGCCGTAATGTTAATGAGGTGAGCATCCACAAGTTATTCAAGAACTTGCGGATATTCTACTGTTTCGGTGATTAGCCTGAAAATATTAGACTTTTCTCGCCCCTCAGGGATCCATCCGGGATGTAAATAGCCATGGAGACAGCTCATGATTCAAGATCTCTCGCAGACTTAAAGTTCTCCCAGCCTTGTCAACAGCTGTCAAGCGTTGTTGGACGCTACGGTTTTTCTAATTTGTAGTTTTAGCAATGGCAGATTTTGAACGACCTGCCAAGGCAGGGGTATTTGAAGGTCGGGCCTTTGTTAATTTTGACCTTAGCGCAGTTGCTTACCTGCTATTGGTGAGCCTTTCGGAAGTAAACTTCGTTACTTGGAGTGAGCCAAGCTGTTTGGCAGTGAGAAGTGACACTTTATTTTTTTCTGCTGCAAGATCCTGGGTAACTGCATTTCTGAGGCCCGTTTCTGGAGAATAAGCTGGCGTGAGCATTTTGAATGACTTCATGGTCAGAAGTAAAGCATTTTTATTTTCTACGTCGCTTTTAGCCTGACTCGGATACAGTTCTGCGTGTAAATCTGACGACTGCCTATGACTGAAAGCCCCGTAAGTCTTGACATTATAATAAGCAGCACGTCAACTGGATGTCAGCGTCAAGAGCAGCAGAGCGGCTGGATCCTGTGCGATGCCAATTATCCTAAAATAAGTGTATTTCACTGCCTCGACCATAATTATCAATTTAAAAAAAAATTATGAAGTTCGGGAAGATATTGCTCACAAACCATAAAGCCTACTAAAAAAGTTTATACAGCATGTTATAGGAAATTTTATAATGATCATTTTTGTCTTTGACTTTTTTTTTCTAGCTTTAATACTTTTTGTATAAAACCGTAAAAATCGTGATTAGGGACATATTTTGAGGTCAAAAGGGGGGGATATGGGGGGAGGGGGGCATAATTCGGCTTGGCAACACCCAGAACCGAATTCAGCAGGCTTTTTTACATCGGAAAAGTCATGTTGCCAAATTGGATCCCAAAATGCCGTTAGGACGGTAAAGGAAGCCGATATTTAGAATTTTCTACCATTCTATGAAGTTCGGGAAGATATTGCTCACAAACCATAAGGCCTACTAAAAAAGTTTATACACCATGTTATAGCAAATTTTATAGAGATCAGTCTTGTCTTTGACACTTTCTTTCTAGCTGTAATACTTTTTGTATAAAACCGTAAAAACCGTGATCAGGGACATATTTTGAGGTAAAAAGGGGGGAAATGGGGGGAGGGGGGCAAAATTCGGCTTGGCAACATCCAGAATCGAATTCAGCAGGATTTTTTGCGTCGGAAAAGTCATGTTGCCAAAATGGCTCACAAAATGCCGTTAGACTTGAAAATTTTTATTTGAACTACCAGTTTACAACAATTGGCTGTTTACGCCGATTTCCGAACACTGGCAACCGCCCATCAATTATCGTTTAAAATTAAGAGGAACGAATATTTATAACTTTTACGTTTATAATATTATTAGGATTATTTATATATCATGTTAAGTATCCTATCTTTGCATACTGAGTTATTTACTACTTTATTTATACTCAGTTACCAAGCGGAGGTACATAATCAAAGCTCGTAGGCACTATTTTCAGATGATGTGCGTAACGGAACGTGATACCTACCTGAAGGGCTACTCCGATGTTCGAAATTTTACTTTCGTATAGTGCTATTCCATTCACTCAAATATACCTTGACAGGAGATCGAGAGGCATGGCACTATTCGACAGTCGAATTTTGAACATCGGAGTAGCCCTTCTGCAAACACTGGTTTGACATGTCTTGCCAGATGGGTGTGTGACGTTTGTCAAATCAAATGTGATTGATTCAAATTTGTAAAATTTTATGTATTTGATTCTTGAAATTACGCGATTAATCGAAATTTGCGGATACATGTTCCCATATCAGAATTTATAGTTTTTTTACAAAGAATAGTTTGTTATGCGTTTCGTGAAAGTCTATCGAAGGTAGATTAGTTAACGTCAAAACGATGACATGTAGGGAGTTGTTGCAACTACAATGATTTGCTCTCCATACAAAGTTTAATCCCGTTTTTCGTCCCTAAAAGGGATAAAACTTGATATAAATGATAGCCTATGTCCTATTCTGATATA
This sequence comes from Apotomis capreana, assembly GCA_947623375.1. Lineage (NCBI taxonomy): Eukaryota > Metazoa > Arthropoda > Insecta > Lepidoptera > Tortricidae > Apotomis > Apotomis capreana. The sequence goes on from OX392514.1 coordinate 8,679,475, forward strand.
TAAGGTACATAACTGGAAAGTTTCATCATAATTCGTTCAGTAGTTTTTGAGATTAAGTGGAACGTACATCCATCCAAACTTTCACGTTTATAATATTATTATTAGGATCCACCGTCACACTTATTATTTTAAAATAGGTCAGTATGAAGGCTGGGAAAGTAATTTCCCTACCATAACACTGGTGTGAAGGCTCAGTGTGAAGGTGGGTCGGACGGAAAAATATTTGCTATATTTTTAGATTTTGCCAGTTTAATTAATAAAATAAATATTGCTTTAGTTTTTTGCAGTTTAATTAATAAAATAAATATTGGTATCTGTTAGGTATGTATCTGTTTTTTATATTTTTCTATCAAGTCCCAGCACTACTAACAGTGGTATGGTTCAGTCCCACCCTACCCCCAGGGGTATGGCTAGGGGTATGGTGGGTCTGGGATGAAACCGGTCACGGATAGGAGGGAGGTCGGACTCTTGGTTACACCTCCCGCTGCCACGCATGGCAGACGTCGTAGCTAGACCGGAAACTATGTTATGAATTTCAAATCATGGGCGCTCAACGCGCATTGTGTACAATTTTTTTTTATTCAAGGTGTACACATTCTGTTCTGACGCACGTTTTGTATGCAGTTGTAAAGGTGCGTCATCTAAACGTACCCTAAGGATAGACAGGTGGAACTTTGACACACTTAAAATACCTAATGGTCCTCAGTATTCTGTTGTAATTTTTTTCCAAAATATTTGCTTTAGGTACCAATAAGTTTTGCTGGAACAATTATACCAAGTTCTTCTAGCCTATAGTTGTTCAGTTCATGTGGTCGGAGTGAAAGAAGTGTTAAGGGAATAAAAAATGTTTGGTCAATCCATACGATCGGCTCTGACATGATAGTGAACTTAATGATAAAAAGCCCTTAGAATAGACTTAAATATTTATTTTTCAATATACATACCATCGATCTCTTCAGAAAATAAATGATTTCTACAATATCTATCTATAGAATGATTGAAACGATTTACATAACAATTTACAGACCCGTACCCATCACATGAACATTTTACAAATATTTACTAGTTACAAAGATAGACAAAGTGTCTACTGTCGTCGTCTTCTTGGCAATATAGAGCGTCTGACATCTTTTCTCTGATCAACGAATTTGCCTAACGCCAGAACAGCACTCAAAGATTCTTTACAGCAATCTAAAATTTGTTCCTTCGGAAGTAGAAATTTGTGTTCCTTTCCCCTTAACTCCACGAGGTATGAAAAAGGTATGTTAGCTATCCCATAACTCCAATCAATGCTCGTTCCTGTCGCGTAATACATAAGATCTTTGAAGTTTCCAACTTTGTACGTGTGTCCTGTGGTTTCGAACATGGCCTGGAACGAGTTAAAGCATTAACTGATAAACAACATGAAAAGACCCAAATAACAATACACCAAATAAAGTTGTCAACAGTTACTTTTGCCATAGCGGTAGCCCCTTCGAGCAAGGCCACATAATCATCGCATGGTTCGTTTGTGAAGCACCAAGGGAACGATATGAGCTCGCTATAAGCATGAAACGTGATAAATATCTTGAACGGCGTGCCGGAATACAGTATCAGGTCCTGAGAATAATAAAGACACTTAATGAAGAGTTTCATGCTATCAAAAACTACACTGAAAAAGGTTTTTTACGCACCTTAATAGCAGCGCATTCGGGTTCAGAAAATGCATGAGTACCTGGGTAGTTCTGATGGTTTGGATCATGGGATTCAAATCCCCATTTATTACTGAAAAAGAAGCATCATTATCAATTAATATCTACTCCAAATATATTTAAGTGTCTTTCTGTGGCATCATTGATCCTATAAGAATGAACCGATTTAAATACGATTTTATGACTCAAAAGCTTCGTCTTGTCAAGATAGTGTTTAGTTATGTTTGGTGCAAATAGAAGCAATGGTTTCCAAACTATTGTATAGCTTTGATTGGAACACGCGACAGGGACTCAGTCAATATTAAAGTTAGGAATTCGAAATTACTGGTTAATACGTTCAGTTTTAGCAGCATTTTTTATACGGATCATCAAATGTGAATGACATGTATGACCAGCTACAGTACTGTAGAGGGTTTCGCAATTTTCAATTTAGGTATACTAATTTATGTAAAATAAAATCCTCAGTGCTCACCCAAAATTTCTATTTAGATCGACACCAGTCACTGTGTTTCCCATACGACTTCTGTTTTTGCGCCACATGCGGTCAGTGGTATGAGAATATTCGTATCCATCCGGATTTAAGACGGGGGCAAAAAACCTTTAAATCACCAAATGCTGACAATTATAATAAATATACATTTTGTTCTTTCTTGAGATCTTACAAATTTAAAATAGTCTTAGGCTTAATGCCGAATTATAATCTGGCCCGTAGCGGATACTCGTATAACTTAAAACATACAATCCAGAAGAAGGAAATACAATACAGCCTGAATCGGTATTAATTGAGAATAGTAGTTTATGAAACTGTTACATGAGGCTTTAAAGCAAGTGTGGTTTTATTAAATGAGCCGAAGGCGACTTAGTATATGAATTCATTACAAAAATCTTAGGATATGGGTGTTGGGTGTAGATAAAATATTATTAAAATACCAGTCTTTGTTAGTAAGCTCGGGTGACTTTTTGCCAAAATTGTTAGCAACATGATTAGCGATGTAAGTGACGACGGATACACTGATCCACTCTCGCGCATGAATGCCACCGTCAATCCAGACGCCTATGTTATTGGCGTCGCTGTTTGATATCTTGAGCACCTGCAAAAAATAATTATCATGATAATGTAAGTACCTTGATTTTGCATATATACTTAGGTCATTTAAGGTAAACGTCCCTGTGGTCGACACGCTAATGCCTTATAGTCGACAACATGCTGTCACCTCTATTGCTAATGACATAACATTCAAGATGGCAACTATTGGAACAGTGTCGAGCACAGGGACGTCTACCTTATTATCTTTGTAGTTGAAACCGTTATTGAAACACAGCGGTCTTCTAAAGCTATTTGAAAGTAGTACGCGTCCATAACACTTATATTCTATATTCACCATTTATTGATCAATTGCCTTTATTAAATCGTTCGAAGAAAGATGCTGAAAACTGGAAAGCCTTGACTTTTTAACCAGCTTAATTTATTTATTTACAACAAATTTATTTACACAGTATTACAGTAGACTAACCAATACACTGTGAAATTAGGGTAAGTTACAGACAATACACATTAAGTAAAGTCGAGTTCATTTACATCTACACCCTTACGTGAACAAAAATATCTGAACACGACTTTATGCTCCTAACAATATGGTCGTGTTCAGATATTTTTGTTCTCGTAAGTGTGTAGATGTAAATGAACTCGACTGTACTAGAAATCCTATTATACATCATCTCGCAAAATCTCAAACATTCCTGACAAACGGTCGTCCATCTCCACGCAAGAAGGTCACACTCCGGTGCTGCTATCAGGAGCGCATTCAGAAGCGTAAGAGCACGAAGGAGCGGAGAGTTCCTGTGCGAAACAGTGCGCACTGGTGGTAATGCAAACAGTGAGCGCGAGTGCGACCGCAGATTGATCCTCGGGACTTGTGGAACAAATAACCTGACCAGCTGCTCTACCAGTTCAAGGCATTCCGATTCCCCACGAATGACGTGACAAGCGACAGTAAGCAGGTTGAAATTTCGTCTCACCTCTAAGGAGTTATATCCCAAAGCTCCTTGTAGAAAATTTGTGGGGTGTAAAAAAGGATAATATCCGTAGACTTTTTTATACAGCATTCTCAGGAATGCTTTTTGTACCTTCTCTAAAAGGAATATGTAGGTGCTTTCATGAGGCTTCCATATAATTGCAGAAGCCTCCAACTTGCTGCGCACCAAGGCGTTATACAGAATCTTCATGGCCCCCTGGTCATGGAAATCTCTTGTGTTGCGAATCACAAATCCTAGTCTACGGAAACTACTGGTGACAAGAGCTTTGATGTGGTCGTGGAAAGTCAGACGAGTGTCAAACACAACGCCGAGATCCGTGACTGAGAAGACTCTATTAATGGGCTCCGTTCCAAGCACGTAATTGACATGAATCGGGATACAAGCACGAGTGAAAGAACAGACATAACACTTAGCTGTGTTGAAATGAAGCTTGTTGTCCACACTCCACCGGTACACCGAATCTATATCATCTTGCAGCGACTCACAGTCCTTCCACACCGTATATCATTTAAGATCGTCAGCATAGAGCAGTGATCTAGCGTTTTTTACGACTGATTCAAGGTCGTTTACCATTAACCCGAATAAGAAAGGGCCAAGTATCGATCCTTGACTGACGCCGGAGCGTGTGTGGTAGGGATCTGACACGAATTGCCCATGCTATACATATTGCTTTCGATCGCGTCGATAACTCGCAAAGAATTTAAGTAAATTGGGGGAGAAACCTATATTGTTAAGCTTGTGTAACAGTATGTCATTATCTACGCGATCGAAGGCTTTTTGAAAGTCAAAATATACTATATCAACTTGGATACCTTTGTCTAGGTGCTCCGAGATGATATTAGTCAGGATAAGCAGATTCGTATTTACTGAGCGATTTGCTCTGAAGCCGTACTGTGAAAAGGTTTAAGCTGAAGAGATAAAGTCCGGTGAAGTATGGACTCAAATACTTTCGCGAGCGTCGAGAGAATGGCGATCGTATCGCCTATTGGTCTATACTTCTCCACATTGTTGACATCACTAGTCTTTTAGATTGGTCTTACTCTGGTTATCTTCCACTAGTTAGGATATTTACCAGAGGAAAGTGCTAAATTGAAAAGAAAAAATATGGGCACCTTCACGAACTCAACACACCCCTTTACAATAAAGGCAGGCAAGTTGTCAGGCCCCAACCCAAGGCACTGTTAGGTTTCAAATGTTTAATAGCCGTTACAACTTCCTGAACTGTGATTTTATTTAAGCAAATGTAATTACCAGATTTTTGGCTGCTATCCCCCTGTACGCTGCCATCAAGTAAGGGAACGTCAGGCAAGAAAACGCTTGAGAAAAATTCCGAAAAAACTTGAGAAGTATCAGGGCCTGTAAACTGCCTTCCTTTAAAAGAAACTTGAGACACGAACCCACCTTTAGACCTAAGACTATCAATGTGTTGCCAAAACGCGCGTTGATCTAGTTTCAATTTAGATTGAATTTGGAAAATGTAGGCGTCGTACGCAGAAGCTACACGTGATTTTATGTCAGCTCTAAGTTTCGAAAACATATTATAAACAGAGCTGTCTTTGGTAGCCTTCCACTTACGATGTAGATCAGCCTTCGTTTTTAAATCAAGTATTATATCTGCGGTGAACCACACCGGGTAACGTCGAGTAGGCTTTTTGGAACGAGTTTTAATGTCATTAGTCTATATATATATAGGTATTTGCTCTGATGGATCTCTCAACCTTATGGTAATAAAATGAATAACACCAACCTTTATGTCTCTACCTTCCGCAGTCTTACCAACAGAAATAACAGTGCAAGTAGATGGAAAGTTTTTTTCTAAATCCATCATAAAAGAGTTAACGAAATGCAACGGATAATAATCTTTCCAATCCAAGAAACGTTCTGAAATAAAATATGGCAATAACAACACTTACTGTACTAAATAATCTAGTTTATGATTTATGAATTTCTGCATCAAATCTGGTGTTGAGTTACAGATGTCCACTATGTCCAGTTGCAGAAAATAAAACGTTGGGAACGTTCTCGAAAATTTCTGGTAACTTTCATAACAACTAGAGAAATCAAAGAAACAGAACTCAGAATAAAACTCAAAGACTTGAGGATAAACATTCCGTATCTTCCCAATTTGCCTTTTTATCATTTATTAATTGATAATATTATCCAGCAGTAATAGTGGACATATGTTGATATCATCATCATCATCATCATTTCAGCCTATTGCAGTCCACTGCTGGACGTAAGCCTCCCCCAGGGTTCGCCACAAGGCCCGATCTCCCGTTTTCGCCATCCAGTCACCACCAGCCACTTTTTTCAGGTCGTCGGTCCATCTGGCCGGAGGGCGTCCTACACTACGCTTGCCGATACACTATGTTGATGTGATAACGATAAATTAGAAACGAATTAAATGTTTCTGACACCAATTTATTCCTGGATCGACTGATTGCTCGATAATTCGAGCGCCCTTGACATGATATAACATGATCACGTGACACGATGTATGGCGCCGAAATTACGCGACTCAACGTAAAAAAATACACTTGTCTGTCTGGCTTCACAGTCCAGAAAGATCCAAAGGATATAAACGTCAATATATTACTGTGAAAATTCTTCGGGTCGTAAGACACTCTGCTATATGCCGACACCGGTCTCTTTTTCGAGCTGTTTTTTCGTGAGTTGTTTTGTAGTATCGGAGGGTAATACGGCGCTGGAGTCCTTTCCGAAGACACAACGTAGCAGATACTCCTTGACTCAAGGAGTTTTTCCACTTGGACCTTACGATTTCCATCTACCATCAGCTCCACCGCGTCTTCGCTCTCGCTTATAATGTTTATGGCTATACATGTAACAATAACGTATCCCTTTTACAAAATTATTCGCGTCTGGTTGACAACCAAAACTCACTAAGTAACAAATACCTACTTAGAACAAAGCTCATATCTCAGTATCACTCTACATACTAGATACGAGGCTTTGAAGAGTAGTGACAGAATTTTTAGTGAATGTTGATTGTCACCAAGCGATTTCATTAGCGTCTTTACCTACTACTAAAATTTGCTTTTGTTCATTTCTCATTGGCCATGCTTTAAAAAGAGACGTGTCCAGTCCTAGAAAAATATGGTTAGGTGATATTTTAAATGAAAACAAGAAGGGGTTTCCCCATATGTATGGATTATAATAGCCAATTAAGTAGTATGGCTTGTAACTGATAAGGCCAAACGACTGGAAGTAAAAACCTTGTACTAATGTAACGTCGCCTAACGACATATCTTATGTTTTTTATTGTTCCTTAAGCTGTCTTTCATCTCTTCTTTTAAGCATCTTAAATTGTTCATGCACTAATGTTTCCTTAGGTATTTTACTTACCACCTTTGGTCTCTAATGTTTTTAGAAAGATTCTTTGTCCATCTTTCACCTTTTTTATGTTCCATAATTGATAAATTCCGTCTGTTTTGGCCACTTTGAATAAATTTGTACAAAAATTTAGTGAATGTTTTGGGTGTGTAATACTTTAATTTGTTTTCATAACATGTTTGTCATATTCTTGTGTACCTAAATGTCAATGTCGTGACTCACTAGAATATAAAAAAACCTTAGACAGAGAATAAGGTTTGAAACCATTGAAATTACCTCTAAACTGTGCGATCGTGCATAGACAAACCTAAAACATTTTGTTTCTAACCGTCTTCAAACGAAGAGATGTTTACAATAACAATAATTGCATTTTAAATTGTTTATCGTATAGAAATCGTTGAAATAAAATTTCATAATTAATAATATCCATAATGATAACAAACTAAAAGTCTTCCAGTTATGTACTAATGATTTCCATAAAAGTTAAAAAAGTATTCAATAAATTAGATGCAATCAGATCAGCTAGCGCCTTTACACTGGGCTTTGGACCCCTTTAATAATAACAGGGCTACCATTAGCTTCCCTATGATTACGTAAGAAAGTGAATTTTGTTCGAGAATATGGTGACAAAAAATAATTGCTGCTGATTTTGATTGTTTATTTATTTATTTAGTTATTGATTTATTTAGTAGATTGTTTTTATTTTATTACTCATAGATACTCAAGGACGGCGAGGCTGACTGGGTGTTGCATAGTTAAAAGACAAACCAATAAGATATTTGGCTTTAATTAACTAGAATCCGACATACCAATTAAAATAGCTACATGACACAGTTGTTACAACTTGACAATACATGCAAATATATAATAGACAATACTTTGGGCCAGCACTAGTAGAGGTTCATATGTCATTCTCCCCGTCTAGGTTTTCCTCTCCTACTACAAAGTCGCGTAGGTGAGAAGGTAGCCCACGATTCCTCTTGGGTCTTCCGAGGACGGATGTTGTTTCATGTGAGTTGTCCGGAAGATTTATTTGTTGAGGACCATCTGAAATAGGTCCGTCCGGGTCCACTGAAAGGTCAGAAGCATCTTCGAATGATTCTTGTTGAAGATCAATCGAAGAATGAGAATCATTCGGGAGCGGTGCTAAATGTCTATTGGACACTGTACTCTCCATGCCATTCGACCTTCGAATTACCGAATAATGCGGGTTATAGTCTAAGAGTTCAGCTTCCTCCACTAAGGGATCGTGTTTCGAGCGAACGTTGTTCTTTACGAGGACCGGTCCTGGTGCTAGCCATGTAGGCATCGATTCTCCATTAGGCGACCTCCGCTGGTAGTTGAACAGTCTCTCGTGAGGAGTCGAATTGATAGATGTGCAGAGGAGTGAACGGATAGAGTGAAGAGCGTTTTTCAAGACTCGTTCCCAGTATTCCACTGCCATGCTGTTGGAACGCAAGCTCAGTTGTACCGCACGCCATAGTGTTCCATTCAAGCGCTCCACTTGACCATTTCCCCTTGGATTGTAAGGGGTGGTTCGGGACGAGGCAATTCCGTTTTTTCTCAAAAAGGTTTTAAGTTCCTCGGACATAAAGGAGCTTCCTCTGTCGCTATGGATGTACAGTGGTTGTCCGAATGTACTAAAAAGGTCTCTCAAGCATTTGATAATCGTCGCAGATGTCATGTCTTTACATGGGTAAGCCCATGGAAATCGGCTATACTCATCAATTATGGTGAGTAGATATTTATTCTCTGAATTTGAAGGAAGGGGTCCTTTAAAATCTAGATTTAGCCTTTCAAAAGGGGCCAGTGCTTTTATTAGCTGTCCTCTTGTTGTCATGAAGCGGGGTTTAAGTTCAGCACACACTCTGCAAGAGGTCGTCATATTCTTAATGTCATTGATCGAGTACGGCAGGTTCTTTGAGCGTACCCAATGGTACATCCTTGTTATACCAGGGTGACATAGTAGAGCATGTAATTCATACAATTTATTATTATCCATGAGTGCGCAAACCCTAGATAGCGCATCTGCAGCAGTGTTTTGGGAACCGGGTCGATACATGATATCATATTTAAAACAGGAAAGTTCAAGACGCGAGCGTTGTATTTTTTCATTTTTTATTTTACTTGAGTGGTTTTGGTTGAACATATAGCACACAGATTGTTGATCAGTTATCAGCATGAAGTGTTTTCCCATCAGGAAGTGCCGCCATTTTCTTATGCTTTCCACAATGGCGTAAGCTTCTTTCTCCACTGATGGGTGTTTACGTTCAGCATTCGATAGTGTCCTGGAGAAGAATGCTACAGGTCGACCCTTTTGAGAAAGCGTAGCAGCTATCGCGTACTCTGACGCGTCGGTTTCTACGGTCAGCATTTCTTCTCCATTAATTGCTATCAGTGAAGCTTTACTAATGTCAGACTTTAATTGCTCAAACTGGGTAACAGCACTTTCAGATAACGGAAAACTGCTTACGTTCGTTAAAGGCTGAAGTTTTGTGGAAAAGTCCTTCACCCATTTCGCATAATGGGCAAATAGCCCTAAAGCTCGCTTCAATTCAGCAGCATTCGTTGGGATTGGCAGTCGTAGCAGTGGTTGGAGTCGTTCCTTGTCTGGTTCAACGGTATTATTCTTGATAGTGTAGCCGAGCAAACTTATAGACTCCTGAGAAAATTTACATTTTTGATCATTTAACGTCAGATTATACTTTTTTGCAGCGGTTTGAAATTTTAGTAGGTTCTGATCGTGATCGTTTTTATCTTTGCCACATACAGTGACGTCATCGAGGTAAGTAAATATCCCCTTTAAGTTTTCTTTTTCCATGATGAATTCGAGCGTCCGCTGGAATGCTGCAACTCCGTTCGTGACACCAAAAGGGATTCTCGTGAATTGATAAAGTTTTCCAGCCGCTTCAAATGCCGTGTAGGGTTTCTCGCTATCTTTAATCGGCACTTGATAGTACGCGCTCTTTAAGTCTATTTGACTGAAAACATTATATTTTGCAACCTTAGACACGATGGTTTCGATATGAGGTAAAGGGTACGCATCTAATTCTGTAAACTTGTTTATGGTCAGGGAATAGTCAATTACAAGCCTCTTTCGATGTGTCCCTCCTCCCGCTACTAAGACCTGCGCTCGCCAAGGAGAGACGCTTGGTTCAATCACTCCGTCTTCTATCAGCTTAGACACTTCTTCGGTGATAAATTTCTCGTCTTCCTCGCTGTAGTGTCTAGACTTCACGGCGATTGGCTTAATGTGTGGAGATAGGTTAGTGAATATAGAGGCGGGAGGCACTGAAGCTTGCATTACATTGCAGACTAAAGGTTCTTTGGATCCCCCAAAGTTGAATTGGAGACTAGAATGTTCTTTAAGTATATCATGGCCTATGATAACATCAGCACAAAGATTGCTGACCACAAGAAATGGCCGGTGTTTGTGAGAGTGATCGTTCATGGTAACGGTGGCAAAACAAACACTTCTCACGAAAGATACGTTATTTTCAGAGGCTAACGTGATAGTCTGCTTGTGAGGCTTCTGTTTCAGCTTCATTAGACGCGCTATTTTCTCATCTATAAAGCTTACTGAGCTCCCCGTGTCGATAAGAGCGTCGGCGTGATTGTTGTTAAGGGTAACGGGGATTGTAGCTTTTGTAAGGCTTGATGGAGAAGCTGCCGAGACAGCATTAGCAGCCACTTCAGAATCATCAGAGTCCACGACTGATTCTTCTACGGTTACGGCGTTATTTGTAGCATTCTGCGATCTGCACACATTAGCAAAATGTCCTTTTCTGGAGCAAAGCTGGCATTGGGCGTTGAAAGCTGGACATTTAAGCCGCCGATGAGATACATTTCCTCCGCAGTAGAAACAGCGCCATTTATTTGGTTCTTCCGAAGCAGTCCGGTGATTTTGGGAGCTTTTTGTTGCGCGTTTTGACAATGACCCTATTGGCAAAGCGTTCAGGTTTGTTTCGTTTAACCCGGTGGTCATTGTTCGAGAGTCTCTTTCTGCAGTCTCTAAGGAGAGAGCTTGATCGAGAGCTTTATCTAAGGTAAGAGAGCGTTCTTGAAGTAAACTTTCCCGGATTCTCAGTGACAGTATTCCCGAAATAAAAGCACCTCTTATAGCTTCGTCTTCATGCGTTGTAGCAGAAACAGCTTCAAAGTTACAATCACGGGCCAGGAGCCTAAGTGCCCTGCCGTAATCGGATATGGATTCGTCGGGCCTCTGCTTACGCGTAGCTAGCAAATGGCGGGCCAGAATTATGTTCTTTGGCTTAAGGTACATTTTATCGAGTACTTTCACGGCATCGTCATAGTTGCAAGAATCGCGAACGTGTGGAAAGATATGTGCCGACAAATGGTTCATCAATAGTTTGAGCTTTAAAGAATCGGTACCTTTGGTAATCTCTTCGAGTAAGAAATTGTTAAAAGTATATTTCCAATAGGTCCACTTGAGGTCCGCTTCTGTTGCGGTAGGCTCCACGTCAAACTTCTCGGGTCGAAGGTACCTTGCCACATTGGGCTCAAGTTTTGTGTCTGTGTCGGGCATACTTAGTTAATTAAATTGTTGCATAGTTAAAAGACAAACCAATAAGATATTTGGCTTTAATTAACTAGAATCCGACATACCAATTAAAATAGCTACATGACACAGTTGTCACAACTTGACAATACATGCAAATATATAATAGACAATACTTTGGGCCAGCACTAGTAAAGAGGTTCATATGTCACTGGGTACATTTTTTTTTGTTTGAAAAGGGATCGTATCTAAACAGAGTGCCCCCATGACGTCAGATACATTCCCCCGATGAATATAAGTACTAATTAAACTTTGTTTTATTTTCGGTAAAAAGTGACTATATATCGTGATACCGTGGTTCCGCACTACCCTGGTTACAAGATAGCTCCCCTCGATGTCACCCATCTTACACGTTTATCTTTTTAATTGAGGCTGCTCCGCTTGTTACTTGTTAGATTTATAGTACACGCATAACTTGGGCATTAGGAAATTGGCCAAATTGAATGTATTTTGTGTTCCTCACAATAGGGCAGGCACAGTTTTTGAAAGACACTTAAATAGGCTGCGTACAATTCTTCGAAGCCAATCAAATTATATATTTATTCAATAGACCTAGCTGTAAGGATCTACAGTGTACAGGTATTTTTTTACCATTTTTGTTTATAATTTTTTTACCGAATTGAGAAAAATATAATCGTCGATGGTTGGCACTTTTTTTTTTTTCTTCTGTGGCTTTCACTTCTTGCTGGGTTAGCAAGATGTATTTCCAATGCCAATGTCGACGTGAAGGCATATCACACGATAGGAGAATGGTCGGTATTTATAATTTCGTGTTTTTGTGGGAGGAAAGGTGTGGAAACTTTACGAGAATCATAGTTACTCTTGCCGCGCTGGGGGTGTGGGGGAGCGCGCAGCTCCCCCACCTACCCGGATGAGTGGGCGAAGCACATCCTTCACGCTGAGTCGGTCCGCAAGAACAGGTGCGTTGGACCTGCTAAGATCCACACACAAACCGTGGAGTTCCTCCATTACAGGTGTCCAGGCGTTGGGGAACAACCCAGTCCCCGGACAATTGTGTGTGTCAAACGTTACGGATACCAACAACACCTCGTAACCACGAATCATATTGCACCTGATGTCGGCTAGGTGGCAGCCACCATTAGAGGGTCCGTCGGCTTAAAAGCATGACGGGTGGTTCTCCAATAGCGGGGATCACATCGTTCCCCTAGCCCGGATCCTGGGCCCGATGCTCCCCTGTCTCGAAAGGCATGCTTCGCACAAATGGACCCCCGAGATCTCACTGCCCTACAAATCTAGAGTCACAACCCCTACGAGTCCGACTCCATCGGGAGGGGCACCGCAAGCTCAGCCCGGTGGGGCTCCCCTCCCCCCGTAGTACCAGTGTTATCCAAGATTCCTCCAGGAAACGTTGACTGGTCACCGTCGAGTCCGGTCTTACCGAGTACTCTACCTTACTAAATGCCGGAACCTTTACCGTTGGAACCGTTACCCAGGCATGTTCTGGGATCAGCCGAAATGAACCGGCTTTATGGATCTATGATCGTAAGGTTCATCATTTACCCCTGCGTCCCTTTAGCACCACCCGGTGATCACGTGTACGGTATACCCGAAGGCAGTCGAGCGTACGGACGCGGACAACATGGACCACCAATAAAACAAACAACATTTGACGACGCGTTTGGCTCGGCCTACTGAGTCGGCGGTCCCGGGTTCGAATCCCGGCCGGGGCAAATATTTGTGCTTGGGTCATGGATGTTATCTATATATGTATTTATATATTATGTATATCGTCGTCTAGTACCCGTAGTACAAGCTTTGCTTAGTTTGGGACTAGGTCGATTTGTGTATAATTGTCCCTTAATATTTATTTATTTATTTTATTTATGTTATGGACGGCACAGACAACACAAGACGTTTGTACAGTTATTAAGAAAAAAAACGGGAAGATGGTGACAGTAAGTAAGGCATGCCAACATAGGAATATTAGGAAAGATCATCAAAGTAAATATCTAATTAAATTAAAGAAAATTTTACTCTACATCCTGATGTTATGGACAAGTAAGTATTTGATAAGAATAGCAGTGAGAGGAGCATCCATAAAAGTTAACAAAGAAGGAAAATCGATAGGACGAGGGATATTTCGCGGTAATACATCGTACAGAGAATATGGGAACCTAGTGTAATTGAAAAAAATGTGATCCAGAGTTCCTTCATCAATACCGCATTCGCACAGTGAGTTATCCCTCACCCTTATTTTAGCAAGAAACACCGGAGAACAAACATGGCCTAGACCAAGACGGCAAATAGTCGACGTGACCCATTTATTAGCAGAGCGGAACTTAAAAAAAAAACCGGCCAAGTGCGAGTCGGACTCGCGCACCGAGGGTTCCGTACAAACACTTTCCATCCCTAAGTGTTTAAGTTAAGTTTGCACCTGGTATGTATAGCGCCCCATATAAATTAGGTGCAAACTTGCAAAGTTAGGTATTAAAAAAAAACTACTTACTAGATCTCGTTCAAAACAATTTTCGTTGGTAGTTTTTATAGTAATGTACATCATATGTTTTTTTTAGATTTTTCATTTTCTTATTTTAGAAGTTAGAGGGGGGGGACCAACTTTTTTCCACTTTGGAAGCGTCTGTCACGCAAACTATTCGGTTTAGAAAAAAAATGTTTTAGAAACCTCGATATCATTTTTGAAGACCTATCCATAGATACCCCACACGTATGTGTTTGATGAAAAAAAAAATTTTGAGTTTCAGTTCTAAGTATGGGGAGCCCCCAATATTTATTATTATTTTTTTATTTTTGCATCAAAATCTTAATGCGGTTCACAGAATACATCTACCTACCAAGTTTCAACAGTATAGCTCTTATAGTTTCGGAAAAAAATGGCTGTGACATACGGACGGACAGACGGACAGACGGACAGACAGACAGACAGACAGACAGACATGACGAATCTATAAGGGTTCCGTTTTTTGCCATTTGGCTACGGAACCCTAAAAACCGGCTAAGAGCATGTCGGGCCACGCTCAGTGTAGGGTTCCGTAGTTGCTCATCCTTCACAATAAACTGCTGTTTTAAGCCCGAGGTTTACGTGAAGAAAGATTTTAAGCTCTATAAAAAGGTCGTAAACGCTCTAGAAACTGTAATCACTTATTACCTTCTGGATGTCAACTTACGACCTTTTAAAGAAAAAATATGAAATTTCGCGATAACTCAAAAACGGCTCGACCGATTTTGTTCAATATAGTTTTCATTGAAAGTACTTATAAGGCCTCATTAACATGAATTTTTCCGAATTTTTTTGACCCGTGGTTGAAAAGTTAGAGGGGGGGGACACAATTTTTTTTGTTTTTGGAGCGAATATTTACAAAACTGCTGACTTTATCAAAAAATAATGTTAGAAGACCCCTATTATTTTTACAAGACCTATTGAACGATACCCCAAACACCAGTGTTGAAAAGAAAAAAAAATTCACCCCCCGCTTTAGGTGTTCGAGAGGTACCCGAAAAAAAAAATTTTTTTTAAATTTTATTTTACCGTTCTGTCGGCGTTATACATACACATACTCATACCAAATTTCAGCTTTATAGTACTAATGATCACGGAGCTAAGCCGCAGACGGACGGATGGACGGACGGACAGACGGACAGACGGACATGGCGAAACTATAAGGGTTCCTAGTTGACTACGGAACCCTAAAAACCATGGCTTACGGGGGATACTAGGTTGGATGTTACCATAGTGTCTACCTTTCACTAGTCTAGAAGAGTCCCATAGATCATACCAAGTATCTGACAAATTGGAGCGAGCAAGCATCATTAGGTCTGATGAGATTATACTATTGTGGCTGTGGGCCGAACCGACTGTGGTGGCATTTTTTGCCCAAATGTCTGCATGCTCGTTACCTTCAATCCCGCAGTGACCTGGAATCCAAGCGATGGAAATTTCAAGGCCTTTATTAGCACATCTATTTAAAGTTTGCTTAATTTTTAGTATTACAGGGGATTTGATTTTCATTTGAAATTGATTGCCTGAAATTGCTTGCAGACAACTCTTGGAGTCCGAAAAAATAATGACTTTGGATATGTTGTGGGTTTCTACATAAGAAGCTGCCTCTAGGATTGCGATAGACTCTCCAGTGAATACAGAAGATTGTGGAGGACACCTGTGCGACAAAAGGATAGAGAATTTTGGAATCCACACCGCTATTCCCACACAGCTACCAGTCTCCAGCTTAGAAGCATCAGTATAAATTGGAAGGTAGTCTTGCCATTGAATTAGGAATTTATTAAACTTAGAATTCGCTGCCGGGTCATCCTTGCCTATGCCAATATCCAATAAAACTGGTGGTTTATATAAAATTGTCTCAAACTCTACTTCAAATAGAGGATTTGTATTAGAAGTGTAGACTTGGGAGGGGAGATCTTTAACTTTTTGAAGACTATTCAAAATTCTTGGTGGATCCTTATGTGACCAATATGCATTTTCAGCTACCTCTTGCGATAGAGCCTCCAGGCGAGGCCTGAGGGGATGATTGGCGAAGCTGCAAGCTTTGAACATATAGCGGTCTGCCAAGAACTGTCTGCGGAGGGCAAGCGGAGGATCCACACACTCAACCTGCAAGGCATTCTTCGGTGAGGATTTCATAGCACCAGCTATAAGTCGCAGACACTTAGCCTGGATAAGGTCAAGTTTTTTAAGTGCTGTTTTGTTGCAGGGCTCCAGGACCAAAGATCCGTAGTCCATGTGGCTGCGTACTATGGCATTATAGACTAGTTTCTGGCATAATGGATGAGCACCCCACCAGACTCCGGAAAGGGCACGAAGGATGTTGACGCCTCTCTCGCATTTCCCTACTACATATTCCAGGTGTGGAACACCGGTCATTTTGGAGTCAAGGATCACTCCAAGAAACTTGACAGTAGGTTTACTGGGGATGACCTCCCCTTCGCAGTCAAAATCTACAGGAGGGACTGTACGGCTTCTGGTGAAGGTGACTGAGCAACTTTTAGATGGTGAAAGAGATAGCCCATGTTCATCGAGCCAGTCTTGGAGATAACTGAGGCTCTCGCTGAGATTGAGCTTTGCCACGTCAATTGTCTGGGCAGAGAAATATAGGACCAAGTCATCTGCATACTGTAGGACATTGAAAAATGGAGAGACTGCTTGTTCTAGATCAAATGTGTAGAGATTATAAAGAAGAGGGCTGAGGACTGAACCTTGGGTGAGACCCTGCTATACAGTTACAGGAGAGTGGTGAAAATTGCCAAATCGGATTTTGATGGAGCGCCCCATGAACAGCCGTACTAACCTCGCAGGAATGCTCAGCTGAACCATTTTTGCTCTGAGCAGTGGGAGTTGTACATTGTCGTATGCTGCGGAAATATCGAGAAAGCAGCCGACGAGGTGGTTCTTTTTTGAAAGGGCAAGCCTAATATCTGTTGTCAGAATGCTTATGCTGTCCATGGTGCTTTTTCCTTTTCGAAATCCGAACTGAGAGTCGGCGATCTAACCGCTACTTTCTGCAAACCATTCTAACCTGTTTTTAATTAAATGCTCGAAAATTTTGGTTATAGTTGCAGAAAGAGCGATTGGGCGGTACGACGTTGCTTCATGGGGATTCTTGCCGGGCTTGAGAATGGGGATGACAACGTGGGTCTTCCATTCATCAGGAACTTCCCCAGACATATACGATGAATTCAGTAAGCTTAGAAGAAGTTCTTTGGAGTAATTGTTTAATTTAGTCATGAAGCAGTACGGGATACCGTCTTCGCCAGGGGAGCTATTACGCAGTCCATCTTAAACAAGATGCAGTTCAGTTAATGTGAATGGTTCATCGAGTGAGCCTAACGGGACAGGTGGGAAAGGAGGGTTCACGCAAGATTCTGTTGGAACCGAAGGAGGGGCAATTTTGTTTATGAATTCCTCCATCCAAGTGGAGGGATCTGGAGAGGAAGGGCTGTCAGACTTAAAAGAACCTCTGAATTTCTTAATATTATTCCAAACTAGAGAGTCCCGGGATTCAGACTCTTGCAAAAGTCCTTCCACCCTTGTTTTTTTGTTTTATTGAGAAGACGCTTGGTGCGGGCTGATATTTTCTTAAAAGTTATAAAGTCCTCAGAGAGCCCGGACGCGTTGTAAGCTCGTTCTGCGATCATTCTCTCTTTGACCGCTGCCGTGCACTCAGGAGACCACCAAGGAGGAGATGGGATATTGCAGTTACGAGAGTTTTTTTTGGGGATATGTTCATCTGCTGCCTCCAAAAGGGACAATTTAAAATAAGAAGATTTTTGTTGAACATTTATCAAATGAAAATCTAGTTCCCTCAGTTTTTGTTCCACGGAAGGTAAAAAGTTAGGCCAATCAGCTTTATCAATTTTGTATTTAAGGAGGGGGACGGGGGTAGGTGAAGGGAGCACAGAATATGGGTTATAGATAATTATTGGGAAATGATCACTGCCGAAAGACTGATTCAGAACCTGGAGGGAGAGCGAACAAGACAAGTCGGGTGAGCATGCGACTAAGTCGAGAACTGATTGGGGATCCTGCCCGGGGTACACTCGGTGAGTGGGTGAGTGGGCGTGCCATCATTGATGACCGAGGTGTTAATATCATCAAACAAGTCCACGAGGAACCCGGAGAATAAGTCGCTATGTGAGGATCCTCAGGAGATATTATGGCAGTTAAAATCGCCTAAGATAAGAAGAGGGGGGGGGGGGGGGGGGACGCCTAAGATAAGAAGAGGGGGGGGGGGGGGGACAGAGAAAAGAATAGTAGACAGATCAGGAATTAGGTTCAAATTTGGGTGAGGGATATAAATGGCTATAAAATTTATTCCCATGATAGACGCAGCTACTGCGTTAATTTGATCTGTATGGGGGGGAAGAGAAATTTGGGAATAAGAATATTTTTTGCTAATCAATAATGTACAACCAGTCAAACCGTGAAATTTTGACATTGACAACCACCGACAATTGTTTTTATTAGATTTCAAAAGCATAGTTCCCTTCATCCAACAATATTGCGAACTGTCTAATGGACAATTAAAAAAAACATTTTGGAAAATCTTTCAGGAAGGACTATCGAGAAAAAATAATATGATTGGGTAAATTTTTCGACGACCATTAAATTATATTTTACGTGTATGACATTGATCGGAAATCGGTGTAATACCGACAGCACGGCATGTAATATAATGCTTTATGCATAATGCTGATTTCTCAACGTTTTAATACGTGAAGAAACTTTTATAAGTTTCTCATGTTAACACTTTTTTGATTTCTTTAACAACTAGCCACTACCGCCTTGATCCGATCTTAAATATCATGTAACAAAATTCATAATACAACTGTATAATGCAAATTATGCTAAGCAGTTTACGTACCTTTAATCCCTAGTGCTAAAATCTATAATACGGTAATATAGAAGTTGTTGGTTGTCGGGCCAGGGGTGGGGAACCCCTGCTTTGTATTTCATTATGCGCTTATAGCTTGTCGCCTTGTATAGTCGAGAGCCTAACTGCCAACTTAATAGCATTCTTATAGCGTTAATGCTAAACCGTCGTTTAAAAAGGAATACTCACATACTCGTACTTGTACAATCAGATTCAATCGTATGAGAGGAATTGGGTACCTAATATTTAGCTTGGTTTTATTACTCGAAGACGGGTGGGCCGAATTTTGTTAGTTTTTTAGTAGCTCGACTCGAAATTAAGATTTACATTGAAATCGGTTACTTGCTGTCAAAAAAGTGTTTTATGATTTTTGCCGGCCCAGCCATTCTGGTCTCACGTATTTCCATCTCAAAGATAAAATACTTTTCTCTCTACACAGCAAAAAATTAGGTCTTTTCTCGATTATAAACAACCCTAAAACTAAAACGTCTCTTAGAGAACTATTACGTGTATCTTACGAACTATTTAATCAATTATTATACTACAAACTACTTAATACCATATCTATGGAATTAAACATCATTATTACCATAGATAAGAGTGTATTACTGGTATTATTACTTTGCTACGTCATTTCTATTCATGGATGACATAAAGACATCACGGTAGAAATTAATATAAAATATGCAGTAAAAATATAAAAAAAAACTAAATTTCAATGGAAAATGGACACCAGCCAGCCGGAACAATATGCAAACCAGAAATAGTCCGAATATAACATAACATTTATCACATATACAAACATCTTACTTATTGTTTTGTGTCAAGTTATTATTGTTCCTAAGTACGTAAAGAATAATAATAAAACGTACACAAAATAATAAACCCAAACAGATTATAAAACACAATCAGCAAAAAACACACCACTAAACAAAATGGAGTACCATAGAAAATATATTTCAAAGAACCCTAATACAATTTATCTACATCAAAAGTGTTATGACTATATAACGCGTGACCGGTCAACGTATGTCGAAGAAGACACAAAACTAGTTTACCTTTATCATAATGATAAGAATCGTAAAATGGATAATGAACTTAGTGCAGAAGGAAGTAATTACACAGATTGGGAACAAGACAGACGTACAATATTATGCAACTATATTATGGACGAACCATGCCCCACATGCCAATTGCCACAATACAATTACTATGATATTGATTATGGAGAAAGAAAACCCGTTAAGTCTCGATACATGGATTATTACCTGAAACACCAAGAAGAACAGAGTAAATATGAAACGAGTGGAAATCCAACAACAACTGCGACAAATTTGGATGCACCTTGTAAGACGACGAATGATCCAAGACCCATTAAGGCAAAATCTCGATATATGGACTATCTTGATAATACAGAACAACATCAGTGTGTACAGAAAAGAGGTTAGAATAATATAAGTTTATTTAATTTTATCAGTATATTTTAAACATGAACCATTAATACAAATATTGTGGTATCTTCCCACTTTAAAAAAATAATGAAACATTAACTACATATTTATTTCACAAATTCATTATAAACTTACCAGTCTATAGTACCTAATTCAATTCGAAAAGTCGTTTGATGATCTATACGCTTCTAGCTCCTATATATCCCTCCCTATCCAGATTTGTATATTTACCGATTTATTGTTATTATTCCTTTTGCCAAATTCATTACCTAGTTTGCCAGAGATCATTTTAGCAACAACACGACTTCATGTGCACGACTTTTTTTGATATTGAAAGTGTAATTTTGTTTTAATTTGCAGAACAATAAAACACATTTCAACAAACCGTGTAGAACAGTTTTAATATTTCTAGGAACTATTGTAACTTTACGAACAATATTTTGTTCTAGTTTGCAAAACATCGCGACTGGATTGGAAGGATTATCACCGTTTAGAAACAATTCATAAGTTTTTGGAAGATATGGCATATAATTATCCCTCACTTTGCACAACCGGCGTCATCGGCTCATCTGTCGAAAACCGTGATCTCAAGGTACCTGTAGATTTTGATTTGAAAACTAAGGGTCAGCTCACACCGAGACGCGACGCGACGCGACGCTGCGCGCACATTTCAATAGAGTGACTCAAAATTATACTTTATTTACTACATTAAAAGGGACACATTTCATCGTGAGAATTCAAAATACGTTGCGCCACGCAGCGCTGCGCCTGCGCCGCGCGGCGTCGCGAGGCGCAGCGGTGCATCGCCGGTACGCGCGGCGTGTAAGAGCGGCGCTGCGTCTCGCGAAGCCGCGCGACACGGCGCGACGTCGCGAGGCGCAGCCTGAGGCCGCCGTTCTCATGCGCTTGCAATAGGTAGACTGCGGGGGGGTTGGACGCGGCACCGCGCGGCGTCTCGCTGCGCAGCGAGGCGTCGTGCTGCCAACGATTTTACGATGCGCCTCGCTACGCCGCGATGCGTCTCGCGGCGCCGCGCGGCGCAGCGCGAAATCACCGGCCTCTTCCAGTATCGTCGCGTTGCGTCGCGTCGCGTCGCGTCGCGACGCGACGCTGCGCGCACATTTCAATAGAGTGACTCAAATGTACTCGCGAAGCCGCGCGACGCAGCGTGACGCCGCGAGGCGCAGCCTGAGGCCGCCGTTCTCATGCGCTTGCAATAGGTAGACTGCGGGGCGGTTGGACGCGGCACCGCGCGGCGTCTCGCTGCGCAGCGAGGCGTCGTGCTGCCAACGATTTTACGATGCGCCTCGCTACGCCGCGATGCGTCTCGCGGCGCCGCGCGGCGCAGCGCGAAATCACCGGCCTCTTCCAGTATCGTCGCGTTGCGTCGCGTCGCGTCGCGTCGCGACGCGACGCTGCGCGCACATTTCAATAGAGTGACTCAAATGTACTCGCGAAGCCGCGCGACGCAGCGTGACGCCGCGAGGCGCAGCCTGAGGCCGCCGTTCTCATGCGCTTGCAATAGGTAGACTGCGGGGCGGTTGGACGCGGCACCGCGCGGCGTCTCGCTGCGCAGCGAGGCGTCGTGCTGCCAACGATTTTACGATGCGCCTCGCTATCGGTGTGAGCTGACCCTAACATTATGAAACTGTAAAAATTAAATGTTAAGGGTCAGCTCACACCGAGACGCGACGCGACGCGACGCGACGATACTGGAAGAGGCCGGTGATTTCGCGCTGCGCCGCGCGGCGCCGCGAGACGCATCGCGGCGTAGCGAGGCGCATCGTAAAATCGTTGGCAGCACGACGCCTCGCTGCGCAGCGAGACGCCGCGCGGTGCCGCGTCCAACCGCCCCGCAGTCTACCTATTGCAAGCGCATGAGAACGGCGGCCTCAGGCTGCGCCTCGCGGCGTCGCGCGGCTTCGCGAGGCGCAGCGCCGCTCTCACACGCCGCGCGTACCGGCGATGCAGCGCTGCGTAGCGCAACGTATTTTGAATTCTCACGATGAAATGTGTCCCTTTTAATGTAGTAAATAAAGTATAAATTTGAGTCACTCTATTGAAATGTGCGCGCAGCGTCGCGTCGCGTCGCGTCTCGGTGTGAGCTGACCCTAAATATTCACAAATAATCATATTTAACAAAAAATAACCGGCGGCGTCAACGAAAGTAAGTTACGGTATATGACAATGGGACCAACTAGAAAGTATGCTCTTTGAACCAAAAAAATATTTTTCGAAATCATTTTTAAGTAAATGGGGAAACATACTTAAAAAGAAACAAAACCCCGTTGAACTAGCTTCTTCTTATTTTGAGCTCATAGAATCAAAAGATGACCAATTGATGATGTTGGATTTTATCTTTGTATTTACCTCTTTTTGCGATCAGCGCATCAAAACAGTTTCTTTTAAGACAATCTCACACAAATCGCTCTAGTCCCGAATTAAGCTCAAGAAGGCTTGTGATATGGGTACTACACGACGATATACAATATACATACTTATATAGATAGATATATACTTAAATACATAGAACAGCCATGACCCAAGAACAAATTCGAGTTCAAAAATATTTGCTCTGACCGGGATTCGAACACGCTGGCTCAGTAGGCACTACACACTGCACCAACCGCGTCGTCGAAAGTTAGAGAGCTTGTGGAGTGATTCCACAGATTATAAGAAACTTTGACTAACTTTAAACCCAAACGGATGATCCGATTTGAGTTTTTTTTATTTTTATTATTAGTCTTCTGTCGATAAGGTTCTTAGCTATGTTTGTAGAAAATAAAAGCAGTAGCTTCCAAGATATATAACAAATTGTGTCAGTTTTATTTATTTATTTTAAATTTATGTTATGTACAAACGGTTAAATATGTACAATCGCATATCTGCCGCCTTCGCTCCGCCGTGGCAATTGTGACGACCATCTACTTTGACATCGACATCTTTTGATGATGCGTTTGGCGCAGTTTGTAGAGAGTGGTCCCGGGTTCAAATCCTGGCCAGAGCAAATGTTCGTGTGATGAACTCGAATATTTGTGCTTGGGTCATGGTTGTTCTATGTATTTAAGTTGGTATAGGTATAGGTTATCGCAGGCTAGTTTTCCGCAACTCGACATCTTACAATGCGCCTATTTTGCCAACCCAACTCTACCAGAAAGCCTAGCAGTCCCTTCTATGTATTTAAGTATACATTTGTCTATTAGTCGTCTAGTACCCATAACACAAGCCTTCTTGTGCTTAATTTGGGACTAGATCAATTTGCGTGAGGTTGTCCGATATTTATATTTATTTATTTAGTTATCTATGTTTGCAGGTTCTAAAAGTATCCAACAGTAATTTCGCTAACGTAAGTGTGTGGATAGACGCCGGTATACATGCGCGCGAGTGGATAGCGCCCGCCGTCAACACCTACATCGCTAACTATGTTGTGAGGAACTTCGATAAACTGCCCAGGAGTATGACTAATAAAGATTGGCAAGTATAAGTGTTATTTACATGAAAACTCCCGTGAGTCTTAAATATATTAAAATCTATATGAAACGGGTTCCGATTCGAAACCTGTCGAGCAATATGCGACTTAAACGACGTGAGTAAACCCGATTCATATTATGGATTTTAATAAAGTCGTTTTATTCGAGCTCACACCTTTGCTGATATCTTTATTTTGTAAAACGAATATATAGGCTCAATCAATTCCTTCCATTCCTTGTCACAAAAAAAAAGCTAGCCAAGTGCGTGTCGGGCCACGCGCAATTAGCGTTCCGTAGTTATTAATCACAAGAAGAGACCTTATTGGGTGCAACTTATTCTCCTCACTTAGCTTTAAAGAATCAGAAGGCGAGCTATTTGATTTCCGTTGTCACTAGGTTGTCACTTGACTTTAACTAAATTAACACTAAAGAATTGATTTTTATGACTAAATGACTAAATTATGATTTTTTAGGTATTTCCTTCCGGTGGTGAACCCGGATGGCTACGAGTTTTCCCACACGAACTACCGCATGTGGCGCAAAAATAAAGCATGCTTTGGGAGAGAGTGCATCGGAGTTGATTTAAACAGGAATTTTAGGTAAATTACTTTATAATTTTTTTCATGGTTCTTCTTCTTCGTGTGAAGGGATATTTTGCCCATGAGTGCCTTTTATGACATCTTTGTAGTACTACGGGTGGTGTGGTACAGCGGGCTATGGAGCGTAGTATATTGGGAGTCAATCGGATGAACCATATCCGGAACACCACTTGGAATACGAACTGTCTGGAGTGCTGTCTTATGTTCACCAACCAACCTCAGGAAATCGATTTCCAACGAACGACTGACGAAACGAGAAACCTAACATGAGAGACTATGGTTTCGGGTTCGCAGTCTCCCGTTTCATATAAATATAATCCAATAGATAAATTTATAATTTTAGCTGTGGCTGGGGTGGTAAGGGTTCGTCCGAGGAGCCGAAGAGTCCATTCTACCGCGGCCCGCATCCATTTTCTGAGCCCGAGGCCCGAGCACTAAGAGTAAGTACAAAGTATCACCGCACAAACTCGGAATGTTTATAAATGTGTATTCGTGAATAAGGCCTACGGTTTCCCTAGTAAAAGTAATGCGCTGGCCCGGCAATCCAGAGGTACCTACTGGGTTTGATTTCCGGTTTCTTTCACCAGGTTACGCATTTAAATTTTTCTTTGGGCTTTGATTTTTGTATCAAGATTTTAATAGGCTACTTACTTATGGTGTGGATTATCACTAAAATATTGAAACCAAATAGTTTTTTTAATAAGCTGATTGAGGGTGGCGATAAACACAAGGACACATGAAAACTTGTTCAATTAATTTTACTGGCCAAAATTATGCAGAAATCATTCTAACGTTGCGTTGGATATCTAGTAGGGGTGTTTATTTCGTGAATTAGATGAAACATAAACGGTTTGCTTATGCAGTCCACACTCATAGATACTCGTAAACTGTTTTCTATACTATTTATGTATACTCGTAATTATAGCCCGGCGTGCGCGTTTTGTTCGACTCGGCTCGGTACTTCCAGATCATAGTTGTCTGTTAGTTATATTTATATTGAAGCGAAAAATGTATATGCTTCGGGGGCGTTTCCAACAGCTTTCCAGGTCAACACGGGCGTCTTACCTATTAGGCCACCGAAACGATGCTCGAGCTATTGAATTTTCAAGCCAGACTTGTCTTGTGTGTCCACCATCAAATTAATTAACCTAATCTAATCAGCTGTTCATGTCAGTGTTTTATAAGCGTATCCTATCGTGATATTCATATAAGGAATTTTGAATGGGGATTATTCATGCTCAAAACGTTATTAGGCTAATATGCAACAATAATAATACATTATGGCATTATAGTGTAAAATGGACACTATTAAGCATCGATACCGGTTCGTGTCGGCGCCGGGCGGCGCGGAGATTATACAACAAACAGGATTTGCCGCACCGATCGCTGTACCGATTTTATATTAAGCATTAATTAATTTGAATGTTTCATTCCTCACGTATTTGTTCAGGTATTATTGAACAAATTATATGAACAATACGAGGACACAATCGCGTGTATCGCACACATATATTATGTCGAAATTTGGCATCGATAACACCGAAACTGAGGACATCAGATGTTTTTTTTTATATTGTGTCTACCTAATTTTATTGTAACTAACTACAGAATGAAAGATGTAGCTACTGCGGGGAATAGACGTGACAACACGGCTCTACATGGTTATTTCTGACTACAATGCCGAGACCTAGAAATAGCTTAGTCAACAAATATCACGATATCTTTGTCACAGTTTCGTAACCCACATTATCTGAATCGTACAAAATAAAAAAGTTGAACTATGTTTTAAAACTATTCAGTTGGAGTACTGACGAAAGAAAAAAACATGGCACATACATCAATAACGAACATACAATATGAAATCGTTTGAACCGCCCTGTTATGTTTGGGACGCAACGCGGTCCACGTGCGAAAAAAAATC
This sequence comes from Apotomis capreana, assembly GCA_947623375.1. Taxonomy (NCBI): domain Eukaryota; kingdom Metazoa; phylum Arthropoda; class Insecta; order Lepidoptera; family Tortricidae; genus Apotomis; species Apotomis capreana. The sequence continues at coordinate 8,705,938 of OX392514.1, forward strand.
GATGGATTTTTTTGTTCATTCGTCCGTACAGACGTTCGACTTCGTTCGTTAAGACGTGCTATTAAACAACTTCAAATTTATTTTATCCTCATCACAAGCAACTTACTTTCTCGACTTTTCTTTCAGGATATGTTAAAATTTTCTGGGATCGATTTTAAAATATACATCACGTTACATAGCTTTGGACAAGTTATTCTATTTCCCTTTGCCTATCGCACTGAGCTCTGTCCTGATTACATACGTCTCCTCGAAGGAGCCACGACCATGGCCAAGGTATTCAAGTAATTACTTTTGCTGCATTGATTTTGTTCTATCGTTATCTGAACAGCACCTCTAGCATAAGGCCATGTTCAGACGACAAGCGCTCAACGCGCGTTTACAACTACGTACATTTTCTTCTGGCCGTACACAAGCCAACGCGCTTTTTTGTATGGAGTTACCTATAAACGCGCGTTGAGCGCTTGGCATCTGGGCATGGCCTAATTACTGAGGCACGGGACTCCTTCTCGCGCGTGATATACCTGTTACCTTTCTCTTTCTGCATAGTACTGTGAGAGAGTGACGGGTGATGGTAAGTCGCGCGACAAGAGTCGCGAGGCATAGTTGTGCTAGACGGGCTGATATTACAAAAAGCCTGGCTTTGTCTATAGTTGTATTAGTCCTTAGAAGTATAAACGTTCTTGATTTATAAAAGAGATACGAAAATAACATAAATATTATCAATTTGTATTTGTCATTGTAATTTTGGTCATGGTAACAAGACCAGTAGAATTATATACCCAATGACAAACCACTATAATTTAAGAGATCCTTTTTTTCTTTGACAATACTTATTTTATGGCAATTTGATTCCAACGCGTCACTCGATATTTTTCTTAAAAGGCATTTTGTACGTAATAGACTAGGTATGACATGACTCTTTACATCATTTACTAGATAAAGGTCAAGCGTTATCACATTCTTTGCCAGGGGGCGTGGTCTGGGAACAGACTTGTATGACGGCGAGCGTATATATGCGTCGCTGGCAGTGAATGCGTTAAACTATGATACATAACGTATGATAGATGTATGTATGAATGTAAATACTATAAGGCACATTGTTCACAGGCAATCTACAAATCAAGCGGCAACATTTATAAAGTAGGCATATCTCGTGACGTCATGTACGGTGCAGCTGGAACCAGCTGTGATTGGAGCTACGGAGAAGCCAAGATTCCCTTCTGTTACCTTCTAGAACTAAACAGCAGGAAGCACAAGTTCAGGCTGCCTGAAATAGAAATAGAAGAGATCGCGAAAGAGATCTTGAGCGCTGTTATGGCGTTGATGGAGTTTGTGGATAATTATGATGGCGAATCAGCCCTACTCGATGTCTCTGAAAATGAAGCAAAGTGTAATGTTTGTGATAAACTTTGCGGCTGCTAGGTAAGTATTATGTACTATTTATTCGAAAGCGTTAAATAATTAATAAACACACGGTCATTCGTATAATTAACAACATTTTATTTTTTACCGGGCTTTTTTCCCATATTATCGAATAAAGGATAAGAAATTTAATATTCCCAAATTTTTACATTTTCTAAAATATCCCAATTTGTGATTGAAAAATTAATTTGAAAAGATCCTCATTCTAAAAGAGCGTAAACGTACCTGATTAATAAGGCGGATCTAGTATCGAAATTGTACCACTGTTCTTTTTGTGTGTTGTGACTGTCATGTTGTTTACAAGGTGACGTCATGTATGTGCTTTCACATTTCTCTAATATTGTCATAACTAGTATGTATTATCAAATAAAACTAGTTTAAACTGAAATACCTATTAAATATTTCAAGATTTGAAATCTTGTGAACTTCATCTATCTAGATCAATAAGACAGACCTAAATCAACGAAAGAATCGTCTACAAAAGACAAAAAAATTGTTGCCTTCTAGTTTTTATTCCTAGAAATGAGTCTTGGGACTTTGGGACCATCAATTTAAATTATTCATTCGTAGAAGATGTCAAAAGGTTGTAAGAACTTAGGTACTATTTTTTCTAATTTGGTTCACAATTAGCGATTAAGATATTGCAGAAAAGCGTACGAAAAACTAAAGAAACCGTCTAGATATATTGTTTTGATTTTAATATCGTTTCTTTACATACCTACTAAGTAGTACTTACTTGAACCATGTAATAGTTTGAAGTGCTAAAATATTAATCTATGGTAAATTTGTTGACAAAATGTCAATATGATTAAAAGCTAATGTCAATATCAAAAGCAATGTGAAATTGAAAATCTTAGCCCTCATTTAGGCTCAAAATTTCAAGTAAAAAAACTATTGTAAATATTAACCGGTGTCTTTAAAAATAGTCAGAGTGGCTCCACCATTATGTCAACTGTGGGCAGTGAAACTTGATAACGAAGGTCAAAGATGTTTCCTAAGATCCCTAGACGCATTTGGAGGTAAATCTCGCTTAATTTGTAAGAGGTCGCTTAATTATTCATGAATACCGAAGATTTCTTTAATAATCTTTATATTTCGCTAATAATGATTATCTCATTAAACAGTACCTACCTACTAACTACAACCAATTAGTTTAAGTCGAGGATTTGCTTTTCTAATTATGTCTTGAAATTGTGTCTAATCCGTGCTATATTGCCTATCTATAGCGCTTCAGTAAAAGTCTTAATCGTAAATCAATGACCCTAACTAATTGGGGCTTTCCTCCTCGGGATAATCAGCTGCTTTATTAACGCACTTCAAAAAGGAAAAGGTTTTCAGTTAATCGAGATAAAAAAAAATACCTAAATTCTCTGATTTTTTTAAAACGGCTGCATTGGTTTGGAAAACTATTCGTTTTCTTTGAAATATACTACACTTTCTAGTTGATTTCATTGTCCCGGGATTGTGGAAAATTTCTATAGGCACGCGTATCTTCATTCGGGGCCCATGGTCTATTAAAAAAGTTTAATGTTCGTGCCCCGTATGTGGGTCACGGCAAGCCTCCAACTAGTCCTCTAATTAGTCCTAAAGGTTTACAATTCAGATTCAAACAATGAACGTGTAAAAAGTGATAATCGTAAAGTGATAGCCGTAGTACAAAAAAAACAGATATCAGACGGCAGGGCGTCTATATACAGGTTGTCGTCCAACTATAACTCATATGTGACCTAAGACTAGACAAGAAAATAAATTTAGTTTTATTATAAGTTTCATGCTGGCTCGAATTCGATCGAAATTACATTTTAGGTCTAAGCACAGATGTAGTAATTTAGGTAATAATGCAATGTCAATGATATTTTGATTTGCCTTCATTGCCTGACGTTTCAACACGGTTTCACGTGCCGTGGTCCCAGGCGTACTGATGAAACAGCGAGTTGTTACCGGAGATGTCGGCAATGAATGTAAATTAAAAATATCGCGATAGACCCGGTTCAATAAGTTTTAATTATGTGTTCAAACCGCGAGGGTATAAAGTGTTACAATGTCAATGAGTTTTTTACGTTGGAGGTACCATCGCCCGGCTTCTCATTGCAGATTTAGAGCTTCAATTCAATACTAATCTCTACTATTCTGATTTAGCGATTAACATATGGAAGGAAGAACGCAGCACTATGGATTTCTTCGTGGGTGGGCCGCGGGCAGCGCAGGTGGCGGGTTTGCTGCACGAGAAGGGCATTCCTTACTCCATATCCATAAGAGATGTAGATAGCTTGAAGAAACGAGAGCAAGGCTCTTCTGTTACCATCAATATTGACAATGCCGGCTACTCTGGAACTGAGGTTGCCGGCCAATCGAAAAATACACCCACCCGACCGTGTAAGTATCTAAAAAGATTGTTCTCAAACATGCAATGACATCTCGTCATAACTCGCATTATAACAGGCTTCGAAGTATCACGTTTCGGGCGGAACAATTCGAGAGAACTGTAAAGGAATTTAATAACAAATTTGTTATTTTTTTAAACATAATTGTCTTTGTTGATGAACAGGCTAAACAGCTGAATTATATATATTTTTTTAAGTGGTGTATTTTTGAGATTACATTGCATGTTTGAGAAAAGCATACATGCCTAGCCGTGAAAAGGGCTTGCCGGATTCGTACCATTATCCAGCCTCCCTACGGTCGGCCGTCTATACCTACTCACCCGGCAAGCTCTTCTTTCCCGGCGTCTGCAGTAATGTACTATTGTACAAGTGGGCTTAACACGACTTAGACTCTAGCTCAGCTGCTGGCGATCAGACAATTCATTGTGATATGGAATATTATAGGGAATGCAATGACGGTTATTGAATAACCGATCAAATATATTTCATAATCGATTATTTTTGCCAACTAATACGTGGTTGTAAGATGGCATTAGTAGTTTTCTTAGTGGAACTCTCTTCCTGCGCACCTTTTTTTCTTGAAAAATATAACTTGGATATCTTCAAGTCAAGAGTGAATAGGCATCTCCTAGGCAAGCATGCTTTCATAAGATGCTTTCAAGGTCAAAAGCTTTGCTATCTTGAATTAAAATAAAATGTCACAATGAACAATCTTACGCTTTTTCGATCAGGATCTGACGCGAGTTTAACATTTTTTACCCATCTAAAAGAGTGCCAAGCGCCGCTAAAGAAGTTTTCGCTTCAAAAAAAAGTAGTATAACATAATATACTTTTCGATATTTCGATGTGGTAGGTGCGCTTGGCCCGTTGGCACACTTTTACCGACTGACCTTATCTTATCTTCATCCTACAAGATTATAAAAATAAAATAAAAGTAAAAATGTATTTATTGTATTGTCTGCTTGCGAAAGTTGTAATTGTCGACGTGGCTGGGACTATACTATTATTTCTTCTTCAATTCTGTGTGTCTGGTTTATATGGCACATGTACGTATAATTATGTAATCTTAAAATAACAAACAATATAAATACAGTTGTCAGATTAAACATTAACGTACCTACAGTTTTTAACCTTAGTTTGTCATAATACTCATAATCATAATGTTCCACGTTATGCGTTATTGTGACGTATTTTTTAAGTAGCACGCCAGAGATATCGTAGTCACGGCAAGGCAATGTTATAAGTTATAAATAATATTATTCTCATGAATTTACCGTCATGTATTATGTATTTTATAGTAATACGAAAATGTATTGTAGAAGGTGCTACTTCGTTGGCGTAATTATTTTTTCTAAACTATTCAGTCGAATAAAAAGTAACCTACACCATCTTCGGATATCCAGCTATCCCTGTACCTAAATTGGTTAAAACCCTCGTCCCTTCGAGACCCCGAACCATCACGTTCGAAACGTCGAGGTAATTAAATAAACAATTTGTTGATTGCGACAATACCGTTTTGTCATAATAAGCTATGTGTGAAAATCGTGTAAGTTTAAATCAATTATGGTTAAAGTCCTGTCCAGCCGTTTGTTTGATCGTTATGAGTGGACAAAGTTTGTTTTGTTTCTGAATGAGTTTATTCTTCCTAGAATTTTATAACAGTGCAAATGTAAACTCAGTTGAAATTTTACATAGTTAACATACAGTTGATTGGTGAAGTATTCTTCAGTAAGTATATTATAAAATCAAATAAGTAATGACTAACTGATTTTTACAATTACGTCATTTGTTAATGGGAAAGGTATTTCCATGAATTTGTCCCAAAAGGGTTTATAAATAGAGGCGAAAAAGAATAGATAACAAATCACCTTTATGAGCAAGCTGCTATTTAAGGAAAGAATGACAACATTGTTTCGTCATTTCCAGTGTAACAATATAAGAGTTAGGTCATAGTGTTTTGTCTTCTGATAAAAAAATAGTATGACGCGTTGAAATAAAATCGCTCAAATCTGAATATAATTACGTTACTGTGATATTGTGTTTGATCAGTGAAAATGGAACTTCCAGGCCGCTGCATGAACTGGACTAGCTATCACAGCCTGGGTACCATTTACGGGTTTATGGACAAACTTGCATCGGCATACCCTTACTTGTGCAGTGTCAGTGTTATCGGAAAATCCAGTGAAGGAAGAGACATAAAGGTTTGTCAGCATCAAAAATAGTACTATAATCATTCTTGGGCATCCCCCTCCACTGGAAAAAAAAATACAATCTGTCCAACCGTTTTAACGTGATAAGGCCGCGTTATAGTGATCCAATATCAATCCCCATATTTTGTAATAAGGGTTCCCTTATAAGGTCACTTCGTTGTCCATTTATCTGTATTTTTATGTACACCCGCGCTGTGCTGATGATGTTAACTTTTATTTGGATGGAACTGAATTTCGATCTAACAGTTGAAATTTCGTATCTGTACGGTTTACTATATTTTATCTCAGTGTGGCAAGAAAGTAATACATCTTTTTCTCCTACAGCTTCTCAAGATCTCCAACGGCAACCCGGACAACAAGGGCGTATGGATCGATGCGGCTATCCACGCTAGAGAATGGATAAGTGTGTCTGTGGTCACCTTCTTCGCCAACGAGCTCGTAGAGAACTTCCACAAGCAGCCTGAAAGCGTTGCTAACAAGGATTGGTAAGTTTGTTAAATCTCCTCAAATTCTCCATCCTAGAGAATGGATAAGTGTGGCCGTGGTCACGTTCATGTCCAACGAGCTCATGAAGAACGTCATTAATAAGTAGTCTGACAGCGTCACTAACAAAGATTGGTAAGTGTTTAAAATTTCCTCATATTCTCAGATAAGTGTGGCCGTGGTCACGCTCATCGCGAACAAGCTCATGGAAATCATCCATAAGTACGAGTAGCCTGACAACGTCACTAACACAGATTGGTAAGTTTGTAAAATCTCCTAAAATTCTCCATCCTGGCGAAACAATACGTGTGGCCATGTTCACGTTCATCGCCAACGAGCTCATGGAGAACATCCATAAGCAGACTGAGAGCGTCACTAACAAAGATTGGTAAGTGTCAGCTGTTCCTTACGTGGCACAACAACGGCAAGACGCATAGAATCTCGTTGACTGTTCAGCCATAGGTTGAAATGAAAGGTCGGATCGTGACGCTCTCGCATACGGCTCATAACTGCCGCTTGTCAACTAGGTCTTAGCCGCTATAATATCCTTTAGAGCGAAACAGTATGCAACCCTTTAGTCTCTTCAAGTCGTAAAAGCGTCTCTCGACACCCGAATAAAAAGCGAATGGCTGTATTTAAGTATGTTGCTTTGGTCATGTTCAGTAAATAATCGTGGTTAACTTTTCTTGGTTCTATGTTTATAAAAAAATCAACGTATCCCTCAATATCGCCAAGATGAAAGTACTTGTATAGACGATAATAGATTCATTTTTTCATTTATTTTTTATATCTACGTTTAATACCAATAAAAAAACATTTATCTCATCACGGAATATTATGTGAATTTTCAGTGTAGGTATATTTTGAATTGTATTAATGTATAATTTGTTGGCAGGTACATACTCCCAGTTATGAATCCTGATGGATACATGTATACTCACTCAGACGACCGAATGTGGCGAAAGAATAGAAAGAAGTACGGCGCGTGTGTGGGGGTGGATCTCAATAGAAACTTTAGGTGCGTATCTTGTATTGAAAAAATTTTGGTCACCTTATACGACATGACGCTCTCATAGATAATATCATAGAAGGAGAGATTGAAGGTCAGCGAGGATAAGAAACACCTAAATAAGCAACATAAAACAAATAAATGAGAAGATAGAGGTCATGTCGTATATGGAAGTCAAGTACCAATTGGTCATGGATAGGGTTAGGTGGAGACAGCTACATACTCCATCGTCAGCTGCACCGACAGGAGTTTGACTCTGAAATTTATGCTGATGATCTCCATTTACTTGATGTCTTTAAATGAACAAGAGACAATGACCGTGACTTTATAAGAATAGAGTATAATGGTCGCATTTGACATAGGACACATGAATGCCAAGGTATCCGTCACACTCGGCATTCTTTGTATGGATTGAATACACTAGATGGAGCGTTTATCTCCGGCGTGGTAGTATTTTTAGATAGGCTAAAGATACATGCATTAATTTAGAACAAACAGGCTCTTCTTACTTAATGGGCACTCTGGACACGTACCCGACAACTCCTAGACAAACATAGGCGGCTTTTGTTTTACTGTCCAATAATTTTATTATGGAGTGCCCTGGGTACCGGCATGCTATAAGATGGCCTTGAAAACGAATAGCATTCTAAAGGAATGAAAGTGATAACTGGAGTCCGATATAAATAACTAACACTACTCGTATGATACCAATATCAAAATCTCTTGAATTGACTAGGTAAATCATGAATGCTTAGTTATACAACTACTTTATTTTGCTTTTCGAATTTAATTCGATTAACCATTCCGTTTATTCGGCAAACTATACTCTATTCTCACGTGTTCTGGACATAGTACGGACTCTAGTGATAACAAACGTCTATTTTTATAGCTATGGCTGGGGTGAGGCGGGGGAAGATGGCTCGTCTGAAGATCCCGGCAGCATTTTCTACCGCGGACCAAAACCTTTTTCTGAGCCTGAGACAGCAGCAGTGAAGGTAATATTGAACATTATTTTATACTCTGGTTTTTACGAAGTAGCTTACACCTGTACTTTCTTAGAATATGCAAATCAAGTCACGATTCATCTAATTTAACTCTAACCAGTATTTGATATATACATAGGTACTTTTTTATTTTTAACCGACTTCCGAAAAGATTTCCTCCTTCTCCTCGGCTGTCCATTCACGATGTGTTTCCTTGAAGTCGGTTTTATTGAAGTTATAATTTTCGAGGACATAATATTTATAATCTTCCGCTGAAACATAATGAATCAGATGATTTGTATATAAATATTTGACCGTTTTCAGAACGTGATTCTCGAGTCGAACACAGAGTTCAAGGTGTTCCTATCCTTCCATAGCTACGGAGAAGTCATCATCTTCCCTTGGGGTTACACTGGCGATCCCTGTCCTACTTACGTGGAGCTACTCGAAGGCGGCACTGCTATGGCTAGAGTATGTTTCTTATTTTACAAACCAGTTTTCACACCTGTTTTCAACAAAACTCAATACTGTACCGTCAAAGATAATCTTGGTCATCAATAGGCTTAGTACATTGAATGGTAGAATCTCCAAGCTACAGGTCTTTAATTTTTCTTTACCATGGTTTTACTGAAACGTTTTTTTAAATTGAATAGTATATATATATGATAGTAGCTAAAGGGATCTTTGCCTTCCATCTTTGCCAACTACGTTGTTGCATGACAGTACATATCGAATGACTTAAGTTGCTTTACTTTTCATAACTCATGATTTAATCCTTGTCTTCAGGCAATACATGCTACCAACGGTCGCACATACAAGGTGGGCAGCACGAAGGACTTGATGTATTTCTCATCAGGTACCAGCGTAGACTGGAGTTACGGTGTCGCCAACATCCCCTTCTCCTATATGGTAGAACTGCCGAGCAAGCAACACCGATTCCTGCTCCCCAAGGAGGAGATTATCAACACAGGGAAAGAAGTGTTCAACGGAGTAACGGAATTCATGGAGTTTGTCGACAAGAGATGTAAAGGGACTGGTTCAAGCAATACTTCTGTGCAATCTAAATTATGACGAATATTTAAGTATTTGATATGTTTTATATCACCTGTGTGCCTTCACGGGAGAACTTCGAAGCATGAATCATCTATCCCTGCTCCCTAAGGAGGACTATCAACACAGGGACAGAAGTGTTCAATGGAGCGACGGAGTTTATGGGGAGTTTGTCGGCAGGAGATGTAAAGGAACTGGCTGGAGCAAGACTTCTGTGTAATCTAAATTATAACTACTATATTGTATATATCATCCTCTACACCGACATGGTAGAACTCGCCAGTCTTTATATTGCTTTAAATCAAAATTATGTCCTACAATAAAGTAATTGTCCAACTTTTCGTTATTTAATTTGGCTTCATTACGTAGTACTGCAGATTAGTGATGAACTCGAATATTTAGTTCGTGGCTCATGGATGTATTCTATTTGTTTAAGTATTTATTTATCTTAAGTACTATCTATTCTCTACGGTAGGAACAGTACTGTGAGTCTTTATAGTACGACGAATGAGCGTCACTAGCTTGGCGTCTGGGATGGTTTTCTAAGTGATCATGATCAAAAGGTTGAGTTACACATATTCTAAGGGGATTATGTAACACGCCGACAGACTAATACGACTAATCCTAATCCGTATTTTTTTTCCAATCAACGATGAGGAAAAGGAAGAGACCTTTCCTAGTTCAGGGTAAAATCAGTTCTATAAATAATTAGTGTACTGAAGAAGTAAGAACTTTACTTATTATTTATCCATTAAATTTGTGATTGATAGAATATCCATAAAAGACTTATTTCCGCTGCGATCGAACCCATAATGCATTCTATGCAAAACTTCCTCGAAATGAGCTGCATATATTAATTTATCAAACATTTAATTACATGCGTTAAATAATTAAACGGTTAAAATTTCCCCTTCATCCACGTTCATAACCAAGATTTCATAACCAGTTATGAATATGGATTTTTTTTCACTGTTTCATAACCAGTTATCAAACAAAACTTTTTTTTCCATTTTTACAACCAGAACCTCCTATACATGTCTGGTCTCCTGGTACTTTTCTGAATAATAAGTGTTTACTCAAACATGCAATTGGGTATGAGATTCAGTTAAGTCTTAAAATACAAATTTAATAGTTAAAAACACTTATAACTATGAACACGAAAATAGTAAAGACATAGTAAACCTTATGAGACAAGCGTTGCTGAAAATTAATGGTATTGCCTCATCTTTTCTTTTTTATTCTTAGCTTGTTATGTAAGAACCTAACAGTACATTGTAACAAATTGTTAATTAATAATATGTGAAGGCAAATACATAACAGTTACGAGCATTTAGCAGTATTTTATTTATTTCAAAAGAAAACAATGAAGTAAAATTCACATACACCATAGAATATTGAAGATTTAAGTTTCTATTATATTCATTAAGAGTTTGTTTCTGACTATTCCTCCTACCCTCGTAAGAATCTAGTGTCGGAAAAAAACATAAAAGTTGTCGCTCGAATCCAGTTACGAATGAATTACTAGGCTTCGTTTGAGTAAAAAAAAGACTTTCGTTGTAACTAGTGTCGTGCAAAGTAGATTATTTCTTCTGCCGCAATTGGTTACGAACCTGCGGTTTCGTACGCGGCCGAAGGGTTCAAGTTGACAAGATTAAGTTTTACGTGTTCATATAAGTGTTTTTTTACTATTAAATTTGTATTTTAAGACTTAATTTCACCTTATCAGTTTAACTGAATCTCATACCCAATTGCATGTTTGAGTAAACTCTTATTATTCAGAAAAGTACCAGGAGACCAGACATGTATAGGAGGTTCTGGTTGTAAAAATGGAAAAAAAAGTTTTGATTGATAACTGGTTATGAAACAGTGAAAAAAAATCCATATTCATAACTGGTTATGAAATCTTGGTTATGAACGTGGATGAAGGGAAAATTTCAATAACTTTATTTACACATTTTGCATTATCTTATAATACAGTCAACAATTTCGTTAAACATTACAATTGAAGTTCACATTCATTTATCTAACGTAAAACACCATCTATCGACAGTAATCGCTATATTAAACCACTGTAATGTCTATCATAACCTTGTCCATGATTCAAAAACTTATCACTCCGGACGGTTATCGAGCCGAACACTAAAGTTCCTGTATTTGTCACGAATCCTTAGAAAAAATGTCTAATAGGGACGCCAAACATCTACCGGTCTTCGTTCAGAAGTTGTCAAGGCTTTGCTGCGTGTTCTCACTCCTTGATCCGTCCATTCTGGAGACGCTGGTCTCTTTTTTCCAGCGCTTGGAGAAGACGCGGCTTCTTCTTCTCTGTCAGGACTGGAGTGATTAGAATCTTCTTGAGGAGGTGGCGGTCGAAGCCACCAGTCATAGCCGCCGTATAGTTGTGAATACAGCCATGCTGGTGGAGTCGGAAGGAGAGGAGAGTTTAGGAACAGTTGAGCAGCTAATGCGCTGTGGAATAGACTGGAATGTGCGGCGGGGAGAGGCTGGAGGGGTTTTCTGGATCTGGTGACGGAGGTGAAGGCTCCTGGACGGTCGTCGGGGGGCGGGCTGCTGGAGGCTGTGACGGATATGTCGTCGCTCTGCGGGGAGCCGGGTCGCGAGTTTGCGGGGCTCGTCGTGCTGTGCGCGTGCATCGTTGTAGGGTTGTCTGACGTTACATCTGTGAAATGCAACTTTAATTTAATAAAAGTCTCTCATTAGTCTTATTTTGATTGTAGTTCACCTGAGTATAATAAATCTTGTACTTTATATTAGATAAGTAGTGTTGGAGCAAATGAGATACAAGATTTTTTCATATTAGTTACGAAATTTATCTTCAATGCAAACGTTAATAGGCGTTGCTGGATCAGAAGGTTATCTCTTCAACCAAAAGCTTTGTCTTAGCCCATGATGTTGTCTGGTGGTGGAATCTGATTTCTGAGACAAGGGCACGTTGGCGTTAACTTTTACATAATGTGAATTATTAACTTTGCTGCTCAAACTGCGGTAGTGACTTCTATTGTGTTCTATCAAGTACCTGTTTCATGTGACGGTGGAGGTGCATGTCCAGGCTGCGCGTGAGCCGGTGGCAGGACGTGCGGTGTGAAGTGCGCGTGCGCGGGCAACAGCGGAGGAGGGTAGTGCCGCGCCAACGCCCCCCACTCGCCATTCGGAAGGCCAGCCAGCTGATGCGCTATGCCTAATAAAAACGAAAAAGTAAAATTAGTAGATGATACATTAACCTATGGCTATAACCTACTTGGGAAAGTGTTCCTCTCCTCAAATATACGCAAGTGAGAAATGGATACGTGGTAGGTCCGCGTTCAAGTCCACCCAAGAACCCAGCTGAGAAAAGTTTAATACCACTTGACATTTGCATATCTAAGATCGTTATTGGTATTCTACGGTATAAACGGTGTCTCGTTTGCTTTCACCGTCTATTTTGTCATTAAAATTATATGATAATGTTCCATCCTTAACAAAGTAATGCAAGAAGATAGTCAGATACTATGATAATGGGAAACATTTTCGAATGCTTTTAACAACTCAATCAACGCAACAATGAATGCTCCACTAATGCTAACGCGATACTTAAACTCAGGCAACATAAGACGCATCTTTACCCACAATACATCTCCTTTACAATACCTTTGCAATTTAAACTTTATTTTACCAGAGCAGAGTTGTTTCGCAATAACAGAGCCAAAGTGAGTTGCGAGGTTGGAAAGGTAGCGGTGGATATTTAAATAATGAGTGAGATCCCCGTTCCCCCACAAGCTTGTTTCAATTCTCGCCTTATCTACGCCGCGGCACTCCTCAATTGTTGGCTGTGACAAGTTTGAAATGCGTGGATCAGGGAATCAAAATAAGACGGGCTTAAGTATATACACATATATAGAAAATACGGTACCAAATCTGAGCGTTCGTTAATAGGAACTGCGCAACAGCATTTTGATTTGACTGGTTTGAAACACGCATTGAATTAAAGTAATGACAATGAGCCGAAATTGTGGTTTTCTGTTTTAATGTTACAATATAGGTGCACTGGTCAGTCAATGTCATATTACATATTTTATTATGTGTTTGTGATAACATTATACCTATAGCTTTACTTAAAAGTAAGTAAATCCAGAGGATATGTTGATTTATGTAGTAACAAACAAACGAAAGTAACAAACGATACACGGTGGTATCAACAGCAGGTGTTCATAAAATAAAAGGAACTCATGCTGCCCTTACCATTTTTTCATAATGAACATAAATGTATTTTATCGCGGCGGAATAATTTTACTATAACAACTGCCTTATTTTCCTTCAAAAAGAAGGAAGCGAGGAATACTCTTCGTATCCTAAAACATACGCTAAAAATACAGCCAAGACTCATTATTTTACGGTGCGCTGATAAAACCCTTTCAAATTCGTAGACTAGCTTGCAAATTCACATTTCAAAATAAATTGTAAAAAAAAGCTAATGTGCCTATTCAATATAAAATAGAAACGCGATAATCACAAAGCATTTATACATAGGAAATTTGTTTTGGCGTCATAATTCACGGTTGACATTTTTAAGCGCATAAATTAACAAAGTTGCCGGCGCGCCCCGTACATTCGGCTTAACCCTTTAGCACCCACCTTGGGTAATTCCCACCCTACCCGACCCTTTCAGCAATAGAATAAATTACAGGCCGCTTTATGTCACTGATACCGTCTCTGTGAAAATGTAAAACGCGTTATTTTGAATCCGACCGCTTAGTCTTTATAGTGCTCGTGTGCAATTAGACTTTTTAGGATTATGCGCTTTACGACGCGATTTAAGATTACTTGTATTGTCTTCAGAGACTTTTCAATCTCACATAATAGCTAAGGGAGAAAAGAGATTGGTAGCTGCTGCTCAAAGCCAAAGGAATTTCTAACACCGCCGAATACAAAGTTTGTAGAACGACCAATGAGACGGTGATACTATGAGGTATCAGAGGCACTACACCTCCTACAATCTTCGAGTAAGTATGTCCAGGAACCCACCCAAATACTATATTGTCCGTGTTAACGCATTATTTTGAATCCGACCGCTTACTCTTTATAGTGCTCGTGTGCAATTAGACTTTTTAGGATTATGGAGAAAAGATATTGGTAACTGCAGCTCAAAGACAAACAAATACATTTGTTGAACAACCATAATATTATATAATGTAGAGAGGTACGCCTAAATTATAATACATAATTAAATTCAAATTTCATATAACTAACCAGAAATAGGGTTCCTCCTGTGTTTTAGGCAAAAGGAAAGCCTAATATGACATTATTTAATTTAATTAAATATTCACTGCCGAATACAAAGGTTGTAAAACTACCATTGAGGCGGTGATACTACAAGGTAGCAGAGGCACTAAACCTCCCACAGTCTTTGAGTAAGTATGTTGAGAAACCCACCCAAACACTACCTATTAGTGAAAAACTATCGGGTCGTTCTCAAAATATTTGCACCGCCACCTGTCAACAGGTTTGTCTTAGAAGAAGTTTTTTACACCGCATTATTTTAAATATTCAATTATCAACACATATCCATAGACACTTTTTACATAGAGGCCAAATGCTTTTAATTAAAACTAAAGTATATTAATAGACGAAAAAACGATTTAAAACTAGGTTTTGTCGGTCACTTGCCGTGTCCCAACGCGAGGTACTCATGTTTCGTTGTAATAAAAACATATACTTTACCGACTTAGCTTAAGTTCAGTACTCCATTTTATTTACATATATGATGAAGGTTGAATACTACCATATCAAATAATAATACTATGCTTATGTTGCGAATTATTTGCAATTTAAGTTTGTCCACGCCATTTTTTGTCGTTCACTTGTCATGAGACAAACATTACATCTGTGTGACTACTATTTCGTTTCCCCTGCCTCAACCCGCATAAATCGAGACCTTCAGTTGCCACCTAACAGTGCTCCAAGTGACAGGTCGTCAGTGCGCGGCACTAAAAAAATATGATAAATACACTTCGGCGAGCGGGAGTTTGTAATGGGTATGTAGTCTATATTCTGCCTTCCATATTTTGGTTGACGTGTGTACTATTGGAATAATTTTAATTTATAATACGTAAAGTATGGTCTATTTTCATGTGTATAAATATGCAGTTCGTCTACCAAATACTTAATTTTTTTTGATGATATAACTGTCATTTTGTCCGTCACCTGCATGTCGTTCACTTGTCTTTAAAAAAACAGGTGAACGACACATACGGCAAGCGAACGACCATTATTTGAAAACTTATACAAAACTATTTAAAAACTAGGTTTTACAGGTCACTCATGGTATCCCAACGTGGGTTACTCATGTTTCGTTGTAATAAAAACATATATATTACCGACTTATCTTAGTTTGAGTACTCCCTTTTAGTTTCATGCTGACCAAGGAATCCTTAGCAGGCCACGCTAGCACCACATTTCGAAAACGTCAATCCTCTGCCTGTCAGCGGCTTTGAGCGTCTTGGTCTCAGCCCCAGAAATATGGAGATGACAAGTGCACAGACGAGGTGCATCTTAGTTCGGTTAGGTCAGGTTCCATATTTTGCCGAGTTGGGTCATCGCTGTTTTGGCCATTCCGATTCGACTGCGAATCTTCAGTTTGCTTCTGCCTCTATTTATGACGATCGAGCCAAGATACTGGAAGTGATTAACAGTTTCAAACTGTCGACTATGCTTGATCTTTTTTTTATTAATTTGAAGTAATATTTTGAGCCGTGTCAAAAGTTTGGCAACTTCTGCTTCGGTTGATGATGATTCAAGAAGTCTGGTGTTAACCACGTAGCCAAGGTTTAATATTAATATTCCTCCTATTTGAACGCCATCACTCCAACATTCAAGGGTGTGATGTACTCTGCATCTCCATATTTGTTTAAAAGTATGGGAGATATTATGCATATCTGTCGTAGACCTTTAGAGAACTTAAAGTTCTTGGATATGACATCTACTGTCACCATTCTGTATCTAGACTCGTAAAGGCTTTATAAAGTGTTACCAGATGAGCTGGCAGCTTCAGACAAAACCTCTGATAGCTTATCCCACCTAACGCAGTCGAAGACTTTCTGGTAATCAGATGTGAAGGAATTCCTCGAAGATGATGAAAACAGCAGTAGTAAGAAAGAATATGTCAAAAGAGGCGAAATTAAGCTGCAGAAACGTTATTTAAATGATTCGCTGTTGAACCTGCATAAGAAATTTTATAAAGTCACGTGGGTACAGCTTGAGTTCTGCATCTTTTGGCCGGTTTAGACCTTTCTGGATTGTTTAGGCTTCAAAAAATCCCTTGAATAATGTCTTATGAGATGAGAATTAATGCTTGTTTTTTCTGCAAATTACTAACAAAAGGAAAAAAATTTGAAAAAAAATACAAAACAAAAAGTACTTGTAGAAAGTTCAATGTAGTTTTTATTTGAAATGTCACTTACCTGCAACCATAGTCGTTAACCTGCTAACAATTTTATTTAAATTGGAACGTATTTGTCGCCAACCTGCACCCATTGTCGATAACTTGGTAAAAAATGTCGTTTACCTGACCTCGATGTCTTTCACCTGTCGGCCTAAAATTTCAAACACCTGTATCTTCTAAAATATTCAATTTAACTACTTCCCTCCACATGATATCGATTATTAGAATATATTTCTAGCGATCCTATAAAAAATATAATAAAAAATCGCAAGTTGAAAAAAAAATGCAAAATTAGCGCAGCGGTGCAAATATTTTGAGAACGACCCTATCCGACTCTTTCAGCAATAGAATAAAATTTCAGGCCGCGTTATGCGGCCGTCGCTGCGAAAATGTCAAATGCATACCCTGATTTCCAATCCGATATTTCCATTTTAGGATTATGCAAGTTTTACGATTCGATTTGAGATATGGAAGTAAGTTTACTGTCGCAAGAAACTTGACTCGTTAAATACGGTAGTTACTTTCATATTTTTATGTTCTAGTTCGAATGTTTTCTTGGATTATATGAGAAATTGTTCCCGTTTTTGGGGAGAAAAATTCAAGAAGTTCACCGTTGACAATTTAACTAATGGCTGCTCGCTGACGAGGAAAGTCTGAAGATTAAGTTGTTTCTACTCAGTAATAGACCATCAATATCGGATTAAAACGCCAATCTAACCCTTTGAGCTGATTAATCGTTTTTAAATATGTCGCGCAATTTAATGATTATGTCTTTTTATAAGTATTAAAAAAAAAAAAACTCAAAATGTTTTCAATGAATGTGAGATATTCAATGTAGGTATAGGTTGTATTAACATGTTTTTGGGTCTAATCTTATTCGATTGATATAAACCCCCTTTCTGCGATGTGTCTGCAATACCACGGATAAGTAGGTACACATGTGGCCGAGATATAGCCAATAATTATCGATTTTTATTATTTATTAAGTCACATTTAAAAGCTGGATCGCCGTAGTAGACACAATTGTTATCTCAAATACCTGCATGTTATGAAAACGTCGTCGATTTAATGCATCCTTCCATTATATGCAAAGTTTCGACTATGACCTAAAACCCTAGAGCAATGACTGCTGCTTAGTGCAATCAGTAGGTACCCGTGGAAAAAACATGTCTACAATGTCTAGAATTTACATTATATTTAGCTTAACGAAAATTGTGACCTATATTCAATTCGTTTTGACGCAGCCACGTGAAATAAAGTAGGGTTTAATAAAGAGCAGATTGTGCAAGAATTTCTATTGCATTTTAATAAGTGTAGTCAAGGCGGGCGGTCGCTATTCACAGTGGCCTTTCTTCAGCTAAGAGCATTCAAAGCAGCGCAGTAAACACTACACAAACAGTACGATGCGATATTGCGCAATAGTTACAACAGCTAATGAACAGTATCGTATCAAACTTCAATTATACTATTAATTGATAGGTACATCGTTATTGAAAGTCTTGGAGAGTTCTTGATTGGGATTGAGATAGGTATTGGGATATGTCACTCATATTGCATCTGTTGACCCGTGCCGCTTGTATGTTATATCTACGATTCCGATTAGAACTTAAAAACCTCGCATCTTTAAACTTGGTTAAAAAAATCAAAAAATGCTACTTGAGTGTTATTAAAAATAACTCATTATTATTAAGACGAGAATGGCAGCTCGAGTCTTTTGCCAATGTCAGTTTGTAAGTGACGCGTTTTAATTCTGCTCGATGTTACTTGAGTGTTTAACGAGTTTGGCAATAATGTGACGGACGTCAATAATGTATTTCACGGTTATAAAAAACAGAAACAAGGTATCGCTAAAACAACTTAAATCCACCGACAAATCTAGCAAAAGATCGACCGTCAAACGGCTCATCAAACCATCAGTAGCTATAAGAACATACTCGGTAAAATTACCTTTCTAACAAAAAAACTCCATCGAAATCAACTCATCAACATCACTGAGATTAGGAGGTTACCACAGATCCCCTTCTTGTCTTCTTGTCAACCCTCCCTTTTTCTTCTATTTAATAGGTTTGATAGCGCTTACTGTTTTAAATAAGTACACTGCTACGGCTCAGACAATATCCGCAACGCTCCACAGCGCGAGACGCAAAAAATACCGTCAGAATGCAAGATTGCCCGGCAGTCGGCTTTGTTTCCACTCCCTCTTGAAAGTGCAGTACGGTCAGCCTAAATTAGGTACAGTCGGCAGCAGAGAGAAACGGGCAGCTGAAGAACTTACTTTATAGAGGTACGGCTATAAGCAGTAGCTTTGGCTTTTATCGCGGTTCACTAATGTATGACCAAAAAACGATTGACAAATGATCATTTGACAAACAACGTTTCAACAAATATTAGACAAAAGTAGTATATTACAAAAACTCACTTAGCAAATAATTAATTTACAAACACTACACTTGGAAAATGTGTTAAATAATAAAAAGTCAATTGACCTTTTTCCATTTCACCAAATGATACGTTCCGCAAATTGAAAATTGTTCAAAATATCATTTAACCAAATGTTATTTCATAAAAAGTACTTCTTTTTCAAACATAATGATTTAGTCTGTAATCTGTAGTTGGGTAATTTATTCCGCTACTATCTTATTTAGAATCTATCCACTATGTACTACAATCTGTATCTAGTAATAGAACAAATTGTACATAAGTTTGCTCTACGAGTTTTACGGATATTCAACTTTTCTTTTTGTTCTGGCGCTTCGCCGACCGCTACCGCGGTACGCTCGCTTCGCTCGCGCCGCTCGCGCGCTGTTTTAACATAACCTAACCCATTAATGAATCTATCCTCTATGCTCTACGATCTAAAATAGTAAAAATAGTAGAGAATTGGAGAAAAAAAGGTAGATTTGCTCTAAAAAAACACAAAAAAAAAAACGAAACACTTGTCAAATAATACATTGTACCAAACGTTTTTAGACCAAGAGTAGTTTTGTCTGACAACTCAGTTGCTAAATGATCATTTTGTCAAATGATTATTTATAAAATGTAAATTTAACTTCTGATCATTTGGAGAAGTGAGTCATTTGTAAAATAATCAATTGGCGAAACATTTTTTTGTTAAACTTTGTTTGTCAAGTGTAATTTTGCGAAATGACTCTTGATCAAACGATAGGACACCTTTTATCGCGTATGAGTATACTTTTTTGCTGTAACTTTACCTCAATAGTTTGAGAACATTTTGAGAAAGTCCCTACCCAGTGTCGCTAAACCAATTGTCTATGTATAATTCAATTAGGTACATAAGTCTCAAGGGTAATTTGTTTTTTATGTAAGGCTCATACATGTGTTACGTTGACAACCAAAACTAACCAAATAGCAAATACCTGCGTAAAACAAAGCTCATATCTCATTATCTATCTACTTACTAGATACGATATTTTTATGGTTTTGGTTCTTCCATAACGTATTGCACGCCATAGTAAAATGGATACCAGTTATTAGACTGCTTTAAAGAACATGTTTTATACACCAAGAAAACAAGTGTAGGTAATAGATGCACATTGCGAATACAGTAGCCTAGTTATCCTTATTTATTATTGAAACAAGGATCTATTATGTCCCGATAAAACATACCATTCGAAACGTAAATATTGAAAAGTAGGTACTTACATAAGCTAGAACTGCAAATTTTCTGTGGGACAATACGAGTAGGTACATCGCATTACAAATCAAGTCCAATTAGTGACGTACGAAATAGATTACATTCAAACGCACGAGTCCTTTTGAACTTACTGATTGAAAAGTTGCAATGAGTGTGCCCATTTCGATATTAGAGCTCAAGTTTCACAAACTCGTCACAAGAAAAACGAGGAAGCATTTTCGTTTCGTATTCCTTTATCAAAGTTGCAAAAGAAAGGGCAGCTACAGACGATTTGCATTCGTTAAAAATGTGGAATACTTCGTGTTTGTGCACAATGTGGAATCGCCGAATACGACGATAAAAGAGTTTTGATCCATTTGTTGATGTTAGTTTACCAAATATAAGCCGAGAATGATTGTAGGATCATTAAATTAGAAGTAACTAACTTATATCTTATTTACATCTGAGACCACAGTTTATGCAATTACGCCGAAACGTTAGATAATGAAGGTAAATGAAAGATATCGCGATAGTCCCGTTATAATTTGTGAAAACTTACAAAGCACTTTAAAAATAATGGTAATATTTTCATATAGTTCAATAAAATGTTACTTCAATAATGGTAAATGTTATGAAATTTATTTCAAATCAGGTTAAGTCAAGGTCGTACCACCGACATGAATTCGACTCTTAAAAAAAATTACGATAAATGTTTGTGCCAAAGATAAATCTAAGTAACAAGTCATGTTTAACGAACAAGCTATTAATTTGCTTAAGTATTTCGGATTCAGTATCTTTGCTCTGAAACTTCGCAAGAGCCAAGTATCAAGAGCAGGCCGGCAGTAGTGTATAGCAGCCGCGTCCGAAGACGTGCCCGTCCGCTACATTGCCTCAGACGAAGGGGTTTTTTCCGACTTTGAAAAATCGCGCCGCCGCGAGAGGGTTGAACCCAAACATTTTAATGCCATTTGCTAGATTGCGTCTTGCATTTTTCTTTCCCCGGTACAGCGCTAATCCGCGAAGAACCCGGATTACAGGGATAAAAGTATTTACGTTTTTAGTGTGATTCCGATGTCCCAGATTAGGGAGAAATTTTTTAACGGCTCTCCGAACCCTCTCGGTGATTAGAGAAAGGGTTGGGAGCACTTTCGAGTAATTATTTTACATTTCTTCGAACATCATTGAAGTGCTAACGCGCCAACGATTTCGCTTCCCTTTGCTGGCTTGAAAAGGTCCCTCTAGAGCGTAGATATTAATCGCAGCTTAATGAAAACCGGTATGAGCTGTGGAGTACAGTCAAGTTTAAAATATTTAGCAAATATTTACCTAGGAGTCATGGCGCGCGGTAGTTGCGAAAGTGTTAAACATTTAATTATTTCTGAGCGTAAGTTTATAAGTTTAATTAATTTTCGTGAAGTTTCACCTCGGGCGTCACGCGTGGCAATAACACCATTCATTTGAATGATAGCACGAAGACAAGTAATTGTGGAAATGGAAACTTGTGAGAAATGACAGTCACATGCGCCTTGACAGAAGTTTGATTTGCGCGGCCGGAACCCTTGCCAATTATAAATTGAAAATAATAATTCATGGCACGGTCTGACACACTTTGATTAAGACTTGTAGGTATTATGTCTATGTCTTTATGAATGTTGATGTTCGAATCTTACAAAGGTTTATTCGATACTGATGGCCGCTCAAAATATTTAATTAGGTACCTTTCAATTGTGATCACTTCAGTAAAAGCTACACGCATTAGGTCAATAAAAATCTGGATATAGGGAGTATGAAGCGACCCATTCGAAAATTCATACTGGTTATAAATTGACATTCTTGTAGTTTGGATGATACACGATACAAGCGAACCGTTATCCATACTTAATATTATAAATGCGAAAGTGTGTCTGTCTGTCTGTCTGTTACCTCTTCACGCTTAAACCGCTAAACCGATTTAGATGAAATTTGGCATATAGACAGTTTCAGTCCCGGGGAAGGACATAGGATACTTTTCATCCCGAATAAATGTAGTGTTCCCGTGGGATGAGCGGGTAACACCGCGTGGCACAGCTAGTATTTAATATTACTGTCAGAATCTCGAGATCTTGATAGGTACCTTCGAGTTTCAATCCTTATTCTAAAATGACTACCAGACACATGGAACCCATTTCCACTGACTACCAGACAAATTAAAAATGTATTCCGTTACTTACTAAATTGACCAGGAATTGAAGTAGGAATTATTATCGTTTTTAATAGAATCTTTTTATCGATTCTATTTTAATGTGCAAATACCACATTTTAAACACATGACGCAGAGGGTGCTCCAGTAGCGTAGAATTATGGAATCAAAGATTGGTGTGATTGACGTAACGATTCAAATTCAAATTCAAATTCAAATTCTTTTATTGCAAGAACATAGTAATAAATTAGGTGATACAGGTATAAACGGTGTTGCTTATGTTCTACCAAAAAGGCATGCAAACAAAATAAAACAATATTCAAATACATCATTTATTTTGTGATACCTCAGTTGGGAGAGCACTACGCCGCAAACGTAGGGTCGCAGGTTTGAGTCCTGCTTACATTATACAGTGGATCACATTACATCTATATATATAAAAGAAGAAGTCCTGACTGACTCATCAACGTACAGCCGAAACTACTAATGTTATAGAGTTGATTTTTGCACAGTTGGTTACTTTTATAACGTGGGCTAGAGATAAGAAGCGATTTTGAAAAATTCAATCCCTAAGGGTGTTAAAAAGGGGTGCAAAGTTTGTATGGGGGAAACTTTTTTTTTTGAGCTAGAGACTTGAAACTTTGTAAAAAAGTATTAAAACAAAATCAAAGAAAACTAATTTCAGCGTTTTTGAAAATTCACCCCCTAAGGTGGTAAAAAATGGGTTAAAAGTTTCTTATGGAGATTAAGTATTTTGTTGAGCGCGGGACTTGAATTTTTGTTTAAAGGTACACTATTAGAATACAAGAAAAGTAATTTCAGCGTTTTCAAAAATACGTCCTTTAAAAGGGTTAAAAAGGGGTTAAAAGTTTGTATGGGGGGGAACTTTTTTTTTCAGCTAAAGACTTGAAACTTTGTAGAAAGATTACTTATTAAAAAACACAAAAAGTACTTTCAGCGTTTTAGAAAATTCCATCCCTTAAGGGGTTAAATAGGGGTGGAATGTTTATATGGGAGAAACTTTATTTATTGAAGTAGAGAGTTGAAACTTTGTAGAACGCTTACTTAATCAAATACAAAAAAGTGATTTCAGCGTTTTGAAAAATTCTGCCCCTAAGGGGGTGAATTAACTAAGAATAAAATTCCTTACCTACCTATTTTAATATCTTTGTCATCATCAAAAATCTACGCGGACGAAGTCGCGGGCGGCCGCTAGTATTTCATAATTTACCTTTGTGTCAATATTTATAGGAATTATTTGCACTCGTACTTAGGCTGAACCACCTGCCACCACGCCAGTCAGTCAGTCAATCCTACTCAATGATGTTTGCGTGTAACATATAGCTAGGTACACAATATTTAAATACTCAATATTGCGCGAGCCATTAATGATAAGTTAAGATAGATATTTATATTTTATAAGTACTTATAATTTTTGTTGATGATTTAATTATATGTATATTTGGTTTGGTTGTATTAAAATGTTCGCAAGGACTACACAGAGTCACTAGTAATCAGAAGTATATTTTTTAGGGTTCCGTACCCAAAGGGTAAAAACGGGACCCTATTACTGAGACTTCGCTGTCCGTCCGTCCGTCCGTCCGTCTGTCACCAGCGGGCGTCTGTATCTCAACAACGGTGATAGCTAGACAGTTGAAATTTTCACAGATGATGTATTTCTATTGCCGCTATAATAACAAATACTAAAAATAAAATAAAATAAATATTTAAGGGGGGTTCCCATACAACAAACTTGTTATAGATTATATATAAGTATAGGTACGGAACCCTTCATGCGCGAGTCGGGCTCGCACTTGCCCAATTTTATTTTAAGGTTACAGATAATTCTGTAACTTTTTTTCTAGGAATCAGGGGGGTTATTCCTGCCTTTAAAAATATCCACCTCCCCCATTCTAAGGCTAGCTATAGCTTCATCAAGCCAAGGCGGCCAAATTTTTTTTTTTTTAGGCAGCTGGGTATCCACTTAAAGTTATAGAACAGTTTTTACACAATAACAATTAAGGTAAAAAGGCACGGCGACGATGTTCGTGGACACCTTCCAGTTGTTCCCAAATATTTGCTCAAGTCAGGATTCGACCTCAGGACTGCCGGCTGCACTACCACGGAGCCAACCGATTCATCCCAAACTAGAGATGTACCGTTCTCGACAACGTTCCCCGATTTGCATGGGGAAATAACGTTCTCGGGAACATTTTCCATACAGATCGCGAAACTTTATGGAGAAGGGCACTGCTCTATCACAAACCCCTGGATATAAACCAAAACTACGAGGTTAATCACAACACACAGATTTCCACGTCACCTGTGACGTCACGGCACGGTTAGCAAGACGAATGCCGCCGTACATCATAAGGTTAATAAGAGGGCTTGCGAACTAACGACTACGCTTTGTCAACGCGCCTTAACCCTCCGTCTTTCGGCCGCCATGTTGGATTCAATCTACTTAGCGCTTAATGAATTTGTGTCTATTGATTTTGTTAAACCCCTTTTTGTTTTGCTTAATTAACCTTTGGTTGGGAGTTTGGCTGGTTTGATATTTTCTTTAGCTATGGTTGTTTATTTTTAAGCCCTCGTCTGCAATTGACCTTATTGTACACGTCTCAATAAACAAGTATAGTAGCAAAATATCTATGGACGTACATACATGTAGATTTTTTTTAAAGATGCTAATGTTTCCACACAAACTATTGTGATCCAGATACATGTTTAACTAGCGGCCGCCCGCGACTTCGTCCGCGTAGATTTTTGATGATGACAAAGATATTAAAATAGGTAGGTAAGGAATTTTATTCTTAGTTAATTCACCCCCTTAGGGGCAGAATTTTTCAAAACGCTGAAATCACTTTTTTGTATTTGATTAAGTAAGCGTTCTACAAAGTTTCAACTCTCTACTTCAATAAATAAAGTTTCTCCCATATAAACATTCCACCCCTATTTAACCCCTTAAGGGATGGAATTTTCTAAAACGCTGAAAGTACTTTTTGTGTTTTTTAATAAGTAATCTTTCTACAAAGTTTCAAGTCTTTAGCTGAAAAAAAAAGTTCCCCCCCATACAAACTTTTAACCCCTTTTTAACCCTTTTAAAGGACGTATTTTTGAAAACGCTGAAATTACTTTTCTTGTATTCTAATAGTGTACCTTTAAACAAAAATTCAAGTCCCGCGCTCAACAAAATACTTAATCTCCATACAAACTTTTAACCCATTTTTTACCACCTTAGGGGGTGAATTTTCAAAAACGCTGAAATTAGTTTTCTTTGATTTTATTTTAATACTTTTTTACAAAGTTTCAAGTCTCTAGCTCAAAAAAAAAAGTTTCCCCCATACAAACTTTGCACCCCTTTTTAACACCCTTAGGGATTGAATTTTTCAAAATCGCTTCTTATCTCTAGCCCACGTTATAAAAGTAACCAACTGTGCAAAAATCAACTCTATAACATTAGTAGTTTCGGCTGTACGTTGATGAGTCAGTCAGGACTTCTTCTTTTATATATATAGATTACAATCTTTGCGAATTTGTCGTGTTATATTTATATATTTTTACATTTTCCTACATTGTTAATTCACAAATCACTTCACAATGTCCTATATCCGACAAAAATATCAACATAGCATCGGACAAACCATTCTTATGGTCTGTGGACAAACCATAATAATAAATTCAAATAAATAAGAGTTGAGTTTTTGTCTTTCTTTCATATTAAATATAAGCACCGCCGGGTGTGACGTTATTTTTAACATAGATAAAACATGATGCCAAGTTTGATATAGTTTACACCCCGAAAAATGCTAGAATTCAAATATATTTTCCACTCAGCAGGAAAAACCTATGTACCTTCTTGTTTTTGCCGCATAATAACTTTCAAACCGAGATACACCTACAACAACTGAATCCAGCATTACGCATGTTTATGAAAGGATTAATGAATCAACTGCTCACCTTTAAACAAGCCCTCACAATACTACGCACATATACCTATGGACTTATGAAAATTACACGCATTACCAGTTAATGGCGCTCGCCTCATCATCTCGAATTTATTCGAATGCGCAGTAAAAGCTCGAATCACGCCATACAAAAGGCTGTATGAGGTGGGTGGAACATTTAAAATTTACAAATGCGTAATTATGCACCCGCATTGTCGCGAGCGGGCGGCGGAAGGGTTAACCCCCTTAACCTTTCTTCCCCCCTCCCCCGACGCGGGCTTCCGGGCCTAATGCTATATTTAATTTTCTCTAAGGCTTCCTCATTAATAATGCGAGCTGCGACTTAAAGTGGTGCTCACACGCCGCTGCTGAAGAAACGTACCGCGGAACGCTGAGTGACATGCATTAATTCGGGTATAAATAGGTAATTAAGGTTATTTTGGGTGACAAATGGTAAAGGAAGCCCGAAACAATAAAACGAGTAAACCTCTAAAGGAATATAAAGTTTCTGGTTAGGACTTAGGACAGTGAGTAAGTAATTAAGAATAAGAAACGTTGTCTGAAAGTAATCGCTTTTTAGCGATAAGACCGCCTGTCTACTTTTATTGTATCTCTCATGTTTTGTTTGTTCATGTGTATTTGATTGAGGTGTGCAATAAAGGACATTTTTATTGTATTGTATTTTCATTATAGGAAACGGCCCAAATGTTCATTTTTCAGTCGTTTTTATTATTGTTATTATGAACTTACTAGCTTTTGCCCGCGACTACGTACGCGTGGAACTTGATAGAAGGGATTATTAAAAGCGCCTATGCAAATGTAAGAGCAATTGTGCTTTTGGTCTAATAATTACATTTCCTACAGGGTCACCGCACCCCAACAAAAATGTTCACTCACTCTTCAATCTTTTTAGGTATAATTTCCAGGATGAAAACAATCCTATGTCCTTCCTCGTATCTTAAACTATCTCTATGCCAAATTTCATCAAAATCGATTCAGCGGTTTAAGCGTGAAGAGGTAACAGGCAGACAGACACACTTTCGCATTTATAATATTAGTATGGATATTACTTTCTGGGTTTTTCTCTTCAGCCGATTATTAGTATCGATTTTAGACAGCTGATACTTGTAACTCTCCCACACACAGTTTCAAAGGCAACATTTTGAATTTATAAAACTTTTACGTGAAAGTTGTTGAAACAACCCCTGTTTCGGCCTGAACAGTACCTAAAGTTAATTAACGATGATATAGTTGTAAAGTTTGAAAGTAATAAAGTGTTACAAGGAAAAATACAATAATGATGTCAAACGGTTTGCTCTTAGGGAGCGCCCTCACTGCGCACATACGCCTGTAATGTAATAAAACTAGGTCGATGCAGAGTCAGCCACCGGCTAAGCTTGCACCATAGATTGGAGCGGAGTTTTTTTTTTTTTCGAAATTTTCTCTTCGTCACGACCTAGCGAAATTTAATTTTTGCATTTTAAAACAAAAATTTCTAAAATCGGTTGAGAACTCGCTGAGATCTTGTACCAAACCCAGCACGTCATCAACACACTATCCAGCTGCTTCATTAAATATCTTCATTGGAATACTCAAAGCTTGAGACAGACTCCATTTTGTATTAAACTCTAAAAGTTTACGGTTAAAAATCCATTTCTTGTTCAAAGTAAGGTTATGTTTTGTAATAAATATCTCATTTTTCATTTAGCTGCAACTCTTGGATCTTCCGAATTTAAACACACGTTATATAGGAAGCCTTCTTGGCTTTATTGGCCGGCAGCACAGGAATTGTGATTCTTATGAATGGATCTTGGATAATTTCCTTTGTCGGCGACTCATTTCATATGATGTTGTAAAAGCGTTCTTCATATTCATTGCTTAATACTGAAATGTAAACAACATATGGATTAGAGCTTGTCTATTAAGGCATCATTAATTGTATCACAGAATCATATAAATACGTAACAAGATAGCATCTAGTTATTACTTGTAAGAGCAGAGATATAGGAAATATAGGAAAACCAATGATTAGTTTGCTTAGGTACAGAAGTTAGGTTATGCAATACAATTGTCGAAAAATGTTTAGGCTGTGGCGTAGAAAAAGGTTTTAGTATTTACTTACCGGGCAAATATTTTATTTGCAATTATCCAAACAAGGTTAGATATATTGAAATCCTATTAAAAATAACACAAGAGATTTCTTTACTTGTGTTTACACTCATATCTTTTTAATATTCTATAATTTTTGGATCATTTGGGGTAGCCAGGTTTTAGCAATACATTGAGCAAAATGATTGTCGTACTGACAGAATTAGGTAAAAATTAATTTATGTAAACAATTTGAATAGAGAGTACAATTAATGCTTGTATTTATTGAATGATTGTGGTTGTTGAGAATAAGAAATGTTTTTTAAAGTATGGAGGATTGACTGCAAGTATTGAAGGAAAACATTGGGCAATAATCATAAAGCAAAGCAGAGTTTAGCGCACATAAACAATATCTAAGATAGTCTATGGAATATAGAATTTCAGTGATATAAAAGGTATCTCAAACATTTTATTTCAATGGAAAATATTAAAGATTAGATTTAGAATGTAATATTAATCATAAAATATACCCTGATTTAAGCTTCATTTATGGGTATAAGATTTATAATTTAAAGTTCTAGTCAATCAAAATTGGATTATATTAAGTCGGCGGTTTTAAATTGGCTTGAGACTGTTTTGCTTACGTGGAACTAAATTCCCGCGAAAATCAGGAAATAGCCACGTAGATTCAATTATTAAAAAGTTAGGAAATGGGTATAAAAGGCCATACATTGGGATGGGGAGGATTTCACTCTTCAGCAGCGAACAGAACAGGAACCCTCTCCAGGAACCCCGGGTAAGTCTTCTAAGAGTTTAGGCCTGATCCAAGCGGTGTTAACGAAAGCCTAAACTCTACCTTTCTCTTTTAAAGGGAATAAGCCTGATCCCCGCGGTGTTAACGAAAGCTTATTCTCCTCTTTTCTCCACTTTTCTCTTCTAAGAGTTTAGGCCTGATCCAAGCGGTGTTCACGAAAGCCTAAACTCTACCTTTCTCTTTTAAAGGGAATAAGCCTGATCCCCGCGGTGTTAACGAAAGCTTATTCTCCTCTTTTCTCTACCTTTCTCTTCTAATAAGTTTAAGCCTGAACCCTGCGGTGTTAACGAAAGCTTAAATTTATTTAGAATCCTTGCAGATAGACTAACATAATTCTTGCAAAAGAAAATATGTTAGTCGGACTTAGTTTCCAAATCAATTAGAAGCCGGGAGATTAAAATTCCCATCGCCTTGTCTTGCTATGCGAACTGTTTACTAATGCATTAATTTCTTTTGTATTGTGTTGTGTCTTTTATAAGAGTTCATTATGTTTTATGTGTTCATATCAGACTGCGTTTAATTCTGAGTTCGTCACAAAGATTAAGTTAAAACAGACTGCTAATTGATAATATTTGTTTCGGAATTTATTGTTGAAATTTCTATGTTTAGTTGTGAGGACAGGATTGGATACGGACTGATATCTATCATGTACTTATCTCGGTTAATATTTTACTAACGTACCTTGTTCCCCTTGTGTGTCCATTCCAGAGTTGCGTTTGGGATTTATGTGATCATTTCATAGTTTAAAGAAATACCAACTGATGTGTCGTTTATGTATTTTAACTTAGTCATATGTCGGAGCAAAGATATGTACATAGATTGTTTAAATGTAGACTACTAATATTTATGTCATTGAGTCTGAGTATTGGGTTTTTGATATGTACATAACTTTCATCCTAAGTGGTCGAAGTAACCTTTTAGGACTATTTCAACCCTACCCATGGGATAACTTTGATTATTTGGAATTTTAACTTTTACCTGGCCTAAGCAGTAAGGACTACTGCAATAATGACACTCCAATAGCCACGCGCGGAAACTAAGTAGACTTTTGATTGCTATTAGGGCAGAAACTCTGCGCTTCTTTTACTTGAACAACCAGGAATAGATTTCAGCTTGGGATTAATGCAATCAGGTTCATGATGCCATCTCACTACTACTTCGTCAAAAGCACTGTTAACACAACCCCTGAATGCATTTAAACCCAAGTATCTACAACTGGATTAGAGTTAATCATTTTAGGACAGATGGTCCTCGTGGAGTTTCTGCTAATTATTAAGCTTATGGGACCTGGCGAATTCATGGGGAGTAGCTTCAACTAAATACTATTAAAAACAATTCTTTGGAGACTCTATGTTTTATATTTAAATATCCATATGGAAGTTTATTCTGTGATCGATATAACTGGGCTAGGCGCAAATGGAAAGCGTCTTAACACAGCAAGCGTCCGTCTGAGCGGATTAGCTTTTAGGAGCTTAGTTATATATACCACAGAACTTCTATTGGACTATAACTTAACTACAAAGAGCCTATTGTTGCTATGTGGAGTCTCTCGGGGTCTAGCAGGTTCATAGGAAATTGCAGGGTAATAAAACTATTAGAATTAGCTCTTTAGGAGACTCTATGTTTTATTTCCATATGGAAGGTTATTCTGTGTTCAATGTATCTGGGCTAGGCGCAAATGGAAAGCGTCTTAACACAGCAAGCGTCCGTCTGAGCGGATTAGCTTTTAGGAGCTCAAATATATATACCACAGAACTTCTATTAGACTATAATTTAACTTCCAAGAGCTTATTGTTGCTATGTGGAGTCTCTTAAACAGTGAACTTTCCTCCTCTGACTATATTAAGGCTTTGGCGTGTCAATATGTATAGGGCTAGGAAGAAATATCTGTATGACTTTAATGTAAGATTACATAACTAAAATACACTGAAAGGTTACTACTGAGCTCTTAGTGAAATGCATTTCATGTTTGGAGATAAGTTAAGCTAATCGTTTTGGTATAGGCAGAGCCTATGATGGCAATTCATATTCGCAATAATTCATTTGCTTAATTGTTCAAAATATAACTTGTACTAAGGCAGTCTGGGAGTTTTCTTTCGGCAGTTCTTTCTCCTCAGCAAGCCTTATAGTGAACTGCTGGTAAAGATAAATAAAACTAATAAAAGCCCTTTTGGCACAAAATAATTAAATTACAAATCAGGCCTGACTGGCAAACATAAAACACTTTAAATCTTAATACAATCATACAAAGATTCAATATACATACTTTATTAACCTATCATTTGTTTCATTGTAATCCTATTCCTTTAATTTTAGAAACCCTACATCTTAAGCTAACTAAGTGTTCCTAATCCCACTATCAATCACTCTACTGCTTTAAGGACCTGTTTATGTAGTAGAATAAGTATGGAGGTTGTAGGATTTAAAAACTAATTACAGTCGATTGGTTGATAGTTGACGGGAGGATAACACTCATCTCAGGCTCATCTCATCTAATTATTTAGTTCACAAATCCCTAATCTTTCTGACTCCATTACCCATTATATGTAAGTGGACTTAAGCTATCTCTTAGTCAACTTAAAGAATCAGGGTACTATGCATTAACGTATATAAGGGGTCCTAACCACTAGAAGATCACGCCTTGGCCATTAAAGAAAGAGAAACCATATTATTATGAATTAAAAGAATAAAAATCTTTTATAGAGGGAGGGGTTTTGTACAATCTGCGCATTGTCACAAAGTCCATTCGAGTCGATCCATGGGAGCTTCGCTCCAACAATATATGAAAATAATGCCAATACGGCCACTATTTCGGACGAGAATTCATAGAAGCAACCAACATCATTTTGATAAGAATAAAATAAAACTGCGTCTTCTATAAGAAAACCGAAAATGGCACATGAAGATCAGAATACGTTGTCAATATTGTGGTCACGGTAAAGAGGCGGTTAAAACGCTCGAACAATCACCCTAAGAGCGGTACCGCGCAGCGGTTTGTGGCATGCTTCACGACCTGGCCACAACTTCGGGCTTAGCGGCGAGCGGCAGCGGTGCGCGGTACGTGTGTCTCGCTCACTCGTATAGCCGCCGCGTTCGGGTCTCTCGCTCAACCGCTTGCCGCGAAAACCGTGGCATGGCCGTCATTCATCGACATGATTTTCTTTTTGCCACTCGACGCTCACCCGCCACCGGTGCAGCTACCTCTGGTCGCGCAAAGTCATGGCTGCATTATGTCAAATAGTCAGTTGCTAAATGCTGCTGACTTCCAGGTTGATTTTTTTGTGTTGTTTGTCTGTTACACTATCGTATCATAGATGATTTACCTACGTAGCAAAAAAACGTCTGTACGTAGCAAAACTTCGGTTTCTAAATCCTGATCAGCTCCACATATCCCTTTATAACTTAAAGCGCTAAAAGACAAAGCTTACCTAAGCTTTTTATATGTTTACGGATTTCACTTAGTGCGTGTGACATCTAAGTATCATTTATACTGATTCACATGTACAAAGCTATGTGAAATAGACTATAATGTCAAAACTAGTCCAACCCTAATAACCAAAACCACTCTAACCTTTTTAGAAGTGTTCATCAATTAGCAAAACAATTATGATGCCTCATCCACACCTTCGTTGAAGTTGCCACGCGAATGTGGATAATTTATCATGATTTCGCGGGGTTATTGGTGCTTCACTGTTTTATCATTTTCAAAGGTCTTAAGTGCATTCAGGATTTGACGGCGCTAATGCCTGTTTAAAATTTAGGGGTTACTGCAGTTAAGAGGGCAGAGACGGTGCTCGGAATTTACATATTGAAGTGGGCTAAATTGTTTCTGAGGAACAAAGCGTTGAAAGAAGACTCGTGCTACGAGGGTAGTGCTTGTATCTTGTTTGTTGGTGGAGCTTTTGAAGGAAGACGTATATATTTGTAAATATTGTACATAGCAAATAGTTGCAGATGGATGTAAAGTAGACAGACATTTTATTCCGTTATCTATCAACGTGAAATCCCGATTCACCCGCTTAATATTAACAGAGTTCATAATTATTAAGTTTGTTGAAAATTAGCTAATGTTTATGCTATCCTTCTTAATCATAAATAATTTTATCAAGCTTTGATAAGTACGAGTACCTAATTAGTGAATAGTGAATACCTATATGTACAATATCATATACTTATTTAATGGAATGTAATATATATGGATATGACTTACATTTTTATATATGCTATTTGGCATTAAGTCCGCCATTTGTACTGACTTTTGTTTTGTGCAATAAAGTTTAAATAAATAAATAAATAAAAATATGTGTTTACTAACAAAAACTAATTTATTTAAAGCATGTTATGCATGCTTCTCTGTTTTGAAAGTAATGATTCATTTAGGTACTTCTTTCAGACAACTTTCAAACAGAATTAACGCTCCGAAACCCTTCGAAACGAAACTTATTTCAAACTCAATATACGTCCAGCTTAAAAGCTAAAGTATATTAGCATGCATTAATTCGGGCGGGATCTTGGGCGAGAGCGAGAGGTGTGTAATTAGGTTAGGGCCCTTTGACACCCGCCTTAACGAGGTTTGCGTCGCCCGATACAAAGGCGCACGGTAGTTTGGCGGCAGGTTGGTGTGGCTTTGCCTTAACAATAATACTTCAAAGTTTGTAACTGATAAAAATGCGAACGATCAGGGTATGAAATGAGCTCCTTGCCCAGGTTTTCCCTGATCGTCAACACGCGTGCGAATCCTTTGGAGTTACAAGGGTCTATAGCCTACGGTAACCGCTTACCATCAGGCGGGCCGTACGCTTATTTGCCACCTCTGTAATATAAAAAATATGCAAAAATCCGGAATGTGCGTAGTTAGTTTAGGAGCTTTTGGTGATTAAATTTGACACCCGCTTTAACGAGGCTCGCGTCGATGGAAAGACCTACGGTAGTTTAGCGACAGGCTTCTGTGGTTTCGGCATCATAGTAATAATTGAATATTAGTGACAAAAAAAATGACGCGTTAACAGTTCGATGTGTATGAATAGGTTGAGGTCCCTTGAGATGTCAAAGTTAAGGGATTCCTTAATAAGGTTTGTGCCGGAGACACCCTATATAAAGGGACACAAGGCAATATGGCGCCGTATGTGTAGGTACTTAGTCTCAAAACCAATACTTCTGAACATTTGATATTTTATAAATTTTCTTCGAGGGATACGAATTTTTCAAGAAGTTTAAGGCGAAAGTCAAGACATCCGATAGAAAAGGTCACACACACGATTTGGCGACACATTTGTGTTGCTTTAATTTAACATCAATGCTTAAAGGGCCAGCAGGGTTTTCATGACGACTAATAAAAATATACAGGGTAGATGTCGTGAACAGAAATATGTGTTTCCTACTGTTTAACTTTAGTTTAAAGTTTAAACATGTGGACGTGACAACACATAAAATATGGTCCAAATTTACTGAGTCTCATTTTCGCACTAATTGCTACGTTAAACTGTCATAGATCGTACAGACCAAGTCTTGTCGAATAGGGTGACCAAAAGGTTGGTGACTTGCTATTTAAAATTATCTATATATATAAAAGAAGAAGTCCTGACTGACTCATCAACGCACAGCCGAAACTACTAATGTTAGAGAGTTGATTTTTGCACAGTAGGTTACTTTTATAACGTGGGCTAGAGATAAGAAGCGATTTTGAAAAATTCAATCCCTAAGGGTGTTAAAAAGGGGTGCAAAGTTTGTATGGGATACAAGTTTTTTTTAAAGCTAGGAACTTGAAACTTTGTTAGAAGATATTAAAATAAAATAAAAGAAAACTGATTTCAGCGTTTTTGAAAATTCATCCCCTAAGGTGGTAAAAAAGGGGTTGAAAGTTTGTATGGAGATCAAGTATTTTTTTGAGCGCGGGACTTGAATCTTTGTGTAAAAGCATACTATTAGAATACAAGAAAAGTCATTTCAGCGTTTTCAAAAATTCGACCCCTAAAAGGGTAAAAAGGGGTTTAAAGTTTGTATGGAGATCAAGTATTTTTTTGAGCGCGGGACTTGAATCTTTGTGTAAAGGCATACTATTAGAATACAAGAAAAGTTATTTCAGCGTCTTCGAAAATTCGTCCGCTAAAAGGGTTAAAAAGGGGTTGAAAGTGTGAATCCATTACAAATTCCTTGAAACTTCTTATTAAGGCATATACAATAATAACAAAATAACATTAATTTAACGTCATCAAAGATTCAACCTCTAAGGGGGTTAAAAGGGGGATGAATCTTCGTCTTGGGGTTCAAATTTAATTTTAAGCTAGGAACTTTAAACTTCGTAAAAAGTTATGCAAATAAAATGGAACAAAAGTGATTTCAGCGTTTTTAAAAATTTATCCTCTTAGGTGGTAAAAAGGGGGTTGAAAGTTTGTATGGAGATCAAACCTTTTCTTGAGCGTGGGACTTTAAACTTTGTATAAAGGCATATAATTAAAATACAAGGAAAGTAATTTCAGCGTTTTCAATAATTCGTCCCCTAAAATGGTTAAAAAGGGTTGAAAGTTTGATTCCATTACACATTCTTTGACTAAGGCATATATAATAATAACAAAAGAACATTAATTTAACGTCATTATAAATTCAACCTCTAAGAGGGTTAAAAGGGGGATGAAAGTTTGTCTCGGGGTTCAATTTTAATTTTAAGCTAGGAACTTGAAACTTTGTAAATAGGTATTAAAATATAATAAAAGAAAACTGATTTAAGTGTTTTTGAAAATTCATCCCTGAAACTGGTAAATAAGGGGTTGAAACTTTGAATGGAGATCAAACCTTTTTCTTGACGCGGGACTTTAAACTTTGTATTAGTGCATATAATTAGAATACAAGAAAAGAAATTTCAGCATTTTTGAAAATTCAGCCCTGAAGGTGGTGAAAAGGGGTTGAAAGGTAGTTTGAAGATTAAAAAATTTTGAGGCGTATTATTAGAATACAAAAAAAACTGATTCAGCGTTTTTGAAAATATATGTAGCCCTGAAGATGGTGAAAAATTGGGCAACTGCGAGTCCGACTCGCGCATGAAGGGTTCCGTACCTATATATATATCTATAACAAGTTTGTTGTATAGGAGCCCCCCTTAAATATTTATTTTATTTTATTTTTAGTATTTGTTGTTATAGCGGCAATAGAAATACATCATCTGTGAAAATTTCAACTGTCTAGCTATCACCGTTCTTGAGATACAGCCTGGTGACAGACGGACGGACGGACGGACGGACAGCGAAGTCTCAGTAATAGGGTCCCGTTTTTACCCTTTGGGTACGGAACCCTAAAAAGGGGTTGAATGTTTGGAATGGAATGGAGATCAAACCTTTTTTTGAGCGCCGGACTTGAAACTTTGTATAAAGGCATATAATTAGAAATCAAAAAAAGTGATTTCAGCGTTGTTGAAAATTCAACCCCTGAGGCGGTAAAAAGGAGGTTGATAGTTTGTATTGAGATCAAACATTTTTTTGAGCGCAGGACTTGAAACTTTGTATAAGGGCATATTATCAGAATACAAGAAAAGTGAATTCGTTTTTGAAAATTCAGCCCAGAAGGTGGTGAAAAAGGGGTTGAAAATTTGTTTGAATATCAAATATTTATTTTGAGCGCGGGACTTGAAACCTGAGTTCATAATGATTCCGCGTAATTAGAGCAATTTAGCCGAAAAAAAAACTTAAAAGAGGCCAAGAGCGAGTCGAACTCGCGTACGAAGTTCGGTACCATTACGTATAAAATGGCAAAAAAAAACACGTTTATTGTATGGGAGCAGCACTTCAATATTTATTATTATTTATTTTTTGTTGAATTACAGTAACCAACATCAAAATCATCAACTTGCAAAAAAAGAAAAGTAATTTCAACATTGTTTAGATCTGAAAATAATATAATAAAGATGTAAACTGTTCAAGATAAGATTCCACGCGGACGAAGTCGCGGGCAACAGCTAGTCTATATATATAAAAGAAGAAGTCCTGACTGACTCATCAACGCACAGCCGAAACTACTAATGTTAGAGAGTTGATTTTTGCACAGTAGGTTACTTTTATAACGTGGGCTAGAGATAAGAAGGGATTTTGGGAAATACCTCCCCTAAGAGGGTTAAATAGGGGTGCAAAGTTTGTATGGGGTAAACTTTTTTTTTGGAGTTAGAGACTTGAAACTTTGTAGAATGATTACTTATTCAAAAACATAAAAAGTACTTTCAGCGTTTTAGAAAATTTCACCCCTAAGGGGGTTAAAAAGGGGTGCAATGTTTATATGGGAGAAACTTTATTTTTTGAACTAGAGACTTGAAACTTTGTAGATAGTTTACTTAATCAAATACAAAAAAAGTAATTTCAGCGTTTTGGAAAATTTCACCTCTAAGAGGGTTAAAAAGGGGTGCAAAGTTTGTATGGGGAACACCGCTAATAATGTTGTTTATAAAGAAGTGTTACGCTAACGTTATCATTTTATATATTTTTTATTTCCTGTCTACTACCCAGTGACTACGTCCTTTTTTAAAACGAACTTGCACCCCCTTTTCTATGGTTGAATGTCAACAATATTTTCTTAGTGCTGTCTCTTATTTATTGTGTTCCAAACTTTATGTGTTCCTATATTTAGTGAGTTGTCTATCAGCACATGAATAATTTATACTTTATATACCTATTCTTACTTTATTTAGCTTCTTGAGAGATATAGAGAACTATAGCACCAGAATATATTGAATCACTCTTCAAACAATACTACTAGCCTGTAGACCAAAATAGTAATCGCATCATTAAATTCGCTTATGTGCATTTAGTTTTTAATGGTCACATTTCAGCATTATCTTTAAACACTAGCCTTTTTAATAACTGGGGTACCTGCTAGATCATTTAGAAACATTTTGGCCCCCCTCGGGAACTCCGCCACACCACTCTTTTCGTTTAATAGCCAGGCCGGCGTGTACAAATACCAGTGCTGCCTTCTTATGAACAGAGGTCATTATTTATTATTGTTTTGAAATAAAGTTTATTATTTATTTTTATTAAAAGAGATACTCTTCATTAAACTGCCTCCATCTCTCGATTTCCAGTGCTGAAGTTTAAGATTGTTTTAACAGCCTTATGATATTTAACATTTTTTTTAAATCTCATAATAACTAAGATCCCCATTCTCTAACTCCAAATCCATGCGTCGCTCTATATCTTGCAGTCATTTTTGCGAAAGATTAAAAGCATCTGGTAACTGACGGAA
This sequence comes from Apotomis capreana, assembly GCA_947623375.1. NCBI lineage: Eukaryota > Metazoa > Arthropoda > Insecta > Lepidoptera > Tortricidae > Apotomis > Apotomis capreana. The sequence continues at coordinate 8,744,801 of OX392514.1, forward strand.
TAAATATTAAGCATCCTGCAAACAATTCCCGTAATCTAATTGGAAAATCTTCAAAAATTCTTTAACAATTGCATTGTCTAGACCATTTTAACTAAGAATAAAATTCATTTACCTATTTTAATATCTTTGTCATCATCAAAAATCTACGCGGACGAAGTCGCGGGCGGCCGCTAGTTATATATAAAGTTAAATTGTTTACTTCTAGAGTTAATGTAATGAATTCGCCTTAAAATACTGCGATAGAAACAAAAAATACTGTTTACGACTTAGGTATCACCCTGTATACTTTTTACAACTAACAGTTCCAAAACTTAATCTTAATTAAGTTCCTGGCCTTTCAAACTGCAGCTATAATAACTAAATATATCCTACGTAATACGAGCAGTACCCTTACCACGAGTTTACAGTGGCACTGTGGTTACTGCGTAAAGGATTTGTATGGAGAATTGTAGTTACACAAAGTAACCGCTACTAGCTGTACTATGTTTTAGAAGAATTATTTACGTTGTCGCGAGCGAGTACGGTCACTTATGTTTATTAAAGCAGTAACGTCTGCTAACGTAAACTAAATGTTTACAAATGAAGCGAAAATTGAAAATTTAATGATTCGGACAGGATTCGAACCTGCGTTTCCAACGGCTTTCCGGGCCAACACGGGCGTCCTCCCAATTGGACCACCGAATCAGATGTCAGAGTCATTGAATTTTTCAACCAGTTGCTTCGACATGCCTTAGGGTGGCATCGTAGCGCAATCTACCGTAAAGATTTAGACTTTATCGTCGGCACCATCGTCTCAAATTTGTTGAGAATCGATAGTAACGATGTGCTACACCCGAATAACTTATTTTTATTAAAGCAGTAACGTCTGCTAACGTAAACTAAATGTTTACAAATGAAGCGAAATCCTATCCGAATCATTAAATTTTTAAATTTTCGCTTCATTTGTAAACATTGAGTACGGTCACGTTAACTCATAGCACAAAACAGATAGGTACAGAAATCAATCTACATACAAGCGCGCTCGAGCAAGCGCACACATAGACATTGCTCACGGACACGATATCTCGGACCAGTTCAGACCAGTGCGAGCGCGAGTGCCATCCGCTTGACGTGTCCGTGAGCAATGTCTATGTGTGCGTTTGCTCGGGCGCGCTTGTGTGTAGATTGATTTCTGTACCCATCTGTTTTGTGCTCATAGTAAGAGTGCAGCGCTCCTAGCGGTTACTTTGTACAACTACAATCCTCCATATGCCTTGATCACACGTACCGAGCAAACGGGCGAGACAGTGCTCTCGGCCGAGTACTCGGTGCGTATAAATAAACATAGCGCCGAGTGCTCGGCCGAGCGCTCGGCCGAACGAAGCGGCGAGACAGTAGCTCGGCTCCCGTTCTATCTACTAGGCCGAGTGTCTACCCTCCCGCTACCCCGCACTGTCTCGCTCGCTCACTCGGCCGGTCTGAACGTGCTCTGTCTCACCACTCGGCGATTTTTTTACGATCCATCATGTCCGAAAATCTCAATGGAACTGAACTGACTGTGCTAATTTCAAAACATGTGTAAACAGCTACTCATGCCTTGATCACACGTACCGAGACAGTGGGCGAGACAGTGCTCTCGTCCCTGTCACACACAAGACAAACGGACGAGACAGAGCACTGTCTCGCCCGTTTACTCGGTACGTGTGATCAAGGCCTTATACCACTGTCTCGGCCGAGAAACATTTTACTGTCTCGCCCGTTTGCTCGGTACGTGTGATCAAGGCATCACTTATAACACTGTCTCGGCCGAGAAACATTTTACTGTCTCGCCCGTTTGCTCGGTACGTGTGATCAAGGCATCACTTATAACACTGTCTCGGCCGAGAAACATTTTACTGTCTCGCCCGTTTGCTCGGTACGTGTGATCAAGGCATCACTTATAACACTGTCTCGGCCGAGAAACATTTTACTGTCTCGCCCGTTTACTCGGTACGTGTGATCAAGGCATCACTTATAACACTGTCTCGGCCGAGAAACATTTTACTGTCTCGCCCGTTTGCTCGGTACGTGTGATCAAAGCATCACTTATAACACTGTCTCGGCCGAGAAACATTTTACTGTCTCGCCCGTTTGCTCGGTACGTGTGATCAAGGCATCACTTATAACACTGTCTCGGCCGAGAAACATTTTACTGTCTCGCCCGTTTACTCGGTACGTGTGATCAAGGCATCACTTATAACACTGTCTCGGCCGAGAAACATTTTACTGTCTCGCCCGTTTGCTCGGTACGTGTGATCAAGGCATCACTTATAACACTTTCTCGGCCGAGAAACATTTTACTGTCTCGCCCGTTTGCTCGGTACGTGTGATCAAGGCATCACTTATAACACTGTCTCGGCCGAGAAACATTTTACTGTCTCGCCCGTTTGCTCGGTACGTGTGATCAAGGCATCACTTATAACACTGTCTCGGCCGAGAAACATTTTACTGTCTCGCCCGTTTGCTCGGTACGTGTGATCAAGGCATCACTTATAACACTGTCTCGGCCGAGAAACATTTTACTGTCTCGCCCGTTTGCTCAGTACGTGTGATCAAGGCAATACGCTGTCGCCAGCGAGCGTACGGTCACGTAAACTCATGGTAAGGGTACAGGTAGGTACGCCGCCTAGCGACGCCCTCGCTCGACGCGTCGCTTATTACGCCAGCAATTTGCGAGTTTTCTGCTAACCAATAAATATATCTATTGTATAGTAAGCTTATTATCCTTACTTGAAATGAGGACACACGACTGTAGACTATAAGTAAGGCTATTATTTTATAACAGTCTTACATCCCTATAATCTGGGGGCACGGTAGTGCCCCCGCCAAGACGAACAAAAAAGAAGGGGGCACTACCTACCTTTTCTCGAACCGTTTCGTCTCATATTCAAACCCTCATAGTTTCGTCCCAGTTAACACTAGAGCGCCCAAATTCTCAGGTTAAGATGCAGTTAGCAAACATATAAAATGTACAAAATTTAATTGATCTAGCTTTTATACTTTAGGTTTTATAGGTACCTAAAATACGCCGATTTTGCCACTCACTCACTGACGTATCAAAACCTCTGGGGTACTTCCCGATGACCTAGAAAGCTGAAATTTGGTATGTAAGCTAGTATTAGTACACAAACAACAAAATAATTCTAAAACTTGGAACTTTTATCCCCCAACCCCTTAAACTAGGGGATGGAAGTTTGTATGAAACTTCCGCAAATTTTGATACTAGAGGTCTGAAAATTGAAACCTATAGGGACTCATTGTTATAAATCAAATACATATTGTAGGACTTTTAAAAAATCACCCCCCACCCTTTAAATAAGGGGATGGAAGTTTGTATGGGTTTCCCATAATAGGGGACAAAAGTGTATATATATATGGGGCTAAACTTAAGTATTTCTTAAATACACAATTGTATACTTCAGTTGACGCTCAAGAAACCCTGCAGCCCAAAAAAATTAAAAAAACTAAAGCACCTTACAAAAAGAAATGAGATCCCACCAAAAACATTTCATGTAAAATTGACGGCCAAGACTCACATTCTCATAACGCTTTCGCTGTAAAAAAGTTATCAGATCCCAGGAAAAGCCAAGCCCCTAAGCCCCGACTTTACTAACCCCACCACCTTGGTTTAAAAAGTATGGCATCAACTGGCTTCAAGCCCCTAAACCCGGAGTTTACTAACCCTACACCTTTGTTTCAAAAGTATGGCTTGGCCGTTTCATAGACTACCGTAAATAAGTCTAGCGGACTGTCCGGCCTATATCGTAAGGAATTAAGTTTATAAGTATATATTATCAAAGACATAAACTTAGTTTCTTGATACCATATGGGCCAGACGGTCCGTTGGACTTATTTACGGTACTCTATGAAACGGCCAAGCCATACTTTTGAAACAAAGGTGTAGGGTTAGTAAACTCCGGGTTTAGGGGCTTGAAGCCAGTTGATGCCATACTTTTTAAACCAAGGTGGTGGGGTTAGTAAAGTCGGGGCTTAGGGGCTTGGCTTTTCCTGGGATCTGATAACTTTTTTACAGCGAAAGCGTTATGAGAATGTGAGTCTTGGCCGTCAATTTTACATGAAATGTTTTTGGTGGGATGATATGTGTTCCGTACACATTACGGTGTATTGATATTTTTTCCACAATAGAATACTACGTAAAGGTGTCATAATGATTCTCATTATTATTAAGCTGTCAAATGAGCTCTCATTTTTATAGTGAATAGAAGAAAAGGGCTATAATTGTTTCTTAGTATGTACCTATGACTGTATGTATATAATTGTTTTTTTAGTATGTAGGTATATGTATGTATATAAACACTTTAATGTACACAAAGCATTAAATTCATTTTATAAGAAAAATATGTACAAAGGCGACTTTTCCCTTTAAGGGATCTCTGCCAGTTAACCTTAGTAGGTAGGTTTTCTGTCGTTTTCGTCATAGCATACACGTTTGTAATATTTCATGAGCAGAATCAATGTTGGTCCTATTTTCGTGGTGACACCACATTTCTTATTTAATTGTAGAGCTCAATTTAATGCTTCTATATCCACAGTTTTATAGGTTTCAGTCAGTCAAAACTACTTGTACAACATACCATGACTTCTAGATTACCTATAGTTTTCTATAAGTTTGCAGTACCAAGTTATTGCCTGCTTGTAATGCATTATGCTGTCGGCTCGCAAAGTATGTATACAATTTAGTTACATAAATAACGTAACATCGTTACAGCTTAGAATTAACGTTTAGAGGTGAACAAACCCAACCATAAAACACCCTCTGTCCAATAAAACTATACCTAAATATAACACAGAACTTCACCAAAGGTAAAATAATGAGGCAGTCTGGTGTCAAAAGAAGGGTTCCAAATTGATAATTAATTGTTTCGCAAAACTTCTGGAGCAAATTAAATCCCTTTTGAGGCGTCGGACGCGACTGACAAAGGTCCACGGTGACAATTTAATATCTGCTGGATAGAAACGTCGACCCTGCCTCGACCTACGCTCGATATGGTGTAAACGTTGAGCGATAGCAATAGCGGGAACGGAAGCTGTAATTACTATATGCGAAACGCATTGGAAGGATTCAGCAGTGTAGGCCAGAGAGATCATAGAAAAGTGGTTGGTAGGTATGGGTGTTGTCTAAATTAACATTTTAACAGTCCCTTCTAGTTATGAACGCTAGGTGGCACTTTAGTCTTGTATATAACCAGCACTTACAATATTTGACCAATGTATACTCGTTTCAATACGACATGATCATTACGGTTATCTGAGAGCTATGATTATCCCAATAAACGCTATGATTCAACAACAGTTTCTATCACGGATTCCGGGCTGCACTCATCAAACAGTTTTCTTTGGTTCGTCTTGTTTGAGAACTAGGTACCGTAGCATCTTTCTCTTATTTCGCATTTAAAGGGTACGTGTCTAGTCAGTTTTTGACATTTTATGGAAAAAAGTTAGAAGTCGTGATAAAATTTTATTTGAATATAAAACGACGTATTAAAATAAAGTGAATAGCCATGTTTTTCCCTGTCCATAAATTGATACGCCCATATTTTACGGATGGAAAATGGACGATGCAATTTTTAAATACAGTCTGACCAAAAAGAGTAGACATTAAAAAGTGCCAATACTGTAGTGTCGTTCCCGTTTTCTTAAATTGATTAGAAAGGGACGACACTACAGTATTGCCACTTTTTAATTTCTACTCTTTTTGGTCAGACTGTTATATTCTTCCGCTCTCCGCTCGTCACTTTGGACGTTTCCAAAGCGACGCAACGGGGAGCCGTCTCCGTGACTAAGTTCGCGCCAGATATCGTTACACGAAGACTTGAATTGAAGCTGCAACACTACACACCAATTCGCACGTCACAGACCGTGAATGTGTGCTCTCGCTCTAACGCCTTTGTGGCTTAAGATCGCGCTTTGTCTTACGTACTAAGCCTACCGCCTTTTTAATACTTAATAGAAATTGTTTTGAACGTTGATTTAGGAAGATGCTCCAGCTAAGGCGTTTGCCAGTTGATATTAGTTTTAAACGCAACGCGTCGCGCGTCGTCAGTTAGTTTTATTTTAACCTTATTTGTGAATACTATAAACGTATCAGAGCCATAAACATGAACTTATTTTCAAACTAATAAATTGTCCTATATTAAGGCTCTCCATCCGTTCAAAAATGCATTTTTTTTTAGACATTATTCTCTATGATTAAACATGTTTCTTACATTAGAACAGGGCTATTGCGATGTATTGTACATATTTAAAACCTACAATTTGAATTTGTCATTGATAATTTTTGTTTCAAAAACTACTCGAAATTTACAAAATTCACGCTGAAGACTGTTTTTTTTTTCAATTTATTTTCCACTGCACGCATGCACTTTCTAGAACTCAAGGAAAAGTATGATTCACTTCAAGAATATGGTTGAACATTTAAATAAAACAATTCAAACGGATTATATCACGTATATTAATTATTTGAGCCTCCCTGACGGTTCAGTACCTTTACAGATACCTTTGTCAAAGGTTGACAACGACGGAGTCAAGTTTAAATTGTTTTATTTAAATGTGTGACAGTCGCGGAAACCGAAGAAAATAAGATGATTGAAATTATCAATATATTTGTCATAATATAAAAAAAAAGGAATGAGGTCCCTTAATGGAAGAATGAATTTTATCCGACTAAAAATATTTCGTTTTAACTTCAATAAAAATAAATAGAATGGGTTACAAATAGAATACAGGCTAAGGTTTTCCTCCTTCATCAGCGACATTTTTAGCTCTCGTAGAATACTCTATCAAAAAGAGAAACAGACGAAATATCGAATAGGTACTCGTACATTACTCGTAAGTTAAAATTGAGAGAAAGAAAACATCTAGACAGAGTTTGACATAAAAATACCTATATTTTATATTTAAGGACTTAATTCACTTTTATTTGATTTCGGAGTCACGGAGAGAAAAGAAATCTATCTTATCTGATAGTTTAAACGCCAGTTCCGCCAGTCCCGCCAGACTCGTTGATGGAGACCCATCAACGGGTCTGGCGGGAACCAGCTGAAGTGGGAGGGATGAAAGCCACGATGGGTCTTGGAGCGCGTCTCGCGTGGCCCGTCCACCGTCACCTTGATTGGCTCTTTGGTACGTGAGGAGCAAGGGGAGGGGAAAGGAGAGGGAAGCCGTGGTGAGAATGGCGGTTTAATTTACCTGATAGTTTAAACGGTAGTGATCCCATCAGTGGGTCTGGCGCGAACCGTGGCCCGAAGTGGAAGGGATGGAAGCCATGATGCCGCGTCTTGGAGCGCGGCTCGCGTGGCCCGTCCACCGTCACCTTGATGGCTTTCTGGTACGTCACCACTTGAGGGGGCGACGTGGCCAGCATTATCGTCAGGGTGAAGGATTTTCCTGTGAAAATATAAGGATGCTAGTTTGAAATAACTCTAGATTTAAAAAAAGAGCCTCGACCTAAATAGCGTTACGCGGTTTAGGAAAGACCTGTCAAACTAAATTTCTGTCGTTCCGTTATAACTATAGGTCTGTTGTATTAGTCTATAAAGTTCCATCAAAGTGATAAAAAAGAAATAAATGAGCGTATGGTACATTTTACTATGGCAAAACTTTGTGGAAAGGCAGCAGAACATATAGATGACTGATGGATGATAGTGTCATCACTCAACGCTTCACAAGAGGTCACGTTTTTCAAGTTTACTGAAGAGTGAACTTCTTATTTACTGCTTGTCGTAACAATATTCTCAATGGCTACCCCTTTCAGTGCCATTTATTCATGATGTATCCTTGTTTTATACGTCGAATCAATGTGTTGTATTTTTTTCTGAGTCAAAAACCTTAACTGACCCTTGTGCTACATGATTTTGTATATAAATATCATTCAATTTAGTAGGTGGGCCATTTTTTCTAAAGTTGTACCTAGACCCCACTTTTTTTTTTCGATATTTTGGGTATTTTCTACTCAGAATCACGATTCACGAGCTCTTTCGATCTAATTAGGAGAAAAAAAGTGTCCCAATGTTTTTCGTTCCATTCCGTTACCATTTCCATATAACCTACTACAGCGGTAGCGGAATGGAAAAACAAAAAATGTATGAATATTTTGGGACAGTTTTTTTCTCCTAATTAGATCGAAAGAGCTCGTGATTCTGAGTAGGAAATACCCAAAATATAAAAAATTCAAAAAAAAAGCGGAGTGTACAACGTCAGAAAAAATAGCCCACGTAGGTACCTACATATTTCATCTGAGTACCTACACTTCGAAATGAAATCAACTTTATAAGCTTGATCTCTGTTGTCAGAAAAGTATGGATTTGTCAACGGCCCCGGGATCAAAAATCATGCTCGAGAGGAGGTCACGTAGCTAGGATTTTTGGTCGAGACACGTCTCGGCTCATCCCGCGCCGGAATGCCGACGGCTGGTGATTTGCATCGCCGCATGCCGACACGATCATCGGTTACTGACGTGAAGTGAACTTCTCATTTCCACAGTCGTCGAAAGAAACAGATGAAGTAATATTATTAAAACTATCGTAAGTCATCTTTAATAATCATAAAAACGGTTAAAACTCACGTAAAAATTGTCAGGAACGGCCCGAAATGTTTAGAAGTCGTATGGCGCGAGCTATATGAGTAGCTACGCAACTCACGGCACACTGACTAACATATCGGACCGTTTCTGTCAATTTTTACGTGAGTTTTTAATTTAAACCGTTTTTCAATATTTTCTAATGTCGTGAAATTGGGTCATAACTTCATAACACTTAGATTTTTATGCACGATTTTTTGCACGTACCTACCTAATGTGATAATTATCAATGTAACCTAACAGCCACATTGCTATCGCTCTGAAGTGTATGAGGAGTGTCAGCGAACCGCGGCTGCCGCAGAGTCCGCAAACACGCGGGCGGCCTCACTTATCGGTTACCCATCTCACAGTTTAGTGTGAAACCGGTAATGGTGTGTAGCTAGCTTTTCGTAGATAAACAAATGATAATATCAATGTAATGAACAGCTGCCACATTGCAGCTTTTGCTCTGAACTCTATGAGGGGTGTCAGCGAACCGCGGCCGCCGCAGAGTCCGCAAACACGCGGGCGGCCTCACTTATCGGTTACCCGAACATATCTCAGTAAACCGTGGATAACTTAGACAGAGTTCTTCTTAGGTAAGATAATATCAATGTAATGTATGTCCAAACGGTAGAAAACTGGAAATGGCAGTAGCAACTTTAGCAGACGGCTGTATCCTCGGCGGCCACAGACACGGGCAGTCTCATGCCCACACTTAAATCAGTTTTAATTTAGTGTAGTATACTACTACATCTATTATCATCACCTAATATTATTTTTAACTGTAAAGTTGTACTAAAATTCAGCTATGACTGGGCAATGTAGCAAAGGGTAGGCAGCTAAGAGTAGAGCGGTGACCACTGAGTCAGACCGCCTAACCTAACCTTAGCGCCCGCTATCTCTGCTCTCGTAGCCTATCTTATTTATATTCATAGCTGTCACATTATATAATTATTCCTCTTAAAAATATGCTAAGATTCAAAGCGATGGGTAATGTGGCAAAGGGAAAATGAGCGTAGGTAGATAGCCGTGGCGCGGCGGCAGACCGCGACGCCCGCGCGGCCGCAAGCGCGGTCTGTTCTGGTTTGTACTTAGTTACTGGCTGCCATACATTATAAAAATTTAGATTTCACTCGTTTTAGGTTTACAGTGATTCAGTATTTTATATAATTACTTGTAAAAGCGAACAAAGATACAAAGCGACGGGTAATGTGGCAAAGGTAAACTGAGCGTAGACAGCGGTGGGCGCGGCGGCAGACCGCGGCACCCGCGCGGCCGTAAGCGCGGCCTTTCCTGGTTTGTACTTAGTTGCTGCTGTCATATATTATAAAAATGTGTATAGATTTCACTTTTTTAAGATTTACAGAGATATGGTTACTTTATATAACTATTTGTAAAAGTGTACAAAGAGTCAAAGCGATGGGTAATGTGGCAAAACGTAACTAAGCGTAGTCTGTTCTGGTTTGTACTTAGTTACTATTTCCATATATTATTCATTATCATTATCATATCAGAATTTACTTATTAAGATTTCACTCTTCCTGAAAGATTTTGCAGTTTTTAAGTATTCAACCCTACAGTTTGTTATAAGAATAATATATAGTCCGACTTATCAGTTCCACATCAGTTGACGGTTTGGCCAAAAAATTCAAACGTGCATTCAAATTTTGAAGTACCCTTACCTAAACGTAAATAGTTTAATATTACAATGACGACAAATGACGATTGGGTACCAATTAACATTTCACGCATATCATATTAAGGGAAGTCTTCAGTCAGAACTAAGTTATTCTATTTTTCTATCACTAAAAAAGTGATGTACTGAATAGAGAGCGATAAAACAACCAAAGAGACCAAACTAAACCAAACAATTTCACAGAAGCAATGAAACAACTGAGTGAATTCCAATCGCACTCACACTAATTATTTACCTCGCAATACAAGTACACAGCGCAGGATACATTTGAAACCTAATTACATCTGAGCGGAGCCCGAGATAAAAATTCCGCAAAGCGTTCAAAACAAAGGAGGGTGTAACATTCCCAATGCCTGGCTCCGAGCCAGCCGTGGTCCTTCGGCCCATGAAAACGACATAAACACCCCCCTCCCGCCGCACCCACCTCTTTCGACCCGAAATGAGCGGCCACCCACTTATTTTCATAAAACCCACATAAACTGAACGCAAACTTAAGAGAGACCAAGAAATTGTTTTTCAGCTCCAATTTTCGCAGAAATAAGCAATTTCGTGAGTCGCGGGGAATTAAGTAGTTTCTTTGTGTCTTGTTATTGTCTGCATTTGGATGCACGTCTTTGTAAGTTGTGATAGTACATCTTTATAGATATACTAAATACAAAGTTATTCAATGAATGTAGCACTTTTAATTTATTACAGCTCCCAAAAGAATTTGTAATATTTGTTGATAACTAGCTTTTGCCTGCGACTTTGTCTGCTTAGAAATATTATTTCCCCATACAAATTTTACCTATTCTTTTTCGGGATTGAAACTATTCTATTTCCTAAACTGGAATTCAAACTATCTCCATACCAAATTTCATCTAAATCGGTTCAGCGCTTTAAGCGTGATGAGGTAACAGACAGGCAGACAGTTACATTCGCATTTATAATACTATTAAGGATTTGTAACCGCTTCAAAAACGGAGGAGGCTCCCGGATTACTCATTGTTGAAAGATTTTTTCACTTCTCATGCTCTAAAAGTTCGACTTTATGCTGTGCGTAGGCGACATAAAGTCGCTTTTTATGCTCTAGAGCATAAAGTAAAATCTTCGTCGAAGACCAAGGCGATCGGTCCAACAGCCACACGAAAAAATAAAACTTTATAGAATAAACTCTTATTTTTTTTTTTCGTTTCGTTAGTATTCTAAGACCAAGGCAAAAATACCAACAGCCAAAGTACACAGAAAAATTCTTGAAATAAACTTGTAATTTTTACTTACTATCGTTTATTACTTTTTTAATTTATTTTTATTTTAGTAAATCAATACTACAACAATAATTTATCGTAGATATAAATGTTTTTAAATTTTAATTAAATTTGTTTTGAAGTATATTATTTACATGATGTAGTTTAATGTTCTCGCAATCGAAGTGAAAAGTAGAGTGTGCAACTCGTCCATAAAACGCATTTTACACTCGACTTTATATTCATCCTCGCTCGCAAGCTCGCTCGGATGGATAAACGTCTCGTATAAAATGGTGCGTTTTATGCACTTGTTGTACAATCTACTATTAAATGTTTTGAACTGAATGTGCATGCAATATTTTACTATTGAATAAAAAAACTACGAAATAGTTAATTTTACTAAAAGAACACTCATAGATTATTTGCTCTCTTAAAAACATTGACATAATTTATTACTGTCACTAACACGCATCCAAAATATTTAAAAATGTAAAAGGAGAAGCCTTCAAAATTCCAAAATGCATTAAACGCTATCCTCGTACATAATAAATACATAAAAACCTTACCCAAGCATACATATATAACAAGTATAATATGCTCTACCAACCCATACATGTCAAAGGGAACGTTAAGGGAAAAAATGAAGGCATTCGCCGAGTTCTACATAAATCACTGAGTTATTCATAAAAAGGCTTTCGTCTGCCCCCTTGCGAACATATTGCAGTTTGCACGTGCGACATACTTCATAAACTGCTGATATTGATCCCCTAGGGGGCGCCACAATGTACCTACACGCGCTCATACAAATATTGTGTCTGAATAAATAACTTACAGTTATTGCTTAGTTCCATTTCAGTTTTGAGCGCGGAGTTTTGCTCATTATACGACCCGTAACGCCATCTACCGAACGCGCATTGAACTAATAAGTTTTGAGAGGAGTTTGCGTTTGGCTGGATGGTTTAGTTTTAACGCTTGGATAATTAAACCATTTGTTCTTAACATTATAGACACAGATAATTATTTACTATTTCTCGATGATTATTTATTTTTTAGTAAGTACAGTCAGTTTCAAAAGTAGCTGACAATTTAGTCAAATTGTTTACTACTTTTGACCGGACTTATCTATACGAACGCCTTTAAATTAATGATACATACTTAGCCCACAATTATTTGTAAACTTACATGAAGTAATTTGTAATAGTTTTTTCTGTCGTGGTAATGCCATGCAGCCGTTAATTATTTTCCTAATGTTCCCCGTAGATGGCGTTCTAAATAAAACAAGACGCGTTGTATGACGACAGGCATTTGTTTTATTGTGTGGGTCACGTTTGTGTACAGCCAATTGGCTAATATCCCTAATGCGTATCGGGGCGTATTAGCTGTTTTATATCCAAATTGGCGCTCCAGCGCAAATCCCCAGTAAGCCAGTGAAACCGAGATCAAAGGAGCTGGCAGCCATTACGATTGCGGCTCATTTTTTATTTAGTCGACGGAACTCTTATCTTAACGTTCCTGCTTTATGACGGTATAAAGCTGATTTTTAATCTGACGCACCCACCCGGAAACTCTTGAGAATAATGTGTTTTCTTTTCACTTGCGTAATTATTCCTCTTTATAAATTTAGAAGACGTTTTACTGATGGTTTCGCTGAAAATGCCGTTATTTACACATGTTAGGTAACATCACGAATGATATAGTATGTTTTTAAAATGTTTCATTTTCATAAACTATACACCTACATGTATCGTGTGCATTTGATGCCAGTTTTTCCAACATTTGCCACAATAAAACAGCCGATACAAGCGACGTCGTAAAATCCAAGTTTATTGGAGCGTCAAAAGAACAAGACTCAAAAGCGGGGACAATTAATAGCCTCTCGAGAGACGCACCTTAAGCCAAGCGGTCAATATTACCGAGACCCTCAATTTTCGCCACTCTCCCCAACGCTAATAACAATAATTAGGAATGAGTGGTTCAATAATTAAAAACGGAAAGAGAACAACCCAAAAAAGACGGGCTAAACTGTAAAGAAATCCAGTCTGTCCCTTTCTCTTGTTAACTAAGTGGGTGCTTCCTTTTCGCTCATCTCAATTTGCTTTATGAATTTTTGCACCCCCATAGTTCCTCTTTTAAATTTATTAAAATTGTAGGTAATGAATGCCTGTCTTCCACCGCGTGGAAAAGGAATGCCCTTCATTATCTATGGACCACCAGTCTTATTGCCTCGTATCGTAGTGTGTTTAGAGCGGAAACGTATCTAAAATTTTCGACTAATTATTATTAGGATTTCGTTAATTACTATATTTCCGATAAGATTAAGTAATAAAATCACAAACTTATACAGTATGTCCCTATCTTTAATCTTAAGCCATTGATGTACCCTAAACATCTTGGCTCCATAATTTTAATAATTGATACCGATTTCTGAATACATTTTCAATATGTTCATCTTATCTTTATAAGGTTCAGGTATATGTTTAAAAAATAAAGGTAAAGCTTTCAACAATTAAAGGGATACCAACTTAATATACGTTACTAGTAACCTATATTTTGCCAACGTCCTAGACCTATTTTATCGCCTTCTCTATTGAGCCCTTTGATGTCTAGATCGCAGCTTTGTCCGCGTAGTCAGGTAAACAGTATCCTAAAACCATCTTTAGATGTACAGCTTTCCCTTTACCAAAATTGGCTAAAATCCGTCCAGCCGTTTCGGCGTGATTAGCGAAACAATTCTTTGTCCGCTCGATTGTTTACCAATAGATGGAGTTGTACTGCTGGGTCTTCGCGTCCATATTTTTTTCTGATATAATGAACTTCACAAAAAACTGACTATCAATAACTTTAGAATTTTATAAGAGAAAAGATAGGAAATGTAATGTTTCCCCGAGCTAAAGGCGTCCAAAAGCACAAAATCACCCCACAACATATCCGCCGAGATGTTTTGAAATAACAAGGCTAATTTAAAATCATTAGTTCAGAAAAGGGCCGAGCGAACTGTATCAAAGGGGCTTCAGTTAATAACGAAAGGTGAGGCGGAGATCTTTTTCGCCACGGGTTTTACAAAAATAATTTCTCCCCCAAGGGAGGAAACAGACACAGATGTAACCTGCACCTGAGTTCGCGAATTTAGAACTTTATTTTCTCAGAAATATAATACGGTTAGATGAATATGTAAGTTGGCAGAAGTCTGCATATTCTGGTACAAAGACGTAAAGCTATTGTTGGTTCAGACGATGCGTGTAAAATGTAGTGGAGATTTTTCTTTTTGATATTTGGTGGTGCAACTAAAGGCAAAAAGTTTAAAATTAATTGGTACGTATTGGAAATTCTTCAGTATAATTCTCAATTTCACTAAAATTACTTTTACAGAAACCGCATTTTTAGAATTTTATTAAAGATTAGAATCAATGCAATACATTTAATTACGGTTTTGAAATACTTATTGCGGCAAACGACAAAATTGAATCATAATAAATTAATAATCGAAATTATGGAACGTTACATCAAACCTTTCTTACTAAACACATATTATTGCAACAACAAAAAGGGAAAAACAACGAAACAGTAAATAAAAACTTAAAACTAAATACTATGTACAAAAAAGTTTATATAAAAAATCTAATATATCCAATTCAGTGCTAATATCAAAAATGCTCATCGGTCATCTCTTCACATTAATATACTTTTGTTTAGATTTGGAAACTCAGGACGAAAATAACTAGTATTATTATATTGAAAAACCTAATCCTAGTACTACCTGTTGGACCCAAAATATCTGGATTATCAAACTTCAAAAGATATTATAAATCTAAATATCCTAATTTCAGGCAATTTAAAACATGCAATGGGTTGAGTGGCACTGAGGAGGTGTATTTTTTATCACCGACTCCAGGCGTCCATCAATCGATTATTAGATATCACTCTAATACTTGACCCAAATCACAACATCTCAAATCTCAAAGGTTATGTTTATCAAACATTAAAAGACATTCTAAATCTAAATAGCCCAATATCAGGCAATTAAAGACACGCGTATGGAGGGACCGAGGGGGTGTATTTTTTATCGCCGACTCGAAGGCGGGGGTCAATCAATCGATTAGCAGATGTCACTCCTTGACTACTGGTGCGGTAAATTGGGCTCTTGCACGGGGGCATAATAAGGGAGTCGTTAGTTAAATGCGAAATTTAATTCTAATATTTGATTTAAACTGCGGAAGTGCTTGAGCGTGTTGGATTCAAAATAATGTCGTTCAGTATGGGGTATCTTATTTCAAAGTTATCTCGGAATAACACACTTGATTTACATATGTATTATTATTCTGAGTGATTTACAAGTGAAACTGGTTAAAGCGAGACTTAAACCATAAACGTAGGCACAATATAGAAAAGTTCAGAAAACATACAAAATGGACTTTAAACTCCCACTTGATTGTCCTCTATGAGAAACCAAACACGTGTACTCTATGTTTCAATTTGGTAACAGAAAGATTAAATCGAAACTTTGTCGTAATTAATAATTCCAAGTTAAATGAAACTGAAGGCTGTCCAACCCCGCTGACACGGCAAACCGTAGCAAAAAACTCCCTCATTAAATTTTTCGCTTATTAAAAATTCCCCCCGTCCCTTAGCATCAGATAGCCAACTTTTTATCCTGGAACGAAACAAAAGTTATGTTCGCGGGGCACCGATCTCCCCTTTGTCTTTTCACTCGATAATTTGAGTGAGATTTTCTCGCAATTTAAGATAAACAAAGAGAGCGCTTAGCCTTAATTGGAAAGCAGAGCATTCAGGAAGGAACGTGACAAATAGACACCTCTTAACTTCTTTTCCACTTTAGCTCTGGGCTATATTGGTTTTTTTCGTGTGCTGCCCAAAAGCTTTTGTTTGTTTAAGGAAATGTTAATGAGGAATTTCGTTGGTTGCTTGGGGACGTATTTTTTCTGACACGTGTCGATCAATTACAATTAAACATTTCCATTATGCTTTCCGGGTTTTTCCTGGGTTTCATGTTTAGCCACAAAAAAAAAAGTGATAACTTTGGGAGAGATACCTTCCTTTTATGCAGTACATTATAAGTACATCTAAAATTTTAAAACAATTTAGTTAATAAAGTATGGAGTGCGCTTAATACGACATTGTATTAAAGCTAATTTATCTTAGGGTAGTACATTCGTCTACAACTTATTATTGATAGCTTTGTCCATAGATCCACTTGCCTATATTTTCCGCATATTAATGACATCTTGAAATGCGAAATGATTGGTTAATTACTTAAGTGCATGCAATGAAAATACAATAACAGAAAGTCATGAAGAGAAAAAGGCGAACGCTAACATGAGCAGATCCCCAATCATCCAATCCAAAGACTACTGAAACCTACCCCTTCAGGTGGCAGCGCCACCAGTTGCATGGCAGGAGAAGTGGCGCGTCTATTTTACAAAATTTACCGTTAAGTGGCAGGAACCGGGAGCCGGACCCAACGTCAAGTGGCAGAGATCCGGGAGCCGGATCGGACAAAACAAGCCGTTGGGTGGCAGGATCCGGCTCCCGGACCCTGTGCGATGTCTTATTTCGCACCCGAAATAAAACCGTTAAAACTATATCTTGCTTGCTCACACTTTCAAGATGCATTCGTCACTAAACAAGGACGGCATTCACTAACGGTCGAATTGCCGCGCAAAGCAAAGTTCGTTAGAAATTGCGTCATCTTCCCGACCCCCCCGACCATCACGCGTCGACCGCCGAGCCGTAAGCATTTTAAAAACCTTGTGGTTAGAAAATATTGTATAGTGAGGTGTAATAAAAAGGGTTATAGGTGTAAATAAATATATAGATTTGCCATTAAATTAGTTTTTTCTACGGTTCACTGTTTTTTTTCCTAATTATAGTTATTTTTATACATAAAGTGGTTAAAATTTAGTCATTCGACGATTGATCAAGACTAGCAAAATTTCCATAAATGGAATGGCATTAATTTCTATACAATAAATATGGCATTTTATGATGAATCCAACGATATATAGTTTATATACAACATCTATTTTTGTTCTTTGAGAAAAGATATGTTTTGTAACATGCGGAAATTCGCGATGACCACCCGTGGGAGGCCCGCCACTTAACGGTATATTTTGCCAAGATGGCTGTGCCACTTCTCCTGTCATGCAATCAGAAACCTTGCCACTCAACGGCTTGTTTTGTCAGGTCCGGCTCCCGGATGCCTGCCACTTGACGTGGGGTCCGGCTCCCGGTTTCTGCCACTCGAAGGGATATACAAATGTCAATGTTAATAGGTTGCTGTCGCTCCCCCATCGGAGTTTATAGTCAATACCAGGAATGCTCAATAATAATCATCTGATAAAGATGTCTAGAGTTTATAATAAGAACGTGTAAAATAACTTGTTAGTTCCCTTCCAAAAACTATCGGAGACACAGTTTTTAGTATGAGTTGATTTTATACCCCTAGACATTACAAAATTAATAGGCTCTAAAGGCTAATTTCATGTACAAGCCATGTACATGTTTTCTTGAAAGATATGTAATTAAAGCATAAGTAAAATGTAACCAAATAGTTAACTATTGTGTTCGTTAACTATTTACGAGAAAACCAAAATTCACTTGCCGCGAGTATGAATCTGTGAGAAAAAACTCTCTCTCTCTCAGTTTCAGTTTCATTTATTAACCATACAGTAATATGTTCATTACATGGTAAGTCAGTATACATTTATAATTAACGATTACATTTCGTAATAATATTTAAAAAACATTAAATTCCAAAAATAAAAACAGTCATTACTTGTAAATCATTAATATCATTTTTTAATACACAGTGTCATGTCCTTGAACGATAGATATTCAGTAATAGAGTAGAAGGCATGATTTTGAAAGAACGCTTTTACTACACGTTTAAAGGAGCAATGAGCCAAATCACAAATGTCTACCGGCAATTTATTAAAAAGTTGAATTTTTAGGAATATCCCCTGCTTTTGACATTTTTTTAAGCGTATTCTCGGAAGTACAAGCTTGTTCTTGTTCCTGGTGTTGTAATTATTACAATCAGAGCGTTTACTTAGTGTGTTTGCCTTTTTGTGAATTTCGAGCACCGAGTTGTAAATGAATAATGAAATAACCGTCATTATTTCAAGTTTTTCAAAATAACATCTGGCCGACGTGCGCTGGTTGATTCCGCACATGATTCTTATCGAGCGTTTTTGAAGAACCAATACTCGGTTTATTTCAGCAGCATTTCCCCAGATAGTTATGGCATAGGTGAGTAAACTCTGAACATAAGCATAATACACAGTTTTTAATGTCCTAGGGTTAACTAAGGGCTTTAGTTTTAATAACGCGTAATTTGCAGTTGCTAACTTGTTACAGAGTTTGTCAATATGCCCGCTGTGTGATAGTCTACTATCAAGCTCATAGCCTAAAAAACAGGTGTTTTCTTTATCTGGGGGCACGGTAGTGCCCCCGCCAAGACGAAGAAAAAAGAAGGGGGCACTACCTACCTTTTCTCGAACCGTTTCGTCTCATATTCAAACCCTCATAGTTTCGTCCCAGTTAACACTAGAGCGCCCAAATTCTCAGGTTAAGATGCAGTTAGCAAACATATAAAATGTACAAAATTTAATTGATCTAGCTTTTATACTTTAGGTTTTATAGGTACCTAAAATACGCCGATTTTGCCACTCACTCACTGACGTATCAAAACCTCTGGGGTACTTCCCGATGACCTAGAAAGCTGAAATTTGGTATGTAAGCTAGTATTAGTACACAAACAACAAAATAATTCTAAAACTTGGAACTTTTATCCCCCAACCCCTTAAACTAGGGGATGGAAGTTTGTATGAAACTTCCGCAAATTTTGATACTAGAGGTCTGAAAATTTAAACCTATAGGGACTCATTGTTATAAATCAAATACATATTGTAGGACTTTTAAAAAATCACCCCCCACCCTTTAAATAAGGGGATGGAAGTTTGTATGGGTTTCCCATAATAGGGGATAAAAGTGTATATATATATGGGGCTAAACTTAAGTATTTCTTAAATACACAATTGTCTACTTCAGTTGACGCTCAAGAAACCCTACAGCCCAAAAAAATTAAAAAACTAAAGCACCTTACAAAAAGAAATGAGATCCCACCAAAAACATTTCATGTAAAATTGACGGCCAAGACTCACATTCTCATAACGCTTTCGCTGTAAAAAAGTTATCAGATCCCAGGAAAAGCCAAGCCCCTAAGCCCCGACTTTACTAACCCCACCACCTTGGTTTAAAAAGTATGGCATCAACTGGCTTCAAGCCCCTAAACCCGGAGTTTACTAACCCTACACCTTTGTTTCAAAAGTATGGCTTGGCCGTTTCATAGACTACCGTAAATAAGTCTAGCGGACTGTCCAGCCTATATCGTAAGGAATTAAGTTTATAAGTATATATTATCA
The DNA here is from genome assembly GCA_947623375.1 of Apotomis capreana. NCBI lineage: Eukaryota > Metazoa > Arthropoda > Insecta > Lepidoptera > Tortricidae > Apotomis > Apotomis capreana. Next base: position 8,764,763 of record OX392514.1, read on the forward strand.
AAGACATAAACTTAGTTTCTTGATACCATATGGGCCAGACGGTCCGTTGGACTTATTTACGGTAGTCTATGAAACGGCCAAGCCATACTTTTGAAACAAAGGTGTAGGGTTAGTAAACTCCGGGTTTAGGGGCTTGAAGCCAGTTGATGCCATACTTTTTAAACCAAGGTGGTGGGGTTAGTAAAGTCGGGGCTTAGGGGCTTGGCTTTTCCTGGGATCTGATAACTTTTTTACAGCGAAAGCGTTATGAGAATGTGAGTCTTGGCCGTCAATTTTACATGAAATGTTTTTGGTGGGATACTCTATTTTAGAATCGTCATTGTTTTTTCTGGATGAAACCTTATATTTGAGAAATGTACTTTTTTCCTTATTTAAGACTATGCCATTGCATTCGAACCAATTCGTCAAAATGTCTGTTACATCAACTCTTTTTAATCGTTCCCCCACTACTCCATATGACTCCTTTATAAATACGACAATCATGACTCCTTTCCAATCGATCAGTTGTCTGTCTGCAACTGATCTGGTACGTCGGCTGGGGGAGGGTGGATAATGAGGGTGGATAACTGTTCGAAGATCAAGTTCGACCATCTCCTCGGGACCTCTGGGTCTTTTGCCTTCGGTCATTCCCGTCACTATCAGTCAAAGGTTCAGGGCAAGTACTTCCACACGATTTCGCACACATCAATTAAGATTACAAGTTCAAACTGACATCACAAGATCCCTAATTGTGATAACACGCCTAAACTAACATCCGCGCCCCCATCCGAATTATTTCTTACGTCGCCCCTTCGTTAGTAGCACTATTTGAATATGAGTTCGGTATGTTTGCGACCCTAAAGTTTCAGTTTGCGCTTTTCGTTGTTCTGGATTGATCGCGGACAAGAGCGGAAGACAGTAAGTTTAAGCGTGCCTAAGTTTTTCACAACTCATCAAGACTATAAAATTACTCGGTCCTATTATTACAGCATTTCTCAAAAAGTTTGTACACAATTAAGACGTCAATTAATGTTCCATTATAATTTTCCTATTTTGTTACCAATTTTCTTTGTGATTTCCAATACATTGATTTCAGATTATATATAATTAAAAAAGTGTAAGTATAACAGAACCTCAAGAGGCCTTATTCCTTTAAAAAAAACTCTTTTTTTGACAAATATATTGATAATTTCAACCAACTTTTTGAAGTGAATAAAACTTTTCCGTGTGTTCTAGGTAGTAACATATCTATTACATGCTTTCATTGCGTGCAGTCGATAATAAATTAAAAAAAAACTAATTTTCCGCGTGAATTTAGAGAGAGAGAAACAAAAAATATCAATGAAAAATTCAAACTGTAGGTTTTAAATTTATACCAATAAATCCCAATAGCCCTGTTCTAGGTATTAACATCGATAATATGTTGAGAAACATGATTGATCATAGAAAAAAATATCTAAAACAATCAGCATTTTAAAAAGAATAAGGCCCCTTAATTATCAAACATAGCTTGTAACATTGATATAAAATTACTAAAATAATTGGTAACGAAATAGGAAAATTGTACGGAACTATAATTGAAGTCCTAATTTTGTACCAACTTTTTGGGAAATGCTCATTAATGATAACAATAACACATTTTTTGCAAATAACAGAGATCCAGAAGTGATAGTTACAAACTTATTGGACCATGTTAGTACATATTTACCTACTTAGTTTGGTATAATGAACAAAATTCAGATATTGGTATAGAATCTTTTTATCGATTCATATTTTTTATGTGGTAATACCACGTTATAAAAAATCAGATGTTAACCTTGGTTTCATCGAAAGTATTTTTCTCTAAACCGGAAAATATTTGGAATAAACGTAACCCAATTAAATCAATTGTTGATATTTTCAAGAATTATGAAAAAAATATGACTAGGTGCAACTTTGTCGACAAAATGAAAATTAAATGAAATTAAACGAAACCTATGTCTGCGAAACAAGGGGATCCCATCAACCTCTTTAATTTAGATTAGTAGAATTAAGTAGAACACACGCCCATGTATGGCTAGAGATAAGTCCGGTTCATTGGTTTTATCTTCGCATCGTATCAATATGATATTAACTCAATAATTAGGGCTGCAAAGTAGGCATAGCTTACAGCCGCTTAGTGAACCGTGCAGCGAAACACCACAAGTGCAGCGGCAGGGCACTTGACCGCACGCCACTCGGTTTAACCGATTATACCAATTGCACAACGATTATAAACATTATCGATAGTGCTTGTAATGGTGGTGTTTGCCATACGGAACCTTACCATGAGTTTACAGTGACCGTCTCGTATACGCACTCGGGGACTACGTAAACTACTTGTATCGAGAATTGTAGTTCTACAACGTAACCGCTGGGTGCGCAGTATTATTCTCAATCAAAATCGTTTATGCTATCGCTAGCGAGTATGGTCACGTTAACTTATGGTATAATTTATTTTTATGATGATGATTTGTTTACTGTCAGCCTAGTGTCAAATTATTCGTGCTTCGAAAACCCCCGAGTATGATCATATAATTCATAATACACCCCGATTCCCTTGTTACCTGCATGAATCTCACACAATCGTGAGTAGGGTTACCAGATGAAAAAATGAAAAGACCGGAGAAAAGGCCTGATTTCCATGGAAAAGTCCTGAGATTTTATACAGTTTGAGAAATTTCTCTCAAAAACGTATTATTATCGTTTTATACACTGCGGATAGATAAAGCCTACCGAAGTGTTTTGTTCAATATGTTACAATTATTTTTCAATTAAGTTCAAGGGAGCTGCCGATATTGAAAAACATATCCTAACGGAAAAACATAAACAAAATATTTTAACTGTTTCAAGTAACACAGAAATCGACTCTTTATTTCAATCACAAAGTTCTGGACTGACAGACAAAAGATCCGCCGCTGAGGCCACTTTAGCTTTTCGCACAGTGAAACATCACCATTGCAGTCATTTAAATCTATGGATTGCACCAGCCAACTGGTTAACACTGCGAATAGTATTTCTTGTGCACGAACGAAGACTGAGGGTATTGTTACGGGCATGATATCTCCGTGGGTAATTGAACAGGTACAAATCTCATTACAAAATGTCAACTCTATAAAATGTAACCTGTGTTTTATTGAAAATCCTGAGATATCACGAGATTTGCAAAATCCGGCCGCAATCCTGAGAAAAGTCGAAAAAGCCTGAAATCTCAGGACAAATCCTCAGATATGGTAACCCTAATCGTGAGGGGATCCTATTCTTTCATAGAGAAACACTTCACCGTCACCGATAGTTTCATTCCATTGACAAATTATTCTCCAGGCGTCATACATTATTCAGAAATCTTGAAAGTGTCAACCTGTAGATTAGGTTAGGTTTGTGTTATAACATTCATTCCTACTCATTGTGTGATTTATACTAATCAACTCCACTACCTAAAGGTTGTCTGGAAGAGATCGCTTTTTAGCGATAAGACCGCCTGTTGTCTACCGTTATTAAAATTATTGTTGTGTATTGAATTTGTAAACTTTTTTGGTGTGCCATAAAGCATTTTGTATTGTAACATTCCAAAATATTTTGCGGTTCAAAAAAAATACATACTAAGTACGATTAAATCAAATTTCTGTGAAATGAAAATTCGATAATGATTCGATTTGTCTATAAAACAAAGGTAAACCAATCAAATTAATACGATGTGTCTACAAAGCTTGTTACATATATCATATTTAATTATTTAGTCATTCGGTTCAGGGGCCAATAAAAATACCTACTATTCTTTTAAAATATCTTGAATACTCAGGTATTAAGTTTTTACAACATTAATTTAGTACTAGAAATGCCCCGCAGTGTTACCCGCGGTTCTAAATGTTATCGGGATAAAAAGTAGCCTATGTTTGTGTTTACTTAAGTGATTGACACACAAACGCATCTTATAATAGTTTGGAAGTTAAGTGCCGTCGGGAATCAGTAAAAGTGTTGCGTCGCAACGCCGGGGCGGTTGACCGCACAACGCCCTGTCGCATTATCTTGCGTGGTGTCACCTTTTAACCGTTTGCGTTTATTTAAGCGATTGACACATAAACGCATCTTATAATAGTTTAGAAGTTAAGTGCCGACGAAGTCGCGACGCCGGGGTGGTTGACCGCACATTGTCTTGCGCGGCATTATCTTGCGTCGGTGATCAAGCCTAACCTTTTGACCGTTTATTAATATAAAATTACTGAAATAATTGGGAACAAACTAGGCAAATTATATTGGACATAATTTTCTGTCTTAATTGTGTGCAAACTTTTTGAGAAATGCTCATTTTCTCAAACATGCAATGAAATATCGTCGTAACGTGCGTTAGAACAGGCTTCGAAGTGTCAAGTTTCGGGCGGAACAATTCGAGAGAACTGTAAAGGAATTTCATACAAAATTGAAGGCCTAAGCCGGGAAGTAATTTGTTTTTAATTTTAATGTAAACATGGCGTGTGTGTGTATGAACAGCTGATATTTTTTTTTCCTAGTAGCTACCGATTCAGCCATCGGACCAACAATATCCGAATTAATGCCTAGTACACACGAACTGAAAATACCGTCTATACGTAAGTCACCAGAGACCATAGACAATATTAAAAATCCTCTGCCTTTATTTTACTTATTATAGAAACTAAGATTCTTATTATCAGGTTGTGTATAATGGCCCTAATATTCGCACACTACACACGTGGACTTATTAAAGAAAAAAAAAATATAGGGATTGAAGGGAAAATTAAAAATACTTTTTTTAAACATGGCGTCTGTGTTCATGAACTGGCTGAACAGCTGAATTATGTTTTTTTGAGTGGTGTATTTTTTTATTTCATTGCATATGTTTGAGAAAAGCACTATACATGCCTTAGCCGTGAAAAGGGCTTGCCGGCTTCGTATCACTAGACGGCCTCCCTTACGGTCGGCCGTCTATACCTATTCAGCCGGCAAGCCCTTATTTCCCGGCGTCTGCAGTAATGTACTATTAAGCCTTATATTTTAAAGAATTTTCACTTACTCAAAGAGTAACCCATATTAGTTGAATATAAGAGGCATAAAAGACGCCGACGCGGATGAAAAATGAGACTAGCTATCACATGATAACATTGATAACTTAAGATTGACAGTCATAAACACCAATAATGCTCATTCACATAAAATACTTACATTAGTAGGGAAATGCAACCTTACTTTGTTGATAAATATTTTACTATACTAGCGTGCAAAGAAATCGGACCACCTCAGCACAATGAATGTTTTTTCAATTTCTGTAAAAACTATTGGGCGGATTGTAAAAATTTAAATGCCATATGAAAGATAACTTTTCCATCTTTAAAATAATGTAATTTTCAGTGATTTGCTACGTTACAGTTCTGTTTTTCAGGGCTTAGAACTTTACCCGCCCAAAAATGCGTATTGAAATCAAACTTATGACTACTGGGAAAATTGTGGTTGTAAGGAAAAATATGGAAATTCAATACAATTTTCAGTGTTTCAATAACGTGTATTGCCTCCTCTAGCCTGACGACATGCAGTCGTGCGATAGGACAGATAATTATCTTTCACGTGGCATTAAAATTTTTAGAATCCGCCCAAAAGATTTTACAGAAATTGAAAAAACGTTCATTATGCTGAGGTGGTCCGATTTCTTTGCACCCTAGTGTATAATATTCTTTTAAAGTGAAGTTACCTTATGATTATGACTGTGGGGATGCGTAGATATATTATATTGTATGAAAATTTTGGGAAATTCTTGTTTGAAAATCAGTTTTCAAATTACTTTTAACTACACTAAGAAATATTATTATGTAACAACAACGTGGCCTCATCAAATACGTAGATAACTCTCCATATAGTCATATTACATGACGTATCATTATAAAAGAGAAAAAGGAGGCATACTGACTCCGAATCTTAAAATTGTATCCTATACATACACGTAAACAAATATGGATGTTTACGATAATGCAGACGTATACTCATAAAAAACCTCCCCTAAGTAAGCACTCAAAACAAAGCCCGGAGCGCCAGAGCTGGTGAATATTTGAAGAACCTCTCTTTGTACAATATTAAGTCAATGGGGTAATTGATCTGAGATAAATCTGTAAAGAGCTTACTGATGGATGAGGTGAGTTCAAAGAGTAAGTAGGTAATTACTTACGAAGGTATGTGTGCCTTCCATTTCGGTACAGGGATAATGAGTAGATATAGGGTAAGCTTAAGATTCTTTGGATTAGGCGATTATTCAAAAAATCCGGTTAATAGTTATCGATCTAGGTCATTTTGCGCTAATAATACACATAAACAGGTATCTGGGTCATCGTCAGTTCAAAAAACAAAATTTGTCCCTTCGGTGGTCAAAAGTTAAGAGCTTGTATGAATCTTGGTTATGTTGCTATTACATCGGATTATAGAAGAGGGAACGTTCTTTATTCTCACAGGCATTTAATCAGAAAATTAGGCCCTGGAATCCTTAATTTCGTAAATGTCCGCCGGAAAGACGCGCACCTAAATCTGACAATGACCCATCTATGAGTAACTGTCAGAATGTCTTAACATAATTGTAATGAAGAATACATCGATTATTTATACCCGTCTACTCATGTGAGTTGAGTAGACTGCTATAGTCGATTTCGGATGCAGTTGCATACCTTCAATCTTACACTTTAAAAATTTAAGTAGAGAACTATAATGTAAGTCATACGAAAAAGAAATAGATGTATTATGCATCAAAATCACGTTTAAATAAACGAGCATACTAACAGAGCACCAATGGCGTAGTATTGATCCTAGTGTGGTATACCGAATATCTGAGCATGAGACCGAATGCATGAGATATACGAAAAAAAATTGAATGCAGTTTTTAATCAATCTAAAATCGAAGCCATGGTTACTAAGAACAGATTTCCCTATCTCTTATAGTTTTCGTTTTCTTCCTACTGACCCATTTGGTTTGATCACCCGGTATAGCACCAATGCAATGGCATAGTATTATGAATTGATACGATTGTATCCTATATGAATCGATACGTAGATAATATGATATGCGGATGACCAATTTAAATAGAATTACTCTTAATGATACTCCATGGGCTACTTGAACCGATAAAATGTTAAATCATTGGTTATTTTATTCGTCGTCTTATTTATTCTACTATGTACATTATTTGTTTTGAGAATGTCCTATGATACGCTATCTATTGATACAGTTTTTCCTATAGACACGTATCATTCGTAGACAGTCATTCTATATTACCTGCATAGACGTACGCTCTGGTTGTGGTAAATAATTCAATCTCACTCACCTCTCCCACTTCTCCCGACGAACCTCAGGTCGTTGAACTTGGCGACCTGGTTCTTCATCACCGCCGTGCAGTTCCTGAGCTCCGCGGAGCAGTTCTCATCGTTGCCGGCTCTGACGGTCACCAGCGTGCCGTCGCCCACGTCCCCTAGCGCAACCACCTTGAAGGCCACCGGGAGGGTCTTGTTTGACCGCCAGTGCGGGGGTAACACTGTGCAGACCTGTTGAGAAGATAATAATATCAGATGATAATATCGATAGTAGACTATGGGAAGTTTAATCTATGCAAATCCATTATAGTTCAACACAAGTGCCTCGTGCTTTATTTCAGTAATTTTATATTAACAGTTCATAATATGAATATAACACTTACCACAGTTCTTGACCAGTTCACCTGGATCGTCAGTTAATAACCCGTCCAGCTAGTATACTGGTCAGGAAATGTGGTAACTCGTTCGGCTAGAACTCAGCAGTCAGTGGCTGGCTCGGCAACCGACTGTAACTCGACGAAGACGCCTTGTGCCATAGCTCACCGTGGTCTTACTAGGAAGCTAAGCTGTACATATGTATATATGTATGTGGACTCCCGGTCTTAACAAGCTTACCGAGATGGTCAGTTAATAACCCTTCCAGCGTACGATCGGCTAGTAACTCAGCAGTCAGCGGCTGTCTCGGCAAACGATACGTGCTTCAGCCCACATTCAAAATCATCTCACTAGGTAGATATAGCGTGCAAAATGTACAAATAACTCACCACATGCGGGCTCCCGGTCTTGACCAGCTCACCGGGATGGTCAGCTAGTAATCCTTCCAGCGTGCGTTCGGCTAGTAACTCAGCAGTCAAAGGCTGACTAGGCAACCCACTGTAGCTCGAAGAAGGCGCCTCGTGCCCCAGTCCACTGGTCGTCGACGTCACTTCACTCGATAAATGCATCGTCTAAACACTTTACTGTTCTACACATCCACTTGTCTATATCACATGTCTGATTTAAGAGAGCCCGTGCTTGAATCGGCATCGATTCCCAGGTGAAGCTTCGATATCGCAGACATGTTGAATGACTTGACCTGTAATAGAATTATAAGAATGACTTTTTGGTTTCAATCAGTAGTTATCAAAGAAATGACTTCGATATTTACTTTGTTGTTTTGTCTACTTCTTCTTCGTGTGAAGGGATCAAATTTATTAGACTTAATGTTATTTTGCCAATGCTTTACCACTTCTATCCCTCGGGAAGTACTAATATGCTGTGTATAGTTAATATGTAATGTTATGGCACTATTTTTTCGATGCTTTGCGGGAAAACAGCAAAATTAAAGTCTAGCTTTTCGAAGGATCGAAGATAAAATACGGTCTGGATATAAATGAAAACGAAAATTGCCGCCATCACTGTTGAACGGCACTAGCTAGTACGCTAGTACTGGTTACAAATTTGACAGAACTGGCAAAAGGGAGTCTTTATTTAAGAGAGCGTAAAAAATACTGCATACCGCTTGGCCGCATTTATCCCAACGCCCCTAACTATCCCATTTTTCACAGACAACGGATGAAAAGGGAAAACATGAAAGTGAACGCGTTTTGAAGCGCAATTTGCTTTGACAATTGAAGGTAGTGCCGACTTCCGAGTGGGATAGAGCGTGACGTGTACACAACATACACAATGTACGCAATATTTGCTGACTTCAATCATATGAACATCTTTACCAACGGGGTTTGTCTTGCCTTTGCACACCAAATTCAATTGTTACAGCATATTTTTCTTGTGGAGGGATAAGTATTTCCACTGAAAAAAATGGGCTGAAATAAAGGTAAAAGTTGTTGAGTGTGTTTCTATGTTTGTTACTTCTTCCCGCTCAAAACGGCTGGACCAATTTTGATAGCATTTGGTATGGAGGTGACACCCTGGATTAACACAAATGGAAAACATGTAGTGTATATACCCGTGGGATAAGCGGGTAACATCACGGGGTGCAGCAACAGACGAACAAATTAGGCTAAACATTTACACAGCTATTATATATTTGGGAAGTGTGAAGAGCTTAGAAAGTTATTATCGATACTCAACGATCAAAGATGACCGTTTTATCTCGGACCATGCGATATAGCAGCCTTCCCTCAAGTCACGCGATCGCTAGCGCCCTCTATACATATAAACAGCATATACATAACGAAAAACAAAAAATTGCGTTGCGCGTAGATGCATAAAATGTAACAGCAACCTTTTCGGCCCATTTGTACTTGCTCAACGCAGTTCAAAGTCGTTTATGGAAATAAGTAGTGCGCCCTCCGACACGGTTGGTTACGCGGAGGTTTATTTCATATTCCTCTTTGATGTCTGTCTCTAGAGATGTCTATACATAGAGATATATATTCGATGTCCTAATATCTAAATAAAAAGATAGTATACGATGAACATATAATATGGGTGTACCACAGGGACGTCTACTGGGTCCGTCGATTTTCTTCGTGAATCAAAAACGCATTTTTCTTTCTAAATAAACAGCATTGCAAAAAATTCATTGTAAATATATATTGGTTTAAATTTGGTTCGCTAATTTAATTCATGAAAGGCATCTCTATAAAAGATACAAATTTATATCTAAAGTCGCTAATTCAATAAAATCTATAACACCGGCATTTCTTGAACCTGTAGGGTTAACACACCGGCAATAATACTTAGAATACACCCCTTTCTCGGAGCGCAAATAGGCTGTTACAACGCTATATCTCCCCCTTCTAAAACGGCGTATTTCACTGCAATCCAATTTATAGATACTTCCTATTTCAAATGCAGTTGTCGATAACAATACTCGCAACAAAAAGGTCTTAAGTTCCTGTAAGTTACGCAAAGAATAATGCTTTATTGGACTGTCGTTGTCAATATGTCGATCGTGATGTTAAACCTAATTCCGGTAGGGTAACATGTCCTCACTGTGTTTACTCTTTATCGTAAAGGTTTAGACAATTTGTCTGTAATACTGAAGGTTTTATCGGAAAGTTATATGGAGGGAAGTTTTTTGTTTATACAACGAGTCAGGGTGTCTTATAGATAGACAGGTTAACATTTAAAGACAGAAGGGTAACTTATTTTCCTGGAACGGTAAACGACGACATACTGTGTGTGTATTAGTAAATTTTATGATTTATGAATAATGTATTTGATAATAACAAAAAGAAACATTATGTGAAGCGCGATATGGAAAGTTCTAGATCAAAGCATATACAGAAAGTAACTATACCAACAATTTACAATGTAAGGTTTAACGAATGTAGGCACACGATCCCTAAGCATTCTTGGTTTTTAGTAATGTCCAAATGATAGTTTTGTTGTATTACTTTTGTTTGGATTACTACGAGTACAGGTACTATGCGTAAAATGCAACAGACAAGACAAAAAACGAACGCCAAACCCATTAAAAAAACTAAAAGAAAGACTCAGATTTTCTTAACATCTCTCACTCCTTCAATGTAATCAAAACAATTGAAAAACAAAACACGGTCGTGATTCCGGTGCAGATTTGGTTCATGAATATGATCGCAATAAAATCTTAGCGCAAACATATAAAGGGCACAGTCGTAAATAATAAAACTCGTAGGGTTGCAGGGCTCGCGCGGTGAGTGGGTGCTCGTTACAGCACCCTTTACGGGTGCCTACGACTGTACGTCTGTCTCATTGCTTGTACGGTCCAATAGGTTGGGAATTTGTGGACATTCCTTAGTGAACGTGATGAGTCATTTGTTTCGATGCGATCGGTTAAGTCGATGTCAGATTAGCACTTTGGTGTAACCTTCTGATTTTCTGCTGGTTTAGTAACTGTTTGTAATAGAAGGCTTTGCTGCTTCAAACATTGTAACTAAACATCATTGTTTTTTTGTAGTTCAAGAGTCCGTTTACGGGTGTCTACGTCTGTCTCATTGCTTGTACGGTCCAATAGGTTGGGAATTTGTGGAAATTCCTTAGTGTATACGTGATGAGTAATTTGTTTCTAATAATATCCAAGTATCTAATCCAAGTGACCGATATAGCTCACCGGATTAGCAACTTGAATGGGCAGGCCACATAGCACGCAGAGCAGATGGCCGATGGGGCCGAAAAGTGCTCGAGTGGACACCTCGGACCAGCAAGCGCAGCGTAGGACGTCCACCTACAAGATGGACAGATGACCTTATAAAGGTCGCCGGAAGGCGCTGGATGCAGGTCGCTTCCTACCGGTATATATGGAAGTCCAAAGGGGAGGCCTATGTTCAGCAGTGGACGTCCTATGGCTGAGATGATGATGATGATGATCTAATCCAAGCCGATGTCAGATTAGGACTTTGGTGTAAGATTCAGACTTCTGCTGGTTTGTAATCGAAGGGCAAGTGGCTGCTTCAACCATTCTAACTATTAACATCATTGTTTTGTTGTGGTCCAAAAGTTTAAGACGTTTACTACAAAAAAAATATAACCACGCGTTTATGGTTGACTGCACAGTCTTACACAAACGTTGCTCATCAAAACTCATCAATTGAGCCCAAACACGATGGATTTATCTTGCGCTGTTTAGGAGTTCCTATGGTCATATTTACCAACGGATCAGAGTAGATATACATGCAAAGTTTCATTTCGATGTATACGACAATTAAAAAATAACAGGTTAAAATTGACTTCCAAGATTTTATTACATTAAATAAAAGCGCGTTAAGTAATTGAATTAAAGGCTAGCTAACTGACCACATCACACCTGTGTAACAATAAGGCCCGCAAAGTCCATCACTCATAAAATCACAAGTGTACATTAATAACGCCAACCAATGAAGACCCATATCTGTCGGCTAAAATTATTGTAAATATATTCTGCTTTGGTTCAAATTAATGTATCTATTGATTTTAAAATATTTAATTCACCCACACAGACACACGCGCGCGCACACATACTCACAAACACTCACACACCCGCACATCCGACGCAGGCGACGCATATTGTATCGTCGTGTATATAAAGATATAGGTATGGAACATATTTACAAACTGTGTAGCACTCCAGGGCCCCAAGATACAGGCTCAGCCTAGTTTGGGGTCCGCCAGGTATCTCGTATCATAGTATATGCCTAATTCAAACCAGTGTAAAAGCAAATAAACATTTTATTGTATGTTTTTTTCTTTAATTCCAAACATCGGCGAACATCCAAATTCCACAATATCACAGCTCCCATTTAGTCAAATCACACATTCGCGTCACATCTGCGGGACTAATAAAAAATTCCGTCCCGCCATTCCCAATAACATCGATTATCGGACCAATTTTAAAGAGGGAATCAATGGTGCAAAGGGACAAATTCCTAAGGGCTGTCCCGAGGGCCTATAGGGACACGGATAATGATCGTACGGCCAGTGACGGTTACAAATGGGTTAGCAAATGTAATATCCGACCGTCGGACCCTAGGTGATATTCAAATAGCGTCTTGGCTCCAAGACGGACGCCGGATATCCCGATTGTGGGACACGCGCTGAATTCCGAGTGTGATTGACGCTGTACCAAAGAGAAACTAGTTTTTTTTTTTTTATCGGCACAAGCTTTTTTGTACGCGGCAATGTTGTCGTCTGATTTAGATTGTTATGGACCACAAATAAAAACCGGACCGTTGGAAGTGATTGAACATGGAATGGACAAAAAATAGAGCACTTATCTAATAGCTGTGAATTGTAATGATGTGTTATCTTGAATAAAACTTTTTCTATTCTATTCTATCCTATTCTATTTCAATTTGGTAGTGGTATTGCATTTCACATGTGTATTTAGTTGATGATTGAATTCAATACTGATTTTTCTACGAGCAATAAAAGTAGAGAATAGGTGCCGCTAAAATTGGAAAGTATTATAGAGTAAACTATTAGTATTACATAGATGTTTTAAATGGCATCCTCTTTTTAGGGTTCCGTAGTCAACTAGGAACCCTTATAGTTTCGCCATGTCCGTCTGTCCGTCCGTCCGTCCGTCCGTCCGTCCGTCCGTCCGTCCGCGGCTTAGCTCCGTGATCATTAGTACTAGAAAGCTGAAATTTGGTATGAGTATGTGTATGTATAACGCCGACAGAACGGTAAAATAAAATTAAAAAAAATTTTTTTTTTTCGGCTACCTCTCGAACACCTAAAGTGGGGGCGATTTTTTTTTTCTTTTCCATACTGGTGTGTGGGGTTTCGTTGAATAGGTCTTGAAAAAATAATAGGGGTTTTCAAGCATTATTTTTTGATAAAGTCAGCAGTTTTGTAAATATTCTCTCCAAAAACAAAAAAAATTGTGTCCCCCCCCTCTAATTTTTCAACCACGGGTCAAAAAAAATTGGAAAATTCATGTTAATGAGGCCTTATAATTACTTTCAATGAAAACTATATTGAACAAAATCGGTCGAGCCGTTTTTGAATTATCGCCAAATTTCATATTTTTTCTTTAAAAGGTCGTAAGTTGACTTCCAGAAGGTAATAAGTGATTACAGTTTTTAGGGCGTTTACGACCTTTTTATAGAGCTTAAAATCTTTCTTAACGTAAACCTCGGGCTTAAAACAGCAGTTTATTGTGAAGGATGAGCAACTACGGAACCCTACACTGAGCGTGGCCCGACATGCTCTTGGCCGGTTTATACAGAAAAATACTTCACCGAATGCTTTACTTTTATGTTTTTGTTCTATGCTTTATGTTGAATAGATATTTTTCCATGGAAATCTTGATAATGCCAACCAGATTAGGTGAACCTTTTTATGGTCTCAGAAAAAAATCTTTAGATGAAATGAAAATTCGATGATACGTTTGTCTATAAAATATGGGTAAACCGTTTCAAATATATGTAAATAAACTAACTAAAATAATAACCACATCGAAACCCGCACAATCCCTTAAAAATGGGTTTATTCAGCTCAGATTTCTAGTGCCAGCTAAGGACAGGACAAAAACACACAAGAATAAAATTTATTCTTTTAGAAAATAGCACCCTAAAAAACCGTTACGCTTCGACCGGATTTAAAAAACAATTGCGACATCCCTAACCATAAGCTTTAAACTTTTTAATCTTAAACCAACACCCCGACATAAACAAGATCGCACAATCAGCCAGTTAAATAAGAATTCGAGGAATGCGCCCGTCGTCACTTATTAGAAGCTAACCCCCGCTAGTGGTTTTACGTTTCAGGGGCCGGGAAGGGATAGGAGGCCTGTACTAGTCTGTTTTGACTTGGCATTTGTATTTAAGCGTGAATTTTCTAAATACATAGACGCGGAATTCAGAAGGTTGGTGGACTTATTTTAAATAAATAAATATTAAGGGACAATCTTACACAAATCGACCTGGTCCCAAACTAAGCAAAGCTTGTACTATGAGTACTAGACGGCGATGTCGACGATGTACATTATATGTAACAAATATTCGAGTTCATCACACAAATATTAGCCCTGGCCGGGAATCGAACCTAGAACCGCCGGCTCAGTAGACAGGTTCACTACAAACTGCGCCAACCGCGTCGTCAATTTGATCGAACTACGGAAATATTAATGTTTGTTCATATTGAAGCGAAAAAATTATGCTTCGGGTGGGGTTTGAACCCGCGTTCGTATCCCAATGGCTCTCCGGACCAACAGGGGCTTACTTTTTAGACCACCGAAGCTATAGCCCAATAAATTGATTTTTCATCCAGTTAATTTTTTCAGTATTTTCTGTTGTCGTGGTCATACGAATACACATTATGCAAAATCTATCATCCTATTACAGTTGGAAAGATACAGCCATGTGACCGACAGACAGACAGCGGAGGCTTAGTAATGGGTCCTGTTAGCACCCTTTGGGTGCGGAACCCTAAAAACAAGTCTCATTTCTTGACAATCCCCCTAAAAGTGAGTTACTCTGAGTGAAATGTGATACCAATTAGCCTATTAAAACTACACATAAGCCTTGAATGTAATTAATAAATCCTAGCGATATAAAAACCATATAAACGCTCCCCTAACCCTACCCCTGCCGCTTTAAGCCCGTAAAGCGCATTCTCATTATGATGCACGTAAATCAGCTAACGCACAACGATCTCAATGAATGTACACTCAAATGGAAGTCACCATGGAACTATGACAAAAAAATAAGTGAAATCAAGTCAAATCATAGTTACTTCTTTACAAAAATTAACTGACTTCAACAGAAATCGTAGTTATGAAAACATCTGACCGAGTTACTTTAAAAAATACCGAAATCGCCATAGATGTGCCTGCAATTTTTGAGGAGTTACTTCGATTTCTTATGGATCTCGTCATCAGATCTTAACGAAATTTTTACGAGAACAGTCTGGAGATGCTACACTTGAACAAACAAATAATTTTCCAAATCGGTTCATAAATGCCGGAGCTCTGAGGTAATAAACATGAAAAATAAATAAAATACAAGCGAATAAAGAACCTCCTTTTGAAGTCGGTTGAAAATATAAGTAAGTAAAACCGTAATAACTCATGAACTTTGACTTTTCAATAAAATTTGGCACGGTTGTATGGTGGATTAGTGTTCTAATTAATGTATCGATTGTACAACTAATGATATTGTAATAATTTCCACTGGATTGTCTTTTTAATTATATCCACTCTACTCGTTCAGCATTGCAACAAACCACTCCTTTTTTATCACTCATTCGCTATCATTCAACCGTGTATATTTCAAGGAAACAAAAATTATTCGAACTTTATTGTCAAAATACGAGTAGACAGCGCTTCGCCACAACCCAGAAGGCCCCGAATATCTCTCTTTTCTTGTCTAGTACATTGAGGTCTTTGCATACAGGCTTAATAATTAATAACACTGCATTAGGGAAAAGCGCTCATAAAATAGGTATGGGTGTGTGCGCGTGCATGATGGTGATTTAATATTTCGCTTTCAAACAGTCACATTCTTGTGCCAAAAGACCAACATTTCCTTCAGATGGCTTTCTTCAATTTTAGTAACTTTTTCGCTTTAGGAATAGTTTGGTTAAAACCACTAGAGACTTTTATAAGAAAACGGTGCTTATATAAGTTCAAACAGGTTTATTACAAAAATTAAGATCAATATAGGTAGGTACTGTTTTTTTTAATACGACGATCCTTCGCCTACTTCGATGTCTAGACCTAAGTACACATATTTCTAAGATACTGATTTCTAAATTTGACTTTAAAAATTATATGTTGACTCGGGACCAAACAATAACTTTTATACTAACATTTTAATTTGAGTTCATATGACACTTCAAGTTTAAGGTACCTACGCATTTAGTGTACTCTTTATCAGTGCCTTTCAAGTCTTTCAACCGATATCAAACAACGAAGTAGGTTCTCAGTTCGTCAGAGATATATTTGGTTTATTTTTGTGTATGTTCCCCGATTTCGCGAAAACGGCCGGACCGATTTAGAAAAACATTTTTATTTGTTTTTTGAAACATGTAATGTATCATTTTTTTTATGTGGGTACACACCACAAGTTTTATATTTACCCATTGATCAAAGCTCAAAGAAAAATTTAAATGCGTAACCTGGTGAAAGAGACCAGGTTCGATTCCCGGTTTATTCCACCAGGTTACGCATTTAAATTTTTCTTTAAGCTTTGATATGTGTCAATGGTTTCAAATTCTTTTTTGTTTCAAAGAACATACTTTCTAGTTGGCCCCATTGTGATTGTTTTGACTACTCTGGTCTCCAAAAACTTCTCTCTGTCTTCTATTACTCTGCGAATTTCTTCATATTATTTTGCTACTCTAGCGCTATGCTCACCTATTGCAGATGACATTGGAAACATTAACATTGGAACTAATTAACTGCTTACCGCTGGTCACTGTTTCAAACATTCTCCCATATAGTTATCAGATATTGGTCCTTTTACTGTACACTCCATATTTTATCACGGCTTTTGTACAGGCCCGATTATTTTATTTGTGTCAATGCAACTGACTTCCAAATTCAAACATTGAACGTTCGAAATTCGAATTTTCGAAATTCGAACGTCGCGCAAACAACAGTCGCGCGAACAATGTGCCAACAGCCGAAGGAATTATCTTGCACAGCCACCCCTCGGTCGTTTAATCGCAGCGCGAATTAAAATTAAATCGCGAGTTATTGATTTTAGATTGAAATTGTTTGGTGATGATTGTTGATGGTGAATAACGGTTTTGGATTAAGGTATTACATGTAAAATCTTGACAGAGGAAAATATCGATAACCGCACTTCCTAGAAGTATGGTGAATACACTAAGCATTTAAAAAAAAAGTGGTACAGAGAGAGACAGTGGGCCGCTTTAGTGGAATATAAAATGCTTATTTTTTTGTGTGTAGCTCAGGGGTCAGAGCACTACTCCGAGTAAGGACAGGTCGTGGGTTCGATAACCACCTGCAATGTAGTGGATTATATAAAATTTTGGTAGTTTATGTATAAAAACCGTAAAGTTATTTATGCAATATCAATAACGGACAAAAATAGTTACCGTAATGCATCATTTAACTGCAATATAACTAAAACAAATATTCTTAACATTGGTACAATACCAAGTAGAGTATCGCTAAATTCTGCACTTTCTGATAGCCGATTGTTTTCTGTTCTTAAAAAAACAGCTTATTTTAACTGTCAACGATCATTAGATACCGTAAAATATGACCATGCATTGGTGACATTTTTTTAAGCCGTTTAAAAGTCTCAGCGACACACGTACAGTAACGAGGATAGGTATATTCCCGTCTCGTCCCTTAACTCCCAAGTGTAACAAACGTTTGCAGGCGACAATTACAGGTAAAGTTGCGTCTCTAATGGGAGTTCCCCCGCTTTTTAACAAGTTTCCGCTCCAAGGTTACCTATGTTTGTATATGGGTAAGGCCGCGGAAAGTTACCAATGTGACATAGAAGTAACATAAAAAGATATACGTTATGTTATCATAAAACGTAACATAAGTCGTTATAAAGCTTAGATCATACTGGAAAATATTCCCATTAAATAACGTAGCTAAGAAAAAAAATCAAGTTATAAAATTATTAGCTTTATATTGCCTGTAAACAAAATTTTCATGGCACATTAAAATCAATATAATGAAACACGCGTGTGATGGAACTAATGAAACCCAAACCACTCTAGTGTTTTAAAGCCTCTCATTTTGTACCAGGTGGCAGTAATTACTATTTGTTCACTGCTGGTACCCAATACTAGTAACAAGACGGCCGTATATAACAATAAAACAGGTTTAGAATCAATGATTCTACTGTGACTTGAGGTCGAAAATAAATTATTTTATTCTTAAAACAGTTTTTTTATAAAGATGTTGTTTTTATTTATTTTATTATTGTACAGCAGTTTTGTTCGACTTTGTATATTTTCGGGTAATTAAAAATCTAATAAAACTCATTTAAGTTAGTAAAATCTGTGTGCACTTCCCTTTACAACATGTATTCGTTACGTTACGTAGAAAATACGTAACATTTTGCAAAAATGTAACATATTCGTAACGAAAGTGTAACGTATTTTTTAAAAAAAGTGGATTTTCATGGTGAAATAAAGACATTTTTAATACAATAATACGTGTCACTTGCTTGAAAACCGTTACGCTATTGTACAAAAAAAAACTGATTAAATACAATCACTCCTTACCTTTAAAATCACACACGACACTTTGGGGGTACTTTCACGAAACTATGACTGTGTCTACTTTGAATTGCGTTTGTTGACAAACTGACGGATTTTTACTTGCTCATCGGTGTTGCCCTACTAGAATATGAGTTGCCAGTGCACGTAAACGTATTTTCGCCAAAAAATATTTAAAAACAAGCTACATAAAGCGTCACGTAAGTATTGTAACACAAGTGTGGAATACTGATCCATTAAAATAATGTAAGATAAAAAATTAAAATTATTATATTATCATTATTCCGTAATCAGTAGAACTATCCTTATAATAAATATCAGACAACCTCACACAAAATCAACCTAGTCCCAAATTAAGCTCAAGAAGGCTTGTGTTATGGGTACTAGGCGACGATATACATACTTATACATATAGATAAATAAATACTTAAATACATACATAGAACATCCATGACCCAGGCACAAATATTCGTGTTCATCACACAAATATTTGCCCTTGCCGGGATTCGAACCCGGGACCGTCAGCTCAGTAGGCAGTTGCTTAACCACTGCGCCAACCGCGTCGTCAGATTATATCATAAATTTTAGTTTAAAACAACAGTATGCCCATGAAAGTTGAAATATCATAAAAATAACAGAGCTTTTAGTACTCGTGGTCGAAAAATTTAACCAACTTTCGTTACGTTTTGGACGGAAATATATTTTTAGTATTTTTATAAAGGGGTTTATATTAATTATCTTACTTGCGACCACGAGAATTCCTATATCTACATACGATAAAAATATTTTTGAAACAGTAGGGGTTACCAATTTTTTTTAATCAGCTGGGTAAATTTGAAACGTCCAAATTGGTAACTTTCCGCGGCCTTACCCATATAGTAGGAGTGTGAGGTGACAATTGGTTTGAGTTACGTTTTCATGACATGTGTCATGCATTTGCTCTTAATTTTTTTTTATGTTTATTGTTTATTAAAGTTGCGTCTCTAATGGGACTTCCCCCCCGCTTTTAAACAAGTTTCCATTCCAAGGTTACCTATGTTTATTTATAGTAGGAGTTACAGGTGACAATTGGTTTGAGTTACGTTTTCATGACATGTGTCAAGCATTTGCTGCTATTTTTTTTTAAACTTTATAGAACAAAAGTGAGTATAAATGACGAACTGTATGCGAAATATCATTCTCTTCCAGTCAACCATGAACCCAAAACGGAATTACTTCATGTGGTTAAAATAAGATCTCTTTTCATAAATATTCGTTTATTTTGTTTTTGTTGAAAAGTGTTTTTTTAATAAACAATAGAAGAATAAGAGTAGAGAGGTGTTAATTTACCCACATTAAGAAATTCATTATGAAATATCATTGTGTTCCGAAATAAATATAAGATAATGGTTTGTTTTTATTTCAACCATCCCATGGCTGTTTAATAAACAATTCCTTGTTTATTTTGAGGTAAAGTTGCGTCTAATGGGAGTTCCCTCGCTTTTTTACAAGTTTCCTCTCCAAGGCTAGCTATGTTTGTATCTATGGGAGGTGACAATTGGTTTGAGTTACGTTTTCAACATAATTAAAAAAAGGGGAGGTATAGTTCAAGAACTTAACTAAGGAACTAGGTGTCAAAATTCAAATATAGAACCCTAATTTTTGTATACAGATAGATACATACTATTATAAAAACCTAGTTCTTTAGTTAAGTTTTTCACCTATACCAACATCTCATGCAAGTGACCCTAAAATTGCATTTTTCTTTCCTAGTATTTGGTTTATTTACTTAGTTTTTTTGTTTAATTGTGATTATTTTAATAAAGTAATACCTAGCTTGAATAAGAAAATATACTCATTGGTTTTTTTTTAACTAATTTCTATTTTTGTTTAGCTAAAGTAAAGAAAATAATAGAATATATTATTAAATTTAATCACTTTATTTTATGAACAATAAATGAACAGTTATTTTTTGTATATTTTTGTATAATATCACTGAACTTGCGTTTAATTGAATAAACGTCACTATAAACAGTAGCAATAAATAAATAACAAATCTAAAACTTAAAAAAAAAGAAAATTGTTAACTGGTAAAGAACCTAATGATAGGTAATTATTAAGTCCGCCATTTGTAAAAAACTGGAGTTACCTCACGTCCGAATAAGGGGGTTCATAATTTTCCTACGCTTCAATCAAACAACAATAACAACTATAACAAAACAAGTAAATAATATAAAAATAAACACTTTAAATAAATTAATTAATTAACTGTAATTAGTTTAAGATCGCGGTTTATCACGTGTGCCATACCGCGAAGTTTAATCGCTCTGTGTGCGCCCGGGCTAATGAGCCTGCGGTCGCCTTACCCAACTTCCAACACTTGCCAACTTTACATTCATTAATTCTATTTCACGGCCCAAACTTACTACCAAACATTAAAAAAAAAACTTTCTGATCGTTGTGTACATTTGATAAGTAAACATTCTTACCTGGACACAAAATCCAGATGACCTAGGTATTTGTTAAGAAAAAAATACGCATCCCAATAGTTAAAAACTTGAGACATTAAGTTTTTGCACACTGTTTTTACTACGTGATAATTTTCATCCCTAAAACAAAATTTAACTTTTTTTTGCAAAGTCAAAAATAACTTTTTTTTTATTTACCTGAACTACAGAAAAAAAAATCCTTAGCCACAACACAAGCACAAAGCAACCGCGAAGGCGCGCGCCCGCCGCCGAAACGTGGTCCACATTAAAACCTTAGCGGCAAAGAAACGTCCCCTTATTACGTCTCGAAAGAAATTCGCACACAGCGACGCGGCAAAAGAAGTCCACCCACACAGCCGTAGCCCCTACAAGGGGGGCGCTGTCGCTGTGTGGGTGAGGTAGGAATAAGTATTAAAAGAGATAGTTGGACAACGTACCTTGCACATGACGTCGTATGATGCTCAAAGGAACACTCTAATATTAAAGAAGTTCGTAGCTTTGTTTAACGAGGGATATTCATTTGCTTTTGACTTGGCGAGAGACTTGAACTGAGGTAGACCTGATAATACGCCAGTTTTTTGTCAGAAAATAAGAATGAAATCAAATTCCATAAAATAAAGAAATGCGTTTGTCGCTCAAGTTATGGAAGTATTAAGTTCCATTTGTTTGATAATTCAAAATATGCAGCCCCTTGTCGATTTTGTTACACTTCATAAATGTATGAAGGAAGCAAAATCAATATCTAAAACTTGTATGTAAAATAAGAGACAACTTTATTATGAATACTCGTAGAATCAAGGGGTGTTCTCTATTTTGCATAAACACAACGCAAAATGTAGAGAGCCTGTCCGAAAAAATACAAGGACACACCCTCAAGTAATGTTAGTATGACATAAAATAAAATGACCAACCCCCACAATGTCACTCAATACATCTAAGCGTCTGTCCCCAAACGACGCTACAGGCTGTCAAAATGATCACCAAGTGTATTGTCTCATTATACGTCTGTAGCTGTGTTCCGATACATCATTACATCATCCCTCTTTTTAAACAAAAAACTAAAAAAGTTTTAAGCAACCGTTTAAAATTGTTATCACCGTTTAAAATGTGTCGGAAGTGAGAAAGTCGGCAATTTAATTAAACTGTATTGGACAAATGGACAAGAAGGTACGGAACTGCACTACAATTTGGTTATAGACACTGAAGAAATACCGAAAAGTGAAGAATTCCTCAAAGTATTTGATGCGTACGTTGAACCAAAACAAAATGCAGGACACCCAAAAATTACGATATCCGAATCCATAAAAATTCGGAATTTTTATAATACCGAAAGCGCTATCACTCCAAACGATGATATTTGCTGTGGATGGGATGTGACACAAGTTAGGTAATTAGATTTACATATTAGGTTAGGGTCATTTATATATCATCAAAATAAAGTCAAAATATTTCACCAGAACATGGTTTTCGGAATTATGAAAATTCGGAATAGTGATGCATTCGGACAAACAAAATGTCGGAGTTTTGTTGTGTACCCAACAAATAGATCACTTACAGTCCGTGAGCTCCTAAATTGCGATAAGCGTTTCGGTGGAACCGGAGAGGTTCTTATCTTGAGCGCATAAGAGTGAGCGAGACAGGTATAAAACTCGAATCATATTCTGTCAGCTCACGTACTGTATATTGTCTCTACACCCCGGGGTTTTGGGTGCACGAATGATTTAACACTAGGGTGACAGTAGGCGTCGAATCATTACTGCACCAAAACCCCGGGGTACATTATACGTTGTCAGATACAACGTCAACGTTCCGATACATCATTACAAACGCATCCTTAGGTGAGAGACAAAGTACCTTTTTCTCGAAAAGGTATGATGAAGGATATCTCTCACTACAGGGATCCTTTTATTTCACATAAGCACATACCTAACTGTTTTTCCAAATCTCATCCATCGTCATGATTTTGCGACTATTTCATTTTGTAAGCCACGCTTTTTTCGCGACCGAAATTATTCCGAACGGTTTTATTGAATCCGTATCTAGAATAAAATAGGTGAGGTTCTCCATATTTGGATATAAACTATGAAGCATAGCATTATAGCGTAGCAAATAATTTATTACTACGACCATGTCCAGCTTTATGAATGCGTTCAATACTTAGATATCTTTAGTTGATTTTAAATATTGCAGACACTAATTAATTACAAAATAGAACTCAGCCTTAACTGTACAAAAAAACACTTTACAGTTAGAGTTAGAACCCAACATTTATTTTAAGTATAATACACCAAAATAAACTTGACTAAATAATATACCAAAATTCTATCTGAAGTAAGAACTGTTCATATTCAATCTCCTTCACTATAATATATTGAATGTCTTATCAAGTTCGTAGTTCGCCACGCCACATTTATCAAGCCCTCGGCTTTATGTTTTAAGGTATTCTGTGTGTATATTATAAATTAAAATATAAGGATCTATGATAGCTCGTTAGATAAAGGATAAAGCAGCTGTCACTATGACATGAATAAATAATAATATGAATAAATCGATATTGGACAACTTCACACAAATCGGTCTAGCCTCACAGTAATCTCCAATGGGCTGGTATTATGGGTACTAGACGACGATATACATACTAATTTAAATAAATATACTTAAATGCATAGAAAACATCTATCACCCAGGAACAAATACCGAGTTCATCACAAATTGCCTTGCCAGGATTCGAATCTGCACTACCACTGCACCAACTGCATCGTTGAATGATGAATGACGTTTATACGTCACACGATAAATGAGACAATCGTAAACCCGCAGTTGTCAACTAAAATGCAAGCGCTGCCATAAAATGCCGTTTTTGTTCTCAACAGACACTGGATCAATGTCGTTAATCGCTGTTATTGGCTTCAAACTTTCTTAACAAGGTAAGGTCAGTCCGGATAAGCGCGACAGTGAGGCAAGCACACTCACTCGTACCATATCGAAATATCGACTACCGGTTACGTAGAGACTTATCTTACAAATAGGACTCAGGCTACGATATTAGACACATATGATAGGATTACAAAAACGATCACAAAAGTGCAGTCAAAATATAGCACTAATCTACAAGGTGTTCCTCAAGGTAGCGTCTTGGGGCCACTACTGTTTTTGGTGTACGTAAACGAGTTCCCCCTGATAACAAACCATTTGTGTGTTATGTTTGCTGATGATGCCCACTATTTTTGTTTCCGGAGATAAAGGCTCTGATATAGCTAACGAGTTGCAAAATACGTTAAAAATTGTTATTAATTGGTTATCCACGTTAAAATTAAGTGTGAATTTAGATAAGACTAAAATTTTACAATTTATTAATTATAAGCAGACGCGGCAAAGTTTAAATGTTGCTACAAATGGTAAACTTATTGAACAGGTGAATACTACAAATTTCCTTGGAGTCACTATCGATAATAATACTAACACTGACATGTATCTATATATTACAAATCTGTTTATTAGTTAAGGACCGAAATGACATTTTTATAAAAAAAAGCGACTCTAAAGATAACATCCGATCACAATACAAATATGACGTATGTATGGTTAGACCTTCCAGCTTTATACTCAATAAGAGCACGTATGTATCTGGAATTAAAATATTTAATAATTTACCTGAATGTATCAAATCTCAAGATGGAATTAGATTTAAAACAAAGCTCAAGAAATGGCTGTTACTGAAAAGTTTCTACAATTTAAATGAATATTTTAGAGGTATAGACTGATAATATAGTTAACGGTCATTCTCCAGATTTGTGTTCTAATTCTAATTAACGCGTCGCTTTTTTTCTACTTACTTTTCAATCATTTTTATCTGAAATATAGTAACATATCGACCATTGAAACTTAAATGTGGATAGGGCACATGATAATTATTAAAGGTTCATTACTTATATGCAAATTAAAATTTATATGACGCGTGAATTAGAAAAACGACGTGTTAATTAGAATTTTGGACTTTTTGTATGACGTGTTAATTAGAAAAGCGACGCGTTAATTATACAAATTCAGTTATATTTTTTAAAATTAAAATAAAAACGTTTTGTATAATAATATATGACTGATATGGTGACAGTTATATGATATAAGCTATGTTTTAAATAATATGAAAGTACCTAAGTACTCAAGAAACAAGCACACCGGCCGTTACTTACTAGGTAGGTTAGGTATGCAATTACGTATATAAATTGAATTATTATGAAAAGTTATAATAAATAATTTATACATGTACCCGCCCTCGCTACGCTTACTATATTATCTCCTCCTTCTCCTTGCGTCAGTTGCCTCATTGCTGAGGGTCGTGGTCATTCCCGGATGATGCGGCGCCATCTATTGCTGTCAGTAGTTGTGTGTAGAGCATCGTGTACTGTAGTGCCAAGGGTTGTGAGAATCTGGTCTATCCAGCGTGTCGTGCTCCTGCCTCTTGGTCGCTTGCTTTCAACTTTTCCAGTGATAGTCGTTTTTCCAGGTTATCACTGTCTTTCCTGGCAATGCGATCAAAGTACTCCAGAACCCTGCGAAGATAGGTCGTCGACAGTTTAGTTCGGATCTTGAGTTGGGCTAAGATCGGTGCGTTGACGTGGCGTGCTGTCCATGGTATGCGCAGCATTCTTCTCCAGCAGAAAGCATCAATTCGATCACGGTCCGCTTTCTTCAGTGTCCATGTTTCTGAGCCGTATGAAAATAGGGAGAACACCATAGTTCGGACGAAGGTAGTCTTAGTGTTGGCGGAGATGTTCCCGTCCTTCCGTACATTATTAAGCTGCGACATTGCGCCCTTGGCCATCCCAGCGCGAATTCTGTGAACTTCCGTCTTACATGAACCATTATTGCTAATGTTAGAACCCAGGTTCTCCGTGATTTCGAAGTTAAGTGTTCCACTGTTCTACCTTGCCTGTACGATCAATAATCATGAGTTTGGTCTTGGATCTGTTGATTGAGAGATCTTCACTAAAGCGTGCCATCCTGTTCAAGGCTGCTTTTATCCCCCAGAGCTTTGAAAACCTCGGAAGTAATGTCGTCTGGTCCAGGAGCTGTTATCTCTGATTTGAAGATGTTGAGCTTCAGGTTCAGAAGTCCCCAGTGCAACCGAGTGTCGGTGGATGTACAGGGTCTTTTGTACAGCTGCTCATAGTGGCCACGCCAGCGTTCTGCAATTTTGTCAAACCCATGCAGCGGTTGCTCATCGTGATTTTCAATGACCCAGAACGAACAGGGTTTGAACTTTCGACTCAGCAGGCGAACTTTCTTGAACAGATCCGGAGTTGTAATTTAAGTGGATGCGACTCGACTTCTTGGCATATGCTCGTTCTTGTCTCTGCGGCGTTCCCTTTGAATTGCTTTAAATAGTTTCGAGTATTCCCTTTTCACCTTGGAGTCTTGACGGGCATTAATTTTAATTTCTTTCCGGCGCTGAATTAGGTTCCACGTTTCCTCAGTGATCCATGTGGACCTTCAACAGTCCCTTCCTCTCTTAGATACGATATCCCCAAAATCTTCATTTATTACCTGGACTCAGCGTCACCTGTCCGCGGTGGATCTAAATTCATGAGCGTCGCTTCCGTCAGATTCTGGAAATGGGATCGCTCTATTGGATTCTAAGTTCTGGGTTTAGGTAGCGCGTTACGGTAAACGGCTTTGAGACGAATGGCGAAGGAGGGAACCAGTAACTGCATTCAGCTCAAGGGAAGGTTTTCACATTTTGGACAGATGACTTCCAGCACTTGTCTACCAGTATGTAGTCTATCTGATTCCTAAAACGACCCAGGTTCCAGGAGACTTCCAAGTGTAGAGTCATCTTTTGTGATGGTGAAAGAGTGTTAGAGATTACTCTAACACTCTTTCACCATCACAAAAGAAGAAAGTTCTTGAAAGTCTTGGAAGTTCTGTGTTCTGTGTCTGGCCATTAGGCCAGACACAGAACACAGAACTCTGCAAGCCTCTGACCTCGTTTCGTTCCTAGAGTCTAGACCATATTTTCCAATGGTGTCTCGGATTTCATGGATTATTTCTGAGCTTCCTATTTTAGCATTCCAGTCTCCTAATACCATTGCGATTTACCGGCTTGGTATGCTGTCCTCTAGTTCTCTTCCGTGGACTGTGTTGTAAACTTGCACGATGTTGAGAAGACATAAATCGGTGTTCAGCTTCACTGTTATTATTCTATCAGACACAGGGTTATATCCAAGTACGAAATATTGTTCATGCCTGATGGTGCTAATATATGGAAAAACCTCTTCGGCTAGAATTTTCCAGCCCTGAGAAATACAGCTTGCTACCTGATGAGGTTTTAAAATGACCTCACGACGATGTGACTATATATTATAGGTACTATTACTATTATATATACAAATCTACTATTAATAATGTATTGCTGTTGATGTTCCAAATAAATAAAATAAAAATAAATAAAAATGTACTAGAAAAAAATTCCAAACTGATGATTAGAACCGCATGGATGGTAAAATTCTAATTAACGCGTTCATTTTGATGCGTGAATTAGACTTGTGAATTAGGGATTCTTGAAAAATAGAAAATAACTTTTTATAGGTACATGTAATTATCTACAGAATCTAGTATCTATTAAATAATGCGGCCTTTAATGTGCACTAAAATTCTCTGCGCGATAGAGTTACTGGTTGATTTTTAAAACGTGAACGTGTTAATTAGAAATTTCGTGAGCCAAAACGCGTGAATTAGATACTTACATTCATAATCCGCGACCCGTACACAGCTGACACAACCATCCCACACGGGGCTCTGGGCACGACTGACCGCTTCACCGAAATGCGTTAGTGAGATCCGTACCTACCTTCAGAGGACTTGTGTGATCACAACCGACCGCGACGCGTCAATTATTATACGTTTCGAGACAAAGTTACTATAATTGATATCTTTGTGATATATTATTTGTATTGACTAGGTTTTTTTTGTGCAAATTAAACATGTATTCTTTTGTTTAATAATCTTGCTTGACATTGTTTTTTCTTCATGTATATCATCAGGAGAAATTGGTATGTAAGTAATTTGGGTAGTGGGACGCGACGTGTCAATTAGGAGTATAGGACTAAAAGTTTTTTTTTCTACCCGAAGGGTTTTAAATATGTTCTTGAAAATTCATGTACAGCTCAATACGAATACCTGCTACGATCAAAAAATATAAGACATAATTAAATCAATAATTTTATATTTTTAAACAGCGAAGACAAGCAAAAATGTACGTCTGGAGAATGACCGTCAAGATTGTTTTAGTATATTTTGTTGCTATATTGTACGCCCGAAATGGGTAAGCTGTTGGACCTTTTTTATGACATAATATGATCTGATGTACACGGTTATGACAATAAATGAATCTTTATCTTTTATCTTTATCTTTATCTTTGCCAACGAACTATTTACATAGATTTGCGAGCTGGTAAAGATGACGTTAGTTTTAAAACGTCTGTACTTTTCGATATTTCTATATAGTAGGTGCGCTTGTCCACTTTCGCACTTAACCCGACTGTCTTATCTAAATAAATATAAGTTTCTGTCAAAAATTTCATTTTTGTGACAAGCTTTTATAGCTGACTGTACTTTTCTTTGAATATTCATCAAATGCTCACTGAGACAATTCTAAAGAGCCCAAACTCGGTAGGATTGCTTTTTCTATTGTAGAGTTCCTATGGCCACCTTCCGGCTCCATCATCAGATCAGCCCCATGGTACCATATTATTGTATTGTCATCAAAGTTAAGTAAGTTTACAAAATTTCAGCTCAATCGGTTGACGATATCTGCTTCAAAATTGAGTTGCAAGATTTCACCCGAACAAACATACTTAGATACATACATACAATGCAAGTTAAATAAAAGCTTGTAAAATAACATAAAGCTATAATTATTTATTTATTTTTATTCAATATAATTAAATGGATCATTGTATCGAACCTTAATGGCCTTCAAAATAATCGATATAATTATACAATAGATACAACTTTCAAAAATAGATAATTTTATACTGCCAAGGACTAATTTTATTTCAACTCGACATTTTAAACTTATTTTATTTAACGAAATCCTATTCCCCAAACTACGACAATAATTTAAACGAAACTCGGAATACAATTTGCTCGTAGCGCGGCGTAGCGCTCTGTAGCGCTACGCGGCTACGAACCCGACCTTTGCGGTTACGCTCTCGCTTACAGCCGGCAACCAGACTTTAATCATCTCTTCAATCGTTACGAGTACTCATTCTGATAGAAATTACTATTTGATTACATTTTAATGCATGAATGCTGATTAATTGGTGAATTTTTAATATTACTTTTTTTGTGTTCGCATATCAAGCGTGCAGTTCGCATATTATGTATGAAACTGTCTAGTTTATCTTACTCTATGACCTATATTCTATTTCTATCGAAAAATAACGTTGAACAAACGATAAATGAACAAACACACCTTAGTAATTATAACAAGGGTAAGGGAACGTCATTTCCGCCCTACAGTTTAATATTGTTTTATTCGTCAGTCTATTAAGACAGTATTAACGTTTTTTAATCCTAACTAACCCTAATAATTTCCAATTAGCCTGAATTATTTTCGACACGGTAGGAGCAATAAATGGTATTCCATTAGTATTTAAACAATAAATCTCCAAGAAAAATAAAATAAGTATGAATACAAAATTAAATCATTTCTTAAAGTTTATTTTTATTTTTAGCAAGCATGTCTACAACATCTTTATATGTATTTTAACTCATGTTTTTACCTCCTTTATTATGCATATGTATTTTATTATTTCTCAAATCAGTAACAAAGCATAGGCATAACTCATTCAAAATTTAAACCTCCAAAGCTACAAAAAATCTTTACAGCCCCTAAAAAGCCGAAAATGGAAATTTTATATCGTCATAAAATTTAAGTGCGCACTTTAATAACTAAAGCCAGAAGCCGATACAGCGTCGTATCGTTGACAAAAGGATGAGAGCCCACCTCACCCACACCTCCCGCCGCAAATGATTACGACATTACACACACAGACACACGGACTTACCGCACGCCCACCCGCCAAACACGCCCAACGTCTTGGGTTTTCTTATAAACCACGTTGTGTTCGCCGTCCCGCTCTGCCCCGTAACTGGGCCGTTGTTTGTCTCTGTCTCGCAATGACGAGCTGCACATAAAGCGAGGCCACACTCCCGCCTTTTTTCCCACTCCATTTTGACAGCTCGCGGCTCCATATCTGGCCGGAAACTAAGACGGTGTTCACAGATAAGGCTGAAGAAATAAGCTTGAATTATCGCTTCACCATCCCAAAAAAAAAACAGAGCAATATATAAGATCATCGGTAACAGATGAAACAGCCTATGGTGATGACTATCTCATCATTGATATACGTATTTATCCATCTTTCTAAACTTCGTCTCTATAGTTCTCATGCTTTCTCCGTCAATTACAAAAAATCCCGGACTCAAATCTCCTGCAAGACATCATGCCATATCCCAATATTTGTTTTATACATTTTAAAGTCTAGTTGGTCAGTGTGGTGACAGAGATATCTACCTACTTAATACTTAAACCTTCCTAATTTAAACCATGCTTTAAAACTCAAGAGCCGGAAAATCAATGGAAAGTCTCTGTCGTCGCTCATCTCAGCAGTATCATTTGCTATAAGTACTTATAAAAATCTTTATCTAGTCAAGTCATATTTCTATTTAATCACATATTAATCCAAACATCCTATAATATTCCTAAAGACTAACGACAAAAACAAAAGTCACCATATTAGATACACCAAATCTTTCAAACGTCATCTTTTATAGCCAGTTTTCTAACGCTCTCTATATCGCAACCCAATCCAATAGGGTAGCATTCCTGAAAACTGACGTCAAAAACAAAGAAACATCGCATTCCTCGCTACAGACGGCAGTGTGCGCGTCGTCTTAGCGACTAAGTGGCTCAAGACGCGTTAGCGGCTGGGCGGGGCTGGGGGTTGCGGCGCCCCGCTATCGGCACACCAAAACACACATTTTTGTCGCCGCAAACCTCGCGCCGAGGGTTAGCCGCGGCCCGCAGACCTGACACGAGACGAAATATACAGTCGGCTACGAGAGTAAGAGAGATGGGAGGTAGGCTTGTGCGCAGGCGCGCGCAGGGAGGCTTCAGCGCGGCAAGTTTGACAGTTGTGGAGGAAAGTTTCGGCGGGCGGTCGTCTCGTTGCTCGGAGAGAATTGAGGACGGAAAACGATGGCATGTTTCAGGCAGTGTTGGGCATTCAAGAATAAAATCGTAATTTGAATAAGAATTCGTAAGAATAAAATCATGTCGATTTTAATCCCGTCAAGATTATTCAAATAAATTCGTCGGGAATAATTCGTTCCTAAGAAAATTGAATGAAGATAACTTATTCTTAATCAAATAATTTTAATCATGATTTTTTAATTCAAATAATATTCCACGAATACGAATGTAAGGGTTAGGGTACCTGGATTGTTAATATGACTTATTAGGTATAGGTAGAGATAGTAGTATTTTGTCTTATCAAGCCCACACTCGAGGGGTATACTAGTAGCCATTGATTGAAGAGTTCCATCACCCAACTCCTGACTTCATCATCAGACTAACCTCCCCAATTGTAATGTATAGGACTCATAAAAACAAACCAAATGAGCCCATACTCGAGGGCTATACTAGTACCCATTGAAGAGTTCCGCTGTTCAGTTTCTAGCTTCATCATCAGATCATCATCAACATTTCGAAGATACCAAAAAATACCTATTGTCATAAAACCTACTTAATTTCACATAAATCCAAACATTAAAACTTAGTAAAGATCAACTTACAAAATAAAACCGATTGTATAACATCCATACTACAAATTAACGTTATTCAATTAACATTTTAATCAAATAAAATGGTATTTAAATTATGCCATTTCTAAAATAATTATTTCGTTTTTTATTCTTCATTTAAAATAAAAATTACATGATTTATTCACATTAATTTTATTTGAATTACGAGTACAAGAATTTATTCTTATTCAAATCGATTTGAATAAGAATACTTTTTCTGTTTTTATTCTTATTCTTATTCAATTAATTTTTGCCCAACTCTGGTTTCAGGGAGATGGGAAGTCACAATAGAAGAGCTTTTTTAGTCACCTTTGCATTAAGATAGGAACATAAGATAAGAGATTTTATTTCACGTTAAAAACTACAATATAAATATATCTATGTCGAAATTTTTTATAAGTTTATCGTATTATGAACTGATTTGATGAAAATGATAATGAAAAATGAAAAAAATATTTAACTAATTAATAAATGAAAGTGTGTCTACTTGTAAACCCATAGTTTGAATTTTACGATAATATTAAAACGCCTTTGACTGAAAGCTCAGTAAAGTTTTTCAGTAGCAATGATCAATCGTTATTGCTCAACTGTTTTTTTTATGAAACCTACGTGGAAGGTACTATTATAATTAAGAAATATGTATTAACAATCTTACATACGTATGTATACACTACAACACTATTTTGTAGATACTTAAAGCACCCACAAAGACATTGTGTTAAGAATATGATTGCAATTATATGTGTATTTAATTAGCAAAATGGGTTTATAAGTAGATACCTATCTATACTGACTCTACACTTAAAATTGTAAAGAAAATTATATTTTAAAGAAATATATTGTCTATAAAATCATCCAATTGTAAATTTCAAGTTTGCACCTACATCTAATTAGATACTAATAATATGAATGTCATTAACCACTCAATTGCTTTTGGTAACTACGGCTACCTGTCACCGCTCTTATTTTATTATATAAATAGAGTCCAACTCAAAATTCGAAGCAATTAATCCCAATCGACCCTACACCTCTAGCACAACTATGACACGCGACACTTTCTCGCGCGATAAATATTACCTATCTCCTTCTTCACAGTACTGTGAGAGGGTGACGGGCAATGCTATGTCGCGCGACAAGAGTCGCGAAGCCAAGTTGTGTGAGACGGGTTGAATTGAATGTCAGACCGGACTAAGATCACTGAACGGTCGGTCTCAAGACATTAGGCGTTCACTCACTAGCGTGGGAGTGAGCGGGAGGCTACAAAAGCGAAATTGATGAGCAAATGTCAAGGGAAATAGATGGAGGTCGCTCTACTCTACCATACAACCTATTGTTTCGTATAATTTGCATTAACAATTGCACTAAATACCAGTGACAGTGACGTGGACGGGATTTACTTTTTCATCACGAGCAAGTAGCACAAAGGTGCTCAAGTGACTTGTAAATAGGCAAGCCGGTGGAAATCTGGTTCTATGGACGCCAGCCAAGCACTAAATCATATGAGTCCTACATATTATGTTATGATATAGATGCAAATAACAGCACTTAAACAAATTAATAAGGTCACCCGTGGTTCACGTGGGACACACCAGGATTCGAACCCGGTACCTGTGGAATGTCGGTCAAACGTCTTATCCTTAGTCACCTATAATTATGTCTTCTAAATTAGAATAATTAGAAATTCTAATTATTATGTCTGAATTAAATGTTTTTTTTATTATAAAAAAAGCCTGATCATGTCAAAAAACAAGGGACTTTTACTAAACCTAAAAAGCCTATTTTCTGGACCAGCCCAAAATGCCCATCAGTGCGAAGAAGGTTGTCCATTAATTACAGCCACTCTATATCCAATTTAATTCAGGGGGTTGGCAAACAGGTTTGGGCATTTCTCAGGAGTGGTATTTTTAAGTGTCCGGGCTTGAAAATGGTTAAATTTACCATCGAATATTTCTGAATAAAATCAAGCTAGTACCTAACGGTTTGTTTCGTCTGGCGAGCTATGTAAACATTTCATGATAATTCATTAACATGACAATAAAAAAAAGTTATTACAAAAATTGACGTTCACTGGGAGCGTCCGCTTGCCAGATTTGTTGAAATAAAAAATCATAACTGGATATTGGGTCTGGATACTATGATTTCAAATGTGTTCCCGTATTCAGCATTAGTTTATTAATCATTTTGTTCCTATAGATATAATTTATCTGCTAAACATTTTAAATAAAAACTATTTTTCGGAGCGTCCGAGGGTAACTAGTGATTTCAGTGTAAACTTTAAAACACGTCAGCACTGCCTTAAAGAAGTATTACTAGAAACCCGCAGCTCGCAAGCAACTAGCTTCAGTTGTGTTCTTACCGCCGCCGAGAGTAGACGTCGGCTCAATGGCTTGTAGGTAGAGTTCGTGTGGGTTCGTTCGTCATTCGGTGGATTTGGTTACGTGTTTTGTTGAATTCGGTGGAACAATTTGTGTTGTTCAGTGATTCTGTGTCTGCAATTTTATAAGTGAATAAACTATCTCCGGGAGATTGTAAGTCCATAATAATTTGTTCGTGTCTATATTACTTTTAGTATTCCTTAAATCGATAAAAAACATTAAATTTTGAAATCGGTGGAATTGATTTCCATTTAGTCGGTGTAATGTTTGACCACTGAAGTCAATAAAAATTGCCACCGCTATCAACTTTTACGATAAAACCAACTGATTTTACATTATTTATATATTGCCATGCCCCTCAATCGGTTCTTCAATGCTTATAATCGTGATTTTGTTAATGCAGCATAGTTCTGACTGTGCTTCTCTTGTTTACTAATTTCGGTGGGTTGCTGTTCGTTAGGCTGCTTTCACCGGCATCTCATTGGCATTTTAGCACATGGTTTACCCATCTCGTTGAACTGGTGCATCAGGGTATTATGCCTCAACAGCCTGACACTACAAATATTCCTAAGGGTCGTCATTTCAGCGAGCTACACATCGAAAACTCTGAAGTATTGAGCCTTTGATTTCGGTGATTGTAAAATCTTAAATATCTTATGAACCACTAAGTTCAGAACAGGGCCTTTGCTACCAATATTTTTAAAATTAGGCCGTTTTTATATATTAAAGTCACGAATCAAAAATATGAAAAATAAAATTGACCACCGAAGTCAAGCAAAATAGCTCGGCCCGGAGAATCGCCCGTTTAGTGATTGGTTGATGGTAGTTTATATTCCTAGTTTCCTTTTTTATCATACTACGGTCAAGAAAAAAGGGTTATATTTTCTTTCATCACTCTTTTTCGCATACTAAGTTGCGGGCATGTTAAACTAACCTGTAACATGAAAGGTCTATTACAACTCGGCCGCCGGCCACGACCGCGATTAGCTCGCCCATTTTGTTTTGATGTGTCCCGCCGCGAACCAGGGGGACCATGAGCTGTGAAAATGACGGATAAAATTACTTTGTGTCAGGTCCAGAGAGATGTTATATCGATGTATATACTGTTTTGTTTACTTCATAAAGATCTGGGGGCCAAATATTATGATTGCGTTAATCACATGATAAATAAGTGACAAAGCATCTGGTGGATGCTTTGTCACTTATTTATCGCGTGATAAAAGCAACCATCATAGGCTCGCTGCTATAGATTAGATAGAATAACTTTTTGTATATGTGATAAACTGACCTGTAACATAATACGATATTACAACTCGGCCGCCGGCCGCCACCGCGTTTATCAGCTCGTCCATTTTGTTTTGATGTTTCCCGCCGCGAACCAGGCAGGGGCCAGGAGCTGTGAAAATTACGGACAAATTATTTTGTGCCAGGTTCAGATAGTGATATTTTATCAGGATTTTAGGTACTTTATTCTGCCTGCCTGCCACAGATTAGGTAGTATAACCAGATATCACATATATATCATCGATATTTATGGTGACCTTATTTTGACATTATTAATAGTACTTTCTTCGTATACTTCAGGAACTGTACCTACACTTTTCGGATTAAATTAATGTAAAGTAGTGTGACACGGTCCATATTTCATTTGTATTCAAAATATTGCATCATGATAACTTTTATTAGGTATAGCAGTAAACGTCTTTTATCGTAAACCAAATGTTTACAAAGAAGCGAAAAATTTTCAAATCTAATGGTTCAGGCATATTTCGAAACTGCGTCTCCAACGGCTTTCCGGGCCAACACGGGCGTGTGTAGGTATGACGCAGGAAGAGCAAACGGATACTATTTAGAAACTGATTTGTATTAATTAAGGTACCAACTTTTATCTCACTATATCTTAAGTGTGTTGTCAGGTCAACAAAACTTTCGTTGCTACGTGACTACATGAAACGTACTACTTAACTATTGAAATCTCCACTGCCGAAATTTTAATGGAATGTATCGTAATACCTAAAATAATGGAGGCCCTACGTGTCCCGCGTTGTGGCCACACGCCATGCAAGTTTCGGGTCGGTGTTACGACCACTTTGAGGTCGACCCTGCCACCTAACTGCCCATCAACAGACTAGTTCATACAACTTAGTGTAACAAGTTATGTTGTTCTCACATCGGTTTTGCGTGACGAAAATTAAAGAGGCTTTTATTAGGGTAACATAAAAAGAATAACCGTATAACGAAGACAATGCTCCCAAAAAGGAATAGGAAAGCGACATAGAATAAGCGATTGAATGACTTATTCTCAAAATAATTCAATTAAATACTTACATTCACGTAAAACATAAAAAACCGGCCAAGAGCATGTCGGGCCACGCTCAGTGTAGGGTTCCGTAGTTGCTCATCCTTCACAATAGACTTAAGTTATGATAAAGATTTCAAGCTCTATAAAAAGGTCGTAAACGCCAAAGTAACTGTAGTTACTTATTACCTTCTGAAAGTCAACTTACGTCCTTTTAAGAAAATTATGAAATTTTGCGATAACTCAAAAACGGCTCAACAGATTTTGTTAAATATAGTTTTCATTGAGAGTACTTATAAGGCCTCATTTTCATGAATTTTCTATAATTTTTTGACCCGTGGTTGAAAAGTTAGAGGGGGGGACGCTATTTTTTTTATTTTCGGAGCGAGTATTTACAAAACTGCTGACTTTATCAAAATAGTAGTTTTTGATACAAGTGTGGAAAGTATGTCATTTTGAACGAGTCCCGAGGAGTCTTGGCCTGAGCCGCAAGGCGAGGGTCAAGACTCGGGACGAGTTAAAATGACACTTCCACACGTGTACCAAACAACGTTTTTTAATACATTTGCGAAAAATTGCAATAATACAAATTTAAAACAGTAATTGAAAGGGGCAATTATATTTATTTCTGTCTGATAGAAATTAAGAGTACCTAGGTACCTACAATTTTTAGAGCAATTGTGAAGGGTCGCATTTAAGGCCTTTGCTGGTAAGTTTAAAGTTTTATTCAAGTTGTTAATAATTCTCTTTTTCTCGTTTCCAGCCAATAAAATGTTCATAGACGGCAATGTAATTTTTCTTTCGATTTTGCGGGTAAAATACTCTCACTTGCAATTTTATTTTTGCCTTGGCTCGTATGTCGGGCGGTGTTTAATCTATTCTGATAACATCAGAATCCATCATTTTCTATCAAAAATTTTATAAAACTTACGTGTCATTTACACATAATTAAAACAATCTTGAATGAAAAAGAAAGTTTTACTTTTAATTGTAATATTTTTTTTCAAGATAGCGTCGGCTGTCTTCATTGAGCCAAATCAAAAGAAATAGTTTTAATATTTCAGAGGAGATATGATAATGTTACACAGTAATTTAATTGATTCTAAACAATAAACATCGTGAATCTTTTTTTAGTTCTTTACATTTCATATAAATGTAAATTAATATACCTATTATTTAATACACAAAAATAGCGATTAAGTATTCATAATTATTATGAATTTATAAAGCAGCGCGTGGGTCACGCATAATACTGTATTTTCTAATCTGTGACAATACTTTTCTTTTTAATTTTTATAGGTCACGCATTATACTCAAACTCATATACTCATTAGGTAAATAAAAGTCACTCAGACAAATTATTAAAACCGTTTTTGAATATTTTTAATAGATAACCCGTTGATTGATCCAATATGCAATTTAAATATTTTAAGCATAATTATAAGATATTCACTTGCAATGCTGTATGACGTAATAAATACAGTAGGAAAGTGATTGACCTTTGTTTACAGAAAATTAAAAAAATTTGAAAAGTAAAAAGCACTAGTTCGAAATATCCAACTTTTCGCACGATATGCAGCTACGAAAAGTACCACTTTTTGAGCAACTGTATTAAAAAATAATGTTTGAAGACCCCTATTATTTTTAAAAGACCTATTCAACGACATCCCACACACTTGTGTTGAAATGAAAAAAAAAATTCAGCCCCCTTTAGGTGTTCGAGAGGAACCCAAAAAAATTTTTTTTTTTTACTTTTTATTGTACCGTTTTGTCGGCGTAATACATACACATACTCATACCAAATTTCATCTTTCTAGTACTAATGATCACGGAGCTAAGCCGCGGACGGACAGACGGACAGACGGACATGGCGAAACTATAAGGTTTCCTGTTCCTAGTTGACTACGGAACCCTAAAAACGGCCAAGATAATGTAGGGTCATGGCAAATTAAGGGTTTCGTAGCCATTACAAAGATACAAAACCGCAATTATTATGTTAATTATAGCAATAATGTTGTCAGAACGTTTCTTAAATTTCATTTCATAATTTTTCATCGTTATTGATATAGGCTGTAGCTGAACCAGCGAGCTACATTCTAGACCATGGGGTCAGGGTCACTTACCATCAAGTGATACTGAGGTCAATAGCCGGTCAGTTTGTGAAATAACAGATTGCTAGCACTAAGTATCTGAGCTCAACAACAGGCGGACAGACAGATATAGCGAAACTATCGGGGTTCCCTAACCCTATCTATACACATAACTACGAAGTTGACCTGAGCAACGCGAACTAAACACCGTCGTCACTGAATAAATAACTCGACACTTGTTCGCAAATAAACAATTTAAAATGTCAAGAATGGGGAAAGGGTTGGGTTTCCCTTCCCTTTTTCTTCTGACATTATGTTTTCTGACAACCAATTTTAGAGTTGTTTGCGTTAACGTGTGAAGGTTTAAACGAGTTTTATACTTGTGATTTAATTATTGTATGGCTCATTTGTATTGGGTCTAGATAATTTCATAGACTCTTAAATTTTACAAGGAGACCGTAAAATATTGTGAAAAATGATGACGATGCATGATGCCCTTTGAATGAGCAGATACTTAACAATCACTATTGGCATACATTAACAGCAGTTAATGTACGCCAATAGTGCTTGTTAAGTATAAAGTAAGTATACCGATGAGAAATTATAGCTTCCGAATACTAAGACTGAGTAAGTACAGGTAGATGCTTTGGGCTTGTAAATTAGGGGAATTAGGGAATAAGGTATTATAAAATTTCATGGTTTTCAGTCCAGATTTCCACGCGTCATCACAATGTGACGTTTAATTTTCTTTTTGCTCTAAATTATGTACTGTCGTTACATTAAAAACTAATGAAATCTCAAATTGTCACATTTAGCTACCTATCCACGCGCCACAACCCCCGTTCCATGTTCAAAATCAATAAAATAAAATCTGAAATTATGCGGATACGTTCATATATCCACACAATTCTAAAACCAAAAGGGCATACACATATCCGAGTAGCCAAGCTTCATATGACTTTTAGCTTAAACGTATACAAACGAACAAAGTATCGATATAAATAAGGGAAGTGTCGCGGGCCGATTGGCGCGATTATGGGCCCGCGGAGACTAATATCCCTTTCTTTGGAAAATGTTTTTGGGGAATGTTATTTTTTGGCGTCGGTCGCATCTGGCGGCCGGGGGCAAATGGGGCAAGAGTGAAGAGTCGCGGGTTCTGCACTTGGGTCCACGCAATGAGCTAGAATGTATGGACGAGGCTGGGTTTTTAATATACTGGACTTGATGGGCCTTCGTTAGTGGAAGGCGAAACAAACTCTCGTTTTGCTTCAGTGTACTCGGATAAAAAGTATCTTTATAATTTTTTTTTTTGTAACATACTAACCCTTGTGTCAAAACTTTAGAAAATTGACAGTAATTTGTTCTACCATTTTGGCGTTAGCTTGATGAGACTTGAGGGTAAAGTAGGCCCTTATTTGGACACGTATCTGTCCCTGACCGTAGCACCAGGTGTTCCCAACGCCAATAGATATGACCACTGGTCAGTATAGCGTGTCCATATACCGGACATCGTTGTGTCCAGGTCACTTTCGTTAATTAGGCTCTTAGTTGGGCACGTGTCTGTCCTCGGACGTAATACTAGGTGTTCCCAACGCCGCGGCGATAGATATTATCACTAGTCACTATAGCGTGCCCATATATCACGGACATCGTTTTGTCCAGGTCACTTACGTCAATTAGGCTCTTAGATGGGCACGTGTGTCCTCGGGACGTAATACTAGGTGTTCCCAACGCCGCGCCGATTGATATTACCAATGGTCAGTATAGCGTGTCCATATATCGGACATCGTTGTGTCCAGGTCACTTACGTTAAGTAGGCTCTTAGTTGGTCACGTGTCTGTCCTCAGACGTAACACTAGGTGTTCCCAACGCCGCGCCGATAGATGTTACCACTGGTCACTATAGTCACTATAGTGACCAGTGGTAACATCTATCGGCGCGGCGTATATGGACACACTATAGTATAGTGTGTCCATATAACGGATATCGTTGCGTCCAGGTCACTTACGCTAAGTAGGCTCTTAGTTGGGCACGTATGTATCCTCGGACGTAATACTAGGTGTTCCCAACGCCGCACCGATAGATATTACCACTGGTCACCATAGCGTGTCCATATATCGGACATCGTTTTGTCCAGGTCACTTCCGTCAATTAGGCTCTTAGTTGGGCACGTGTCTGGCCTCGGACGTAATAAGTACTAGGTGTTCCCAACGCCGCGTCGATAGATATTACCACTGGTCACTATAGCGTGTCCATATATCGGACATCGTTGTGTCCAGATCACTAACGTCAATTACAATTAGGCTCTTAGTTGGGCACGTGTCTGGCCTCGGACGTAATACTAGGTGTTCCCAACGGCGCGCAGATAGATATTACCACTGGTCACTATAGCGTGTCCATATATCGGACATCGTTGTGTCCAGGTCACTTACGTTAAGTAGGCTCTTAGTTGGGCACGTGTCTGTCCTTGGACGTAACACCAGGTGTTCCCAACGCGGCTCATTGTGATTGAAATTGCTCCGTTTTTTCGAGGGGACTTTTATTGGCTATTTTGTAATGTAACTTTTTCGGGTTATTGCGAAGCGGGAATCGAGCCGTGCGGGAATTTTAGTGATTCGACTGTCTAACTTAATCGTTGGAACGAGAGAGGGTATTTGATATACGAGAAGTCGAACTAATCCTAGATTTGCCAAAGTTCTATTCAGGAATGTTAAACCGATTAATCCCTGACTTGGTGAAATACATTTGTTTATTGTGTTTTACCTTTAATTTGCCGTTGTCAGATCACACTGGTGAACGTTGTGGCCAATTCAAGCGTAGTCGTCTGCATTGCGTATAATATGACTTTGTGATATATGATGTGGGCAAATTTATAAATGTACGCATCACGCTTTAGCGCTATACTGATTATGACCCCGTTTAGAGTATTTTTATTAGTATTACGAGGAACTATTTTGATGTTTGTTTTTTCCTACACTGATTAAAATACAAAAAAGACCATCCGTCTTCTTCCCGAAAGATAAAAAACGGAGTCCCATTTTTTTAAAAGAAATGTCCCATAGAACACCTGACGTAGTTTGTGCCTCCACCAAACTCACATAAAACGCATGATCCCATGTCATTTCTATGATGAACAGAAAACACACAGCGGAATCTAACTCCGAGTACGAAACTTTATCAGCAGCGCTTTAAAGCAGCGACTATGCATGCGTAATAAAATAACCCTAGCTCAAGCTTACCGTATGCAACACAATTTCTAATATAAGAACCGGCGGCAAAAAGCAAACAACCCCGTGCAGATATTAAAGGCATATCTCTCTATTATGAGCGGGAAGTTCTGTAATTTAAGGGCGGCGCCGGCATATGGCGGCTGGTAGGGGTGCGCAATGTCGATGTCGATATCTCATTCATTGAGATGGGGATTGAAGCAGAGATATAGTTATTTACTA
Source organism: Apotomis capreana (assembly GCA_947623375.1). Taxonomy (NCBI): domain Eukaryota; kingdom Metazoa; phylum Arthropoda; class Insecta; order Lepidoptera; family Tortricidae; genus Apotomis; species Apotomis capreana. Next base: position 8,807,231 of record OX392514.1, read on the forward strand.
TACTTAGATCGCCGTTTAGTACAGGTAACAAAGTATTCTTACTAATTTTGTAGCCGCTAGATTGTACTCAAGAAACGTTCTAGATACTTTGTGAATTCTGGTATACAGCGAACTTCACTTAATTTTTTCCTGTAACGTAATAACGACTCATACAAAATTTATCGTATATAATTTTTATGATGACAAATTGGATTTTTATCTAACAGTAGTTACATCTGCTGGTGTACATATGATGTGGAATGAGGGCCAGGGGCGAAAAGTTAGACTAAACTTACCTCTAGATACTCTCATCAATTACAGTTGGACATGTTTCTCAAATGCGCTAAGGCGGAAAACTAATTTAGGTGGCCAAAATTTTGGTGTATTTTGTTATTTTTTTTGTATAGAGAAGGAACAATCAAAATTCCTTTTAATTGGAGAATATTTTACTCATGTTTTGAAGTACATATTGTATAGTTTTAGAACATATCCTTGAATAATATTACCACCAATTTGATAAATTAAAAAAAAAAAACAAATGTTTTTCACCCGTCTAAACGTGTCTCCCCCCAATAAAAATTGCGAGCGGATAGGTAGGTCGGATGAGCTTCTCGCTACTGAAAAATACATCGACAATTTTATCGATATAATCGCCGGCTGTCTCTAGCACGCTCGTTCTTCAGACACAGCTGCACTCCGCGATTATAACTAGCTTAGCGAACTCGCCTCTCACGGGTTATTATTGCTTTATTAAATAAATATAACAGGACATCATTAAAGAGAAATGTCAAAAAGATGGACAGACAAAATCAAATTCTGACTCATTAGTTGCTTAACATTTGGACAATGCAATATCGGCGTTAACCAATTAATTTATTTGTATAATTATGCCTTTTAAGCTGCTACAATATCCATTAAACACGTTAACTTTGTAAAATGTTTATTTTCTTTCTTTTTTTTGACCCTCCTAACTAAATAAATAAATAAATATTATGGGACAAGCATACACAAATCGACCTAGTCCAAAACTAAGCAAAGCTTGTACTATGGGTACTAGACGACGATATAGGTACATAATATATAAATACATATATAGATAACATCCATGACCCAAGAACAAATATTTGCCCCGGCCGGGATTCGTACCCAGGACCGCCGGCTCAGTAGGCAGGTGTCTGCAAACTGTGCCAACCGCGTCGTCAACTGAATGGTATCTCTCCCTAAATGAAAAGATAACAGGATAGACTGACTCACTGACTGTCTTAGGCGTTTCTCATTTTTATATATGTAAAGGAATAGGAATACCAGATGATCAGGCATTTTGGCCAATATCGTCAGGTTGGTTTGTTATTAACTAACCGTATTTAGTATGTAGCTGGCCGCTAATAAGTTTTCTTTTACTGTCATAGAAATTATCATATGGTTTCCATTTAAACCCTTGGGAATAAAACGACCACTTTAACCCCACTTTGCGAAGCGAAAATAACGTATTTTTCGAGTACAAGAAAGTGAAAAAACTATGTTTTGAAATTGCTCGAACAACCGAGGCCTCAAGAGTGGAGGAAGCGCGGGCACAAACAACGGTTGCAATCACCAATGCAAATGTTTACGAACACCCTGTAGGTAATAGTGTCCCTACTTGCACTCGGAAATCGACTGCTTACTCCATGAACCTCCTGTATCTATGCTCTTTGCCCCGAAAACTCAACCCTGTCATTTGAATGACGAGGTTGTTTTTGGAATGAAATTTTTGGGAAAGTTACGGTATTTGGGAAATAAATTGGGAAATCGCGACGGAAATAGGGTCACGATTCTGCGGATTTGCTGGAGATGAGTTGATCAGGAACAAAGTGGGTAAATTCGTCGCTACTTGGATGGACAATCTCTATTTAAATGGGCCGGACGCTTGTTTGACTGTCAGACGAGGATTCTCACGAATTAATTTATACTGCAAGGTATAGTGTTATTAATGATAAGCTGACCCTAAACGTACAGTCGGCATCAAATAAGCTGACAATTTGAGTATGCAATTTGACATAAAATCGAAGATTTTAAATGAAAATTCGACTGCGTTTTTTTACTGGGTTTTTAACTTACCAAGGACTTATATTTGTGGAAAGTTCCTATCAGTTAATCTATTCGTCCTTGCTGTTAAGACATCAAAAGCTGACGTCAACATCAAAAACCTGGCTACAATAAGGTTATGAAAGTGAAGTCAAGTAGATGGAAACAATATATACTTAACATGATATTAGGAATACCGCAAATTAACACCTGAATCTATCGTCCAAGAAACCAACGCAGAGTAACAAAAATCCTCCGTCGCGTCGGTTCCCCTCTATTTAACTAGAACTCGAGACTAACAACGCCGATGTGTAGAATTGTGAATAATTAACGTCTTCGCCCTTTGTCGAGATCTGTGTCGAGGCAAACAGACTTACATGCCTAACAGCCTGCGGGATGGTGTCAGGTATCTATATGTGTGCACATAACTATAATACACAACATACTTACTAGTGTACAGTCAATTTTGAAGGAACTACATCAACAACATCTACAACATACGATGACCAAGACTGTGTTCAGACACGCTTTTACTGCCCTTATACAGCTTTAATTAGAGTTTAAATGTAGTCCTCCTACTGTAAAAATTTAATGTAATTTTATGTACCTATAAAATATTTTCTGTTTTGCAAAACAGCTGACATTCATAAGTGCATTGTGATATGTGCATATGTGATGCCTAAATATTTTCCTAAAAGTCATGTTAATCAATAGTTTGAAGTTTAACATTGACAACTAATTGAGGGCTTAAATTAAATAATACACCGAATACAACTATTAAAATACTTACAATAAAACTACACCTAAAAATTAAACTTAAATAAATAATAATACACTACTTTGACTTTGAATGGATTGCAAATATGCATCATACGAGGTGGTGTGACTAAAGACCGACCACACCGCTGCTAGACGGTGCGTGCGTCTCCACACACCTCGTTGTGGTTGAAACATTGTTCAAACATCTATGTGGTTCAGGAAAAGTGTACACGAAACTTTTCTTTTATTTTGGTGAAAACGTGACTTAAAAACAGATATTGGTTGGTCCTTCCTCCTATCAATGCCAGTGTAATTTATTAAATGTTCGCGCTTTATGGAGATCTATCAGCCAGCGGGGTAGTTTCAGGCGTAATAGGCGTATCGACGTCTATACTGCCAAGATCGAAACAAACATACTATGTGGTTTCCAAACTAATTTGGAGTTTTAAGGCAATTAAATGGCGTGCTTATTTTACTACCTGCGACTTGAAATATGTAATTGGTAGCACACATCACGAATCCCAGAAATCTGCGCAAGAGGAAGAAAATGTCGACTCAATTAATGTCATGCGCCTGTTTAACAGAAAATATATAACAACAGTATACATTTATACACAACTTTTACACCCTTAACCTTATGCTAGACAAACATCGTCCATACAATAAATAATCTACATGAAAAAGCCATCAAATCGTAGCGAGCGTCAAACCAAGGCGGGATATCACGGCAGTGTTGCCAGAGCTACGGAAAAATCCGTAGATCTACGGAATTTAGGCTGTGTGCCCAGACCTACGGATATTATTGGTGAAATTAAGGAATTTCAAACTACTTATCTTATATTTATCACCCAAACATGACGTAAAAAAAATCTGCGAATAATTCATTAATGGTAATCCTGACTGACTGAAACACTCGCAAGACTAATCATACGATCTGCGTTTCATTACACACAATTCAAGCACTTCACTCAGTGATCCGTTTCGTTAATTTCATTTTCTTACTAGCTCAAAACGATGAATACACTACAAGGTGTTCAAAAATATTAGATTTTTATTGCCTTTCCACCTACGTTATTGCAAAAGTTAGTAACTTTTAATAACATTTTAAGCTTCATTATAGTCAAATGCAGCATTGAAAAAAGTATGTAGAACTACGGATTTTTCATGAGACGATGTACAGAATTCTATAGATGTTTTTCGTCTCACCCTGCAGATTTTCATAAAATGCCATCTGGCAACACTGTCACGGGATGTATTTTTAAGTAGGCGGCGAAGGGCCGGGGTGTCGCTCGCATTTCCATACAAATGTTGCATCATTTAAAAACAACTCGGATGTCAAGTATAAAAGTCGTATTTTGCTCATGGCGTGAGGCAGTTAAATTGAAGGAATGTTTACGAAAACGTGACTGGTTGGCACTTAGAGCGGAACATTTCTGAAGACCGTAGGTGTCAACCAGTTTAGTCGGTTATGTTGTTTTTGTAAATGTTCATTAATTCGGGGATGCAGCCGAACGAGACGTAATGTCAGAGCATTATTTTATGCATTAGGATTTTGATAACACACATTCGAGACAAACTAAAAACTTGTAGGGTGTTCATCTTGAGTATTCATTCGTAAAATTATTTCTTAAATCCACTTCTATTTTGTCCCCGATACCTATAATTATTGAGTCAACCAATCTAAATTCTAGTTTTTTTATTTATTGAAGATGCATATTTTTCCCTTTCATTCAGACTGACCGGCGATTGACATCAGTATCACCATATGGTAAGTGACTATGGGGTCGAGGATGTAGCTCGCTGGTTCAGCAATAGCGTATTCGCTTTGGGTTCTGCCTTGAAGAGACCCAAATTAGAAATTTCTAGAAATACACACAGTTTGATGTAATGTCCCGTCTAAATAAGTCTTCGTTTTCATTAAAATATACATATATCCAAGTCATGAACGTATGAAAGCATCGACTGAATGGTGTGTATGTTTGTGGTTACTCTTCTCCTTGAAAACCCTGAACGCAGGAATTTAATGAAGAGATTGATGCTTAAAAGATATTCTACTTTACTAAGTGATCTCACATACTTGTAGGTATTGATCTCATTCACGGTGTATGAAAAGGGAACAAACCCGAGCAGGGATTAAATTTCCACTCGAATTAACTTCTGCGGATCAAAGCTATCATTTCAGAATCAAAACAAACCAATAAACACGACCCCCACTAGATTTAATCTGCTTAGTCTCAGTAAAGCGTCACCCATAAAACAAAGTGTGAAGCGCGCAAAAATCCTTAGGTATCATTCGTGATTGTCTTTGCGATCTAGTGTATTACACTAATTGTAACATCAAACTCGCGATCGATCAAAAGTTTGAGAGACAATGCGGTGAAATTTCCATTTAGTTTTATATTTTGTTCTTTGGTTTGATTTTGTAAGCGACATTAATAGCATTTATGGGTAAGGACCAAAAAGTTGGACGTAATTTCGGCGTTGTTAGCCTTAGAAAAAAAGCGATCGGAAAAAGTTCCGTTGTGCGATAAAAATTAACGACACAATAATGAACCTCAAAACAGTACCCTAAGGTACAGTATTCGATGTTAATTTGTCGTCGTACAAGGGAAACATTTATACAAATTTTAATTAAATGAGTTAAGGTAGTAAAATTTTTGTTCTTCACCCTTATACAATAAATAAATATCAAATCGACCTACTTAGTCCCAAACTAAGCAAAGCTTGTACTACGGGTACTAGACGACGATATACATAATATATATAAATACATAATACATATAGATAACATCCATGACCCAAGAACAAATATTCGAATTATTCACACAAATATTTGCCCCAGCCGGGATTCGAACCTGGGACCGCCGGCTCAGTAGGCAGGGGTCTGCAAACTGCGCCAACCGCGTCGTCAAAACAATGTCAATAAAATGACATTCTCATTTTGAAATCTGAAATTGAAACACTTACCTTTATCGCTCTTGTCACAATGGCAATGAGGGTCAAAGAGGTCGCGTCTCAGTTTTCTTTTGCTGTACATAACCTATCCGACATCCGCCTTTGGTTTATTGGGAGACGACGCGCCCTGGCATGGCATGGCATGGCAAGAGATATCGGTTCTGGTCCGGTAAGGCGGCAAATTTTTCATTGTGTTTGATTTTTTTTATCGTATGTAGGTACATAGTAGCTAGCTAATAAAAAAACATTTATTTCTTTTAATTTAATACAAGGATGCAGAAAGTACTTACAACTGTAAGATTTATAAGAATGGAGAAATGTGTTCACCCACAAAGCTTAAGGAAAGATATCTGGCTATTATAGAATAAACAGCGGCAATCTACACACCACTCAAGGAAAACGCAATCATCATTATCGACTTAAATAACTATGAAATTAACAACATATTATAGCGATGTCACCAAAGAACACTAAGCCAAAGTCGAATAAGCGCCCTTGTCCTATCACCGTGGCAAGATTACACATAAAAATGTTAAATGTTCCCGAACGCGTATTGAAAAAATCCAGGGGCAATGGCGGGAGAAATTGGCTCGAGTCGAGGGCGAGGGGCGATATTATTTCATACGACATTATGATACGTTGGCATTGGGAGTGGATGAAAATCGATCGAGATGTTAAAATATATTTTTTGATGTGAAATTGTTATATATAAATGAAACCACTATTATTAAAATACTTAAACGGGTTTACTCACGTCGTAGAAGTCGAATAACGCTCGAGTGTTCGGTTGGCCGCCGCCGCGACTGATCGTTTCTCCTGATGATGAATCGCGTACCGATTCGAAACGAAACATGTCGAGCGTTATTCGACTTCTACGACGTGAGTAAAACCGTTTAAGTATTTTAATATGTCTGAGACTCACGATAGTTTTCTATGTGAAACCACTATTAATTAAGTGGAATCAGAATGTTAAAAAAGAAAGTCGATAACCGTTACAATAAACGTATTGTTGAGTGGAGACCACGGATCGACAAGCATACCTAATGGGGATGCCCTCCAACTATGAGGAGCGATAATATTACTCAGAGTGGCAGAGGAGTGCTAGAAGATTTTGGCTGTGTCATACACTTGTATGACCTTTGCCTCGCAGCACACTAAGATAGGCTGATCATATTCATCCATACTAATATGTGTTACCTCTTCACGCTTAAACCGCTGAATTGATTTTGATGAAATTTGGCATGGAGATAGTTTAAGATCCGAGGAAGGACATAGGATAGTTTTCACCCTGGAAATTATCCCTAAAAAGATTTTAAAGTGAGTAAGTAATTCATGATGACATTGATGACCCTGTCGAAAATGTACTAATTATAAGACCAAAAGCACAATTGCTCTTACATTTGCTTAGGCGCTCTTAATAATCCATTTTATTAAGTAAGGTGATTTGGCGGATATCTATCGTGTTGTACGAGGTTGCTTCCATACTTCCAAGTTCCACGCGGACGTAGTCGCGGGCAAAAGCTAGTCATATTCATAAGTCATAACTTGTCAATTGTAACCCCACTCTGACGTTTATATTATAACCCTGATGTAGTTACATGCAGTTGCATGCATTACAGGCAGTATTATATGTTATATGGATATGAAACAAATTAGGATCTTCCTTACCAGCTACATATGTAAAATACCACATATGAGTAGCATCTAGCGAGTGGTCTTGCACAACCAACACGAAGGTAGGTATAGGTACCTTACAAATAAAATCGTGAGAACTGTTAGGGTTATTGTACGAACCTTTGGGTAAGGTAAAAGTGTGTACTGTGTACGTAACTATAGTACCTATTCAAAAAGCGTTAGTCAACAAGTAGGGGAGGTGACTGACATATTGATGTTTACACGGCGAAACACGTGCAAGGTGGCAACATGTCTACATAGGTAGATATATGAAGTTAACTATATTTTGTGGGAACGTAAAGTTGAAGACGCTTTCAACAGTACATTATTTGTCAAATTATAATACGTAGTCCTTTTTGCTTCGCCGTAGTCGGGCAAAAGGAATTAACGTGTCGCTGATATCTAACCCAATCTATGTGAGACTACGTGCCTGAGACGCGTGAAGATGAAGAGTCCTACAGTATACAATGAGCTGCAGAATTGCATGGCCCATTTATGAATGAATTCATTCATGGGACCCTACATTTGTGCAGCCCATTGTACACAATTATACGCTCTGTGATCTGTAAACCTGGCGAGCTTGTTACAAAATGGTTGAAATTTGTAATTTTTTACGTTTATATACGTATATCTCCACCATTAAAAAAAACAAAATCAACAAAATATCATTCACAAAATTCATGAGATTTCTATTGAGAAATGCGACCTGTGGACGAGAACAGTCCTAAATACACAATTATTTGCTGTCAGCCTAAAACGTATTGCGAGTGCAAAGCCCTTTTGCAACGTTACATAAGGTTAAACTGGTTCAATCCAACAATCCCAACTTCAAAATGGCAACCCTCAGTTCAAAAGTCAAACAGACCTACAGCTATAAAAAAATGAACAGCAACCGTTTAGCACAAGGGTCGACACGTGCCACCTTGTTTATATCATATTTTCCATCCGGACGGGAGTCAGTAGCTCTACCATGAGTTTACAAATACCGTACTCGATTGCGACTACGTAACGGATTTGTATGGAGATTTTTTACAGCGCCTCTAGCGGATACGTATAGAACTACCAGAAGTGGTCGGCACCATAAGTTGTATTTGCACGCTAACGTTAACTCGATTCGAAAGTGCGTGTAGTAAAACACGTCACGCAAATACACCTAACTTCACATCAAATGAATCCGTCTCTTTCTAACTATATTGACATGGCTGAGTAAGTATAATATTAGCCCTTAGAGTAAAGAAATATCAATAGTTCGTGTTACTAAGTAGAAACCTATGACCTTATTGCTATCTCTGTGTAGCACATCAAGTGCCCGCAAGATAAAACGAGACGACAGAATATTTGTCAACACGTCAAATTCAAGGACGTGTTCAGCACATGTGTCTTTTTTGTTGTTGTAAGCGACGCTCAAATAGATTTATCGATATCGAAAAAACTATCATTATGATTATAGTTGCTAAGATTTGACAACACTTCATATTTTTAAGACTACAATTTTATTACTTTTCTCTATTGCACTTATGAGGTTGAGCTTAACATTATTGACAGTTAATTTTTTTCACTATCGGTGTTGAAGACTAACAGCTCTATGCATGCATAGTTGTCGTAGATTTCGGTTATTTTATGTATTTTCTTACATTTCTTCACATACTTGCAGAAAAATAAATTCAAGTGTACACGATGCAGAGAGTATTGCATTTGTACACTTTAATTTATGTCTATATTAATTTTCACCTTTACGAATGAAATTTTAACAATTAATGTCAATAAATTGATTTATTCATAAAAATAACTTCTTATGCTTAACTTTAATCCTGTAATATAGAATATAATATTAAAATAAATACGCGGGTTTTGTATGTATTTTTATTGTTATCGCTTTGGTTCACTTGGATTTTATTACAATTTTCTTAGTGCAAAGATAAAAAACAGAGCATTATAAAAAATCTCCAAGATTAAGTTTTGCGATTCAATTCAGCCTCACCTTGAAAAGGATTCCAAGCTTATGGAATACTATCTTTGCGGAAGATTCAATAAAGATTTAAGTCAAAGTATAGCGAGTTAATGCGAAAAAAATTGTAGATAATCGTCAGTGATGTCATTATCATCTGCTTACTCCCCTACTTTATATGGTAGCTTAAAAGTCTTGACAGACTGGCCTTTAGGACAGACAGAGGCCTTTGTGACGTTTAGGCTTGAACGGTGTGAGGTCTTCAACATCCTATCTTCCAAAATCTATGTAATAAACCTTCCTCTTGAGTCACTCTATCTATTAAAAAAAAAACCGCATCAAAATGCACTGCGTGGTTTTAAAGATGTAAGCATACATAGGGACAGACAGACAGACACCTGGAAGCGACTTTGTTTTTTACTATGTAGTGATATAATATAATAGTAGTCTTATCGATGTCGTATCGATAAATCTATTTGGGCGTCACTAACAACCAAAACTTTGACTCATGGGTTTTTTCTTTGTAGTCGACGTGTTGACAAAAATCGTCGTCACAAAGTATCTGTCGTCTCGTTTTTTCTTGCGCAAAATTGACGTGCTTTGCAGAGACACAGATATAATCGTAGGTTTGTACTAAGTAACACGAGCTCTATGGAATTTTCCTTACTCTAAAACCCGATCCAGACCTTCCGATCCGATCCGATTTATCGGAACAAATCGGATAATGTGTAGTGCAATTGTCCGATTTATCGGAAGAAATCGGATAATGTGTAGTGCAATTTTTAAACCCGCTCCAGACGTTCCGATCCGATCCAATTTATCGGAAGCAATCGGACAGTGTGTAGTACAATTGTCCAATTTATCGGAAGAAATCGGATAATGTGTAGTACAATTGTTAGGACATTTCTTCAGATAAATCGGATCGGATCGGAACGTCTGGAGCGGGTTTCAGGACATTTCTTCTGATAAATTGGAACGGATTGGAAGGTCTGGAACGGGTTCCGATTTCTTCCGATAAATCGGACAATTAGGCTAGTTGACTCATGTCAAATTGTAATAAACTAACGTTTATTCCGTATAGTATTTAGCAAAGGAAACCTAAATATATATTTTTTAATTCATCAAAGTGAAAGATGGCTGAAAAAATTGAATTTGAAAATATGGTTTTTAACCTGTATTTTGAAATGCTTAAAACGCTGTCCGCCATGTTCGCTTATGATAGTGACGTCATCGGTCATGTAAACAAAAATGAAAGTCTACTTTGACGACTTCGAATAGTGCCGTCCCTCTCGGTCTCCTGTCAAAGTATATTGGAGTGAGCGGAATGGCACATTACGACGGTCTAATTTCCAATATTTACAGGTAATTCTACGTTACACCTCAGATTAGCAAAAGGCAAAAATTGCGGACGGCGTTTTTGACTGTTTATGAAATTTCTAATTTTCAATTGATAAAATTTAGCTTTCTAGTTTTCACAAAAATACAAGACATTTTTTTAGAGCTAGTAAGATCATTATTAACCATTTCAAATACATTTCAAAACTGAGTCTACTAGCCTATTACACTATGTATACATTATCCGATTGCTTCCGATAAATCGGATCGGGTCGGAAGGTCTGGAGCGGGTTTTAATCGGATCGGAAGCAATTGGATAATGTGTAGTGCAATTGTCTGATTTATCGGAAGAAATCGGATAATGTGTAGTGCAATTGTTAGGACTTTTCTTCCGATAAATCGGATCGGATCGGAAGGTCTCGAACGGGTTTAAGCCCGCTCCAGACCTTCCGATTCGAGCCGATTTACCGGAAGAAATCGGATAATGTGTAGTGTTTTAGGTCCTAACTATTGCACTACACATTATCCGATTTCCTAACAATTACGCTACACATTATCCGATAAGTAGGATCGGATCGGGTAGGATCGGAAGGTCTGGAACGGGTTTTAATGGCGCCGCGCGCCAGTCACTTTGACATTTCATTCTCAATCTTGACTTCACATGCGTGACGTCACATCCATAAAACGTAAATAGAAAAGTGAGATTCATCGACTTTATTCAAAAAATATGGATACAATGGTATAAAGGCAGTGTTTGTTTGGTGTGTAGTGCCACAATGTACAAATACATCTATAAATACTCCACAGAAACTGTTTGTTTCTTACCGGCGAAACGCAAAAGACGAAAAATGTGGCTACGGGGAGATCCGAATGCCATTCTATCACATTAATGTATTTATGTGTGAAGATCACACTCAATCACACGTAAGTAACAATTATTTTTTTCCGTACGAGCTAGTGTGGATAGAACTATCAGTATACTTAAAACAAAACAAAATAACATCTTTAATTCCTAACCTATTGGATGTGGCCTTAGATTTATTAAACCCTATATTGTTTACAACTACAACACGTCACTCGGGAATTACAAACATTTTTATATTATGTTGTTTAGCTTATCTATGTTCTTTATAATTTTATGTGCTGTTTTGTTATAAATATAATATTAGAATATGGTATAAGATAGTTGGTTTATCAGTTATGTTAAATTTCAGATGGAAAAAAACCCAAATAACTACATGAAGTACAAAAAGGGCTTTAGTCAGAAGATATTTCTTACAGATGAGGCTGTTCCAAGTTAATTTCACCGTCAAGATGATTGCAAGAGGTGGCTGCCTGATACTGGATCTCATCGAGAAATTGTCCTTGTCACAGAATGATGCTATAAATAATTGAGCCTCCAGGTATGATATCTAATTTTACAAAAACTGGGCAAGTGCAATTCCGACTCGCGCATGAAGGATTCTGTACCATAATCTATAACAAGTTTGTTGTATGGGAGCCCCCCTTAAATATTTATTTTATTTTACTTTTAGTATTTGTTGTTATAGCGGCAATAGAAATACATCATCTGTGAAAATTTCAACTGTCTAGCTATCACCGTTCTTGAGATACAGCCTGGTGACAGACGGACGGACAGCGAAGTCTCAGTAATAGGGTCCCGTTTTTACCCTTTGGGTACGGAACCCTAAAAATCTAATAATATAATTATAATTTTTATGTTTACACTTAAATTATGTTACTTATCTTGAATATTTATTTTTTCAGAACTGCCAAAAACTCAAGATGAATAGTAATTTATCAAAAATCCTCTAATACCTGCAGAAGACTGTTCGAGTAAGAACAAAAGAAAATGTGCATTATAGAAGCAAGGCCGTGCAGACAATATACCAAAATCTAAGTATTACCACAACGCTAATGAAAGCAACTACCACTTGTCGTTACACACATCACCTTTCAAGATTTTTCTATGCCGTCCTAAAAGATCTGAGTCAGGAGTTGTCAAAACGGCTAAGAGAAAAATTGTCCTTGATGATGAAAATTGAAAAATCACATAGTGATATGTCTTGTTTTGAAAGGGTCATTCGTCGCCTGCCTTCCTCATCATTAAGGGTTACTGTTACCAAAATACTGTGCATTTAATTGAAAAGAAACCTTTGTTGTTTAGTATAATTTTATAGTGACCTATATAAACCATTTAAGTATATGTTTGATTAAGTAATTGATTACTGAATGTAATGTATAATATCCTGTTGGTAGAAATTAAAAAAAGTATTTTAATCTTTTTGACTTGTAAAGATAACAAAGTTTATTAGAAGCGTTTCTATTAACATGTGCTTACATACTAAAGATGTTATCATGTTGCAAGAGAAATCAAAAAATTGAAAAACATGAATTATATGAATAAAACAGTTTAAACGGATTATATTATGTATATTCTTTATTTGAGTCTTCCTGACGTGTTGGCTACCTATGGCAACTTTCCAGTACCGTACTGCTGTGGTTAGCTGAGAAAAAACAATTTTTCTCTGCCAAACTTACATTTGGGCAAACTAGGTACAGTCGCCATCAGTTATATCGCAGCATATAAGGCGTTCATAAATATGTGAACACGACCCTTATTGACTGGGCGTTACAGTACATGTTCACATATTTATGAACGCCTTGTATGCTGCGATATATCTGATGGCGACTGTACATACACATTTCATATATAGCCTGTGAAAGACGGCTGTAGCTGTCAATTACAAATCGTGCCACTGATGCCATGTCGGCCACAGTCGTCCAAATTTCAATCAAAAACTTTGTAATTAAAAAGGCTGCAACTAGGTACTTTTGGAGCACTTCTTTATGTTTTGTAGTGACTTCAGTGGCACGTTAAATAGTTTCACAGCTTGGCATTAAAAAGGTTCATTATAAAAAATTAAAAGACATGGACTTAATGAGTAATAGTTATTGACGTGCAAGCCTGAAAAGTTGTTATTAGTGTTGAAATTGAAAGCTGAGCGAGTGAAGGAATCTACTCACTACAGCAAGGTAAAAAAATTAAAATCAGATTTGATTTTGCCCTCTATTTAAGGCTTTTTCGCTATGATCAAACATGTTTCTTAATATATTGATGTTATTACTTATTTAGAACTGTTATATTTGAAACCTACAGTTTGAATTTTCATTGATAATTTTTTCCCAAAAAGTAAGTACTCAAGATTGACAAAATTCATATAGCAAAGTGGTGTTTTCAACTTATATTCGACTTTACACGATAAAAATGTGAAATAGCTTTGTTACTATCTAGAACTCAGGGAAAAGTATTATTGACATTAAATAGTTGGTTGAAATTATCAATATATTTGTTATATGAAAAATTGTACATTTAATAATGTATAAGGCCTCTTAACATATAAAATTTAAGATAACAATCAATCAATAATTTATTTGCAATAAAACATACTTAAATGGGTGCAAATACAAGTATAAAATAGAAGTAAAAGTAAAAAAATACTCACTTAAAATAAATACAATTTCAAGTAAAATCAATTCATTATTGATAACAAAATAAATTTAATTATACACATGTCGTATTAGAATGAAAATTAAATAAAAATTAAAATAATGACATTGAATACTTATTTAAAATTAATCTAGCGCTCTTGCATAAAATTCCTTAATTGAATAGAATGGTCTACTTGTAAAATAATCTCTTACTTTTCGTTCAAATACTCTGTAGCTACTATATTTCTTAATACTAATGTCCAATTTATTATAAGCTCTAATTGCAGTACTGCTTAGTTTTGTCAAAATATTTAAAATTACTCTTGGGTACTAAAAATTCATTTTTATTTCTTAGGAGTTTGTATGTGTTTTGTCTAGAGACTTTTAGTTGGTCTTTATTCCTAAATACATACAAGCAGACACAGTACAAATATAAGGAAACAACTGTCATAATTTTGTGTTCTACAAACATGGATCTGTGAGTAACAGGTACATGTGGACACCCTGTAAGAAATCGCAGGGCTTTTTTTTGTTGTAAGAGCACCGCACCAATGTTTGTGCAGTCACACTCAACACACTCAAATCCAAACCATATTAACAAGAGTAAAGTATACATATTCAAAATTTACATGCATCACAGAGAATCACAATCATTGTGTTCAAAATACAAATGACTTTTGCACACTAGCAGAAAGACTGAATAAACTTCTTTTAACACTACTTTGGCTTATTTTTGTTTATCAATGATAAAGCAGTGCAATTAATATTGCATAATACCAGTATGTTTGTAATCATGTTGATTCAATTGTCCTCATTTTTGCTTCTGAAATGAATTCATTATAATAATATATATAATGCAGTGGTCTGTACTGTAAGGGAAGTAAGTCCCTTCAATGTTTTTCTGAGTAATCCCTTTACTTTCACAGCTGTCACTGTAGAAAGAGTAAACTTTTTCCAGTAGCACTGTATAGAAGTGCATGAAGGCTCCTCGGACCGACGACGGACCCACATCCAAAAAGCAACTGTATGCTTGCATCCTCAAGCCGGAATTTCGCCTTCACTTTCGTTGACTCAGTCACATTGTATTCGGGTGTTCAGGGCACATTTTTCACTAAAACGTTCACTTTTCACATAGCGGATTACATTTTGTACCTACATAACTTGCAGCGTGGTTATTCTTCATATTATTATAGGCTTTGCTGACATATTTTACTCTAAAAATGTCTTGCAGACATTATTTGGATCACTAATAATTGAAAAACATTATAAAACAAAAAATCTAATATGATTTCACCCTTCGATTTGGCAGTGAGAGTTATAACTACAGTCGTGAGCGTAATTTTCGATAGTTTCGAGGTGAACCTGTCAAATTTGAATCTCATGGTGCCGACATTGTCACGTCACGTAAACGATACTCGCTACCGTAAATCCGCCATGTTTTATTTTGGCCGCTATGAATCTTCCTCATTCTCTTAAGTTTAGTTAGAAAGAGACAGATTGATTCGGTGTGAAGTTAGAACAAACGTTGGCGAGTGTCTCATACACTCACACTACCGCAATTTACGTGTGTAGGAGTAACTCTATTCGAATTGCGTTTCCTCGCAAGCGAGGATAGTCGGCGTGTCGACAGTTTTCGAAACCAACTCATGGTAGAGGTACTGTTTTATTATTTCGATGCGTAACCTCATCGCAGGCTGTGTCCAGAGAGAACAATTTCAAACCGCCTTAACCTAAACCTGTGAAACAAAAAAGAATTGTGCAACAAGGGAGCAAAGTTCGTTTTACTATGCCCGGTGCGCAATTTTACGTTTTACCGTCATTCATGCTAGGCTAACCTTATATTCTTCGAAGAATGGTTGGTAAATTTTCAATACTCACTTTATTAGGGTGGAGAGAGGAGGGTGAGAAACGGTCTTTATTAGATTTGCTAGACGAGTACGCCGGATAGCATGGTCTGCGCGCGACACCTCGATATTGAAAATCAGAGTGGGAAAATAATGTAGGTAAGTATGTATATTATACATAGTAGCAATACCAAACCATGGCTAGGGGTAGGAGCTCATTTGCATAGGTAAATTCATATAAAGTGATGTAATCCTTGTAGGTCATCACCCTACTTTTTAGTTATAATTAAATTGATTAATAACGATAGGTACTAGTTTCTGTCCGCGACTGTGTAAAACTAGTTAATCGCCTTAAGGTATTAAAAAAATGCCTAAATAAAATGAGTCGCAAACATTTAATTAGTAATTACCTACCCATGTATTATTATTATCCATCTTCCATAGATAACTCCACTCCCTTTGCACTATCCATCCTAAAAAAATATTTACATGAGAAACACTTGTATGCCCTTCCGTGGAACTCAAACTATCCCCATTCCAAATTTCGTCTAAATCGGTTCAACGGTTTAAGCACAAAGAGGTAACAGACAGTATAATAGAGCTGAATACGTTCAAAATAAATCTTTACTACCTTTTGATAATAGGATATTTTGTTCGGCAGGTACATATATACACTTTATTCATATGCACAATTTACATGGATAGACACGGTAAAAAGTTCACAAAACAGTCAAAACAAAAAATATTCTCAACTCTCAACCAGTTTCGTAACAAATTGATTCCGATTGATTTAAGTGACATCTGTGTACAACTGTGGCAACTACGATGAACCCTCACTACCCAAAGCACAGGAAACAGAACACAAGCCGCTGTATTATACTACCTTGGTGTGCGCGAAAAAAGTGTATGCACTTTATTATAGATGGCGTTTATAGCTACTATGAGTACTATGACTTATTTTTCTTCTTAAATTAAATTAAATACAGGAATGGCAGCTCGAGGCTTTTGCCAATGTCAGTTTATAATAATATTCACTTTATAAAGAATAAAACCATGAATCATTTTTCTTCTTATAATATAAATAAAAAATATCGTTAAAATATTGTTATCATTATATCAAATCAAGGTGTATTATTAAATCAAAGCCCTTCAAATAATAATGTGCAAGACATTTTTAATTAAAGCAGTTTATCGTAAATCGGAGTGTAACGTGAAAATAATATATCTTGTCTGTGCTACGACAACGTACGCAAATATGAATCTTCAGTCGAACGAAGTCAGATGAATTTGGAATGTAATTTTTTACTATTGCAGTGACGCCACCTACCGTAAACGTAGAATGGAACGTATACAACCGAAAATGTAGGTTATGTTTCGTCTCATTATTGTGATGTGTCAGTATCAACGAAAAAGTAAAGGAATATTCTAATTAAATTCTGACTATTGTTGTGCCAAATACCATTTAAACTATGTCTGTTGTGATAGAGACTACTCTCGGAGATATTACTGTGGATCTTTTCTTAGAACAACGCCCTATAACATGTTTGAATTTCCTAAAACTGTGCAAGATGAAATACTACAATTTCAACCTATTTCACTCGATTCGAAGCGGTTTTATTGCTCAAACCGGGGACCCGAGTGGAGAAGGATCCGGCGGGGAGTCAATCTGGGGACTATTAAATGGTCCAGAGAAGAGATTCTTTTCGGGAGAGAAAATGCCGAAAATACGTCACACCGACGCTGGGTTGCTTTCTATGGTGTGTACCGGGGAAATGATGGTCGGTTCACAGTTCTTTTTCACACTGGGTCCAGACTTGGACTCGCTAGACGGTGTCCATTGCGTCATAGGCGAGGTGACTGAAGGTCATGAAATTCTACGAAAATTAAATGATGTTATATGTGACGAAACCCACCGCCCCTACCAAGATGTGCGAATCACGCACACGGTCATTCTTGAAGACCCCTTTAGTGACCCTCCAGGGTTACGAGCACCATCAAGATCCCCGTCACCTAGTGCTGAAAGATTGAAGGGTGGTCGGATTGCTCCTGATGAAGAATTAGACGAGGCTCAAGGGAAATCTGCTGCAGAAATACAAGAAATGATAGAAGAAAAGGAAGCTAAAGCGAGAGCTACCATTTTAGAAATTGTTGGTGACTTGCCAGATGCCGATATTGCTCCACCTGAAAATGTGTTATTTGTTTGTAAATTAAATCCTGTCACAACTGACGAAGACTTAGAGATAATCTTCAGCCGCTTCGGTAAAATTGTTAGCTGTGAAGTCATTAGAGATAAAAAGACTGGTGACTCTTTGCAATATGCTTTTATTGAATTTGATGATAAAAAATCCTGTGAAGATGCTTATTTCAAAATGGACAATGTCTTGATTGATGACAGGCGTATCCATGTTGATTTCTCACAGTCAGTATCCAAAATGAGATGGCTTGGCAAAGGTAGGGGAGTACAACATTTCAATGATGATGGGCAAAAGATATCTGAGAGCAAACCAAACAGATCTAAGCGCTCCAGAAGTAGAGACCGCCACGATGAAAGACAGGACCATAGGCGAGATAAACACACTGACAAGAGGAGAACTGAAGATAAATATAATGATAGAACTGATATAAATGTCACAAATAAAAGAAGTCATAGAGAAAGAAGCAGAAGTAGATCTAGGACAGAATATCACAATTCTAGAGATAGACGAAATTCACGAAAAATTGAGGAAGATACAAAACAAGAGAAAAGAAGAGAGAGGAGTTTGTCTAAAACAAAAACATCAAAACACAAGACTGATAAATCAAGTACAAACGAAAAAGACAGATCAAAAAATAGAAATGAAGATAATTATAGAAGTAAACATCATGATAAAACTGAAAAAAGGAATGAAGATAAGTCACATAATAGAAATGATAATTCTGAAAGTAAGAGAGATAGTAAGTACGGGAGTAGTAAACAACATGAATCAGAAACAAGAACAGAGAAAAGGGAAAGTAATAGAGATGAAGCAAAAAGATCAAGAACAGAAGATCGGCATAGAAGCAGGGATATCTCCAAGAAAAATATTGTGGACCGTGATACTGATAAACATGAATATGCTGCCAGTAAAAGGGATGAAGACAGATCACATTATCAAACTGAACGCAAAAAAAGGAGTAGAAGCGATGATTCTGATGATGAATCCAAGAGAAGAGATAAGTCAAAGAAAATCAGTGAACATCAGTCTGAATCGGATGGGCAAGTCATAGAAAGAGACATGCAATATAGTAAAAGTGAGGAAAACAGGAATCGTGAAAATAAACATCGGAATAGAAATGAAAAAGAGAAATCAAACCATGAAAATAAATCCACAAATAATTACAATGACAGGTTAAACGACCTACAGAATAAAAGAAATGACGGCAGGGACAGATACATTAATAAGGAAAAACCATATACATCAAAAGATAGAGCAAACAGTTATGAAAGATATGATAATAGCAACAGCATTACAATTAAAAATGTGCAAGAACACAGGCATGAAAATATACATAGAACAAGTTACAACGAAAAATTAAGCAGTAGAGATAAAGACAATGAAATTAATAGACATGAAGATATATATGATAGGCATATCAGATCTGAGAAGCTTAGCAGAACTCAAGCTGGAGATGATAATGGAGGCCAACAGACTCAACAGGTAGATGAGGATGAAAATAGAACTGAAAGAAGCAGAAAGAGACATGAAGATCATCACAGTAAAGATAATGATAATGATCAGCAAAGGCATATCAGGCAAGAAAGGAGAGAACGGGACGAATTGGATAGACACAGGTCTGATGATAATGTAGCCAGTAAAGTTAAACATAAGAAAACTACCGAAGCAGGATCTAAGCATAAGGAAAAATCTAAACTTGATCTTACTGGAAAAGATAAAAGAAAAAAAGAACTGAAAAAGAAAATTTTGAAGAAGAAAGATAGTGAAAGGAAGAAGTCTTCAAATAAAAAAGAAAATAGGAAAAGAAAGCGTAAATCATCCACTTCTTCTGATTCAGACAGTGATTCATCAGATTCAAGCTCTTCGAGTGACTCTAGCTCTTCAAGCAGCGACTCGGACCATAAGAGAAAATCAAAAAGAAGAAGGAAGCACTCCTCTTCTAGCAGTAGCAGTGATTCTAGTTCTTCTAGTAGTTCAGACTCATCAAGTGATACATCGTCTACTAGCTCTGACAGTGATGTAAAGAAAAAGAAAGTTAAGAAGAACCGCAAACGGACCGATACTAAATCTAAAAGAAAATAAATCATAATGGTATTGTTATATTATCAGATAAAATATATGCATCTTGTGTTCTTTACAAATAAATAATAAATTAAATTTTGTAAAAAAGTCTTGTACTTATTGCTTAAAATAATATTAATATTTTAATATTCTGGATATGGATTCATTACCCATCGCTATACTAAAGTCAATTGCTAACGTTATATGTATAATAAATATATATAAATACATTAATAACAATATATACATGTTAAATTCCATCTCTAAAAAATATGAAGTAAGAAAACAAAGTATAAAAGGGCCAATTTTTATTTTGTTTTTTTCTTGGATTTCAATAAAATTTGGTGAGTTGGTAAAGTTGCTTATTCTGACCGCGGTAAGCCCAATTTCACGATATGTCCTTCAAATATTTCTCCATTGAGTTATACAAAATGTATTAAAGAAATTGGCCCATGAGCCAATTGTACAAAATTTTAGTACAAAATACGAAATTTTGTTACAAAAATTCCATACATTTTTTGTAACTCAGTGGAAAATTTTATAGGCCATTAGACATTAGTCAACATTCTATCCTAAAAATCATAATTATAATAATAAATATTTTTTATTGCGCCACAAACAAAGAAAAGAATAAAAACATTAAATTGGTAACAACAGGCGGTCTTATCCCTAAAAGGCGCTCTCTTCCAGACAACCTTAGGGTAGTGAGAACGCGAAAAAAAACTGAACTAAAGAGCTAGATTATTATTATTTATGTATTAGGTATCTATTTTAACTTTATGAATTTATCATACTATATTACAAACGGTGAATTTTAGTCCGGACAGGGAACCGAGATTCCACATAGCTATACGCATGTTTGTTGCGTTGCGTCGATGGTCGTCGCTTATGGGGTACGCCCTAGCTCTTATAGCATTCGATACATTCTGACCGTCGCTTGAGGGGGGCGCCCTAGCATTTATAGTATTTCCATTTTTGCGCACTTTCATACTGGAGTGAAAAATTGGCTTTCATTTTTACGGCCGGTTGCCACCTGACGCCAAGGATGTAGCCCTCGTGGAGAGCCTCGTGGAGTTTATCACAAAATTTCATAATTTTCTTAAAAGGACGTAAGTTGACTTCCAGAAGGTAATAAGTAATTACAGTTACTTTGGCGTTTACGACCTTTTTATAGAGCTTGAAATCTTTCTCGTAACTTAAGTCTATTGTGAAGGATGAGCAACTACGGAACCCTACACTGAGCGTGGCCCGACATGCTCTTGGCCGGTTTTTTTCGTTTTCAACGCCACGAAGAAAAATGTCGTAAGACTGACTCGACAAAAACTTCTACCTATATAATCTATATATATAAAAGAAGAAGTCCTGACTGACTCATCAACGCACAGCCGAAACTACTAATGTTAGAGAGTTGATTTTTGCACAGTTGGTTACTTTTATAACGTGGGCTAGAGATAAGAAGCGATTTTGATAAATTCAACCCCTAAGAGGGTTAAAAAGGGGATGAAAGTTTGTATGGGATACAAGTTTTTTTTTAAACTAGGAACTTGAAACTTTGTTAGAAGATATTAAAATAAAATAAAAGAAAACTGATTTCAGCGTTTTTGTAAATTCATCCCCTAAGGTGGTAAAAAAGGGCTTGAAAGTTTGTATGGAGATCAAGTATTTTTTTGAGCGCGGGACTTGAATCTTTGTGTAAAGGCATAATATTAGAATACAAGAAAAGTGATTTCAGCGTTTTCAAAAATTCGACCCCTAAAAGGGTAAAAAGGGGTTTAAAGTTTGTATGGAGATCAATTATTTTTTTGAGCGCGGGACTTGAATCTTTGTTTAAAGGCATATTATTAGAATACAAGAAAAGTGATTTCAGCGTTTTTAAAAATTCGTTCCCTAAAAGGGTTAAAAAGGGGTTGAAAGTGTGAATCCATTCCTTGAAACTTCTTATTAAGGCATATACAATAATAACAAAATAATATTAATTTAACCTCATTAAAGATTCAACCTCTAAGGGGGTTAAAAGGGGGATGAAAGTTCGTCTTGGGGTTCAAATTTAATTTTAAGCTAGGAACTTTAAACTTCGTAAAAAGTTATGCAAATAAAATGAAATAAAAGTGATTTCAGCGTTTTTGAAAATTCATCCTCTTAGGTGGTAAAAAGGGGGTTGAAAGTTTGTATGGAGATCAAACCTTTTCTTGAGCGTGGGACTTTAAACTTTGTATAAAGGCATATAAGTAGAATACAAGAAAAGTGATTTCAGCGTTTTCAATAATTCGTCCCCTATAATGGTTAAAAAGGGTTGAAAGTTTGATTCAATTACAAATTCTTTGACTAAGGCATATATAATAATAACAAAATAACATTAATTTAACGTCATTATAAATTCAACCTCTAAGAGGGTTAAAAGGGGGATGAAAGTTTGTCTCGGGGTTCAATTTAAATTTTAATCTAGGAACTTGAAACTTTGTAAATAGGTATTAAAATAAAATAAAAGAAAACTGATTTTAGTGTTTTTGAAAATTCATCCCTGAAACTGGTAAATACGGGGTTGAAACTTTGAATGGAGATCAAACCTTTTTTCTGAGCGCGGGACTTTAAACTTTGTATTAGTGCATATAATTAGAATACAAGAAAAGAAATTTCAGCGTTTTTGAAAATTCAGCCCTGAAAGTGGTGAAAAGGGGTTGAAAGTTTGTATGAAGATCTAACCTTTTTTTTGAGCGCCGGACTTGGAACTTTGTATAAAGGCATATAATTAGAATTCAAGAAAACTAATATCAGCGTTTTTGAAAATTCACCCCTGAAGGTGGTGAAAAAGGGGTTGAAAGTTTGTATGAAGATTAAAAAAATATTTGAGTGTGGGACTTGAAACTTTAAATAGAGGCATATTATTAGAATACAAAAAAAGTGATTCAGCGTTTTTGAAAATATAGCCCTGAAGATGGTGTAAAAGGGGTTGAATGTTTGGAATGGAATGGAGATCAAACCTTTTTTTGAGCGCCGGACTTGAAACTTTGTTTAAAGGCATATAATTAGAAATCAAAAAAGTAATTTCAGCGTTTTTGAAAATTCAACCCCTGAGGCGGTAAAAAGGAGGTTGATAGTTTGTATTGAGATCAAACTTTTTTTGAGCGTGGGACTTGAAACTTTGTATAAGGGCATATTGTCAGAATACAAGGAAAGTGAATTCGTTTTTGAAAATTCAGCCCAGAAGGTGGTGAAAAAGGGGTTGAAAATTTGTTTGAAGATCTAATATTTATTTTGAGTGCGGGACTTGAAACCTGAGTTCATAATGATTCCGCGTAATTAGACCAATTTAGCCGAAAAAGAAACTAAAAAGAGGCCAAGAGCGAGTCGAACTCGCGTACGAAGTTCGGTACCATTACGTATAAAATGGCAAAAAAAAAACACGTTTGTTGTATAGGAGCAGCACTTCAATATTTATTATTATTTATTTTTTGTTGAATTACAGTAACCAACATCAAAAACATCAACTTGCAAAAAAAGAAAAGTAATTTCAACATTGTTTAGATCTGAAAATAATATAATAAAGATGTAAACTGTTCAAGATAAGATTCCACGCGGACGAAGTCGCGGGCAACAGCTAGTCTATATATATAAAAGAAGAAGTCCTGACTGACTCATCAACGCACAGCCGAAACTACTAATGTTAGAGAGTTGATTTTTGTACAGTAGGTTACTTTTATAACGTGGGCTAGAGATAAGAAGCGATTTTGAAAAATTCAATCCCTAAGGGTGTTAAAAAGGGGTGCAAACTTTGTATGGGATACAAGTTTTTTTTAAAGCTAGGAACTTGAAAGTTTGTTAGAAGATATTAAAATAAAATAAAAGAAAACTAATTTCAGCGTTTTTGAAAATTCATCCCCTAAGGTGGTAAAAAAGGGGTTGAAAGTTTGTATGGAGATCAAGTATTTTTTTGAGCGCGGGACTTAAATCTTTGTGTAAAAGCATACTATTAGAATACAAGAAAAGTCATTTCAGCGTTTTCAAAAATTCGACCCCTAAAAGGGTAAAAAAGGGGTTTAAAGTTTGTATGGAGATCAAGTATTTTTTTGAGCACGGGACTTGAATCTTTGTGTAAAGGCATACTATTAGAATACAAGAAAAGTTATTTCAGCGTTTTTAAAAATTCGTCCGCTAAAAGGGTTAAAAAGGGGTTGAAAGTGTGAATCCATTACAAATTCCTTGAAACTTCTTATTAAGGCATATACAATAATAAAGAAATAACATTAATTTAACGTCATCAAAGATTCAACCTATAAGGGGGTTAAAAGGGGGATGAAAGTTCGTCTTGGGGTTCAAATTTAATTTTAAGCTAGGAACTTTAAACTCCGTAAAAAGTTATGCAAATAAAATGGAACAAAAGTGATTTCAGCGTTTTTGAAAATTCATCCTCTTAGGTGGTAAAAAGGGGGTTGAAAGTTTGTATGGAGATCAAACCTTTTCTTGAGCGTGGGACTTTCAACTTTGTATAAAGTTATATAATTAAAATACAAGGAAAGTAATTTCAGCGTTTTCAATAATTCGTCCCCTAAAATGGTTAAAAAGGGTTGAAAGTTTGATTCCATTACAAATTCTTTGACTAAGGCATATATAATAATAACAAAATAACATTAATTTAACGTCATTATAAATTCAACCTCTAAGAGGGTTAAAAGGGGGATGAAAGTTTGTCTCGGGGTTCAATTTTAATTTTAAGCTAGGAACTTGAAACTTTGTAAATAGGTATTAAAATAAAATAAAAGAAAACTGATTTAAGTGTTTTTGAAAATTCATCCCTGAAACTGGTAAATAAGACGTTGAAACTTTGAATGGAGATCAAACCTTTTTCTGAGCGCGGGACTTTAAACTTTGTATTAGTGCATATAATTAGAATACAAGAAAAGAAATTTCAGCGTTTTTGAAAATTCGGCCCTGAAGGTGGTGAAAAGGGGTTGAAAGTTTGTATGAAGATTAAAAAAAAATTTGAGTGTGGGACTTGAAACTTTAAATAGAGGCGTATTATTAGAATACAAAAAAAGTGATTCAGCGTTTTTGAAAATATATGTAGTAGCCCTGAAGATGGTGAAAAATTGGGCAAGTGCGAGTCCGACTCGCGCATGAAGGGTTCCGTACCTATATCTATAACAAGTTTGTTGTATGGGAGCCCCCCTTAAATATTTATTTTATTTTATTTTTAGTATTTGTTGTTATAGCGGCAATAGAAATACATCATCTGTGAAAATTTCAACTGTCTAGCTACCACCGTTCTTGAGATACAGCCTGGTGACAGACGGACGGACGGACGGACGGACAGCGAAGTCTCAGTAATAGGGTCCCGTTTTTACCCTTTGGGTACGGAACCCTAAAAAGGGGTTGAATGTTTGGAATGGAATGGAGATCAAACCTTTTTTTGAGCGCCGGACTTGAAACTTTGTATACGTAAAGGCATATAATTAGAAATCAAAAAAAGTAATTTCAGCGTTTTTGAAAATTCAACCCCTGAGCCGGTAAAAAGGAGGTTGATAGTTTGTATTGAGATCAAACATTTTTTTGAGCGCAGGACTTGAAACTTTGTATAAGGGGCATATTATCAGAATACAAGAAAAGTGAATTCGTTTTTGAAAATTCTGCCCAGAAGGTGGTGAAAAAGGGGTTGAAAATTTGTTTGAAGATCAAATATTTATTTTGAGTGCGGGACTTGAAACCTGAGTTCATAATGATTCCGCGTAATTAGAGCAATTTAGCCGAAAAAAAACTAAAAAGAGGCCAAGAGCGAGTCGAACTCGCGTACGAAGTTCGGTACCATTACGTATAAAATGGCAAAAAAAACACGTTTATTGTATGGGAGCAGCACTTCAATATTTATTATTATTTATTTTTTGTTGAATTACAGTAACCAACATCAAAATCATCAACTTGCAAAAAAAGAAAAGTAATTTCAACATTGTTTAGATCTGAAAATAATATAATAAAGATGTAAACTGTTCAAGATAAGATTCCACGCGGACGAAGTCGCGGGCAACAGCTAGTCTATATATATAAAAGAAGAAGTCCTGACTGACTCATCAACGCACAGCCGAAACTACTAATGTTAGAGAGTTGATTTTTGCACAGTAGGTTACTTTTATAACGTGGGCTAGAGATAAGAAGCGATTTTGAAAAATTCAATCCCTAAGGGTGTTAAAAAGGGGTGCAAAGTTTGTATGGGATACAAGTTTTTTTTATAGCTGGGAACTTGAAACTTTGTTAGAAGATATTAAAATAAAGTAAAAGAAAACTAATTTCAGCGTTTTTGAAAATTCATCCCCTAAGGTGGTAAAAAAGGGGTTGAAAGTTTGTATGGAGATCAAGTATTTTTTTGAGCGCGGGACTTGAATCTTTGTGTAAAAGCATACTATTTAAATACAAGAAAAGTCATTTCAGCGTTTTCAAAAATTCGACCCCTAAAATGGTAAAAAAGGGGTTTAAAGTTTGTATGGAGATCAAGTATTTTTTTGAGCGCGGGACTTGAATCTTTGTGTAAAGGCATACTATTAGAATACAAGAAAAGTTATTTCAGCGTTTTCAAAAATTCGTCCGCTAAAAGGGTTAAAAAGGGGTTGAAAGTGTGAATCCATTACAAATTCCTTGAAACTTCTTATTAAGGCATATACAATAATAACAAAATAACATTAATTTAACATCATCAAAGATTCAACCTCTAAGGGGGTTAAAAGGGGGATGAACGTTCGTCTTGGGGTTCAAATTTAATTTTAAGCTAGGAACTTTAAACTTCGTAAAAAGTTATGCAAATAAAATGGAACAAAAGTGATTTCAGCGTTTTTGAAAATTCATCCTCTTAGGTGGTAAAAAGGGGGTTGAAAGTTTGTATGGAGCTCAAACCTTTTCTTGAGCGTGGGACTTTAAACTTTGTATAAAGGCATATAATTAAAATACAAGGAAAGTTATTTCAGCGTTTTCAATAATTCGTCCCCTAAAATGGTTAAAAAGGGTTGAAAGTTTGATTCCATTACAAATTCTTTGACTAAGGCATATATAATAATAACAAAATAACATTAATTTAACGTCATTATAAATTCAACCTCTAAGAGGGTTAAAAGGGGGATGAAAGTTTGTCTCGGGGTTAAATTTTAATTTTAAGCTAGGAACTTGAAACTTTGTAAATAGGTATTAAAATAAAATAAAAGAAAACTGATTTAAGTGCTTTTGAAAATTCATCCCTGAAACTGGTAAATAAGGGGTTGAAACTTTGAATGGAGGTCAAACCTTTTTCTGAGCGCGGGACTTTAAACTTTGTATTAGTGCATATAATTAGAATACAAGAAAAGAAATTTCAGCGTTTTTGAAAATTCAGCCCTGAAGGTGGTGAAAAGGGGTTGAAAGTTTGTATGAAGATTAAACATTTTTTTGAGTGTGGGATTCAGACAGTGATTCATCAGATTCAAGCTCTTCGAGTGACTCTAGCTCTTCAAGCAGCGACTCGGACCATAAGAGAAAATCAAAAAGAAGAAGGAAGCACTCCTCTTCTAGCAGTAGCAGTGATTCTAGTTCTTCTAGTAGTTCAGACTCATCAAGTGATACATCATCTACTAGCTCTGACAGTGATGTAAAGAAAAAGAAAGTTAAGAAGAACCGCAAACGGACCGATACTAAATCTAAAAGAAAATAAATCATAATGGTATTGTTATATTATCAGATAAAATATATGCATCTTGTGTTCTTTACAAATAAATAATAAATTAAATTTTGTAAAAAAGTCTTGTACTTATTGCTTAAAATAATATTAATATTTTAATATTCTGGATATGGATTCATTACCCATCGCTATACTAAAGTCAATTTCTAACGTTATATGTATAATAAATATATATAAATACATTAATAATAATATATACATGTTAAATTCCATCTCTAAAAAATATGAAGTAAGAAAACAAAGTATAAAAGGGCCAATTTTTTTTTTTTTTTTTCTTGGATTTCAATAAAATTTGGTGAGTTGGTAAAGTTGCTTATTCTGACCGCGGTAAGCCCAATTTCACGATATGTCCTTCACATATTTCTCCATTGAGTTATACAAAATGTATTAAAGAAATTGGCCCATGAGCCAATTGTTATTTTGTTGTCGATTTATTTATTTTTCATTTCCAGCTCTTCATTTTGTACAAAATTTTAGTACAAAATACGAAATTTTGTTACAAAAATTCCATACATTTTTTGTAACTCAGTGGAAAATTTTATAGGCCATTAGACATTAGTCAACATTCTATCCTAAAAATCATAATTATAATAATAAATATTTTTTATTGCGCCGCAAACAAAGAAAAGAATAAAAACATTAAATTGGTAACAACAGGCGGTCTTATCCCTAAAAGGCGCTCTCTTCCAGACAACCTTAGGGTAGTGAGAACGCGAAAAAAAACTGAACTAAAGAGCTAGATGATTATTATTTATGTATTAGGTATCTATTTTAACTTTATGAATTTATCATACTATATTACAAACGGTGAATTTTAGTCCGGACAGGGAACCGAGATTCCACATAGCTATACGCATGTTTGTTGCGTTGCGTCGATGGTCGTCGCTTATGGGGTACGCCCTAGCTCTTATAGCATTCGATACATTCTGACCGTCGCTTGAGGGGGGCGCCCTAGCATTTATAGTATTTCCATTTTTGCGCACTTTCATACTGGAGTGAAAAATTGGCTTTCATTTTTACGGCCGGTTGCCACCTGACGCCAAGGATGTAGCCCTCGTGGAGAGCCTCGTGGAGTTTATCACAAAATTTCATAATTTTCTTAAAAGGACGTAAGTTGACTTCCAGAAGGTAATAAGTAATTACAGTTACTTTGGCGTTTACGACCTTTTTATAGAGCTTGAAATCTTTCTCGTAACTTAAGTCTATTGTGAAGGATGAGCAACTACGGAACCCTACACTGAGCGTGGCCCGACATGCTCTTGGCCGGTTTTTTTCGTTTTCAACGCCACGAAGAAAAATGTCGTAAGACTGACTCGACAAAAACTTCTACCTATATAATCTATACATATAAACGGACAAGTCCTGACTGACTGACTGACTGACTGACTGACTCACTCATCAACGTAGAGCCGAAACTACTGAACCTAGGAACTTCAAATTTCTGAAATAGATCAAGTATACGATGCAAGCAAGCACTAAGAAGGGATTTTTGAAAATTCATCCCATAAGGGTGTCAAATCGGGGTTGAAAGTTTGTATGGAACATACGTAATTTTTGAGTTAGAGTAATAAAACTTTGTGCATAAATTTTCGGTCTAAAAACAAGAAAACTCATTTCAGGATTTTTGAAAAATCATCCTTTAAAGGGGTTAAATAGGAGGTGAAAGTTTGTATGAGGAACTTGGAATTCTTTGAGTAAGAGTGATAATATTTCGTGTACAGCTCTTTCTATACAAAGTAAGAGAACAAGTTTCAGCATTTTTCGAAATTCATCCCCTAAAGGGGTTAAATGCACTGTGAAACTTTGTAAGAAGAACGTGGTCTGTTTGAGTAAGGAGTGCATTCTTTTGCGTGTTGTAGACTGATCATTAAAAACTGAAAACAAGTATTTCAGCGTTTTTGAAAATTCATCCCCTAATGGGGTAAAGAGGGAGGTGAAAGTTTCTATGAAGAGCTTGGGATTTTTTGAGTAGGAGTGGGTATATTTCGTGCACAGGTTCTTATTTTCAACGTAAAAAAAACAGTTTCAGCATTTCTGGAAATTCAACTCCGAAAGGGGTTAAATGGACAGTAAAACTTTCTTGAGAATCGTGGCTTTTTTGAGTACCTAAGGGGTGCATTCTTTTGAGTGTAGACTCTTCACCAAAAACGTTGAATATTGATTTCAGCGTTTTTGAAAGTTCAACCCCCAATGGGTAAAAGTGGGAGGTGAAAATTTGTATAAGGAGCTTGGGATTCTTTGAGTAGGAGTGGTAATATTTCGTGTATAGGTTCTTCTATGCAAAGTTAGAAGTCGAGTTTAAGCATTTTTGGAAATTCATCCCCCAAAGGGGTTAAATGGACAGTGAAACTTTATTTGATAAAACGAGCCTTTTTGAGGAAGAGGTCCATTATCTTGTGTGTACACTGATCACCAAAAACTAAATAAC
Organism: Apotomis capreana; assembly: GCA_947623375.1. NCBI lineage: Eukaryota > Metazoa > Arthropoda > Insecta > Lepidoptera > Tortricidae > Apotomis > Apotomis capreana. The sequence continues at coordinate 8,837,658 of OX392514.1, forward strand.
ATGTATTTCAGCGTTTTTGAAAATTCAACCCCCAGTGGGGTAAAGAGGGAGGTAAGTTTCAACAAAGACCTTGAGGTTCTTTGAGTAAAAATTGTAACATAACGTATATAGATTCTTTTATATAAAGAAAGAAACCAAGTTTCAGCATTTTTGGAAATTCATCCCTGAAAGGGGTTAAATGAAAATGGAACTTTGTATGAGGAACGGGCCGTTTTTGAGTAAGAGGTGCACTATTTTGCGTGTAGACTCTTCATCAAAACTGAAACTTTTAAAAATGCAACTCCTCATGGGATACGCTGAGAGGTGACAGTTTGTATAAAGAGCTTAGAATTTTTTGAGTAAGAGTGATAATTGAGAAAATAAAATTAAGTTTTTTTGGAAAATTCATCTCCAAAATGTGTCTAATGGGAGGCGAAAGTTTGGATGAGAAAAGATGAGATTCTTTTCGTAAGTCTGGTCATATTCCGTGTTAAAATAATACTTTCAGAAATTTTAGAAATGTACCTGTATTATCTGAGTAAAAGGGGGAAGATGAAAGTTCATGTAAGGAATATTTTCGTGTATAAAACTCTGCATTCATTTTTGGAAGATATAACTCTCCTGGCGTGGTTAGAAACTTTATATGCAAAACGTAGGATTGAGTGACAGAACTTCGTGTAAAAAAATGCATTGTTAGGGTTCCATGTTCCATACCTCAAAAGGAAGAAACGCAAACCTCAAAGGATCACTTGGTTGTCTGTCCGTCTATCGAATAAAATGGAAATGAAAACCATATTAAGTACTCAGGACTTCACTAAATACGCCTAATAGTCCTTTGAAGTTGTTAAAAAAACAAACTTCTAAGTTATAACGTAAAAAAAGATCCGGCTGTTTACCTATGCCACAACAAACGTCAATACTCTCAAGGAAATCAAAAATTATAAGGTAGGTACTTAGATATTTTCAGTTAAACTAAAACTATGAATTAGGCAAGTAATACCGTGTCTTACTACAAGTACTTACAGGGAACTAGCTTTTGCCCGCGACTACGTCCGCGTGGAACTTGGAAGTGTGGAAGCAACCTCGTACAACACGATAGATATCCGCCTAATCACCTTAATTAATAAAAGGGATTATTAAAAGCGCCTAAGCAAATGTAAGAGCAATTGTGCTTTTGGTCTAATCATTACATTTCCTACAGGGTCATCAATGTCATCATGAATTACTTACTCACTTTTCAATCTTTTTAGGGATCATTTCCAGGATGAAAACTATCCTATGTCCTTCCTCGCATCTTTAACTATCTCCTTGCCAAATTTCATCTATTTTTATTAACTGAGATAACTGATTTAAACGTTAGAGGAAATTCCTATCCTTAAGGAGATCAAACTTTTGACTATGATTTTGTTCGGTTCATCGGAAAATGAATTGTCCCATGTGTGTACCACGACGTGATCTAGAAATATATAAATCTGCTACCGAAAAAATTATGTATGCGCGCAGATTTCTATTAGTTGTATTATTTTAAGAAACAATAAATCGGGTTGAAAGCTACACAGATAACGTTTCTAGACCCTGTGCGAGCGAAGCCGCGGGCAAAAGCTAGTCTATATATATAAAAGAAGAAGTCCTGACTGACTCATCAACGCACAGCCGAAACTACTAATGTTAGAGAGTTGATTTTTGCACAGTAGGTTACTTTTATAACGTGGGCTAGAGATAAGAAGCGATTTTGAAAAATTCAATCCCTAAGGGTGTTCAAAAGGGGTGCAAAGTTTGTATGGGATACAAGTTTTTTTTATAGCTGGGAACTTGAAACTTTGTTAGAAGATATTAAAATAAAGTAAAAGAAAACTAATTTCAGCGTTTTTGAAAATTCATCCCCTAAGGTGGTAAAAAAGGGGTTGAAAGTTTGTATGGAGATCAAGTATTTTTTTGAGCGCGGGACTTGAATCTTTGTGTAAAAGCATACTATTTAAATACAAGAAAAGTCATTTCAGCGTTTTCAAAAATTCGACCCCTAAAATGGTAAAAAAGGGGTTTAAAGTTTGTATGGAGATCAAGTATTTTTTTGAGCGCGGGACTTGAATCTTTGTGTAAAGGCATACTATTAGAATACAAGAAAAGTTATTTCAGCGTTTTCAAAAATTCGTCCGCTAAAAGGGTTAAAAAGGGGTTGAAAGTGTGAATCCATTACAAATTCCTTGAAACTTCTTATTAAGGCATATACAATAATAACAAAATAACATTAATTTAACATCATCAAAGATTCAACCTCTAAGGGGGTTAAAAGGGGGATGAACGTTCGTCTTGGGGTTCAAATTTAATTTTAAGCTAGGAACTTTAAACTTCGTAAAAAGTTCATCATTCATCATTTCAGCCTATTGCAGTCCACTGCTGGACGTAAGCCTCCCCCAGGGTTCGCCACATGGCCCGATCTCCCGTTTTCGCCATCCAGTCACCACCAGCCACTTTTTTCAGGTCGTCGGTCCATCTGGCCGGAGGGCGTCCTACACTACGCTTGCCGAGTCGTGGTCTCCACTCGAGAACCCGTCTACTCCACCGATCATCGGTTCTGCGACAGATGTGACCAGCCCACTGCCACTTCAGTCTGCTACACTTCTGAACTACGTCAGTGACTTTGGTTTTTTGTCGGATAATCTCGTTCCGGACTTTGTCCCTTAACGAGATTCCGAGCATACCCCTTTCCATAGCTCGCTGTGTGACGTGTAGTCGGTGGGCTAGTTTCACTGTCAGGTTCCACGTCTCGGCTCCGTATGTCATGACCGGCAGGACGCACTGATTGAATACCTTGGTCTTCAGGCATTGTGGCAAGGGTGACTCGAAGATGTGACGCAGCTTTCCAAATGCTGCCCAGCCAAGCTGCACTCTTCTGGTGATTTCACTCTCGAAGTTGTCTCTACCCAGCTGTAACTTTTGTCCTAGGTAGACGTACTCCTGGACAACTTCAATGGCTACACCTTCGACGGAAACGGGCACAGGGACGATGTGCTCGTTGAACATGACCTTAGTCTTGTCCAAGTTCATCCCTAGCCCAACGCGTCTAGAGGCAGCATTAAGACCGGACAGCATTTCCTGCAGGTCTTGCAGCGATTCTGCCATTATAACTATGTCGTCAGCAAAGCGGAGGTGTGTGAGATATTCACCATTGACATTGATGCCCATTCCATTCCACCGCAGGGTCTTGAAGACATCCTCCAGAGCATTGGTGAAGAGTTTCGGGGAAATAACGTCACCCTGTCTTACACCTCTAAGCAGCTGGATGGGTCTTGTTTGGTGGTTCTGCACTTGGACGGACATAGTCGCCATTTGGTAGAGACTTCTCAGCACCTCCACGTACCGCCAGTCGACTTGGCATCGCTGCAAAGACTCCAGAACGGCCCAGGTTTCGATGGAGTCGAAGGCCTTCTCGTAGTCCACAAACGCCATACACAGCGGTTGGTTATACTCCTCGGACTTCTGTATAACCTGCCGAACAGTATGGATGTGGTCCACGGTGCTATTGCCGTGTGGTGCCGGCGGAGTAGAATAGCACCACCCCATTTCTTCCCGTGGGTATCGTAGAAGGCGATTAAGGGACCATCCGAGAGGTGGGCAGCAGCGCCTCTTGTGTAGACAACACAGTCCACATAAATACACTGCGGTCACCAACCCGCATGCCCAGCGTGGTGACTACGGGCAATACCCTCTATGGTTAGACACAAAAAGAAACGGCCCCCAGTTCCCGGCCGCCCTACTATTCCAGGCCACGGCAGCGGCCTTGGTTACGGTAGGGTAGGGGGTGCTAGGAATCCCCGGGCTACGGACGGCTGCCAACAATTGACCCTGGCTACATACAACGGACGCAGTCTACGGCTGGACGAAAGCCTCCAGATCCTTGAAGTAGAATTAGAGAAGATACGATGGCATGTTCTCGGGTTATCGGAAGTTCGTAGAGAGGGGGAGGACACGATAACCCTTGAGTCGGGCCATCTATTCTACTTTAGGGAAGGGAGCCAACAATCTCAGGGTGGCGTGGGATTCCTCGTCAACAAAGCCCTCCGTGACAACGTGATGGAGATCTGCAGCGTCTCGGCACGGGTAGCGTACCTTGTACTGAAACTGACCGAGAGATACTCTCTTAAGGTCATACAGGTATATGCGCCGACGTCGAGCAGCTCAGATGAGGAGGTGGAGGCCGTTTACGACGATGTGTCAAAGGCCATGAATCGTACCACCAAAACCCATTATACCGTTGTCATGGGGGACTTCAACGCCAAAGTGGGAAAAGAATGCGGTGAATCTTGTTTGGGACAGCATAGCTATGGGCGCAGAAACCGTAGGGGCCAAATGCTGGTCAACTTCCTTAGCATGCAGGGGCTGTTCTGTATGAACACCTTTTATCAGAAAAAGCCACAACGGAAGTGGACCTGGAAGAGCCCCGACGGTGTGACGAAGAACGAAATTGACTTCATCATAGCCGACAAGAAGCACATATTTAGGGATGTCTCAGTGATCAGCAGGTTTAATACCGGTAGCGATCACCGGCTTGTGCGAGGCACCCTAAGTATCAATTTTAAGCTCGAACGTAGTCGCATGGTGAGGTCTGTTCTTCGTCCAAATGTGCCCCAAGCTGGACATGATGCATTCCAACTGGAATTGACAAATAGATTCGCCGCACTGGAGACCCCGGCAAATGTTGACGAGGATCTGGACGGCGTAATTGGGGTGATACGCGAAGTGGGAACGAGGCACTTTCGGAAAAGGCGGTCAGATAAGAAGTCCAAACTTTCTAGCGAGACCCTGGATTTGATGCGATTTAGACGTGAGACACCAGAGGAAACTTTGTCAGATCCCCAGTCACTCCACAAGAAAATCAGGAGCTTGGTGAGACGCGACCTTCGCAGCTGGAACACTCGCCTAGTACGTGAGGCGATCGAGCGAAATCGGGGGTCGAAAGTCTTTACCAAGACACTGGGGAGGAGTCATCTGACAAAGTTAGCTACCTCGAATGGTGAAACCGTCACATCAGTCCCGGGGATACTGGCTGAAATTGAGGACTTCTACGGACATCTGTATGCTTCGCATGCACCGAAGCCTACACCTGACGCGAGAGACCCTAGAGCCCCACTTACCCGCCACTTCACTGAAGATCTCCCAGACGTAGATGTCGACGAAATCGAGGCGGCTCTCAAACAGCTTAGTAATGGGAAGGCTCCCGGTGAAGATGGAGTAGCCTCTGAGCTCCTCAGGGCTGGGGGTAAACCTGTACTTGGGGAGTTGAAGAGGCTCTTCAACTCTGTAATAACCAATGGGACTACCCCGAAGGCGTGGAGCAGAGGTGTAGTGGCATTGTTTTTCAAGAAAGGAGACAAAACGCTCCTTAAAAACTATAGGCCGATCACGCTTCTGAGCCACGTCTATAAGCTGTTCTCGAGAGTCATCACGAATCGTCTGGCATCAAGATTTGACGCCTTTCAGCCACCGGAACAGGCTGGGTTTCGTAAAGGCTATAGCACCGTGGACGTAAAAAGTTATGCAAATAAAATGGAACAAAAGTGATTTCAGCGTTTTTGAAAATTCATCCTCTTAGGTGGTAAAAAGGGGGTTGAAAGTTTGTATGGAGCTCAAACCTTTTCTTGAGCGTGGGACTTTAAACTTTGTATAAAGGCATATAATTAAAATACAAGGAAAGTTATTTCAGCGTTTTCAATAATTCGTCCCCTAAAATGGTTAAAAAGGGTTGAAAGTTTGATTCCATTACAAATTCTTTGACTAAGGCATATATAATAATAACAAAATAACATTAATTTAACGTCATTATAAATTCAACCTCTAAGAGGGTTAAAAGGGGGATGAAAGTTTGTCTCGGGGTTAAATTTTAATTTTAAGCTAGGAACTTGAAACTTTGTAAATAGGTATTAAAATAAAATAAAAGAAAACTGATTTAAGTGCTTTTGAAAATTCATCCCTGAAACTGGTAAATAAGGGGTTGAAACTTTGAATGGAGGTCAAACCTTTTTCTGAGTGCGGGACCTTAAACTTTGTATTAGTGCATATAATTAGAATACAAGAAAAGAAATTTCAGCGTTTTTGAAAATTCAGCCCTGAAGGTGGTGAAAAGGGGTTGAAAGTTTGTATGAAGATTAAACATTTTTTTGAGTGTGGGACTTGAAACTTTAAATAGAGGCGTATTATTAGAATACAAAAAAAGTGATTCAGCGTTTTTGAAAATATATCTAGCCCTGAAGATGGTGAAAAATTGGGCAAGTGCGAGTCCGACTCGCGCATGAAGGGTTCCGTACCTATATATATATCTATAACAAGTTTGTTGTATGGGAGCCCCCCTTAAATATTTATTTTATTTTATTTTTAGTATTTGTTGTTATAGCGGCAATAGAAATACATCATCTATGAAAATTTCAACTGTCTAGCTATCACCGTTCTTGAGAAACAGCCTGGTGACAGACGGACGGACGGACGGACGGACAGCGAAGTCTCAGTAATAGGGTCCCGTTTTTACCCTTTGGGTACGGACCCTAAACAGGGGTTGAATGTTTGGAATGGAATGGAGATCAAACCTTTTTTTGAGCGTCCGGACTTGAAACTTTGATTAAAGGCATATAATTAGAAATCAAAAAAAGTTATTTCAGCGTTTTTGAAAATTCAACCCCTGAGGCGATAAAAAGGAGGTTGATAGTTTGTATTGAGATCAAACATTTTTTTGAGCGCAGGACTTGAAACTTTGTATAAGGGCATATTATCAGAATACAAGAAAAGTGAATTCGTTTTCGAAAATTCAGCCCAGAAGGTGGTGAAAAAGGGGTTGAAAATTTGTTTGAAGATCAAATATTTATTTTGAGTGCGGGACTTGAAACCTGAGTTCATAATGATTCCGCGTAATTAGAGCAATTTAGCCGAAAAAAAACTAAAAAGAGGCCAAGAGCGAGTCGAACTCGCGTACGAAATTCGGTACCATTACGTAAAAAATGGCAAAAAAAAACACGTTTATTGTATGAGAGCAGCACTTCAATATTTATTATTATTTATTTTTTGTTGAATTACAGTAACCAACATCAAAATCATCAAATTGCAAAAAAAAAAAACCGGCCAAGAGCATGTCGGGCCACGCTCAGTGTAGGGTTCCGTAGCTGCTCATCCTTCACAATAAACTGCTGTTTTAAGCCCGAGGTTTACGTTAAATAAGATTTTAAGCTCTATAAAAAGGTCGTAAACGCCCTAGAAACTGTAATCACTTCTTACCTTCTGGAAGTCAACTTACGACCTTTTAAAGAAAAAATATGAAATTTGGCGATAACTCAAAAACGGCTTGACCGATTTTGTTCAATATAGTTTTCATTGAAAGTACTTATAAGGCCTCATTAACATGAATTTTACCGAATTTTTTTGACCCGTGGTTGAAAAGTTAGAGGGGGGGACACAATATTTTTTGTTTTTGGAGCGAATATTTACAAAACTGCTGACTTTATCAAAAAAATTATTTTTACAAGACCTATTCAACGACACCCCACACAACAGTGTTGAAAAGAAAAAAAAAATTCACCCCCACTTTAGGTGTTCCAGAGGTACCCGAAAAAAAATATTTTTTTAAATTTTATTTTACCGTTCTGTCGGCGTTATACATACACATACTCGTACCAAATTTCAGCTTTCTAATACTAATGATCACGGAGCTAAGCCGCGGACGGACGGACGGACGGACGGACAGACGGACAGACGGACATGGCGAAACTATAAGGGTTCCTAGTTGACTACGGAACCCTAAAAAGAAAAGTAATTTCAACATATTGTTTAGATCTGAAAATAATATAATAAAGATGTAAACTGTTCAAGATAAGATTCCACGCGGACGAAGTCGCGGGCAACAGCTAGTTATATATAAATAAATAATAATGAATAAATAAATTTCGGACAACCTCACACAAATCGATCTACCTAGTCCTAAATTAAGCTCAAGAAGGCTGGAACCGGCTCACAAAATTTCATGAGAATCGGTTGGCAAATATGCGGCCTGTAAGCGAGAACAACCGGAAATGGGTGTATCAACTTTTTCTTGCTGTTATTCTGTCCCGTGACCCCGGGTACAATAGTGATTAGGTACACTTCTGATTTCAGATCTTTCAGATTTCATTTATTCACCATAAAGTAACATGGTCATTGTCATTACATGGTATGTCTAAGAAAAGTGTTGATAATCCATACTAATATTATAAATGCGAAAGTGTGTCTGTCTGTCTGTTATCTCTTCACGCTTAAACCGCTGAACCGGCTTAGATGAAATTTGGTATGGAGATAGTTTGAGACCCGGGAAAGGACATAGGATACTTTTCATCCCGAATAAATTTAGTGTTCCCGTGGGATGAGCGGGTAACACCGCGGGGCACAGCTAGTTTACTATATTAGGTACTTACATGGTATTGTCAGGAGATAGTATACATAAGAATAGGCTTATATAACTTATGTTTAAATTACAAAGCCTTTGCTAAATACAACCACGGAAAATCGTAGTTTTAAAAAGTGACCCGGGAGACATCACCATGGCAACGAGTGGCAGAGAATAGTTGATTGACCCAAATACAAAATATTTTTTGGCTAAGCTGAAATGAAGACGCTTCGCTCGCTCAGTTAACTAATTGATTAGGTTCATTACAACGTCCCTTCCTTTCGCGCAAAATATAGGTAGCTGTTATTAGTGGCCTCAACTCATCAAAATACCTAAGTATGCGGACGAATTTTGATCAGGGTTGAAGATGACCATCTTTTATTAACTTATTAAACTTAATAACGTCCGTTTGGGGAATTGCCTACCTACACTAAAGCAATATATTGCTTTATACAGTATCTATAATAGCGGTTTGCGATGACACCTAGCGAAAGGAAATCGTAAAGCATGTCCGAATGGTGCGGATTTACCTACCTGATAAGGGTTTTACCACACTTACTGCATATAAAAAGTGATTTCATAAATATAAAATACCGGCCAAGTGCGAGTCTGACTCGGGCACCGAGGGTTCCGTACGAACTTTCAATTATCCCATCTTAATTGGCCTAGTTTAGTTAAGTTTGCACCTAAAATGTATGGCGTCGCATACAAACGAGGTGCAAACTTAACGCAACCGAGTTCTCCAAATATGATGTTTGAAAAGGACTATATTTTTTATGATTTTATTACAAATGTATAGTTTTCCGAGTTTTATGAGTATTTGTAGTATGTGACGATATTACTTGCCAAATTTCATAGTTCTAGGTCATCGGGAAGTACCCTATCATTTTGATTCCCTTGAGAGCGTCGAAATGTACGTTTTTTACGACATAAACGGCCGTATCTTTTTTCACGTTAACGTAGAAGTTTGATTTTTTCACAGCTTCAAGGGACCGTAGACTTAAGTACTTATATGGTTTAAATTTCAATTCGATACCCCCCAAGCGTTCTCGAGATAAAAGGGTCTTGACAGACCGACAAGCAAAATCTTGTCCAATCTTATGTTATACTGCATGTGTAAACTGTAAATGTGTAACTCTGAAAGTTGATAAAGAATTATTCTTATTATTCCCTTTATTTATTTCCTATCTTAGGCTAGTTTTTTACAATATTTGTATATAAAAAGTAAAATACAATAAAGAAATTACAAAAAATATAAACATATTATAAAAAACCTAACCTAGGGTGCCGCCGGCAGCGGAGCAGGGCCCAGGCTGCAGCTGCTTATTATTATTATTATTATTGGACAGACGGACGGACAACAAAACTGATCCTATAAGGGTTTAAGGGTTCCGTTTTTTCCGATTGAGGTAAGGAACCCTGAAAAAGAAAATGGCAATAATCAATGTTTCAAATAAATTACTAAGGCGACGGATATTAAAAAAACTAAATTTATCACACCTTCACATTTACAGGACCAAGTTGGAGATGCCTACTCCCAAACAAAAAATAATTTAGAATGGATTCATAAGTGACGGGGTTCAGTTCAGAGGTAACAAACATAAAAAAAAAAAGAAAAAAAAACGAATTGAGAACCTCCTCCTTTTCAAGTCGCGCTGAAAGACGTGTCAGCTAAAGGTAAGCTACTATCGACGCATACGTGTTGCATACCTACGCATAACTTGCGGCTTGGCCTTTAAGACTGGAGGCTGTGGGTAAATGCGATATGGTTCCGATTAAGGCCACGAAACAGTTTTTCAATCGACAATAAAACAAGGTTTTCAGTTCGACCAATATTTGTCAAATCTGTCGGAATCGTCTCATGAAAAGAAAAGAACCAAAAATACCCAGCGAAAACCCTAAGCTCGGAAATCTCTTCGGAAGTCACAAATTCACACGATGAGGGCTTCAAATCCTACGCAGGGTCCAAGTTCATGGGGGAAAGTTAATCCACTCCCCTCGGCTGGGTCCAGCGTACTTATCAGCGTTCAGGCCCGTGGCAAAACCATCGAAAGGGACCTCTATCCTCCCTGCATATAAGAAAACTCAACTGATTCGATATGTACGAGTATGGTCCTTTCGGGCTAGGGGACCCAGTCAGTGGCATTTTATCCAACTTGCCAGCCTAATTATTTGTTAGGTACCCTATTACAAACTATGTGTAATCATGGTGTGAGCACTCTCCGCTTTTGACTTACAAGTTAGAATGATGACGTCTTCCTTGGGTTCAAGGTTCAGAATATAGCGACTTGATAATGTAACAATACCCTCCACAGGACGTCATGGATCTACTCTGGGGATTTTAGTAGTGAGTTGAGCTCTTTGCTTTGTCCTTTAAGTGACTGAACGAGAAGATGACAGTCGTTACAATCCATGCGAGGGATAAAAGGACATTAGTTTAGATACATTTGTATTATAGATATGCTCTTTTGGAAGTACGGCATTTGATATTGCTCCCGAGCCACAGCCAATCAGTGTAAATTTCTGGCCCATTCTATTTATGTACCTACATAAACATGATGCTAATAGCGAAGGTGATTGACTGTTGTTTTTAAGTAAGTACTTTGGTAATTAATCTTGTTTTCACCCATACCATAACATCTGTTTGAATATAAGGGTGGGTGCCTTTACTCAGCATATTTTTTTAGGTAGGTATGTGCGAGAAAAATTTGTTTCCACCGAATGTTCATCTTGTCAAACCATCATTGGTTCGCGAATCTTCTAAGCGTATTATATTGTATTGCCGAATTTTAGTTAGCTGTAAATTCGACCACTAACAATAAAGAGCTGCTACCAGAAAAATAGGTAGGTTAGGTTAGTTAGGTTAGAAGTGTGATCCTGAAAAGAAGCTAAATCTGCTAGAAACGTAGATTATCGTTCAAAACTTATGCGTAAAGATCATTCGGCGGAATTTGGAAAGATTCAGTGAAAAGAGGATTCCGCGATTTAGGATTATGCTTTTAGACTTAGACAATGTACCTATAGTGATTAGGGGTCCGGAGAAAATTTTCGATGGGTATGGTGTCATTATGATTATGACACATGTTTTTTATTTTATCATCGTATAGAATACGCTAAAATAATCTCGGTGTCTAGGGCGCGTGCCGACACTGAGCCCCCTAGAGTGTTTTTGTAAAGCCGTGACAAAGCTCAGGAGCCGAGTACTACGGGCAAACGCGCTTTGTCACGTACCTACCTATAATAGGGCGGTAGGGCTGCTCTCTCCGCAGCGCTGGAGCTAAGGCGGAGTCCGTTTTGGTCGATTTAGGAGTTCATTATCTCGGTAATTATCAAATTTAGAAAAAATGTTAGGTACCCATACAAAACACGCTGATTTTAGCGTATTATTCTATACTATACGATAACATCATAAAAAACGTGTCATTTAATCATAATGACACCGTACCTATCGAGTCCCCGGCCCCCTTTGGACGACGGGACAAGGGGAAGAGTCCCTTCGAGACAATGAACTAACATCGCGTTCGAAGTGTCGAGGTAATTAAATAAACACTTTTTGAACGCGAATATGTCCCGTTTTATAATAATGTGTGAATATCTTTTAAGTTTAAATCAATATATATGTAGGTACCTACTTAGATTAGTTAAAACCGTCTCTATTCAATCGTATACATACCAACTAGTACACATGTTAAATATATAGTTTCAGCATGTCTGTCTGTTTGTCCGAGGCTTCTCTTAGTACAAGGAAGCTGGCATGGATAAGTAGGTACATATCGATCATTATTATTAGGTACCTACAATTTTTCCACAGTTCCATACTACGTAGATAAAACATTATAGGCTCTAGATCATAAACGAGTCCCAGCGCTGTTACCTAGGGCTCAAAGTAATCTCAGCGCAAAACTCATTTCCGGATCGTCAGTCGCAGTTTCATAATATTTAATGTACCGAGATTAATAAGCAACGACGCCATCCGTCTCGGCGCGGCTCTCAACTCATCTCACCCTATTTATCTACTAGTTCCGTCAAATTAGAGGGAAATATGTATATTACCTACAAGTCTAATAATTTTAAAATTTGTAAATTTAAAAATCTTTGAATTTTTGCGTGTGGATGTACTTATATAGACACTTGAAAGTTCACCTACAAATTTCGGTACGATTCAAAATTTTAGAAAAGAGAGACTTCACAGGTGTACCTGCGGATATATTAGACGGATATCAGTTGGAAACTGTTTCACGACTTCAAAAAGTGATTCAAATGTAATCTGTACATGAACGGGTTATTTTTGGGTTTTCAGTTTTTTAGGGTTCCGTACCCAAAGGGTAAAAACGGGACCCTATTACTGAGACGTCGCTGTCCGTCCGTCCGTCCGTCCGTCTGTCACCAGGCTGTATCTCAAGAACGGTGATAGCTAGACAGTTGTAATTTTCACAGATGATGTATTTCTATTGCCGCTATAACAACAAATACTAAAAATAAAATAAAATAAATATTTAAGGGGGGCTCCCATACAACAAACTTACTGATGGTACGGAACCCTTAGTGCGCGAGTCCCACTCGCGCTTGGCCCATTTTTTTTTGTTTTTTAGTGATTCAATTAAAATACTTATGGCGGGGTGATCGGGGAGGTCTTGTTTGCATGCATCTGGTTTGAATTATCCCCTAACTCCTAACCGTTAAGGAGTTATACCTTCTATCATCAGCTAAGCATAGGAAAATGATGACTACCTACCATATGCAAATACTTAAATAGCTTTAGAAAATATATGAAAACATTATGAGGGCCTATAAAATTTGAGGGTTGCCCTCGATTTTCCTGGGATCCCATCATCAGATCCCGGCTCGGTTATAATAGGACAACCTCAGGAGTAAATACATACCGTACATTTAGGGCTACCATCCTTCCGGGTTTCCCTGGATTTGTCCTAGTTTGGAGGCCGTCCGGGAGCCGTCCGGGGGGGTTTACAAAAAGTGTCCGGGTTATTTGAATGAAAAATAAATTCATTTTTAGGGTTCCGTAGTCAACTAGGAACCCTTATAGTTTCGCCATGTCCGTCTGTCCGTCTTTCCGTCCGTCCGCGGCTTAGCTCCGTGATCATTAGTTAGGTAGTTAGGTACTGGAAAGCTAAAACAGTAAAAAAAAAATGAAAAACTTTTTTTCGGTTAGATACCTCTCCTCTCGGATACCTAAAGTGGGGGTGTATTCTTTTTTTCGTTTCAACACTATTGTGTGGGGTGTAATTGAATAGGTCTTAAAAATTATAGGGGTCTCCAAAAATTATTTTTTGGTAAAGTCAGCAGTTTTGTAGTTTAGTTTAGTTTAGTTTAGTTTAGTTTATTTATTAACCATAATGTAACATGATCATTAGGGTAAGGTTGCGATCATTGGACCGGCTCTTTCATTGGACCGCGTTGGTTTCTCGGAAACAAACAAATTTCTTTCGAAAAAATCTTTCGAAATGGCGTAGGGAACCCCAAATAGGTAGCGTTTAGACGCCATCGTGGATTTTTAAATTTGTTCGTTTCCGAGAAACCAACGCGGTCCAATGAAAGAGCCGGTCCAATGATCGCAACCTTACCCTACATGGTAAGTCAGCATTTCACAATATTATACTTATTAGAGTATGAATTTACTATACAAAGTAAATACGCTTAATATATGTAGGTATAAAGAAATCTATTCACAATTTGCGTCAGTTAAAATATTTTCTAATGATAAATATTCAGTAATCGAATAGAAGGCATGGTTTTGGAAAAAAGTCTTGACTGTGTTTTTGAATAAATTAAAAGGTAAATCCGTGACATGCGTGGGCAGTTTATTAAATAGCTTTATTTTAATAAAAAAACCCTGTTTTAGGCACTTTTTTAATCTTAGTGATGGAAGTATTAGTTTGCTATTGTTCCTCGTATTATAATTGTGGCAATCCGAACGCTTAAGTAGAGTGCTTGCTTCCTTGTGAATTTCTAACACAGAGTTGTATATAAACAATGATATAACCGTCATCACTTCAAGCTTCACAAAGTAGGACCTCGCAGATGTGCGCCAATTTACCCCGCATATTATTCTAATCGAGCGTTTTTGTAGAATCAATACCCGGTTTACATCTACTGCATTTCCCCAAATGGTAATCGCATAAGTAAGCACACTTTGAACATAGGCATAGTATACAGTTTTTAAAGTTTTTAGGTTAACTAGAGGCTTTAGTTTCAACAATGCGTAATTGGCCGATGCTAATCTATTACAAACTTTATCAATATGCGCGTGCTATGTGTTAGTTGACTGTCAATTTCATAGCCTAAGAAACATGTGTTGTGAGTGTACTCAAAAGTGGTTGTAACATCGATTTTTCTTGAAAGTGTCTTGTAGTTTACAAATGTACTTTATTTTTATTTAAAACAATGCCGTTACATTCAAACCATTTGTGCAATATGTCTGTGATGCATCTTAGGTGTCTTTCCATCGATGGTTGATCTTTGTGTCTGAGTCCAATATGTGTGTCATCTGCAAAAAGGCTGATCTGCGCCCATTCTGGTATATTCGAAGGCAAGTCATTGAGATAAATCAAGAATAATACTGGGCCCAGAATTGATCCTTGAGGTACGCCTATTTTACACATTTCAGGGGATGACACATTTTTTCTAACTTCAACCACTTGCATTCGATTCTGCATGTAACTGACCATCATTTTTGCATGTAACTAAAATTGCGCTTGCTCAAACTTTACTTCTCCCGATTCTAGACTATGCTGACATTTCTTATCTGGATATTTCGGAGGAGCAACTTGATAAGCTTGAGCGTATTCAAAACCTCTGCATCAGATTCATATTTGGATTGCGCAAATATGACCATGTTTCTAGATTCCGATCTCAACTTAAGTGGCTCCCTATTCGTCTTCGGCGGAATTCACATATTCTGTCTCTTCTTTTTGGCATTCTCTTCAACCCTGCAACTCCCCAGTACCTCAAAGAGCGCTTTAATTATTTTTCTTCTGCTAGATGCGCAAAACACTTTCTTTTAACTGTCCCTTCGTCCCGTTCTAAATTTTATTCGAATTCTTTCACTTTTCATTCCGTTGTGTTGTGGAACTCGCTGCCTGCGGAGCTGCGAAGTGCTAAATCCTTAGCTATATTTAAAACTAGAATTAAAGAACACTTCCTTTCTGTCCAATAAACTGTGTGAAACTGTTTTTCATCAAGTTTTCTGCTGACTGTATGGTTGTGCATAGTATTTATTTTTGTTTATGTATGTATTTGTATGTATGTATGTATATATATATATTTATTTATTTATTTAAATTTTTGTGTATACATATATGTATATTCAAGTTTTTATATCTATTTATGTTTTAGATATCTGTACCTTACGATGTGTCCCATTCGCCCTTTGCATCACCTACTCATTAAACGTTTTTTTTAGGATAAACTCCACTACCCAAAGGTTGTCTGGAAGAGATCGCTCTTTAGCGATAAGACCGCCTGTTGTCTACCGTTTTTTAATTTGTTTATTTGTAATTTCTTGTGTAAATGTTTTTTGGTGTGCAATAAAGCGTACTTGTACGAGTATTGTATTGTATTGTATTTTTAAAGCTATGCCGTCAAAACCATAGTGGTGTAGTTTGTGAATGAGAATATCATGCCGTATACAGTCGAAAGCTTTAGATAGGTCGCAGAACATACTTGCGCATTTCTGCGACCCATCCATAGACTCTAATGCAAAATCGACGACTCTTCTTATAACCATGGTTGTGGATTTCCTTTTTCTGAAGCCATATTGGTGGTGTGAGAAGAGATCGTTGTGTTCAAAATAATCCATTATTCTGGTTTTTAGCACCGCTTCTAAGACCTTTGAGAAGACCGGTAGTACACACACTGGTCTGTAGTTGCTTGGGTCATTAGATTTACCTTTCTTAAAGATAGGTACGACTCTACCGGTTTTCAGTATTTCTGGGAAAGTCCCTTCCTCTATGCAGCTATTTAAGACAATCAGCAGTAATTCCATGATATTATCATTATATCTTATGATCTTCAATATTCTGGTATCCATGGCTTGTATGTCTTTCGACGTTTTGTTTTTTATTTTGTTTATTGTCATGTAAAGTTCTTTTAGTGTTATAAGTCCGAAATGTATCTGGTTTTTTGGCTTCGTAACAGAATTTAGATAATTTTTGGATTCCTCTGCACTAACTTTTAAGTTACATGTTATTTTTTCTGCTATTGTAGTATAAAAATCGTTAAATACTTGTGCCATCTTAGAAGGATCTTTTGTGTTGTTTCCATTATTGTCTAATACCTCTTCAATTTCATTCGAGTTCCCTGGAGTACACCGGTTTGTCTGTTCGTTCACAACCTTCCATGTTTCCTGTACCTAAATATTCGCTCCGAAAATAAAAAAAATAGGGTCCCCCCTACTCCCCCTCTAACTTTTCAATCACGGGTCAAGAAATTATGGAAAAGTCATGTAAATGAGGCCTTATAAGTAGTTTCAATGAAAACTATATCGAATAATAAGTTTCTGTCAAAAATGACATTTTAGTCACAAGCTTTTATAGCTGACTGTAATTTTCTTTGGATATCCATCAAATGCTCACTGAGA
Source organism: Apotomis capreana (assembly GCA_947623375.1). Lineage (NCBI taxonomy): Eukaryota > Metazoa > Arthropoda > Insecta > Lepidoptera > Tortricidae > Apotomis > Apotomis capreana. The sequence continues at coordinate 8,854,637 of OX392514.1, forward strand.
CGATTCTAAAGAGCCGAGCCCAAACACGGTAGGATTGTTTTTTCTATTATAGAGTTCCTATGGCCACCTTCCGGCTCCATCATCAGATCAGCCCCATGGTACCATATTAATATATGTACCTATTGTCATCAAAGTTATGTAAGTATGCAAAATTTCAGCTCAATCGATTGACGATATCTGCTTCAAAATTGAGTTGCAAGATTCCACCCGAACAAACATACTTATAAACATACATACATACAATGCAAGTTAAATAAAAGCTTGTAAAATCGATCGAGCCGTTTGTGAGTTATCGCAAAAAATCATAATATTCTTTAAAATGACGTAAGTGCCGCGCGGTGTCCTTATACTTCGAACGTTACACATGTTAGTTAAGTGCCATACTGTATTAAATTAAAACATTTCGCTGAATCTGGCGCGTATAATCGATAACTTCCAGAAGGTAATAAGTAATTACAGTTACTTTGGCGTTTACGACCTTTTTTATAGAGCTTGAAATCTTTCTCGTAATTTAAACCTCGGGCTTAAAACCGCTGTTTTAAGACTTTTAAGACCGTCTATTGTGAAGGATGTGCAACTACGGAACGCTACACTGAGCGTGGCCCGACATGCTCTTGGCCGGTTTTTTATAATATTATTTTCGGACAGGTCTGAAAAAAAAGGTTTTCGCCAAAAGTCCGGGTCTTTTTAAGTTTTTGCCCGAGTTCGGCGAATTTAGAGATGGCAGCCCTACGCACATTTTAGTGTAAGTACGATACGGTCTTCTTACCAGAATATGGTAAGGAAATAAGCGGACGAAATTGCGAGCACCGTCTTTTAATAAAATAAAACGGTAAATGGTTAAAACAGAAATCTATGTAGGATTATCTGTTGAAACGAAACCTAACAAAATTTACAGTTTACACCGTTTCTGAAGACATGCTAGAAATTTAATTTAAATTATTGTTGCTAATGCTAAAATATGTTAAAAACGAACAAGGAGTAAGGTACTAGTTATGGGGCACAAACTTTACGATTACCGGTTTTAAAATTCCATAATGCGCATTAATAAGTCAGGAGTGTCATAAGGATTTGTAAAGTCAATTACAAAACCCTAAACCATATTTGAATTGGCTCGTAGTCATATCGTCACATCAGTTTCGATATTCCGAAATTATAGGCAACAATGCCACTTTTTAATAAAGGGTAAATGGGCGCCAGTTTAAAATGCCAGTGGTAAAGTACGTACAAAGGTACTTGCTCTTTGCCATTGACTATTTAAGAAAATACACCCTTCCTGGAAACGATATTCTGTTGTGTCTTGGCCGGAAAGCTATTTTTTATGAGCATCTTTTCTTATTGTCATATTAACCTGGATTTCGATATGTTCGTTAGGGTTACTTATATCTGTTGTGTCGGATGTCTACCAGGGATGAACTCCGATCGTCATGACAAATTCTCTCATTTCTTCGAGAAAAATACCTGAGCATCATTAAAATTTGTATTAAGTATACCTACTTCGTTTCGGTCTCTGTATTTATTCTTTTACGGATACCCGGAAAAGCTTATTGTCGTTTTTTAAGGATACTTATTATATGTCTAATTGAAATTTACCTTAGGTACCTACTTACACATACCTACAAACTGGTTCACATAAGGAACTCCGAGTCTGAATAAATATACAATCTCATTTGTATGTAATTATTGCTGATAATGTTAAAATAGTTCAAGCGAGTGGGAAGGTGATATTGCTCCACAGGGATGAAATAAATGTAGGACTCACTTCATCTTATGTGCCAGGGATGAGATTGCGTAGGATATAATTACGGAACCTGTCCCAAACTTCCAATTTTCGACTTTCAAAACAAACGATAGATTATCACATGTTTTTCATAAATAAAGGATCTTGGTGAATTTACACGAATGGCTATTTTAAGTCATAAAGGCAAGCAATCAAGCCAGTTTATATATATTCCCTCAAGTATAGTAAGTTTATTACAGGCATTAGCATCTAGCATCGGGAAAAGGTCAGGACCTCACGTACGTCAGAGGCTGTTTATTGTACGGTAGTCCGTCCCTGTACACCGTCTCCTTACTGCGCATGTTACGAATTTATCGACAACAGCACCGGGTTTTCTCTCCAGTGAGCTCCGATAGGCGACACTTGTGCCCCGCTAGTGGACATATAACAATCGCATCCGGTCCTGCTTTGAATCTGTTGGCTCATATTTGATCTAGTACTGGCGTGAATATGTTAGTAATTTCTGTCACCGCGATATTCGCGGTTTTTCTTGCTGTAGATGCAGTGCCAACGCCTACGAACAACAAGGGTATGTAAAATATGCCATGCATCTTCATTGTCTAAGTACTAACTATTTTGTTTTTTGCTTGTGATTTTTTATCTCTTCTTCTTAGCGTTTATGGGACCTATTATGACTTTTGTTGTTTTATTAATGGTGGCATTGATGTATTGTTTTGTTATCGTGTATTGATCAGCCGGTTGGTGCGCTCTAAAATTAGCAACAGGTGTCTGCCCGGTTTCGATGCTGCGTAGTAGTATTCCTTCCAGAGACATCTCATACATCTATGGTGCCTATCACAATCTATTAATAGACTATTGATCTGTCGATTCAGATCAACATAATTTTTGTCCTGGAAGCAAATGATGCCATAAATAGCCATCAAAATTGACGTCATAATATCAAACCCCTACTGGGATTTAAAGTTGAATCTCTTAAAGATACAAACTATTTTAACAGTAAAATATAAGTATTAAAAGAAACAGTCACGACTCCTAACATTTAAACCAAAGCGTATTTATTAGCATGTTCTTCAGACATCCTTCAAATGTATATTCGTACTACCTTTTCTATAACATCTACTCTACATACAAGTAAAACCATTTTTCTTCAGCTCGCTTCGGTATGAGCCGTGTCATTGTATTTTTATCCATCAGACCCAAAAACAATTAATTGAATTTTAGATGCCGGTCCAATTGGTGAACTACCAGAAAATTGGGACCAAGCTAAAGACGACACACAGTCTTTATTCCTCAACAAGAGCGACAAAAACGATTTGGAACCGTATCCGCTCGCGCTCAGCGAAGAAGGTAACAATGGCCACACCAAAGCGAGCCTCACTCACGTCCAATCTTCCTTAATGGGGCAGTTCCTGATGCCCGTCATGAACTTATTGTGCGTCTTCAACAACTTCTACTGCGCGACTCAACAAATGGAATGCTCTTTTGAACGGATAATGTATTGAGTAACCTCTAGACTCGAGATTAACTTTAACTATTTACTTCGCTATTACCTAATCCCTCTTGTAATTATCATACTTATCATGTGAATGTCTTATTAAATCTTAATTGATATTTTAGGAAATTCTGAGGGATACGAACAGGGGGTAGCACAGCGTTACGATGTTGCACCATCATCCGGTGACCTTGATAACCTTATCATGAGGCCGGAACTGTACGGAGAGCCCCCGGCGATGGAGGGCTTATCTTCTGGATACGATACGCGTAGACGAAAGCGTGGCAGTGGGACCAAGGTTGGAGGAGCCGGGGCTGCCACCAAAGTAGCCACCAAAAATGGATCGGGCAAAAAGAACCTCAAGTAAGCGAAACTTGAAAACTTAAATAGTAATACACTCAAGACTAGCAGTAACGTTATAAGACTAATTGCTTCTATTGTTACCAGACCCGAGGAACACGATGCTCCTTCGCCTGTCGACTCTGTGTCCTATGCTCACGATGCTCACCGCAGCAAACGCGGCAGCGGCACGAAAGTGGGCGGTGCTGCGGCTTCTGCCAAAACAGCAACCAAGAACTCTGGTGGCAATAAGAAGAATTTCAGGTATGCAGCAGAGAAAACACTTTGATTTTAATCATTGAATTAAATGAATCGAATGATAAATAAAAAGTTTGTATTAATAAAATACTCTTTATTTTGATACTAACAGTCACAGAAGAAATTAACCATAGGTACCTAAGTCATGATCATGAAGTTATACGACAACCACTAAAATATTAAGTGCTGAATAATTAACCGAGATAAATGAGCTCTTGAAGCTTGATTTACAACCAACTTAAAAAAAAGGTTAAGTGGAATCTTTGCCGTTTAGAATTTACTTTATATGAATTCACTACAGCTCATATGACAAACTTTAAAAGAAAATAGGTTCGGTAGAAATCTTCAATTAGTTTTAATTTGCTTATTTTTTAAGGCCCATTTCTGATCGTCGTAAGAGAGACTCAGGCTTGAGTGCTGCTGATGTTCGAGCTCTTTTGAATATGTGGGAAAACCAGGAGCGCAGGAAGCAGGAACAACAGTGGAACGCGAACCAATGGCCAGCAGACCGTTACTACGGACGCGTGAACCCAGTTGAGGACGAGCAGCCAGAAGTGGACGAGAATGGCGATATCTGGTACAATGAGCCCGTAGTCCTCAATCCTCATGAGCGCGAATACCCTCATCATCCCTCGTACTTTTCTGAGCAGAACCGCATGGCACTAGCTCGTGGCTATCCTGATGTGTACCCTGTCGACCCGGCTGAGCTCGCCCAGAGATACGAAGAGGCCCGTCGCAAGAGACAATACGCCAACAAGATGAAGAGGTTCATGGTGGCAAGGAAACGCTCAGAGGGTATGATGCGCCAGCCCAACAACTACCGACCCAGGGACGATCTGTACACATTAGCCGAGCTCCTCCGCTCTGCTCCTCGCGTGCAGGAACAAGACATCCCAGTCTACCGGCGACTGATACTTTAAACAGTCCATCCGTATAGTCCGGTGTCCATTCGTAATGCCATAATACCACAGAAGAAAGCTATCTCCTCTACGGAAGCATCGATGTCGCAGGTCAGCATAAAGTCGGATGGACGTCTTTGGTAATTGGGGCGAGAGATTGTCGCGCATTTAATTCACAGTTTGTAGCGGATACCAGTTTAGTATTAAGTGACATAGTATTAGTAACAACATAACACTTCTTAGTATATTACAAGTCATTCTTAATAAATGGAAAAAAACGAAAAGGCCTAAAAAGAAATAATTTGTACTGTAAGAAAATTACCAAAAATATTAAGATCATGTTTTGAGATGGTTACACTTATAATTTCTTTTATTAAGCCTAGTTTAGTATGAAATACCTATGAGGCTATTTTGTGTGACTATCTATACCACCCCTACCTCGTTTCCTGCATATCTGTTCTGCATTCATACGAATTAATATATTCATAATCTATTAATTAAACATGCTAAATTGATGTGCAAGTTTAGAACCCGGAATAACGATATGATTAAAGTGAAGTCAAACTTCACATTTTATTAAACTAAATTGTAACTAGAATGGGTTAGTATATGTGTAAATTATAAACTTGCTGTATTAAATTAGTATTAACTAAATAAATGTTGTTTAATTTGGCACTCTTCTGTTTCTATTCCTCCCAGTTAATCAGTTCAAAAATGACAGTTTTAGAAATTTTAAAATTTGGAGCTACATTAATTCCATCATAATAAGCAAGTTCGAATATTGTGCTGTAACACTAACTTTGAAAATAATGTTACAAGTAACTACATAAAAACTTCAGTATTAGTTAATCACTTTGTTCCAGTAATATGATATGGTATATCAACATCAAATTCAAGGTAATTCAATGAGGAAGTAAACTTCTTCTTCTTCTTCTTCTTCACGTGCCATCTCCATCCCGGAGGTCGGCGACCATTTGTCCATATGTCGATCTATCTTTAGTCATGCTAATTAGTTCTTCCGTGCTCTCCGCCCCCGACCATTCCTTTACATTCTTCGTCCATGATGTTTTTTTTTCTGCCTCGGCCTCGTTTCCCCTCTATTTTACCCTCAATTATTAGGTAACTTCAACAAGTTATATTTGTCATTTCTGTATATATGTCCGATATATAATGCTTTTTGCTTTTTAGGGTTCCGTACCCAAAGGGTAAAAACGGGACCCTATTACTGAGACTTCGCTGTCCGTCCGTCCGTCCGTCCGTCCGTCTGTCACCAGGCTGTATCTCAAGAACGGTGATAGCTAGACAGTTGAAATTTTCACAGATGATGTATTTCTATTGCCGCTATAACAACAAATACTAAAAATAAAATAAAATAAATATTTAAGGGGGGCTCCAATACAACAAACTTGTTATAGATTATATATATATATGTAGGTATATGTACGGAACCCTTCCTGCGCGAGTCGAACTCGCACTTGTCCAATTTTATTAATAGTAAATATGACTTCCATATCTTTCTTATATAATTAACGACATAACTCTTTCGTTCGATATTTTGTATGTCCATTTAATTTTGAGCATTCTTCGGTAAATCCACACTTTCGGCACTGTCTGTCTGTAAAACATTATGTGCACACGAACTGACTGTACTTCATAGTGTACAAAACCTCCATAGCCTAGTTAAGTACCAACGTTTTACCACTGGTGGTTATGTTAAAGTCAAATCATAGTCAAATAAATATACGTCAGTGTCACTAAGTATAACACACCTTCCGAGTTTATAAGTTACTATAAGTTAACGTAGTTTTAGTTTTGTCTCTCGGTACTCTTATTCTGAATATGAATGCAGATAACGATTTACAACCAAGGAATGAAAAGCTGAATCCCGTTAGCCCTCAACTGGACGCAACTACGTCTGTTATCAATTCTAGCTCTCATTATGAGCAACTCCAGCAACTCCCGCAGCGATCAATGTATGAATTATTTTCATTAGTGACTGGTTATTGCAAAATGTTCACTAAGCGTTTCGTGAAAGACTTATTTCAATCCTTTCTTGCTAACTTCTATTCAGATCGGATTTTACCTGACCATGTCACCGACCTTGTGCAAGTTCACAAGAGGCTTCGTCTAGAACGTGGTGAAGATTTAATTACTTACAGTCGTTATCGTTTCGTGAGACGGGCCTTCGAGACTCAGCCGGTAGAAAGACCAATTTCTATGTCACAAATCTACGCAGCTGGGAATTCTCATCAGTAATCTTCTAGAAGAACTCGTATAAACCTACTTACCATGAGTCACAGCGTTTTAAATTGCGAATTTCAAGTTTTGTTACATGATGCATTCTGACATAGAAGCGATGTAGCATTTGCGTGAGCATTATATACCCCTTGGTCGGTGCACTCGAATGATTTAACACTAGGGCGTCAAATTATTCGTGTACCGAAAACCCTAGGTTATGTGAGCAAACCTAATCAGCATCGAAGTATTGTTTGATCCTTGAGAATTTAAAACGGACAGAAGTTACAGAATGAATCATATAACTCGTAAATTGAAAAAAAAAAAACCTGCAACGCCGGGGGGATTTCCATTCTAAGGGGACACGATCTGACTATTTATGCATATTATTCACATGTACGAAGACTAAGACTAATGAACTTTTAACTATTTAATTGGAATTTTACTTAGCAATTTAAAATGTATGTGTACCTACCTTATAACTTTTTGCTGAAGATTGTAAATATCTTCTGTTTTTTCATATAGTATAACGGGGATTAAATTCTGATGTTTCACCTAGATATGGCTATTTTACTTGATCCATATCTATTCGTACGTCTGGTATATAGTATACAGGTGGTTAATGTACTCGTAGAGATGATCAATTAGGTGACCTATTACATCTAGGCAATTTCTTTATCCTCACAATATATGACATGGAGCAAAACGTGTAGGTACCTATTCAGTTTTGATTTTGTCGTGGCAATAGACAGGGCAAATTTTTGATAACAAATGTGGCAGCTGTAAGTATTTATGAAACGCCTAGATAAAAGAAAATTATGAAACATATAGTTAAGCATAATACTGAAGGACTTATTATATTTCATGAAGACAAGGCATTATATACAATTCGCGTTCCAGCGCCTTGTTCTAGATGGCGTCACCTTAGTGAGGTCTGTGTCTCATATATTTTGTATGGAGTTTGGGCCTTTCTAAACATATTAACCTCAATTAAATTTGGAGAATGCTTCTAAATAGATGGTCATGTGTGTGGGACAGAGACCTAATTACGGTGGCGCCGTCGAAAACAGGTCTGTCAAATTTCGTTTAATCTTTGGCAGTAATATTTCAACATATGTTTATCTTTGTAGCTCACGACAACATGTTGGACAACTCATTGGAGAACCTCTTCCATGGTCATCCGTTTCGTCGACTATCACAACCTTCGGCCCCAAGCCATTTGTTGAACTTGATACCAGGAAGCGAAGAAAGTTTTCGACTCGATCCAGTCGCACCTCCACCACCCCAGCTTACTGAAGATTCGGTTATGAGAGAAGCTGTGGATTTCCTTCATCATGATAACGAACTAATTTTAGCTTGTGAACTTAACAAAGAAGATAAAGTAGCCGAATTAATTAGGTGACCTATTACATTTTTCAATACGATTATTCACTAAATCAATAAGGCATCTTAGGCAACTTTTTTCCCAGTTTCATTGAATTAAATTCAATGGTTCATTTTGCATGTCATATTATTTTTTACCAGTTTTTTTTATTTGCCTCCTACGGCAAAGATTCTTTTTATATTTTTATTTTTTAGAAATGGAGTGAACGTCAATTTGTGTGACGCCATCGGGAGAACTGCTCTTCATTTTGCAGTACAAACTGACAATATTCGAATTATCACTATGTTATTAAATGCAGGAGCAGATGCGACAAAAAGGGATAATGTCAGTCTGACTCCACTTTCAATATGTCTGATGAGGAAGTTAGTCTTTTATCATCTCGTCTATTTTCCTATTGCCTATATACACGACTGACTGCAGGGCCACCTAACCTTCGTAATTAGATTTATATGAAACTGTGCCCCGCGGTGTCACCCGTGGTTCATCAGATAAAAAGTAGCCTATTTTAATCCTGGGTACCTCCATACCGAATTTGGTTCAGCCGTTTGAGCGTGAAGAAGTTAATTATAGCTAATTAAATTAACAATTAATGCGATGCGATGCGAATAATGGTGATTAATCCCTTGAGCGCAAAAAGCCTTTACTACTAAATTACTTCGTTTGACGCTATTCAGTGTCATACAATTTGGATTAAGGCTGCCTTAGCTTACCGCCCAGGATGGATCAAATTTTTTCGTGTTGTTATTCTGTCCCGTGGGCCGTGGCCCAAGGGACGATAGTGATTAAACTTCTTAGAAAAGTGTTAATTTTACTGGTATTGTCAGGTCAGGAGATAGTTTTATGTTACTGATATTGCCCGGAGATAGTCTGACCTGGGTCAGTTTTCGGGCAATGAATTGGGCACTCAAAGGATCAAGAAATTTTTAATCACAAATATATTTACTATTTCAGACCATCTGTGAAAGTAGCAAAACTTTTATTTGACCATGGTGTAGTAATTTTACCTCGCGCAGACCCCGTCGACACAGGATTATTTTTACGTAAGAATCGTATTGCTAGTTTTACACTAAGTATATGAATAAAACAGCAGTTTAGAATAGTTTTCTTTGTAATATAGTGATCTTGAATGTACAAAAACAATGAATAAATGTCTTATTATTATTATTATCTTACATAGAAAACTACTATTAGTCTCAGACATATTAAAATACCTACGAAACGTCTCCGGTCCAACTGCAGTAGAGAGACTGCCTTTATACTTGCCTTATCTTCTAATCTAACGCCGTAGATATTCCATCAAGAGGATTTCCCGCCCTCATATACAGCTCAGACAGTTGGTGCCTTCCCCAAAAGATAAGTAACCCTTAAGTAATCCTGGCGTATATATGATTTCGCGCTCCTGTGGGAAGAACTATGCAAGAGTGATGATGATGATGAGGGTAAATTCTCGCCTCCGCCACCGGTGACGCCCGCGTCGAGCACCCGCGCGGACAGGGCGTTTGCCTGCAGTGCTCGGTTGGCCGCCGCCGTGACTGATTGGCTCTCCTGATGATGAATTGCGAACCGATTCGAAACATGTTGAGTCATATTCGACTTCTACGACGTGAATAAACCCGTTTCGTATGTATTTTAATATAACACATTCTCCATCATTAATAAGCGCTTCGTAAAATTTTAAAGGAATTTTTCAATGTGTAAGTAGACTGATTTCTTGAAAGTAATAGGTACATTCAGTCAGTTCTTCTGATACATCACCATTTCCTTTGGTTGTTTAAAATTCCAGGATTTCGGCACGAGAATGAATTGACCTTTAGAGATGCTTTCTAGTTCGCAACGGTTCTGATTAGGAACTGGATTTTTATATTAACCTGTGACTTTTTTTAAGAGAAGAAGAGCAGGCATATTCTGCTTCATTGTCTACTAGCGACTCGCCCCGGCTTCACATGGGTGCAATGCTGATAACTCTATCTATAAAAAAAAAATACATCAAAATCCGTTGCGTAGTTTTAAGGATCGTCGCATACATAAGGACAGACAGACAGACAGTCAGGAAGCGAAGCTTTGTTTTATATTATGCAGTGATTACATGAGATAAAGCCTTGAAATTCTAGTCTGCGATTAAAATCTCAATTTATTATTCCAGAATTTGCCATGATGTGCACTCCGACAAAGGAAGAGGTTGAGATTCTCACTTTGCTTATTAAAAAGGGAGCCTTAATAAATGACCCTAATGTACCAGGTGGCCGTTCGGCACTACATTTTGCTGCTATGAGCAACAATTGTGATCTTATCCACACCTTACTACACCTTGGAGCTAATCCTCTTGCCGTCAACCATAGAGGTGAAACTCCTTTAGATGTCGCTGTTATTTTCCGATGTAAAAAAGCTGCTGAATGTATAAGTCGGTACATTAACCGGAGACGACTAAGTTAAACCAAGGGTCGCAGTAAAATATATAATTACATTCATTGTTTAGTTGCTCGTACTATTATTGAGTGGAGTTTCGCTACTGCAGGGTTACACAATGGAGTTTCACTAGGAGTTTAAACGTTTTGTCGAGGAAATACTTACGGGTCTCCCATAATGCGTTAATTGAAGTTATAAGTTTCCAGTGTGAAATATTTTATAAATTAAAAACTAATTTGTTTGTAATAAAATAATGTGATATGCGAGTAACTGAATCGAGTTTAATTTGATCGGTAATTCTTATAGTTAACGATTGTAGAACAACACTAGCCATGTGACATTTGTTCTTCAGTTTCAAATATGGCGGCCTTGTCGCAGTTGCTATTCTCTGCCAAACAATACTGAGAAAATTGATATAACCAATTATTTTTATCTATTTTTAAGTAATTTTAAATAAATCTTATAAATTAGCAATATTTTTAAGAACTAGTCAACTTGATAATGTGATATTTAGTGTACCCATGGCTTCCAATCCGCAAGATTCGCCTGTCGTACAGCAGACGTTAACATTTGTCGAAGAGATAGATTACACTGAAATAGAAGAATTACAGGTAAATATGACCGTGCACATGTATTTATTTATTGTTTTTGTTGTTAGCAGTCAGGTGATATAATCGGGTTGTCAACAGGTCGTGGGAAAGGGGGCGTTCGGTGTTGTGTGGAAAGGTCTATGGCGGAACAAGTTCGTGGCCGTTAAACATATTAACTCGGAGGCTGAGAAACGCGAGTTTGCAATAGAAGTGCGTCAGCTTTCGCGTGTATCACATCCGAATATCGTGCGGTTGTATGGGGCATGCACACAAGGCACGAATGTTTGTCTCGTTATGGAATACGCGGAGGGTGGCTCTCTGTATAACGTCCTCCACAACCGCCCTAAACCCAAATACAATGCTGCTCACGCTATGAGTTGGGCTAGACAGTGTGCGGAGGTAAACATAACTTATGAACTCAACATTATTTGGTTACAAATAAACAAATACTGATGAATAACACTGTAAATTCCAGGGTGTTGCATATCTCCATTCAATGAAGCCAAAGCCATTAATACACAGGGATCTGAAACCTCCCAACTTACTGCTTGTTGGTGGTGGGCAGTTTCTGAAGATATGTGACTTTGGCACTGCAGCGGATAAAGCCACATACATGACTAATAACAAAGGCAGTGCAGCATGGATGGCCCCTGAGGTAAGTAGACATATTTACTTGAAAATAATTGCAAGTAAAATTAGTTATTTTTAATTTATTAATGCCGCTTCAAAGGCAGGAACAGGATGATCTAGTGGAGTCCAAATTTCAAAAGTCTACCACTCTCTAAAACTTTGTAATGCAATCCCTCTTAATTTTGGAGCATTTATTTACTTTTTCTTGTGGAGTCAGTGGCATGGTGAATTGCTTCACTGCTTGGGGTCTAAAAGGTTAAAGATATTTTCAATGGTGTAGTATTGTATTTTAGAGTAAAACCACTCAAATAGGATAAGAGTAGTTTATTCCGTGAACAGCTAGGATGAAGATGATGAATCAAAATACATAGCAACTGTCACATTTAAATCTATAGTTATGTTACTACAAAACCAGCCAGACATACGACATGTAGTTTATGTAGTTTATATGGTAACTAAGAGCCCCGGGAATAAAAAAATATTGGTGCCCCATTGCATGTCCAGTGAATTTGAGGTTTGTCCCAGGGCCTCTGGCCCGGCTAGCCTATGCTACACCACTGGATGTTTTGGAATCGTGTTTAAAGTAGTACTGTAGTTAATGGCAAAATTGTAGGAATACTGTAGATGATGCAAGAGATACAAGCTTGCACATATACAGACTTCGTTTGTAGTCCAAGCCTTATCTTGGAGAATCCACAATAATACAAGTTGTTTGTTTGAAGTGATTACGATAAAAGTGGTATCAAATCTATTCTAAGGTTGACCAGAGTATTATTGGGATATATCCATGTGAATCACTTTAATACTCCTTTGGGTTAGTTATTAACGAAACAAAGGGAAGCAACTGATAACAGTTGTTTATTGTTAGTCATAATGTTTGTATATTTTTTTGTATGATTGCTACATCATATCCAAACCCCGGATGACGGGAGCAAAAATGCGTTGACAGCTTTATAGTGCGAGGACACACATTTTATATCATATAAATCGATGTCGATAAAAAACACGATGTACCCCAGGTGTCGGAGTCAAACGGCTCTTGGAAAACTTAAATAATAAACTTCTCAACTATACAAAAACTGATAAATGTATCATATTCATAGGCGAAAGTGACTTTAAAGTATCTCAAGATTATAGTAGTTTGATACGATACATAAAAAATGAGCTCTTGAAATGTAAAAATACAAATGTCATTGTTTGTACACCAACTTTTAACTGTGGACAATTTTCAAATATGTATAATATGAGAGTAGAGTTATTCAATAAGTTATTGTATTTAGATATTATGAATTATGAATATGCATATATATTAGACAGTAATCTCAATCTCAGCTATGATACCACAATGTTCTCAAAATTAAATGGCCGTGTAAATGATTTAGGTATAAAAATTATTTTTCAGGACATAGTAAATTATTTAGCACTCATTAAAAGTGAACAAACATTTTTTCGTCGAAACTCTATCTAATGATTTTAAAAATACATATATATACAACAAGACACCACATAGTAATATACATAGCACCACCAATCCACAATTATTAACTAGTTTGACCAGTCTAGAAATAACAGACCAGTCTAGTTATAGAATTAAACATACCCTTAAAATATTACATCAAAACATAGCGGGCCTGATAAATAAATCTGATAATGTAACCGTGTCTTTGGAACAACTTGAGGAATGTAGTTACGGACCTGAAGTGGTATGCTTTACAGAACATTTCATGCTTATAGACGAAAGCAAATTACTGTATTTAAAAAATTATGTTTTAGCGTCTGTTTTTGCTCGGCAAAGCCATAGAGGTGGTGCAGCTATCTACCTAAAAAAGGGCATTGTATATCAGGAACTACCAAATATTAATAAACTATCTGTAGAAAAACATTTTGAATGTTGCGCAATAGAATTAACTAGTATGGACATAATTATCTTCTGTGTCTATAGGGTACCTAAATCAGACTTAAATATATTCATGGAGCGTTTGAAAATGGCCTTGACTATTCTGACAAAAAAGAAGACAAAAAAGGTAATAATGTGTGGAGATTTTAATATAAATACTTTGAACAAAGATCAGCATGCAATCTCCTTCGAAAACACACTTCTAAATTATAATTTGAAATTAAAAATAAGAGAACCAACACGTCCCAGTAGCGGGACTTGTTTGGACAATTTTGCAGTCAACATACCAAGGTCAAAAAGCTGTACTGTTAATCTAAGCCTTTCGGATCACAGTGCCATAATTCTAAATTGTCCCTTAAAAAGAGAAAGTTGCCTGCAGACATTCTGGTATATAAAAAGACGGGACTATTCAATTGAAAACCTTGATAAATTTAAAAAATACCTGCTTAGCCTTAGTTTTACGAATGTTTATGAAAGCGATGATCCCAATGATGCTTACAACAATTTCGAGGAATGGTTCTGTCTATTGTATAAACTCTGTTTCCCCTTTAAATTAATCAGACTCTCCTATAGAAAGAAACCACGATGGGTGTCTAAAGGGATCAAGAATTGTTGTAAAAAGAAACGAGAATTGTTGTGGCGATACAGATTAAAGCCCAATAATTCAAATAAAGCAGAATTAAAGTCATACACTTACAGGCTCAAAAAAATAATAAGACTCACACAAAAAATTCAAAATCGACATTATATAAAAAAATCAAACAATAAAAATAGAGCAGCATGGCAAGTAATAAATAACAATAACGAAAATAAACCTGTAGAGTCCATTTCAACTATTGTTAACGAAAGAAATGAAGCAATAAGTGATCCAGTTAAGATTGCCACGGCTTTTAACAACTTTTATATAGATAGCACAGAAATTAATTCCAACTGCTTGAACACAAATGAAAATATGCCTGCAAACGTTTCGAAATCCATTTTCCTAAGTCCTATAAGCTCTTACGATGTAATGAAATATATAAAGAAGTTAAAGAATACCAAAAGCGCAGGGATTGATGAAATCACAACAGATGTGGTAAAACACTGCGCTGATGTAATATCCTTCCCTTTAACATTCATTCTTAATCTAATGCTCGAAAAAGGCATCTTCCCAGATAAATTGAAAGCGGCAGTAGTCAAGCCGTTATACAAGAAAAATAATAAACAAAAAATAGTAAACTATAGGCCCATAGCTCTACTACCAATACTCTCAAAAATAGCAGAACGGATTATCTATGATCAAATGTATAATTTCATGGAACAAGAACACATAATCGTTAAAGAACAAAATGGGTTTCGTAAAAATAAGTCTACATCCACAGCCATTTATGAGTTAGTTAAAAACATTACTCTTAGTATAGATAAAAGTCCCCATTTGTGCAATATTTATGGATCTATCGAAAGCTTTCGACGTTGTGGACCATAACCGCTTATTAGCAAAGTTAGAACGCTATGGCGTTCGAGGAAACGCACTAGACCTAATGAAATCGTACCTAAGTAATAGAATACAGTGTACTGAAATAAGACGAATATGTACTAAAACAAAGGAAGAAACTGCTTTCTATTCTAAATGTAGACCCTTGTTGCGCGGTGTTCCGCAAGGAAGCATTCTGGGACCTTTACTTTTTATAATTTACATTAATGACATGCCCAAACACATACGACACCCTATGATTCTATTTGCTGATGATAGCACCGTGATAATTAAATCTGATGACATGACCACATACAGGACTGAAATAACAAATACAATCACTACTATTATTAACTGGATACAAACTAATGGACTAAAAATCAACATTGACAAAACCCAAATAATGCAATTTTATAATTCTAAATCAAACAGTACAAATCTTGACATAAAATATAATGATGAATATATAAAACAGACAAATGTAGCCAAATTTTTAGGAATCGAAATAGATGATAACATGAAGTGGAAAACACACACTGAAACATTATCAAAACGAATAAATAGTTTTGTATTTGCCCTTCGACGAAGCTCAAAAATATCAGATACCAGCACAGCCTTATTAGCATATCACGGATATATTGAATCTATACTTCGCTACGGTGTTATTTTTTGGGGAAATACCACAAACAAAAACCTTGTTTTTGGTGCACAAAAGAAATGTATTCGTGCCATCTGTGACCTCAGACAAACGGACAGTTGTAAGCCTTACTTCGTACAACTAAATATTCTGACACTGACCAGTCTTTATATTTATGAAGTTGCAGTATTTGTAAAATCAAACCCCAACATGTTTCCACAAAAGACGATGGAAACTAAAATCATGCGTCACAAATTTAACATTAAAACAGTACCTGGCAAAACAGCATTACTGCGAAACAGTTTGCTAGGAACGGCTTCTAAAATATTTAATTATCTGCCTGATGAATTAAAAAAAATGGATATACACATATTTAAAGTCGTCCGAGGAACAACACTGAAATGGTTCACCTCTTACCTAGAAAATCGGGCCCAATACGTCGAACTCCAGCATGCTGACCACCAAACCGGGACGATCAGTTTCGTAAGATCAGACGCGCAACTCGTTACAAACTCAATCCCGCAAGGGAGCGTAATCGGCTGTTTACTTTTTTTAATATATATTAACGACCTTCCAAAAACTCTCAATCAGTCTTGTGTCCTTTTTGCGGACGATATCTCGGTTCTAACATCATGTGAGAATGATCAAAATTTAAACATAGAACTGAGTATGATATTGACTAAACTAACAGACTGGATGCATGATCATAACTTAGAAATTAATTTTTTAAAAACGAAAATTATGCAATTTAGGCCACACCAAAAAAAGTCGTTGGAAATTGATTTTTGTTTTAACGGATCGAAACTAGAATGTGTAGACACTTTTACCCTTCTCGGATTGGACATTGACACACATATTATTTGGAAGCCACACATCCAAAAAATTAAAAATAAGCTTTCAAAATTCCTATACGCGTTAAGGGAATTAAAAAAGTCTACAAACTTTCGATGCGCCTTAAACGCATATTACGCTTACGCTTATTCATGGCTAAAATATGGTATTATCCTTTGGGGCAATAGCACAGATATCAACGAACTATTTATTCTCCAGAAAAAGTGCATACGGATATTGGCGAACATAAAAAATATGGATAGCTGTAAACCGTATTTCGTCGAATACGAAATTCTGACACTGACTTCGATCTATATTCTAGAAATCTGTAAATTTGTTAGAAATTATCCACAATTTTTTTCGAAATTGAAAGATCGACCACGGCGTTTTGAAACTAGGTATAAAAACAATTTGGCATCAACCACGAGATCCAGACTTAAACTACACAAAACCAGCCCAAACGCGATGGCAATAAAAATTTATAATAAAATAAGCGAGGATATAAAAGAACAAACAACGGAACAGCAGTTCAATAGACGGTTGAAGGACTTTCTTATAGAAAAATGTTATTACACCCTGCAAGATTTTTTTGATGACGCAAGCTCATAAAATATTTAATTTTTATTTCTATTTAATTAATTAATGTATATGTTATAATTATAAATAAAATCGATAGATAATCAAATTGAATTACATGAATAACTATGTCATAATTGAATTAATTGTATGTGTTAAAAATTGTCTATGTAATAATTGAATATTTGAAAATGTAATGTGTTATAAATTGTATTATCTTACACTATAGGTATAATGTATAATTGCTACGCCCTATCAGGGCCCATGAGAAACTGTATTCATATGTGATAATATCTTTGTACCATGGATGCAATCAATGAATAAATGAATAAATGAAAGTTAAATTAAAAGAGGAACTCATTAACAGAGCCTATTACTGTCTTGAAGATTTTTTTAAGGAGAAAATAAAACTAATGTAAACTAAAATAAGTAATATAAATATTATGTGCATGTAATTAAAATACAATAAATATATAATAATTGTAATGTGCTTATTAAGTCTGACTATATTGTAAATGACATGCTAAAACATTAAAGCTATGTGTATATAAATAAATAATCATTATGAATGCATGCTATTTTTACCTAGAAAATAGAGGAGCAAATGTTCACACGCCATAAAGGCCGAATATATTAAGGATCAAATGTTTATATTATACCACCTTATTATGTAACTTACCATATATTCAGTGAATAAATTATCGTTATCATTACCTACTTGACTACCGCTATGATATGCAGAAGTATTAATTATTGTTGAAAATAAAATTAAAACGAAATGTTTGTATTTTTTCAGTATTTTATATAGTTTTCGTAATATACAATTATCATTTTTTCTACATTTTCTGATTTTAAACTCCTTCGCCTTGGCGATAAAATCCATTTCATCCAACTAAAGGACCGTTCTAAATCTACTGTAGTAATCGGAGCAAAATTAAATAATTCATAGTGGTTATGGATTTCTTCTGTACAACGTACTTCCACTTCTTTACCAGATATCAACTTATTTAAGATGTTTAAAGTTAAAAAGCCAACGTTTTTCTTCAACACATCCTGATACTTGTTGTGAATAACTTTACCTTGAGGATGTAACCGTAATCTTGACAAGTGCGCTTTCAACTTGTGTACTATATTTAAACTGGCTTCCAGGCTTAAATTTTGATTTTGTAATTGTTTTATTGTACTAGGTATTATTGACAAATTACTGTTTATCCATTTTAGATCATTCAAAATATTTAAATCGTTCATTGCACGTTTGACTTTCAAAATATACATTGAATCCCTATTAGGGAATGTCTGTATGACTCGCTTGATTTCAGGCAAATATTTATGATAGTAGCAGGCCGCGTTTATCCATGTTCCCCATCTTATTATAGTTGGCTGCGGTGGTAAAGGAACAGTTGGTAACATTTCACGAAATGTTCTTATTCTTTTAGGCGATTTTCGGAACACCTTTTTTGTGTATGCGATTAAATTATTCACAGTGGGAAAAAGTAATCGAACTTTTTCAGCCACCCTATTTACGCCATGAGCTAGACATGTAACATGAACTAAATTAGGAAAAAGTTTTTTCAAGTTTTTTCCTGCCTTTAACATATAGGCTACGCCATCCGTAAGGAGTAACAAGACTGTCGTGTTTATTATGGTCTTTCCCCCATAGTTTCTCCAAGGCAATTCTAATGAGTGTTGATATAGTAACATTATTAACTTCGTCTAACCAAAAACTCGATATAATGTGTGGGGTACTCATCTGTTTTTTTAATAAAGCTCCAACCATTACATTACCGATTTGACGTCCGTTTGCATCTGAGGATTCGTCTACGCTTACGTAAATTCTAGCATTTGCAAGTTCAGTCCTGATTTGGTGCATTTTCTCTTTATATGCAATGTCCAAAGTAGTTTTTCTCAGAAAAGATTCATCGGGAATACGTACTTTACAAAATTTTCCGGATATGCAATTGCAAATGAAATTAGTGAAAATGGGGTTCTTAACCTGGGTCCAGGGGATGTTGCAAGCCAAAATAAACTTTAACAGTTCCAGATTGAATAAATTTTGTGTTTTTGTTGAAACACCGCTGTGCCTTTTGCTTCTGATGTGTCTTTGTACGGAAAATTTGGAATTTGACATTGTGATTTCACATTTGTTACAAAATAAATGTTCACCTCGATCTTCTATATATTTCGCGTAATCGGCTATCCAAGTACGCTGTTTCTTATTGCGTGGCATGGTGGCGGCTCGATAATATTAATGATAATGAATCAAATAAATGATAGTAAATTAGTTCGTCTCAATGTAATTTCTAAGATTGACACGGATTGACTTGAGTCAATGTCAGATAGCGGTTGTTTATAATTGCGATATGCAAATATCTATGATATGAAAGAGGTCTGTAAGTTATGTGAAAAGTATCTATTTATAACTGTCATTCACTTTATCTATTTTACGATCATTCCCGTGAGTATGATATAATTATAGTACCAATGTAATTAGTTGACTGAAATGGTATCTATACTTACCTGATGTACCTAATATTGTGTAACAACCTGACATGTAAGATAATAAGTTTGATCTATAAATTTCTGATTCAATAATTTGTTCGTATGGATGTCGATAGAATAGTCGATATTTAACTAAGCACTAGTGACAAGTGCATTTTTGCTCCCGTGGTCCGGGGTTTGATCATATCTCTGCCAGTTGTCTGTGTGGTTGTGTCAAAATTATTTTGTACCTGACTATGACAAAACCAAAGGGAAGGGTTATACGTTTAGGGTTGATGTATTTGTATTTTAGTATGTTATGTATGATATTGCATGAAATGTTGAGCGAGTTGGTGATTGAGGTGTCAAACAATGCATTATTTGAAGAATAGGACATAGGTATACCTTAACCCTTAAATGCATGATGATGTATATTTACACGTTACTGAAATGACACAAGTCAAACTCTGAATAGTCCATAAAGATTGTCAAGATTGTCCCGTAATCTCCAACTGACATGGATTTCATTGCTAATTACGTCATTTCAAAAATAAAATTATTGTAATTGTATGCATTTCAAGGTTAAACCTTCAAGGCATTTCCAAGTCCCATTTTGAATATTAATATTCTGATTTTATTCAGTTAATCAATATGTGATGTTTTGCCTCCTTTTTAGGTGTTCGAGGGGTCATCTTACACAGAGAAATGTGATGTCTTCTCCTGGGGAATTATTTTATGGGAGGTGCTCTCGAGAAGAAAGCCTTTTGAAGAAGGAGGGTCAGCATTTCAGATTATGTGGGCGGTACATATAGGTAAATGTCTTTAAAGACAGGTTTTCTTTAATATTTTCTTCAGTTTCCGTGACAGTCACACATTTAAATAAAACATATAACATTATTTGAGCCTCCCTAACATTTCGATACCTTTACACATACTGTTGTCAAAGGTTGAGTGAGAAAAACACAACTTTTCTCTGTCAAAGTTACATTTGTGCAAACTACCCATTTTATAAATATTAATTTAAAATAAAGGTGTTCATACATGCCAGATGGACCTAATGTGTAAAGACAGTTAAACATGTGCCAGAAGGGCATTTATTATTTTATTTAAAAATATCTACCAGCGGTTCACTATAAGGCTTACTGAGGAGAAAGAACTGCCGAAAGAAAACTCTCAGATTGCCTTATTTATTACTATGATATACTTTTAAACAAACACTACATATACTACTAACACTAATTTGTTTTACACCATTCGAGGCCCAAGGTTTCCAGTCTTGTGTCTTGCTTGAGCCATTGATAAGATGTACAACAGGATCGCTTCATCATCTTCTCTATTGAAATTGGGATATTTTTTGATTTCAATAGCCTCGTACAACATTCTGGGAAAATATCATACTAATAATAATAATAGGTCATACTGTCTATAGGAAGCCTACTCACACTGATAGGTTCAATTGAAAAGGAATACTAATTGGATAAGTAAATGTACTAATTGGATAAAGTCAAAGACAAAGTCAAAGTATTTATTTGCTGGAATTACGGTATATAATAGATCTTATAAATTAAACATAAGGATCAGCATAATTCACCAATTTAGTGGCATGCAAATATTTTACAAACACAGAATAACCCCGCAGCAACCAGAACCCCGGCTCTCATGAGAACAAATTAATTAAAATATTCATTTAATGAGTAAAAACATTTGTCTTTAAGCCAATGCCTAAGTTTTACCAGAAATAATTTGAGTGGCAAAGCTCTTAAATCTAAAGGGATCCTGTTATATATTTTTCCAGACATCATTAAACAGTTTTTGTTACACTGAGCTGTCTTAGCAATAGGCTGTTTAATCCGAAGCAAATCTCTTTTACGCAATCTTGGCTGTTGGACTGGCTTTTCAAATAACTGAGGATTATTTCGTACAAACTTAGCATGTTCATAAATATATAAACAGGTTACTGTGAGAATACCGAGTTTTTTAAATAGTGGTCTACAAGATTCCATCGGGCCAACACCACAAATTGCACGAATGCATTTTTTCTGTGCAACGAGTACTCGATTGACAACATTTGAGTTTCCCCAAATAATAACCCCGTATCTTAAAATGAAAGCAATGTTCCATATAAAGTAGTTGTTGTAGTATCTATAATTATGTATGATTAATTAAATGATTATGAACACTTTTTTGAACAGTAATACGATTTTGTGACATTTGTATTATGCATACATCATCAATCATCCTACTCTTATTATAATAAATAATATCGACAAAGGATCTCGTTGGATAGATAGTTTGATAGCACTCCATTTGGTTTGTGATCATGCAGTAGTACCGAAGCTTCTCGTATTTTATATCCTCTTGTATCTTCCCTGGATTTCGTTAAAGAGGATTCCTCTTGTTTCGCTGACAAACGTTTTTACAATTGTTTCATTTCATCTGTATCTGCCATAAAATTTTACGGTTCCAGCACAAAACAGATAGGTACAGAAATCAATCTACATACAAGCGCGCTCGAGCAAACGCACACATCGACATTGCTCACGGACACGTCAAGCGGATGGCACTCGCGCTCGCACTGGTCTGAACTGGTCCGAGATATCGTGTCCGTGGGCAATGTCTATGTGTGCCTTTGCTCGAGCGCGCTTGTATGTAGATTGATTTCTGTACCTATCTGTTTTGTGGTTCCAGAGAAAAATAATCTCCGATAATCTCGAGTTTTACAATACCTTTTAATTGAGAGCGCTTGGGATGACTTGTATCTCCTGCTACTGCAGTCTTTAAATAATATGTTTTGTCTCAATTGAATTTTTAATACCATTTTCAGGGCAAAGGCCAAATTTAATACAGGGATGTCCCGAACCTATTGAGCAACTAATGACACAGTGTTGGCATAAAAAACCGGTGGAGAGGCCCAGTATGGCTAAGGTAAGAAATATACATTTCAAAGTAAAGCAAAGTAAGAAAATCATAAATTAACTTCTAAAAAATTAATTGTATGCAGAATAATTGTACATTACTGCAGACGCCGTGAAAGAAGGGCTTACCGGTTGAACAGGCATAGACGGACAGTGATACGCATGCAAGCTAAGGCATGTATAGTGCTTTTCTCAAACTTGTACAATGAAATAAAAAATACACCAGTCTAAAATTAAATATAATTCAACTGTTGAGCCTGTTAAAGAACACAGACGCCATGTTTAAAAAAAAAATAGGCAAGTGCGAGTCCGACTCGCGCATGAAGGGTTCCGTACCATAAAACAAGTTTGTTGTATGGGAGCCTCCCTTAAATATTTATTTTATTTTTAGTATTTGTTCTTATAGCGGCAAAAGAAATACATTTTCTGTGAAAATTTCAACTGTCTAGCTATCACCGTTCTCACCTGGTGACAGACGGACGGACGGACAGCGAGGTCTCAGTAATAGGGTCTCGTTTTTACCCTTTGGGTACGGAACCCTAAAAAAACTACTAGGGCGGGCTAAATTAATTAGGGCGAGAATCGCCCTTATCACAACAATGGATGTATCGTCACGCGGCGGCGCCTCGTCATCACCTGTCAATATTCATCCACATGCGTTTTTTATTTCCTAAGAGTAATTCCATCAAATATATTTCCTAATACGAGTAATTGATGAAACAATCCTTTCAGGTGGTAGAAATAATGAAAGCGCTATGCGAATTCTTCCCGGGCGCGGACACGCCGATCAACTACGAGGATTGCGAGGACGACTCGGAGAGCATAGACGAGGAGTACATGATCACGTACAACGATACCATGGAGAGCCTGGAGCGGTCGACCACCAACTATCCCACCGAGACTCACTCCAACCCGGTCCCGCTGCGGCACAAGCCGCCCACCTCTCCCCGCCCGCGAAGCTTCGTCGAGACCCAGGTCCAGAGTTCGAAATTATCAAGATAATAACGAGCCGTGATAATTATCGCATAATTATCACCAGTATTAAAAGATTATTTGTTAAATTGTTTCATAAGAAATATCGATGGTTGATGGCATTGTTCAAATTCAACACAAATAACAGAATAAACAATATTTAACTTAACAAACCAATGACATTTTTTAGTTTTTAGTAAACTTTATAAAGAATAATAAACCATGCTTCTATATATTCGTATCAAAAAAATACACCGTAGCAAAATAACATTTCTTGAAAAACACATTCGAGTTCACTTGGCTTTGCATAACACCAACTGACGTTTTTTTCCAAAACGTTTGGATAGACGCAACAAGTGCGGAAATACACGTTTGGATACTTAGAATATAGTTCTATTTCACGGGCGCAATTTTTTGTTATTATCAATTGATAATTATCCACCTGTTATTATCACGATAATTATCGTGATAATTATCCTTTCGAACCCTGCAGGTCTCCAAGCTGCAACACCTCATGGCCGCAGACGCGCAACCCAAGACCACAGCCTTAACCAGAGAGGAGCCCGACGCTCACAACAGGATAGGCCCCGTCAACATCCCGCAACAGTTCAGGAAGCCTGAAGAGGCCGGACGGTCCCCGGTCATACAGACAACATCCAGCTCGCCTGTACCGGGGAGAGTCCAAGTCCAAGTCAGCGAAGGAAGCACCCCGCAAGACACTCTTCGGATCATAAGGAGTCCTAACATTTTCAGTGAGAGCTCCTCGCCTAGAGGGATATCGCCTATAGTCAATTACAATATCGGCAATATGAACCCTAGGCATATAGATATAGAACAGTATTGGAATAGGGAGAACGACAAATTATCGCCGGCCCGGAGTCCGCTGGCGAGTAGTACTACGAGTAATTCGGTCAGTCGGGAGGACTACAATCAGAACTATTGTGACAGGCTAAGTGCAGGAAATAGTCCGATGACGCCAATGAAGGAGTGGAAATGTAACAAGGTGTACAATGGAAACCTACCGAGATTGCCGATGGACGCGAGATATACGCCGTTACAGATAGAAGTAGATCCTGTGAGTACAAGCTTTATATTTATTATCACACCAATATTATAAAGGCGAAAGTTTGTGAATCTGTTTATGCGTATGTTTGTTACTTCTTCATGCTCAAGCGGCTGGACTAATTTGGATAAATTTTGGTATGAAGGCAGCTGACACCATGGATTAACACATAGGCTACTTTTTGTCCAAAAAAAATGTGGTGTTCCCGTGGGATGAGCGGGTAACACCGCGCGGCGCAGCTTGTTTCATAATTTAAATCTATGATCTAGGAGTAATAACGCTTAGCTAATATATAAAATAGGTAATGGCTTAAACTTAACACATTATCAGAGGATACTAAAGCTGCCTGTCCACTGGCGCAAAGCGAAGAAAATGAACCAATCAGGCTGCGTATTCGTGAAGCCCAAAAGAAGTGCATTTAAATCTGAGGAATGTGATTGGTCCATTTTATACAGCTCCGCTCCGATGGACAGGCAGCGATATACTTCATTTTTTGAACCTCGTTCCGCTGGTGGAAACGAAACTTGAACTCTGAAGCGAGTTTTGAACATACAAATCAAGCTAGAAACGCGTGAGAAGGATCTGCTAAATGTGTGCTAGGATTGTGTGTCTGGAAATGTGTGCTAGGCTGCTAGGAAATAGTAATGTGTATCCAGCTGAATCTCCGAGCGATTGAACCGCGCGATTATATCGTCATTCTGGTCTCATGATTAGTACGATGGAAAAACAAGACGTTATAACTGATAAACTAGAATAAGACTCCAGATTGTCTTGCGGATACGTAAGAAAGTCAAAACTTTAACATTACTCTAACCATAATCTGACTTTGTTGAGACAAGAATGACGAATAAATCCATAGTAACGCCAAAGATTCGCCCATCCGCATATGTGAAGAGTACACAACATCGCGCCGCTCATATTCCCGTCAAATTTTTGTTGGGAACGCACAGCTTTCCACATTTTCGCGAAGGCCCCCCTATCTCGCATAGTTGGATGTGCAGCCTTAACCCTTTAGTGTTTAGCGGCAATATATTTGTCGTCATAATTTGTTTAATTCACTGAATATACCTAAAGACTATTTTGGAAATTTGTTACATATTGCCAGAAAATATAAATATAAGAATCCATAAAAAACCACAGCTCGTAACACTTTTTTTTTCCATTGATAAAAGGGTTCTTATTCGACAACATTTGCAGGATATCTTAATTGATGTAACTGAAGAAAAAAACGTAGAAAGTAAAATTCATATCGTCTGATTTTGTTAATAGTCATAATTTCAGAGATTATGGTGGTAGTGAAATATTTTGTATTCAAAATAAATTACATCATCGCGGTCTCCCCATAGATTATGTATGGCTGAACCATGAATTGTCAGTCGCTTCACGGACAGCGGCAAATATATTGCCGTCTTATATCTCGTTAAATCTCAGGGAAAATGAAAAAAAATCTCTGTTAAAAATCATTAAAAAAATCAATTGATCCATACATACCGCCAATATTTGAATTACCACAGTAGAAAAATAAAATGGTTTAAGGGTTAAGAGCCTTCAAGGCTTGTTGTTTTACTTCGCCAACACTCATTAAATAATCTTAGTTTGGGAAATTAATCAGTTAACATGTAAAAGTTTGTGGCACCTAATTTCGTCTGTTGAAGACCAACACTCACTTCAGTGAGTCCGAACCAGAGATTTGAAAATCTGTTACTGTTGATTGAAATCTGGTTCTGAATACTACCGCTGCTTAGATACGAGCACTTTCTCATCAACCTCATTTATCGAACCTGGTATAAGTAAGAAAGTTTAAAGCACCGTTTATATGTAAGTAACTGTGACTGTTCGAATAGACAGTGCATGTTTAAAATTTGTAACCACACAAAACAAATGTTTATTCGAAAAGTCTACTACATGCAAGAGGTACTTTAGTATTTTTTTTTGTACCTAGATAGCGTTAATAATTGCGCTGATAACTGTCATTCCATATGTAACCGTCAAATCACCCATACTTAGGCACAGAAACGTAACATAACAAACCGTTTGTAACATCTGGCCTTTACTGTGTTTTCGTTTTCAACAAACAATTTACCCACATAATATATTTGAATTCGGCGTAAAGTCGAGCACACATTACGGCGACCTTGTTCTTGTTATAAGCAGAATGGTGCTTATTTTCAGAACGCGTGGGATCTCAACCAAGATGACCAGGCGTTGTACGACTACATGGAAGTCAAGAACATGGCCGGCTTCGACAAATTCTTCACAATGGGTAAGTGCTACATAGTATAAAACAAAGTCGCATCTTGCTGTCTGTCTGTCTGTCCCTATGTATGCTTAGATCTTTAAAACCCCGCAACGGTTTTTTGAATAGATAGAGTGATTCAAGAGGTTGTTTTATATGTATAATACATGCATAATATAGCATTGCATCCGTGCGAAGCCGGGGCGGGTCGCTAGTAACAATAAAAGTGAAGTAAATCGCACACTAGAACCTACGACTAACGAGTTTACAGACCAATAATAGGTACCTTCACTATTGAGGCTATGAAAGCTATTTCGAATGGGGAATCGAATGTTTTTTTTTCATCTTGATTTTTTATTTGTAGCTGGGAGGTTATTCCCAATCGCTCATTCCTAGAAAATCTTACGGATTTTGCTGTAGTTTAAAAAGAAATAAAAAATATGAAAATGTTTTTTACCACCTTGTTACGGGTTTGGTACGGAAACCTGAGTGATTTTTTCGAACTGGCAGAGGTGCTGCCGTGATCCTATCACAGATAGTTCTCGATCGATATAACGTTATGCTATTCATGCTAGTTGCTAGTGCATAGATTTTCCGTGAGATGGCGCAGCCAGATGCTGCTGTGAGTATTTTTAGCACTGCTATTTACAAATACAAGGATGAATTTCAATTAGGATTGCTTTCCGGAAAATGTAATGCCATTGAGCGTCAATAACAAAATCGATACGATTATCTGATTCTATTTAAGATTTCTATATCTTCTACTAACTTTTCATGTTATTTCATGTTATTTTCTACTAACTTATTCTGTTTTGTCTAGAAAATATGGTGATTTCGCCATTATATTGCGACCCATTCTTCTATCCACTTGAAAAGGTCAGCCGTACGCGTAAGATAAAATCTAAGCCTCTTTTTTGATTTGCCATAGTTCTGTAAGATGTATCCTAACTATCATCCTTAGGAGTCCTTCTACATAGATGATTGTGTTGGTGAGGTACCAGCTATATGTCAAATACCATAAATCACTACATAGTATAAAACAAACTCGCTTCCTGCTGTCGGTCTGTCCCTATGCATGCTTAGATCTTTAAAACAACGTAACGGAATTTGATGCGGCTTTTTTAATAGATAGAGTGATTCAAGAGGAAGGTTTATGTGTATAATACTTACACGCATAATTTATCAGCATTGCACCCGTGCGAAGCCGGTGCGGATCGCTAGTATTATATAAATCTGACACTACGTTTTTCTCGGAATCAAGGCAACTAAGATGACGGGTTAATTCTACTGTTAGATTAGTGATTATAAAAGTCGATCCTCGCTCTGTATCCAAATCGACGGTGACACGTTGTCAACGCAATCCAGACTCTTGGTGTGTCAACTGTAAATAACACATTAGAAATATTTCCAATATGCTTTTGACATACATAGTTAAATCCGCACTCAATTCGATCTTTTAATTTTTAACACATGACTTCTGTGGTTTATAAGGAATGTTGTTAATTTTTCATTCCGTCTAGAAGGTGCAATTACGTCTGTAATATTCGTAACCCTCTTCTTGTTGCTCCGTAAAAAGTATTATATAGCCTTCTTGGGATGCCTAGCTATCAGTGTATCACAATAACTACCAGCAGCTAACAGTAGTTGTTGAGACCAGTCAAACGGTATAGCGATTTGTTAGGATAGGATAATATGTTTATTGCATACTTTTTTAAGCTGTTTGACCTACATCCATTTGGACTTAGTCGCTGTGTGTCCAGTAAGCGTTTGATCCAATACGCAGCTTTTCCTGTCACCTGGACGAACAGCGAAATCACTTATTATAAGCAGTTGGTCCAAAACCTAAAAAAAAAATCTACGTTAAGATCGTAAAATATACAGCCAATTTAAGATCATAATTTCATCCGTTTGCCAATTAGATACGTTTATTTATTAAACTTTATTGCACAAAACAAAAGTTTCATTATTTTTCTCCATAGTACGCATTTTGTGATGACGTCACCATTGACTTGACTTGTACTGTAAAACAGCAAGGACAAGTGAAAGTCAAAAAATTTAATATTAATAATTTTTCACAGGTGTCATATTGTCACAATCTTATTGTTTATTGCGGTATAAGAGCCCTATTCCCGGAAACTGTTTCGGTATTAACATCCCAATAATTCGTCATATTTTATGCTCTTTGACGTGTCTGCTGATCACCCCATATTCAGCTCTTTCTTGACTTTTTGATTACTCAATAATCAAAACTAAATACTATATCTAGGTACTAAATCTCTTCCATTTTTATCTGTACGTCGAACGACGTCCATTGAACGCACATTGCCGCAGGCTAGTTATAACTTTATTGCATCGGATGGCATCAGAACGCAGGGCAATGCATCATGCGTGAGTAACCAGTCCGAAATAGCCAAGTCCTTTGCCAGGATGCTGCGCCGGTGACTCAGCGATCATTTGTCGTTCGCGGAACGGATAGTTTGTCTTCCTGGATCTTGCACACAGATACATCCATGAGTCTCTTCTACGGTTTTAAACGTTCTGCTATCCTGGCGTATTTGTTAATATTACCATTAACTAAAATTAAATATACAGGCGAGGGGACGGATTTGCATGAAATTTGGTACAGAGATAGTTTATACCCTAAATTAACACATATGAGTCATTTTCACAAGATATGTTACATGTACATAGTTAATGGCTTAATACGAGGGGCAAACCGAAATGATCGGGAATTTAAAAAACTATGTGCACTATATACATAAATTATATTTTATTGTTTTTCGAAGTATTCTTCGTTACATTCAATGCACTTTTGCATTCTTTTAAACCAGTCATTAAAACAATAATTCCAGTTTGAAGTAGGCATTGCCAAAATGGCCGATTTATAGGCTTCCACAGCGGCTTCTGGGTTCTCAAACCGCTGACCACGCAATAAATCTTTAATTCTAGGGAACGTAAAAAAATCATTTGGACTCAGGTCAGGGCTGTATGGAGGATGGGACATCAACTCAACGTTTTCGTCGTTCAAAAATTTAGTTGTTTTGTGGGCGGTGTGGGAGCTCGCATTGTCGTGGTGTAAGATGACGCGGCGTCTCGGGTTCCCTTGGCGAAGTTCGGCCAGCACCTCCGGCAAACAAACTGTGATATACCAATCAGCGGTAACGGTTCTTTGTTCTTCTAGAGGAATTGTGGCAACATGCCCCTTTTTTGAGACGAACGAAGCCACCATCTTCTTCGACACGCTTCGAGAACGCACAACTTTCGTTGGTTTGACCTCGTCATCGAAGACCCATACTGCCGACTGGTGCTTTCTTTCAGGCTCATAAGAATAAATCCAGGATTCGTCACCCGAGACCATATTATAAACGGCTTTTGACTTTCCTCCATTGTAGCATTTCAGAATAGATCGGCACCAATCAACACGAGCCGCCTTTTGCTCTTCAGACAAATTATGGGGTACCCATCGGGAAATCAATTTTCTGACACCCAATTCACCATGCAAAATAGTGTGAATTGCAGTCATTCCAATGCCTATGGTTGCCCGAATCTGCTCGTATGTCACATGTCTATCTTCTTTTAGTAGTTTTTCCACAGCCGCGATGTTTTCAGGCGAAACCGCCGTTTTCGGCCGACCTGATGAAGGTACGGTGCCAAGAGAGGCACGACCCCGTCGAAACTCAGCATACCACCGATATATTGTCGTCTGACTAGGTGCTTCAATGTCGTATATAGTAACAAGCTCATTGCGACATTCATCTGGAGATAAGCCACGACGAAAGTTATGGTAAATAATTGCACGAAAATTTTCACGCGTCAGCTCCATTTTGTTCATCGAGTTGTCAATTTAAAAATGGAATTAAAAAAATATATCGTTCTTTTTTTAAATTGTAAAAACGGCATCGTGATTGTAAGTCGCCAGTATGCATGTGACAAAAAAGGATTTAATGTAACTCAGTTTAAAGTACTCTATTCCCGATCATTTCGGTGTGCCCCTCGTAAAAACAAAATTACGATCGCGTCTTTTGTGTAACGAAAGTTAGTTATACAAAAGATATGGGTAACAGTCGTTATACACAAAGGAATCAATTAGTTTTGTTTTCATTATAGCCCTTAACTAAGTACATGTTTTTTGAAAACGACTCATATGCTACCCCGAAAAAAGGGTGTTTACAGTAGGATTGGATTGGATTGTATTTGCTTTATATAGTTCTTCATAATAGGGTGACTAATAAAAAACCGTGCGTGCCTCAGTAGATCAAAGACAACTTCTCCGCATCCGCAAGCCGCTATTCTCAGTCACGTATTGGATAATTCCATAGGGATAGAAATACGTGATTTTCCTCACAATATCGGGCCGGCGACGGTTGTCTGGTGCGCACGAGCCGCCGGAAGCGGCGGGTAAACAGAAGACGATCCGTCTAGCCATCTGCGACCATCGATACTGACGCGACATGTGCTTTTATCGGATTCCTGTTTGTGTTATGATATGATCACTGAAATAACTATGGAATGTTTGCGGCGTTGAAGTTAAACGCGAAGATTGGAGGAGTTGAATAAATAAATAAATAGATAAATATTATGGGACAATGGTATATAATCGAACATTAATAAAATCGAACAATTACGAGTGTTTTATTGAATTAAAAGTTAAAAACCGAAAGGCCGGGTTTATCACGCGTTCTAAAGTACACGTACGCGTAAAATGGCGCCTCCCCCAGAAATTTAAGTTATGCACTAAACCCATCTTGATCTGCATAGCAT
The DNA here is from genome assembly GCA_947623375.1 of Apotomis capreana. Taxonomy (NCBI): domain Eukaryota; kingdom Metazoa; phylum Arthropoda; class Insecta; order Lepidoptera; family Tortricidae; genus Apotomis; species Apotomis capreana. The sequence goes on from OX392514.1 coordinate 8,886,430, forward strand.
AGGTAATGCTATAATTTAAATGTTTAAGGACTAACAAGTTTGCTCCGTTCGCCTATGGAAATTTATTTGGTAATAATGTACAATAAATGGGTTACATAATATGAGTTTTGCTAAAATGATGATAAATACGTTAATACTGAGTTTGCTACCAAGCTTACTAATAGTCAGCTTGGTAGCAAACTCAGTACCAAATAAAATAGTTCTCACTAACCCGTTACGTAAACGCAAAACGCAAAAACAAACGCGCGTTTGATTAGCAATTAAACAGTGAGACACATCGCGAACGCTTCCTGGACGCGGTTTACCAAGAATAAAATAAGGAACCGATGTTAACCACCAACCCCGATCGCGGGCTAACAATACCCGGGCGAGGATCGGTCGTTGGTCCCGTGCTTCCTAGAAGGTAAGCGGACACAGTCTAAAATAGTCACGGCCTCTTCCGAGGGGTGACTCACGCGCCGCATCTGGACCGCGTTGCTTTGGTTCTGAATGCATCTAGTAATGAAATGCACAGGGAAGAGTTATAACTAGAGATGCGCCGCTATCAAAATTGTTTCCTGATTTGTACAGTAAAGTACAATAAGAAAACGTTCCCGAGAACATTTCCCATCCAAAATAAAGGATAGTTTCCGGAAATTCTCGTAAACAGCACCTCATTCAAAGTAACGCGCCATCAATCTTTTACTGATCGGCCAGATGCCCGTCATATTGCAACATATCGAAGCCAAATAAAGAAAACCCTACCTTCTGATTGAAAATTACGTGATTTTCACACATTCGTCTGAAATGTCAACACTTAGTCTGACCAAAAAGAGTAGAAATTAAAAGTGACAATACCGTAGTGCCGTCCCTTTCTAATCAATCTAAGAAAACAGAGACGACACTACAGTATTGCCACTTTTTAATTTCTACTCTGTTTGGTCAGACTGTAATGGAATAAACACCTTTTACAACGCGATTAAATTCCGTTTTGATATAATAATAAATAATCCATCATTTCTGCTATTAGTAGCTGCTGCGTAGTAGGGTACAACGTATCTTATAACCGTAAGAAATCAATAACTGCGGCGTTGCGTAGTCTCTGGTAACGTATTACCTCAACCGATTCAGGGAAGCTAAGTTCCCAAAATGAAACGAACATTCGATCCGAAAAATGTATACTCGTAATCATGAGTGCTCATGATGAAGCCCATCCATGAACTATTTGAAATTATGTGAAATTGTACACTTCCAGGAAAAAAAATCCATGAAAGTATTTCAAGGATAGCGGAAGGTTTTCAGCGAACTGTGCAAAAATAAAAAATATTTACAGAATTTTTCCTGCTTGCCCATTGACGTATTAATTACATGGACACACAATCCGACGGAAAAAATGGCACCCTCTCAACTAATGCAAAATCACAAATCGCATTAGTTGGGCGATCAGTCTCGTTTAGACCATGACACGTGACGGGTCTCAAAAATGACTTAATTTTCAGTGAAAAATTGCAGAAATAACAGCTATAAAATAAAGAAAAAGGTCGGAATATTCTTTTTTACGCAGATTCTATTGATTAATTAACGAATCCTATGTAAAATCATAGCATATTTTAGATTAGAATTATTAACTTTGTCCCTACAAAATGCACCTCATCACAGAACAAAAATCTAAGGAGTCGCTATAGTTATATATTTTATTAATTAATAAAGGAGTGCAATAAATAATTATCCTATTTTTTTTATTAAGATTCCCACGCGATCTTAAACAACGTGAAAAATTTAGGTCACGTTTAGTAAGAGACAGACGTCAAGAATAATTTCAGCCAAATAATTCGTCTCTCGTGTGTTCGTTCGGCATAATCATATATTATATATATTTTTATGTTTAATCAAAAGAAGCGTAAAAGTCTTTCCCTCAACACAGCTTTAATATCTCAATAAAAACGTAAAAAAATGTCAAGGTATACAAAAGAAGCGTAAAATGGTTATGTAGTGTTTGTGGTAGTAGGTATCTATACATAAATAGATATACACTGTCTCAGGCACACGTCACATAGGATGCTGCGTTTAGTTACACACGAGTTTAGGGTGAGAGTGGACGCATGACATTGCTATGTGTGCGGCGGCGAGTGAGCCAGTGTTATGAACATATGCCTTTTACAGGCAGATCCTACAGGTTACATTAATAATTTAATAAAAAAATTGCTCTGTTGTCATTGTTTTATTTTGTCTCAGAGTCTAGACACTGTCAGTTTAAACCTTTGAACGCCAAGAACACCTAAAGACAATGTGTGCTGCCATGCATACTACGCCACCGACTTTCACGTCACGCCATCAAACTTTAAAGGGTTAAAAATGTTAATATTTTGCACTTGCCTTACTCTCATTTCACATACTAGAACAAGATGAGTTGAGAAATCATAATGTCATTATTACTGATCCCTTCTATGCAGTGTCGGGACCTTTTTATGCAGTTGTTAAATAAAAACGTAACTTAATTTGTTATTAACAATTTACGAGATTATTTAGTTCAAACAACGAATATATTTTAATACCTAAATAAAATAATAATGAAAATATTTTTAGTATGTAAAACTATTAAAATCTGCTCCAATCGTGCCATGTTCCAAGTTTGACAAGAGACATGAGTCAGAATACGCTAAAAAAGTTAATTTACACGAAAAATATTTGTGGTAATAAGTACGTAAGCCAATTTGACACTTAAACGTTTGAGTAAAGAGTTATTTTGTACGAAGTAATTATGTTGTTGTAAATTATAAATAAGCGTTATTGGCATCTACTTGAACATGACAGCAGTGCCACTTTTTACGACAATTTTGTTCGGGTCTGTGGCTCTATTATAAATAATACCTCAATGTGCTTGCCGCACAATCCGATGCCGGGATTTCATTGATCAACCTAGTCTGATTTATAGAAAATGTGTTGACCGGATTTTTTCCCCGTTGGCCTTAAATAATTCGTATCTTTTTAGTTTGTTTTGAGCTTATAGGCCAGTGGGTAAAGTCTTAAAGGTCAAATTAAACGGAAGACAAAATAGTGCAAAATATATATTTGTTTTTACTTTAATTTTACAGGTTGATTTTAACAAGTAAATACAAGTTAATAGAATTCTATGATGTATGTGTATGGTACTTGATGGGCAGCAATGAGAAAACCCACGTAGTTATAAAATTAATCGTTTGTACATTTACGTACGGAACAATTTTATTTTATTGTTTTACTTAATAGTCTTGGTAGATTTACAAGGTCTTGAATATTTTATATGAGAAACAAATGGTATCAGAACATTAAACAGAAAATGACAAATACGTAAGAATCTACTCACAGGTTAGAAGAAAGACATTTTTTACGCGTAGTAATCTTTTTTTAGCTGTGGGCCTACAATATTTTGCTGTACAGGTTACGACAAAATTGTTTGTCGTTTTCTTCAACCTGTGTAACGAATCAATAAGACAGTTTTAATTGATCTTCAGTCTAAATATAGGGTATTTTCCGTTGACCTAGAACTATGAAATTCGGTAAGTAATACCACCTTGTACCTACAACAAGTATAGGGAAAAATCTGAAAACTATACATTTGTTATTCAATCATAATAAACATAAAACTGGCCAAGAGAATGTCGGGCCACGCTCAGTGTAGGGTTCCGTAGTTGCTCATCCTTCACAATAGACTTAAGTTACGAGAAAGATTTCAAGCTCTATAAAAAGGTCGTAAACGCAAAAGTAACTGTAATTACTTATTACCTTCTGGAAGTCAACTTACGTCCTTTTAAGAAAATTATGAAATTTTGCGATAACTCAAAAACGGCTCGACCAATTTTGTTCAATATAGTTTTTATTGAAAGTACTTATAAGGCCTCATCTTCATGATTTTTTTCCATAATTTTTTGACCCGTGGTTGAAAAGTTAGAGGGGGGGCAATTTTTTTTATTTTCGGAGCGAATATTTACAAAACTACTGACTTTATTAATAAATTATGTTTAGAGACCCCTATTATTTTCAAAAGACCTATATTCAACGACACCCCACACACTAGTGTTGAAACGAAAAAAAAAATCACCCCCACTTTAGGTGTTCGAGAGGTACCCGAAAAAATTTTTTTTTTTTAGTTTTTATTTTACAGTTTTGTCGGCGTGATACATACCCATACTCATACCAAATTTCAGCTTTCTATTACCAATGATCACGGAGCTAAGCCGCGGACGGACAGACAGACAGACAGACAGACGGACAGACGGACATGGCGAATCTATAAGCGTTCCTAGTTGACTACGGAACCCTAATACCTACTTTACATACCATGTGGGGCCTGTAACAGGAGCAAAAAATTAAAACAGATTTTACTCGTCCAACTGAACATCTTTTCAGAAACTTGAAAAAAAAAAACTGTTTTTATATGTTCATTATTTCAAACAAAGTAAATATCATTTTCAATGTACGCCGTTCAACATTGACATCGCCTTAGCATTGACATAGCTGTCACTTTACTAAAATTTAGCTGTCACTTTACTAACATTTGATATTTAATATCAAATGTTTCGCAATACATTGCTTCTTTGAATAAACTTTATTTTACAGGTTTACATTATAAATGAGTTATTTTTAAAAGTCGTTTAATAAACGTTGTTCAGTTTGAGGGGTAGAATCTATGTTTTTAGGGTTCCATAGTCAACTAGGAACCCTTATAGTTTCGCCATGTCCGTCTGTCCGTCCGCGGCTTAGCTCCGTGATCATTAGTACTAGAAAGCTGAATTTTGATATGAGTATGTGTATGTATAACGCCGACAGAACCGTAAAATAAAAAAAAAATTAAAAATTGTTTCGGGTACCTCTCGAACACCTAAAGTGGGGGTGAATTTTTTTTTCTTTGTAGCACTGGTGTGTCGTTGAATAGGTCTTGTAAAAATAATAGGGGTCTTCCAACATTATTTTTTGATAAAAACAGCAGTTTTGTAAATATTCGCTCCGAAAACAAAAAAAATAGTGTCCCCCCCCCTCTAACTTTTCAACCACGGGTCAAAAAAAATTGGAAAAAATTCATGTAAATGAGGCCTTATAAGTACTTTCAATGAAAACTATATTGAACAAAATCGGTCGAGCCGTTTTTGAGTTATCACCAAATTTCATATTTTTTCTTTAAAAGGACGTAAGTTGACTTCCAGAAGGTAATAAGTGATTACAGTTTCTAGGGCGTTTATGACCTTTTTATAGAGCTTAAAATCTTTCTTAACTTAAACCTCGGGCTTAAAACAGCAGTTTATTGTGAAGGATGAGCAACTACGGAACCCTACACTGAGCGTGGCCCGACATGCTCTTGGCCGGTTTTTATTTATTGCTCCTGTTACAGTGCCCCTAATGGGCACTCTTAGAACAGTTTTCCAACGGTAAACTTAAGTTTGCCGCTCAGTACATTTTATATTTTCGTTAACCACTCAATTGCTTTTGGTAACTACGGCTACTTGTCACCGCTCTTATTTTATTATTTAAATAGAGTCCAACTCAAAATTTTAAGTAATTGAGTGGTTAGAGCAATATGCAGTGCTTTCATAGTTCGTACGGGACCCTCGGTGCGCGAGTCCGACTTGCACTTGACAGACTTTTCAAGCTTCCCTACACAATTTAAACGATAATATCTTAAATGGAAACCGGACAGCTTAATAAAATCGACTATAACAGACCTATTCATTGTTGTCTTTAGAATATTCACAACGACTGTAAGTACCAAGATCGGGCCTCCCGCCCTTGTTTACTCTTTGCACGGCACCAGATTGAAACTTCGTGAAAAAAAACGTAAACAAACACGGAGCGAGACCTATTTGAGATGTTTATATGGAGCGAAGCGTTCCACAGCAAAAAGATATAGGATACTAGCTTTTTGTAACCGACGGTGACTAAGCTTGATATTTGAGTGTCGGTATTTTGACAGTTCAGAACCAGAATGTCGTAAATCCTTGGAGTGTTGGATATATGTAATCCCTATAGGTTTAACTAAGACATTTTCGCTGCCAGGCCTGTCTGAAGATTCTAGGAACCGCTATGTATACACTTGCGTTTTTACGAGTACTGGGACTGGCTATTAAGATTTTAGACGTGCAAACGCTATGACTATAAAATGCAGAAGTATAGTTAAAAAAAGGTTAATGAATTTGGTGCATATTTTTTTCTTTCTGTACCTATTTAATTTTAAATATTAACATTAATTATTAGGTCAGTAAGAAGTATCACTTATTTTTCAATTCTGCCGTTATACATGGAAGATACACCCTTTTGAATTGACAACATTTCATATTTCTAACAGCTGGAAATTAATATATTATAGATCCAGAGATTATTGCGTCGTGTACACCCTAAAAAAATAGTAGATTGTACAACAAGTGCATAAAACGCACCATTTTATACGAGACGTTTATCCATCCGAGCGAGCTAGTGAGCGAGGATGAATATAAAGTCGAGTGTAAAATGCGTTTTATGGACGAGTTGCACACTCTACTTTTCACTTCGATTGCGAGAAAATTAAACTAAATAAATAACATCATGTAAATATTATACCTACTTAAAAACAAATTTAATTAAAATTTAAAAACATTTATATCTACGATAAATTATTGTTGTAGTTTAAATAAATAGTATATTGATTTACTAAAATAAAAAAAAATACAAGTTTATTTCAAGAAGTTTGCTGTGTACTTTGGCTGTTGGTATTTTTGCCTTGGTCTTAGACTACTAACGAAACGAAAAAAAAAATAAAGAGTTTATTCTATAAAGTTTTATTTTTTTCGTGTGGCTGTTGGACCGATCGCTTTGGTCTTCGACGACGATTTTACTTTATGCTCTAGAGCATAAAAAGCGACTTTATGTCGCCTACGCACAGCATAAAGTCGAACTTTTAGAGCATGAGAAGTGAAAAATTAATTTATTTTTCTGTGTGTAAAGAAATATAAGAAAATACATAATATTAAAATAACTGAAATCTACGATGACTATACCTATATAGAGTTGTATGTAGTCTTTGACCTATCCGCGAAAAATAAAAATAAGCTGTCAATAATGTCAAGCTCAACCTCATTCGTTTTTTTAAATTAGACACTAGACTAAAGTAACCTTTCCATTGTGTCATAGTTTTGGAGTTACAAAATTTTAATAGTAAAATAATTAGTAGGTAATATTTGGAAAAATATAAAATAGTGATACGTCCTCATTGTAAGAGGAATACAGAAAACTGATAAAGTAATAAAATTCTGAGGTGAGCTTTAAAATGTAACTCTAAGCTGTGTAGATATAAATTTAGAGCTTCAGCTTTGTCGCGTGCGCCATTCGTCCTCGTGCAATTTCTCGCATAGTTTCCGTTCCCGGTCGGCCTGCTGAGTCAGGCAGACGTCAGTACCGTACCACCGCGGCGTTAAAGTAAATAAAACTCGTAATATTTTCATGGGTGGCGTCGAGCGCGCTTTCCGACCGTTATGAGCCGATCAAATAAACAAATGTGTTGATTTTTATACAGTAACGGCCTTTGATCGCCGAACTATCCAGTACCCATCGATTCCCGCTACCGATTATCGTTTGTAACTTTTTTTAGATTAAGAATACATTCTCGATAAAAATCTGTAATGTCTTCGCCTGGACAGCTACACGGAACCGACATGCGGAATGAGTTATCGAGAAACTCATTGAGATCAACGGCACGACAAATGTTTTTATACTCGTATGTTAAATTGAGCTAGCGCATTATTCTGGTGTCACGAACAGTGCGATGCGAGCATGAATCAGCCAGATACAATTAATCTAATTTAAGGTTATTGGGGAGGTTTCGAACGGGCCGGGCGATGTGGCGACGTCGCACAGTCTCGGTGTCTCAGTGCACGCCTGCACTCTGGTGCAACCACGCGCGAGCCGCGACATCAAAACAGTGTAGTAAATCTTGGTCGGGCTCAGGGACGATCCCGATGTTATTGTAATCCAGTGAAATGCCTAAAACAGACTGTTCTGTTCAAGTTTCTATAACAGTGCAAAAAGACAAAGTGGAATTGTTCGTTGACGTTTTCATGAGTGAGTATGCTTTGGTGTTTGCTTATCATGTTTGGCGCGAATTAAACTTAGACCTTTGACTGCGTTAACTACAACTTCGTGTCTTGTTGTCGTTGTTTGACGAAGGGAGCTTTTGCCTGTATCATGTTCATGTCATTTTCATACGATTTTTCCTTACTTTACAGAGAAATGCTCCCTTAGACATACCTTACATTTCCGTGATTCCTGAATTTTATTTGTAATTAGTATAACAATAATTTGTCGATTTATTAAAACAAAATAGACGAAATAACTTATCTATTGGGTCCCGCATGTTTATTTAACACCATCGGTTGACTTTGACATACCTTACATTGCCGTTATTCCTGAATTTTATTTGTAATAATAATAAGTATAACAATAATTTGTCGATTTATTAAAACAAAATAGACGAAATAACTTATCTATCTATTGGGTCCCGCATGTTTGTTTAACACCATCGGTTGACTTTGCCTATACAGTCCCATAAACTGAAAATATCAACTGGGGGAAAATGCTCTCTCCACAGTGGCAATAGTCTCTGTTATTATTGCTATGTGTCGTATGTGTATGTACAGAAGAGTATTAATCTATGGAGTGATTGGAGTGTAATATTATCGTGTTAATTATGATATTATATTCATGCCTTTATATTTTTATTACGTGAAATACCGGTGTTTCATATAAATATATGACCATATGTGGCAGCAAATACCGTTTGCGACTTATAACTCCATAACAACCGAATACTAAAGTGGCTCGAGTGCAAGTTTTTTTTTCATTATTTACTTGTCTAAGGAAGAGTTAATCATTTCCACGGTCGGTTCCTGGTAACAATTATTAGTTTCTCACCAATCATTGCCAATAGGTATCACATTGCTCTCAAAAATCATCGAACACCAAAATGATGGTATGAAAAAGAAACGGAAATTTTCCAGTTACCTCCTTATTATAAACCTTTTCAACGTCAAGTAATAGGGGTTCACCCTATTCGCCGTGTCGTAATGCCACAGCAAAATAATAAAGTGGTTCTATAACGCCCGGTAATGTGCTGCCCTCTTCCAACCTGCCACATATCAAATGGACTGCACTAGTTTATGTACGTCTTTAACTGCTTACTTGTCCACCCTTATGCTGTTCTGAACTTCATCAGAAGATCTAGCTAAAGTTAATCTTCATCAGGGGAGACCTTGAGTTCAAAAGCTACTCGGAATTTGAAAATTCTTATCGTAATGGTACGATACGAACTCCGAATCACTGCCGCAGCTTGTTTAATAAGAAAGCTAGATGAAGACTGCGTTATGAATTTAGATTTTGATAGCTTTTGTTCAACATGGTATTACCTAAACCATTTTTGAAAACTCTATTAGAATTTATGACCCTAATAAACCACAAAAAACAACAAGTCAACATAGTTATTTTCAATCGATAAATGCAATAAAAATTCATTTAAATTGTATACTTTATTGCGCGTGTTCACGAAAACGCTGGACGTAGTGGATGTCGTATTCACAAACCATATTGGTCTATGATGTCAATCGGCTGTGTAAACAAATACGCGGATAAACTGACCAGTTGAGCCTGTCATTTTTTAGTTTACACAGCCGTATCACGTAATGACGGCTGCTAATTTCATGGTATTAAAACCACATAAAAAAAATATTTCGATGTTTTATGGACTAAAAAACAAACTAACTGCTTTTTGCCTAAGCTATCTCAAAAAATACTGTTTTACCTTCCGACTTACGCTTGTTCACTTCCGTTAAGCTAACCTGCTTTATCTTCTACCCTCTAATCACTTTCCATTCGACTGTAACACACAATAAATACCTATCGATCTTTTTTTAGGGTTCCATACCCAAAGTGTTAAAACGGGACCCTATTACTGAGACTTCGCTGTCCGTCCGTCCGTCTGTCACCAGGCTGTATCTCAAGAACGGTGATAGCTAGACAGTTGAAATTTTCACAGATGATGTATTTCTATTGCCGCTATAACAACAAATACTAAAAATAAAATAAAATAAATATTTAAGGGGGGCTCCCATACAACTACAACAAACTTGTTATAGATTATGGTACGGAACCCTTCATGCGCGAGTGGGACCCGCACTTGCCCAATTTTCTTTCAACGCCCTGCGAGAAAACGGGTGATACTCTGTAACACTATCTGAAACACTAATTTTTGTTTCCCATCTGTAACGTTTCGCCAAATTTTCATTTGTTTGTAAGCCATATTTAAAACTGTTAATCTATCAGAATAATTATAAAAAAAAAAACAACCTAATCTAAAGGGTTCGCTAAAACAATGTTTATAAAATCCTGAAAATTCAGGGTTTCAGGAAAAAAATATTTCGGACAAATGAAATTTTGACGAAATGTTACAAATGAGAAACAATGTTTCGGAATTGTGATAGCGATACCTTCTGTATTAAAGCCTGATCAGAAATATATGAGGATGCGCCATATTGTGGAATTTCACTGGAACTAATTTCTTACACTGGCAATGATTTTATGATGGTTTGTCAACAATGTCAATGTCATTCGTGGAGATTTCTTTAAAAGAAAAGTATATAAAAATATACTAAGTAAATGACGAAAACCATTCACAGTCCTGAACGTAATATTATAAATAAAGTGTACACGTGTTTACTACACGAAAAACAGTCAGGAAAAGAGTGCATTCCATTAAATGATATTACGAGGTTACCATAGGAACTGACAGGCATATAAACTAATGTCATTATAGTGCGGTTGCGATTGGTTGCAAAATTGTTGCCATATAAATCTTATAAATAGCGCCCTCTTGACAATCCTCATATATTTCTGGTCAGGCTTTACAATGAAAACTCTCTTGAGTCTCGGACATATTAAAACTACAAACACGATGTGAGTAAACCCGTTTCATATGTGATACTATGTAAGTCGGCAAGCGAAATCATGGCTAGTTGCACCGGCCTGGTAGAGATACAAGTGTCAGTCAGCGACACTTAAAGTAATTACCCGACTGCGGCGAAGCAAAAAGGAGGGTTATGATTTTGACCGCTATGTATTTATGTATTAGTATTCGAACGGTCGGACAATCGCCCATTTATGTTCATCTTTTCCCTAATTTTATCTCATAGACGCCGCAGTTATATTCTGAGAATTGCAAAATTAAAAACTTAACAAGGAAAGTGAAAGGCAGTCAGCGCATCATATTTTTTGTTTACCGTAAAAAGTTACCATCTTCCTTGTGAAGATTATCCTCGCAGCAAATGACGATGGATTTCACGTTGATCAAATGAAATGGAAAGGTACTACGAGGGCTGCCTTTTAAGTTCTGTCGTTTGCAAACCTTCCGTGATTGCATAAAAAATAACTAGTGTCATCTTAAAATATTTGGATTTAGAATTCGAAAACAAAAGAATGACTCGAAATCAGCCCAACCTAGCTGGGTTGATAATGCACGCTCTTGTATGGGAACCTTGCACTTTGTGACTATGCGCTGAAACTTGGCACAGTTGATCCTTAGGTGGTCTTGAGTGAATTCAGACCGGTAGACGTCGAGAACCACCGCGCGTTTAGTGGGGGGGAGGGGGGGAATTTCGACGCTGCCGCGCTTTAATTAATGCAACATTTCTCTAAAACTATACATAATATGGCATGTAACATATCATTTTCGGATAAATTAAGGATGAGAAATCTATTTTTTTGACAAAAGTAATGCACTTTCTAACAAAAAACATTGAAAAAGTAGAAAAAACTGAAAAACGTAATTTGTGATTTTTTATATAATTGCCAATTATTTTAAAAGTATAACAGTAATCTCAAAACAAAAAATATAGCCGTAAAGCTAGACTTGTGTTATTTTTAAAAATATATAGTTTATCATATATATCTGTTGATCCATGGGAGATAATAAATAATATCAAGCGTAAGTCAGGGCGATCTCAATGCATGATCGTCCGTGAAGTAGGGTTTAGGTACTGTGTTTCAGCAACATTTCTCTAAAACCATACATAATAGGGCATGTGATTTATAATTTTCGGTTAAATGAAGGATGATGAATCTATTTTTTTTACAAAAATAATGCACTTTTTAACCAAAAATATATTAAAAAGTGGGCTAAATTGAAAAATGACATAATTGTGTTTTTTACATACTTTCCAATCATTTAAAAAGTATAACAGAAATCTCAAAACAAATAATATAAACATAAAGTTAAACTTATGTAGTTTCTAAAAATATATAGTTTATTATATATATCTGTTGATAAATGGCAGATAATAAATAATATTGAGCGTAGGTCGGGGTGATCTCAATGCATGATCGTCCGTGACGTAGGGTTTAGTTAATGTTTTAAACACACAAAAAGTGCATATATTTTATTGTTTATCTCTTAGTATTTTAAATGAAACTACGCAATTGAAATTAATTTATTGCAAGTCTGTCCATGTAGGCTCCCAGTTGTTGTTGACCTTCGTCCAACCCCAAGTAGTTACCCCAAGTGCGTGATAACTGACCCCCAAACGCCCACCTCTTGATAAATGCTGATACAAAGTGGCTTTGGTCGGTGGGAGGTGTTCTATCTGCTGGTCTATCTTGGTAAAAATATATATATGGGGCTCATTCACTGAAGTACATGAAGCTGATCTGAAATAATAATTATGATATACAATATTCTTTTATAAGTTTTGAGATCCTATTATTCTATTATTCCAGTTTCAAAAGCAGAAAAACTGACCTATCATATGATGTTAAGACCTATTTTTTGATGGAAGCCATTACCTCCTCAATGCGTCGCTTGATCACTAACTCGAAACCTACAGTAGGTCAGGAAAGGCTTCCATGCTTGAAAAGTACTTCTCTTTCCTTTACCATTGAACCAAGATACCGTATCACATCCTGTGAATGCGTGAAAGAGGGTATCTTAATACTCTTGCTCTCTGTGGCCCTGTAAATAAACAAATATGTATAAAACACCCGTATTTTCTTAATTTACTATGATCGAGGCTTCACGACTCATGATACTGTGGATACTGATGTGTTGGTACTGACAGTTACACATAATATGCAAGCTTTACCTCAGCTTGAGGAACTTTGGGTGCATATAGGAACAAGATAACATCACCAATATCTGTGCTATCATGATATCGCCACCACGATAGGTAAAAATGGTATATCTGGTCATAGTAAATTAAGAAAATACAGATTTGTTTATTTACAGGGCCACAGAGAGCAAAATTATTACCCCTCTTTCACGCATTCACAGGATGTGACACGGTATCTTCGTTCAATGGTAAAGGAAAGAGAAGTGCTTTTGAAGCTTGGGAAACCTTTCCTCCATGACCTCTTCTTCTTCGTTGGTTTCACTCTCGGCAGAGTGGTCGTGGTCATCATTTCAGATATTGGTGATAGGCTTCACAACACGCCGCCATTCTTACCTGATAGCCGCCTTCTTCGTGCATTCGTGTAGTAACGATGATGCATTTATTGCAGCTTTTATTTAGTTTGTCCATAACATAGGTGATCTTCTTCGTGGCCTGGTACCCTCAACCTTTCCGTGGACCAGAAGCGCTCAATAGCCTCCGCCCCCCGGCGGCATACGTGGCCAAAGAAGGTGAAGGTACGAGACTGTACTAAAGACGATAAACGCTGCTTGATGCCAAGTTTTCGAAGTATAGAATCGTTGGTACGGAATTCAGTCCATAATACTCCAAGCATTCTCGTCCAACACCACATCTCTAGGGCGTCTATTTTCTTCTCCTCAACTTCCTGCAGGGTCGACGTTTCCGCGGCGTACAGGAATATGGGGAATACAAGTGCCCGAACGAGCTGGTTTGTTGTGTCTTCGTGTTTGTTGCGATTCCTTCATATAGTATAAATATGTAATTTGTTTGTTGTTAATTGTGCAATAAAAAAATCTTATCTATCTTATACATATATTCCAGACCTAACTGTAGGTTTCGAGTCAGCAATCGAGGGCCGTATTGCGGAGGTAATAGCTGTTATCAAAAAATATGTCGTAACATTATAGGATAGCCCACTTTTAATATCTTTTTTGTTAAAAAAGTGCATTATTTTTGTTCAAAAAATAGATTCATCATCCTTCATTTAACCGAAAATTATAAATCACATGCCCTATTATGTATAGTTTTAGAGAAATGTTGCTTAACACAGTACCCAAAACCCTACTTCACGGACGATCATGCATTGAGATCACACTGACCTACGCTCAATATTATTTATTATCTCCCATGTATCAACAGATATATATAATAAACTATATATTTTTAGAAACAACATAAGTTTAACTTTATGTTTATATTATTTGTTTTGAGATTTCTGTTATACTTTTAAAATGATTGGCAATTATGTAAAAAACACAAATGTAATTTTTCAGTTTAGCCCACTTTTTAATACCTTTTTTGTTAAAAAAGTGCATTATTTTTGTTAAACAAATAGATTTCTCATCCTTCATTTAACCGAAAATTATAAATCACATGCCCTATTATGTATAGTTTTAGAGAAATGTTGCTTAACACAGTACCTAAACCCTACTTCACGGACGATCATGCATTGAGATCGCCCTGACTTACGCTTGATATTATTTATTATCTCCCATGTATCAACAGATATATATAATAAACTATATATTTTTAGAAACTACATAAGTCTAGCTTTACAACTATATTTTTTGTTTTGAGATTACTGTTATACTTTTAAAATAATTGGCAACTATATAAAAAAACACATATACCGTTTTTCAGTTTTTTCTACTTTTTCAATTTTTTTTTGTTAGAAAGTGCATTATTTTTGTCCAAAAAATAGATTTCTCATTCTTAATTTATCCGAAAATGATATATCACATGCCATATTATGTATAGTTTTAGAGAAATGTTGCATTAATTAAAGCGCGGCAGCGTCGAACTTCCCCCCCTCCCCCCCACTAAACGCGCGGTGTCTATCGACGTCTACCGGTCTGAATTCACTCAAGACCACCTAAGGATCAACTGTGCCAAGTTTCAGCGCATAGTCACAAAGTGCAAGGTGTCGTGCACTAACACCCCAGCTAACCGTTTTAGTACAGTGTTCGTTCAAAGTTGACAAGTCAGTTGTGAAAATGGAAATTTCGAAGGTAAATTTACGTGCGATAATTTTTTACAACTTCAAAAGGGGCTTAACGCGACTTCAGTGCTTCGAAGAGTTGACTACGGTTTTCAATGATAACGCACCATGCCTCCGGACTGTGGAACGCTGGTATTTAGAATTTCAACGTGGTTGCTCTAGTCTTGGTGATAGACATCGTGAAGGTCGACCAAAAACAGCCGTAACCCAGGAGAACATTGTTGCTGTACGGCAACTGATCGTCGAAGATCGCCATGCGACATACCGTGAAATAGAAGCTTCCTTAAGTATTTCAGGGACCAGTGTTCACAGTATTTTGCATGATCACTTAGGCGTAAAAAAGTTGATCTCACGCTGGATACCACATTTACCTATACTCAGTGAAGACCAAAAAACGGCTCGCGTTCGATGGTGTCGCAAAACTGCGGCAATTTCACCGAGGAAACTCGAAACATGTTTACGACATTATCAGTGGTGACGAATCTTGGATATATGCCTACGATCCCGATTCTAAACAGCAGTCGACTGTTTGGGTGTTCCAAGATGAGCCAAAACCTACCAAAGTAATACGCTCACGGAGCACTTCGAAAAAAATTGTCGCCACGTTTGTGGCGAAAAGTGGCCACGTTGGCACCATCGTGCTCGAGGATCGTAAAACGGTTAGTGCTGACTGGTATACCACTGTTTGTTTACCAGAAGTCATCGGCGAGTTTCGAAAAAATAACCCAAGACGTCGTATAAGACTGCACCACGATAATGCGAGCTCGCACACCGCCCGCCAAACAATTGCGTTTTTAAAAAAGAAAACGTCGAAATTCTGGAACACCCGCCGTACAGTCCAGACTTAAGCCCTAACGATTTATTTACTTTTCCAAAAATCAAGCAACGACTTCGTGGGTAACGGTACCAGACGCCTGAAGAAGCGGTTGAGGCATACAAAACGGCCATTTTGGAGACCCCGACTTCGGACTGGAATTAGTGTTTCGAAAACTGGTTCGATCGAATGAAAAAGTGTACCTATTACATATAACGGTGATTACTTTGAAAAACAATAAATACCATTTAACACTTAAATTGTCTTTAGTTTTTCCAAACGACACAACTTAAAAGGCAGTCGTATGCGCTGCAGAAATGCATGGTCATTCATAAATGGGCCATGCAATTCTGCATCGATCATCATTGTACATGGTACATAGTAATTATTATATGTACTTGCGTCGACTTTAACATAAACATAAACTATCTTTCCTGTTAAGAGGATATATCACTGCTCCTTTTCCCATACTATCAGTTTACTTTATGTTTGCATCTGATAACTATGACTTTGGATACAAATGAGGTCCAAACTTAACGTAACCGGGTTATTCAAATCAAGGTTTTGTTCTCGTCTGTTTCCTCCTTAAAATTTTAACCAATCTATATGAAGTTTTAGCAACTAAATGCTCTGTGTCGAACCGATTCGGTTTTTGCGCAAATTATTATATATTTTGTGTACCTACTCTGCGTCTGTTATTGGCCAAAATTCCGCCGCAAACGGCCGCGTACACACATTCTATGATAATTTGCGCAAAAATCTAAACGTTCCGATACCGAACAATTCCTTCCTAATCATAATCAGTAATCAGTTTCTAAAATTTCGTAAATTGTACAATTTTGAAGGAGGAAACAAACGAAAACAAAAGCTTTGATTTGTATGGAAAAGTGAGCAGTAATTACTCATATCTCAAATAGTCGCGGCAATTACTCATCGAAGGAAAGACCCTTATCAGCTTGGCCCTCATAACCCCAACATTATCATTCAAGCATATATTACCTATGTAATATTAATACTACTAAAATAAGACGTCAGTCACTCTTTGATAACGTGTGTCACATTGTAAAACCGTAAACTTAAAGCTATCGCTTCATAAATTTAAGAAAAAAATTGGTGCCACTATTTGTTGCAAGGAGGTCCAACAGACAGAAAAAAAAACATTAACCTGTCATTAGAGGCTTCAATCCTTGTCATCATATCATGCCTTTGGGGGTGTACAGGTTAAGTTTGTTTATCTCGAAGAATACCCGAAGAAGCGTATACGCGAGACGAACAAGAGCACTGACGACTGACGCAGCACCGTAAAGTAATCACCACTAACGATCGCCGACAGCGAAATAATCGGCTGTCAAAACGCAATGCCAAAAGTCCGCGCCTATCGTCCGGTGCCCGATGAATCACCACTAATTATTTTATGATGCGCGATGCCGTGCACCGCAGATGTAAACAATTAAATATACGAGCCACTTCAACCCGGCCACCTCTGTATGGCCACACAGAAGCGATCGCCCTAATCCACCGCTCTCGGACGCTGTCCAATATTACGACCGCTCTAAATTTATTCCCATTGTTAACTCTTTTATTGTAGCGACATCTCAAAGCGACGCTAATAAAACAACCCTCTTTGAAGATTCAAAAATAATTCTGTTTACGTAACGTTATCACGAGTACCGAGCGTCTATTTCAAGGGGACCCTTGAAGAACTGTTTGTTGAAATGTAACAGCGGCCCGAGCACGTGCGCTCGGGTTTTTTCGTAGTGAGCGTAGGCTGCAATGATAATGTGGAGTATTTCTGTTAAGCAATTATAGAAAATTACCGCGGCTTTTTATTTGCCTAAATCCTCCAGCTTTACGATTTTATTACCGATGCCCACTTTAATACGAAATTAAGTGGGATCTCGTGATAAGTAGTTTCTTTTGTTGTCACAATAAACATTAGGAGGAACGTCGTAAATGATTAGTGTTGAGACATTTTGCAGACGGCGCCTTGCGGGGTGTGATTCAGCGGCTCGGTCTGGAAGCCTTGCCTTTATAGCTGCTGCGGTTGGGGCGCGGCCGGGCCGTTGGCATCGGCACCGCGACATGACTAACCGCCCGCTCTAGATACAATCAAAATATGTGACAAGTTTATTTCTATTCGGAACAACACATTCTGCCCCGCTCGATATATCCCGCCTCAAAGTTGAACATCTGCTGATTTTTTCAACGACATAAGTAGGTCGGGGCTCGCTCCTGCGTCACGCCGCGGCCCCGGCGCCGCTGCCGCGGCTTACGTTTACGTTAACTCGTGTTATGTCGGTTCCGTTACCCCCGCCGCGTAATCGCTCTTACTCCGGTCCTTGTCACTCTAGAATACTTTACATAAGCACGTCTTGACGAGTGCCAACTTCAGCGAGTATATTGTTCCTCTATTCATTTGTAAGAGTAAGAACAGGTATCTGGAGAAGAATGATATTGAGCTATTGAACTTGAGGGTCTTTAATTAAACAACACAATCAGACATTTACCGCAGGTTTAATTGATAAGCACAAATACAACTAATAAACTGCGTTTCAGACAAGATCGAAACAAAAATCCCTAGTAAGTTTTTTTTACTGCATATCACCGCCACATGGAACCTGACAGACGAAATAATAGACAAAGTGTTGCTAGCTGTAAGTGATCTGTTCAACTTAATTCTTCGCTAAAAAGCATCGCTAAATTTCGTATTTGAGAGTTAAGCTTCTAGCTAACGAGCCAACTTGTGTGACAATCGAGCTGGCAGCTGTCAACGTAAAGACATCATAATATACGCAAGTTGTGAACAATTTTAACGTATGAAATAAAAGATTTGACACAACCCCCTACCCAGTGTTTGCATTCATCATACACTCGTTTACTGCTGCTAACTAAATTGTCTACCAAAAAGTTATTGATTTCGCTGTTTACCAATGTCACAGACTGTCTCTATGTATTATAGACATAAATCCCATCCCATAAATACCGAAGCTCTCCCAATATTTATCAAGTATTTGATTAAATATTTTAATATCGTGTAGCTCAGATGGGGCTGGTCGCTCGGCAGCTCTAAATACGCCCGTGACTCACCCGCGCTGTTTCACAACGTTACCTTTGCCAATAAGTCTTCTATTACTTCCTATTACTTATCAGTATTTGGAAATGCCTTTTGACCTTATCGACGGAACCAATGCACCAAGATAAGCTTTGTCAGCTAGAGTGAATCGATAACTAAGTGTTTGCAACTTGGAGCAAAGTTTTTCATCAATATCCAGAAATGACAGGCATTTTGATACATTTTTGATTTTAGTAAATGAGAAATAATTTATTTTCCTAATAGCATTTGTTAGAACATGTTCATGTTTATTCACTTAAAATAGACCCCCTCAAAATTAAAATACACGAGCAATCAAAGTACGCATTATGTCGAGAGTACCAGTGGCGCTTTGCGTGGTTATTTCTACGTATTAAGGTGATAAAAAAATGCTTAACTATTCCCACTTAACTACTAATGTGTTAAGTTGTTGATAATCTATTATATATGAACTACAACAAAATGTTGTCTACATAACAGACCCTTTGCCATGACAACTGAATCTTAAATCACTGTAAGTGAATAGCCATTTTTTAGACAACCGCTTTATTCCTACATCATTTTCGCTTTATAGCAAACAAAATCATACCTGTTTTACATAACATGATGATGATGAGTTTTTTAGTTATCATAAAATAAAATAAAATGTCCTAAAAATGAATCTTACACTTTACGAATAAATAATGATGCCAACATTTATAATCATAACTAAAACCGTAGGGCGGGGCTAGTCGTGAAACCTGAAGGCAACCAAACCACGAATGAAGTACGACGAGCCAAAAGTCCGAGTATTGGGTGATGTATTATAGCTAAATAATAGTTGTATTATGTCATCGTCGGCAATAAACTGCCCTACTAACGACGCCACGGGCTATAATTCGCATCTAATCCACTTCCGACTCGACTGCCGCCCACTCGCTGTAGTATACTATACGAATCTAAACAATCTTCGATTCGTATAAGAAAGTTGCGCAAACGGCAACTATAGAATGTTCGGGGTTGTTGGAACTTCTCAACCGTAATAAAAAGCTAATTTCGATGGTCTCAATCTACCAATCTCCTGTCGCCGGCTGTCCTGTCGACGCTCCTGCTTTGTATCCGCATCCAAACAATTCTTTGATGTGATCTGGAAACAATCACGTAAACTAGCACATTAATGGTGACTGGCCTAGTTCTAGATTCGCCGTAAATTTGGCACGATATTGTAAACTGCCCTCTTTACTAGGCGCAATATACCCAAATAATGATCCTCTTAATATAGATACCACCGAACCCTTGAAGAATGAAACTTCTTACGCGTTCTCTCGACGAGTCATTCAGTCGGCCGCTTTGTACAGATTTACTCATGTATTATTGTCCTTATTTACTTTTAAAACTGTACGCAAGGACGCCTAATTTCGCCTCAGAGATATTTCCGTGGCGAATAAAAGTGTCTCTGGTGAATCACTTTCGAAGGCTGGATGTGCGACGTAATACGCTGTCACTCGCCAAACGTGATCCCAACATTAAAAGTTTGGACATTCTGAAGATGTTTTGGCAATCAACACTGAAATAAGTGCAGGCATTTCAATTTGAACAAATTTATATTTTTGCCTACCACTTTGGATCGTTTTTGTGCACGAGCATGACTAAGGCGAGAAAGTTATGTGTATTTACGAGTACAGTGTATGTAAAATATAGATCTCAGTATATTTATATAAAAAGTTCCTCAAACAAAACATCGATCAAACGTGCCATCAACCCTCTTTCAAGTATAAATCAAATCTAGCTTTGTTCTTTTTTTTAAGTTTGTATTTTGTTTTTGCAAGATGATTCGGTTTTTGGCTAGACATTAAATATGAGACCGCGTAGCAACGGTTTATACATTTTAGTTAGGTACAGTTGTACACGTGAATGTTACAGCATAATATCTGCTGCTGCTTACCTAAAGTCATGCAACACATCAACGTCAAAAAGCGTTAACCGACTTAGTAGACATTTTCCTGATCGCCGACTGTAAGTATAAATCAGGTCGCTTATAGAATATGTTGTCGTTCCGTGGACAGTTTCCACGAGATGTCAGCGCGACTGACGCAATCAGCCCGGTCTGCTGCCCGTCCCGACGCCAAATTGAAAACATATTAACGCCACCGATCAAAGAGAACTTTCCTTCGTGCCCAGATTTATTGGATTATTCACCGAACAGATACGCTGCACATGCCACTCGGCAAGACAGACCAGGGGTTTTTCGAATATCACGCACTAAATCAAGCCGTCTCAATAACCCATAAAATAATCCTAGTCTTAACGCAATCCGACCTACTGAATATAACATTAGTTTACAGAACAATCGCAAAGATTAGATACCTACGCGTGTTTTGTTTGGCCCTGTCTGCAACAACAGCCGTCACTTATCATCTAAGTCCATTAATGTCCGTTGCGAAGTATTTGCATCCACTAACGACACTAATGTTCGGGCGCGATCGCCCCGATAAGAACGCCGCGATTGCCAAGACAGATTCCCATCCATTGTCATGTTTCAGCTCGTGATCCCTAAACTACTGAGGACCTGACACCTGAGCTGATTCGTCAAACACGACGCGCACCGCTGCTGATGCTCGTTATATTTCAATTATGTCACTAACATTAGTTACCATCTATCAAACGACACATCTCGTTCTAAATTTATTTCTATTTGTTTCTAAATCACGCTCCCAAGTTTGGACCGTGCCAGAAAAAAATACGCGTAAAATTTCCTGTTCCCGGTTTAAATTTTATGGTTCATCGAAGTTAGTAGTCGTAAAATTTTGCGTGTATTAGTCATCCAGGCGGCTGGTGAGAGGCCGGGCTATCCGTCAACGCCCTGCCGCTCGCGCCCTGTCTTCGCCTACGACGCGTTAATTACCTTCCGGAACACCACATTTGAGCTGATTGCTAATTATAACTACATACCAACACAACATACCTACTTCTCATGCTTCAAATGTCTATGCCATCATAATGCGTCGACTTGTTAAAACTCGCCGTGGTTGCGGAAATTTAAAACAAATAACTCGTCTTCCACTTCCGCTGTTCGTCGTGATTTACGAGTTGAATTATTTAGAGCAGTGTTTAAGACTGCGTTAGTTATACGGGTGTAATGAGCTATTAAAGCGCGAGTTGGCACACGGCGCCTTCGTGCATTATTTTCTAAGGGCACGTGCTAGACGTTTGATGACACGCTGTACTACGCTTTATCGTGACTCACGTTTGTGCATATTTTTTACAAACCCTGAAATATTTATCATATTTTCGTTCCGTGTTTTATTTATTTTAATCGAATGATGCCCTTTTTTCATAGAATTCTTCAGTTCTTTTACTAACGGTCGATCAGAATAATCGAACCATTTTCTAAGGTGTCTGAGCTGATAACCCTGACGGTGGCCTATCGTATGTATACTCTTTTGTGTCCCTGTATACAAGAATAGGTATTATTTATTCTAGAAGTTATTTCTTATTATGAAGAAACCATTTATTGACACACTAAAATAAATGTGTACAGGGAATGAGCAAGAACACATTATTATCAATGAAATATCCAGCCCGTCTAGCGCAACTATGTTTCGCGACTCATGTCGCGCATGTGCGTTCCCATTGAAGGTCCACGTTGGAATTTCGAGCTTTTGAATGTGTCAGTCTTTAGTAAAAGTTCTCAAACGATTGTAAATTCATCCTTTAATTTGTAAAAGTCGGCACTCAAGTTACATTCGGTTAAAGGTGGACCCTCAGTCGTGCCTGTCAGGTACCCATATTTAATAATCTACTTAAAATTTACAACTGCTGTAAATGGCTTCTCTTAGTAAAAGATTTGTAAAACTAATTTCATTAATTCTGATTCCTTTCTGCTAATTCAATAAGAAAAAATTGCATGCAGAAGGTGGTCCCTCAATTGAACGCGATAAGTTCACATTAAGTGAGAACAATAGTAATATTTAAAACATAGGTGTGACTGAGAGTTAGTAAAAGTACTTAAATCATTGTAAATTCATTATTTAGTTTGTAAAAGAAGCCATTCAAAAGTTACAATCGATTAAAGGTGGTCCCTCAATTGAAACGTTTGTCATAAGAATAAATCAATTTACGTATCACTTGATTGTTAAATAGACAATTGCTATAGTCTATTCTTTAGTAAACATTTTTTACTAACTATTGCTCCACCGAACAGTATAAACAAATGTACCGTTTTACTTAAAAAAGCAATCAAAGGCCTGCGAAGAAATACTACACTCTAGGTGACCACATATTAGGATTTTGTAGGATAAGTAAATAAAAATAATAACTTTTTGTTGACGTTATTTATTTTTATTTTTAAGTTTTACATATCTTGGGTTATCATGACAATAAGAAAAGAAAACGCCATGCTCCCAATCTATCCATCTCTAATCTCACCAAGAAAAATTTGACAAATGGGCTTGTATATTTTTTAAAAGACAAATATACTGTTATCTCGTTTTTTCTTGCAGAAACTTGACGTGCTTTACAGAAATAGCAATATAGTCCTAGGTTTCTACTAAGTAACACGGACTCTATTGACTTTTTCTTACTCTGAAACCCGCTCCAGACCTTCCGATCCGATCCGATTTATCGGAAGCAATCGGATAATGTGTAGTGCAATTTGTGTAGCGCAATTGTTAGGACATTTCTTCCGATAAATCGGATCGGATCGGAAGGCCTGGAGCGAGTTTTAAGGTTTTTGCATGCCAAATGTTTCCCCAGATTTTTGCCTCTTGTAACACTGCGTAGTTTGGTGGTCCGTAGTTGAGATTGCGGGCATTCGTATAAAAATAAAACCATTTGTGTAACACCTTCGGTTTGCATCGACGAATTTTGCTATTATAATTGCACCTAAATATATCAATAGGTATGGAAAGGGTTTCCAATTTTGAAATGAATGGGAAACAGGGTGAACCACCGCAAAGAGATGAAGATGAAGGAAAAAGTGCGGAAAATGTAACATTGGATCTGACAAGAACACCTGAAAACCAATCTAACTGTATTGCCGCCAAAGTCAATCCCGGATGAACTAAGGGCTGAATTGTTGTTGAAATTGAATGTTTATATTTCGAAAGCATGCAGTTAGTCCAAATCAAGACTGGCAAGAAATATCGGAGGCAGAAGATAACGTTGCCAGGCTGTTAGGTTCCTTTTTAGGGTTCCGTACCCAAAGGGTAAAAACGGGACCCTATTACTCAGACTTCGCTGTCCGTCCGCCCGTCCGTCTTCTGTCACCAGGCTGTATCTCAAGAACGGTGATAGCTAGACAGTTGAAATTTTCACAGATGATGTATTTCTATTGCCGCTATAACTTTTTGTTGTATACAACAAACTTGTTTTATGGTACGGAACCCTTCATGCGCGAGTCGGACTCGCACTTGCCCAATTTTTTTTTATAATAATGACAGCGGCTTTGTGCGCTTTACGTGCGTGCATTTTATGTGCTTGTAGAATCTGTAGTACAATTTGAGTTAATTTGTTTTGTATTCATTTGACCATTAAATTAACCATAAATATAGTGTGGTCGTATAAAAAATAATTAACGTCAACAAACAGAAATTATTTTTCACAGACCATAAGAATACTATAGACTGGGTATTGGGTGGGGCACGCGTAACCGAGCTTAGGCCCAAATACCCAAAGATATGTCAACGTGATGTCAACAGTCACTTAGTTACCGTACGAACGTGCTTGAGTAATTATGTGCTAAAAAATTAGAAATATGCCGAATTGTGCCATTATAATCGTCACAGGCGAGATCTGCATACTCAAAAAGATACCTGATAACGTTTAATTTCACTGGAAAGTAATAAAATTCGGTATTTTGTAATATTTCGTAAAATATTGCAGTGCATTATGACAATTATACATTACTAGCTTGACATAGCAACTATTCACGCAACATCTTTTGGAGCACGCAATGTATACGTCCATCTGACAATTTAGTGCGGGGAACAAGTTTAAACCATAAATTGTCGATATTCTGTATGGAGGTTTTAATGTGAGCCGCTCGTGTTTCATACTAACTTGTCCATTTTAATTATATAATTTACACTTTATCACCTTGTTTTTTAGGGTTCCATACCTCTATCGGAAAAAACGGAAATCTTATGGGATCACTTTGTTTTCCGTCCGTCCGTCTGTCTGTCTGTCTGTCTGTCTGTCTGTCTGTCTGTCAAGACCCTTTATCTCGAGAACGCGTGGAGGTATCGAGTTGAAATTAACACTATATGTATATATACTCAGTTCTAGGGTCCCTTAAAGCTGTGAAAAAAAAATCAAGCTTCTACGTTAACGTGAAAAAAAGATACAGCCGTTTATGTCGCCAAAAACACACATTTCGTCACTCAAGGGAATCAAAGTGATAGAGTACGTCCCGATGACCTAGAACTATGAAATTTGGCAAGTACCTACTACAAATACTTATAAAAATCTGAAATCGCCACATACTTACTACAAATACTTAATAAAAATCTTAAAAAATATAGTCCTTTTCAAACATCAAGTCCACCTTTTGTACGATACGTTTTCTTTTGTGCAATAAAGATTAATTAAATAAATAAATAGGTAAATCATATTTAGAGAACTTGGTTGCGTTAAGTTTGATTCAAATTCGTTTATTGCAAAAACATAGTAATAAATTAGGTGATACAGGTATATACAGTGTTGCTTATGTTCTAACAAATAGGCATGCAAACAAAATAAAACAATATTCAAATACTTAATTGTTACATATTTCTATTTGTTACTTATGTCAAAAATAATTACTAAAACTCAGAATTTGCAGATTAAATTACATTGATTATTACATTATTTTTATAAGTATTTGCACCTCGTTTGTATGCGGCGCCATACATTTCAGATACAAACTTAACTCAACCAGGCCAATTAAGATGGGATAAGTGAAAGTTTGTTCGGAACCCTCGGTGCGCGAGTCAGAATCGCACCTGGCCGGTTTTTTTTTATTCAGACAAGTAATTTTATTACAGCGAAATCAATAGCAGTGGGTGACAAAATCATTAGATTAGAACAGTATTATTGTTTCGCTAATCCACAATGTAATACGTGCTAGTCAGTTGACGACGAGGTTGGCGCAGTTTTGATGCACCTGCCTACTGAGCCGGCGGTCCTGGGTTCGAATCTCGGCAAGGGCAAATATTTGTGTGATGAACTCGAATATTTGTTCCTGGGTCATGGATGTTATATATATATATATTGTTTAAATCGTCGTCTACTATTGGTTAGTATAAGGCCAGGTCGAGTTGTGTACGATTGTCCCTTAATTATTTTGTTTACATTTTATATGATGAAATAAATAAATCTACTCCGTTTATAATTTACCTACTACCTGTTCCAAATGTTGTAAGGTGATGTTTTTATTATTCATATATCACTACATGTAAAGTAAACATTCTGAACGATAGGAAGATTGAGATGGACGCTTCCATTTGATTTCGTCGCCAGAAATTAAAAGGTCTGATAATTTAATTTACGACGTTTACGAACATACAAAATAAATATTTTCAACATGCATTATACATATTATAAGCCTATACATGTTATTATTTTATCGATATCGACTATTTTGATTTGATCACGCCCTTAACCTTTAGAATCATTAGATGCATACCGCTGGCAGAGCTTACATTACATTTTCTGGGTCGTTAAAATTAGACCCCGTGTTACAAGGATAGGGTTCAATTTTAAATGTTTTAAAATTGTAACATAAAACCTTGCGATATTTAGCCAGCGTTAATATCAAAAGTGACACTACTGAATTGACGGAAGTAGAAATCAATTTCTTGTCAATTCGAGGCTTTGTCGTACTGAATCATAAAGTCTCATTTGCCTTTTATTTTATTTCTATTTAAGTTATAATAAAAATAAAGACATTGTCTGATATGGATATAAGGACTAAAATTCTCGATACATTGATCGTAGTAGTGTATGACCACGTAATACGCACACACTAGCTCAGCCAATGTCAACTCACTTCTGTTTGTTGTAAAACCTTATTTTTATACGAATATAATTGTGTGCGTGTAAAAGTCGGCTACAGCGGTGCTAGAACAAACTGCGCTGAATGCCATCTCCATATACTCCGTGTTATTTTTATTTACTTATCCTACAAAATCCTAATATGTGGGCACCTAGAGTGTAGTATTTCTTCGCAGGCCTTTTATTGCTTTTTTAAGTAAAACGGTACATTTGTTTACACTGTTTGGTGGAGCAATAGTTAGTAAAAAATGTTTACTAAAGAATAGACTATAGCAATTGTCTATTTAACAATCAAATGATACGTAAATTGATTTATTCTTATGACAAACGTTTCAATTGAGGGACCACCTTTAATCGATTGTAACTTTTGAATGGCTTCTTTTACAAACTAAATAATGAATTTACAATGATTTAAGTACTTTTACTAACTCTCAGTCACACCTATGTTTTAAATATTACTATTGTTCTCACTTAATGTGAACTTATCGCGTTCAATTGAGGGACCACCTTCTGCATGCAATTTTTTCTTATTGAATTAGCAGAAAGGAATCAGAATTAATGAAATTAGTTTTACAAATCTTTTACTAAGAGTAGCCATTTACAGCAGTTGTAAATTTTAAGTAGATTATCAAATATGGGTACCTGACAGGCACGACTGAGGGTCCACCTTTAACCGAATGTAACTTTTGAGTGCCGACTTTTACAAATTAAAGGATGAATTTACAATCGTTTGAGAACTTTTACTAAATACTGACACATTCAAAAGCTCGAAATTCCAACGTGGACCCTCAATGGGAACGCACATATGTCGCGCGACATAACGCTACCCGCCCCCCTCTCACATTACTGCACAGAAAGAGACAGGCAATTATCTCGCGCGAAAGATAGTCGCTTGTGACAGTTGTGCTAGAGGTGCAGATATTACAATTTGTTTTATTTAATCTTCGTTTTTATTCGGTGCGTTGCGTAGACTAGATACATAGTTAACTGTATAGTCAGTTACATAGTACATGGAAATCGTGCTTTAAAAGTGGGGTTGCCTTGCATTAAATCGGGTAGTTCTGATTTTTGTATATGTTGCCTACAGTGAAATGGTAATGATAAATCCAATTTTTCGACCTCGAAGACCAGCCGGATCGTTGTGAAATTCTTGACAAACCATGAATTTCTCGGTGTTATTTCATTTTTTGTTAGTTATTTCCACCAAACGCTTTTGTCACAGTAAAACTCACTATGAACACTTTTAAGTACACTAAATTTGCAACAAAATAAAAGTAGTTTGGTTACATTAGACCCAATAGTTTCTAAAATACAGCTATTCAAATGTTAACAAATTGACCTAAAATGTTTTTTCAAATTAGTGGTGTATTTAGAGGAAATCGGATGCAGTCATGTCCAATACTTGCAAAGTCGCTACGGCTCCCATATAACTGTGGTTTTCGATGGGTATCCATCTGACGCTTTAGAAAAAACCGGCCAAGTGCGAGTCGGACTCGCGCACCGAGGGTTCCGTACAAACACTTTCCATCCCTAAGTGGTTAAGTTAAGTTTGCACCTGGTATGTATAGCGCCCCATATAAATTAGGTGCAAGGTTAGGTATTAATAGGTATTAAAAAAAAACTACTTACTCGATCTCGTTCAAAACAATTTTCGTTGGTAGTTTTTATAGTAATATACATCATATGTTTTTTTTAGATTTTTCATTCTCTTATTTTAGAAGTTAGAGGGGGGGGGGACCAACTTTTTTCCACTTTGGAAGCGTCTGTCACGCAAACTATTCGGTTTAGAAAAAATACATTTTAGAAACCTCGATATCATTTTTGAAGACCTATCTACAGATACCCCACACGTATGTGTTTGATGAAAAAAAAAATTTTGAGTTTCAGTTCTATGTATGGAGAGCCCCTAATATTTATTATTATTTTTTTATTTTTGCATCACAATCTTAATGCGGTTTACAGAATACATCTACCTACCAAGTTTCAACAGTATAGCTCTTATAGTTTCGGAAAAAAATGGCTGTGACATACGGACGGACAGACGGACAGACGGACAGACAGACAGACATGACGAATCTATAAGGGTTCCGTTTTTTGCCATTTGGCTACGGAACCCTAAAAACACCAAGAGCACGTCTTCGTAGAGTTGGAACAAAGTCCTCATCTGACGTTATCTTCTTCTTACCTACTCGACGGAGTCCTTCATCCACCAAGCACAACCCGTAATGGCACTGTTCTTTCACGCTTGCAGTGGTTGTGATACAACTTCAGCACTTGTTGGCCAAGGAAAAATGAAGTTTCTGTCGACACTGAAAAAACAGCCGCGCCTCAAACAAAACGCTGCGGTTTTCCTAATTCCTCTCACTCACATCTGAGGAATGAGGCCTCGCACTCGAGGCCTCATTCCTCAGCTGATGACGAAGCCATCAGCTCCTCAACCCCTGCTTAAAATGATTTCCTGCAACTGCAAAAAAAGTTGGTTATACAACTTGTAGTTGCAGAAAATCTGGCCTCAAATGCTCGGCTGTTTGCAACCACTGCAGCGATCAATCTTGCTAAAACAAGCCTGATATGTGACGACATTGACGAACAATTCATCGACGACCCATTGGATGGCGGTTTCGAGCGGCCTGAGCCGGTCGATTAAGAAATGCTAACGGAGTAAGCCCTCCACAAAAGAAATGATGTAGATCTGGAAGATCAGCCTGGTCCATCAAAGATGTACAAAAAAGACTAATAATTGTTATTATTACTGTGTTTCTGTAAATTATAATGCTTATTTCATACGTCGCATTTCATTTTACAAACCCTTCTATTATTTTGTTTACTCACCTCAGCAACTTCACACAGCTGTATCTAAAGAACTATCGAGTCTTAATAGACCAAATTGGTCTCATTTAGTTGCGGATGGTGTGTACTTTAATAAAATATATGGACTTATAACGTAAAATGGGTCCTTAGTTGACCTCGTTGCTGAAAACTTAAAAAAACGTATAAAAATATATATTTTTAGAAGTTAGGCTAATTTTTGAACGCTTGCATCTTACAAACTGTTTGGTTTATCGCCCTCTCACTTTAACATAATTTGTTGCAAATTTAGTCTTCTTTAAAGTTTACATAGTGATATTTGCGGTAAAATAGGTCTCTCGTGGTAAAAATTGGTGGAAACTGAAAAGACACCGAAAAATTCATGGTTTTTCAAGAATTTCACAATGATCCGGAGGGTTCCCGAGGTCGAAAACTTGGATTTGCCATAACCACTTCATCATATAGAACATATAAAAAAATCAGAACTACCCGATTTAATGCAAGGCAAAATGTACCATTTCCATGGACTAACAGTCTGACCAAAAAGAGTAGAAAATAAAAAGTGGCAATACTGTAGTGTCGTCCCTTTCTAATCAATCTAAGAAAAAGGGGACGACGCAACAGTATTGCCACTTTTTATTCTCTACTCTTTTTGGTCAGACTGTAGTAGGTATTTACTCCATATCGTACCTTGACAACAGTAATAAAATCTATACTAATTATTGCTCTTACTACTGTACATTTTAGTTGTAACAAATTGGCGGCTTTTCTACAAGTTCTAGGCAACGTTTGGGCATTCTAAAAATGTATTGGCCATAAGTAGATGTTACGTTCGAGACCGGTTCGTGTATTTATTATTATCCTGATGATGTATTTTTATTTCTTTACATTGGCTTGATCCATAAAAAAAATATTAGGTATGTCCCAAATATAAAATTTAAGTGACTCGTATATACTTAAAGCTGTATATTTGGAATAGTCGGATGTATAATCTACTTGCATAAGTATATTCAATTATTTTTCTTTTCAGAATATCACAAAGATTTTAAATATTATTGCAGGTTTTTTTTAATTAATTTAATTTAATTAATTACTATGTCTAGAAGAAAGATTTAGCTAAGTAAGCAGCTCATTCATTTGGCTATATTGGCCTTTTGGATATGTCCCTTTTTGCACGCAGAATTAGTATACGTTACTGGGCATAGGTTGTGCAAAGTGCTTACGCTTTTCATCTAGAGTTCTTACCATCGTCATCTGCCCACTTGGGCTGGTGTACTGCCTATTGCCATCGATATAAAAATCTCGCGTCATAGTTTGTGTCGTGCGACTACTTAACTCTTTTATTATATTCCTTACAAAATTATGTCTCAGAAAACATCTAGAATATACTAACCGAGAAGACGAAGACATGATCACAATTTTTAATTCAACAGATTTGTTAAAATGGAAGAACGCTTTAAAATAATCCTCACTGCACGGCTATTCGTGACCGATTTTCTACTATCGAAGCAATCTCTCGATTGTAAGATGTTTTGCGCACTGCACCTATCCGATGAGCGCAATCGTTCTATGAATAAGGGCCGATGCCGCAATCGCCAAGCCCTGATTAGACCCTGCGCGCGTCACCTCGGTGGCGAAGCCAGATATCAATGGCAAGGGTGCAAAAAAATGAAGCTCCTTGTCCACGGTTTGGTGGGCAGGGGCTTAGAGGGCCCCCTTAAGGGCTAATTGGAGCTCAGGGGCTGAGCTGGGCTATGGCACCACCTAGCCCACCGATAGCTACGCCACAGATGCGCTGTGTAAACATGTTTACACCACTTTGATGACATTTATAATTGTTTGCGTCATAACCGTAATCAATTATGTCAACGTGTGTATGAAGAATGTTGGCTTCATATACCATTGTTTGACGTTCATGCTGTCTCACGATATCGTACATTCGTTTTATATCGTATGATTGTAGAATTCCATTGCTTCAAGGGCAAATTGTTCTGGTTTTGTTCGGAGGCACTTCACTGTGAACTGTCGCATAATCACGCGACAGTTCACAGTGAAGTGCCTCCGGTTCAGGAAGACGGTTAACACAGAAGGAACAATTTATTGTCATTAAATGGCAAACGGGCGGTAATAATTTCGACACTGCTAGACAGGATAGCAAATTTGGAAACGTTTACGATCCATTTTACGGTTCCGGGTGGGGGCAATCCCTCGGAATAAAGGCCGGAGAGCGTAGAGAGGAGCATGAGGCTCACTGCGTCGGTGCCGGGTGCAAGCTGCGGCGTGGGCGCGGGTCGTCGACCGCCTGCAGAGCGCGCCCTGCCAGCGAAAACGGCAGAAAACCTCACGAAGGGCGGGCAGCACACGGTCTCCGCATTTAGCTCGGGCTGACGTCGCTGACTCACCACACCACGAATAGCGTCGGTTTGTTTGTTGCACCGCCCGCTCCCGGCTCTCCCGCCGAGTATTTCGAGCGGCGACGGCGTGCAGTGCTCGGCGCACTGTCTCCGCGAGAGCACGCGCCATGACCCCGCTGCCCGCGCCCCCCGCGCGCCTTCTCCGCAGAGAGCGCCACGAGCGCCTCGACGCGTGTGACGCCTCGGCCGGCATCGTCACCACCATCAGGGACACGGTCAGCTGTAGTTGGATATTTTACAGTGAGTGTCGACCGCCCGCCCGCCCGTTACTCGTCCGCACGCGTCGCGTCGCTGCGGCCGTCCTTCGTTATCTTGCGTTCACCGTACTACTCTGTTACCACTTGCGTGTTTGTATAACATTGACATTGTCCATCCTGAAAAGATCACGGTTAGCAGAAGCATTTTTGAGATAGTCCTTAAATGGTTCACAAAAAATATCCAGTGGTTAATTGTTGTTTTGCAAGAGCATTGTGATTGTTGTTCTTTTCCCTATAAAACAATTTCCTAAAACCCGGAAACTTGAAAAAAAAAAAGAATTCGATGGTCGCCTTGTTTAGTTCGCTGCTGCCATCTATTTGTGGGGAAAAGAATCATCCGCCGAAAGCAGGAATCTAGGTGAAGCGTCTGACATCAGCAACTCGAAGTAAATTTAACTCTTGACGTATTTAACCCTGCCGTGGAAGTGCGACCGATTCCTCTAAACACTCGGATTGTTCTCGTATTTACTGCTTATAGCCGCCAATTGTTATAATTACGTCGCTCTGATTCACCCGAGCACGTGAGGGTAACGCCGCGAATATTAATACATTCTGCGCTGTTTATATGTAAGCGCACCACAAGATTATAAAACTGTGTTCAGATTTTTATTGAAGAAAACAGTGGTTCTTGATGTGCTTTTACAAATTTCATTCAGTGATTTTAGCTTTTATTCGTTGTCCATTATAACTAAAATCTTACAAACATTCTGTTGCTTAAAAACGTATAACCTAAAGTGATGGTATTGGTATAATTATGACCGTAAATTACATATCAAAAAAGATTAAGAGACCTAATTAAATAACAATGACAATGTCAATCTTTTAATGTCTTAATGCCTATACCTATTGTGACTAATGCATTTACGATTACCTATAAGTATTCCCATATTGTCGCTTTATCGCCTTGATAGTCTATAACCCGCATATCTGATATAATAATGAAATGCAATGGGTTCACTCGGCAATATGAATCATTAAACGAACTATTTACACTAGGTCAGTTTCAATACTACAATTTTTTTCTACTAATGTTCATAGTTCATACTAGAAATACAAAAATCAATGTCAACACGTATACCTAATAGCGTTACTTTATCACATAAATAAACGTTATTACTCCAACCAAAGTAACTTTTCTTCAAATTAACATCCGTATCGTTATAATGTTGCCTGAACCAATCACGAATCACACGCAGGTTTTCACTGCAGCCTTGGAGCTTTTCTACCACTACTGGTACTGTTAATTGGAAGGAAGACATCCAAATTCCGAGAAACCTCATTCAATTTACTATAGGTACCAGGAATCACACCCTAGACCAGTACCTCTAGCACCACTATGACACGCTGTTAGATATACCTATCTCTTTCTATGCAATATCGTGAGAGAGTGACGGGTGACCTTATGTCGGGCGAAAAGAGTCGAGAAGCATAGTTGTGCTAGACGGGCAAGACAGCAATCTTAGTGGACATTGTGATAAAATAAGCTAATCACTTAACTAACATATTGTTTAAATCTTACTTCCACTCGCCTGATTCTTCAGTCGTTGCAAGCTGTAGGCCGAGGTAAAGCTTACCATCTGTCAGGCCGTAGGTTTGGTATTCGATAGAAACCGATAGAAGGCTTAACCATTTTAGAGTGTTCTGTACAAAGGGACATCATTGACGCCACGCCACCGCAACATAGTTGGGATAACAAGACCTAAGTAATCCCCATCTCCGTTCCGTCCTTTTTTTTGCTAAGTGATAGGCCCGAGTCTTTCGACTGGCGAGGTGGTCTGAGAATGCGGGTGTGGTCGTTGTTGGGGGACCTCCTGTCCCGCAGTGTAAGTGTGGAAGGAGTGAATACTGTGTCACCGCAAGGTGACCAACCCGTTCCATCAATGGATGTCCCGGAAAAGGAATCGATTCCTTACGTTATCATTGTCCAAGTTTCGCTAACTCTCGTCCCAAATGCAAACAGCTTAGGAAAACAACTCGCTTCCGTCCTGTGTTTTCCCTGATTAATAAAGCAACTGGTTTAAATGATCGTTCGCTTGTTGCAGGCAACAGTAGCGGCTCGCCCTCGGGCCCCGGCGGCGCCGCGCCGCCCGAACCCGACCCGGCGCTGGACTCTATGCACATGATGCTCGACCCGCACCTGCGGCCCATCTCGCCGGACCTCAACAACGAGGAATCCAAGCGCATCTTCGATGAACATAAACAGTTGGCGCAAGAGTATCTTAAGGTAAATATGACAATTCCACTGCTTTCTACGTTCTTCAGGATCTGCATTGTTCCGTCCTATAGCAAATGCAATACACCCTCTCAAACCCCAATTCAAGCTTACTCTACGTTATATGATTTGGCCCAGACGTATGCTAGTGCCATTTATAATCGTCAAACATCTGTCTCTGTGGTCATCATAGTTTCAGTAATAATAACATTGTGTTATCCAGTTCTGACCATTCTTGATTGTGGAGATTCTCATGTTATATACAAGACGAGAGTTCAGTCACTTTCCTCTCCATACCGTGATAGCCAGACAAGTGATGCTGAGTCACGCGACAGGCGAAGTCTGGGCAAGATTATGCTAATCCTGCAGGAAAAGAGTATTATACAGCGTAAAATCGAATGACAGTTAGGTCGAGTTCAAGCACAATGTTACGGCTTGCACTATTTATTTAACCTATTGGAAGCATCCTCATCCTCACATGCATATCCATGCATATCTCATAAACCACAGCATATCCGAGTGTCACTGAGTTGCAAAAGAGACATGTTAAACATTTATAACGTAATTTTACTGTTAATTAATTCAAACAATTCACTTGAAATTTTTTTCTATTTCAGATCCAGACGGAATTGGCGTATCTCAGCCAACACAAGACGGAGCTCGAAGAGCAAATGGACCACAACGAACTCCAACAGAAGAGGGAAGTCATACAGTTAGAAAATGAGAAGGTGAGCGCATATTGTGTTTCTACTGTTTCTAGCTAATAAAAACTTTGTAGTAACCGATATCTGTCTTTTGAAGACGACTCCTGGCTATCAATTGACACTATGTCCCTAGCTACACTGGGTCACCTACGTGACCAGATACCAAACAAATCATATCGAAATGCATGGAAGCTGACTCTTGGCTACATTTCAGTATGATACCATGAGACGTAGCTGGCGACGGTGCCATAACATTGATTTTGACGACGCGTTTGGCTCGGTTTGTAGACACCTGCCTACTGAGCCGGCGGTCCCGGGTTCGAATCCCGGCCAGGGAAAATATTTGTGTGATGAACTCGAATATTTCTGCTTGGGTCATGGTTGTTCTATGTATTTAAGTATTTATATATCTATATAAGTACGAATATCGTCGTCTAGTACCCATAACACAAGCCTTCTTGAGCTTAATTTGGGACTAGATCGATTTGTGTGGGGGTTGTCCGATATTTGTTTATTTCAGTGGGGCAGGGGACTACAACTCCTACTTTGGCTACCCGTGTATTCTAACTATGCATCATCGGCGAGCCTATGTTCCCTTTACATTATGTTTAAATACAGGCATAGAAGACTAGCTAATGTATCGTGAAAATCTGGATATTAGTTATGTGCGTCTAGCGTAGTATACGACCGACCAAAGAATTCAAGAACTCGAGATCACGAACAAGCATCCACAATTTAGTCGAATTAGATAGTGCAGATATGGCAGTAATTGGCGTTACAACTTCCGTGATCACCAGCACATTATTGTTAAGAGGGCGCCGAGCGTTTGCGACTGACCCATAGAGCGCGGGGAATGCGTATTTAGATCGGCGCGCGGCCGCCATAGTAAAAATGTATGGAGAATTAAAAGCACTTTTTGATAAATCTGGACCTTTAATACCAAACAATAATTGAAATATTTGATGCGGATAAATTGTAATGTAAACATTCATCTTTTTTTTGAACTGAAAATCAGAATAGATTTCCATTGTTAAAGTATAAAAAGACACTTAACGCCTGCTTACGATTTTACAATTTTCGTCCAACTTTACTTAGTTCTCTAGGGAAAAATATTAAGAATCTTATAATTTTTTTACGGAGAAGTTGTTGACACATTCTTCGAAGTGCTAAATATATAGTTTAGAAATAGATTAATCAACTAGTGTTAACGTTATCTACTTAACGGCAACTGCCTATTTTTTCACATTTTGCTCGGTGCAGTCTTAACCTATTGTTTGTAAATTTTCCAGGAATCCTTGATCAAGCTGTTCTGCAGCCTCAACAAGCAGTTGGCGCGAGCGGACAACGACAGCTGGCTGCTACCAGAGGACGCGCCGCACGAGTGACGGCTCACGGCTTCCTCGCTGATACCTCAGGGACCACGCTGTGACGCTTGCGGCAGAGTTAACCCATTCAGGGCCAGTGACTCAGCGTATGGGTCATGCTCAAACGGTCGCGCAGGGCCGGTGACTCGCATGTGAGTCATGACAAAATCCAAATTAAATAAAAAAGGAATCTTACTATGACTTAATAGTATTAGTATAATAGCTACCTGGCTTCAGAAGCGGCGGTCTATTTAGCGTTCGCGCCGGAGTCATGACCAACACGTTGAGTCACTTGTTTTAGCAAAAAAATGGTTGTATGGTGACCTGGCGTATAGTGTACGGTCGACGGCGCTTGGCCGTGGATGGGTTAAGTGCCGAGCAAGAGACACTTTACTGTAGGAGGCATCCGTAGCATACATTCTTGTATATTGATCTCAAGGCGAGCCTTCGACATGTCTTCCCTTCATACACTGATCCGCACCGTTCGTGCCTGATTGTTGATACAAATCACGTAGTCTTGTTTGCAGTGTTTAATGCTTTAACTATAATTTAGATGGTGTTTATAACCTAACAAATCCAGTAATTATTGTGTACCTTTCTTGTAATCTGGGTTCAAAGTTGCCAGCGGACACGAATCGTTTCGTAAATAATACATTATTTTCGAAACTGTTTTGCGAAGTTAGCGACGAAACCCCACCTAACTAATTATTGTATTTACTTCAATAACCTCTCTTTACTGAAACAATTGTTTTGTATATTCATTTATGTTACTTGTGTAATGTTTAAGCACGTTTTAGTGCTTTATGTGCAATACGATGTCTTTCTGTTTCTGTCCATGAGATATGTGAAGAAATTAGCGAGACACTACCAGACAGGTCACAACACAGGTTTTATTATATTTAGTTGTATTATGTGTGTTTGGATTTGTTATGATTGTATAAATGTAAGATAGAAAATAGTTTTAAGTATTATTTAAAGTTTAATAAATAAATTATTATGATGCTTGTATTTTATTTCGGTAATTTGCTCAGCCGTAAATCATTACCTCAAAGTTCGATATATCCCAATTCGGTACAGGTAAATGAAGAACAGTAACGGTACAGGTAAAAGAATGAAGAGTGAAGTGTTTTTTTTTTCGAAGTAATATTGACTATCATCATTAGCCTTTTATAGTAAGCCTCTTCCCAGGTGAATTTTTCGCTTCGAGCCCTAATCTTTCAAACAATGGTCATTGTATCTATTATCGCAAAGCAGCTAGCTCGAGTTTGCCACGCGCCACTATAACATTCATATTAAAAACAAACGGTATCGTCATAGTATTAAGGTTCAAATCAATATAATATGAATGCTGTATTTCGTCGGGGTGGTCTATTGTCCTACACTACCAAAACGCAATATCTATAATATCAGTGACATTAAATTTGAACCTTATTGCTATCACGATACCGTTTGTTTTTCATATGAATGTTATAGTGGCGCGTGGCAAACTGTAGCTAGCAGCTTTGCGATAATAGATACAATGGCCATTGTTTGAAAGATTAGGGCTCGAAGCGAAAAATTCACCTGGGAAGAGCCGTACTATACATCTATAACAGATGAGTTAAGCAGCGTCTAATAAACTGCGGCAC
The DNA here is from genome assembly GCA_947623375.1 of Apotomis capreana. NCBI lineage: Eukaryota > Metazoa > Arthropoda > Insecta > Lepidoptera > Tortricidae > Apotomis > Apotomis capreana. Next base: position 8,924,882 of record OX392514.1, read on the forward strand.
TTTCGAAATATTGACTATGGAGGGTAAAAAATAGGAGCGATGTTTCATAAGAGAATATTTTAAAGTGTCCATCTATAAAGTGTAGAGAGGAGCGGGGGTGTTAAATTGGCGGTTACGTAGCAACGGTGTGTTTATAGTATGTAGGAATTACTATGGTTACCTAAATTAAGAAAACTGATTTTAAATAGTTTTAAAATTTTATAAAGCCTAGCAAAGTGTCGGTCCGGCCCGGGGATCGTGGCGCTACAAACAGCTTTCATATGGCAATAATGTGCATACGTCATATATTTGCATTATTAAACGTCAGTAGCGATTTGTCAAAACATTGTTTACCGGAATACCGATAAATCCTTCATTCTTCTTTCGAAATGAATATTGAATCCTATTAAAAAATATATATATTTTTATCACTATCGATAGTCTCGGTTTTATTATGCAAAAATGAATATTTAGCCCTGTTTCCTCTTTGTTTACATCAGTGACATTCACCGAGTTTCAACGTCAGTTACCAAAAATGTGTCCTTGCCAGTAAAATAAATTAGTACCACAAAAAATCCGCAATAGGGCGTGGGCTGTAAAACACCCTGTAAGACTAGCTTATCTTGCCCCGACTTCGCTTGTCGCGCGATTCAGTGTCACCCGTCTTGTACGCACGGTATTGAAAGGAAAGTGACAGGTAGTACTTGTCGCGCGACAAAGAGTCGTGTGTCACAGTTATGCTAGACGTATTGTGTCTATTTTGTAACCAAAAAAGATGACTTTCTTAAAACGTTTGTTACCTACATATTTATAGCCTATAGTTCTTTTTTACCCTGCTACTCATACAATGTTACTTTGTAAATAAAGTAAGATAAATGAGACACGAAATAAAATTCAGTCCAAATATTTTATTTTCAATAGTCACAATGTAAGTTTAGTTATAATCAGTTGGAATGGTGTTCGCGGGTTTAACATAATATTAGTCATGTTATACTTAAACCAAATGGCGATTTGGCACTCAATATAACTTCAATTCAATCAAGCAGAGATTCTATTCCAAGATGAAACGACGGGATAGAAAAATTGCATATTAGTTTATTAATAACCAGTTTAAACTAAACCATTGACACAAAGATCAAACCACAAAGAAAAATTTAAATGAGTAACCTGGCGGAAGAGACCTGGATTCGAACCCGGTACCTCTGGATTACCAGTCCAGCGTCACGCGTTAACACGCTTTAAATTTTTTCTTTGTGCTTTGATCTTTGTATTAATGGTTTAATTACAAAAATTGTGGTGTGTACCCATACAAAAAAATAAAACGATGTTTCATAAATTTACAGTATAAACTATTCAAAGTGATAATTTGTCAATTCCCAGTAAATAGTGTTTGGCAGTTACTTTTAGATCATAATTGTAACATGGCTAACTTTACAATGAAAATTACCTATTTAAATTAAATTAAAATTGCATCTGCCTTTTGAAACTGTTTCATGGATTACCATCGTTTCACCCGCGTCAAAAAAGCTTTCTAATTTGGCGCCAACCGTTTTAGACTAATGAATTGATTCAATTGGACGAATCCATGCATTTATTTACAAAAAAAGACTCGCCTACATAAAATCTATATCCTTATATTTCTGCCTAAAAATAAAACATAAGATGAACATAAAAATAATATTGTCAAATGCTGTTCACGTTATAACATATTATTAATTTAATACATTTTTACATAATAAATTTATATAATTAAAAAATTTGACAATGGTGCAAGTGGATTGTTGCTATTTATTCTAAAATTACGGTCATTTTTAAAACGAATAATCATGAACATAAATAACGGATTCCCGCTTTTCAAGTACAGACTTCTCAAAAGTTACGGACGGAAAATAAAAACAATAGTTCACTTTTGTATTTCGTCTGTTAACAACCAAAACTCACTACGTAACAAATACCTACTTAAAAGAAAGCTCGTATCGTAGTATCAATCTACAAACTAGATACGAGGTTTTGAAGAGTAGTGACAGAAATTTTAGTGAGTATTGATTGTCACCAGGCGATTTGTTAGACTAAAAAGTGAGAGATAACCTCGTCTACGTAATTTTGCTGCGAAAGTCTTCTTTAGTCGCTTAATATGTATAGGTATATTTTTTGCCTAAAATAACTATTTTCTCACGACAACCAAGAAAAACGGCAATTTAATATGTTGTCATAGGTCAAGCATTTTGGAAAATAGTTATTCAAGGCAAGGTGTAATTTTAAGGCATAAACGAAGACACGGTTAACTATACACCCATAGACCTTAAAACGTTGTATCAAGGTATATAATAGTTTACAAATGTACAGTTATCAGTGTACTCGATAGTACGTCGTTTAAAGATAAGGGCGTTTGTAAGATATACAAGGCATAATAGATATAAACATACAGCCCAAAATTCATTACATTTAAACTTCGCTCTCTAAAACTTTTCTTCTAAATTTTAAGCAATTTAAACAATTACCTATACATTGGAGACACAAACAAATTCAATACAATTTTAAATTCTTAATTTTAATCCAAGGAAAATATATCTACAACAAATTTAAAATAAATACCAAAATTCGGTTATCATATCATTATCATAAAAAAAGTGTCGTGTGGTTTCACCTACCCAATTGACTGAGCAATTCCTTACACGTGACGAATGATTTTGCATAAACAATTAATTACACATACTTTGTGATGCTACATACTAAAAATAAATATTTAATGGACATAATAAAATGCACAATATTACATACAATTCGGCAAAGAGAGGACAAAATGGCCCCTGATTGGCCGTCACTTACTAAGCTAATTTTAAAAGCGAAATGGAACAAATTGATTTATATTACTATCCCTAATATAATACAATCAATAAAAAAGTTATTATAATTTACTTTCGTTGTTAGGGGCCCGATTCGATAAAATATTAGGATAATGTGAAATACGAATCTACTTTTACGCTACGCTAAAATAGAAATGTCTACTTTAGTTAAGAAAAATAACGGAGGCAATCTCATCAAGCCCTTTTCGCCTACATACGATATGATCAAAAATATTTATACAAACTTCGATATCCGATAACGTGAATTTATTTGAGACCTAATAAAACAAGGCAACAGTAATTATGGACCTTAATCTCATCACACGTATCATTCCATGCACATTCAATGTGAAAAATGGAGTTATTTGACTAATTATAAGCATCAAAACTAGCAAACTAGGATGGTCGACCCTATAGTTGACCAGGTACCAGTTGTTGAACAGTTAATAGGAAATGTATGAGATTGTGGAACGTTGTCTGGCTTTGTCAGACAAATGTGGTCAACTGCTAGTAGCTGTTCTATTACTGGCACACACATCCTACTCAGGGAAATCACTCCATATGTGGAATGGAACACACGGTGTTATAGTCCATAAGTCACCTTACCTACAATAATCTCACACTTGAAAAACACAGAAATCCACACCTGAGGACCGAAGTGACCTATATTAATGTTCTTTACGGTATTAAAATACATAAAGTAAGGATGCTAAACACAATGAATTTCGTACATTGACCCACCGTCACCGCTAGCCAGTAAATGCCACTGTGCGAGCGCAACAGCGATATAATCACACGCGTGCGATACAGGAAGGTAATTGCGGGTCAATGTACGAAATTCTCCGTGCTTAGCGTCCTTACTTCAATACAATAAACGAAATGAATTTTGGTCAATTCGGGCGTCAGCTATTGAGATATTTGAAACTTTATAGCACTCCGTGAATCGTGGCATGACACACACACGAGTATAAGTGACGGTGTAAACATTACAAAATAACCTTATATATCAACGCAGACTTCACATCCGGGCATGGCAGTAGCAGTACGCTAACAGTGATCCTAATATAATAAAACAAGAATTATTATAATTTAATAACAAACATTCATCATAAAATAGTTTCTAAAGATATTGAATAACAATTTCACAAAAAACTTTTAATTTGCAACTAAAATATTCTAGCATCTCAGCACAAACGTGAATCACTGTTAGATGGAACAAGTCTTCATCATATGGAATTAAGAGTCAAAATCCTAAAAAGTCTAGTAGTAGTTGCTAAGTCATATTTTACTAAAATGATTTGTGGCAATGTTACGGCTGTCTAACATTGGATATGGCACATATGTGCTCCAGCCGCTCTAACCGATACATAAATAATATACAGACAACGTTATACTTAGTGGCAAAGTCGTTAGCACCGCTCTATAAAAACAATCGATACACAGAAATAAGTCTAACAGAGTGAACATTTGCGACAGTTAACAACAAAGAGCTTATTGTGACGGGAGTCTAAGTATATCATTGTAGCGTCAGATTGTGTATATTGAAGAAAACCCAGATCAAAAAATAAAAGATGCAGTAGGTATTTTAATAAGAGGAGTATTTAGAAATGTCTTTATTTCATCGTCTGATATCCTCTTAGTCAATAGGTTTTTTTTCCGGACTCAAGCACCGGTTTCTTCAATAAACAGACAATTTTCATAGAAATGACGCCATTAATCACATAAGTATTAATTATATCGAATAGGCTAAAATAGTCCTTATAGAAATATTTAATACATTTCAAAACTCAGTTTGAGTATCAGTATTTTAAAATCGTTACACTAATAAAAAACATTGCCGACTAAATAATACGATTAGACTAATATAATGTGTATACATTTTAAAGTCCATTAGAATACTAGATTGTGAGTTCGCGATTGATTAACTTATTGGTCATGGAAGAGAGTATCGTTCAATGTATAGATAATCTCATTTTATTTCACATATTGGGGAACGTTCAGAAAGGATAATAACACTCCTAATAAATAATGTGATTAGTTGATTACCATACTGTAACCCGCTCCTTTTTTGTGTCATAGTTGCCAAGCAAACAGATCGCCTGATGGAAAGCGATTACCGGCGCCCATAGACACCTGCAACACCAGAGGAGTCACAAGTGCGTTGCCGCACAGGTGTGAGTACGCTCTTGAAGATTTGAGCGTCTTATCCACCAGATTGCTTTTGGTAACTACGGCTACCGCTCTTATTTTATTATATAAATAGAGTTCAACTCAAAATTCGAAGCAATTGAGTGGTTATCGGTTCGGAAACACCGCAAGCGACAATTCATTCACAATGCAGTTGTGCGAGGCAGGATTTTTTTTGAAAAACGCACAGTGTGGACTGCCGACTATCTAAGTGGTGATTCTGTATTATAGGGAACGTGCACGAACTATGAGTAGCAGAACTGTAAATGTCCTCAATGTCACCAGTCTACCTGACAGATAGATACTGATAGATAGTTGTCTACCTGATAGATAGTTATAGGATAGACAGCAGCACTATCAACGACAATGTCAAGTTAAAATATCCGGATCCGTAATTAATTCGATTGGCGATGGCGGCATCAGTAGGTAACGTCGATTAAAGAAATATATTTTTCCTATTTTGTTACAAATTATTTTAGTAATTTTATATCAATGTTATGGCTGTTTGATAATTAAGGCTCTGTTATGCTTATACATTTTAATTATATATAATCTGAAAGCTATTGGAAATCACAAAGGAAATTGGTAACAAATAGGAAAAATAGATTGAACTTTGACGTCTTAATTGTGTTCAAACTTTTTGAGAAATGCTCACTTTCGTTGTGAACGTGCCAAAAACTATAACAACTAGTGCCCGCGTTTGTTCTCAAGCTTGAAAATGTCGATTTGACTTGAGTCAATAGTTTTAGGTGTCCTCGGAATTTGTCACCTTACATTTTCTGACTTTATGCTGTAGATTACATTAGATTCGTACGTCGTATTTTACAAATATATTTAACTGCAAATAGATTTGCCTAGGAGGTGCAAGTTTATTACGATAACTTCTTTTCTTCCATTTCTGAACAATCCCCAATCAAACGATCTCCCATCTGAGACAGCAATCTCGCAAATTAAATTCAAACTCATATTCCATTTACATAGGTTATATAAAAATTCAAATAATACAAAAATAACTCACTCTACAACACACCAAACGAATACATAAGTTTGAGCAATATTTATAGGGAATACAACTTATTACAGCATACTTTATGTATTGTCAACAATTCACAGGACTTCACAATATCAATACGTCTAATAGATATAAAATTTCAGTTATAGGAATAAGGAATAAAATCTGATATCTAACGAGAAGGGAAGACTGTTATGGTCTATCGTTGTTGATTCTGAAACAAAGGAAAACGAATATATCACAAACACATTCCAACCAGCACAAAGAACAATTTAAATGCGTAACCTTGTGGAAGAGACCGGGATTCGAACTCAGTACCTCTGGGTTACTGGTCCCACGTGTTAACCTCTCCACCGCCCTAACGCCAGATAACCTTTCGAATTAAAAAGTGCTTTGAACGAAATTGTAAGTAACAATACTAAATGCAAGCAAAAAAATATTTGACTCGAGTTTTTGAGCAATCAAAATAACCTTGGGCTACCACACATAGGTAATCTGAATAGCCCACGTCAACGTAATTACGTGGGATATTTTAAATAATAAAATATAAAATAATAAATTTTAAATAATAAAATAATGAACTTTACTCTGTAAGTAGGCCTCAAGAGCGCTTATACGAGACCGAGTCAACCGGCATTTCCCAAAAGGAGCTTATGTCCCTTTCGTTAAATATCTAAGTAAATATCTACATTTTTTTCTGCTTTGCCCCAAGGGTCTCTATCTCATGGTATTAAGTCCGCCTCTCTGATAAGTTTTCCTTTGAGCAATAAAGATAAAACAAGTAAGATACAGGTGTACGGCTCACCTGACCCGGGCCGGGACTAGCTGGCCCGCGCGTTGCGGCGCGCCTGCCACTTGAAGTCCACCTGCATGAGCCACTGCTGGCCGCGCGAGCGGCTGCAGGGCCGCAGCACCGGCTTCCACACGTCCGCAGCCTCCGGCTTGTCGAGGCACATCCCCGTGTTGGTGTGCTTTATCGTCCGCGTCTGCAAAACGAAAATCCATACTTACTAATATTATAAATGCGAAAGTGTGTCTGTCTGTCTGTCTGTCTGTTACCTCTTCACGCTTAAACCGCTGAATCGATTTGGCATGGAGATAGTTTAAGATCCGAGGAAGGACATAGGATACTTTTCATCCTGGAAATTATCCCTAAAAATATTGAAAAGTGAGTAAGTAATTCATGATGACATTGATCACCCTGTAGACCAAAAGCACAATTGCTCTTACATTTGCTTAGGTACTTTTAATAATCCCTTTTATTAATTAAGGTGATTAGGTGGATATGGATATCTATCGTGTTGTACGAGGTTGCTTCCTTACTTCCAAGTTCCACGCGGACGTAGTCGCGGGCAAAAGCTAGTTATCAAATAAATAAATATCGGACACTCACTCAAATCGATCTATTCCCTCAGTAGGCTTCTAGTAGGCTCCTCCAATTATGCATGGCTGTAATTAGGATTGCCAGATCGCCAAGCCTAATAGTCGGGCTAGGTTTGGCCAGATATTAAGGTAAGAAGGCCGGACACCCTACATTATTGAGGATTTAGTGGCGACTCGCTTGCGCTCAGCCACACTCCGCACTCGCTTGTTTGCGAAATTGTAAAAAGCCTAATTTAGTCTGAGACCGTTTATTTTGGCCGGACACGCAATATTAAAGCCTAACTATACTCGGCTTTATCCGGACGCCTAGCAACGCTAGCCAATACCGTCTTCACCATAAGGGCACACGGGGCCCGTGCCCAGGGCGCCCATTCTCAGGGGCCCCGAAGGACCGACAATATCTCTCACACAATAAATGGTCATACTTAGTTAAAAAATCTTATTATAATTCGCTCTTTTTACTTTCCAAAAGGGCCCCAAATTCTTGTGTGCCCAAGGGCCCCAGCCTAGTTTAAGACGGTCCTGACGCTAGCTGCAATGCTCGCTCCAGGCAGGTGCGGCCGGCTAGCCCCGCCCCCTGCCATTAACAGACATTCGGATGCAGCCACACTAGGCTTCCGGCTTCCCAAAGATACGGAAAAAAAATAGCTGCAATGCTACTTCTTGACCTGCATTAGCAACGTTAACGTCGTACGACGCTTTAGATAAGGCATTAAAATTACGTGTTGGCTAAGATACTTTGTCAAGGAGTTGTAGCGTACCTTGGAGTCGTAGGTCCACTCCTGGTTGCCGCGCATGCCGTGGCAGCGGATCAGCTTGATGGGCCCTCGCGGGTGCGCAAGAGGTTGTAGCGTACCTTGGAGTCGTAGGTCCACTCCTGGTTGCCGCGCATGCCGTGGCAGCGGATCAGCTTGATGGGCCCTCGCGGGTGCGCAAGAGGTTGTAGCGTACCTTGGAGTCGTAGGTCCACTCCTGGTTGCCGCGCATGCCGTGGCAGCGGATCAGCTTGATGGGCCCTCGCGGGTGCGCAAGAGGTTGTAGCGTACCTTGGAGTCGTAGGTCCACTCCTGGTTGCCGCGCATGCCGTGGCAGCGGATCAGCTTGATGGGCCCTCGCGGGTGCGCAAGAGGTTGTAGCGTACCTTGGAGTCGTAGGTCCACTCCTGGTTGCCGCGCATGCCGTGGCAGCGGATCAGCTTGATGGGCCCTCGCGGGTGCGCAAGAGGTTGTAGCGTACCTTGGAGTCGTAGGTCCACTCCTGGTTGCCGCGCATGCCGTGGCAGCGGATCAGCTTGATGGGCCCTCGCGGGTGCGCAAGAGGTTGTAGCGTACCTTGGAGTCGTAGGTCCACTCCTGGTTGCCGCGCATGCCGTGGCAGCGGATCAGCTTGATGGGCCCTCGCGGGTGCGCAAGAGGTTGTAGCGTACCTTGGAGTCGTAGGTCCACTCCTGGTTGCCGCGCATGCCGTGGCAGCGGATCAGCTTGATGGGCCCTCGCGGGTGCGCAAGAGGTTGTAGCGTACCTTGGAGTCGTAGGTCCACTCCTGGTTGCCGCGCATGCCGTGGCAGCGGATCAGCTTGATGGGCCCTCGCGGGTGCGCAAGAGGTTGTAGCGTACCTTGGAGTCGTAGGTCCACTCCTGGTTGCCGCGCATGCCGTGGCAGCGGATCAGCTTGATGGGCCCTCGCGGGTGCGCAAGAGGTTGTAGCGTACCTTGGAGTCGTAGGTCCACTCCTGGTTGCCGCGCATGCCGTGGCAGCGGATCAGCTTGATGGGCCCTCGCGGGTGCGCAAGAGGTTGTAGCGTACCTTGGAGTCGTAGGTCCACTCCTGGTTGCCGCGCATGCCGTGGCAGCGGATCAGCTTGATGGGCCCTCGCGGGTGCGCAAGAGGTTGTAGCGTACCTTGGAGTCGTAGGTCCACTCCTGGTTGCCGCGCATGCCGTGGCGGCGGATCAGCTTGATGGGCCCTCGCGGGTGCGCAAGAGGTTGTAGCGTACCTTGGAGTCGTAGGTCCACTCCTGGTTGCCGCGCATGCCGTGGCAGCGGATCAGCTTGATGGGCCCTCGCGGGTGCGCAAGAGGTTGTAGCGTACCTTGGAGTCGTAGGTCCACTCCTGGTTGCCGCGCATGCCGTGGCAGCGGATCAGCTTGATGGGCCCTCGCGGGTGCGCAAGAGGTTGTAGCGTACCTTGGAGTCGTAGGTCCACTCCTGGTTGCCGCGCATGCCGTGGCAGCGGATCAGCTTGATGGGCCCTCGCGGGTGCGCAAGAGGTTGTAGCGTACCTTGGAGTCGTAGGTCCACTCCTGGTTGCCGCGCATGCCGTGGCAGCGGATCAGCTTGATGGGCCCTCGCGGGTGCGCAAGAGGTTGTAGCGTACCTTGGAGTCGTAGGTCCACTCCTGGTTGCCGCGCATGCCGTGGCAGCGGATCAGCTTGATGGGCCCTCGCGGGTGCGCAAGAGGTTGTAGCGTACCTTGGAGTCGTAGGTCCACTCCTGGTTGCCGCGCATGCCGTGGCAGCGGATCAGCTTGATGGGCCCTCGCGGGTGCGCAAGAGGTTGTAGCGTACCTTGGAGTCGTAGGTCCACTCCTGGTTGCCGCGCATGCCGTGGCAGCGGATCAGCTTGATGGGCCCTCGCGGGTGCGCAAGAGGTTGTAGCGTACCTTGGAGTCGTAGGTCCACTCCTGGTTGCCGCGCATGCCGTGGCAGCGGATCAGCTTGATGGGCCCTCGCGGGTGCGCAAGAGGTTGTAGCGTACCTTGGAGTCGTAGGTCCACTCCTGGTTGCCGCGCATGCCGTGGCAGCGGATCAGCTTGATGGGCCCTCGCGGGTGCGCAAGAGGTTGTAGCGTACCTTGGAGTCGTAGGTCCACTCCTGGTTGCCGCGCATGCCGTGGCAGCGGATCAGCTTGATGGGCCCTCGCGGGTGCGCAAGAGGTTGTAGCGTACCTTGGAGTCGTAGGTCCACTCCTGGTTGCCGCGCATGCCGTGGCAGCGGATCAGCTTGATGGGCCCTCGCGGGTGCGCAAGAGGTTGTAGCGTACCTTGGAGTCGTAGGTCCACTCCTGGTTGCCGCGCATGCCGTGGCAGCGGATCAGCTTGATGGGCCCTCGCGGGTGCGCAAGAGGTTGTAGCGTACCTTGGAGTCGTAGGTCCACTCCTGGTTGCCGCGCATGCCGTGGCAGCGGATCAGCTTGATGGGCCCTCGCGGGTGCGCAAGAGGTTGTAGCGTACCTTGGAGTCGTAGGTCCACTCCTGGTTGCCGCGCATGCCGTGGCAGCGGATCAGCTTGATGGGCCCTCGCGGGTGCGCAAGAGGTTGTAGCGTACCTTGGAGTCGTAGGTCCACTCCTGGTTGCCGCGCATGCCGTGGCAGCGGATCAGCTTGATGGGCCCTCGCGGGTGCGCCGCGTCCAGGCAGTTGTCGTCCGACATCACCTGCTTACGCTTCGTATACGCGAACACCTGGAAATCATTATAAAAAGGGTGCAGTATCTGTATTTACCCATATATGTTAGACTATTTTAATATGATATCGGGCTAAGGTGTATAGTGCATTCATTCATAATGGAATGTGTTTCCAGAGGAATTTCCTGCCGCAAGCGCTTCGCATATGGAATGAGGACCCTGCCGAGCTTTTCCCCGGGGGCTACAGCAAGCGATTCTTCAAGCTGAGAGTAAATGGGTTCTTAAAGGGTTGGCAACGCGCGTGTGATGCTCCTGGCGTCGCAAGCGTTCATAGGCAGCGATAACTGCTTAGCATTAGGTAGGCCGCATGCTTTTTTGCCACCGTCGTAGTATAAAAAAAATGTAAATCAACAAGAGGTTGTTAGTGCTCTCACGAGCACAATAGTGACCGCAGTGGAATTTTAAATCCTTACAAATACCAAATAAACATAACGCAGCTTTCCTTCTAGTTTAAGCGCCTGTCTCGCCTGGTTTTCTCTATAATAATTATTAAAAAGTTTATTTCCGTTTGCAAATGCAAATTTCGATGCTTACCTGGTTGCCGCCCATTCCGTGGCAGTAGCCCATACCGAGCGGTTGCCCCGCCTTCCCCCCGAGCGTGTCCAGGCAGTTGGACGTCTCTGCATTGCGTATCTGAAAACAAAATAATGAAATTTTTTATACTTTTACAATTAAATAACTTTCTAAATCCTGAGCCAGTTCTCGCTAGTTATCCGCAGATCTTTCTAGACTTCGTCATTCCAATACACAACTGGTTTGCACCCACTCGTTCGTCCCCGATAAGCTGTTTTCGCGACCCTTTCACTCAACGTGTCCCAGCCAGCGGAGTCTGAACACCTTGGTTTATCCCACAATATTACGCTTACGTGAGACAATTTTTAATTATTATATTAAGCGGTTTAGGTCAGTGACAAAGTTGCCACGCCGCCGTTGTACGGCTAGCAGTCCCTGATGAAGAGCTCCATACGAGTTCGAAACATGTCGGGCCGTTCCTGACAATTTCACGTGAGTGTAAACCGCTTAATACAATAATCACGCTCGTGCGCTGGGTCTACGAATCGATGAACTACGATCAATGAACTTACCTCTCCAAGATAATAATAGTCCAGCGGCATCTGGCTCTCCGGGTAGATGTTCTCCAGGTACCAGCGGAAGCTCTTGCACTTGAGCCGCTCTCGGAGCGCCTTGCGCTCGCTCACGTCTCCGACCGGCACGTTCAGTGCACCTGCACCGACATACAGCGTCAGATATATGGGAATTTACGTATAAACAACCAAAATTGTCTATATAATTATGACTCTTGACATTAATTTTGGGACTAGGTTGGTTTAGATAGTGCGCATTCTTAATGTGTAAAGCTACGGTTAAATCGCTGCGATACTATTCTGGCTTCAAAACCGTGCTTTATAAGGCTGTACTTTGTCATTTTGTAATAATGGGTCCTATTGCCAGTAGGATATTGTAAATCCTTCTGGGCATTAAAAGTGTATATAAGCCAGAATATTGGTTATCGGCAACTGTGCCAATAAGTAATTTGGCAACCGGGTGATATTATTTGATGTCAAAGAGATTTTTACCGTATTCTAAATATCTTCTAAAAAAATTGATTTTTAGAAAGATATTTGACTATTGAACCTAATCTTATCTTTAGGACAGGGGTCAAAACTCGTGTAGGGGCAAAAAAACATAAGTCAATTCATATTCTGCTATTGCGTATTTGTGTGAAGCTTATGGCTGATTACAAGCAAAATAACAAAAAAATATGTCATAAAACTGAAAATGAATGACAATGCAACCATAATGTTATTATGTGTTAATGATGTTAATGAATCTGAATAAGTACAATTTGCTGTTCCCATGCATGTTATTAAAATAGAAGGCATACACGTGATTATGAAACTGGATTTCATTAAATACGATAAAAAAGATTATTAATAAGCAGATAAAATAAAAACTTTATTCTTAAAATAATTGAGTCGCATTCCGCAGTGTTTGTCTCTCTTTTTGCAATGCAAAATCATTGGGTAAATCATGGTTGTATAGTATAAAAATAACCGAACACACATGTCAAATACTATGTATTATATCAGTCACCTTAAGAATATTCCATATTATCATTATTGAAAAAGAGAGCCAAAATACAGCAGAAACAGTTTCATTAAAATGTGTTAGATAAATACTCACGGTTAGTGGTAGTTTGGTATTTCCTGGTATCGGCCGCGATAAACTATGACCTCGAACCGACTAGAATCATTAATTGTAACGTGCAAAAAGTGACGACGTACAGTTCCTATAAGTATTCAGAGTCCAAGATCATCAAGCACCTTATAATTGCACAATTATTCAAAGACTTACAGGTTTTGTGGTTCTTCTCAGCAACGAACTAGGGTTAGGCCTAGCGACCAAACAAAACGGCTTCCGAGGAAACTATGCTTACCTATTCCGAATTGAGTATTTTCGCAGCGACAACTACAGAAAGCCAGTCAATCATGCAGACAACTGAGCTCCGTTAGCGGTGGACTTATGGTTGACATCGAGTGTGTCAGAAAGCTACGCGGTGCCTTGTGACCTTAAGATTGCGGTGCCATGCTGGGTTTTTGTTATAGTAGAAATATTTCCTCATATTTCTGTTATTTTGGTTGATCATACGCCCGGTGCTGTTTTGGATATAATTGTGACTGCCAACCTACCGCTACCCGTCACTCTCTCACATTACAGCAGATAGACACAGGCAATTATCTCGTGCGAGAAAATAGTCGCTTGTGACAGTTGTGCTAAAGGTGCTGGGGTGATGATGCAGTAGGAGCGCCGTCGTTCGCTTTGTTTGGTTGATGACAAGGCTGGTGTTTTCCAAGAACGAATAAGATGTTGGTAGTCTTATAGCCATAAGACTACTTGAGAGTCTGTGCCAACCTGGGTTGATGTTGTAGTAGAAGTGCTTCCAGTCATCGAGCCACACCTCGGCGAGGCGCGCGTTGTTGTGGTTGACCACGCGCCCGGTGCCCCCAGGGAACGAGTAGGGCGTGGTCTTGCGGAACACGTGGCCCACGTGCGAGCACGGCGCGATCTCCAGCGTGCCCCCGCACATCCACACCTAGCCGTGTTAGTGGTAATGTTCAACGAACTACGGTACTATTCTATTGCAGTTGGAAACGAAACACTATCATTATCATTATACTGCCAATGGAAACTTTTATACGTTTTAAGAGGTCTGCCTCATTTGAACGCAACAACAGCGTCGCCGACTATAAGTGCGTTAGCTTCCATACATTCTAGTATGATTTGTTTGGACATGGTAGCTGGCGACTCGATGAGGAAGGGGACTTAGCGTGTTCGATTGGCGAGTGAGGTGGAATGTCAAAACTAGACAGTGCCCTTCGCCATGTTAGCTTCATAATCATACGTCGTTATCGCGGGTACAATTACCAATCAGATAAAGAGCAGATAAAACAGAAGGTCTATTTGGTAGAAACGGACGTATTCTGCCTACAGCTACTAAACATCTAAGAAGCTCTTTACAGGAGAGTTTTCTCTAGAAAAGATCAATAAAAAATACAGCCTTAAAGGGGTATGGGTTAAACTGTTGTCATATGTTTCCATCTGTTTAGTTAACAAGTTTATACATAGGAAATAAGTAGATTTAATTATCTTTTAACATCTTTTTTTTAACAATTTTAACAATATATTCGTACTTGTGTGAAGATAACTGTTATCGTCTACTTAAATGCTTACCTACTTAGAAGAAAGTCTATTTAAAAAATAAGAAAACAACGTGTGTAATTTTTACTAACGTGTATTTTTCACATTGGTTTTCGTAATAGATTACAAATATTTTTTCTAAATTATCTACAGTCAATTTGCGGCGTCTAGCAGTAAATATCCATTTTAATTGACTAAATGATCTTTCAACATCAACTGTTGTTGTAGGTGCATACTTGAAACGATGGAAATAATCTAGAGTAGTGTGACAAACTCGTAATGATGATTCAAGTATTATCTCCTTCCCTTGTATCAACTCATTAATTTTTTTTATTGTGTCAAATCCAGTATTTTTCTGCAAGACATTTTTCAGCTTTTTAAATATTTTTTTTCCATTTGCACTCAAATTTAATTTCGATATATGCTTGTATGTTTTTTGAACGATTGCTAAACTTTCACTGAGAGCTATTCGGGCACTGCAATTTGTTAATAGCGTCTGGAAGTACCTGAAGATATTTCGCTATAAAATTTAAATCATTCCGAATTTTCGCACTGCGTAATGCTTTTTTTGCCTTTGTGATACATGCTGCGTCAGAATCACGAAATGTGTCCACAACGCTTTTTATTTCCTCGAAATACTTGTTATAGTATGTCGCAGCCTCAATCCACGTTCCCCAACGAATAATCGTTGGATTTGGAGGTAAGGGTATTCCATTAACCATTTCTTTAAATGTTTTTATTCTTTTTGGCGATTTTCGAAAAACTTTTTTTACATTTGATATTAATTTATTCACTTCTGGAAAAAGAACGCGAACTTGATCAGCAACTCTGTTGAGACCATGAGCCAAACATGTAACATGGAGAAGGTTTGGGTAATTTTTTTTCAATGTTCTACCCGCTTTTTGCATGTACCCTACACCATCAGTTAATAATAACAACACTTTCTCATGTTTATTGTGGTCGGGACCCCACAAATTATCCAGTGCATTTTTGACGGTATGCGTTATACTTATATTGTTAGTTTGTTCCAATTTTTTGCTTGACAATACATGTGGAGTTCCGACTGCATCTTCAAGCAATGCACCGACTATCACATTAGCAATTTGACGACCCCTGGCATCTGTTGTTTCATCAACACTCACATAAATAAAAGCATTTTCTAACTCCTTTTTAATTTTCTGCATTTGTTCGTCGTATATTTGGTTTACGTAATTCTGTCTCAACAAACATTCCGAAGGGACCTCCACAGTTTTTTCGAACTTTCCAGAGACGCAGTCATTGATAAAATTTTTGAAAATGGGATTTTCTAACTGAGACCATGGTATATTACAGCTTACCATAAATTTGGTCAATTCCACCCTAAAATCTTTTTTGACGGATGTATGCTTTTCCGAGTTGAAATGACGTTCCATAGAAGATTTTCTCTGGGGGAAACTAACATTGCACTTAGTGCAATATAATTTTGTATCGCGAGCCTGTAATTCAGGATAATCCTTTGTCCACAACTCCACAAATTCATCGCACGTTTTTTTCCTTCGCGGCATTTTAAAAGCACTCGGCAATGAATATATTACACACAGTTATCAGTACGGATAATTGATAATGTACTTACTAACAAATGACAATGTCAAATAGGAAAAATTATTAAAGAGTTTGCATTGCGACTGCATAGCTAATCTATTTAAGTTGTATTGGTACTAAAGTCAAGTATGGAGGTGGGGTATTAGAAATACCTAATGTGTGATACATTTTAAACTCGTAGGAGTAGGCATAGATGTTCCTCAAAATGAGTTTCGCGTCTGTTATTGCTTGTTTTTCATAATCTTTCTGTACTGTCAAATCGTTTTTGTACCCGCGATAACGACGTATGTTCATAATTCAGCTTAAATCGGTAGCTTCTTCAATTAAAGTTGATATACACCAATTAATAACTGATATCAGTATTGTTTGCAATTGGAAACAATGGTACTTTGTCAATATTGCCATTTGTAAGACGAACTGTTTTTACGATTATGTTATCGGGTCTTACGCAAGTCAAATGTCAACTTAGTCTCTTGATAAAAGCGAGGAGAAAACGAGTTACAAGATTTGATTCGGAAATACTGAATCACAGAAATGTACCGATTATGATTACAAATGAATAATGGATCATAAAATAACATTTTGCAGAGCCGTTAAACCGATGCATATATTTTAATCGTTTCCGTTGTTACAACAAATTAAATTAAAATAGCTATGAAATCCATTTGCATGGTCTGCAAACAAAGAGTACGAATTGATTATTATTGGATAAAGTACATGTTAAGTTTCCAACGCATAAACGTCACATTAAAATTTACTATAGTGTAAAAAATATAAATAGTATAATGATATCGATATCGGAACACGTATTTCGTTGAACATTATTGACCCAAAAGGCATGTTAACTTGTAAGTAGAGATGTGCCGTTCTCGACAAAGTTTCCCGGATTGTAATTAAGGGCTCCTGATATCCGTGTTACACGCCGCAACGCAGCCCCGTATCCTTAACCCCGGCGGTACTAAGATCACGAATAACACGGACACGTCGAGATACGTAGCCGTGTCTGCGTTCGTGTCCGGATCCGCGGAGCTCACCTCCGCTCGGGTATTGAATACTCGTCGAAGCGATCCGCTCCGGCCGGTTAGAGTTAAAACAAATAAGGCCTATTATTGAATGACAAATTGTTACTATATTGGGTACGGGACGAACGGGGTTTATTTACTGTTATTTGAATCAAACTTGAGTTATATACATATTACGAGCACGAGTGTCACTCACTATACATTTCCATTCGTAGCTCCTAGAGACATCGCAACGAATCTTTACTAAATGTCGGGGCGGATCGGATCCACGTGTAATTAAGATACGTGTACCCGTGTTACACGGATACACGTATCTTAATTACACGTAGCCTAATTACACGTGCCGAACAGACCAGAAAACCTTTGCCGTGTAACACGGACACGGGTACACGAAACACGGATACGACCGCGAGCCCTAATTTGTATGGGTAGTGAACGTTTTCGAGAACATTTCCCATACAAAATCAGGATTTTTTTTCGGAAATTCTCGGAAACGGCACATTACTTGTAAGTAAGGCACATAACTCAACAAACCGACATCGACATTGAACCACGTAGGTATCACCAAACCATTTGCACTTGTACAAACAAACAATTGATTAATCGGTTTAACAGGTAGTACGTCAATTACTTATATTCTGTAAATGTAAACAATGCAAACTGCCTAGTAATAAAAGTGCGTCAATATCGAAACAGTTGGCTAGGAATTAGTAATCAAACCCCATATTTTGCTATATTTAAAACAAATTTCAATCACGAGTACTATGAGTGTTATAATTATAAACCTTGTTATCATAAATCTGCATATTATTACATACAACGGTTAGTAAAAACATAATCTACTTATAATTAATCATAGTTGATAAATAGGATAAAATATTTGAATCGTTGGTTATCTGATGAGGTATGTTATGACATAATTGCGGTACAATAATACATATACATTCTATTAAGCCATGACTTAGTATAACTAAGAACCATAATACTCAAATAACACAATTATTGCTTTCACGTAACCAGTTCTATAAAGTAATATTATGGAATATTAAGTTATATGATTCTTAGTCAAAAGAATTGGTGTGGTAACTGACACAATAGTCTGAATCACAAACCCCATATTTTACTCATTGCTCCTGCATTGAGAAGAGGCAGAAGTAAAAGAGCAAATTATAATGAGAACAGCAAACAAACTCTAATAAGTAGAAAATATCTAAGGAGTAAGTATAAAGTATTAGAAAGAATAGAAACACAAAAACAAATGATGTAAGACAGAACAAAAAAAAACATGCGAAAATGGATGTTATAATGCAGCGGCAATGGCGATATCATTATGAAGCTATTATTGTTAATATGTATATATGTAATTCGGCGTTAGTTTCACCCCAAGCCACAACAAAACTTTGTATGTTATTTGTACTTTAACTGCTATCATTTTGCACGGAAAACGACAATGTAACTTGTTAATCGGGTAACTTTTTTAATGAGTCCACATTGAATGTAATTATCAATGACAGACAGACAATAACCGCTAGATGAGTTCAGTTGTAGTGACATCATTTTGAACTTTCTAACCTAGAAAGTTCTTAATGGTGTGGCATACTTAGAATATCTCCGAATATGTGGGTCCTTTAATTTTACTCCTGTACTGTAACCACAATCACTTATGGCTTCATCAAGCGGTTGTTCTGTTTGCGAATCTCTTTTCCGATGTAAGTTTAGGGTTAGATTCCCAAATAGTGATTAAGCGTACTCCACGGCATCAACATATGGCGTAATATCGCTTGCATCTCTTGAACTCGTAATGGTGGCACCACAATTCGCTATATTTGACAAATCATTATAAATCTCCTTTGTTTGTCATAGATAACAAAAACTCAGAATTTAAAATTCCCCGACCTATTTACACATAGCCAAGAACCACCTCGACAGACAAGGATTTCGATTAAAAAAACCGCATTGAAATGGAGCTACGATGCCACAGACAGACACAGATACACATATTAAATTTATAACACCCCTCTTTTTAGTTGCGGGTTGAAAACAGAAGAGGTGCAATAGGAATATTTGACAAATGACAAATACGTCTGTGTAAATTAAACTACATCTCATCTATGTATGCTACTGCATTGTACACGATGCAATTTCACAATATTCGATATCGATAATCGATAGCACAGGCAGGGTGAATAAGTAAACGCTTATAGAAATAATCCGGGACATTTCGAACAATATTAAATGCAGTATTCTATTATCCATCGTCAAAAAAAGTCGGAAAGCACTGTGATAGTACATGTTTCATGAAAACACACTTATTGTACTCAGGAAACTTGTTGAAGGATGGTCCATTTTCAACACGAGCGAGTGCGAAAGTAGCGGATGCTTTATCATTTCACCATCATAAGGGCCTAATCATACTTGGGATTTGCGAGCGAATTTTGTATGAAGGCGATCACGTAGCGAGTTCGCCGCGACGCTTATTTGTACAGTCGCCATCAGATATATCGTAGCATGTAAGGTATTACCTTAAGGTAAGTACCCAAAAGTCGCTCGCAAATCGCAAATGTGATAAGGCCCTAAGCCCGCTGAGACAGTAGCAATACCGATATCACGCCATACACGTTAGAATCGAGCCCAGCACAATGTTAGCAGCGTCAGCACGTCCGAACCTGGGTTCATGGCGTAATAGAACTCTCCCCACTCGTCCATCCAGACTTCGGCGACGCGCGCCGCGTTGTGGAGCACCACGTTCTGGACGCCGCCGGGGAACGAGTACGGACTCTTGTCGCGGAACACGTGCCCGACGTGGGAGCACGGCTCGATTTCCAAGCGGCCGCCGCATTGCCACACCTTCGTCATAATAATCAATATACTGTCCTGTCAATTGGGTGAATCAACTTTTAATTGCACCTTGTTGCTATGGTTACCCAAAATTAGTCCCTCGGACAACCTAAGCATTTTTCTATGAAACAGTATGAAGATGTCACTTGGACAACGGGGACAGAGTAAACAACACAAAAAGTTGATTCACCCAATTATACTATTGAAAGAAAATCCTCTCATAAAATAACCGTAGAATTCTTCAAACGTCTCAGTGTATGGAATAAACGAAAGAAACGCCTCCCTTGAACCGGTGATGCATGATGCAGGCACTAATTTAAATTATTTACGTCACCCTAGGCCGTAAGTTTTTGGCCAAGGCAAGACGTAAAACTTTAGACAAACCGCGGGAGGTAATTCGTAAAGCCCCAGATTGCACATTTATGACCCTCGCCTTAAGTTCGGGCCACAAACACCTGCGATGTGGACATTCACGAATTCACCGCACTAGGGAAGTATGTATACTATTAAGTACATTACATACCTAGTCAATTTTATTTATGGTTTATAATGAGTAAAAATATCTGAGGAATTTTTGATACACCTGCGGCTTGGCCTCTCAAGATATGATCTATAACGTACTGATTTACACTTTCGCAATGTACTGATAAGGAATAAGAGTTGACCGTTATATATTTGAATCGTAAAGAAAGAATTTCCGATACTGTAAATCACTGCAAACTCGTAAGGAAAATCAAGGTTAAGAAAAGAAGAGATAATGTTAACGTGTTTCATTAATATTTCGGTAATAATTATAATCCATTGGATTCGTATGCGTACAGAATCCGAGCTCAAGATATATTGGGTCGAATACCGTCTACCGTATCCGAATACGAGTTCTTAGCATTCCAGGTGTCAAATAATAATTGTTAAAGAACTTCTGATTCGGCTGTCACAGCTGTTCATTCACCAAAAGATTATATCTATCTATCAGCTACAGACATCCACTGCTGAACATAGGCCTCCCCCATGACTCGCAGCAAAGTTCTAGTGTGGCAACCACGTATAGGAAAGCGCAGCGTGAGTCAGCCCCAGACTAGATGGACAAAAGTTCTATCCGCATTTATCCAAGATAAAAATTACTACAGCCATAATAATTGATTTTATATATAAACATGTAATTTCAATTCGCGTTATGAGTTTCTTACTGATTACGTTACGGGCTTATTTGTTGGAACAAATTCAACTTTACCTACTCGAAAATAGAACAGTTATTGTGCGAAATAAAAGTATTGATTTTACGGTATTTCTTATCGATATTAGACAAGCGTATATGATAGGCGTACAGCGATTATACAACGATATGCATAAAAAGATTTTATGCTCTAATTAATACCTTAGTCTAGCCAAGCAAATGGTTCAATATATTTTAATAATATGGATAATAGCAGTCAGTTATATCAGCTTGTTAAATCTTTGATATATCAAATACGCTGTCATTATACTCGTTATTATCCTGATAGTTATCTGGAGCTGTATAGTCTTATGAAGGAAATGGGTAGTAAAGATAAAATGTTTGCTTTCCTAGCGCCTTTCTTCTTCAATGGCTTTCGAAAATCAATAATTAGACTAATTGCAGTGATCTTTAAGAAAAATAACGGTTCATTAAATTAGTAGATATTTTTCATTATATACGCCCTTTCAACAGAAATTAATACAACATTTACAAGAACATATGGCATACGGCGTATACCATATGTTACTTTAGACGTCAGCCGAATGTTCAACTAATTAACTAATTCGACGAAATGTCAATTAAAGTAAGTGGATTAGTGGCAGTTCTGTCGCGTCAGTAGTACACTCAGACCAGCCGTAGTCCATTTAGTTTCAATTTTCTTCTATAGACGCCACGCCAGCATACCATTTAGCGTATAGCAATATTAGATAAGTTAAATATCACTAACTAAATGTAATTTGTTTCTTATAATGTTGAATGCACCTAATTGGTTTGCAAAATAAACGCCTTCTTCCACATGTTTATATTGAAGCGAAAAAGAAAAAAAAATGATTCAGATGGGGTTCGAACCCGCGTTTCCAACGGCTTTCCGGGCCAACACAGGTGTCTTACCTATTAGACCACTGAATCGATACAACCTGGTTTAATAAGTATGGCGCCCGTGTTGGCCCGGAAAGCCGTTAGAAGCGCGGATAGGGCAGGAACCCCGCCTGAATCATTAAATTTTTTAGACTTTTCTCTTTAATGTAAACAGATTATATAACGTTACACAAACAACACGTTTCAAATTAGAACAGGTTCAATACGATACCCGGAAGCTCATCTCCAAGTTCTCCCCGCCCCAGATGTCCATGCCCTGGTCGTAGGAGCCAATCTTGTAGAAGTAGTCCCGGTCGATGGCGAAGAGTCCTCCGGCCATGGTGGGGGTACGGAGGGGCGCCGTGCGGTCGCCGCCGCGCCGTTGCATCTCGCGTTCTGGGACCCGGTACCTTTGTAAACAAGAATATAGTACAGCGTATTCTGTTGGTAAAAATGTCCTTTCTCACTCATGCTCGGAAATGTTTCTATTTGAAAATAGAATACGCTAAAAGCCTTATTTTGCAATTTAAATAAAAACATATATTCGCTCCCTAGGGAGAAATAAATGTGTGAAAACGCATTTTTGCCCGCCTGCATAATGTTCACATTTATTTTTTCCCTAGGGAGATAGATGCCTACTTGATTTGTGTAACTGATTGTTGCTCGTTTTTCTTGTTAATCCTATATAATTACTTGCTATTTTGCTAGTGTATTTTTTTATTTCCTCACATCCTTCGAGAAAAGCACTATATATACCTCGGCGGAAATGCATGGGGATGGCCTGACTCGCATCTTTTGTAGTAAGTCTCGCGATGCTCGGCTTGCAAGCTAGCTCATCAGGCAATCCCCTATCTTCCGGGCCTCGACAATAATGTAATATTATCCGCTGATCGCCACAACGGCTGAAGGAATTTAAGCTATTTTAGTACAGGGATAGCTGGACATCCAAAGATGGTTTTAGGATTTTTACCCGACTACACAGTAAAGAAAAACGTTTTACGCGACCAAAGTTGCGGGCACCTTGTAATGACTGAATTCCATAATAAACATGTGATTTTCATCATTCATAGAACCGCAAGAAACCAGTTGTCTGACTTGAAACTTATTTAAATAGTAGTTTCATACCATATACGTATAGACGGGTACCATAGATAAAAATATTGACTATGTAGACTTCTTTAAAATTGAGATTGTAATATTGAGTGATTCAGGAGACGTGAACGGGGTCCTACCTACCTAACTCATAAAACTGTTTTTAAATAGATAGATTGAAGATAAGCAAAAGAAATACCAAGATCGTTGAGCCGATTTGTTTCGGATCTATGTGTTTTATTTATTGCCTTTAACTATTTTTTTATGATGGACGTGCAAGAATATATCATAGTATACTTTTTATCCGATCATGACGAAGATAAAAAACTGTATGACTTCTTCAATCGCGATTCCGAAAGCATGGCATTTCGCCCTTCTCTGTCGTAAACGCTCATAAAATGTTCAAAAGGGCAATTCTATTTATTTGTACCTACTTACTTAATAAAACACATGTTAAAATACTCATTACTTTATACTCATCGTTTTATTTCGCGGTTGATTATTTGCATGATTGCTTTACCATGCGCATTAAGTACAGTCAGCATCAAAAGTAACTGCCTATTTAAATATGCAATTTGACAAAGGCTGATAGTAAAATTATTAGCATGCTGGCTGTACTTAATGCGCATAGTGAGGCACTAACTTTACAAGCCATCGAAAACGGCGCGTGTTACGCAATGATATGGCAAATCTTATCGCGAAGGAAGTTTGTTAATGAATGCCTTGTTTCAAAGTAACGAGACTGCCATGGCTCATAGTATTGCATGGGTGTAATTGTTTGTTGGCACAACGGGTACACTGCACTTTAGGCACTTAATTAGGTCACATGGATAATGCATAGAAGGCCATCTTTTTCGATATTAGCGAAAAAGGCGCGTACGAATACGAACTCGCGAGCAACTTTTGCAAATATTTCGGAGCTAGAAAGATAACTATCGTGGATTACTCGGTCACATCTCTCTCAAGGTCGATTGTAATACTGCCAAATAATTAAATCCCCATGTCGATATCGATTTTCGTCCCAGTACCTACAGAAGTATCAAATTTTACAAATGGAGGACCATACGGCATCTTACCTTATAAACATTTGCGCGGGCTAAGGTTTCATTAATATCTGTAGCGAGAAGCATCTGTAGGGAACTATGTCAATACTATTTTGTACATATTCTGTGGCTAATTTCCAGCCGTTGTACACGCTTCGTAGATAGCACAGATTAAAGGCGAACAATAGGGAGGGCAGTAAGACAATGGCTATGGACGGTTGGCCGCATCCGTACGTAGATGCAAATGTGTTCATCCAGCGGCTAGGTTTAATATGACGTCGATAATCAAGACTATCAAGAATACTAACTACTTAGTGACAGTAACTCTTATAGTAATTTCTTTAAACAATCCAAAATCTGTAAAAAAAATCAACCTAACCATGGCCACGACCACTCTGCCTAGAGTGCATGACTACGAAGAAAAGAAAAAAAAATCAAGAAAACTTTGCCTTGCTTTCGAACTTAGATTTGCTTGATTCGAATGTAGGCCTTTTTATCTGATAGAAATCCAGTGAAGCTTTTTGAAATACATTTTAACATGAAATAAAGTGGAAACATAATAAGTGTATACGACTAACAACTAAACTATATATAGATTGTAAAATTCGTTAGGACTTATTTGTCCATATGTGTGTTACAACCGCTTCTATAAAAATAAAACGATCAGAAGAAAAACACGCCGCCGATTACTGAACATCACAGCCTGCACAACTACACCAAACAAAACGATCCATATAAATTCATGAGACTTGATTAAATTCCAGTGACAACTTAGAAACCGGCCCTCCCACGCCATTCGTTCCGATTCATTCATTAAACACCATACCTAGCACTGAAGCTTCGAAACAAATCTTATTTAAATGGTAATATGATTGACGAGGTCGACATCTTTGACTTTTACCTAATCTGCATAACTGATTATAATAAAAAAGAAAACGAAAACTGTAGCAAAGTTCTAGGGTTAAATAAGCTTCAAGCGAACCATTTTCTCGATAAATATAAGTTTTAGATATATTACATTCAAGTCGAGAAAAAATGGTTTTTCAACCAAGTAGTGTAACGTTCTTATTTAGCTTTAATTTAAATCTTCGATAAATTGTATCAGATGTCCAAATCATTACATTTCCAGCGGGGTCGTTGTGGAACTTCTGTTAGGTATTGCGCGGAGAAGACCTGCGAGCCCGGTGCCAAGCCTTTGAGACACTAATCTGGGTTATATGATATTTGTATCCCTAAAATTCTACGGAAAATGCGATCTTTGCTGCTATGTGCTCCAAGTAGAGATTGTGTCGTTTTCGAAAATTTCCGGAAACGTTCCTCATTTCCCATACAAAATGAGGAGTCTCCGAAAATTTTCAGCTTAAAGTGAGCGCACTAGAGTTCTCCTCGCGCCATACCCATGATGGACTCACCCTGAGACACATAGTCGCCGTTTTAGTGAGTGTTATAAGTTTAACGTGTGTAATGTCTGTGTCATCATCAACACTCCTCTTAAAGGCGTGAAATTTTCTGAATTAATTATTTATTATGGGATAGCTGGCCTCGTGGCGGTGATTCCATATTAAGTTTTAAGAAAGTCGTTCAGCCATTGATAACATCGTTTATAGGGTTCCATAGTCAACATGACCCTTATATGTAGATTCACTACGTCCGTCCGTCTGCCCGCTAGATGACATAGACCCACCGTGCTTCTTTCTATCTCAAATGATTCGGGCCAGAAGCGGCTCTAGTCATCCCTCTAAAACATTCAAGTGTTTTTGGGTCTCAAGATACAGGCTGTTTGAGGCCAACTGGACATCAAATGATGTGCGATGTTCTAAGTTTCAATAAAAAAACCATATATTTCATTTCATATTTCATGTAAATTGGCAGAATTACTTACCATCTAAAGTTGAGTTTCCAGTTGAAGCCTCCCCACGTCATGTCGGAGGCTTGGATGTACTCGAACGTGGTGTCTGATATGACGTCAATGATGGGACAGACCACCGTACTTCTGTCTTCCACGATTCGGGCTAGGAGCGGCTCGAGCCATCCCTCTAAAACATTCATATAAGTTGATTATTGTTCATTAATTCGTACAGCAGTTTTTTATTTCTTATGGTCAAGTCTAGTAGGTACTAGACGTGACCACAACAAATAAAAAACTGCTTAGTTTTTTTTTCTTTTTAATTTATTTATCACAAAAAAACTTAGGTGGTACCTATGTAAAACATTTATATTCCGCCAAACTGAGGACAGTTTGTTGTCGGATAAAGCGCTCACAAATATTTTCGAACAGTTTTTTTTCAAACAGTTAACTAGTAGGTAAGTAAATGAATTACATAATTATTTAATTGTTTTGCATGTTCTCAAGATGATCGTCCTCCCTATCGTATATAGATAAATAATAAATATAATAAATAATAATAATGATTTGGTGTTTATTCTTCAATCTCCAGTAATTTATTTAACTATTCTTAAACTTAATTAACGATCGTGAGTGTCAGAAATAAAACAGCTCACATAATTGCCATCACTACATAGTATAAAACAAAGTAGTTTCCTGCTGTCCCTGAGTATGCTTAGATCTTTAAAACTACGCAACAGATTTTGGATGCGTTTTTTTAATAGAGTGATTCAAGAGGAAGGTTTATATGTATAATACATGCATAATTTATCAGCATTGCACCCGTGCGAAGCCGGGGGGGTCGCTAACAGCATAAAATACGACCATATTTTAAACATTCGGTAAATTATTATAATAACAATCGACCGAGTGATTCTCAATAGTGAAATAATCGCATAACACGTTGCAAATAGGTATGTATGACAAAAGGAAGTTCTCACATATCTCGATTTTTCTTTCGTATAAATGTCAATAATTACATAAGATGATTAAACAAACGGCGGACTTATTATTGTTTCAGTGAATAATGTTATGTTATGTGACCCTGAGATTATGTATACTGTATATGCTTAAAATACTAATATTTTATGATTTAGGATCCCATTCAAATGATGTGTTTGTTTCTGGAATATGTAATCAACTTATCACTGAACGACAAACAAAGCAAATTGTGCATTAATGTCGATCAATTTGTAGGCCCTCTTTATTTTACAGGTAGGTCCCTAAGGGGAAGAGCTGGCTAAGTCACATTTGCAAAATTTTACAATACAGAAGATTGAAGTTGTCAAATCTTTTATAGCTGTTTGACTTAAGTAAAGATATAGCAAAAAATATCGGGAGATATCGGGGTTGAAAATGTAACAAAAACAAATTTCAGCCATTTCTAAACAGACACGCAAAGTAGTCGATATTCATACATAAGTAATGATGAACTGAGAAATGTTGTAGAAATAGACAAAGGAACATCAATTTGAAAACAAAAAATGGACTTAGCCAGTTTTTCCCCTTTATACCCCCTTAGATATTTGCTCAATACAGTGTGGGTGCAAATGTGACTTACACTCGCATTTTTTTAATCACATACGAAACGTTAAGCCTCACACCACAAGAATAAACCTGCAATTATCCCTTGGATATGAAAATACATAATAATGCATACAAAACTTACAACTTCGTCAACCTATAACGTTGACTCTAAGTCCATACATACATATGATATTATTATTAGACAAAACTTCAAATTATCATAGGAAATCTTAACAACTAGTGATGATCTTGATATGCAATATGCATCGAATGCTATTATAAGAAGCGGTAATATCCGTCAATTCAAAATCAAAGTCAACGGAGCGCATTCTCGGCTAATTTCAATTCAATTGGATTACTAAGTAAAAGTGTGCCAAAACCGACACGCTAGATTGCACAAAGACTATATAAATCTATCTACTAATGAACAGTAGGTTCACCACTTTAGACTCAAACGGAAGACATTCCTTCCGCGGTGTCTTTAATTGGGACGTTTGTTGACCTGTTTTTTCAAGTGGCAGGGGATCCATATGTCTGCCACTCGTCTTATATTAATTCTATCTTTGTGGCAATGCCACATTTCCTTTTTTTTATACAAAGGATAACTAAATATGAAGCCAAAGTTTATGCAGTCCTCTGAAGTTCTAGTGGGAATCGAATTCACGACCACTACTTTAACACAACTTCGAGAATTCTACGCCGGTAAAGTAGAGGTCGTGGGTTCGATTCCCACTTGTGTTGGCTTCGTTTTTATACTCTGTATCTATATACATTTAGAAATAAGTATGTATATAATGTTGTGCAAAACCTAAAGTACTTACAGTAAATACAATGAAAACCCGTACAAGTACTGTATATGGCATTTTAGATAAGAACCGAGCGTGCTTGTACTATACTCCGAGAAATGATATCGTAGCGCAATTATTTTGTCTTGCAAAACATGGACAAGGCATTGAAAAAAAAAAATAGAAATACTAATAGAATTTTATTGCAAACACACTGAAACCGTAGAATACATAAACAAGCTTTAACAGTACTCGTTTTGCAATGCATTGCCATTTTATTTTAATAATAATGAATAAAAAGAAGAAAATTACTCCACCGACAAGAGCCTAGCTCTTAAATTATATGAAATATGATGATAAATAAAGTGTTGTACTGTTTTAATATATATTTGCAGGGTGTAATGTACACATGATATTAATGGCATAAGAATAGCTCCCCTTATCCGAGCTCTGCTTATTAGTTGTGAATTATGAGCAACCAGAATGAGTAAATCTTCTCATTTCTTGTCATCAGGATGACGTCACGTTGCAGGCCTGACAGATCTCTCAACGTGTCAAATTTTATTTTGAGACTGGACGACGCAGATTAAAAAAGTTATCCTGTATTAGGATCAGTCGTTTTTATATATAATATATATATTTACAAAAACATGGGCCTGCCTAACACTGCGAAACAGGAGTACAAAGTTATTGCTGCCAGAAGACCGCTTAATGGGCAAATGGGAAAGCTTTTTCTTTTACGAGTTAATGGAAACCGCCTTCGTTTTGTTCCACTCCAAATACTAAGGGGTTTTGACGTTTCATTTCAGTTACAGAGAAAGAGGCAAAGCGATAATCTTTCTTAATTCTGTCAGTAATAGATTAAGCTAACTAAAAATCCTTTGCCGACAGTAATCGACATGACAGTACCATAGGCCAACAGAAATAAAAACGTACATGAATGCTATAATATATTTATATCTATATTGATATATGTCCGCGAAAGCAACAATTGCAATAAAAAACTTACCCGTGCATTCACAGTGGGCGTCCAGGAAAGTGATGACGTCACCCTTGACGTGCTTAGCACCGAGCAACCGCGCCCTAATAAGCCCGGAGCGGTTTTCTGTCCTGAACAAGTGTGTAGGCACTGGCAGCGTCTTTATGTAGTCTTCTAGCTTCTTGCCGAGGTGTTCTGTGCGTTAAAAATGTTATTAAGGGTCACGTATTATTTGAGTTCTTTCCCCATACGATACTCAATGACGAACAATAAAAAAGAAAAAAAGGTCTAATTCTTAAAGCTTAAAGATTTTTATTTATGCAATAGATACGATAACTTTTGTGATAAATTATTTATTGGTCTGTATTAGTGTCATTACTATTAGTGAGCGCACTAAAATTAAACCCACTAGCGTTTTCTTGCAAACAAAATCCGTACTTTA
Source organism: Apotomis capreana (assembly GCA_947623375.1). Classification (NCBI taxonomy): domain Eukaryota; kingdom Metazoa; phylum Arthropoda; class Insecta; order Lepidoptera; family Tortricidae; genus Apotomis; species Apotomis capreana. The sequence continues at coordinate 8,954,720 of OX392514.1, forward strand.
CAATAGCAAGCGAAATGCCATATCCTTCTCACTAGAATCATCGACCAGTATGATCTCCTTGCGTAGCGGTCGCAGTGAACGGTTTAAATCGTGCTCAATATAGACCCCATGAACGTGGACCATGCTTCATTGCGGTACACAATCACTGCGCCAAAACTCTACTAGACAACTATAATATCTAGTCTAGCGTAAGTGAAATGCCTTACCTTTCTCACTGGCATCGTCCACCAATATGATCTCCTTGAGCAGCGGGCGCGGCGATCGGTTTATCGTGCTCCATATAGTCCTGATGAGCGTGGTCCATGCTTCGTTGTGGAACACGATCACCACGCTCGTTGTCGGCAGCAGCTTTGGGTATGGTTTGTCCTTGCATCTAAAGAATTGATAATTCAATTTGGTTACATAATAGTATTTCAGAGCGAACGTATCGTAAGTCAATCATCACATCACAGAGGCGGCATCCTGGGATACGATTTCTATCATATATCTGAACAAGTAGACTGAAGAACTGATCTCAATGATAAATTTAAATTGGCTTGACAAATTCATTCGTGACTTTCCCATGGACTGCTGTCAATGGGGGACAAAATGACGGGGGTATGAGGAAGGGTGCAGGCGGCTGGGAACGCTTACTGTCTGTCGGCGCCCGCTGCGCGTGCATTGATTTCCCCCCGCTTTCTTCGCAGACCATGGGAGTGTTACGAACAAATTTGTCAAGCAATAGCAGCAATTTACTCAACAAGATACTGGTAGCTATGCGGAAAATCCTTGCAGCACAAGCACATTAAATATGGTGGCGTAGTAGATTTATGCCACGTGATTTGTCTCGTAAGTGAAAAATTGAATTGTAAACACATGAAGCGTCAGCCCGTAAGTGCTAGTTGTGTTAAGCACTTTAGCCATGCTAAAAGGACCATGGCCATGCTCTACTCATACGTGCTACGCTCAGTCACGAGAGAAATATTGAATAATGAAAATTATTTATAAGAGTTTGGAGTGTGTACTTAATGTAATAATTGTTGTAATACGGGATGCGACTGATGTTGAATTATAAAACATAGTGTAGTTATATGAATAAAATTAGCTCCATATATAAAGTAATTCATTCACAGATTATGCACAAACCGAAAGATTTAGACATAAGATTGGTAGTGGTAAAAGCGTGGTCACCCTACATATAACCTAAATAGCAATTCTTATCACTACAGATCAATTTATTTTCATATTATAGTGTGTGTTGTTGTTTTCGTGGAAACTTTAAACTGGCGGCGCATGTTTATACAACTGGGATATTGTCATGTTCTGTTTGCCTTTGGGCCATTTTTCATTTAATTGTATATTTAGCTGCGAAGGTTGCCAGTATAATAGAATTACAATACAAAACAAATGCCCATTATTGCACACCTCACAAAACATACAGGAAAAATACAACGCAAGGAATTACAATTAGATAAATAAATAAATATCAGACAACCTCACACAAATCAACCTAGTCCCAAATTAAGCTCAATAAGGCTTGTGTTATGGGTATAAGGCGACGATATACATAATTATAATAGATAAATAAATACTTCAATACATAGAACATCCATGACCCAGGCACAAATATTCGTGTTCATCACACAAACCGGATTCGAACCCGGGACCGTCGGCTCAGTAGGCAGTTGCTTAACCACTGTGCCAACCACGTCGTCGTGACCGGCAAGGAGCGGGTGATTCAGTCGTTTTAATTATGATCTAACTAGGATTGCACTTGGGAGTGGCTTCAGGATACATAAAAAATCGTCTTCCAACAATCATCTACTTATTTTAACAATATTTGTCGTAATGGGAATGACGATAAAAACGGCTTACAAACGCTGAATATTCACCCTGGGCATATCGAGCAAAAGTGAGATAAGTGAAACGCTCCTTCAGATAATGTAGTTAAGAAGTGATTAACACTAATTATCAAGCCAGACGCGCTTCCTTTCCGTAGAAAATGTAGATGCCGGTAACCCTTTCAACGCCCAGCTATTTCTGACTGCGCAGTGATATCGTCATAATAATGTCTCCTCTGAGTAAATATTTTTCGCCGCCTACCAAACATAATGTGGAAAAATTTAATGAAAAATATTTTGACGGAAAACTTTGTTATGAAAAGCTGTAATTTTTATTGAATTTACGTTATAACGTATTTGGGCGCATTTTTATTTATTTGTCGATTTATATTTTTTCTCAGCTTTTAATAAAATTTGGTGAGTTGGTAAAGTTGCTTCTTCTGACTCAATGGAAAATTTTGTAGGACGTATCGTGAAATTGGGCTTACCTTGTTCAGAATAAGCAACTTTACCAACTCACCAAATTTTATTGAAATCTGAGAAAAAAAGAGATCCACAACAAGATAAAAATTCGCCCATTTATGTTTTTCTTTTAGACATGACTTGAACTGTATCAGGGCTGGTTAGCTCTCACTACCAGTGAGCCGGACTTTGTCTGGGAGTTTAACCCGCTAATAGGGTGGGTAATTTTTTTTTCTTTTTTAATTTCTAACGGGCACAGTTGAAAAAAGGTGCCATTTAGTGCCATTAATGTATACATATTTTTATTTATTTTTATATTTCCGTTTTATTGCCTCCGGATTACTCCAGAAAGAAGTTCCTAATGTATGGAGCACTAAAAATAAGTGGCCTTGTATATTTTTTTTTTGTTGTATTTCGTTTGTGATGCTTTACTTATTATACTAAGAATAAAAATAAATTAAAATATTGGGCCAAAAATAATAAAACCAGACTTCATAACGCTCATTTAATATGGGCATTTCTATACTCACTTAGAAATATATCCGGAGGCAAAAGATCAACATCAATTACAATGCAATTTTGGTATTTAGTTTATATTATTATGAGTTACATTTTTTTTGCTATGCCTAAAGAAATAAAAGTGTTAATTTTTTTCCCATACATCAGTGACCCACCCTACCCGCTAATGCGATTGTCTCCGCGCCAGAGGAGTGATTTTGTGTGACGTGGGCGCACTGTGCGCATGGACTGAAAAGGGTCAGCCTGACTTAGGGCAGTAGGAGAGGTAAAAGAGAGACGGGCTATGATGCAGAGAAAAACGCGAACTAAGGGCCCCACCGGCGGGGGTTACGCTGAGGCACCGTTCGGAGAGTCCGCGGCGACCATCGCTTAGTTAGATGATTTCCGTGATCTCATCGTCCAGGTCTAGAGATGGGCGCTCATGGGTAAATACCCGATAAATACCGGGTAAATACCCAATCTACCGGGCAGTAGTAGTAGTATATTGGGTATTTACCCGGTATTTATCGGGTATTTACCCATGAGCGCCTATCTCCATCCGGGTCAGATAGTACATGCTTCGGACGTCGGGTAAACCGACCTCTGCAATAACAATTTGACGACGCGTTTGGCTCGGTTGGTAGACACCTGCCTACTGAGTCGGCGGTCCCGGGTTCGAATCCCGGCCGGGGCAAATATTTGTTCTTGGGTCATGGATGTTATCTATATATGTATTTATCTATATATATATTACGCGAGGCCGATTTTTGTACATCCCATCAGATCTACAGTTATGGTCCGATTTGTATAAATGATATGTCATTAGATTCGTCTCATGCTGGAGAGGTGCATAAAACTCTTGGATTTTTATTTTTTTCCTGAAAAAGTACTGAAAAATGGATTTGAAAAAACTACTGTGCGCTAACCACGTGACATTGACCACGTGACCTGTGATCCCTATTTTGACATAAGATGACCAAATAATAATAAGCATGATTTGCTCACAAACCTGTAGTAAGTTGTTCAGCATGATGAAATATTATTTTTGAGTCGGCAACATAATATCCGCAGCACTTAAAACATGTACGAATATGCAAAAATAATTTTACAGTTTGTTGACAATGAATGACAATAACCATACCTATTCTGTCAACTTATAATATATTTTTTATTGGGGGCTATTAAGTCAGTGATCTAAATTGCCAGGTTGTTTTTCTTTTTAAAATGTTGATATGGAAACTTTTTTTGCATACCTGTTAAAAATTTCGAGGAAAAAGCCGGTTAAGTGCGAGTTGGACTGGTGCTCGCAAGACTAGAAAAACTGACCGTCATTCAAGATTATTTTTATAGGCGAGTTTTACAATAAATCAAAGCAGAAAATATGTAGTAAAACTAATGTAATCGTCATTCGAATAAGTAAATTTATGATAGATTATTATAAATATGATTATATAAGTCAAAAATGGCAAAAATGGCATGAGTTATAGTAAATTAAATGGTATTTTACAAGAAAAAACTTAGTCCTTCCGCTTGCATGTCGACGGGATGGGAAATGTGGTCGAGTTTGAATATGGACGACTTGACAATGTAGCTAAGTTGGGAATGTATCTACATTGGTGATATGGATGAGTTGGTAAAATGGACGAGTTGGAAATGTGGTCGAGTTGAGAATATGGACAACTTGACAATGTAGCTAAGTTGGGAATGTATCTACATTGGTAATATGGATGAGTTGGTAAAATGGACGAGTTGGAAATGTGGACGAGTTGAGAATATGGACGAGTTGGTAATGAAGACGACTTGGTAATACGGACGAGTTGGTGATATGGAAGATTTGGCAATAAAGACGAACTGATAATAAGGACAAGTTGGTATTGTAGACGAGTTGGGTGTATTGTCGAGTTGGGAATATGGACGAGTTGGAAATGTGGATGAGTTGGCAATGTGGATGAGTTGGTAAAATTGACAAGTTGGGAACATGGACAAGTGGGCAATGTGGACGAGTTCGCATTATGGACGAGTTGGCAATGAAGACGAGTTGGTAATACGGACAAGTTGGCAATGAAGACGAGTTGGTAATACGGACAAGTTGGCAATGAAGACGACTTGGTAATACGGACGAGTTGGTGATATGGAAGATTTGGCAATAAAGACGAGCTGATAATAAGGACAAGTTGGTATTGTAGACGAGTTGGGTGTATCGTCGAGTTGGGAATATGGACGAGTTGGAAATGTGGATGAGTTGGCAATGTGAATGAGTTGGTAAAATTTACAAGTTGGGAATATGGACGAGTTGGCAATAAAGACGGGCTGATAATAAGGACGAGTTTGTATAGACGAGTTGGGTGTATCGTCGAGTTGGGAATATGGACGAGTTGGCAATAAAGACGGGCTGATAATAAGGACGAGTTTGTATAGACGAGTTGGGTGTATCGTCGAGTTGGGAATATGGACGAGTTGGAAATGTGGACGACTTGGAATTGTGGACGAGTTGGGCCTATGGACAAGTTGGAAATGTGGACGAGTTAGCAATATGGACGAGTTGGCATTGTTGATGAGTTGGAAATGAAGACGAGTTGGCAATGTAGATAAGTTGGGTGTATGGACGAGTTGGTAATGTGGACGACTTGACATTGTGGACGAGGTGGGAATATGGACGAGTTGGAAATGTGGCTGAGTTGGCATTGTGGACGAGCAAGTAATATGGACGCGTTGGCATTGTGGATGAGTTGAGAATATAAACGAGTTGGCAATGAAGACGAGTTGGTAATACGGACGAGTTATATGGACGAGATTCGCAATAAAGACGAGTTGGTATTGTAGCGAGTTGGGTGTATGGACGAGTAGGAAATGTGGACGAGTTAGCAATATGGATGAGTTGGCATTGTGGACGAGTTGGGAATATGGATGAGTTGGCAATAAAGACGAGTTGGTAATATGGACGAGTTGGCATTGTAGATGAGTTGGGTTTCTGGACGAGTGGGCAATGTCGACAATTTGGCATTGTGTACGAGTTGGCAATGTGGACGATTTGGCATTGTGTACGAGTTGGGAATGTGGACGATTTGGAAATATGGACGAGTTGGAAATGTAGACGAGTTGTATTTGTGAACGTGTTGGCATTGTGGACGAGTAAGCAATATGGACGCGTTGGAATTGTGGACGAGTTGGGTACATGGACGAATTAGCAATATGGTCGAGTTGGCATTGTGGACAAATTGGGAATATGGACGAGTTGCCAATTGAGACGAATTGGTAATATAGACGAGTTGGCAATGCAGATGAGTTGGGCGTATGAACGAGTTGGCAATGTAGACGTGTTGGGTGTGTGGACAAGTTGGGATTGTGACCCAGATGGGAATATAGACGAGCTGACATTGTGGACGAGTTGGCAATGTGGAATAATTAACATGTTACCCTAACATGCGAAACTTGATGGTAGAAATGACCTACATATGATGCAAATTTAAAAAAATCGACGCTCTCAAGAATAAATCATATTTGAAATAATGACGTCTGGCTGATCATTCTTATTCTCATTCAAAATAAAATTTGACAAATTCTGCTGCCAACAAAACGAATTGATTTTATAAGGCTTCCGTTTTTACCGACTATGGTAAGGAACCCTAAAATTAGGTTTATATCATAGACTTCAGAGTATAGATATCATCTCCCTCACTCTTCTGTCAGACACTATTTCAATGAGAGGAAAGACGAAAGTTTGAATTTGGAATTCGGGTATTAGGCATTCAGCTCTAAATTTATTGAAAAAAATATGTCTTAATATTCTTTTTTTAAACATTTTTAGCTGTTTTATATATTGGATTTTATTTATTACACATATTTGACACATTCTTTTTTTTTTTATGGTGGAGTATTGTTGGTCAGTTATTTATTTAGATTAGTAAATAGGGTTTGATTAAGTATACCTAGCGTAAGAATTTCAAACACAATGTGTAATTGTTACTGAATAAATGATTGATGATGATGACATGGCAGCACCCATATTAAGAAAATTTGCACGATCTATTGAATTTCATTAAAAATATAAGCATTGATAATAGTGACATTTCGTGTATCTATAAACGTTTTATACTCTCTATTTCATACAATTGAGTTTATGTAACATTTCTTATTATCACTATTTTTAAGTATTTACGATTATAAATGAATACAGAAACAGTTACGCACTACATGATTTCCTTTTTAAAACCTGCGTAGTGAGTGCCTAAATCTGTCCTTTCGATTCATGTGCTATTTCTGGAAATTGATAGAAATCGATCAAATCGATAAATTTATGTCCTGAAGAAAGAACAACAAATTAAATTTCTACCAATCTTATGTCCGGTCCTATGAAAATATGTCAATTATATTTTTAAGATATGGGATTATTTTTATGAACAATTTTTTTCCATAAATCGAATAATATGCATTTTATTTGTGAAACAGATCAGCAGATCACATGGCATTAATGCAGAAGTTATTTTTACAAAAGAGTTGATTTTTTTTTCCATAAATCGAATAATATGCATTTTATTTGTGAAACAGATCAGCAGATCACATGGCATTAATGCAGAAGTTATTTTTACAAAAGAGTTGAAAAAGTTGCCACGATGAAGCTGGCAGTTGGCTATCAGGCCTGGCTCTAGCCTTTCATGTTTTAACGTTTTTAAAACATCATTTTAACGTGTTTTTTTACAGTATTTATTCTTCGTTCGCCAAAAACTTCTTATCGATAAAGTAGTTATTTTCTATAACACTACCGGATTTCCATGTTCTAGCGGCGGTTCGACGCCGCAACGGGCCTCTAGTATATTATGTATATCGTCGTCTAGTACCCATAGTACAAGCTTTGCTTAGTTTGGGACTAGGTCGATTTGTGTATGATTGTTGTTTGGGTAACAACACTAGTCTGACAGTACAACACTAAATATTATTGTTTAATCTATGGCAGCTCTCTTCTACCTAAGATGGCGTCATGTGCAATACTCATGTTCGTGTGCTCCTCAGATATTTAAATAAAATAACCATTAGTATTGAGTCTCAAGTGTTTTCTTTCACCATTATAACATGGTGTCAGAAGTGGGACAAAAAATCAGCCATAAAAAACAATGAGGAAATGTCTAGGTATTATAATCAGAACACAAAGCCGTTGTCATTACTTTATCCAGGAGATAGGGTCTACTATAAGAAAAAACCCAACAGTACATGGGAAAAAGCTGTAATTATAAAACGCTTGGACAACAATAGGTCATATGTCATAAGAAATGAAAATAATGTAACTTATGTAAGGAATAGGGTTCATCTCATACATAACTATAGTATTCTAAACAGTGACTTTATGAAATCCCATCCCATGCAATCCAGTTCATCTCAAAGAGGAAGTGATCTGGATACAGTGACGGAGACGGGGCAGGAGGCGGACACTCCAGCACCTATACAGAGTCAAACTGTTATAACTGATAGAAAGACTACAGCATCAGGACGTCTCATCAAACCTACAAAACGTTACATAACAGAAATATAAATTGTAAATGTAATCTATCTAACCTATAAGATAATTTTCACACATATGCATGTAACTAATATTAATATGAAATATTAATGTAAGCATATTCTATATAAAATGCATATAAAGCATTAGCTTTATATAAAATGTAACTTTGAAAACTGTTAACAAGAATTTGATAGTAAGTAAATTGAATAAGTGTAAGACTGTACTTTGTGTTGTAAAGTAACTTTATATTTCATTACTGACTTGTGTATGTAATAGAAACTTAAGGAAAGGGATGTTTGGGTAACAACACTAGTCTGACAGTACAACACTAAATATTATTGTTTAATCTATGGCAGCTCTCTTCTACCTAAGATGGCGTCATGTGCAATACTCATGTTCGTGTGCTCCTCAGATATTTAAATAAAATAACCATTAGTATTGAGTCTCAAGTGTTTTCTTTCACCATTATAACAATTGTCCCTTAATATTTATTTATTTATTTATTATTTATTAATCTGTGAGGTAGATCCACAGAGGGATCGGGAGCTCGAGGAAGGTAGTCGGCTGCCTTCCTAATAAGGGAGTTCCCATGGTTGGGCGCTATATCGAAGAAGCCCTTTGACGCTTTTTTGAAAAAACCGAACATGGTGAGTTTCGTGTCCTTGATGAAGGCTCAGGTTGGTCACATACCATGGGGTATCTGTCATCCTGCGCAAGAACTTGTTCTGAACCACCGGCCTGAGACGAGACTTAGGCACGTGAGCAAAAGCTACGTAGCTAGCGTAAGTCAAGATGGGACGAATACAAGCTTTGTAAAGCGTCAACTTATTTCTAAGTGATATTTTACCCCGCTTGTTAGTCATATCGGACTAAGCCTACTCATAATGTGAATAGCGTGGCCGCGAACACGCTTGATATGGGGACGGAACGTCAGTTTCTGATCGAAGGACGTATTTATGATGAGATGAAACAAAGAAGGAATAGGGAAATGAACCCGGGATGCAGATGTGAAAAATATTTTTTTTCTGCTCCAGGCAATTAAAAGGGGTGAACTGATGTAATTTTTAATTAAATTAAAGAAAGGAGGACGTAGTCAGCTCGTTGGCACAGTTTTTATTGTTTTTGTATGTTCCTCGATTTCTATATAGTGACTTTAAGAATTTTGCTTTTGTTTGGGTCTAAAGCATTATTTGATTTGATGGCGAACTTTCTTATAAAGCAAACATGTTAACGTGACTTGTATAGGCGTAGGAAGCGCAATGTCGTCTCATATGCGTTAAATGACGTATTTATGGAAAGATGGGGGAAACGAACTCGCGATGCAAATATCCTTGTACGTGAGTCGAATCGACCATGTGTGCAGCCTCGGGCAGGGCCGGATCTAGGAGGGACAAGTCGACGACCGTTTCAGACGTAAAGTGAAGGAAAAAAACGGGCATACCAAAGTCCTAACTTGGGATAGTAATACATTTTCCTTTAGGCAATTAAAAGAGGATTATTAACGACTTTACGCCATTATTACACTCACGGTCAAATAATACGAATCACAAACCCTATGTTCCCCGGTTACTGGATGACGGTTGGCGATTTGGCAGACAATTTTTTTTTTTTTAATTTCTGATTGATTCTGAAGAAATCGAGAGGACTATTAAAATGCATCATCATTGGCCTCTTTCAGCCATAAAAGATGACTTAAGCATTCGACGCTGGAATGACTAATTCACTAACGAGCCATTTTTGGCCAAATGGAGTTATATAGGTACACCGTTGAAATCAGCGAATTTTTTTGCGTCTAATGAGCCGGGTTTGAGCTCGATCGGAGGACTTTTTTGGCTTGTTAGCAATTCAGAAAAAGTAGATTTACTAAAAAACTTTTGCCTAAAGAGCCAGCATTTTGTCGAGATTTCAAAAAAATGCCCGTTAGTTAAAACGTAAAATATATTTTTGCCTTTAGCGGTTTTTGTTTTCGGAAATTTCATTCCCGTTGGCTAAATAACCATTTTGCTGGGGTCAAAAACATGCTTTTAGTGGAGGTTAGACCTTTTTCTAAAATCGTGATACAATTTTCAACTTTTGCTTCAATAGTCATTTTATCCGGACACATTAATTGTAGTTTAATCCATATAAGTCAATTTAAAAAAAGAGTTTGCACGTTGTTTAGTGTTTTCTGGGCTCCATAAAAACAAAATACTGCGGGTAAGCGCAAACATTTTCAAGGACTTAGGAGAGGTCCGACTCGTTAGTCGTCGGTCAAAGCTACTCGAGGAAGGATGTGTCGACTTTCGTGCCAAATTTTGCTGCTCGAGCCCATTTTACTTTTCGTGAATATCGGGTTAGTTTTAAATAGTGTTAATTACATTAAACTGTTTTGACTGCGTGAATTAACGAAGACGAACTTAAGTTTAAATAAATGTTTATTATATTATTAAGTGATATTTATACACAAAATAGGTAATAAATTGGCAAGCCGCCTTTTTGTAAATATTATTTTTAACAAACGAACCGTGCACAAGCACATGTGAGTAGGCAGTATTGAGTTTTATTAACGCGTCCGATGGTCGTTATTTCTGCGCGTGCATGTTGCGGGGGTGTAAGTCCCTACCGTCTTACTTGTGCAAATGTAGGGATCTCGTCATGCGGGAAGGTGATGTCGACGAGTACTGTCTGGTGCTTGGATCGATCTACCAACACGATATCAGGCTTGTTGGCTACAATATAGTCATGTCTGTGGTGATAGATCGATCCCACTAGAGCGTGGAACGACCAGTCTCGAGAACTGGCATCGGTGCATACTTGTAGTATGGCACCTCAGACTCCACAAGACCGTATCGAAGAGCAAATTGCTGGTGAATGATCCTGGCTACTTTATGTCTATTTGCGCATTGCGCTTCCTACGCCTATACAAGTCACGTTAACATGTTTGCTTTATAAGAAAGTTCGCCATCAAATCAAATAATGCTTTAGACCCAAACAAAAGCAAAATTCTTAAAGTCACTATATAGAAATCGAGGAACATACAAAAACAATAAAAACTGTGCCAACGAGCTGACTACGTCCTCCTTTCTTTAATTTAATTAAAAATTACATCAGTTCACCCCTTTTAATTGCCTGGAGCAGAAAAAAAATATTTTTCACATCTGCATCCCGGGTTCATTTCCCTATTCCTTCTTTGTTTCATCTCATCATAAATACGTCCTTCGATCAGAAACTGACGTTCCGTCCCCATATCAAGCGTGTTCGCGGCCACGCTATTCACATTATGAGTAGGCTTAGTCCGATATGACTAACAAGCGGGGTAAAATATCACTTAGAAATAAGTTGACGCTTTACAAAGCTTGTATTCGTCCCATCTTGACTTACGCTAGCTACGTAGCTTTTGCTCACGTGCCTAAGTCTCGTCTCAGGCCGGTGGTTCAGAACAAGTTCTTGCGCAGGATGACAGATACCCCATGGTATGTGACCAACCTGAGCCTTCATCAAGGACACGAAACTCACCATGTTCGGTTTTTTCAAAAAAGCGTCAAAGGGCTTCTTCGATATAGCGCCCAACCATGGGAACTCCCTTATTAGGAAGGCAGCCGACTACCTTCCTCGAGCTCCCTATCCCTCTGTGGATCTACCTCACAGATTGTTATTGCAAAGAGGTCGGTTTACCCCACGTCCGAAGCATGTACTATCTGACCCGGATAGAGATAGGCGCTCATGGGTAAATACCCGATAAATACCGGGTAAATACCCAATATACTACTACTACTGCCCGGTAGATTGGGTATTTACCCGGTATTTATCGGGTATTTACCCATGAGCGCCCATCTCTAGACCTGGACGATGAGATCACGGAAATCATCTAACTAAGCGATGGTCGCCGCGGACTCTCCGAACGGTGCCTCAGCGTAACCCCCGCCGGTGGGGTCCTTAGTTCGCGTTTTTCTCTGCATCATAGCCCGTCTCTCTTTTACCTCTCCTCCTGCCCTAAGTCGGGCTGACCCTTTTCAGTCTATTCACGACGCAGTTCATGCGCACAGTGCGCCCGCGTCACACAAAATCACTCCTCTGGCGCGGAGATAATCGCATTAGCGGGTTATACTCCCACACAAAGTCCGACTCACTGGTAGTGAGGGCTAAACAGCACTGACACAGTTCAAGTCATGTCTAAAAGAAAAACAAATGGGCGAATTTTTATCTTGTTGTCGATCTCTTCTTTTCTCTGATTTCAACAAAATTTGGTGAGTTGGTAAAGTTAAAGTTGCTTCTTCTGACTAAATTGAAAATTTTGTAGGATATATCGTAAAATTGGGCTTACCTTGTTCAGAATAAGCAACTTTACCAACTCACCAAATTTTATTGAAATCTGAGAAAAAAAGAAATCGACAACAAAATAAAAATGCGCCCAAATACGTCATAACGCAAATTCAATAAAATGACAGCTTTACATAACAAAGTTTGCCGTCAAAATATTTTTCATTAAATTTTTCCACATTATGTTTGGTAGGCGGCGAAAAATATTTACTCAGAGGAGACGATTATGACGATGTCACTGCGCAGTCAGAAATAGCTGGGCGTTGAAAGGGTTACCGGCATCCACATTTTCTACCGAAGGGAAGCGCGTCTGGCTTGATAATTAGTGTTAATCACTTCTTAACTACATTATCTGAAGGAGCGTTTCACTTATCTCACTTTTGCTCGATCTGCCCAGGGTGAATATTCAGCATTTGTAAGGCGTTTTTTATCGTCATTCCCATTACGACAAATATTGTTAAAATAAGTAGATGATTGTTGGAAGACGATTTTCTATGTATCCCGAAGCCACTGCCGAGTGTGATACAAATACAAATACTCTTTATTGCACACCTCCAACATCAAGGAATATTAATAGGGTCCCGTTAGCACTCTAAAAAGTAAAATAAACGATCGCTAAGCAATCAAATTATATATGTAGTCTAATTTATTTGAAAACGCTTCATTCGTTTTCGAGATATTGCATTTCATGTAAATAAATAAATATTAAGGGACAATCTTACACAAATGACCCGTATTATTTGACCGCGAGTGTATAAACCTGGATCCGGCTCTGGCTTGGAACTAGAGCAGCGCAGCGATCACGGTAAAGACATTAAACACTAAGAGAATGGCAAAAACATTACTGCACTTAAATGAGGTTGTTTTACTGGAAAGTGTTTACTCGTCAAACTATTATCAAGTGTTAATGACTGCGAATTACACAATTACTATTTCATAATTGGATAATTAATTTATATAGTAACTAGGATGCAGCGTTTAGTTATTTACATATATTGACACTTAGAGTTTCATAATTTCACTTTTTTCGTGTGCGTTTTTTGTGTGATCGTAACCGACCTTTTTCATAATTAGGTAGGTATGTGGTGTTACAATGAGCTTGATAAAACTGTTTCACAAAAGTGTCTCATAAAAGAAGCTTTATATTATTGGGATCAAAATTGCTTAAGTAGGAGATACCTACTCTAAAGAATGTGGTATTTTGCCTGTTAAGGGAGCAGCCCACTACATAGGAATTACCCTGATCGCTCCTAGGGGATCTCCGATGCGATAAATTCGAACTTCAGATCGTACCGTCCCGCTCATTCATATATTTTTGGACACGAGATTGAGAGGGATGGCACTACAAGTCATTTATGAGCATTTCTCAAAAAGTTTGTACACAATTAAAGTACAAATATAATTTTCCTATTTTGTTACCAATTATTTTAGTAATTTTATATCAATGTTATGGTTATGTTCGATAATTAATTGATTATAATATAATCTGATATCAATGTATTAGAAATCACAAAAAAAACTGGCAACAAATAGGAAAATTATATTGGACTTTAATTTTCTGTCTTAATTGTGTACAAACTTTTTGAGCAATCCTCTTATTACGCAAAAAGCTAACGACCCAAGCCCAAATGACGTCAATTTACCTTGTAAAACGATTTTAAATGTTTACGATCATGATCAATCATAGAAATGTGTTTAATAGATAGTAAAGCGGACACTAACAAACGATACAGCAATTTGCATTTGATTGCTTTATTATACTTTCAAAAGAATTTATTTGCAAAAGTGAAACTTAATACCGAGTCAACTACGCTTCACTCATCCCTCCTGACTAAGTCGCCTTTAGGGCTCATTCAGACGAACGGCACTTTCCTTACAGACGAACGGCAACGCGTTGACGGCAGCCGTCGAGAGGTGGCGACTGCAGTCGACGCGTCGACGGCAGCCGTCGACAAGTGGCGACGGCAGCCGTCGACAGGTGGCGACGGCTGAGGAAAGTGCCGTTCGTCTGAATGAGCCCTATGTCATCCCTACTGCACCTCTAGCACAACTATGACACACAACTCTTTCTCGAGCGAGAAATATTATCCTATCTCTTTCTTCACTGTACCGTGAGAGCGTGACGGGCGAGGCCATGTCGCGCGACAACTTGCGAAGCGTAGTTGTGCTAGACGGGCCACTTTCGTCGAGACTAAGCGACAAACGCATGATATCCTTTTTTTACGTACATTTGCGAAGACTAATGCATGCGTATATCGCTTGTTCTTGGCGAGTGTACAACCGGTAATAGAGGTAATTTGTGAAAGAAAAAATGCAGTATTCATAAATGTATATAATTTTATACGAAGTTTCATAAAAAGGGGATAGAATTCTGCCATAAAATATGGTAACCATCTAGTCACAAGTGCTGTGCAAAATCGTAAAAGATTGTACAACCATGAAACCGAATTACGAGTAACGATAGTGCTGCGATAGTATCGCACCAAATTTCACGGGAAATCACTGACGTAGCGTTTTATAGCTATAGGTATATATAGAATAGAATTTAAAGCATTCATTTTAACTACTCCCCTACCTAAAGGTTGTCTGGAAGATATCGCTATTAGCGGTAATACCGCCTGATTTTTGCCTCTGCCTGTTGTTTTAATGTATCTCATGTTGTTGTTTCTTTTCATTGATGTTTCAGGTGTGCAATAAAATGTATTTGTAGAGTTACTGTTATGATTATATTATAACGTATAAATCAAACTATGACGACCAACAGTACATCTAAAAATGTTGTAATTAACGAAATTTTAACAGGTTGTCGCAGCAAAGGTTATTCGAAATAATTCACTTCACATATCGACGCTTAAGAATCAATACCGTCTAACTATCATTTTTGACTTTTTTCACCTTTTAATGGTTCAGAAAAAAAAAACAAATAGAAAGCCATAATCGTCTAATTTTTTTTTTCTTACTTACTTACTTACTTACTCCGATGGCTCAGTGACCCAAAGTGAGTCTTGGCCTCCGATAAGAGATTTCGCCACTCCTGACGATTTAGTGCCGTCTCCAGCCAATTATCGGCGTTCAACTCCGCCAGATCCGCCGCCACTGCATCTCTCCAGCGATATCTGGGGCGGCCGACGGGCCGTCGTCCAGTCGGTCGACCCAGGTATGCTCTCCTGACACCACGATCATCCCCCATCCGGATCACGTGGCCGAGCCAGCGCAGTCTGTGCGCTTTAGTTTCCCCCATTATATTTGGGTCAGCCATAAGGTGTTCAAGTTCGATATTCTTCAGAACTCTCCATCCCCCATCCGGTGTTTGCTCTGGGCCGAATTTTTTTCTTACTTAGACAATATTGATTCTTAAGCGTCGATATGTCATATTTTCACCTTTCTTGATTTGCACATTTTCATTTAGCTCAAATTCGCGTAACTTCAAGGTTTCACACAATTTCAGTAGTGCCCTTAAAACTGCGTTAGTTAGTGCAATTAACTGTACGTACCCGAAAATGTGTCGTACCAAACAAGATTTTAACATTTTGGACATTTATTGTCGTAATAGTGATGAGAAGCGAGCGGAAAATTTTATCAGAAAATCCATTTGACCTAATAGGTACTGCTTTGTCAAATACACCGCACGTGACATGCGTGAGCCGAATCTAATACGTCGAGCTGAATACAAATCACGTGTCTTATCGTTAAACAATCGATTAACTGCAGGTGGACATTCAACCTACATGATTTGCTGCATTTGCGTAAAGCAATTGATATCGCTTCTTGACGTAGGTAACCATAACGTTTAAAATCGTTGAACGCAGCACACGCAAAATCTACTAAACAGTTTACCATAGTTTGGTGTTCAAGTAAGGTAGTGGTTAGTATACAAATACGATAACGATAACCCACAGAAATAATGTATTTTATAATACTTTCACATAAATAACTATACGAAATGTAAATGTGCATCTGTTCTATTTAAATGTGCGTGAGCAGGCAATATCGATCACTATTGCTGGTTTTTGACAACTTGCCTATGTGTATTATAGGAAACAAAACTTATAAGTCGTCTACTTTCGACGAGGGTTAGAAAAGTTTCGCAAAGCACCTAACAGGAAAGAGGGGCGCTACATTTAGTACCCTCGCTAAGTGATCAAGGATTCGGGGATAGAAGATGACAGGTCGTGGCTTGCCCCAGGGTCCCTATAGGTTTGGGCAGTGTTCTGAGCTCGAAGGTCCTGAGAAAGGTGGAGGACAGTGATCCCGCCTGACACTCCGGTAGCTACGCTACTAGCCACATTTAGATTCAAAATGTCATAGATACAAGGCTGTATATACGAGCTACTTACTTTTCAAATCTGACGTCAGTCAGAGAGCGGTTGAGGGAGATCATATCGCTGGCCATCAAGTTGAACTGGTTCTCTTGGAACTTCTCCAGCATGAGTTTCTCTTGCTCTATCGGAATGTTCACCGCTTTGCCTGCAACAAGAGGAACCTGTTAGTATGCGTCAAGGACACTTAGAGGAGGAGTGACCATCATCATTAATTCTATAAAAAGATCTGCTGTTAACCGATGGGAGTGGAGGAAGTGTCCTAAGAATGGACAGGATGTATTAACCTTTGGACAACGCAATGGTCAATAGTGCCATATAATTAAAACTTGACAACCAGTTTTCACATAAACTGATCAAAATATTTTTCGGAAAGAACGACTTACAATGTGAACGAGTTGGGAATGTGGACGACATGAGAATGTGAACGACATACAAAATGCGGACGAGTTGGAATGTAGACGAGATAGGAAGTGGACCATTTGGGAAATGAATGTGGACGAAATGACATTACAAAAGCACACAGCACACGTATTGCACAGAAACATGTGAACATGATGTCCACAGCACGTTGTCGGCTAGCAAAGTCGGGTAAAACAACGTCAATAGTGGGGCCAAAAATCTACAATAAAGTACCCGTCAATAACAAAGATATTGAAAATAATGTAACGTTCTTCAATGTATTAAAGATGGCTACCAACCAATGCTTTTTACAACATCGACCTATTTTACAAATTTAATAATGAAATAATATCATAATACTAATAATGTAACTACCTATTCCAATTTCTATTTAATAATTAATATTTATATAATAAATTGTATTTTAAAATTTTATAGTAATAGAAATGTTTTTTTTATAATGCAATTTTATTGACTTGTAAAATGTTGACATTTTATTAATAAATGAGTATGAGGTATGAATGGGATTGTTGACAAAATGCGAATATAAATAAATATAATTATCGGACAGCCTCACACAAATCGATCTAGTCCCAAATTAAGCTTAAAAAGGCTCGTGTTATGGGTATTACTATAGACGACGATATATATACTTATGACCCAAGCACAAATATTCGAGTTCATCACACAAATATTTGCAGTGTGTTAAACCTCTTAAGTCTGTAAACCGGCCACTGACAGAGTAGCTCCTAAACGGGTGGACAGATTTTCTGTCTGAAAGTTAAATTTATCTAGGCTGTAATGAGACTTCATCTTTCAGTTAGGTATATCTCGTTACGGCATACTTATACCTGCAATGGCCATGAGAAACAAATCGAAACGAAGCGATAACGATCTGAGAATATGAAACGCATGTGAAACGAATGAATATGTACATTTGCTCGATAAATGAATTGGGCTCCTCGTTAAAGCCCCATGAAGCGTGATTGTTTTTACAGCGGTATGCCTATTAGCAAAACAGTAAACATAAATTATGTTCGCGATTATTCCCAGGTGGGTTAACAAGTGTCCCAAGAATTCATTGAAAGTTTATACGTTTGCTAGATGATTATTGCAGTGGTAGAGAAGGTGGGATGCGCCTAATACACGACATAGTATTTATGACAGATTCATATTCTAGCGAACACTCTTACTTGGCAGAATTTCATTTGTTCGAATGTCATGTGCCATAATTTTTAACTGCCCTATTGTTGTTTCCTATAATTTCGTATGCCATACATGCAAACTAGAGGTTATCTACTTTTTGCCCGAAATTCATATGTATTATTAATAATTTGCCCGAATTATATTTGCCAGAATTTACTATAAGTCATTTGACATACTTACTTCGTTATCGTATAGAACTCTCCCTCCGCGCCTCCGACTTGAAATAAACACTCTAGAGTGCTTTGTGTTGGAATCGTCCTAAGCAGTGAGAGCCCAAGATTTCTGTACGGTAAGGAACCCAAATATCAGCAAACATTTAAACGAACCTAAGTACATAGGTAGTTATTTTTTCCAACCAAAAATCACTTTCAGTAGACAGAAGAGAAGATTAAATAGAGGGATTTCCGCTTAGTGTAGAATAGACTGACGGCTGTTCTACTTATAATATAACTCTAGAAGAAGAGAATAAGGTATTTTTTGCATTAGTGTAAAATAAAATAGACTAAGATAATATATCTACTTCTAGGCTCCAGAATACAAAGTGTCTATCTTTCCTCAGATACAAGATCAATAAATAAGTCATAACTGTGTGTACATTAGCACGCATTAAAGTTTTTTCTCTATTCAGCATGCAATATTTTACCGTACAGTACCGTACGTACTAATACGATTCTCTGCGTTTTATAATGATCGGATGAGTTGATAGAGACATATAATAGGTTATTATGACTGTACTGATGAAATAACGGGAGACTGCGGAAATGGTGTCGTATTGGGACTATTTGAGTTTGTTTTCACTGCGTAATGTTGAATATCGCATAAATGTCATTACGATCCACAACCTAAAAAGATAAAATAAATAAATTAAAATGCATTTATTTCGGACAACAGAATCCATATTTTGTTAGTACTACAGACACTTAAATTACTATGTTAGTATTAAGGCTTAAATGCAGGCTAAGAAGGCGACGTAGCCCTGACAGGCGCTAAGCTTTAGGGGACTAGGCTTGCCGCATGTCGAACGAACTGTGTGCCAAGAATACCACTGAATGGATCA
This sequence comes from Apotomis capreana, assembly GCA_947623375.1. Classification (NCBI taxonomy): domain Eukaryota; kingdom Metazoa; phylum Arthropoda; class Insecta; order Lepidoptera; family Tortricidae; genus Apotomis; species Apotomis capreana. The sequence continues at coordinate 8,974,280 of OX392514.1, forward strand.
CAGCTAATCGATATGGCGGGATGACCTAGACGTATTTCGAAGGGATTGTTTTGTTGCCATCATTAATAAGGGCCACTGGAAGAAAGAGAGGAGGCCTTCGCCCAGCAGTGGCAAACAAAAAAACATATCATTAGACGGGTCCAAACACGCGCCTACTGTAAGACAATTTAAAAGAAAATATTGACTAATAGAAGATTTGCTTACATTACATACCTATTATATAGCAGATCATCATCAGCGCTTGCATATCATTGGCAAAAAACAAACACTATCTCTAGATAAGTGGCACCTGTACCCTAAAAAGTTAGACTTTTCCAGGATCAGATTAAAATGGCAAATGAGCTTTGAGGGGTAGGTACCAAAAGGAAAACATAAATGTTTATATAATTTTTATAGAGAGATTCATTCACTTGATGTGTTAAAATTAAACTTTAATGGCTCGATGACATGAGAAAACGTGAATGTATCGATTAATAAGTTAGATGCAGAAATCGGTTCCACTCTCTCTCTCAACGGGTTTTTTGCGCGTATGCAAATGAAGTGACATATTGACAGGTACTCTAAAAACGACATTAATGTCAATGACCTTAAAGGCGTGCTCAAATACCTATTCTCGAGCGGAAGAAACTTAACCGCTTAAGTATATAATATCTAGAGGACATTATCTGAACAAGTCGGGAGTTAATCGCGTACTTTCGCGTAACAGACTTGTTATTAACGTTCATAGTCTCAAAGGGGCGTCAAGGTAAATAAGAAAACGTAGTTATTAAGTCCTGCCCGTCTAGCACAACTACGCTTCACGACTCTTGTCGCGCGACATAGCATCGCCCGTCACTCTCTCACAGTACAGCGAAGAAAGAGATAGGCAATATTTATCGCGCGAGAAAGAGTCGTGAGTCACAGTTGTGCCAGAGGTGCTGCCTCGTTAAGGTTATGACAATGTACGAAAATTGTGTAGATATAGCCATTTTTCTCTATTTTAAGGTACAATATTGAACCTGGTTACTTTAAGGGCCAGATTTTGTTTAGGGGTGAATCAACTTTTTTGTGTTGTTTACTCTGTCCCCGTAGTCCAAGTGACATCTTCCTACTGTTTCATAGAAAAATGCTTAGGTTGTCCGAGGGACAAATTTTGCGTAACCATAGCAACAAGGTGCACTTAAAAGTTGATTCACCCTTAGGTACCTATTACGCGACAAAACATGACCTTTTCTCGCACTGGGTAGATACTTCTTTCAATTCTTTCTTCTTTAAAAAGCTGTCTTTTTAAAACACTTGACGCACGAGAATAAGTCGCGTCGCGTATATAGGTAGCTTTGCTTAGAGGTGCTGGTCGAGCCACCGAGTGAAGTATCTGTTGGGTTTGAATACGATGGACCTGGACAGATGTTTGAATGTTCGGCTATTCTCGACATTTCTCAACCAGTTCTCATGACATTTTGTGAGTAGTTTCGATACAGATATTTTGAGTCGATTCAGTTTTTCGATTCTTTTCTAAATGGCGGGCACATGGTGTTTAAAGACGTAAAAAATGTAAGTTTCAGCCATCCCGAAGCAAACTCGCGACGCGAGGTACACCCACAGAGGCACTAATCATTATTTCCAGAGACTATCGTCTGATCTGATTTTCATAAGTGGTGATAGAGAAACCAGAGAAACGGGATTCTTGTTAGTTACCTTAATGTGAACGTTTCCTTCCGTACGATAGGACTAATAAACGTCAAGTTAACAGTTAGCCGTTAACTAACTATACTCATACCAGTCAGTCGCGCGATACTGAGATAAATGTCATTTGAAAGCCATTAAAAACACACATAAAAACTGTGTGAATACCGTTTTAATCTCTAATACAGATCAGGCTATGAATAGAAAGCTTATTGTTTGTTACACGTAATTAGTTATAGTTACCTATACATCTTTAGAACGTGTGATGGCGTTTTATACCTATCATATAATCGATGCGTCATCAAGCAAATAATATAATATCATTAAGAACCTTAGGTTAATGCCATTATGTAACGCAATATTAATTAAAGTAAGTACCTACTCCAAAGAGTAATAGGTATAGTTAACTATTCTTCTTAATCCATTATATAGCGCCAAAAAGGCAAACAACGTCTTACAAAAGGCAAACTATAGCTTGCGGGCAAGAATAAGGCTGCGTTTCCACCAGAGATGTGCGAGGATGCGTATCGAGGGATGTGTTTTTGTTAACCAATGGAATAACCTTAATTTACTTATCCTCGCTCAGCGCAGATGATTCTATTGGTTAAGAAAAACACATCCCTCGCTACGCATCCTTGCACATCTCTTGGTGGAAATGGAAACGCAGCCCAAATAAGAAGAATAAGCAATTGCCGTCGTTGGCGGATATCACTTAAAATCCTCACTGAGTTTCTTAAAGCAAACATGATCTCATGATAAGGAATGGAAATTGCTCTCATCGCGTGTGCCAAGACAAGAGAGAATAGGCTTTTGCTGAACCAGCAAGCTACATCCTTGACCCCGTACGTCAATCGACGGTCAGTTAAGAAAAAAAAACTCCATATTCTCCATTTTATCTGAGGGACGATATGGTACATTTTCCAATGCGTTAAAAACAGTGTCCATCTTCTCTATGCCTGCCGAATGTAATAAAAATCTCAAGGCAAGCAAGGAGTGATTCATCGCCTCCGCCTTTCTCATGTTTACCTTACCTCCACTTGCCAGAAAATATGAGCTTCCTCTATGACGATTTAAAAGACTACCTTTCCCCGTAAGGGTGGTAGAATTCGTTTATAGAGACAATATATACCATCACGCGTTTCTGTCGCATTGTATGTCGGGTGATATGATATTTGTCGGGTGACAAAAAGCTGCTGCCGCGCTTAGGATTCTCAAACTTTGTTTTCTGTAATTTTACAAACAGTAAGTATAACTGGCGCTGTATTGATTTCCGTTAACTTTAAGAGAACATTTTCAAATTTCAAATAAAGTTATTTTCTCCAAGACACTAGTAATATCTAATCCCGTGTAAAAATTGTATACGTTTGCAGTTTACATTAGTGTAAAAATACAAGTTCTTAGCCTCTCAGTGTTTAAGAATTACAGGCTACAGTGTTGTCTATACATGTGTTTGAGTGAAACATAAAAGTCCAGCCGTTGGCGTTGGATATATTTATTTATTTCATATAAACCTCAATATTTTAGTGCATTTAAGTGAATAACATATTAGTCAGTTGAATATAGTTCAGTATACAGTCAACTAGGCATGTAGGTGTTAAATTTTGTAAAGGTGGCAAACCTTCTGGCGCTACTCAGACCGGTGGCAGTGATAATGTGCGGTACTTTTATATCCGACTAAACGAGTATATTCCATCTAGCTATGTTTAGACCAAATTGAGTGAAAAGTGCGCTCGCACATTAGCGCTTTTGTGATGATACATCGTGTCAACGTACGTTCGAGAGGTGAAGCGTTGATGCGATGTGTCACATCGAAAGCGGGCATGGTGCAAAAAATAGACTGCACGAGTTTTTAGGTCCAGTTTTGCAAGACCATTTCGATCGGCTTTTACTTATTACGTCGCTCACTTTGGCTATTAGTGTGCTATAGGTTATACGGAATTATCTATTAGAAAGTGGCGAAAAGAAGTTATAATAGACCGTAAACGAGTACCAACCTATCATTTTGTAATGACAATATACAATCCAGACAAACAATAGAGACAACACAGCACGCATTCCGTTGTACAATTCCATCGATATTGTAAACAAATGAGCTAGCAATTAGTGTTCAATCACTGTTAATAATTACAGTGATGAAGAGAATGCTGCGAGTTGGTCATGCCGATGCCGACAGATGCTTTCATTCGAGTATCGAATCTGGTTTGTTGAACAGTTCGCCCATTCATTGCGTAGGTATGTCACACTGCATTATTAGAGTAATGACAGTGCGGAGTGAATGTGTTTATTAGGGGTTATGGGACAAAACACAATTCCACGTTACAATTGTAATATACATAATAAATAAATAAATATGCAAGATATACTTACCTACTAATATATATTAAAAAATAGTTAAGCCGTCTCCTGCCTGCGAGAGTCCAAACTTGGTAGGTATGTTTCAGTAATGTTTCGGTTTTTTTTCCAAATACATAAGTAGCAGTTATCTAATAATACAGTATATATTTTGAATCAGCTTATGAAACCCTTTCATTCGATACCCCACATGATAGGGTTCAGCATCAATTACAAAAAATAAATGACGTCACTACTTCTTGCACTCAAATTCAAAATGGCTCTCCTTCTTAGAATGTTCTTAGGGTTCTAAAGATTCATCCTGCCAAAGGAAACCTGATCATCACCTGTCGTATATATAACGTTTATAAATTAGTTATAATTATAATATGTCCTGAACACCACTAGTAGAGTTGCTAAGCCGCGAAATTGTGCGCATCGGGTTACAAGCATGAAATTTCTACCACACATAGAACGTTCCACGGTGATTATTTTCAGATGTGGAGGGAAGTCAGATTCGTCCCCTGTGTGGTGGGAGAGCGGGGTGAAGGGGAGCTTTTTCTTTTTTTTATTACTGATCAGTTAAGGCTATTAGGGCTTGTGCGACATCGTTTTCGTGTAAAATAGATATCAGCTATTAATTTTTCATGTTATTTAAGAATAGTTTCATATAAAAATTTGGGTTTATTGCCCAAAAGGTAAAAATCACAACAAGTTTTTTTTATTCAGAACGATAAATTAGTTATCTATTCTGAGTATTTACAATTTAAAAAAACATAACTAAACAGCAAATTTAATGTTGTTTTTAAAAATGTATACATATTGGGCACATCTGATACAAAAAGTACCTTGAAAAAAATGTTGATGTTCAGTTGCCCATGAAGGGGTTAAGCCTAGCCTGCGTGTTCAAGTACATTTTGCTAAGTCGCGAAATTGTGTACATCGGGATACAACCACCAAATTTCTACCACAGATAGAGTATTCTGCGGTGATTATTTTCAGATGTAGAAGGAAGTTAGATTCGTCCCCTGTGCGGCGGGAAATCGGGGTGAATAGGACAAAGGAGTCCTCTTTTTCTTTTTATATTACTGATCAGGTAACGCTAGTAGGACTTGTGTCGTATCGTTTTCGTGTAAAACAGATATCAAGAATTCATTTTTCATGTTATTTATTCATAACACCATATAAAAATATGGTTGTATTTCCGAAATTGTAAAAATCACAACAAGTTTTTTTTATTCAAGGAGATAAATTAGTTATATTTCCTGAATATTTACAACTAAAAAAAATATTGCAAAATAGCAAATTTAATCTTGTTTCTAAAAATATATAAATATTGGGCACTCTTCATACAAACAGTAACTTAAATAAATTGTTGATGTTGAGATTAGCCCGCGTGCTCGTGATACATTAGCAAAAAAAAATTGTTTTAATTACATTAATTTGTTTTTCTAGGACGTATATAGTAAACATTATATGTAAAAGCATGTTAATAATCATTATTTAATGTATTTAATGAAGCGAAATAGGATGCGTTCGGAGATTTACGTTGGTTACGCCGACGTAAAGATATATTTTCAGCTACTGTTTGTATGAGAAGTGCCCAACATTAATATATTTTTAGAAACCAGATTAACCCTTTACCGCATATAGGAAAAAAATAGTTGTTTGAATTTGAACCTTGACCTGTGCCAATAAGGTCCAAGTTCATATCTGCCATATATGGCTTCGTATGCGGTAAAGGTTTAAATGAACTTTTTGAAATAATAATAATAATTTGAAAATGTTCACGAAATTGAACTAATTTACCTCACTGAATAAAAAAACTTGTTGTGATTTTTACCTTTTCGGCCATTACACCCATATTTTTATATAGAACTATACGAAAATAACATAAAAAATGAATTTCTGACATTTGTTTTACACGGAAACGATACCAAACACGTCCTGGTAGACTTAACTGACCAGCAATAAAGAAAGAAAAGAGGGATACTTGGCCGTATTCACTCCGCTCTCCCGCCTTACAGGGGACGAATCTGACTTCCCTCCACATCTGAAAATAATCACCGTGGAACACTCTATCTGTGGTAGAAATTTCATGCTTGTAACCCGATGCGCACAATTATGTTAGAAAACAGCGGACTAACAACTCTACTACACCCACTATTTATCTAAAGTTCTAAACCTTTTTAATTTTGCAGCCTGGCTCTGGCGTGACGCCATCTTCACTCGACGCTAACTTAGAGTAACCGGATTAATAATAAATGACTTACCAAGTTCCCCGGGAGAGTCCCCCTTCGGCTTGACCACAGGAGCCTTTTCCCACCGCTTGAGCCTCGACTTGGAATACGGCGGCAGCAACAGCCCATCCTCTCCAACGTCGTCATCATGCTCCGCGACGTTGGACTGTTCTATCTCATTCTCTTCTTGTTGTAACGCCGCCGCTGCTATAGCTGCCTTTTTCCCTCTGTATTCTTCTTTGTGTGTGTTCTGTCAACGAAAATTGATTTTAAAACCCACACTATCTAGAATTTGACGGGAAGGAAAAGCAAGGTGTGTCCAAATATTTTTACCAGATAAAAATTAAAAAAATATTTCATAAGTCAAGACTGAATAAGATGCACGGATCAGACCTAAACTGAATCTGCATCTTAATTAATATTGACTGAACAAATAAGCTGACGGAAATGGACAACATGGGTAGGTGTACCTACAGTGAGTATCGAGTGTCCTCTCTACTAGCTACAATTAGCGACCCGTAAAATTCGGTTACGATTGAGTAATTATACAGCCATGCAGACTTTTCGGATGAACAACTTGACACAACACGGTAAGACGGAGGCTCTCGAACACGTATTTCACTCTACTGCCTAAACTATACCATTGTCTTCGTAATTCATATCGAGGTGTTCAACTTACTCGTATATCTATTGTACGGTACGCAAAAAAAATGGATATAAGTACTATACTTTTCAACTATATTGCATAAGCATTGCATTACGTATTTTAGAGAAAATGGCGTCTTCAGACAATATCATAAATACACAACACTTTATAAATACCTACCACTGCTCTCTTTCTTTAAATTTATAGTGCGAAACTTGAGGAAATATGGGAGGAGTATGGGAGTTTTTAAAATATTGCGCTTCTATAATATCATCAAAAAACGCAATTGCCTTTATAGTCGTAAAGTAATCTTAGACTACTTTCTTGGCTGACTGTACAACAAATGACCGAGAGGGATATATCCACTTCGAGCTTAAGAGTAGACCCGCAATATATTGTGGTTAAACCCTGCACACCAAGACGTAGGAGGCTAGGAGGGTTGATGTGCCTAGAAATAATTTATGATGCAAGCATAATATTTCGCGGGGATAGGGTTGCCAGCACCTCTAGCACAACTGTGACACGCAACTCTTTCTCGAGCGAGAAATACAGTATTAGGTACCTATTTCTTTCTTTGCTTTATAATGAGAGAGAGACGTGCGACCCTATGTCGCGCGATAAGAGTAGCGAAGCGTAGTTGTGCTAGACAGGACGATGTCCGGCAAAATATCTTCGTGTCCAGTCTGTCCGGCTGCTGCGCGAGTCGAAAGTAGAGCGCAAATAAAGGTACAAAAAGGTATGTACGGCTTTTAGGATAAATGTCCGGCCAAAAATTGAGCTACGGGTCTGGCTTTTGTGTTTATGGACCAGGCAACCCTGGATTATACCCGCCTCGAATTTCATAGTGAAACTTCATAATTTACCAAACTTAGCTCTTCGGTCATCGTTATTTAAACTGCCTTGTTAAAGTACACCGTGTACCAAATAGATGCCGTAAATTGAATAATTACAAGGTTGTTCTGATAAAATGAATAAGTATTATTAAAATCCGTAGATGCGGTTAATGTAGTGTATAATACCAATACCACCATCTGAACTAAATATTTGTATTAAATAATTTATTATCGCTACTGGTCTGTGTAGGTACTTACGGTGTCCTAATGTTTGTTATTCTGATTAGGTATCATTTTATTGCGTTTATCCTATAAACGAAACAAGTGGATTACTTATTAGTTTCCTATTTTCTTTGAAAACTACTGATAATAAGTAATTGTCCTATTTTTATTTTTTACAAGCGACCCGCCCCACCCTCGCTCGGGTGCATTGCTGATAATTTATGCATATAAACCTTCCTCTTGTCCTCAGTGATTACTCTATTTAATAAAAAAAAAACGCATCCAAATCCTTAAAACTTTAAGGATCTAAACATACATAGGGACAGACAGACAACAGGAAGCGACTTTGTTTTATAGTATGTACTGACGCCTATGGTAAAGAAAAAAATACGCGGACGAAGTCGCGGGTTAACTTTTAGTAGGTAACTAAGAAAACTGCAAGAAAAACATCCAATGATTTTTTTTTCTCAAACCTAGCATTATCATTATCAACTTCAATAATTAAGTAACAAAAGAATATTATTATTTTGTAAAAAGATACTGTGAGAATTTTTAGCAAGTTATCTGTTGTAATCAAACAATTATCGTTTAAACAAGTATTGTTTTATTACTCATAGGTATGTACTGAATTATGAATCAGTTTACCTATCTTTATATTACAACTTTACTAATATAGGGTATAGTCAGCAGCAGATGTTGTTACCTAGCACTAAGTGCTCGAAATTATATACACACAGACTTTATTATCAAGAAAATAAGGGTTGTGATCATTGTGAGTAGAGATGTGCCTTTTCTGAAAATTTCCGGAAACTTTCCACATTTTGTATAGGAAATTAGGAAAGTTTCCGGAAATTTTCGGAAACGGCACATCTCTAATTGTGAGCATGTCATACTGCTTAGCTGCTTATATGGGTAGTATGACTAGTATGTTATCCATGTTAAGCAAAATTAAACAAATACATAAGAATTTTATTTAGACACTACAAAACGTCTGCACCTTCCTCATTTTTTTATACCGTAGACGGGTAAAAACTATCCTATAACTATCTTTGAATGACCAGCAGTCCCTGTACCAAAATTGGTTAAGATAAAATCCGGCCGTTTCGGCGTGATGAGAATACAATAGAAATTATGACCAACCGATGGCGCCAGACTAGCATGGCCGCGCACGCCGATACAAAACAAAAGACGATCCTGCATCGAGCTATTAAGACTTTCCCTGAAATCATGATTTCTCTATAGAAAACTGATTTTTAATACAAATCTAGAATTTTATAATAGTCTAAATATGTAATTCTAAGGGTTAAGTGTGACAGACAAAAAAACATTGAGCTCAAACCAAGTAGGTCTTAAAGTATGAAATTTTGCACAGGAACAGGATTCTCTTATACTATACAAACGAGCACTAGCGTATCATAGAATTTTTAATTTATTATATAAAAATATTAAATGGATGATGCTGCGCTGGTCAAGCATAACAGCAGTAACTCACATTGAATGTTACCAAAAGGGACTTGTATCTAAATAAGATTCATACTAAAACAAAACCCTATTATTGAAACATTCAAGGTGAATGCGCGAACTGCGAGCCATCAGACTAAGCTGGAGCAAGGCCAGAAAAGTTTCTGAACATACAAAGGCGTGGTGCGAGCTGATGAAGCTCTGAAACTCCGGGGTGCCTGAAGATAAAAACAACAAAAACAATTGTTGATGCCGTTGTGTAGAACGAAAGTTTGTATCAAACTTTTATTGTTTGTCTCAAATCCATTTCTTGTCTTGTGTTAAAAGCGTGTGGTTTTCCATGAGCAACTAATATTTAATATGTGATTAAAGCATACATTTCCATACAGTTAGAACAAATAAAAGGATTTCCATTCAGCTAACAAATTGTATTGCAAATAAAAGATGATTGGGCAATCATTCCGTTTTGTAACATTTTCCATTACAATAGAAGAAATCATATTGAGTTAGATAATATGTTTCATAGTTCTATTGAGGTTTGTTAGTGACACTATGTCTTATTAGGAACTGGTTAGACTTCCTTTCACTAGCCAATTTGTAGTAAATGTCCTAACAACTGCTGCAATATGGTAACTATGGCACTATTCTCATCAGTGATGAGCTGATGAGGCATGTAACGAAACTGATAAGCAATAATTAAATCTACAACGAGTTTGTGGTAAATATAATGCTATTGCATACTTTTATCTCCCATTTAAATCTGTTTGGAAATGTTTTTTTCACCTGTTCTGGGTTAATTACGCAAGGAGTTTTTATGCCAAATTTCCATTAACCCTGTTAGTTAAAAGATGATTGTGTAATTATACCGTATTGTGATATTTTCCATTACAATAGAAGAAAGAAGAAGATAATATATTTCATAGTTCTATTGAGGTTTGTTTGTGACAATATGTCTTATTAGGAACGAGTTAGACTACCTTTCACTAGCCAATTTGTAGTAAATGGTCTAACAACTGCTGCAATATGCCAACTATGGCACTATTCTTATCAGTAATTAAGTGTGTAATGAAACTGATAAGCAATAATTCAATGTACAATAGGGTTGCCATAAGTGCGGGGACTCAGACCAGGACATTTAAAGAAAAAACTAGTAATGGTAGAAAAAACGAACTTTTATTACAAAAATAAAGGTCCTTGCCTAAAGTAGCTAGTTAGTCACGTTTATTGTAGGTATATTACTGTTTACCAAGTCCAGCCCTCTTTTAAATAACTATGATTTTTAACCGGGACAATTTGCTTATCGGCCGGGACGCCGCCGGGACACCATGCTTCAAACCGGGACATGTCCCGGCGTACCAGGACATATGGCAACCCTAATCTACAACAACTACAATGAGTTTGTTGTAAATGTAATCCTATTGCATACTTTTATCTCCTATTTAACCCTTAAATGCATAGTGTAAGATGCAGCTTACATAAACAAAAATGAATTACTGGTTGAAAACAAGAAACGTTTATTTGAAAGAAAATCATATTTTATAATATTGTGTTTTTTTAATTCATGCATTTAAGGGTTAAATCTGTTTGGGGGTGATTTTTTCACCTTTTCTTGGTTATTACTGCAAGGAGTTTCTATGCCAAACTTCCTTTGAGTAACAGGCTTTGGGAGTTGGTTTAAAAATAGTTGACATATAAGTAAATAATTTGACAGTCAAAATCTACATGGCTAATTTAATTCCAAACATCTATTTATAAATGGAGTAGATAACAGTTTTGTAATTTGAATCCTTAAGTTAGGTTTTTACAATAAAGTTATATCAAAAGTAAATTATTATTATTATTTTCAGATGATAACTCATATTTTAATTGCAGTAGATTACAGAATTAGTAAATGCTTCATATCTTAAAAATAATAATGTGAAAAATTTCAGTATTACCTATTTACATTTATGAGTAATTCATTGGCTTCTTAATGATTAGATAAATTAAGACACAGTAAGATTCACTTTCTAAACATAACTTTATAATTAATAATTTCAAAAGATGATGTTGATTTATGTTCTAAGTCTGACATCATTGAAGTTATGCATAAAAAAATATGTAATTGACAATATTTAATGTTTGTGTACTTACTCTCATACAATTAATGAACAGATATTAGAAATGAAAATATTGAATACTTTGAAAACTACATGAAACTCAACAAGTGGGAAAGTTATTAGCACCTACTTCATAATCAAACACCAGGCTTTGTGTATGGGAACATTGCCCCTAAAGGCACCTTGAGTTTTGAGGACTTATTCTTACCGGTTATATTTATATACTCACCGCTGCAACGTAATCTGCATTCTTATTTTTATTGCAATCCCAGCCGTCGCCGATACAATCAGAGTACAAAGTCAGCAGTACCACATCCACTAATAACCACACTAACGAAGTCAGTAAGATTATTCTGCATGTGTGGATCCTTATCTTGCTTCTAAACATGTTTACCAATTCACTTCACTGCCACATACCAATCCGTACACGTTGGTTTCTTAAAGGTCGACCCGCGGTGATCGGAAACTAAATTCACAAAAACGGCATTTATCACTGATCACGAGAAATGCTACTAAACTAATATCTACGGCAATTATCACAGAAGAACCGTTTAATACGTGATAAAAAGTCTGCAAATTGGAAGTAGGTTTCCGGATCCAAAATGTGGATATCGCACCGATGTTTTTACAACTTTTACGGCTAACACATCATAAGCACTTTAACCGCATTAGTCTGTTCTTCCTAAACTGACGCGATTCTTTTTTACGCTTTGGTGATTCTTTGTAAAATCCACTATTCTCGTGGATAAATTGAATGAGCTGGAAGGAATGAATATCGGCTGGCTAGCGGTAATGAGCGGTCGACAATCGAAAACGTAGACGTCACGTCAAAAGTCAAACTAAACTTTCTACCTCGCGTCATCTGGATATACCACCTGCATAAATGAAAAATAAATATTGAAAATAATAGTGAAGAATCAAAATATGTATTATTTAAAATGTTTGTTTATCTAGTGACATGCGTTAAACTCAAGTGATAATTTGCTAGTAAATAAATTTATAATTTGTTTTGGCTGAACGTGATTTAGTGTGTATGCGAACGTAAAAAAAAAATGCAATAGGAGTGTTCAGTTATCAGAATAAAATTTACTTATTCAAGTTCGAATTTTAAAAACTTTTTTTTGTATATCCACATTAATCCCAACATTTTGTCATAAATTTAACAAAACTTCTTAAAACTGAAAATTTTACACTTCTGTTACTTTAGTCTTGGGTTGTTTTTGAGGGTTGTGCCATCGCTTTGTAATAATCGCATTTCAGAACGTAGATGAGTTTTGTTATCTGTGCTAGTTGACAGAAGCGTCAATGTCAATGTCAAAACGTCATATGTCAATGAGGGAGTGAGATGGTACTATTAATTTATCTACGAAGATTATTTAGATTGGATTGGAAGTCCTCAAAATCAAACAAACGTTTATAAATTTGTTGTGTAGTAATCGTCAGCCAAGCACCAAATAAAGTTGTTTCAGTTGTGCCACGTTACGGTCCTAAAACAGTATGTGATCAACTATTTTGTCAACTCCACAAGTTTGGCCTCAAGTTCGAAATTTGTCATTGCAAATGTTTACGTGTCCTATTAGACCGGCATAATTGATAATTCTATTTGTAACCATGAACAGAAGCAAGAGCGGTAATTCTAAAATGGCAAGAACACCGGACGACACCTCTGATGAAACAAATGGATATAGTCTCATCAATAATAATGATAACAAACCTCCTGATATCAAGTATGGGAAAGAGAATTCCTGGGTGGCTGGAGTCCAGATGTTTGTGTCCTTTTTGCTCGCTGGATTCGGCATGGTCGCTGCGAGTCTCCTGTTGGATGTGGTACAGCATTGGAAGGTTTTCGAGCAAGTATCCGAAGTGTACATACTGGTGCCAGCCCTCCTTGGTCTAAAAGGAAATCTAGAAATGACATTGGCCTCGCGTTTATCGACTCACGCTCATCTGGGACACCTAGATACAAACCTGAGTGCATTAGTGGTAGGAAATTTGTGTTTGATACAGTGCCAAGCTGTTCTGGTTGGATTTTTAGCAGCAATGGCTGCAATAGCCATGGGCTGGATTCCAGATGGACAGTTTGATATCCACCATGCTCTGTTGCTTGCTGCGTCAAGTGTTCTCACTGCTTCGTTTGCCAGTTTTATTTTAGGACTTATCATGATTGGAGTGATAGTGATTTCTAAGAAATTAAATATCAACCCAGATAACATAGCCACGCCAATTGCAGCTAGCCTAGGTGACCTGACAACCTTGGCACTGTTGTCAAGGATTGCATCGCTATTGTACACAACTATTGGCACAAGTGTTGTACTGCCATCTATAATTATCACTGCCGGTGCTTTTCTCGTGCCAGTCTGTGGTTACATCGCCTGGGACAATAAATTTACTAAACAAGCTTTAGATGAAGGATGGGTGCCAGTTGTGTCTGCTATGGTCATCAGTAGTGCAGGAGGATTAATCTTAGACTATACAGTTGTTAACTATGAGGGTATAGCAGTATTCCAATTGGTTATAAATGGTATAGGAGGCAATATGGTAGCTGTACATGCTTCTAGACTATCAACAATGTTGCATACGGGAGAAAAGCCTGGTCCGCTTGTAGGTAAAACAACAAAACTGCTACTTTTGATGGTCATACCAGGCCAGTTGATCTTTATTTACACAATCGGCTATTTAAAAGCGGGACACACATCTATGACACCTATATTTATTCTTGTATACATGTCTGCTGCACTGCTACAAGTGTTCTTATTGTTAACTATAAGCCATCACATGGTTGTGTGGATGTGGAAACTAGGGATGGATCCAGATAATTCTGCCATACCATATCTCACGGCACTGGGAGACTTACTCGGCACAGCTTTATTGGGTGTTGCTTTCCATATACTTTATGCTATAGGAGATAAAGACAGAGATTTGGGAGATTAAAGTACTTATAAGAAATCTTAAGTAGTTTGTTATCAATTTAAGTTTTCAGAGGCATTATTTTAGTAGTGTCAGCACCTGGTGCCATTCGAAATTTTATTTATAGTTATTATTTATGACTAGCACATTTTTTCGAATATTATAATATAATTCGTTTTTTCTGTCATTTATAATTTGTGCAATAATATTATTTGCCAGATACTTATTTAGTACAATATTATAAATGAACATTCGTTATGATTAATGATTGCGCAAAGGAATTCATGTTTATTGTACGATAACAGGTCTTAAGATTTGTGTTTGCCAAGTTACTATAAATTGTAACTTAAGTTGCAGTTATGTTGTGAAATTTACATATATTACATAACTAAATAAGTTATTTATTAATTATATTCTTCAGTAATCATTTCATGTACTTTGTGCCTATGCTTACTTAAATAAAATACTTAAATTGTTAGTACATACAAAGGAACTGTGAAAACTGAAAAGTATTGTTTTAAATAATTTTCTTGTGTCATTAAAAATCTCATGTTTGATGAATGCAAAGTAAAAAGAAATGTGATTGTTATTCCTACTTCCTAATTTAAGGTACTTATTAATGTAAGGCGTAAATTTCTTTTGAATAGCTTAAGAAATATTCATGTAAATTGGTGCTACAGCCTACTACTGGCTAAGTTTTCATTTTTTAATGTTGTTATAATAATATTGAATTGCCAAATTATTTTTATATACTTGTAGTGTGAATAAGAATATGTAAATTTCGATAACAACATGTCACAAAATACCTTATACCTATTTTACAATACATTTTATGAATAACTCTGTTTTTGTTGTTTTCCATTTCACCCAGGATAAATATGTCAGAGATAAGTGAGTGCAATATGGAATTCTCAGCACTTATGTGACAAACAAGTGTTCACATTCACATCATTGTTTGTATATAAGAATGCCCTTGGCAAATTATCGTTATATCTGTATCAATAGATGGCGTTACTACCATCAGGCCCAAAACAGGTCATGGTGGTGGACAGATTTGGGACTTTGGAACTCACTGGCGCTTTGAACCTAGAAACTGTGAACAACTTTATATACCTGGGTTCCAACATCAGTAATGATGGCTCATGCGAGAGGGAAGTTCGGAGGAGAATAGGCCTAGCTAAAAGCGCCATGTCTCAGCTTGGAAAAATCTGGAGGGATCGCAACATCTCCGTAAAAACCAAAACCAGATTGGTACGAAGTCTTATCTTCTCAATCTTTTCGTATGGCGCTGAGACCTGGACCCTGAAAGCTGCAGACCGCAAGCGTATCGACGTCTTTGAGATGTGGTGCTGGAGAAAGATGCTACATATACCCTGGACAGCATTTCAGACTAACGTCTCCATATTGCGGGACTCAAAATCGACTCGCGGCTTTCATCCGAGTGTCTCCGCAGTCTTGGAATTCTTCGGACACATCGCAAGAAAAGGCGGAGGCAACCTTGAGCGGCTTATCGTGACCGGCAAAGTAGATGGGAAAAGGCCTCGTGGACGCAGCCCAATACGTTGGTCCGACCAGATCCGCTCCGCTCTTGACTCCACAGTTCACAGCGCCCTTCACACCGCCGCAGACAGAAACAGATGGAGGAAGGTCGTACGAGAGAAAGGGGAGGTCACGACCCTCAGCTATGAGGAAAACGACGCAAGGAGGACTACCATCAATACGAATAATTGGAATCAAGGAATATAATACTCGCAAATTGGAATTGATGGTGCAGTTGTCAGTGGTAGTAGTAGCCTGCTGATCTGCTGGTCCTGGGTTTGAATACCGGTAGGTGCAAATATTTGTGTGATGAACTTGAATATTTTTGTTCCTAACTAGGTCATGGATGTTATCTATATACATATATGAATTTATATTTTATGTATATTGTCGTCTAGTACCCATAGTACAAGCATCATGGCTTAGTTTGGGACTAGGCTGATTTGTGTAAGATAGTCCAGTAGTACAATCTAGTCTATGAGATAATCCCTTAGCAAAAAAATAAATTGATTTCTATAGTGTACTCGGATAAAAAAATCCGAAAATTACTGATATCTAATAAACGGGGTAACATTTTTTGCGCTAGCAACACTTCCTCAGATACTATACACTTCTACAGTAAAGAAGAAATGTTGCTAGCGTAAAAAATGTTACCCTCATTGTTTATTTTATACACTCATTGTTCCACTTCTACACTTATTTTGTGAATGGTCACAATGCAGAATTCCCTGCCGGCGTCAGTATTTATAGCCGCTTATAAACCGGACACTTAACAGCAGAGTGAACAGGCATCATCTGGGTGCGCTCGCACCACTAGGCTACATCAGTCCCTATCATCAGATATATGATATTGATTGCAGTTAAGATTTCAAGAGCAAACCCATCCTAGTTAAAAATAGTTTAACCTTTCGTATTTAATGTCAAAAATTTGCTAATCAAATTGAAATTAACCGATATTTTAAAGTAAGGTTCAAATGTCCCACACAGATCTGCGCCTAAGCATACAAGAGGTTAAGGATGTTCACAACAAATTGCTATAAAATTTACCTAGCATCATCAAATCAAATTGCATTCAACATATTCATGGCAAAGCCAAACCAGATTTGTTTTAAATTTCCATCAAGAACAGTAAATAAGTCTGTTATGATGAGCATACATCGGGGATTTTGGAGCACAAATGATTTAACACTACGCTATCAGTAGGCGTCAAACCATTTGTGCTCCAAAAACCCTGATGTATGGTTATGAGTCAAATTCCATGACTCAACTGCTACCAAGATGCCTATCTTGAGTTCATTCTACTACAAAAAATATCTTATGAAGTGCACTAAAGGTGATGATAAAAAATTAAAGTAGCTCTCTTGAATTACTACCAACATTCTTGAATGACTATTCCCCAAGATTGGTTTATAAGTGCCATAAATGCAAAATGAAAGAGCTACTTCTCTCTTGAAGTCTTGACAAATTAGTTATTGGAGACATTTTACAATGTAATCAAAAGATTTATGTGGTAAACAGTGATCTAGTATTGATTAACCTTTTGAGCGCCACAGTCGGCTGTGGCCGTTAACAAAAAATCGTGCCCCTGACGCCACGTCGGCCACAGCCCTCCAAATTACAATGATCAAAAACTTTGTAATTCTAACCGCTACAAGTATTTTTCAATCCCTGTTGATTTTGGGGCACATCTTTTTTTTTTACTCTGGCATCAGTGGCACGGTAAATTGCTAGACCGCTTGGCGGTCAATAGGTTAATGGTTTCACCTATGGGTTGGGTTTAAAACAGCCCAACTTATTGCACTCTTAACTTAAAATCCATCTTTCACTATTATTAACATTTAATAAGACTAAAAATCATACCTAGATACCTAGGGTCAACACTATAGGTATGTTTTGATGTCTAGTGCCAGCAACTAAATATGTTTCCCTAATTCTCAAATATGACACATGACTGCAATTTTATTCCATTGTGACTGCTTGATTTTTTGGAAATCAAATATTTAGAAACTAAATAATTCTAAATGATTGATCTCCAAAAAATGAAACTGATACAAGCTACGTAAGCTGTTTACCAAATAAAACTAGCATCCTGGACTGAATAACTGAAGGATTTTAAACTGAAATGAAAGAATGAATGTAGATTTTCTTTTTATTGGCTTATTCTAGTATCTGATTACTTGACTTCGCGCAACCTTCTGACGGCGGATCGGCAGGAGGAGGCAGCGGTGGTTGAGAATACCCAGGCACCTCCAGCTACGGTCCTCTTGCAGCGCTTGCATGACCAGATACCGACGCAGGAACGCTTCATGGCATCCTAGAAAGTCAAGGGAGTTTATGTAAGCAATAGCAATATAAGTAAATATACAATTGTTGATTACAATAAAAAATCTCAGGTGTTATCATAAACTTGATGCTACATGAAAGAAAAAACACTAGTCATCTTCTGCAATGCACTACTATTAAACTGTTGATAACTATTTATTGTAGAATCATTTAACATTTTAGATTGATTGCATACACAATATACTTCTGAAAAAAGGTAAATAATAAACTGCAATATCAAGAATTTAGAGCCAAAGGTAATGAAACATCCAGTGAATTATTGTTAGTCTCCTGAGCCATGGAACTTCACAAATACAATACAATAAATTTATAACCAAAAACCAAAACTAACCTTTCCACAGAAGGAGCAAGTGTATTTAGCGTGCTGTGTCACTTCCATCTTCTTGACCATCTTACGAAGGGAGGCACCGTAACGTGTGCCATATTTGCCAGTAATTCCGACCTTTTTCGTGCGTTTGGCCTGAAAACATCGAAAGAGCGGTTTTAACAAACGTCTTCACTTAGCACCAGTGGGAAGTTCCAAATCTATGTGGAACGTATAAAATAGCCTTCACATATTTTAGGACACTGTATCACCACTTTATTTAGTCAATGAAACTCAAAATTGACACAAAGATTACTCGAATATTTACGAATTTAATTTCTCACCATTTTTGTTAACCTGTCTAACACAACAGTTGACAGCAGAGAAAAGGACAAGGAATTGTTTATGGTATAGATAAAATATTGACACTGGATTCTTAATTTTTGGTCACTCCACCATGTGCGTAACTTATAAAATATTTCACAGTTATTAATGGCAAACAAAAACAATGGATACAGTAACGTATTTTATGTTATAGTTAATAATATGATTTTATTCACTATTTCAAACACAATTTAGGATTATTGAGTTCTTAGCAAAAAAATACTATGCGCTAGTCTATGGTGAATTAAGTGTCACAGTGACATTGACATTTGTCTAACTAAACCTCCGCTAATCTGTGATTCCTTCCAACCCAACGACCTACAAAACGGAAAAGGTCGATCCTACGGTTAAACATAAAACCGTCCAGATCACCAGGACGGCATAGATTTAGCTACATCCTGAACCAAACATGTTGCGAACGATTGTATTACGAAACCAGTTATTAAACAACAGCCTAAATAAAGTTGTCAGGAGCAATATCACGAGATGTGTTAGCACCGAATTGGCACGACGAAAGCACCCTAGCAAGTAAGTTTTAACTGTAATTGTTTATAAAAAATGCTGTGATATGCATATTTTCTTGTCTTTAACAACTGAGTTGGAGTTTTTGTTTTCATAAGTCAGGATATTTCGTATTTGTGTAAGTTTCCAGTAGGTCTAGTTAGCGGTAATAATTGCATAACCGAAACGTCAACGCTCTTCACCTTGCGAATTGTCATCAGACGAGATCATGATCAGGACCGGTAGCCCACGTGTCTCCCGAACTCGCTAAACATTTATGTTTTTAAAGTGTAGTTTATAATATTGTTGACCTGGAAAGTCTTGGTAAATATGTAATTTTATTGGAATCCCATTAGAAATTAATAATAGAAGTCTGACTTAATAATTTGTTTATTTCCATGAATAAAATGGTGTATCATGTCAATAGTATTGAGTAACTGTTTATTTTACACATAAAATACATGTGTTAATTTGATTTGGTCGGACTGGCATACTTTTAATGTGAAGCTTAAATTATATGAATTATTGAGATGTACTGTGTTATTATAATTATAAAATTGCTATGAACACATCATCTGCTGACCCTTTAAATGTAAGTTTTTTTTCTTTAAGTTTTTAAAACGAAAATCACAGCCAATATTCAAATGAGAAGTGGCTTTGGAACAAAACATACTCACTTGATTACTGAAAAAAGAGAAAAAACTCATTAAAATTACACAAAACATAATAAAATGGCTGACTCAATTAAAATGTTTAAAAATATCCCTGCCATATGAAACATAATCCGGCCCTGGCAGATTGTGTGAGATTGACATTCAATCCAATATTTATTTGTTATTGGTACAACAATTACCCACTTTTATATTTGTTATTGTTTGTGTTGGTGCATTCTTAGTTAGTATGTAAAATCGCTCAGATCAGGGGCGTATTTGTATGTAATGGAATTAAGTTATTATAATCACCTTGTTTTCTCAGTAAGTGAAATGTATATGTATATTTATAAAATATTGCACTACCAATTTCATAATTATTTTTCGTATTTCTCACTACCCTAAGGTTGTCTGGAAGAGATCGCTTTTTAGCGATAAGACCGCCTGTTGTTACCTACTGATTTGTTTTTTGCAATTTCTTTGTGTAATCTTTATTTATATTTAGTGGTGCACAATAAAGAGTATTATTATTATTATTATCTCCTTTATTCATTTTATAGCTTAGATTAGGTTTCTTACAATAAATTTATATAAAAAGTAAAATACAATAAAGAAGTTACAAAATATAAATACATTATAAAAAACCTAACCTAGGGTGCCGCCGGCAGCGGGGCAGGGCCCAGGCTACCGGTGGTTAGGGCTGCAAAGAGAGGAACCTCCTGACAATGCGCGCCGTGTCCAGGAGTACTGCCTTCTGTATCTGACCCTTATTATTATTATTATTATTATTTATTTTGAGAATAATTAATTCCTTAACCCAAACTCTTTAGGTGATATGTACGTGATTTCTAGGGGACAAAAATATTTCTATATAATATTTGAAAATTCTTTATTTGTAGGTCTACAACTCAATTTCATACTATTATTTGGAAATTGCCTCTATTCCATGTTATATTAATCACTAGGCTTGGGACTTTTCACTGCTCGCCGTGGTTGTCCAATCCATGGAGTCGTCATATGATAAAAAATATTATCAGTCAAATTCGAAAAATTAAATGTTTTATGGCATTTAATAAAACATTTAATTTTTCGACTTTGACTTTGACTTCGAATATTAAATTAAAGCAGTAATTATTGTAACGGTCTTCAATCAAAAGTGACAATTTATAAAGTAGGTACTCAAAATGTTTCCTAATTTTAAGTTGCGAAAAGTAGTCAGTACGAGTAGTCTGCCACAACACAAGTACTTATCAAAAAGGATGCATTTGTGACCACTAGGCATAATATGAAATTACCGATAGATTTATGATAAAATGAATTGCAAACTATTATAACGTGCCCATTAAAAATGTAACAACATAAATTATGACATTTAATAAATCATTTAATTTTTAGACTGACTTTGAATATATTTTTTTATCATATGATGACTCCATGGATTGGCACTGCGAGCAGTGAAAAGTCCCAAGTCTATTAATCACCTATTTAAAGTGGTAACATTAATATCCTTGATGGTAGGACCCAACAAGGATTCTAGTTAATTTGATATGTGGTGTGTACTGTGTATACACGATGATTTTTAATTGGTGATCAGGTACCAACTTTTCTGACTCAGTAATTGATGGCGGTCACGTTGAAGTCGTTATTACATGAAAACAAACTTTTATTTTTCTATGATAATTTTTATTTTCAAACCAATTTTTGTCTTAAATTCCTTGTCACCGATCTAATCTGTATCGGTGTGCTTACAACCTCTTTAATAATTTAATGGGAATGACAATTTATGAGTAATAACTTGTCATTGTCATTGTCATTACATAAACAAAGTCGTAGAAAATTTCCCGCCAAAGCGATGACACTTGACGTAGGTATCGTACTTCAATAATTTATGTAGGATGACCATGTATGTCTAGTGGTTATTAGTTTTAATTATGTTTTAACTTTTAATTAATTTAACAGTGAGGTAATTGCGCGGGACCTCGCGTATTAAGTTTAATTTTAGCCAAATATTAATATTTTTCTACTCCTGATCACCGATTAAAAATCATTGTGTATGTGAATGATCATATCTTGATATTGTTATCTGAAAAGCCAAATAAAATTGCCTCTATCCTTCGAGACATGCGCCATAGACAACCATATCATATCTGAATACCGTCTTTCTGATAAGGAGCTTATTTGTCATTGCCCTGACATTGATAAGTCACTAGCAAGTTTATTTATAAAATTAACTAGCGACCCGCCCCAGCTTCGCACGGGTGCAATGCTGATAAATTATGCATGTATTATACATATAAACCTTTCTCTTGAATCACTCTCTCTATAAAAAAAAAAACTGCATCGAATTTCGTTGCGTAGTTTTAAAGATCCAAGCATACATAGGGATAGACAGCAGGAAGCGACTTCGTTTTATACTATGTAGTGAAGTCACTTACATTTTGTGACCTAACTAGTGATTGATGCTGTGTGAATTAGAAAATGTAACATTCTGCAATACATCATTTTACAAGCTTTTATTTAGCTTGCTTGGTATGTTTAAAGTATGTATGTTCGGGTGAAATCTTGCAACTCAATTTTGAAGCAGATATCGTCAACCGATTGAGCTGAAATTTTGCATACTTACTTAACTTCGATGACAATACAATAATATGGTACCATGGGGCTGATCTGATGATGGAGCCGGAAGGTGGCCATAGGAACTCTATAATAGAAAAAGCAATCCTACCGAGCTTGGGCTCTTTAGAATAGTCTCAGTGAGCATTTGATGGATATCCAAAGAAAAGTACAGTCGGCTATAAAAGCTTGCCACTGAAATGTCATTTTTGACAGAAACTTATTAGCATTGAGTTAAAATAAGTTTGTATTTAATTTATTTGTTATGTTTTGCATGTGCAAGAAAAAGACAATGATTATTATTATTTTATTAATTAAAGTAATAATTCCTATTTAAATGAAAAAAAAAATACATTAAAATTTAAGTGTTTAACAAGTAGTTTGGTTTGTTAACATAATGATTATTAGGAGATAAGACGAGCTATATACTATTTATGTTTTAATGTTTATTAATGATTTTTACTACAGTAGTTATAGTACTCACAGGAATGTGAAGGTTGGTTTAAGTTTAAATTGCAACTTCTGTTGATGATTGTATAGTTGAGGAATGAAAATGTTCAACACTTTTCGATTAGATGTGATGGTATTAAGGTCCAAATTGAAAAACCTTTTCATTCCGCAATAGACACATAGACAACATTTTGAATATAGGAATAATATTCTTATATATATATAAATAAATCATTAATTTCCTTTTTTGCTCCTTAATATTTTAAGTTATAATTAAAACTACATATGTATAAAAAAAATATATACATTTTAATGTTTCAGATTACTCTCAGCTTCACACGAGAAGAGAGTCTTAGCTGCCCCACAATGGACTCCCCAGTTGAGGCACTACTCCGACCTCCCCACTCACACGAAGGTCAACCTCCCTGCTCTTTCCCCTACCATGGAAAGTGGCTCCATCATAAGCTGGGAGAAGAAGGAGGGGGATAAGCTCAGTGAAGGTAATTTTTAACAGTTTATTTATAATTTATACCTTTATATGATAGGTGAGCTACTATTAACTAACTAAGCGTAACAGATAATGGAGGTCGCACACGGCGACTTTTTCAGTGATTAAGACACGCGTTTCGTGAACGCGTTATCGGGACAACGGGTATATAGTAAGAGTGGAGGGGGAGTTTCGCATCTGAATGAATTGCGATAGTCGCGGTGCAGAATTGAGATTACGTGTGCGCGGGAAGATGACCAGCGATAGCGTCGCGACTGTATGGGGACCTTTTTGCGAATACATCGCTCCTAAATCGCAAAGGTTGCGATCTCCCTAAATGCTGACACTATTAAAAATGCCTAGAGAACAATTGGCTGAAAAAAAATAACGTGAATTACAGACAAGAACTTTCTCCATTATTATACATTTCATTAATTTAGGACACAGATTTACAGATTTGATTCGTTAAAACTTCGGTCATATTTCGTGTTTTTCATATAAATTTAATACTAATCCGGTGTTTTGACAGTTCATAAAAGGTTGCCGATTTGATCTGTAAGGAAGCATTCCCATTTCAACAGGTGGCACTATATTCTGTAGTTATAAAACGCTCAAAACGGTCCCATCTTTCCCCAGGCGACCTGCTCTGCGAAATCGAAACCGACAAGGCGACCATGGGCTTCGAGACGCCCGAGGAAGGGTACCTGGCCAAGATCATCATCCCGGCGGGAGCCAAGGGTGTGGCTGTTGGCAAGCTACTCTGCATCATCGTCGAGAACCAGGCTGATGTGGCTGCGTTCAAGGATTTCAAGGATGATTGTGAGTTTTTTATCTGGGCGCTTTCTCATTGAGAATACGGGGAGTATAATTATTAGTCACATGAGGATAGTTTCATTTTTAAGTCTTTAATTCGATCTACAGTTTTCTAAGGGAATTGGGGAACATTATGTACAACCTATGTTAATTCAGGAACTATTTTTGGGAATTGGGCTCTTTACATCGACGATATGACATCTGTGAAAATGTATTCACATGAATATTTTAATTTTTTTACTTTTACTTCTCGTTGACGTTTTGCTGTACAAGTCAAGCCAAGTAGTCATCTCAAAATCTTTCTTACTACTGCGCCTAAGATCTCTTACTATGGAGAAAATCAATTAAACGTATCTAATTGGCGAACGGCTCAAATTATTTATTTATTTAGGAGAACCAACAGCTAATACACTGCACATAGAAGCTTAAATAGAATCATGGAGCCAATTACAGGAACTCACATATAGTTGTTGCACATGAAACATACACTTAAGTAACGACGCGCACTTACAGCAAATATGAACATTAATTAAACTTAGAATTTAAACTTATAAACCATAACTTAACTTAACTTAACTTATATATTATTTTATATTGGCCTATATTATTCGATAAAAAAGTAGATCATTATTTTTAGGTACTTATATCACAATTGGCGCTCGCGTACAAAAAATATTCACAAATAGACTATTCAAGTGGTTCATTTTGGTGCAATTATTTTCATGGACCCGCCCGATATCCTTTTGAGAGGGTTTTTAAGGGTTTTTAATAGCGCTAACACTTTGAACATGGAAGCCCAATCAATTTGCTTTAAAAACCCTTATCTAAGCGCTAACCCATTTTAACAAGCGGTACCACAATTCCCCTTATAAATAAGAATATTTGCTCACCCATTCGTTACTAAATGGTTAGCCTAACAAAGGGCTACCCTTATTTTATAAAGCTTACGACGCGTAGGTTAGTACTATCGAGCGAGACAGATACTATCGAGCTCTGTCGGCGGCGGCGCTGCGGCATGTTTGACTTTGACGCGCGAGACCGCTTCAGTCAACGCGCGTTTGTATCAATACCTACAAATGCGCGTCGACGGCGCGCTTAAATTAAAATGCGCCATGTGCTTAGGCCCGTTTTAGAAACATTATGACAAATTAAATTTTTGAATATCAGTTACTCATTCTTGATCTGGTATCACTCATCATTCATCAATCAGTGCCTGATATTCAAAATATTCTGCAATAAAATAACACTAATAAAACGGCATCGGCAGTTTGGTTCGGTTTCCTTTTAGCTGGTTGGATAGTGCACGCCGTTGTATGGGAACCTTGCACTTTTTGACTATCGCTGAAATTTGGCACAGTTGATTCTTAGGTGGTCTTGAGTGAATTCAGACCGGAAGACATCGGAGCCACCGCGAGTTTAGTGGGGGGAAGGGGAGGTTTATATATTTACCAATTATTTTAAAAGTATAACAGAAATCTCAAAACAAACAATATAATCGCTAGACTTACGTAGTTTATACAAGTATACAGGGTGGAATTTTTCTATGGGCCCTGGAGGGGAACTACCTTAAATCCTTTACTTAGCTAATTTTACTGAAAGGAAACATTCCTTTATTTTTAAAAAGAAACAAAACTGCATTCAAAGATTTTCCAAAATTTGCTAGCCTCAACCGGGAAAAACTTGTAATAAGTATAAAATTTCATGGAATCTCGTACAACAGATGAGTGTAGGGCTAAGTTTACTGGATAAATTTTATCCTGAACAATAATCCTACTGATTCGTGAAATAAAATATCGAGGGTTTATTTTTTTAATTTTTAGTTGGTTCGATTCCCGGTTGAGGCTAGTAATTTTTGGAAAATCTTTGATTGCAGTTTTGTTTCTTTTTAAAAATAAAGGAATGTTTCCTTTCAGTAAAATGAGCTAACTAAAGGATTTAAGGTAGAGTTCCCCTCCAAGGCCCATAGAAAAATTCCACTCGGTATAGTATATTAAATATATCTGTTGATCCATGAGAGATAATAAATATTATTAAGCGTAAGTTGGGGCCATCTCAATGCATGATCGTCCGTGAAGTATTGTTTAGGTACTGTATTAAACAATATTTCTCTAAAACTTTACATAAAATGAGGAATCTGTTTCGAACAAAAATAATGCACTTTCGAACTAGAAAAATATTAAAAAGTGGGAAAAACTGAAAAACGTCATTTAGGTATGTTTTTTTACATAATTTCTATTTTATTTTTAAGTATAACAAAAATCTCAAAACAAAAAATATAATCGTAAAGCTAAATCTATGTAGTTTCTAAAGGTATATCGTTTATTATTATCTGTTGATACATTGGAGATAATAAATAATCTCAATGCATGATCGTCCGTATTTTAAAATTCTTGTTTTGCATGCCAGTTGCTGGCAAAATGTGTGTGTCTGTATTTATTTGAAATGTACCACCTTTAATACCACATTTTACGCAAATAAAGATATTTGTATTTGTATTTGTATCCGTTAAGTAGGGTTTAAGTAATGTTTTAAACAAAAAAAGTGCACATATTTTATTGTTTAATGTCTGTAGTATTTTAAACGAAACTACGCAATGTAAATTTATTGTTTATAATTACAAGATTCACTGCTCAGACAGAGGTCGGTACTGAACATTTAAGCTGCCTTTTTTGCATTTTCACCTAACAGAAGTCCAGAAAATACATGCTTCTGCAGCAACAGGCAAGTCCGTCCATGTATTAGGCTTCCAGTAGTTGATGACCTTTGTCCAACCCCAGGTAGATAGATACTGGACAGGGTAGTTTTGGAGCCCGTGCTAACTGACCTCAAACGTGCACCCCTTGATATATAAAGCTCTCTAGAAATGCTGATATAAAGTTGCTGGTTTTTCTTTGTAAAAAATTATTTACGGCTCTCATTTACTGAAGTATACGAAGCTGATATGAAATAATAATTATGATGATACAATATTCTGGTTTATGTTTTGAAATCCTATTATTCTATTGTATTAGTTTCAAAAGCAGAATTACTGACGTATCATAATATAATGTTATGGCGTATTTTTCGATTGCCTCCGCAATGCGGCCCTCGGTAGCTGACTCGACGAAACCTTCAGTTAGGTCAGGAATATATGTATAAGATAGATAAGATTATTTTTATTGCACAATTGACAACAAAAAAAATTTTAGAGGAATCGCAACAAACACAAAGCCACAAAAAACCGGCTGGTTCGAGCACTTGTATTCCCCACATTTTTGTATGCCGCAGAAACGTGGACCCTGCGGGAAGTTGAAAAGAAGAAGATAGACGATTAGGTGTTTGTGAGAGATGTGGTGTTGGAGGAGAATGCTCGGAATATTATGGACTGAATTCTGTACCAACGAGTCTATACTCCGAAAACTTGGCATCAAGCAGCGTTTATCGTCTTTAGTACAGTTTGGCCACGTATTCTGGGGGTTGGTGGCTATAATAATTTTATATTGTGTGGTTTCATTTAAAATACGATAGAGATAAACAATAAAATATGTGCACATTTCGTGTTTAAAACATTACCTAAACCCTACTTGACGGACGATCATGCATTGAGATAATTTATTATCTCCAATGTATCAACAAATATATACATATAATATACTAAGTCTAGCTTTATGATTATATTTTTTGTTATGAGATTTCTGTTATACATACTTTTAAAAAATAGAAGTTCAAATTTTGACACTAGATTCCTTGGACAAAATAAAAAATACGTGTTTTTTCTTTCAGCATCTTTTAGTACTAAAATATTGAGATAAAACAGCTGAAATATATCCAATAAGACTATGCGTTCGTGGTTATATCCGCGTTAGCGCGCTATGCGGAAGGCGGCAATAACGCTTTTTGTATTTTATTGGTTTAGATAAGATAGGCAAGCGCCCCGCCCCCCGCACCGCTAACCCCGAGCGCCACTCAGTTAACGATTATCCACACGTTATTTATTCGGACAGCACATTTTATTATAAAAATGTTACCTGTTTTTTTTCTCAGAAATGGCATCCTTTATCGATACCTAATGCCTGGGGAAAATTTGAACGGTCAATAATAAGTCACCCTGTATAATAAAACATACCTTAATCACGTTTTTCAGTTTCCCACTTTTTAATATATATTTATTTTTAGTTCTAGTTTAGTTTTGTTCATAAAATAATTAAATACACGTAGATTCCTCATCCTTGATTTATCCGAAAATTATATATATCATGCCCTATTATATAAAAAACATACCTAAATGACGTTTTTCAGTTTTTCCCACTTTTTAATATTTTTCTAGTTCGAAAGTGCATTATTTTTGTTCGAAACAGATTCCTCATTTTATGTAAAGATTTAGAGAAATATTGTTTAACACAGTACCTAAACAATACTTTACGGACGATCATGCATTGAGATGGCCCTAACTTACGCTTAATAATATTTATTATCTCCCATGGATCAACAGATATATGTAATAAACTATGTATAACTATTTTTATAAACTACGTAAGTCTAGCTTTACGATTATATTTTTCGTTTTGAGATTTCTGTTATACTTTTAAAATAATTGGTAAATATATAAAAAGACACAAATTACGTTTTTCAGTTTTTTCTCCTTTCTTTATAGTTTTTTTTAGAAAGTGCATTATTTTTGTCCAAAACTTTATTCCTCATCCTTAATTTATCCGAAAATGATGTATCACATGCCGTATTATATATCTACAGTTGACGAGAAATGTTGCTTTTATTGAAGCGCGGCAGCGTCGAACTTCAGCCCCTCCCCCCACTAAAGCCGTGGTGGCTCTCGATATCTCCCGGTCTGAATTCACTCAAGACCACCTAAGAATTAACTGTGCCAAGTTTCAGCGCATAGTCAAAAAGTGCAAGGTGTCGTGCACTAACACCCCAGCTATTTACTATGCGAGGTGACGTGACGACGACAACTACGTCAAGCAAACACAAAATATTTACTGCCCTGCCCACTCCCACAGGGCCCAGCCAGGCATATTCGTAATTTATTGCCTTTCTTGTCATACTTTGGCCCAGATAACTAGTCTTGTCTCCTTCTCCTAAGCCTTTAAAGGATGACATGATAAAAAGGAAAGTTTTATTTTAAGCGCTAAAACATAAGGGTATCCCTTTAAACTGGATAGCAAAATAAAGAGAATACCGCTTACCAATTGGAAAGGGTTAGCCTTATTCTTAGGTTCCCTTTTAATAAGGGATAGTCAAATGTATGGGTTATCAGTATGAATGGGTAAGTCTTTTACTGGGTTACACATTACAAAGGGAAGCCCATTGAAAGGCTTAAGCAAATGAAAGGGTGGTCGGGTCCCTGATTATTTTATGTCCCTCTCATACAAGTCTTGTAAACGGAGTCATTGGTGTAGGATGTAAATTAGCTGGGTGATGTATTTCGTTGGACAAACATGGCATGAACATGAAAACAAAAAACAATGAGGAAGATTATGTGTTGACGTGTGATTTTCATTTTGTAATTGATAACTAATAATAACAGATTTTTTGGTTTTGAAAGAGTGGTCATTAATAATTTTACACTGTATTGAGACAACAGTATTGCATGATGTAACTCATTTAACGTTTCATCCACAGCCACTGGAGCTCCTGCTAAGCCGAAGGCCGAAAAAGGTTACCCATTAAACTTTACTCCTATCATATCATATACTAATATGTTTATTTTATTTAAATGCTTTTTTTAAACTATTTTCTTCGGTTTTTGTGACTGTCACTGTCACACATTTAAATTTAAACGGATCATATCGCGTATATTCATTATTTGAGCCTTCCTAACGTTTCGGCAACTATTACCTTACGTTACAGGCAATCATTGTCAAAGGTTGACTGAGAAAAACAGAATATTTGCTAACTATCCATTTTATAAACGAAACGTCAAGAAGGCTCCAATAATGAATATACGAGATATCCGTTTAAATTGTTTTATTTATAGGTGCTTCGCTTTTATAATAGCAGTACTCGTTTCGCTTTCAAATTGTCTACGTACTCTTTTGTGTATTTATTGTTATAATTTTCTTATGAGAACAAGGATCGCCTGGCTCGTACGAGAAACACAACGTTTTATAATTAGAGCCTTAGCAAACTGGTTTTTTGCGAGTTGAAAACGGGGCGAGCGAATTCACCGCGAGCCCGTACCATTTTGCCGCTGTTGCGTGGTTTCAACGCCCGCAAATCACCAGTATTTAAATTTTTAACCTTTTTATCAAGTGGTAAATCATTTGATGCTACAAAAAAAGTGCTCCAACTCAACAGGGATTGAAAAATACTTGTAGCAATTACAAAGTTTTTGATCATTGGGACGGCTATGGCGGCGTCAGTGGAGCAATCTTCCGCTGTCGGCCACGGCCGTCTTTGGAGTTCAAAAGAGTAACTCGAACATGTTAGGCGATTCCAGAGATTTCAGTGTCCGTCTATACTCGAATCTGTATTATTTCTGCTTCATGTATGCTGGTAATCGTATAATATATTTCTTATTGTTACATGTCATAGATGAAATATAATAAGGATTGATAATCGCTACACATAGTACGTCACTTGGTGTTTATGAACTTAATTTTTTTGAATATTTATCCGTTTAGGTTTTCTCATTCGAGGAAGGATCCGAATACGGTATTTGATGACAGCTTAAATCGGCTACTCTTTATGAAATGTCAAAAACTATCTGTTAGTAGGGGAGAGTAATCTATATTGAACCGGCGCTTAAATTGGACCATTCTACCAAAATACAGAAGTGGTCCAATTTAAGCGCCGGTTCAATATAGGTTACTCTCCCCTATGAATTTTCTATGAAGACACTGCCTTGTGACGTCATAAAGTTCAGTAGTCAAAACACGTCGTCTTATTAGTTTTTGTCAGATTAAAATAGTATAATGTCCAAAAGTTAGTGGTAGTTTATTTGGCTCCGTGCATTTTTGCATGTGTGTTTAGCGGTTTCAATGATGCAATGTACATATTTTCACTGTAGACAAATACCTACCGTATTGTATCCGAAGCCACCAGTTAACGCGCAACCGGTCGTTGCGAAATATAGCAATCGTCAGTCCGATTATATTTAAGGGGCTCCCCGCTCTCAATGACCTTCGATCTGTTGCGATAGATTTTCCCATATTATAAATAGCTAATCATAATAAAATAGTTTTTCCACAACAAAATACCGTATCAAGTACCTTTCACATGTCACTGACTTTGAGATACAGGCCGTCAAAGTTTACGATGTTTTCGGGGAAAAAGTTGTGGAAACGGTTTTTGCGTTTTTCTCGAAAAGTATTGAGAAAAATAGAAAAAGCTTCACAACAAATTTTGTGGAATATGGTTTAGAACAATAAAATGTAAGATATTTTCTACATATACACCGGGGATAAAAGTAGAAACGAGATTAGTGTATTTTTGGTCCTTCACCGAATATTTTTTTATAAAAAACACAGTCGTTAAATCAAAATCCGGGTCACTACAAAGTGTTAAGCATAGACCATACTACAATATATATTAAATAGGACATTATAACTCTATAATCCACAAACTAGATACGATGTAAAAATCATCAAATTGGCTGATTTCTGTAGGGAGCCCCTTAATCTACCACAATATAAACAGAATGTACAGTATAACGTGTTACCCACAGCCGCGGACGCCCCGCCGCCGGCGGCTGCCGCGGGCGCAGCGCCCGCTCCCGCGCCCGCGGCCGCTCCCGCTCCCGCTTCCGCCCCCGCTGCCGCGCCCGCTGGAGGTAGGGTGTACGCGAGCCCCATGGCACGAAGACTGGCAGAGATTAGGAACATCCGACTGGGAGGTGAGAGGGTGATCTCGGTGGTGTATTTGGTTTCTTTTACGCGAGGTGCGAGGGGTTTGAAAGCGATATTTGAGAGGCGAATGCTAAATGATCGAAAATACGTGTGTCTATGAAGTTTTGGTAATGGAAATAATCAATCATAACAAGAAATACAGTTCTATGGGGAATCACCGAAAGTTTCGATCACTCGCTTATGAATATAACTGTGATCGATTAAGATGCAGCGTCGTTACTGCATGTCGATTGCATAACATATGAACGAGCCATTTTCTGAGGAAAGGCAAACTTTCTGAATGTTGAAAATGTGAATAGTTTTATAATATCTTCATTATGAAATTCATTTCATTTTGTCCCTACAACCCCGCATCAATAAAGTTTTAACAACACCATAAAGTACTAACATACGCACTAACTAACATACATTTTTTTATTAAGATTTTAATTGCATGTGTCCATTCGATCATTTAGTATGATTTTAAGAACGAATGATATATATGCAGTTTATAAATGTAGTTCTGAATAAAATTACATATTTTATGTTTATTTGAAAGACGAATGGATGCCAGCTAAACGCTTTTCTTTTATTTCTGTTCTAGTTATAATCTAAAGCCACTCCTGTGAAGTCTCCAGACAAGTCATTTCTCGGTTTATATTTTATTTATTTTTATTTTCGTTGTATTTTCATGTCAAGTTATTTTAGTATTTATAGACATTCCCATTTATTTTACTTTTTTCTCACTTTTATTTGAAGCTTTGCAATACGCGTAAATCATGGGATGACCCGTAGGATTATTTATGATTCCCTGCTTTTTGGCATTGTTAGTGTAAAAATATGACATTCTAATTGTACAGAACCATACTTTAGATTTGTCTACCCAATATACTTAGTTTGAAGTTGTATGTAGTCACCGCTTAGTTATTGAACTAATAGTCATAATGAATGGCCAGTATTTTAATGTTTATTAAAGTTTTGTCCTGCCCCCATGTTCTTTAATAGATGCGTTATGATTTGATTTATCGAGAAATTGTATGGGATGGGAATAGTGTTATAAATGACTCCAGTTCTGAGAGTACTTATTACGACTCGGAACTCAAATAACGGGACTCGACTCTGGACTCCATTTATTTCCGAACGCCTAACCAAGCACGACTCGCGAACTAAGTGAGTGTCGCCTAGAACTCGAGTTTCTTTTCTGTGTTTGAGTCTTACTCCCTGTTATTATTTAAGTCTACCTTGCTCGCAACTATGTGACTTACATTTTTAATACAATACATTTAAGCAGATTTACTTGCGTTGCGAGACTAATATTGAAACTAATAGTGGCAGTGAAAGAGTACTTTTTCGAAGACTAGCTATAGGTATAGGTTTTGTATCTTCTTTCCATAAATTACTCACCTAACGCAACTCGGGACGGGGAGTCTTTGAAATCACCAAGGTCCCTATTTAACTCGGGTCTACACAATTAGGACTCCAGAACTCAAGTCTTTTACAACACTAGATGGGAACGACAATAGCATAAACTGTTAGACTTCCACAACTGTCTTTATTTTAGAAAAGTTTAGAAATTAGATATACTTAATCTAAAATTTAAAGAGACATTGTTATCGCGTGACACACATCTTTGGTCCTTTAGAATAGGTACCTAATAATTTTTTTGGACAGTCAAATGTAGATAAATGTTACTTACCTGGGCTATATCGCCTGGTGATAATCATTACTCACTAAAATTTCTATCACTGCTCTTTAAAATCTCGTATCTAGTAATTACACTGACACTGAGATGCGAGTTTTGTTTTAAGTAGGTATTTGTTACTTTAGTGAGTTTTGGTTGTCAACAGACGATATACTTGTATCTTAAACCTGCGGCAGATGGTATGAGATAATAAAACGGCGATTCCTAATTTGTTCTTTTACATTTCCGCGCTTTAATATTTTTAAAACGCATGTATAATGTTTCGTTATATAATATCATTAATTTAATATACTTACAACGAAACTCTTTATTTCATAAAACTTGTACGGGTGTAAAATAATATTTTACATTGATGATGATTTACATATCAATACTCTTGTAGCAACTGCACATAATTAGGTCTTAAAACACGAGTGTGACTCGCCTTCGGCTCGTTTCATAAAACCACACTCGTGTTTTAAGACATCTTATTATATAACGGCTGCTTAAACTACTATTACATATTTTTACTTTTATAATGTTTTCGAGACAAATGGGCATTGCCAGTTACAAAAAATATAGAATAAAAAGTCGATGTTCAAACATAACGTTTATATTCTCGTAACATTATTTAATTTAGTTTTCCATGTTCGAAATGGGTTTGAATCTTAATATTTTCTAGTAGCAGTCAAAGTGGGCATATACAATCGTAACACAAATAAAGATCTGTTCCGATATATTTGGCAATTTCGGTTGCTACTAACTATTTGATGCTATCTTCCTTACTTTGAATAATTTTCAAAATTTAAACCGTGCAATCGTTAACACTTTTGCAACCAGACAAAAAAATAAGACATATCCCAGAAACCGGCCGAGCTGACTTTTATAGCATCAACCCCGGCTACCGGGTTGGCCGGCATCTGAACAAAGTTTACGAGCGCCCGGCTTCCGGGTTGTTGGTGTCGAAAGTGTTAACTCATGCCATGTGCGCAGGCACCGGTTCCGGCCTCTACGGTTCACTCAAGAGCGGCGACCTCGCAGGTCTGTCCGCGTCCGCTCCCGCTCCCGCTTCCGCCTCCTTCTCCGCGCCCGCGCCCGCGCCCGGCGCCAGCTTCGTCGACATCCCGCTCTCCGGCATGAGGGAGACTATCGCCAAGAGACTGACGGCGGCCAAACAGCAGATACCTCATTACCAGCTGGTTGCGACGGTCAACATTGAGAAGACGCTTGAGATGAGACAGAAGATCAACGCGAAATTAGCCAAAGAAAACCCTGGAGTCAAGGTGAGTTTATTAACTATGTCTCCGTCCTTGGTACCATCTCATGTATAATAATAATAATATATTTATTTGCATAAACATGATAAGTACAATGTAGATGGTCATTATAACAATTATAATTGTTTGTTTCACATGTTTAACCGATTATGGCATGCAAATTATAAATTTTCACAATTATTTATTACATTAGGTACGCTTGCATATTATAACAATAACAATAATTTAATTGATGTGTGTACATCATATTGTCTGGTATATGGGTTATTGCCAATCGATTGACATTCACAACAACTTTGATTCTAAGCAACAGATCCTTCGTTATCAGGATGGTAAAATGTGTCTCTCTATTTTACCTCTAGAGTATAGAACGTATAGTATAGTATAAAACGGAACACTTCTTACAGTGCGTGAACGTCAAAATGAGATTCGCTTTATATAACAGTCTCGCTCGCTCATAAACGATACAGAAAAGAACCTCTCAGTTTTCAGTTTTCACCCAAACCCGAATCTCACTCTGAGAGCTCACAGGCTGTATGATTCTACAACATAATTATACGCGCGTGTTAAACGGGATGAGTCGTGGAAGATATTACTTAGATCTCTGAGATATCTGACACCCGTCTTTCTAGTATTGAAATTGATTTTAGTACCTACTGAACATAAAATGAAAAAAAACAAACAAAATAAAGTGGTATGGAAACGGCTCGACAGCAATACCATCCAAGCGTTTCAGGACAGGCGCGATCTCAGTTAAGAAAAAGAGAAAGAGATCCAACCAACATAATGTGATTGATGGATAATGATTATATTCTAATAGTTATGTTGTGTTTCCCAGGTGTCGGTGAACGATTTCATCATCAAAGCTGTGGCCGCGGCCTGCAAGCGTGTTCCCACCGTCAACTCGCACTGGATGGAGACCTCTATCAGACAGTACGTATTTCTTATTAAGTCGACGTCCCACGACACACTGCACCTCTCTACACTCTACCGCAACTGTGACACGCGACCCTTTCTCGCGTGAGCAATATTACCTATCTCTTTCTTCGCTGTACTGAGAGAGAGTGACAATACGTGGCGAAGCGTAGTTGTGCTAGATGGGCTGATCTGGTGCAACGTGTGACCACACTCGCTGCAAGTCAGCACGCCGCCAACAAAATTGTAAAAAATGACCGATGGTGCTTTTGGTTCCTCAAGTTGTGTCTCGTTCAATCCTTCAAATATTACATGTCCTTTTTAGGGGACTCTATTACTAAGACTCCGCTGTCCGTCTGTATGTCTGTCCGTCTGTCACCAGGCTGTATCTCATGAACCGTGATAGTTGGACACTTGAAATTTTCACAGATGATGTATTTCTGTCGCCGCTATAACAAAAAATACTAAAAAAGAGAATAAATGAAATTTTTAAATATTTGTATGGGAATACCACAAACGTGATCGGTGCGTTAACTTGGCACCTCATTTATATGCGGCACCATACATACCAGGTGCAAACTTAACTTAAACCGGCTAGTTACAAGGGGCGTTCAATAAAAAGTGAGAATGAGTATGTTATAAACAACTTTTATTAAATGTCATTTTATTTTTCGACGTAGTCACCTTTTAGCATAATACACCTAGTATTTCTTTTTTCTAAACTTAAAATTCCATTTTTAAAAAAGGTCTCATCTTGAGTACTTAAAAAATCATGTACTGCAGCGACTACCGCGTCGTCGTCTTCAAATTTCTGGCCTCTCAGGTATTCTTTCAATCTCGGAAATAGGTAGAAATCACTGGGGGCGAGATCCGGTGAATACGGAGGATGCTCAAGGATATCGAACCCAGCATTACGAATTGCAGCCATTGCAACGGCGGACGTGTGTGCCGGGGCATTGTCCTGGTGGAGGAGCACAACTTCCGAGAGTTTACCTCGCCGTTTTTCGCGGATCTCATTGCGCAATGTTGCTATTTGTTTAGCATATAACGTGCCCGTAATAGTGGCTCCATGCTCGAGATACTCAATCATTACTACCCCTTTATCATCCCAAAAAACAGAGCCCATGACCTTACCGGCAGATGGGCCCACCTTGAATTTCTTCGGAGTTGGAGATGATGGCCTTTTCCATGTCATAGACTGCAGTTTCGTTTCAGGGTCGTAATGGTGGAGCCATGTCTCGTCCATTGTTATAAATCGCGCCAGAAAAAGTTCCCGGTCTTGCTGTATCAGGTCCAAAGCTTCTTGACAAATCTCAACTCTAGTTTGTTTTTGCGTGTCAG
The DNA here is from genome assembly GCA_947623375.1 of Apotomis capreana. Taxonomy (NCBI): domain Eukaryota; kingdom Metazoa; phylum Arthropoda; class Insecta; order Lepidoptera; family Tortricidae; genus Apotomis; species Apotomis capreana. The sequence continues at coordinate 9,011,805 of OX392514.1, forward strand.
TAAGCATTCTTGGTACCCAACGCGCAGATACCTTTTTCATACCCAAGCGTTCATGTAGAATATTATGCACGCTCCCCGTTGAAATCTTTACATTTTCAGCAATAAAACGAACCGTGACACGACGATCCGCCAAAACTAAGTTTTCGACTTTTTTCACAATTTCTTCAGTTACTGCTGTAGTAGGGCGTCCGGAGCGGGGGTCGTCCATGGTCGATGTTCTTCCACGTCTAAATTCGGCGCACCAACGTGCGACTGTCGAATACGGAGGAGCATTAGACCCTAAAGTGTCCCGCAAATCTAAATTGACTTGGTCCGTAGAAAAAAATTTCAAACACAAGTATTTGATAACGGCGCGAAGTTAATTTTTCTCCATTTTCGCTAACGTACTCAATAGCATTGCAAAGAAATGGCCGTATTTTTTTTTAAACAAAAAGCAGTTGAGTTTTTTTTTCATAGCAATCAGCTAGGTAGATTAACTTTACCGGCCAGTATTTAATTTCCTAATATTGAAAGAGTTTGCATCTCATTCTCACTATTTATTGAACGCCCCTCGTAAGTCCGACTCGCACTAGCTGGCTGGCTGGTTTTTTTTTGTTTTTTGTATGTTCTTATTCGTATAAATGTGCTAGTTATATGCCACTTATGAAATGTATTTTAAATTTTAATGCTTACTGTTGATCAGTTCAACAATTAAACACCGCATTGAAACATTTCAGATTCTCAAACGTAGACGTAAGCGTAGCGGTGGCCACGCCCACCGGGCTGATCACGCCCATAATCTTCAACTCGGAGTCGCGCGGCGTCATCGACATCTCCAGGACGATGAAGGAGCTGGCGCAGAAGGCTAAGGAGGGCAGGCTTCAGCCCCAGGAGTACCAGGGAGGCACCGTCACCGTCTCCAACCTTGGCATGTTCGGTGAGGATAGTTTTTACACGTGTGTTAGAACCAGTTCGCCAGGCGTCCAGAATTGACAACATTGAATTTTTTCAACCAGGCCTTTTGCGATATAATCAAAGGATAAAAAAATCGACATTTTTACATTTTCGAAAATATCCCGATTCGTGTATAAAAATCCATTGGAAAAGTTCTGATTCTAAAAGAGCGTAAGCGATCCGTTATTGGTCACAGCGCATAAATCTTACAGTCGAACTATTACTAAGACGGTTCTAGTATGGAAATTATGCCTCTGTACTTTTTGTAGTTTGCGACTGTCAATTTTCCAGAAGGTGACGTCATTTAGTGCTGATTCTAGGACGACGACCTTTCTTTGTATAGTTTCAAAACTAAGTAGTCCGTATAACCAAATAAAAATAATAGTTTTGGGTTCTGTGATAATAAAGTAATGAAATTAGTTTAAACTTAACACTATTTGAAAAGAAATGTTGTCAATTATGGACGCCAGGCGAATTGGTTCTAGTACAAATATTTAATACCTATTTCTGAGTATCTACGCGTACGGTGGTGCTTACGATTCTCGCGCTAACTACTCAACTTTCCATCGAGGCTTAAAAAACTCTAATGAAGATCACGACGCCGCATCTAATGTCTTAGTAGTATCTTGTGAACTAATGGATACTCCTCATCTTGTTTAAGGGAGGAATATTTCTTCCTCTTGGGCACTTTTCATGTGTATCCACTGGATAAATTAACTTTTTTTTTCTTGTTTTTGTGTTTATGGGTAAGGCTCAGGAGCGTTTTGAACGCTCCGTAACGTTTCCACCAATAATTAACATTACTTTTGCAAAAAAACCGTTAGCTGGTGAGGTCATAACAGAGCGCTTTTTACGAATTATGATAGATTCCAAAAATAAGATGGCATTTCTACATTTCGTAACATAAGCGAACGAGCAGTTGTAACGCACCTGAGCCTTACCCGTATATGCTTATCTAAATCTTATATATCATATCTGTCCAATGATTCCAGGCATCACGATGTTCAACGCGATTATTAACCCGCCTCAGTCGCTGATCGTCGCGTGCGGCGGAGTGCAGGAACAGGTTATTGTGGACGAAACTGCCGAGAAAGGGTAAGTGTATACTCACTGAAAATTACTTATATATCGCCTGCACCTCTGGCATAACTGTCATACGCGACTATTTCTCGCGCGTGATAATTATCGGATTCTTTCGTGCGATCATGTGAGAGAGTGACGTGAAGTGAGTCGCGAAGCATAGTTGTGCTAGAAGTGCAAGTAACATTAAAAACTCATAAAAAAATCTCTCAATGCACTTCGTATCTATTTAGTAAATTAATACTGGTCTCTTTCACCAGGTTATATATTTCAATTTTTCATTGAGCTTTGATCTTTATATCAATGGTTTGAGAAAGATTTTACGTCAGTGCAGTAATAGTACATTACATACCTAGGGCGGTGCATTAGTGAATGTCCCAGATCGCAGGTGTTTGTGGATCCCATAAATATGGCATCTGGGGCTTTACGAATTACCGCCCGTGGTTTGTCTAAAGTTTTGCGTCTTGCCTTACGGCCAAGGGTGACGTAAAATACCAAACCTAACTTTGTAAAATTATGAAATATGATAACATGAAATTATTTGTCGACTCCTTGAGTCAATGAGTGCACTACTAGAGTCTGGCTAGCCAAATAATGTTGACAGATATTTCCTTGTGGTATCACCAATTGTCTATGATTTAAACAATTTAGTAGGTGGGTGCTTTATAAATAATTTTGATACTTTATGTACGTTCTAATTCTAACATTCCGATGGAGATGAAATTTGGCATGGTACTTAATGAACTTTTTTTGGTGATGGATAAATATATGGTATTATCGAGCTAGGTCTTATTTACACTACATTTAATTTTTCGCCTTGTCTATAATGGTTAGAAAGTGTAAACATGTGTGTTTGTCGTTGGCTGTACTATTCATAATGTTAGAAATTATGTGAGCTTGCTATGAGTGCACGTCAACATATATTTAACTTATTTCCTTAGGTACCTTACGTGTGTATAGAAAATCAAAAAGATTTTCTAGTATCAAAACTATAATTTCTACTACACAAAGTGTGACCAGACGCAATTTTTTTTAATTTCCCGCCAAACTTACAATTTCAGTAAAACAGTAATATTTCATAAGCCAGACTATATTAATGAATGGTGTCATTCCAGATTCCGCGTAGCCAAGTTCGTGTCGTTCACGGCGTCCGCCGACCACAGGGTGGTCGACGGCGCGGTGGGCGCGGAGTGGATGAAGGCGTTCGCGCAAAACATGGAGGACCCCGCCAACATCATCCTGTGAACGGCACCTCACAACTATGGTGTCCTATCGTTTGACCGAAAAACGTTTGACAAATGATCACTTGACCAAACAACGTTTCACCAAAAAAACGTTTCACCAAATGATCATTTTACAAAAAGTCATTTTACAAATGATTCACTTCACCAAATGATCAGATGTTAAATTTTCATTTTACAAATAATCATTTGACCAAATGATCATTTAGCAACTGAGTCATTTGACCAAACTTGAGGTGAATCAATTTCAGAGCAGATACGACCCGGCCGGGTTAGGTTAGGTTAGTTTTTTTTTTATATCCATAAAAAAACGTAAATAAGGTAAGATAAGATATAAAGATAAGATAAGACAAGACAAGACAAGACATGAAATAACATTTTGTAAAATGATATTTTGTAAAATAATATTTTGTCAAGTGTAGTGTTTGTAAAATGATAATTTGTAAAGTGACTTTTTGTAATATGATACTTTTGTCAAATGTCTCGTTTGCCTAATGAATATTTGTTGAAACGTTGTTTGGTCAAGTGATCATTTGTCAAACGTTTTTTGGTCAAACATTAGTGAACCTACAACTATACATACTAGACTATTTGTCCCTGGACCGGCTAGCTCGACATGCGAGGTGCGAGATGAGATAAATTATGTAAACACTTCACTACATAGCATAAAACAAAGTCGCTCCCTATGTATGCTTAGATCTTTAAAACTACGCAACGGATTTTAATGCGGCTTTTTTTTAATAGATAGAGTGATTCAAGAGGAAGGTTTATATGTATAAGACATGCATAATATAGCATTGAACCCGGGCAAAGCCGGGGCGGTTCGCTATTTAATTCATAAAACCTAAGTATATCGTATCGTCCTTGAAGTCTCAATAAACCTAGCTCCATGCACTTCACGAGCGTCGGTCATGTGCTCGAATGTGGCTTGCAAAACCGAATTTGATTTTGAAGGTTCTGTTATAAGGCGAACACTGCAACTCACCTTTATCATTATACGTAGGTGTAACGAGTTAGATACTGATCTAAAAACCTTTTTTTTTGCGTTTGACGTCAGACATATCGCTTTTAGTCTCTTGCTATACAGCCTGTGACATGTTCACACTAAAAAAACACCGGAGGCGTAGCTAAACCTTTGACCAATGAGCGTCGCCAGCCGATAACCTAGGTCTTAGGCTTAGTTGAAACAATTTGAGGGTTAGAAAAATATTAATTGTGTAAACGGTGTCGCTGTTTTCAATATCTAGAGGCATAAAGCTGCCCCTTTTTATTCCCCTGGCGACGTCAATACTTAGACCCAAGCCCAGCTAAAGTTAGTCGAGAGTGATGAATAGCATGCGATCTAAATAGATTATTTCGCGTATACCCATGCGAATAAAGCCATTTCCTCTTATGTTTGAAGAGTAATATGAAATTTTGTTTACATTATTTATGTCGTTTCGAAGCCTTTACAAATGTGTAACAACCTGTGAAACATATATGTAACATCACAAAGTTGCACGGTGATTACATTTCTGGAATCGCGTGAATTTTATGCACTTTAGCATTTATTGATAGCGGTTGTTTTAGCTCGCTTGTACATATGTAAGTGTTATTTATTCATCAGTTTTCTATGTTATTTTGTTTTTAATGCTTCACGAGCTCTACAAGGCGGTTCATTGTACAAATTGCGAGTTAGTCGGCGGCTTAGAATCCTCAATATCCTTCGAAACTGTTTTTATTTATTTTACCATTTTTTTTATTCATTTGTGAATAGAATCGAGGCTGTGTCACAGCTAGCACCCACACATTTTTGTATGAATATTGTTGAATACATTTTTGTATACATTTAAGCACACAAAAGAAGGATGTGCGTTAATTAAGGGATATTTATTTTAGTATAAATGAAAGAATGATTACGTACAATTCTGTAGTAAGAGAAACTCCGAAGCGTTTCTAGGTATTATTTCGTTAAATTTGGCATGTATATTCATCGAATGTATTTTGGAGTAAAGATCTTTTTTAATACAGCCAGTACGGTTGGGATTATGAGCTTTGCCGAATACTGTCGTTCTAAAATGGAAAACCACATTTACATAGCCTCATTATCTCTATAATAGAGATCTCTATAGTAATAATAATATCATAATGTAAGAGAAACTTCAGATATTTAACTGTACGGATTTTAATTTTTCTCTTTTGGAGGAACCTGTCTTATGATGTTACCAGCCAAATTATGAGCAATAAACACGCTTATATTTAACCTTAACATTAGGGGAATCATCGGCAGTGTCGATAGAGTAATAATAACAAGCAAAATGTTATTGATTTTAATGTACTTACGATATATTATAGTTTGAAGTTTGAACCTTGTCGTGAATATTGATATAGAGGTTAAACACAAATACAGCATTTTACGCGATCAACTATGCTGCCGGTGTGGATGCACTATATCTACTTATCCGGAGTAGTGCTAACGCCTGAGCTACCGCGACTTTGCCCAATGGCACATAATATGTTCATAGTAAAATGTGATTTTCCTGCTTAGACGATGGAGTAACTGGTGTAAATATTGAGCAACTGTGTCTCGGCGTGAGATATTCGCTTTTGTTACCGTACGCCGGGTGTTGATGCCGATAGATGATTTTATGAATGTTAGTAAATATATTTTATTTATAAATAACATTGCCTGTTTTATTTATGCACAAAACAAACCCATTTACAAAACAGCATGAACTGGTTTATTATTTACACCGATTAACGTGTCATAACATGTCACCGCATTAAGAATAGATTGGAAATCCATGCAAGAGGCATATGCCCAGCAGTGGACGCATATTTGCGGAGAAGAAGAAGTCATAGAAGGAATTTAAGTCATCGTGCCATAAGCTGTAAAAGTAACAGATTTATCGGTTCAGTCCTTGTTGAGACGTGCCATCAGTAGCAGAAATTACTATGCATACTAAGTATTCAAAATGTGCTGCAACTCTGCAGAATAAATATTCAACAAATAAAGAATAAGTATTATATTCCTTGACCATGTTATTCTGAGTAGCTACTCTTACTGTATGAGGTTGTCTCTGTTTTACTGCCGACCATGGAGCAAGATAGAGGGAAATCGCTAACACACCTCCCGGTTCGGTCTTATCCTGTGCAGTATACGGGCGATTCCAAAAAAAACACGAATTCCTGTTTCTTCCGCCAGAACTTAACGTTTATGGGTTCATCTTACTCAGAATCGATAGTATTTTCAATGTGAAGAATAAAAAAGTGTCCTAAATTTGTTCGTTCCATTAATTGTGCATTTTGCATTTTAAACACTCCATCACTAACCATTCTAGACAACATATCAAAAGTACCGGACCGTTTGTAAGGTAAAACCCCTTTATTCACTGGATTAACAGGGATTCGGTTTTTTTTTTGGAAAACTCATACGCGTTAGGTACTACGGATTTTATTAAGGTCAGTGGGACAGAAGGCAAGGCCGTCCGTATGTTTATGATGTTAGATAAACGCGATACTTTAAAACTCTACATAAGATTTAGCACTATTGTTATCTTTGAAGGTGCCGGCACTTTGTCCGCGCAAAAAAAACCTCTGTAGTCGGATAAAAGTATCCTATAACCAGCTGGGGATGCAAAACTACTCGCGTACCAAAAATTGTTGAAATTGGTCCTGTCGGTTAGGTGTGATGAGAATTAATAATATTATAGAAGTAGATCAGTGGACAATATTTCATTTCTATATCTATTCTATATCCACAATATTGCGTGCGTCAACCGAATCAGAATAAAGGAAGGACTATTATCCGGGGACCCTCCCTATAAGTTGTTGTACAACCTCATTAGCTTAATATCGGGTCATGGCCAGTGCTGGCGTGCAAATGAACGCGTGACACGTGACGGGCACGTCACGTGAATGTCACGCCATAATCACGGCCATAAACATAAGTTTTTGCCATTCTCGGCTTAATAATAAATAATAACATAAGTTTTAGCATGTACCTACATTTGCGATAATCAGGCCTAGTTTGAAATAAATAAATAAAGTTCTTTAGTAAATATCGGTAAGTACAAAAAAATATCACTAAACTTGATTTAATAATTCCTTGCATTCTTCTCAAAAAAATCCATGCGCCATTGGTCCTAACGTCGCTAAGTCCATTTCAATTATCGAAACCACTACAAGTGTTTTTAATCTCTTGATTTTGGAGCACTTATTTATTTATTTTCCCTGACCTTCAAAAGGTTACTTTAGTGTAATATAAAAAATATACCTACTAGATTAAAAATATCAAATTCCGTCCGAAACATAAGGAATAGGTACCTGGGTCGATTGCAAAAAAATTGTACATAGTTAAGGGCTTTCATTAAAACAAAACTTAATTGATTCCTTTGTGTGACGAAAGTTATTACCCATACATTTTGTATGACTAACTTTCGTCACACAAAGGAAGCGATCGTGATTTTTTGTGAATTAAGCTTAGGTGGGTCGATTGCAAAAAAATTATACACTTAGTTTTAACTAAATATGTACAATTTTTTTTGCACCTATACCTATTTAATGAGAAATATCAGTGAATTTTTGGAACTAGAATGTAACACGATTTCCCATTTATAAACTCACCTTTAAAGTATTGCGGCGTTCAATCAACCATTGGCATTGCATTGGCAGCCATGTCAGTTCTCTCCGATGCCGAAGAGGAAAAGAAACCGGCGAAGGAAATCCTGGTAGTGCAAGAACAGGGAGTCTTTGTGCACGAGACCGGAGACAAATACGACGGCTCCTTCGAAGCTAAGAAGAAGGATAGATACTTAAAGATGCACGGTAAGTTGATAGCGATGCTTATTCTTCTTACTCGTTCCCTCATCATTGGTGAGAATCGCGACCTCCATGTAGGTATTAAGAACCTAATAGGTACCTACTTTTTATCAAGTACCTAGATACAGAGGTCTGTGTAGTCCGCAAGGTGCATATTTATTGCCCTCAATAGCCTACTTCACATAATCAGACCATCTCGTAGTTGCCGTATACCTTAGAATAAATACAACTCGAAACCTAGTTAGTGCTTGAAAATGAAGCCACTTTTGGTAAGCCATTGACTTAGTATTAGGGTTGCCAGTTGGTCAGGAATCGACTGCGTTCTCTCGACATTTCATGTGACTCCCGACAAATAGCAAAATTCCCCACAACAATATGAAGTGTTTTCTTAACTGTTTCTTTATATTCTAAAATTCTTAAGTCTACAATTTTACTTTTTAGGGTTCCGTAGTCATTAGGAACCCTTATATACGAGTAGTTTCGCCATGTCCGTCTGTCCGTCCGCGGCTTAGCTCCGTGATCAATGATCATTAGTACTAGAAAGCTAAAATTTGGTATGAGTATGTGTATGTATAACGCCGACAGAACGGTAAAATAAAAATTCAAAAAAAAAATTTTTTTGGGTACCTAAAGTGGGGCTGAATTTTTTTTTTCTTTTCAACACTGGTGTGTGGGACGTCGTTGAATAGGTCTTGCAAAAATAATAGAGGTCTTCTAACATTATTTTTTGATAAAGTCAGCAGTTTTGTAAATATTCGCTCCGAAAACAAAAATAATTGTGTCCCCCCCCCTCTAACTTTTCAACTGCGGGTCAAAAATATTCGGAAAAATTCATGTATATAGGCCTTATAAGTACTTTCACTGAAAACTATATTGAACAAAATCGGTCGAGCCGTTTTTGAGTTATCGCCAAATTTCATATTTTTCTTTAAAAGGACGTAAGTTCACTTCCAGAAGGTAATAAGTGATTACAGTTTCTAGGGCGTTTACGACCTTTTTATAGAGCTTAAAATCTTTCTTAACTTAAACCTCGGGCTTAAAACTGCAATTTATTGTGAAGGATGAGCAACTACGGAACCCTACACTGAGCGTGGCCCGACATGCTCTTGGCCGGTTTTTTTTTTATGTACTTACAAAACGCCACAACAATCAATTCAAAATTTGGATGCGTGTTTTTTGGCTAAATAGCTACGCATCGCTCATTAAGTATTATGTAGGTACCTACCATAACTGAACATTCGCTCTGAAAGGAAGTTACGAAAACTCCAATAACGTGTTCAAAGTGCTCGAGTCTAATGCTCTATTTCCAATGTAATAAAGTTGTTTTCAAACAACTGTGAGTAAAATAGGAGTTTGTGAAAATAACTTGTCTTTCTGTCTCTTAAAACATGGAATTAATGGGCCATGTAGCCATTCCGAAACGTTCACGCTCTAATTGTATGTTGGATCTTCCATTGTACGACCCACGATGTTTATTGTGTAACTTTGTCACAGTAAACACAATTTTGTCACCTCGCATCATTCACTTATTTCAATTAATGAACTATAAATGACAAGGTTCTAAGCAAAGTATGTTTTCACCAATGGACTTATTCGAATGCTATAATTTGCCTACATCTACATTCATGTAGGCTCTGTCTGTCGTCAAGACATCTTCCAGATCTTCCCACATGTTGTACGTGATTCTGTGGTTATGTCACAAATTATCTTGATTAAACACAAAGTAAGTACTTGACTGATGTTGAAATTGACATACTTCACTTTAAGTGCTTAATCATTTAATTAGCTCAAAAGTTTATGCTAGAGCTAAAAATACTCCATGCGCCAAAGTTATATAGCGATCATACTGATATAGCTACCTAGTAACTACTTAACCTAGAATAACTATACCTTACCATGTCGCTGGCTCTGCCATCCTCTGTTCCTTTATTACATGAGATTTAGTTAGCTACTCAAGTATACCTAATCTCACTTAAATATAGCGGTGTCAAACTCATTGCGCAGCCTAAACTATGACTGCGCAATGAATGAGTATGACAACGCTCTTTTTACGTGAGATTAGGTGTACCTACTTTATGTTTTTAAAACCGATTTTTTCCTAGGTCCCGGCGTGTACACAACAGCAGAAGGCGACGTTTACAACGGCACTTGGGACGCCGATCGCCTCGGTGGTGACGTCACCATCTCCTACACCGACGGCTCTAATTACCAGGGTCAGTTGCAGCACTGGTGCTACAACGGTCGAGGGAAATATACTTATCCAGACGGTACTATGTTAATGAGTGAATTTGTGGAAAACGCTCCGCAGCGTCAGCTGGTGTTGACAGACCCAAATGGGCATATGTGGCTGGGGTACGCGGACACGGGGTACGGGTGGGTGCAACCCTGGAATCACTTCTACCAAGCGTTGGAGAGTTACGAAGACTATTATGCCAGCCAGAATCGGGAGGAGACTGAAAAACGTAAAAAAGAAAAGGTGTAGGGCATCGATGCGTCCGCGCATGAGCGCATGATACCTACTCGTTGAGAACTTTAAGAAGAAGTCAATAACAATTATTTTTGTTCGCAAAGAAATAAGACTACTTAACAGTTATTACATAAAAGCCTGTACAGATTATAAAAAAACGTGACCTACTAAATTTGTTTTCGTTTTGGACGGCAGTGTGTCTAGTGATTTTTCCCGCAACTATCTGTAGCGATAGCGAAGCATGGTGTGGACAGATATAGGTCGATTCACTAAAGCTGGCGCGAATGGATTGAATGAAAGTTATGTCACTTGTCACTTTGAGTGTTAGTGTGAGTGCCGTTCTTATACAGGGGCCTCCTAATATTTTGTAAACAACAACAAAATGGGTTTTTGTTATTCAAGAATAATAAAAATTATTAGGTATAATATAAGCATAATCCGCACAATATTTAGACTAAACAAGTAATATATATGTCCGAAAGGTATATTTAACTGTTTGATACAAAAATATTTTACTATCATGGTGTTTTATGAAGACGCTAGTTTTTTGACATACTTTAGATTTTGACTGTTGTAAGGCAGTGTAATAAAATTGTACATATTGCTTAATATTCATGCAATCTGTGTATGACCAGAATTAGGATGTGGGATGATACTATTCCATTGTCTCGTATGAGTTTAACCATGTGGGACTATGCAATGGTATTAACGTAACCCACATTTTCTTCTTGTCTTCGCGGCCTGGTAAAGGTGTAATGTCAAGAATTAATAGGTGACGGACGACTAGTTCGAATAAAAAACCGGCCAAGAGCATGTCGGGCCACGCTCACTGCTCAGTGTAGGTTCCCGTAGTTGCCCGTCCTTCACAATAGACGAAAATTACGAGAAAGATTTCAAGCCCTATAAAAAAGTCGTACACGCCAAGAAACATTAATATAATACGTGCCAGATTGAGCGAAATGTTTTAATATAGTTTGGCACTTAACCAATATGTGTAGCGTTCGAAGTGTAGGGACACCGCGCGGCACTTACGTCATTTTAAAGAAAATTATGAAATTTTGCAATAACTCTAAAACGGCTCGACCGATTTTATTCAATATAGTTTTCATTGAAAGTACTAGTATCCGAGGCTAAGACCCATTCGATTCAATAAGTTATGCTCAGAAATGGCTCGGCCCTCCGTCAAGCTAAGATTACTAGAATAGAATAGAATAGAATAGAATAGAATATATTTATTTGTCAAACATAGGTACAAAGTAGTTGTTACATTAGACAGAAGTTCTCTATTTTTTGCCACTAGGCGTACAAATTTGTGGGTTAAGTATTCGACCCTAACTAAATTTTGTTTGTCCGATGTTATCCGAAGTTGACCGAATATTCAAAATCCGATTTCATATTCTGAGTCGGAGGACCCAAAAGCCCCTCAATACCGAGTTTCAGCCCCCTCGGACCAATTTGAAATTTTCGAAAAAAAAAGTCGCCATTTTGTTTTTTTTTTCCACGACTGTACTCGGGTGGGGGTCCCCTATGATATTTGTTTGAGCATCCCCCTACCCATCTCCAGCCGTTTACGAGATACGGGACTCCAAAAAAAAAATTTCCATACAAATATTGTTTTTTTCGATATTTTCCGACTTTGACCGAATTTTCGGACACCGATTTCAGATTCATATTTGTGAGCCCCAAATGCCCCCTGATACCGAGTTTCAGCTTCCTAGCACCAATTTGAAATTTTGAAAAAAAAGCCATTCGTCATTTTGAATTTAATTTGGTTCGATAATTTTTACATTCATAATCACTTATTGTATCAACCTGTATGTAATCATTTTGTGACGCACACATAAATATTATCGTTCACTCATTCATTCCATTCGTGCCAGCTTTAGTGAATCGACCTATACTAATGGGCACGCTGAAACATGGTACTTAGATGAGCCACCTTATCAGACAGGTAATTAAAGATGCATGAAAATGTATGCCAACTGGAATCATAAGGAGGCCGAAAAACATAATAACATATAGAAAGATAATAGTTTTCTATGAGGCTGTGGGTTGATATCTCGTAAATTATGAAATTCAAGAAACATTTACTTGACGAAAGGTTGAGCTAAGTAATTTGCGTAACGTAGCTTTTATAGTTCTCAGGAATAACACAATAAGGATTAAATCTCTGAAACACCTGAAATATTTCAACGTAGGTATATACATTATTACAGACTAACCTGCGTATGGCAGCAGTTAAACTGAACATATAAAAAACCGGCCAAGAGCATGTCGGGCCACGCTCAGTGTAGGGTTCCGTAGTCCCATCCTTCACAATAGACACAACAGTTTAAATTACGAGAAAGATTTCAAGGTCTATATAAAGGTCGTAAATGCCAAAGTAAGTGAAATTACTTATTACCTTCTGGAAGTTATCGATTATATGCGCCAGATTGAGCGGAATGTTTTAATGCAGTATGACACTTAACTAATATGTGTAACGTTCGAAGTGTATAAGGATAAGGACACTGCGTGGCACTTACGTCTTTTTAAAGAAAATTATGAAATTTTGCGATAGGTACTTAACTCAAAAACGGCTCGAATTATTAAATATAGTTTTCATTGAAATTATTTTTTGACCCGTGGGTAAAAAGTTAGGGGGGGGGGGGGTTTTGCTTTCCGGTGCATATATTTACAAAACTGCTGTTTTTATCAAAAAATAATGTTTGGAGACCCCTATTATTTTTAAAAAACCTATGCACACCTCAACGACAACCCACACCAAAAAAATACCCCCCCTTTTGATGTACGAGGTACCCAAAAAAAAATGTATTTTACTGTTTTGTCGTTTTTATCAGCTTTCTAGTACTAATGATCACGGAGCTAAGCCGCGGACGGACGGACATAATGGCGAAACTATAAGGGTTCCTAGTTGACTGACTACGGAACCCTAAAAATCACTAATTGCTATTTCGTATAAAGTACTCGCCTTAAAAGAGATCGCTGCCCAAAAACACTTTGCACGGGTGAAAATACATCACGTTAACCAGGTTCCCAGTGAACCTTAGGGTGCGTCTCCACTTACAGTCCGACTAAAAAGAGTACAAATTAAAAAGTGGCAATACTGTAGTGTCGTCCCCGTTTTCTTATATTGATTAGAAAGGGAGGACACTACAGTATTGCCACTTTTTAATTTCTACTCTTTTTGGTCGGACTGTAAGCGGAGACGTGCGGAATCGACCAATCACCTGCACCTCTAGCACTGTTGCAAGCGACTGTTTCTCGCGCGAGATAATTGCCTGTCTCTTTCTGTGCAGTAATGTAAGAGCGACGGGTAGCGCTACAGCGACAAGAGCCGCGAAGCATAGTTGTGCTAGACGGGCTGAGTTGAAATCTGTATCTCAGCTACGCCTCTTTTCTGTGATTGGTCGATTCCTCACGTCTCCGCTCCGCTCCGTTTCAGTGAAGCCGCACCCTAAGCTCAGTACCCAACTCCACTTTAGAATGAATGCTGATTGGACATTGACGTATTAATTACATGGACACACAATCCGACGGAAAAAAATGGCACCCTCCCAACTAATGCAAAATCACAAATCGCATTAGTTGGGCGATCAGTCTCGTTTAGACCATGACACGTGACGGGTCTCAAAAATGACTTAATTTTCAGTGAATAATTGCAGAAATAACAGCTATAAAATAAAGAAAAAGGTCGGAATATTCTTTTTTACGCAGATTCTATTGATTAATTAACGAATCCTATGTAAAATCATAGCATATTTTAGATTAGAATTATTAACTTTGTCCCTACAAAATGCACCTCATGACAGAACAAAAATCTAAGGAGCCGCTATAGTTTTATATTTTATTAATTAATAAAGGAGTGCAATAAATAATTATCCTATTTTTTTTATTAAGATTCCCACGCGATCTTAAACAACGTGAAAAATTGAGGTCACGTTTAGTAAGAGACAGACGTCAAGAATAATTTCAGCCAAATAATTCGTCTCTCGTGTGTTCGTTCGGCATAATCATGTATATATTTTTTTAAGTTTAATCAAAAGAAGCGTAAAAGTCTTTCACTCAACACAGCTTTAATATCTCAATAAAAACGTAAATAATGACAATGTATACAAAAGAAGCGTAAAATGGTTATGTAGTGTTTGTGGTAGTAGGTATCTATACATAAATAGATATACACTGTCTCAGGCGCACGTCACATAGGATGCTGCGTTTAGTCACACGCGAGCCGAGGGCGAGAGTGGACGCATGACATTGCTATGTGTGCGGCGGCGAGTGAGCCAGTGTTATGAACATAAGCCTTTTACAGGCAGATCCTACAGGTTACGTTAATAAATTAATAAAAAAATTGCTCTGTTGTCATTGTTTTATTTTGTCTCAGAGTGTAGACACTGTCCGTTTAAACCTTTGAACGCCAAGAACACCTAAAAACAATGTGTGCTGCCGTGCAAACTACGCCACCGACTTTCACGCCACGCCATCAAACTTTAAAGGGTTAAAAATGTTAATATTTTGCACTTGCCTTACTCTCATTTCACATACTAGAACAAGATGAGTTGAGAAATCATAATGTCATATTACTGATCCCTTCTATGCAGTGTCGGGACCCTTTTATGCAGTTGTTAAATAAAAACGTAACTTAATTTGTTATTAACAATTTACGAGTTTATTTAGTTCAAACAACAAATATATTTTAATACCTAAATAAAATAATAATGAAAATATTTTTAGTATGTAAAACTATTAAAATCTGCTCCATTCGTGCCATGTTCCAAGTTTGACAAGAGACATGAGTCAGAATACGCTAAAAAAGTTAAATTACACGAAAAATATTTGTGGTAATAAGTACGTAAGCCAATTTGACACTTAAATATTTGAGTAAAGAGTTATTTTGTACGAAGTAATTATGTTGTTGTAAACTATAAATAAGAGTTATTGGCATCTACTTGAACATGACAGCAGTGCCACTTTTTTCGACAATTTTGTTCGGGTCTGTGGCTCTATTATAAATAATACCTCAATGTGATTGGAGTATCTAATATCTATTCTTGAACCTTCATCTCATTACTTTCGGATATCGCACTTCCACATGCCAAAGCAACACTATAGGAAGAAATTGCTCAAATGAGTCAAGTAAATACCGCCCGTAATGGCTAGCTGTTGTATTCACAAATTTACGTTCGACGCTGGGTTTTATGTATACTTGAAAACTAGTTATTTTAAATGTCACGCAGAAGGAGGCACATATTAATTCTCATAATAATTTTTAGCTTTTTAGTTTTCTATTAATAAGTAATAAAATCTTGTTTAATTTTTTTTCCTTTGTTTATTTCTTATATTTCCTAAAACCGCCACCGGCAACTGGTTTTGGGACAGCTAGAAAACAAATTCTATACAGTGATGTTAATGGTGTTTTCCAGAAGATAGGTAGGTATGTGAAAAAGATCGGAACTGAACTGGCGCTAGTTTCGCATCATATAGCGCCTTTTATGTGGAAAAGACACAACTAAAACCAAAATACTTTATAATACTTAATCTCTTTATATTTTTATAGAATCTTTTTTATCGATTCTATTTTATATGTGGAAAATACCACATTTTTATTTTTATAAATAATGACACAAAGGTAAATTAAGAAAGAAAAATTGAATGCGATCCACTACAATCTAAGCAGGGCTTGAACCTGCGACCTCTGCGTTACCGGCGCATTGCTCTCCCAACTGAGCTATTAGATCGCTACGTCAATCACACCAAATCTTTCATTCCATAATTCATACGCTCTTGGAGCGCCCTCTGCGTCATATGTTTTTGAAATGCTTATGCGCATTAGCCATACCCTAGAATGTGCGCTTTACACGCACGATCCCCCGTCCCCATTGCTTTTTTGCATTGCATTGTTTTTTTTTCTTAATTTACCTTTGTGTCATTATTTATAAAAATAAAAATGTGGTACTTTCCACAAAAAATAGAATCGATAAAAAAGATTCTATTAAAATATTTAGAACAGCGCCATTTCTCTCGCAGTCTTCACACTTGCTGTAAAGCAATGGGGACAGGGGATCGTGCGTGTAAAGCGCACATCCTAGGGTATGGCTAATGCGCATAAGCTAAGCATTTCAAAAACATATGACGCAGAGGGCGCTCCAGTAGCGTATGAATTATGGAATGCAAGATTTGGTGTGATTGACGTAGCGATCTAATAGCTCAGTTGGGAGAGCAATGCGCGGGTAACGCAGAGGTCGCAGGTTCAAGCCCTGCTTAGATTGTAGTGTATCGCATTCAATTTTTCTTTCTTAATTTACCTTTGTGTCATTATTTATACTTATCTTTATCTTATCTTATATCACATGTCATAAGTGAATAACTCTGGGCTTTTGTAAACAAAACGGTTTCTTATGAGACAGGCACCTTGTGCTAACCGTTGGTTAGTTGCTTGTTTAGTTGCGAATGACACTTCACTTCTGAACCCACTTACGGTAAAGCAGGGCGTGGTATCGTCGGCGGCGGTGGTATTTTAAGGGCCGACTTCGTGTGGTGTTTTTGTTATTAATGGTTTGGCTTACTTGAGTGGTAGCATGGTACGAGTATAAGAAAATAAGGTACGGCACTCCGAAATGACAGGCGAGCGTTTTGACGTCCTCACGCTAAGATTGGTTGGTTGGTTCTGTCAATCCGTTTCTATGTTACCAGTGGTGTGTCATAATACTCCCCGATTCCCTTTGTTACCTGTATGAATTTCATATAATCGTGAGTGTTTTAAATCAATTATTACGACAAAATAAAACCCTGTCAAAGAACATGATAATCGAAATCCATAATTATAATTTTTTGTACGACTGGCGGCAATAACTATTTGCTCTTAATTATTTAGTAACCATAAAGGGGCCAATCAGTGACGTAGAAATTCTCACTAGCTGGAGTGCCATACCTTATTTTCTTATACCATGAGTGATGAAAGATTCCGTGTGATTTTACAAGCTTATATTCTTATTGGTCTGTTTGTAATCAAATCTTGCAAGATAAATTTTACACACTTGCCGGTTTTCGATTGAGCTGAAATTTACCATGATATAGGTACGTACATCGAATGATAATGATAATGCAGTATTATGATGACAAAGAGCTGATGATGAAGTTGGAATGATATTGGATCTCTGTAAATCGATGGAACCTAAGTAATAAATTTTTAGTAATGCTTCGCGGACCATCAGCATGACTATCAATTAGCAACCAGGCAATTTGTGTGAAGTAGTAATCCTACTGCAGATCGCTAGTTTATAGTTATTACCTACATAATTATTTTATAGCTATAAGCTAAAGATGGGTAGTAGCATTAACATACACAAATAATAATATGCATAAATCACGGAGTAATCCTAGTCATCCACCTATTATTAGTCGGTAACGTACTAACGTAATAAGGAAATAAGCAAATGAAATTATGTGATCACGCACCGAGTGGGCAGTGCGAAGTTTTTGCGTGACCAAATCTGTGTGCAATTTGCATAATATATTGGTACTAATTAAACATAGTTAATATAACTCTAAAAATAATATATTTTTTTTATATAATATTTGTTTATTGTTTCGAAGTGCAATTCTTTAGAGGAGCCATGAAATTTTAGGAAAAGTCCGATGCATTTAACCTATAATTAAAGACATTGCTTACAGCGGCATCTATCGCTTAAAATATTTGTGCGTTGTGCGCTTTTCGCGCCAAAACGGCTGGATGGATTTTAACCAATTTTGGAACAGGGATAGCGAACGGCATATCTAGATATATAATATATTACCTAATAGAATATGTTTTACTCGAGTACGGTAAAAAAGAGTGTTACCTACTCAGACGTCTTCATAATCTTCTACTAAGGAAATAAGTAGGTACCTAAATTAAACCATGTGATTACGCACCGAGTAGGTTGTGCGAAGTTTTTGCGTGTCCAAATCTGGTGTACAATTTGCATAATCAAATAAAAAGGACGGCGAGCCCGCCCACGGCGTCATCTTTGCCCAAATCTAATGTTAAGGCTTACTGGGGCCTAATTCGACGAGGCATTGCGAATATTGCAATATCTTCAATTGAGCTATATTATCTTGGTGTTACTGTCGTATAGCCGACATTAGAGCTTGCAATTCCGGAATTGGCTTGTATGGGCGGTATCGAAAATTCTGCCCATACTGACCAATTCCCACTGTATTATTTTAACTACCTACTTGAGAAATATAGCCAAATAGTAGTAACCAAAATTTTGCAAATTTTACACAACTTATTTTCGTTATCTCCGATTTAGCTAACATTGGCTACTGTTAACAATTTTTTTTTCAGAGCCGGAATTGCAAGCCCTCGCTGGCATTTATCTATTTTAACTATTTAAGCAACAGAAATATCGACAATTATGCATTACTAGGAGAAGAAGTAAATGGCTCAGTACTCGTACCTACCGTACATTAGAGATAGTTATTGCTTGCGCCCATCCATTATCACGTATTCGTCTCAATGAGGAAGAAAATGTCGTATATGTCGGTTCCTTTGAATAGGGCACATTGCTATAGATAGTAGATTATAGTGTCGAGATCTCGGACGGATATCACGTCAATCATCGAATTTAGCCCTTAGCTTAACGAACATTTGTTTCGCTTTGTAGTTTCGACCTCGAGTGTTCGCCCACTGGGCAAGTGACCACCAAAATAAATAGGTCTCTAGCTTTCCTCCCATTCCCTCTCAGTAGCTACAAGTTTGTCGCTAGCGAAAGAAGAGGCGGGTCAGGCTATGCTGGATTTTCCAGTAAGTCCAGTAACGTACGTTCGTGGACAGTGTTGCTACGTTTGAAATTTAGTTAAAAGCTAAAAAAAAATCTTTGCATCTCCCAGTTGCATGGGATAGTGATTGTACGGTAATGTTTGCTTAATGTAATGTTGTCTTTGTTATATACTTTGCATAATAATCGGTTGAGAAATGTCACCCCTAGGCGTGAACAGTTCGAAAGCGTCTGAACTGGACATTAAAACGCATCCAAACATAGGATACACATACGACTTACGAACGAATTCTGGGCCAAGCTGAAACGGAAACGCTGTGCTCGCTTCTCTTGCTCGGTCAACATCAAGTCCTAATGTAAGGTAATTATGATACAGCAAAGGAAAATATCCCAAGTTTGGCTCTAAATCCTACGTTGGCAACACAGTCTATGGGCCTAGGAGTGGTTGGATGCGTGTCCCACAGTCGTGTATCTTGTAAGCGCTGCCTCGGATTAATGACGTCAGAACGACAGGACATTAACAGCGACGTGCTAGATGGAAATTGATTAGCTATCAAATAAGTACTTATTCTAGTTTTATGGTGTGAATCTGGGTCAAATTAAGTTTTGAGGTAGCGTGAAAACTATGTTTATCGGATGCACGAAAATTATCTATAATTGATTCATGAATTAGGCGAGTTGCTAACTTATGGTGGCTACGTTTATATTGCGGCTGCTATATCATTTTATTTATACATGGACATGGACAACTCCATACGTGAAAAAGAGTCCTTTGCCTTCTTGGTAGAATAATGCTTAGAACCATACATGTGCAGATTATAATTTAGCGTTGCCTGTGTATTTGATTTTAGTCATCTTCCCTCTTCTTCTAATTTGTGATCTTCAAATAAATTAAGTGCTCACCTTAATGTAAGATTTGGCTGGTAGAGAATGTCTCATGGCATTCAGTCCGCCCTTTGTAAGTTTTATTGTGTGCAACATAAATGAAATACCTACAGGGATATGTGATTCAATGTCACTATTTTCAAATATTTGCTTTAATCTCGGAAACTTATAAGAATACAGGAACTACTTATTATCTACTATATAATATTTAGAAATCGTTCATTTTCGCAGGCTAAAAGGCTTCGTTCAAAAAGGTCGGTCGGGAGTCGGGATTCGACAAGTGCGCCAGCGGGACAAATCCAAATATCGAAAGTTACAGATGCAGCTACTAACGCCATCTTACAATCACGCAAGTAACAGTCAGTTGGCAAAAGTAATGTAGTGGCGTTAGTAGCATAACATTGTACTTTTCGGTATCACGATACAGCAAAAGCTGCCTAAAAATGAGCATAACGCGTTTTAATATAAGATGCCTCAGAAACTTTAATTAAATGCCATAAAGCACTCAAGCGAAAGCTTTATGAATGGCGCACTGAAAATATTTTTCATAGCGGTAACGAAATGTATGTAAAAAACTGTTAGCTTGTATAATTTTTGCAGTAGTTGTAATCTTGATCATGTTTTAAGTAAAATATTGCAAGCCACTACTAGGTGATGTCTTATCGTGTGAAATTAACCAAGTAGATCTGTATTAAGACCAATCGTACAATGATTAATGCAAATAAATATTTATTTATTCATTTAATATGGTATGGTGCACTTTTCTCGCTGGCGGTTTTGCCCCAATTTACCTCATTCCGCTATCAAGAAAGTTTTAGGATCACTGGGGGCCTATGGTGGTTGCGTTTATCACGTGATAAATAAAACAAAGCATCTGCCATACACACTCGCATCTTATCAAAACGAGACGGATGCTTTGTCACTTATTTATCGCGCGATAAACCAACCATCATAGGCCAGCTGCTCTATATTTTCGGCTAGTGTGTACGATAAACTACGATGTACGATGTCGGGTGATTCTCCGAGGATTCTAACCGCACGCGCGATGGTACCGTCATTCTTTTTTCACGATTATTACCGCAACGGAAGAGCCGTTTTAATTTTATGATCTAACTAGGATCACACTCGGGAGTGGCTTCGGGATACATAAAAAATCGACTTCCTTCAATGATCTATTTTAACAATATTTGCAGAAATAATAATGACGAAAAACGCCTTACAAACGCTGAATTGTCGCACACGAACGTGTTTCAGTTCAGTACCCTTACCATGAGTTGACGTGACCGCGTACTCGCTATTTTTACGGAGAATAATACAGCGCCCCGGTTACTTTGTAGAACTACACTACAATTCTCCACGTAGGTACGCGTAAAATTCTCCTCTTCAATACGACGCGTTTGGCTCGGTTTGTAGACACCTGCCTACTGAGCCGGCGGTCCCGGGTTCGAATCCCAGCCAGGGCAAATATTTGTGTGATGAACTCGAATATTTGTGCTTGGTTCATGGCTGTTCTAAGTATTTTTTAAGTATCTCTCTCTCTCTCTCTGTGGTCGCTCCCTCATGACTGAGGATCGTGGTCATCGGTGGATATAGATGCTCTACACCTAGTTTTTATGATCTGCCTCCACCGGTGCCTGTTCATCGCATCTCTGATGACCGAGCAAAACTTGGTTGAGGGAGAGCCCTTCACTTGATCGTGGATTGATTTAAGTATATATTTATCTATATATAAGTACGTATATCATCGTCTAGTACCCACAACACAAGCATACTTGAGCTTAATTTGGGACTAGATCGAGTTGTGTGAGGTTGTCCGATATTTATTTATTTATTTAATTCTCCGTACAAATAGTTTACGGAGTCGCTAGGGAGTACTGTCACTGTAAACTCATGGTAAGCTACAGAGTACTTTAGTTAGAGTAACCGGGTAGTAATGTAGCTCTAATTGACGGTTGCATGAGCCGATACGATGTTTCGGTGGAACTGTCGCCGTAATGAGTTCACGCTTCAGCTGTTCCGATATGTCGGTGACGTCGGAGTAATGGCTACATGGCGATATACGAGTATTCCATGTTGTTTGCGTAGCTTAAATAAGGTGAAGCCAGAAGCGTAATTTTGACTTTGAGTCGCGTAATTTCGGTCGCACCATGCTTCATACCACGTGATCACGACACATTAAGTATGGCGCGGCCTAAATTACGCGACTTAAAGCTCAAATAAGTTTATGTAAAAAAAATCATTTTACTGACAAGATTTTATAGCCGACTGTACTTTTCTTTGAATATCCATCAAATGCTCACTGAGACGATTCTAAAGAGCCCAAACTCGGTAGGATTGCTTTTTCTATTATAGCGTTCCTATGGCCACCTTCCGGCTCCATCATCAGATCAGCCCCATTGTACCATATTATTGTATTGTCATCAAAGTTAAGTAAGTATGCAAAATTTCAGCTAAATCGGTTGACGATATCTGCTTCAAAATTGAGTTGCAAGATTCCACCCGAACAATCATACTTACATACATACATACATACAATGCAAGTTAAATAAAAGCTTGTAAAGTTACGCTCGTCTGGCTTCACCCTTATAGAAACGAAATTGTGTTTTATTATAATTGCTAACTGCGCCGCGCGGTGTTACCCGCTCATTCCACGTGAATACTATTTTTTTTTCGGGATAAAATGTAACATCATGTTTTAATCCAGTGTCAGTAACCTTTATAGTACCAATTATTTTCAAATCTGATCCAGCCGTTTGAGCCTGAAGAAGTAGCAAAGAAACACACTCACAAATTTTGGTCTTTATAATATTAGTGTGCTAACAAAACGGGATTTAATTGTGCTCAAAAAAGTTAGAGATTAAAAAAATACTATTACTTAAGTATCGTATTATTTTCTTTTGTGGACCGGACGTCGTGTCGCGGGCGTTAATGTTGAACTATCGGAGAACTAAAATCGTATATATTTTATGCAATAAATAATATAATTAATAATATAATTTCTCTACTCCTTAAGTAAATAATATTTTAATCATGAAGTTATTTTCCAGCCTAAATACAAATATGAAACACAGTGAAAATTTTTACCCACCTTACTCGTTTGAACTGATACCACAGAATAAGAACATAGAAAAAAGTAGAACTATTCAATGATAAATCTAATTTTCCAGGGCTCTCTAAAGACTTTCCCACAGAACCTTCTACGGAACCCACTTTACGAATCGCTTGAGCGTAGCCGCGTAGGGCAGCGTTCAACAAGTTGCCCAGAGTGGCGGGAGATGTCGCCGCGCAAAGACGCGAGCTCGCGCGGCGCGCGCCCTTACGATGCCTTATCACCCCTTATCAACTCTTATCAGTTACTCATCGCGAACTCCATCGAATGCGCCCAATCGATCCACACGCGCGAATATCTCGCACCTTAATTTGTGATGTGAAATTATGATCATGATCAGAAATATTGTGATTAAATTGTGTTTTTGTTATGTGTTATTGGGATACGTGAGCGGCCAAGGTGAGTTGATAAGAGCGATAAGTTTTCCCTCGCTGAAACGGATTTTCACGATAGCGTATGTTTGTTTAGTGCGCTATTGACACAGTTTCTGGGCGAAGATTAATCGGAAAACGATTGTAATGCAGATATACATGAAGTTATAAGTCCTGGAGGTTTAGTAGGTAAATGGATGATTTTACGCTTCTGGGAGCTCCACTGAAAATCAGTGTTTCGGTTACGGCTTGCCTGTACAATATGCAGAGATACGGCTCCTTCTTGGTGCTGTTAATATATTTTTGTATCTTTAGTGTTATGTATCCCCTCAATAAATATATTTGTTACTTTATTTCTACAGAAATATTACTATCGGTAGTTACTTATATACAACTTATATTGTAACAGTTGTAAAGAAAACACGTGTTCAAATAAGCAGCGTTCACTTTAATCGGTTTTACAGGCTGAAATAAAACTCGTTCCTTATCTACTTGGCTTCAAAAGAAGTGATTTATTTTACACCCATGTCTAAACTAAAAATACCGAAATAGAAGCAGACACGAGGCGCCAGTGGCACCTGTTTCGGGGATTAGTTTACTAAAATAGGAGAAATGCTAAATGGGATTGACAGTTTTATTTATACTGTTAAAACTGAAGAAGCTGTAGACGGCGTGTTGTCGGTCTAATTAAATGACCGATGATTTTCGTGTGTAAGCGTATTGGATGATTTTGTTTTAGAAAGTAGTGCATACTTACATATGTATATGAAGTGTAGTAGTAAACACATAGCATAGTTATGTACTCAATGTAAGTAGTACCCATGAGATATCCTAAATAATCTAGGATACAAAGCCTTAAGATTATTTAAATTCGAAATGATCATTCTGCTTTCAATTTTGGGATTCCGTATATTAGTCGATGACTTCTCTTTTACTTTTTTCCTTTATTTGAGACTTATCATGTTTTCCCCCTTTTGTAGATCACACGTTCTTCTTTTCTCATCTTTTATGAAAACAAATAAAATAAAATAAACTTTATACAAATATGAAAACAACGTTCTGCTTTAAACGTAGAATTTCCCAACAATAATGTAAAAAATAATTTATAATTGAAACTAGAGATTTTAAAGAACCACCTGAAAAAATAAATGAGGTTTAGTTTGTTCCTCCCTGTCTCATGTCAATTACGTTGCGTCCCATTTTCCGCTTCAGTGAGATTCTTCAATGTACGTTGTCATTCAACAAATTTCCAAACGTTTCACAGGATGTAAATGATTTATGGATCGATGTTTATGGTCAGCGCATCCTCAATTAAAAAAAAACATTTATTAGTGGCGATATCTGTATGATTGCCACATCCAAAACACGGCCGAATTAGCTACTGGATAGTTATACCCACATATGTAGTTATTTATGGTTGTTATTGTACTATACTTAATTTCCATAATATAAGCATCGGGCTTCTGAATGCACGGTACTCGTAGGACTAAAGATAGCTATACTGCCGTGTTACGGTAAACGGTCGTATCTTTATCTTTATACGGATGTCATAGTAAGATACGTCCTTTTAGCATGGCAGAACAAACACAGCAGACTTAAAAGAAAATGATGGAGCCGATATTACCGTTAAAATACAATTAATTCTCATACTCATTAATGTGTTTAATTCGCAATTTTAAGGTCCGATTCCTGAGTCGATAAATAAAAACAAAAATAAATCTTTGGAAGTTTAAACAAAGCTCAATCATCGGCGATGTATTTTTTGTCTGAATAGCGAATTGAAGGAATATTCATGTTTTATTTATATTCCTGTAAGGGAGCCATTTTCTTTAGCATGATCCGCATTTTTTTATTAGTAGTAGGTACGTATAAAGCTGATGTATCTAGTTGAGTCATATTTCATAATTATTTCTCAATAACTTACTTCTAACGTATTTTAAATAAAACGAATGCTTCATACATTTCGTGGTATACGGTAAAATAGTAGTACTCAGTTGGTGAAGTTTTTATTAGAAACACATAAAAGCCCTGAAAATAGTTTCATTGTATCGATTCTCGCTGTAGTTATCGTACCTAATTTGTGGACAAATAATGTCATTGAATTACTAATTTAATCACCTCTCATATAAATAATTAACAATTGAACACGACACAACTTATAATTGTAGCAAATTCAGCTATGGTGCTGTAAAAAGTTGTATCTCACTATGAAAACCATATTAGGATACGATATTTTACCAGCACGGCAGAATTACTAATACGAGACGAGATCTGGCAGATACGCAACATCTGGCCAGCAGTAACAACAATAAAAGATATCAAAGTGTGCAATTGACACATTTAATGAATCAATGGGTCTTATCGCCCAATCAGGCGATGGATCACCCGTAATCGCCACGTGCCGGTTCCAAGTTCCAATGGCTTCAATTATAGCTACGGAACTCAATCTACGATACCGAGACGTCTAACGTAATATTTAGCTGACACAATGGAAAGCCTCCTCCGCGCTAAGAAAACACCTGGTGATCTTCAAAGTTATCTTAAATAATGATAAGTAATGTAAGCTGTAAGGCCACAGACAGACTTACAGAAACACACGTTACACTTATGTCATAGGTGTACTTTCGATTTTTCCTGTAACTACGTTGTTTTAGTTTTCTCATAACTAGACAAACTAAATAAATTCCCGATACCTTACAATTAGCTGACCCATTTTCATTTCCACTTACATATATAATATAGGTCCTTTAACTATAATCACGGACGGCGAATTATGATCCCTGAGACACTTAACAAAATATTGCTTGAATGATAACCTTTTATACGAACAAATGTGCTAAGTTTACTGACATCGACCCCATTAAAAGGCGAATTTTTGAAACGTCAAAATGATGTGTCCCGTGTTCATTATTCCTCAACCGGGGTATTATTAAAAAGCATGGAGCTAGTATGCTGTAGCTGTATACATACATATAGTAACTAGTTAATTGCTAGTTTTATGATAGAAAGCTAAGGGCCTATGATGGTTGTTTATATCACGCGATAAATAAGTGACAAAGAATCCCTCACGTTTTGACTACATATATGCGAGTGTGCGTGACAGATGCTTTGACACTTATTTATAGCATGATAAACGCAACCATCTTAGGCCCCCTAATATCAGCTATAATCCGTATTGAAAAAACGAGTTTTAGAGTTAAGTTTTCTGAACTTATCAAGCTCATCTGATAGTTTGGGGATCAACAATGTAGAAAGGTAGGGAAACACGTCGTAACATTTGCATATTCAATACAAGGGGCACATTCCTCTGGTTGGCTTTTAGCTCTAACGGCGAGCGCTTGTTCAGTTCGGTTCATAGTTAATGTCACAGAAAAGACAATGGTATTGGTACAAAAAGCTCTCACGTGATTTTACCAATAGACACCTAGACCTAGCACCTCGTGAGAGCGAGAGCAACGATTTTGCAACCATCGCGACGCTCATAAACTGAACGTTCGTGGATATAATACTCGTATGTGCTTCAATGCTACACGGCGTAATTTCGGAGTCCGTGGTGTACTATTTTTTTATTAATTAAATAAATAAAAAGATTAAACGTTAGGTAGTATTTTTTATTCCTATAAACATTTACACCTGTGTTCAGTCTCATCATTAATTTGGGCCATTCATTTAAATTGTCCGCACTGAGCAGTTTATGGTGGTAAACGACGTCAGCACCTAATTCGTAAGCTCCCAATTGAGCAAGTCGCCTTACAATAGCTTAAGGATGATTTAAACTGCGCCAACTACATCGTGCTGGTACTTGCGCTGTTACATGGGAAATGAATTTACTAAAAGCAACCTCATCGCCATGCCTCACTGGATCGTTTTCCCAACACAACAAACATCACAGTGTAGCGATACAAATATCACAGTGTAGTTATGTAAAACAATTCCAACTGCTTATATATACTATGGCTACTGGATAATAATTCTATATTATAAATAAATACTTAAAAATAAGACACAAGAAGAAATATTCAAGCTCATCACCAAAGCCAAAGTAAAATGCGAGCAAAATTCATTGAAGTTAGGGGTCATCGTTGGTTGTCATACGTCATGTCACTAGATTTTGCTCGCATCTTACGATCCCTGTGTTGTCCACACAACAGTGATACAAGTTGTCGCTTTTCGTGTTGCATTTGTTACGTTTAGATACACTGTGCCAAAGCCTAATTCCATGTTATCTAAGAAAAATACTTACATTAATACTAAAATGATATCGTATCCTAACTGATCATAACTAATACTGATAGCCAGTGACTGGCGCCAGTTACTGGAATCAGCCTTAACACCACCCCACGACCGTTTACGCCCACTCTCTTGTAAATTACGTCGACAGAACGTAAACAATGATACCACAATCACCTATTCGGTGGTCGATTTTGGTTCCGTGTGAACGACGTTAAGAGGCGACGAGGCGAAAATAGAGTCCATTTATAGTCAGTCTAAATTAGAGCGGGAAGACATTCCTTTAACGCTCCATGGAAATCTTATTTTGGTAGAGAATTGTCTATCCGTAAAGAGAATACTACTCGTATTGACAGATGAATTATTTTATTGCGTACCTTGCGATTGGGTTTATATTTTATAGGTGTGGATTTTCTCATCGCTTTACATTGGAATTTTCGCAATGCCTTATCACAATGAATGACTGGCTAAGATCTGTGTTGACCCCAGTTGCAAAGTAACGCAGTCCAACTTGAGTCCTAGTCACATGACTTTGACCGTCTACAGGGTGTGTCAGTCAACTACTCAGTAAGTAAGCTAGATGAAATGTTATTTCAACAAACCTATAATCGTAGAGGTAGTTCTAATTTTTAGTCACCAAACTCCACCTGAAATGTCGAATAACTTACGGTATATAACTTCTACACATCAGAGCTTAAACTCAAACTCGCACAAGCAGCTCTTTATTAGTCATTAATGAGTAATGACACACTATCACGATTGAATAGCCGCCTTCGTTAACTTTTTAACGACCGGCTTTCGAGATTTACATTCGCAAACACGTGCTAGATTGATGTAGGTCTAGACCAGTCTAGACTTCACATTCTCCAGTGCAAGCCCATAAGTAGCCAGGCACGGACAGTGACAAAACGTGGCTCTTGAGTCTATTTATGTGTTTGCATGCTGTCACTAAGTTAGATGGCAAGTGAATGCACCGGCTACTTTCTTATGTGTACTTATTAGACGTATTCCTTACAGAAATTTGCCTAAGTAGCACGCGGCATGTACAGTCAGCAACAGATTGCTGACAATTCTAGTATGCAATTTGACGTTTGGCAGTAGTAAAATTGACAGTTACTTTTGAAGCTGTCTGTACTTTGAGTTGGTCTCGGACATTCTTGTTTTCAGATTTGGGCTGTAGTTATACGTACACAGATTATCTCTCGCTCTCTATGTGTTTGCAATCTGTGCATACGTAAAGTGATGTATGGTGACTTGATTGTATATAATTAAGCAGACTCCGTGCATATAATATCACTACGCATATACCTACATTTGTTTTTCCCCAGCTTCGTAGCAAAAAATTGGCATACATGTCATTCTTCGATACGAGTATCATATCTAAGATTCGTTCGTGTCATTTTGAGGCTTGCTCTGCTCCTGCGGCAACTAGCCCTCATAGGCGACTTCTTATGGTCTGTGTAGGCGACTATTTCTCGCGCGAGATAATTGCCCGTCTCTTTCTGTGTAGTAACGTGAAAAAGTAACGGGTAGCTCTATGTCGCGCCACAAGAGTTACGAAGCGTAGTTGTACTAGACGGGCTGGTTACTTATATGACTAATATCACTATTCGGCAGATACACTATCTATCTGATATTGCTATGCCCTTGCATGTTGCCACATATAAATCGACTTATTTGCAATTCCATCCATGTTTGTAATGTGATAAGCAATAAATGGTTCTATTGTATCCTTCTGGCAGAAAAAAATATGTCCAATTGCGTTTTGGGCCCACAGATATCGAGTTCTTAGAACATTTAAACTTTACAGTAAAGGGCTAGTTAGGAAACAAGGACTGCAACAATTGTGCCTAAATAATAATAATAAATATCGGACAACCTCACACAAATCGATCTGGTCCCAAATTAAGCTCAAGAAGGCTTGTGTTATGGGTACTAGTCGACGATATACGTACTTATATAGATAAATATATACTTAAATACATATAACAACCATGACCCAAGTACAAATATTCGAGTTCATCACACAAATATTTTCCCTGGCCGGGATTCGAACCCGGGACCGCCGCTCAGTAGGCAGGTGTCTACAAACCGAGCCAAACGCGTCGTCAAGCTAAATTTCACCCGACTTCAAAAAAGAGGAGGTTATCTATTGGGTAAATTCGGTTGTTATTTTTGTTGTACCGTTATTGTTTTTGTTGAACCGATTAGGAAAAATATTGTTTTGTCGGAAAGACAAAGAAGGGGTCTCCAGATTGGTCACACAAAATTATGGAGAAGATGATCACATGATGGAGTGGTCATCAGACCAGATCCATTATACTAAAGCGACGGAACTTTTCAAATATTACGGGCACATCTATAGCGATTCCGGTGTTTTTTACAGTAATTCGTTCAGTTCTTCGCGGAAATATTATTATATCAATTTAGATCTTTCTCCCTTGTAGTCGATAAAGTGATTAAATTACCTTCGACGGTCGGTCAATGGCTGTACTTAACTTACCAATGTCTAATGTATGAGTTATATTGTCGGCAAGCTCTCCTATTTTAAATGTGGATGGGCCACTTTAAAACTTAGACGACACTTATGTGCGTTTCGGTGGTTTCGAACCGGTGCTAAACGCAAGCGCACTCAAGTACCGTTTCAAATAGCGTTGAAAATCGAAAGTAACGATGTCGCCTCAGAATACCGCACGTAGCGTTAAACGCTCGATCTCGCTTTTAGTTTAGATTTGTATCATCGTTAGAGTTTCCGCTTTGGGTACTAATAAATGTGACTATAGTTTTATTACGTATCACATATATCAATCTGATTAGAAAATACCGGTTCTACTTTCCAATTGTAAAGTAATGAAAATTAGCTACCTACCATTTCTCACATTTGTTCTTCGTCAATGCACATAATGTTAATCGGACTTTACTATGTCCAAAATGTATCAAGTACTTATTAACAATGCTTTATTTTCACACACAAAGACAATAGGTATACTCTGTCTAATCTGCAGTTATATTGCGTAATTATCTCCAGAATTTAAAAAGTCTGATAGCAGTCCGGGTTTTGGGAAGTTTGAATAGGACAGAATAAAATCATAGCTTGAATCTCTACTTCTGTAGTCAAACAGACTGTTTTGTCCACAGTGCCGCAACAAATACTGAACAAGCTGGTATGCATCGAGCATGAGTCCTGCGGCGCGTGTCTGGCGGCCGCCTCTCATTGCCGCTGGTGTGCAGATCCCTATTTCAGCACCGCCGCGCCACGATGCAACGATGATGACAGGTGAGCAATGCCGTATTTACCCCTAGGGGCCTAAAGGCCCAGCCAGATAACCAGAAGTACGACTGCGCCATACTTATGTTCTCCTTATACTCATTTAATATAATACTACAAAAGCATTTTGAGATGGGGGAGGGGCCCCAAGTGCCTAGGGGCCCTGGCCCTCTAAGTTCAGGCCTGCAGGTGAGTTAGCATATTACGGCAGATACTCACTGTCACGGTTGTGTCTTATGTGTCAGATCACATGCTAAGATCTTGTATCGTGGACCGTCCGTTACGAACCTGATCGCATCGACGTCCCTGGGAACGAAATTCATGAGCTGACACAGTCATAACCGTGAAAGAAAACATCATTTTCAATATTATCTCGATTGTTTTATAGTGCGACTAACTTTTCTGTGAAACGGCGAAATTAAGAACTACGACTCATACGATTGCTGCGTTCAAGCGCTCTGTGTACGAAAATTGTGGCGATACCCTTCAGTTCACAAAAAAGTTGCTCGCACTATAGTTATAAGCTTGTCAGGGTAGTGCAACTAGCCGCGATTGCGTTTGTCGTTGGACAGAGCATCATCCATTGTTCTCGCACTGTATTGAAAGTCAAAAAGTCGCATTTCATAGTTTTCCTGGCTTAGTATCTACAAAGGTATAGCTGCAGCCAAGAAATATTACTTGTTGTTAATGGACTTAAATAAGTACAGAGTAAAATAAAATACAGAAATAGACAATAGGTACATCGCTCTTAAAAATAATCACTTCTCAGCTTGACTCTATCCATGTTGTCTGGGACCCCCGACAAAGGATTTATTTTGGAGATAACTAATACTGTTCGAAATGTAGCTGCGGCGGGGCGATTTAGATAACGCGACCTTTCGGAAGCTTATGTCAATCCCGTACTTTATGATATACTAAATAGAACTATGGTTTTGTGGTGATAGAAGGGTATTTTGTTTATATTTATGAGACAAACATTACGGATTAGAACAATATTTATTTTTATAACTTATGATTATGAAAATACTTACCTACTTGTGAAAATTAACTAAACAATAATATATTTTTTGTAAATCATACAAGATTTAATTTTCTCTTATTTTTAGTATATTAGTTTAAAGTAACCCGTAGAAATTCAAAACATTTCTTAAACAGGCAGCTTACGATTCTAAAATCTACATGTGAAGACCACCGTGCTGACATTTTTAATTGAAGTACAGAAATTGAAATAACAAACACTCACGCTATCTCCAAAGCAATTCAAATTTTCATAGCTCATAGTATATCTTTATAGCAACGCGTCTTCGTTTAATTAACTCAGTTGTATGGTCTCAAACAGCAGGCGTTGTACCGCACAGCGGGGGAGTAATTATATACGAACTTCTAATGGTCAATTTGTTATTTAGTGTTAAGCTTTTAACACGTCTCTTCTATTACTTTTTGCTGCGTTATCTGTGATGAAAAAGCTGTAAGATAAAAGTTACAAAAGGCGGGTCTTTTATTGATTAGATAGTCATTGGGTACAGTGCTGCATTAGTGCATTCTTTGGTTAGATTAGGGCTGTGCCACGAGAGTTTATTTCCCGGGAATATTCCCCAAAATGAAGGAACATTACAAGTCAAAAATAACAGAAATTCAATGTAAATAGTACGATAAGCTTTGGAAAAGGCGGGTGGTTTATTGATTATATGGTCAGTTGCAGTGCGTCGCATTAGCGCATTCTTTGGTTAGCTTAGTAATGTGCCGCATTTCCGGGATTAATTCCCAAACTTGGGTGCATTACAATTAGTAAACGAAATAAATACAAAGGGCATTCAAATAATCTTATATTTTAATTTAAGTAAGCTTGTAATGCTTTCAGTGAAAATGTCTTAACACTTGACTAACAATCTATTTACTTACTTATGCTTTTTATCACTCTGTCACGTGCTATTACCAAATCTGACCTACCTTATTATTTTTATTAAAGCAGTAACGTCTGCTAACATACACCAAATGTTTACAATGAAGCGAAAAATTGAAATAAATTTAAGTTGGAGACGCAGGTTCGAATCCTGTCTGAACCATTAAATTTTTAATTTTTTTCGCTTTTTTGTAAAAATCTGACTTACCTACTTCTATACATATAATATAGCATATTCACTAAGAATATTTTGAGAAGATAGAAGTCACATTTGCTGATGACTGGTGGTGAAAAAAAGATGCTTTTGATCTTCACAGTAGAATTTCACAAATATTCTCGTGAAAACTGTCAGGGATATTCCCGGAACCTACACATCACTAGTCCGGCTTGGAAGTTCCCATCGTGTTCCCACGTTCGTGGGCCGACGTCCGACATTGGGCATCACATCGCTGGCCCAAAAGGCCTCTCCCGGCCACGATCAACGTGATTGATTATTGATTGTGTGCCGCAGACTTGGATGAATACTTTTCAATGGATTTGTTCTAAAGCCCATGGGCTCATTTCGTCATAGGTAACTAAATTTGGTTGTTTGTTCGCGTTTGAAACGTGAGAATAAATTTACGGGATTTGTAGCTTCATCCATCTTCTGTCACGGTTACCTTAAACTTGTAGTCATGCTTCAAAATAAAGCTGATGCTTAATTAAACTCCATCTTACAGGTTTAAGCATATATGTAGCTTTTGGTTGCCATAGCCATGTTCCTAGTTCCTTTTTTCCAGTACGAAGATTATTGAATTTTATGCAATCGTTGCACAATGAAGGTTCTTAAAGTCGAGTACCGCATTTAGGTCACGAGGCTTGCCGAGTGGCCTAAGTAAGGTACGAGATTTTAAGACCTAATTATTATTTTGAAACTATTGCATACACTTTTTATACGAGTAAAACACGTTAATATTTTTTTTACTTTAATCGTCATTAACCACTATGAATTTTTATTTTTGATGTAACCTTTTTCGTTCAACTACAACTGCCCTATTAAAAAAAAATATGATCGCGATGGTCATGGCGGGTGCCTTGTGATTGGTTAATTTTTTTGACTAGTAATTTCAATCAATCAGTGAACAGTAGCGTGCTTTTTTTTTAAATCAAATATGGTGATGTTCTCTTTTGAAATTATTAGAGTTGAGTAGAGAGATGTCTTATCGGGTACCATAGAGTATAGAATTTTCGTACAGGATTAAAAAGTGCGTTATTGTGATTTTGTCTGAAATAATAAATTGTAAGTACTCGAGTATAAAAAATGAAATAAAGTACTTTTATAACTTCTATTTTGCTTTTAATCTTACTACACGATTTATTTTAGTACTACCTTACCTTACCTATACATAATGTTCCTCGTAATGACATAATATATTAGCAATAACTAGCGGATAATCGCATGTTTAATGTAAATGCTGTAATAAGTCTGTACGAAGTACATGACAGTAACGCATTCGCTCCTGAATAGCCTTTACCAAGGTTGGACTTATCTATGACAATAACATGCACTTGACTCAGTAACTTTGACACAATAACACTCTGTATATCACAACAGGAAGGTGTGCAGCGAATATAAATTACTAGAATTAAGTTATTAATTAAATGCTCCTAATAGGTTTATCGATATGTTTGGTACCTAAGACTTGAAACGTTTACTTCCGGAATTGTGTAGGTTTTTAATTGGTCGTTAAAATATGGACGTTTTTGTAATCCTCATGAATATTGATGGAGAAAGGTGACGATGAATCTTATACCCTGATCTTAATATATTCTATGGAGGTACTGTTAGTTCATAATTGTGCTTTTAAGGAAACATGTGACCTTTCAGTATTATTGTTATTTGTTTTCATATTGACCACAATTTTAACATTTAAGGGAAACTTTTTCATTGGTGATTTTTAGGTCATCTTTACTATTGCATAGTTTTACTATTTAATTGATGATTAATGTGATACTAAAAAAATGTTTCCAAACACTCGAAGAAGATCTGACAGGAAAGTTAACAATATTATAATACTAACAAATATTTAGTTAATATTATAAATGAAGTTTTATTTACGTTTCTTTTCTTGCTAATACAAGTAGCTGTTCCCAACAGGAAAAGGTTTACCTTGTAGGTAAACAATATATGTTCTACTAACCGACTTACTAAAATTGCCTAATTAGTAATTACGTACTTACTCATACCTACCTAATTAATATAACCACGCAACTCCCTGTAACTATGTTGTCGGGACAGATTCAGAATATTAAAACTTTTGCTGATGATTATTCCCAATATTACTTATTATTTGCTGTTCACGGTTGGCAGTCAACGGTCAACGCCTGTCGAAAATTCCGAAAAAATATATCGAAAAGAAATATCTAGGT
This sequence comes from Apotomis capreana, assembly GCA_947623375.1. Classification (NCBI taxonomy): domain Eukaryota; kingdom Metazoa; phylum Arthropoda; class Insecta; order Lepidoptera; family Tortricidae; genus Apotomis; species Apotomis capreana. The sequence goes on from OX392514.1 coordinate 9,047,263, forward strand.
ATTAACTTATCGATCCTACTCAAAACATTTTATGAGAATTTTATGAGCATAGCCGGAAAGCGTCTAAACATCAAAACATACGAAATAATTTTGGGCCAAGCTAAAACGGAGACATTTCGCTCGCTCGATCAATTAGATAATATACATAAACACAACCTGCCCGTCTGACCAGGCGCGCCGTAGCGTACCGATTCCGCACTGAAGGGCCCAGATGCTACGCGACTTCTCGCGCGACGATAAAAGTGTTGCCTGTTACTCTCTCACAATACGACGCAATAATGCACGAAAAGAGATAGGTAGGTAAGATTTACCACTCGAGAAAGAGTCTCGTGACACAGTTGTGCTAAAAGTGTTAGAGAGTTGAGATTAAAACTGAATCTCTAGATCGGACAACCTCACACAAATCGATCTAGTCCCACCCCACGTAGCACACATGCTGATCGTATTCAGCTTATTACAGCTGTGTAAGGGCTGTATAAGCGCTTATATACAGACTGTGTGCTACTTGGGACAGTAAGCTCTAGTTGTGGCACTCGACAACGATAAACATACTTATATAGACATATAGGTAGGGTGAATTTATTTAAAGATAACAAAAATGGAAAAACAAAGTGACAGTTAATAATAAAAAAAATTAAACACTAGTAACTACCATGTAAAATTAAAATAAACTAAAGCAAATTAAAAAAATTGCTCCCTTTTGGCAAGGTACCGAAGATGCTCGCAGCATTTCCTCGCTGAACAGCTATGCTAATACGCCGTGCGAGGAAGCTGCCAGCTCTTCGGTCCCCAGTGGTCTCTTTAAACCTTTTGGAGAGCTCTTTGTGAAGTTTTATGGGGACCCAATGGATCTAGGGTCTCGACCCCAAAAGGTAAAAAGTTGTATTCGGGGCTGAGACCCCTATATTTGGTGCTTTAGTTTTTCGGCCACTTCAGCAGCCGCGCCCGCTAGTATAGATAAATACCATACTTTAACACAAATATTTGCCCTTACCGGGACTCAGTCATCACGAGCGCCGGCTCAGTAGGCAGCTGCTTTACCACTGCGCCAACGGCCAACCGCGTCGTCAATAATGTCCATAAAAATTAATAATATTTTGTCTTCTTTACCTTCCAGTTTGCTGGCCAGCGGCTGCACACAGACCATGATCCAAAGACCTGAGAAGCCGTTGTGGCAGGTGGCCGAGAACAGGTCTCTTCAAGATGTGGAGTCGGACGATGTTGAGGCAGCTGTGCAGATACAGCCTCAGAGAGTTCGGCTGTCGCTCAAACCACGTAAGCGTAGAGATAAGACTTGAAACTATTCGTAACTTTAAAATACTAAGTAGTGGGTCTGTGAGTGTTGACCACGCCAGTTGTTGTTTTGAAATGACTAACATATGATATTTTTCCGTATTCACCCTATTTTCAAAGTATTTAAATCAACAAAAAAAAAATGAAATTATCGACTCTCGACGCAATTTCACGCGCATTGGTTGAGGAAAACTATCTGTAGGAGAGAACATGCGGAATACGAACGCATTTTTGTCAAAACTGAAACGTAGACACTTTGCTGGCTAGGTGAATAAATAAAACTCTTTAGCGTAGTCCGGGAAAAAAGGATCATGTAACTTATTGCATGTCCATGCAACTACATTTTGACCGAAAAATCGAGCTGAATAACCTTTAAATAGCCGATTTCAGCAAAATGTGTCAAACGTATTTACGTCACCCTAGACTTGGGATTTTCTGCCGGGGATAAAACCTCACTTCCTGGCCGCCTTGCGCACGTCGCCTTGACGTAAAACTTTAGACAAACCCCGGGCGGTAATTCGTAAAGCCCCAGGACGCAGGCGTTTGTGGCCCAAACCGAAGGTGACATTCACGAATTTACCGCTCTAGGTATGTATATACTATTACATACTATTAAAGATTCATGGTTCAACTAAGTAACTGACACATTACGTACTAATTAGGTACTTACTGTTCTTCCTCCAGGAGAGACGGTAAAAGTGAAGTTCTCATACAGACCAGCAAAGAACTACCCATTGGACCTGTACTACCTGATGGACCTCACATGGTCGATGAAGGACGACAAGGAGACCCTGGTGTCGCTGAGAGACGACTTGCCTGATATGCTGAAGAATTTGACTGACAATTTCAGGTAAAGGTCCTCATGTACGTGTGTAGGGTTGCCAGATGACAACTGTAAAAATTTAATCCAAGTTAAAACAAGCTCCTAATTTGAAATTACGGCCACCAAACACCGCATTTAACTACATGGCGCCAAGGAATTCTGAAGGTAATTTTCCCTCTTAATAATATTAAAATACTCTCTCTATTGATACTGTAAATCAGTTTGCCGTTCCCTAGAAGGCCAGTTCATGAGTAGGTATATCTGAGATATTCATTATAGGAACGTATATGTTTTAACGAGTATACTCGTATGCAGTTTAAGTGACATCTGTGCAATGCAATCCTCCATCAAATTGTTATTCTAGACATTGCCCATCACTTTGAGTTGAAATTGCCCATCACTTTGAGCAATTCTTCTGCAATATACCTGTAGAGACAACAAAGTCTTTAAATTCATCGCCCGATGTTGCTGAATTACTATTGAAAACGAATGTAACAGAATGTACAACTATCTTTAAATTCATTTATGTAACCCCTACCACTATTATTAAAGCGTTTAAATCGCTAAATTTAAAGAAGACTGAGGATCTGTGGGGCCTATCTGTGAAAGTGTTACATTCAATTGTTGAATCTATTGCACCATATTTAGCTGATATCTTTAATAAATGTATTGATACTGGAGTATTTCCTGATTTGATGAAGCATAGCAAAATTATTCCCTTATTCAAATCAGGTACAAAATCAGACCCCACAAATTTTAGACCAATATCAATACTACCAGCATTAAGCAAAGTTTTTGAGAAGATTATTCTAAATCAACTGATATCTCATTTCAATCGGAATAACCTACTCCACAGCAATCAATTCGGGTTCACTAAAGGTCGCTCTACCACTGACGCTGGCGTGGTACTAGTTAAACATATATTTGATGCCTGGGAGAAGGCTCAAGATGCTATTGGAGTTTTTTGTGATCTATCCAAAGCATTTGATTGCGTTGATCATGAGAATTTAATACGTAAGCTAGAACACTACGGAGTCAAAAACAATGCCCTTGACCTTGTCTCGTCATATCTTTCAGGCAGAACGCAACGGGTAGATATCAATGGGACTCAATCGACTGGGTCAGCTGTTGCTATGGGGGTACCTCAGGGTTCAATTCTGGGTCCCTTTCTTTTTCTAGTGTATATTAACGATTTACCAAACCTTGTGCGAGATAAACATGATATAGTACTATTTGCAGATGACACATCTCTTCTTTTTAAAGTAAAAAGGCAAGAAAACAACTTCGATGTGATTAATGATGCACTGTCCTCTATTGTGGATTGGTTTACTGCAAATAATTTACTTTTAAATGCCAAGAAAACTAAGTGCATTAAATTTACTTTACCAAATGTGAAACAAGTCAATTGTGCCAAGGTAAAACTGAAAGGCGAAGTACTGGAATTTGAAAAAAAAACAGTATTCCTGGGTGTTACTTTAGACTCTAAACTGCAATGGAGTGCGCATATAGCCACTCTTGCAGGTAAGCTTAGCTCCGCGGCCTATGCAGTTAGGCGAATCAGGCAGCTGACAAACGTCGAGACGGCAAAGATTGTATATTTCAGTTATTTCCATAGTGTTATGTCATATAATTTTATTATGGGGAAGAGCGGCGGACATCCAAACCATCTTTGTGCTACAAAAACGAGCTGTACGCGCAATTTATGCACTAGGAGGTCGTACGTCACTAAGAGAGAAATTCAAGGAAACAAACATTCTCACCTCAATACATCTCAGCATATAGCATCTCAATACATTCTTGAGAATATCATGTATGTGCGGAAAAATCTCCATGAATTCAAGCTCAACAGTGACATTCACCACTACAATACGAGAAGTAAGGACAAGCTCGCAATACCTGCCCACCGTCTCCGTAAGGTTAGCTCGTCGTTCGTGGGGAACTGTGTACGCTTCTACAATAAAATACCTATTGATGTAGTAAAATTGCCGTGTAGCAAATTTAAAGCGCAAATAAAACGTCACTTATTGAATAAAGCTTATTATTATTATACTGTTAATGACTTTCTAAACGACGGTGATGCCTTTAAGCCAGTAGTTTAGTGTTTTGTGTCAATAGTAAATTTTTAAATAAGCATTATTTTGGTGGGAAATTTTTAATGTAACATGAGAGCACAATTTGTTGTTTCTCACCGGGCAAATAGTATTAGTCAAGTATGCCCGGCAGCTTGCGCATGTCATGCTCGCTTAAAGGTCTTTGCTTACGGTGGCGTCGTTGATCGGGTCGCAGCCTTCCCTATAATATGGTTGAGGGAGGCGATGGCTGAGATATGCGTCATACTCGTGAACGGGTGCCGTTTGTGGGGTCCGGTCTGTTCATGCTAGCAAGGGCCAAATTAAATATGTAGCAACCGCATACTAGTGTTAAATTAAGCAAATGTGAGAAACTTCATCCTGTACTCGATTGAAGTTATTCAATGTTGATTTTAACTTTTTGAACTCTTAGAGACTGTATACATCTCTAAGAAACAGCTTAGTGTAGTATGACACTCAGAGACTTTATACATCTCTGAGGAAATTAAATAATTTTAAAATATTTTATTGCATGTTATGACGCCTAGAGACCATATACATCTCTAAGAAATTTAGGTTTAATAATTATTTTCTAAATTATTCACGTTGACGCCTAGAGACCTTATACATCTCTATGGAATTAAATTAATTAAGTAATTATATTTTATTGCATGTTGTGACACCCAGAGACTTTATACATCTCTGGGTATATTTAATATTTTCAATTTATTAAAATTTATTTTAATGTTCCTACTTAACATTGATTTGGAGTATCTAACATCTCCATTACGTGTACCAGTGTAATTAGTTATAACACAAATGTATCATGTAATCGTTTAAGTATTATTTACGAAAAAATGACTTACTGTTGAGTTTCTTTCGGCTTTCTTCTCAACAGCGGTCTCCTCTTGCGAAATGCCGGTAGATTCACAATCTGACTTGTAAAAGTGCCCCTGTGGCCTACTTACTGAATAAATTATTTCATTTCATTTCATTTCACATTAAGCTAGTTGTAGGAAGCATGATGTCATTCCCTAGTGTAAAATTATTCATTAACTCTATTTATTTTCTATGAAATTGTTACACATTGCTAGTTGATATCAACTATTGCGACGTGTCGTAATTTTCCATGGCATCGTCGTGGCAACTTATAATGCATATGAAACCACAGTTCTTCTTCGAATATTCAAAAAATACTTTTATGATGTATAGTAGTTTATTTTAGTATGTTTTTGATTACGCTAATAAGTGACTTCTGTGCCAGTAATTACATTAATAATCTTATTGCCCGTTTAGCACAACTAGGCTTCGCTTACTCTTGTCGCGTGGCATGGCATATCGCCCGTCGCTCTCTCGCAGTAAGGTACTGCGGAAAGAGAGATAGGTAATATTTCTCTCGCGAGAAAAAGTCACGTGTGACAGTTGCGCTAGAGGCTCTGATACTTTTCACGTCAGAACACTACTTTGCAACAAAATGCAACTTTGAAGCTACATTAAGAAATAGGATCCATTTGGGCGATCTGTAGGATCTGTACCTTCCCTCGAGTACAAGACGACGCGATGTACGTATTTTACTAATTAATTAATAAGAATAATTAATAATTATTTAACGTAATTTCTTATTAAGAATGAGGTTAGGGATTTCAGTCCCTGTCCCTATAGGGATCCTTGGAAGGTACCTTTGTGCAGCGTATGATGATGATGAACTTTTCGTTTCCAGGTTAGGGTTCGGCAGTTTCGCGGACAAGCCCGTGCTACCGTTCATCAACGTGGACGATCGCCGTCGACGGAACCCTTGCAGTGTCGAGGAGATAACATGCGAACCCACGTACAGCTACCGGCACCATCTGTCGCTTACTAATCAGGTAAAGTAGATTAAAGTACAATTTATTACAAGAACACAATTACCTAATTACATAAAAAAAAATTGGGCAAGTGCGAGTCCGACTCGCGCATGAAGGGTTCCGTACCATAATCTATAACAAGTTTGTTGTATAGGCCCCCCTTAAATATTTATTTTATTTTATTTTTAGTATTTGTTACGTCAATCACACCAAATCTTTCATCCCTTAATCCTTTACGCTACTGGAGCGCCCTTTGCGTCATATATGTGGCGTTATCTGGGGAAAGGGACCTTATTGTCGGTTCTAAGTTGCCGAGATAATCGCGTTTAAAGTAAAATGTCGAAAAAAATCAATTTTTCTTTTTTTACTCTATATTAATAAGCAGGGTCTAAAATGTAATCTGACAAAGACACAAGTTTATAAATTGATTTTTTAAGACTTAGAACAGCCCTTAAAGTTTAGTGAAAAAGGGACCTTATTGTCGGTGCCCCTCTTGTATGCTTTCTGTGAGTTCGGTATCGGTTTGAGAGACGTGTCGGTACTTGTCGGCGCGTCAAAGGATAATTATTGATCATTAGGAGTATCCTTGCTCATCTCTCACACTCCCACTTCTTGGGAGTGTGGGGGGAGGGCCTTATCTGTACTATGTACACTTAGGCTACTTCTGTCGCGGCCCGTTACTACGGGCCGGTCTTTCTGGTGACGCGTGGTTGCGACGGCGGTTTCTTAGTTGGTTGGGCCTTCGTGATGTTCCATGACTCCTCGAGGCCCGGGTGGAGCTTTATCTCCTCTTCTTATTTCCCACTGTTGGTGGTGGTGGTGTCGCTGCATCTGCAGCTCGTAGCAGCTCGTGGCGGGATTCATCAGCTTTCCGGAACATTGTGCTGGCCAGTCTGCTGATCTAGGCGTCTAAGGGTTTCCATTTCAGTGCCCTCTGTATATGGTCATTCCGCACGAAGCGTGGGCAATCTGTAATGTGTCTCAGTGCCAGGTTTTCTTGGGCTCTCATTTTGTTTCGGTTTGTGGTAGCCACTAGGGCGTACCACGCAGGCGCCGCGTATGTGAGCCTGGACCTCACATACGTTTTGTAGATCCGCAACTTCGTGCGGATCGGCAGGTTGCTCCTTAGGACTGGTCTCAGCGTAGTTCACGCTGGTCTGGTTCTTGAAACCACTTCCGCCACGTGCTGCTTCATGGTGAGGCCCCGATCTATGGTGACACCCAGGTACCTCACCGTGTGCTTCCATTCCACGTCTTGACCAAACATGCGGAGTGGAGGTGAAGTCTATTTTCTTCCGGTCATAAAGGCCTGAGTCTTGGTGACGTTGACAGTAAGCCTCCAGTCCTCAAGTCATCTTGGTAGGGCGTCTAACTGGCTCTGCATCTTCCTGACGGCATGGGTGGGGCTGACGGATGCGGTGTAAAAGGCCGCGCCATCCGCGAACAGCCCCAGCTTGACGTCGCATCCTACCACTGGGATGTCATCGGTGAAGGTTGCGTAGCATGCTGGTGAAATGCAGCTTCCCTGAGGGACTCCTGCTAGGATTGGGCGCTCCGAGGACAGTGCCTGTTCCACTGCCACTTGGAACTTGCATCCGCTCAGGAAGGACTTTATCACCGTTATGATGCTGCGTGGGGCCGTGGTGTTCAACAGTTTGTACAGCAGCCCCTCGTGCCATACCCAGTCGAACGCTTTTTCCATATCGAGCATGACAGCCACAACATGCTCCTTCTTGTTGCTTGCATTGGCCATAAAGTGAAGCACGCGAGTGAGCTGTAGCGTTGCCTGAACGAACTGTTCCGAACGGGGCTCGACGTGAGGGAGAAGTTTCCCCAACAGGAGCCTCTCGAACACCTTGGAGAGGGTGCTGAGCAGAGTTATTGGCCTACTGCTCTCCGGTCTTCGGCAGTCTTTGCCAGGTTTGGGCAGCATAACTACCCTCCCAGTCTTCCAAGTTTGGGGAAAGTGACCCGCGCGCATGATCCCGTTGAACAGGCGCGTCACTGCCACAATGGGGATCGAATCGGCGCCTGGGGTTTTCTTGGGGTCGCAACGTTGGAGGGCTCGCTGCATCTGGCTGGGGGAGAAGAAGACCGCGTCTTCCTCTGCTCTTGCTGGTGCCTCCGAAGTACCTCTCCAGGTGTTCTGTGATGCTCTGCTAGTGTTCTGCATTGGGCTTAAATTGTCCCTCCAGGTACTTGGCAAAGATCTCTGCGCGATCCTCAGCCTTGTATCGTGGAGTGTTGTCTACAGGGTCGTAGAGTGGTCTTATTGCCTCAGGTTTTGTCGCTAGCTGTCTGCAGATACGGTGAATGAAGGGGACATCACCCTCTTCAGACGCTAGGTGGCTCTCCCAACTCTGGGCCCTGTGTTTTGTGAGCGCCTTCTTGGTTTTTATGATCATGGCGTTGAGCTCTGCCTTAATCGTCGGGCATCTTGTAGCCTGCCATTTTCTGCGCAGGCGGCGCTGCTCCTCGATCATGCTCCTAATCCTCGCCGGGAGGGGCGTGTGCCGCTCTGTGGCGGGGATGGTGTGGGAGGCTGTTGATAGCGCCGCCTGTAGTCCAGCTGTGACCAGGTCTGCCGCTTTTTCCACTTCGTCAGCTGTGGAGACCGGAGTAGTGTGGCACGTGGTGGTCTCTTCTAGTTGTTATGTGAATGTCTCCCAGCTGACTCGGTGTTTGGGTCTCCTAATTCCCATTAATGGATCCATTTCGATACACATGAGGATTGTCCGGTGATCGGATGGCAGGTCCGGCAATGCCTCATGTGTAAATCTGGCGTCAATTTGGCTGGTGACGCAGCAAAATACAAATTAAAAGTATTTTTCAAGACTTATTCTTAACTATGTCACTAAACATTTTACGTCCGACACTAAGGTCCCTTTTCAAATACGTTAATCATTTAGTGTTTGCCGAACCAAAATTATAGGTTTTTGGTAAGAGTTTAATACTAAAGTGCTCTAAAAATTAAGACTATCAAAATTAAACATAAATTTATAGTCGATATCAGATGATATCACTAAATATTTTACCACCGACGATAAGGTCCCTTTTAGAAATTATAAAGTGGTTGTACCAACTTTTTACTAAACTTTATCTTGAATTTTCAGACTTAAAAAACTACTTTTTTAATATTTGTTCTGTTAATTTGATCTCATTTGGCTATGTTTTAGCGTAGTAGATGTATATGTTTGTTGATTTTTACTGTTTAATTAGATTTATAAACACAAAGCTATTTTTGTTAAAATATTTTTTTTTTTATAATAAACAACGTTGATTCAAATCGAAATAGCTCTTATTGAGTGTCTAATTACATATAATATTTATTCCTTCTATAATATCTAACGGAAATACACTATAAATAGGAATTTAAGTAAAAAATCCATCAATATATATTTTTTTACTTTATGGACTATGGCAAGGTAAACTATACGAAAACAGATATACAATTACAAAATTGTACTTGAAACCTGAAAGTCCATACCATCTACTCCTCAAATAGCATGTTATCTATGTAACTTCCAACAACAACATACATTAATGGGGTGTAGAAGTTTGAATTCAATTTTCTCATAATCACCTTTTCTGACTTTTGAGTTTCAATTATTTTTTAAAAAATATCTATTGAACCTACATGCATGTTTTTTACATGGTTCGATAGCTCAATGTATGTAGATTATGGGGATATATATAACTCAATACCGACAGTAAGGTCCCTTTACCCAGATAACGCCACATATGTTTTTGAAATGCTTATTGCGCATTAACCATACCCTAGGATGTGCGTTTTACACGCACGATCCCCAATCCCCACCGCTTTACAGCAAGTGTGAAGACTGCGAGAGAGATGGCGCTGTTCTAAATATTTGTATAGAATCTTTTTATTGATTCTATATTTTTTATGTGGTAATACCACATTTTTATTTTTATAAATAATGACACAAAGGTAAATTAAGAAAGAAAAATTGAATGCGATCTACTACAATCGAAGCGGGGTACCCCGCTTCGATTTTAGTATTTGTTGTTACGAGTATAGCGGCAATAGAAATACATTATCTGTGAAAATTTCAACTGTCTAGCTATCATCGTTCTTGAAATACAGCCTTGTGACAGGCGGACGGACGGACGGACGGACAGCGAAGTCTCAGTAATAGGGTCCCGTTTTTACCCTTTGGGTACGGAAGCCTAAAAATGGTTTTGTGGCTCTCACTAGGCGGGATGTGCCTGGTATCCTTTCTCAACTTCGAAACATTGTATCTTATCTGTAACGTTTCGCCAAATTTTCATTTGTCCGAAAGTATTTTTTCCCTGGAACACGTCATATTTTCAGGATTTTATATACATCGTTTTAAAGAACCCATTAGGTTGGGTTTGTTTTATAATTATTTTGAAAAATGAACAGTTTTGGAAAAAATGGCTTTCAGACAAATTAACATTTGGCGAACAATTACATGTAGATGGGAAACAAAAATTAGTGTTTCAGGTAGGTAACCGCCTGTGGATCCTGTAAGGCACTTTAAGAATTATATACGAGTACATTTGGAGGTATCTTAAATCCATTCGACGCGCTATTGTGCTTGAACATTGCTTACAATTAGTTAATAGGTGAAATCGCGGTCATGATCTAGCGTATTGTGAATAATCGAGGTACTTACCTTTAATTAATCAGTTGAATAAAATGAATTGTATTCTAGCTGCCTTCACAACGCCTATAAGGTAAGGCGATAGACGCGAACGTAACTGAAGAACTCTACAAAGGCTTGCCCAAAGTCACGCACATAGCTATCAGAATTATAATCAGTATATTTATGAGCCTGTCTAGTACTGTTTAGTGCGTGTGGCTCTCCTTATTAATAATTACAAAAAGTATTTGCGTTGCCTAATACAATGTAATGTATGCAAAACGGTATTATTTGGCATTGGTTTTGTTTTGTAACCCCTCTATGAATTTCGTATCGAAGGAATTAATCCTGCTTATAGAATAGAGATCGTGTTATGACACTTTGATATTCCAACCTTCGACCCAAACTAAGCCATAAAAAGAGTTAGTAGTCTTAAGTATGAATTAATATTAATAATAATTAATAGTCTTAACATTGTTGGGAGATATGAAGCCTGCCAATTATTGAATATTATCTTAAAAGTACAGAGAACCATCAATGCACGCTGCCGATATTGATGTTCTACAAGTGATTAATTGCGAAAGTTTTTGAGTGTGTTTATGTGTATGTTTATTACTTCTTCACGCACAAATAGCTGAACCAATTTTGATTAATTTTGGTATGAAAGTAGCTGACACCCTGGATTAACACATAGACTACTTTTTATCCCGAAAAAATGAAGTGTTCCCGTGGGATGAGCAGGTAACACCACGCGGCGCACCTAGTTAATCTTAATTCCTCCCTTCATTGTTCTAGGTAACCGACTTCATCAAACACGTGAACAACAGCAAAGTGACAGCAAACCTGGATGATGCTGAGGCGCAACTCGATGCGTTGATGCAGGCAGTAACATGCGGCAGTAAGATCGGCTGGTCTCTACACAGCAGGAAGATCGTCATACTGCTCTCTGATGGGCTACTGCACACCGCTGGTGATGGAAAGCTTGGTAAATTCACTAGAAATCGAAACAACTCAAACACTGTAATGACAGTGAAAGAATCTGAGTAGGTAAACTGGAAGGGGCATTCTAACAGAATGTGGAGCACGTGACGCTATTCTTTTCATACTTATAAACAAGTCAGAAAGTATTTATTGCTACATCAATAATTTATAACTTCGTATGGATAGTGAATTCTTGGATTTTCTGTATGTTTTTAAAAGGTAGCTGTCATACAGTTGCGTGCCCATGAAATTAGGCGTTCTGGCGGGAGGGTTAAACCTGCTTTTGAATGAGCGAAGCTAATTCTAATATCTAACTGCTACATAGATGTTATCGATCATATGTGAGGATTGTCTTTTAAAAGAGCTTAGTTTTGTATGGCTTTCATAGAGAAATAAGTATCTCATGTGATGACGATAAGGTTCGCTGGTTCAGACACAAGAGTCATAAAAACGCTCTACATAATAGAGTTTAATATACGCTGTAAATGCCCTATTGAACGGCTTTCTCGCAACGCAGGTAATACGACACTAATCAGATATTATATTCAGGTGGAGCTATCAAGAAAAATGACGAACAGTGCCACTTGGACGATAATGGATATTACACCGAGTACTCCATTTACGATTATCCGTCGCTTGCGCAAGTCTATAGACTCTTAGATAAGTATAAGGTAAATAATGTTTCCTCTCCGCCGGATTAAAGCATATGGGTTACGCAAAGTCCGGCCGGCGTAAACAAAGAGTCCACAGTTTACATTGTATCATCTCGAGTAATGATGTGGTTATTTTTAGGTGAACGTAATTTTCGCCGTGACGGAAAGAGTGAAGGAGCATTACGACAGCATTCACCAGCTGATGGACGACTTTACCTACGTCGCTAAGCTAGAAAGTGACAGTTCGAATATATTGAAGCTAGTCAAAACTGGATACGAGAACATTGTGAGCGTCGTGGACTTCGAAGATGACTCCAGAAGTGGCCCAGTAAAGGTCAAGTACTTCACGGACTGCGGAGTGAAAGGAGGGTCGTTTATCGAGTCTACGCGCTGCTCCGGAGTAGAGTACGGCATGACGCTTAACTATGAAGTACATGTCACGTTGGAATCATGCCCCGAATACAAGAAGGTACTCAATTAATTACTAGCAAGTAGCGCCTCTGTTTATGTATTCTGTAACTGAACGCGGCGCATTATTGTTGGTTCGTATCAGTTCCGTTACATCCTTCACGTGCGTTCGTGCCCTTTGAAGATGCACTCGAAATATACACGTCAAATTATTCTGATGTGCGTCTGCTTTGTATGCAATAGTTAATGTTTCATTTGAACGCGTCAAATTTAAACTAACATTAAAGTCAATTCCGGCAGACTTGCATTCTATCCATGCACGCCTCAGAATCTATTAAACCAAGGGTTTGTTTGTATTCGTTTTGTAACTAACTCGCCGGGAGCTTTCTTAAGCATACGTGCTACCATTATATCATGCAATTTTGGAATTTGCCCACACAAAAGGTCCTTTACAATTACAATACAGATACAACATGCAGGAGGAAACCTCCATTGGAGATTTTGAATCACTTTCTATTCTATAAACTGTAAAGATATAGGTACCTAAGCCCTACCAAATCGGAATAGTGGAGCCATTAATAGTTTAGCGTGCCTTAAAAGTCTCAACTCCAAAAAAGGCTCATTTATGTTAATTCCGTTCAGTGCTTTCATAAAATAAGTCAACTATCTTTTAAACAGTTAAGATTCAATTTTACATACAATGCAAAGTGTGAACTTAACCACGGGCCAAATATAGCTGCCAGGAAGCGATCGAGCCATACGGAAAAAGATGTGTACTAAAGTTTACGATTGGGTGTTAACACAGATTTCACAGACACCCTACATTGTGGCGCTCAATGGAGCACTCACTCATATACAATCTAGTTTATGATTTATATTCTGTTATTATATAGTGATGAATGTTCGTTTACAGTAGACTTGGTATTTTGCTACGTGAAGCTTATAGACTCGTTACGTTAATAAACAAGTACCCAAAGCTTTTGTGTAATAGAAACATATTTCAGAAGAAAAAAACGATGGTACCCACTATGTTTTCTGATGTGGTACCGCTCTATGTCAGTTTTAAATGTATGTACGTAGTGTATGATATCAGTCATCACTGTTTGGTTTTAATTATCGTCTCCAATTCATCAGGATTTTCCTTGTGAATAATGCCGAAGGAAGCCTTGGAAAGTTTCTAAGGTGAGCATACGGCATCTCGCTTTCATCACGTGACATTTATAACTATGTTTATCTACATCTTGTTAAATTCCTATAACAAGTTCAGATATTATAGGTACCTACGTTACTTGGCTGGGACGAAAATCAGAGATGTAATTTCATAACAGTACCGTAGCCACCGCGAGGTCACCATTACAGTATAAATTTTGATCAAAATTGATACTGTAATGGTCACCTCCCCTCCGCCGCGCGAGTCACCTCATGTGTTCCTCTGCTCCGCGGGATTTCCGGCAGGACTGAGTATTACATATTTTCATAAAAGAAAATCTATTATAGTGATTATGAATATGTGTGTAGATAGGTAATAGTAGTTTATGCAACTGCTACATAATGAGAGGTCTTAAAATACGAGTGTGGTTTTATGAAACGAGCCGTAGGCAAATTGCATAATAGGATCACACGAGTGTTTTAAGACCTAGTTATGTACAGTCGCATACACTACTTTTATCTACACACATATTCGTGATCATTATCATTTTCTCTTATGAAGATAGGACACACTCAGACCAGCCAGTCAGTCCGCGGAGGCCGCGGAGCAGAGGAACGAACACATGAGGTGACTCGCACGCGCGGCGGGGTTTGATTATAGTATATTACTGCCGAGGCGGGGAAAAGTCAGTTCGTGGATGAGTATGATTTTGAAGGACGAGGCGTAGCCGAGTCCTTCAATAATACGAATCTGCGAACTGACATTCCCGCCGAGGCTTGTATAGTGCTTTTCTCCAAATATGCTTGGAAATAATCACCAATCTACATTTTAATTTAATATATCAGTACCATGAAGTTCATTTGGTACTTATTTTTTTTAGGAATAGGAATAAAATTTCGGGTCCGAATCATATGTTTGATTTAAAACAAAATATATGAATAAGAATTAAATATATATGAAAACACAATAACAAAAAATATGCACATAGGTAATTATAAATTTTAGTTAAATTAACAACTTCTAAACACACTGTTTTTTTAGAAACCATACCATATTTATCATTCGGAGAAGATCATAAGTTCAAAATAACTTTTATATTGATTTGGACACAATCATTTCTGTTTTATTTTTTATTTGTTTACGTTTGGTACACTCATTAATTTTCAACTCACTCATTAAATATCATCATATTATTAAAATTAAAACTTTCGTGAGAAATCTCTAATAAATAACTAAGAATCATGAAAATAAATTAACCGCATATAAGATTATTATTTAAATTGTTTGTCCGTTATTCGAAATTTGTCGACATTTCAAATACATTGAGCAAAAAAATGTTCAGTGCAAGAACTAAACGCAGAGAATAATAAAAAGTTTATAATAGTTTTTATTTTTAAATTTAGTGGACAATTGGCTGTATGGTGAATTATCAAAGTCGTTGAAAAAATTAAAAGTAAAAATGCAGTAACCGGCCAAATTAAGATTACCCTCATTTGTATGAGACGTTATAGACGGAAGGTGTATTTTTTACTTAATCGTCTTATTTAAATAATATTGATTTCCCGGCTAAGGCCAATAATATATATTTTTTTTAATTTTCATTAACGCCTTCCAAATATAACGAACGATTTCGCGGTCCAGTTTTACTACATTAATGGGAACATTTCCAAGCAAGTTGGAGAAAAAATTGTTACTGTATGTCCTCGCGGTGGCTACGGTACTGTTATGAAATTAGATGTCTGATTTTTGTCGCTGCCAAGTAACGTAGGTCCTATAATATCTGAACGTGTTATAGGAATTTAACAAGATGGGTGTAGACAAAGTAGTGTATGCAGCTGTACATAATTAGGTCTTTAAACAGTAAACACTCGTGTTTTAAGACCTCTCATTATGTAGCAGTTGCATAAACTACTATATTATTATTATTTAATTCCAGTCAAATCAAACGATACGCATATCTGAGAGTCAACTAGGCCAGGACTCGCTCACACTCGACGTGGAGATACAATGCGGGTGCGGGTGCGAGACCAACACCGAGCAGAATCCTTCACAGACTTGTCCAGTGAACTCGCACCTCGTGTGCGGCGTATGCCAGTGTAATAAGGGATGGTGAGTCAACAAACAAAATCTATAAAGAAAGTCTTCATCTCGGCTACTCGTTTGTCGATGTGGAGATCATTGGAAATTGAAAACGACCTTAAATCTTCGCGGGAGTGCGAAATCGACACCTAATCAGGCTTGATTATTAAGCACATCCGTCAACTGGTTATCTACTTACTTAGATTCCAAAATCTCCTAAAATTTTTAAAAGGGTATAGGTTAAGGGTATATGTACATGGGGAATGGATGAAAAAAAATATGAATTTTTGTTTATAGTCGAACCACGCTAACTCTGGGTAGGTTTAAGTCCTTCATTCCTAGAAAAAGTTACAGATTGTTATGTTGCTTTAAAGAAAACAAAAGCGTCATGCGACTTCACTTGTCGCGCGACTCAGCGTCACCTGTCTTACTCGCACGGTATTGACATGAAAGTGACAGGTAGTATTTGTCGCGCGTCATAGTCGCGTATCACAGTTATGCTAGACGTGCAGGTGATGGTTTTTTCAACTTGGCCGGGGGTTTCCGTGCTTCTACGAGTAGATACCTATTTAGGTAGTATAATTGAGGAGAATTATACGACTACAATAAGATCCTTAGAGTAGAACTAGTATATTTTTAGTAGAATGTCACATCAAAATTAAAGTCGCTTAGCTCGTGGTTAAGCAATGTCGTGTAAACCCTCGGTAAGGAAGCTCATTAGACCGCCTCTGTTGAGAAAGTATTTCCGTTCATTGGCGCAATTTTGCTGTTGTATGCTTTAAAACTTACCTACATGGTCACACGGCAGATTCGGAAGACGATAATACAAGTTTCAATTTGTTATCTAATTTCCAAATAATAAAGTTGCATTTGGAACAAAACTTGGAAGTATTTCTTAATTAAGATGGCGTAAATGAAACCGTAATTATGGTATTTAAACTACTTACATAACTATTACAATAGGTGTAACTTAAATGCTAATAATTTTCTTGTTTATGCCTATTGGCCATAAAACAAGACAATAAAATAGCAACTACTCGTTTATTTCAATGCATGCAATACAATCATAATAATTTACTATTTTATTAGTATCGTGATTAATAACTTTGTATATGTGACAGTGTTTAGTAAAAGGTCCCTTTGTTCCGGTTTTCATATCTAGATGAAATTTGTTTGCATCTTTTTATACCTATAACCTGTCATCATGCATCCTTATGAAAATCCGAAAAATGGAATATTTTACTAAGCGCTGTCAAATATGGTTTAAGTACGCTTCTTCTTACAATAAGTGACTGATTTATGAAAAATAAAACATTGATAGAGTATGCCATGATTCCGATTCAAAAGATTTAAGTAGATTAAAACCCTCTAGAATTAAAACCTTATAGATGCTTATATCCTGGTAACTTTTACCAGGGGCGCAATTATCCATAAGGCAATTGCTTATGGGCCCAAGGCCCGGAGGTTTATTTAAAGACCTAACGTACGCGTACAGTATGGGAAGAGGATCCCCGAGACTCGCTTTGATCAGAGGCCATATACCAACCAACAACCAACCAAGCTAACAAACCCAACCCAACTGACAAGCTAGCGATTCCAAACAATTTTAGCCGAAGGGTCATGTTTCGGAGCTTCCGCGGGCGGCTACCTGACACCACGAATAGTAAAAAATTTTTAAAGAAAACAAAAGCGTCATGCGACTTCACTTGTCGCGCGACTCAGCGTCACCTGTCTTACTCGCACGGTATTGACATGAAAGTGACAGGTAGTATTTGTCGCGCGTCATAGTCGCGTATCACAGTTATGCTAGACGTGCAGGTGATGGTTTTTTCAACTTGGCCGGGGGTTTCCGTGCTTCTACGAGTAGATACCTATTTAGGTAGTATAATTGAGGAGAATTATACGACTACAATAAGATCCTTAGAGTAGAACTAGTATATTTTTAGTAGAATGTCACATCAAAATTAAAGTCGCTTAGCTCGTGGTTAAGCAATGTCGTGTAAACCCTCGGTAAGGAAGCTCATTAGACCGCCTCTGTTGAGAAAGTATTTCCGTTCATTGGCGCAATTTTGCTGTTGTATGCTTTAAAACTTACCTACATGGTCACACGGCAGATTCGGAAGACGATAATACAAGTTTCAATTTGTTATCTAATTTCCAAATAATAAAGTTGCATTTGGAACAAAACTTGGAAGTATTTCTTAATTAAGATGGCGTAAATGAAACCGTACTTATGGTATTTAAACTACTTACATAACTATTACAATAGGTGTAACTTAAATGCTAATCATTTTCTTGTTTATGCCTATTGGCCATAAAACAAGACAATAAAATAGCAACTACTCGTTTATTTCAATGCATGCAATACAATCATAATAATTTACTATTTTATTAGTATCGTGATTAATAACTTTGTATATGTGACAGTGTTTAGTAAAAGGTCCCTTTGTTCCGGTTTTCATATCTAGATGAAATTTGTTTGCATCTTTTTATACCTATAACCTGTCATCATGCATCCTTATGAAAATCCGAAAAATGGAATATTTTACTAAGCGCTGTCAAATATGGTTTAAGTACGCTTCTTCTTACAATAAGTGACTGATTTATGAAAAATAAAACATTGATAGAGTATGCCATGATTCCGATTCAAAAGATTTAAGTAGATTAAAACCCTCTAGAATTAAAACCTTATAGATGCTTATATCCTGGTAACTTTTACCAGGGGCGCAATTATCCATAAGGCAATTGCTTATGGGCCCAAGGCCCGGAGGTTTATTTAAAGACCTAACGTACGCGTACAGTATGGGAAGAGGATCCCCGAGACTCGCTTTGATCAGAGGCCATATACCAACCAACAACCAACCAAGCTAACAAACCCAACCCAACTGACAAGCTAGCGATTCCAAACAATTTTAGCCGAAGGGTCATGTTTCGGAGCTTCCGCGGGCGGCTACCTGACACCACGAATAGTAAAAATTTTTTAAAGAAAACAAAAGCGTCATGCGACTTCACTTGTCGCGCGACTCAGCGTCACCTGTCTTACTCGCACGGTATTGACATGAAAGTGACAGGTAGTATTTGTCGCGCGTCATAGTCGCGTATCACAGTTATGCTAGACGTGCAGGTGATGGTTTTTTCAACTTGGCCGGGGGTTTCCGTGCTTCTACGAGTAGATACCTATTTAGGTAGTATAATTGAGGAGAATTATACGACTACAATAAGATCCTTAGAGTAGAACTAGTATATTTTTAGTAGAATGTCACATCAAAATTAAAGTCGCTTAGCTCGTGGTTAAGCAATGTCGTGTAAACCCTCGGTAAGGAAGCTCATTAGACCGCCTCTGTTGAGAAAGTATTTCCGTTCATTGGCGCAATTTTGCTGTTGTATGCTTTAAAACTTACCTACATGGTCACACGGCAGATTCGGAAGACGATAATACAAGTTTCAATTTGTTATCTAATTTCCAAATAATAAAGTTGCATTTGGAACAAAACTTGGAAGTATTTCTTAATTAAGATGGCGTAAATGAAACCGTACTTATGGTATTTAAACTACTTACATAACTATTACAATAGGTGTAACTTAAATGCTAATCATTTTCTTGTTTATGCCTATTGGCCATAAAACAAGACAATAAAATAGCAACTACTCGTTTATTTCAATGCATGCAATACAATCATAATAATTTACTATTTTATTAGTATCGTGATTAATAACTTTGTATATGTGACAGTGTTTAGTAAAAGGTCCCTTTGTTCCGGTTTTCATATCTAGATGAAATTTGTTTGCATCTTTTTATACCTATAACCTGTCATCATGCATCCTTATGAAAATCCGAAAAATGGAATATTTTACTAAGCGCTGTCAAATATGGTTTAAGTACGCTTCTTACAATAAGTGACTGATTTATGAAAAATAAAACATTGATAGAGTATGCCATGATTCCGATTCAAAAGATTTAAGTAGATTAAAACCCTCTAGAATTAAAACCTTATAGATGCTTATATCCTGGTAACTTTTACCAGGGGCGCAATTATCCATAAGGCAATTGCTTATGGGCCCAAGGCCCGGAGGTTTATTTAAACCCAACCCAACTGACAAGCTAGCGATTCCAAACAATTTTAGCCGAAGGGTCATGTTTCGGAGCTTCCGCGGGCGGCTACCTGACACCACGAATAGTAAAAAATTTTTAACAAAAAAAAGAACCGACTTCAGTAAAACTAAAAAGCCGAAAATAACCCGTTCAAGTACAGATTACATTTGACTCACCCTTTGAAATCGATCCCAAACCACTCAGTTATTATATTTATATATTAAAGTTTACGTGAGGTTTGGCACCGACTTCAAAGGGTGAGTCAAATGTAATCTGTACTTGAACGGGTTATTTTCGGCTTTTTAGATTTACTGAAGTCGGTTCTTTTTTTTGTTAAAAATTTTTTTTTTTCGCTTTTTAGTGATTCATATAAAATACTTATGGCGGGGTGATCATGGAGGTCTTGAAGGCATGGATCTCGTTTGAAATATCTCCTAACTCCTAACTGTTAAGGAGTTGTACCTTCCATCATCAGTTCAGCATGAGAAGATGATGACTACCATATGCAAATACTTAAATAGTTTTAGAAAATACATGAAAAATATTATGGGTGCCTATAAAATTTCAGGAATTCCTTCGATTCCTCATGGATCTCGTTATCCGATCTTCACCAAAATTTTATGGGACCAACCTTGAGATGTCTATTCATGAACCTAAAAAGAATTTTCCAAATCGACTCATAAATGACGGAGTTATGAGGTAACAAACATAAAAAAAAAAAAAAAAACACAACCGAACTGAGAACCCCCTCCTTTTTTTGAAGTCGGTTAAAAATATGACCTAGTTTTTTTAGATATTGGTACATTTACTATATGTATGTTATATTGTAAAGGCCTTTGATGCCAGAAAAAGAAGGATTTGATTTGATTTGGATGCTTCAAAGTTGCTTCAAAGCAATACTTTGTAATACAGTGAAACCTGGATAACTGGGACTTGTAGGGACCAGCAGTCTCACTTAAAGAGGTATTCCACTTACCCAGTGTCTCAGATATACAGGTATAGATTAATGTCTGTCCCTTTTAGATAGGGTTCCATTAATAGAGGTAAAAAAGAGGATATTCCAGTTATAGAGGTGCGATTATTAAATAAAATAGGTAGGTAGGTGGTGTATTTCATAATGATTAATTGATTATACATGAATTATAATCGTTGGTAGAAGTAAAAAGGTACCTCATAAACAAGAAATATTAACACTTTTTTATAAACAGTACAAAAATACAAATTAAATAAATCTGACATTTTATATTGTCCTTTTTTAGGGGTCAGCTATTAAGATATTATTTTTAATTAATATAAATTTAATCTTAGGTATAATGTTGATATTGCAACATTGGTGTGCGAAAGAATAGTGCTTTTACTGTCTCGCGTTTTGAAATAAAATGAAGTCCCAGTTAGAGAGGTAATGGATTGTCATTATTGCAGTTATAGAGGTCGAAATCTTTAAATTCAAAGATAACCATTTATTAAAAGTATTTAACTTAAAATTTAGTCTCAATAATAGAGGTTAAATACGCCCGCTGTCTCAGTTATGGAGGTAATTATGAAGACATAATCGAAAAAACGAATCCCAGTTATAGAGGTCTGTTTTGTCCCACTAACAGAGGTAATTCAGTGGTAAAGTGTGGGGACAGCAGATGAGTTCCAGCTATGGAGGTTTCTCACTTATCCAGGTCCCACTTATACAAGTTTCACTGTAAATCGTTTCTGATCCACAGGTCTGGTCCCGCGTGCGACTGTTCAATCGAGGACGAGGAAAAGTCCATGGCGCTGATCTCACAGTGCCGTGAGCCTAACGGCACGCACTACATGCCCTGTTCTGGTGCAGGCGACTGCATCTGCGGGAACTGCAACTGCGACCCTGGCTTCAACGGGAAGTTCTGTCAATGCAAAGCCTGCGAAATTAACCGGTTAGTACGATGCAAGAGTAACAGCGATAGGTTGCCGTCTCAGGACTTGGATTTTCTTTGCGAGATGGATTCCACGATGAACGACCAAATAAAGTAGCAAAAGTAGTCTCGAAAATCGCCGAATTAAAGTGGCAGTGGGGACATTCTTGATAGAAACGACAGAAGCTGAGGAAAATGGTTCTCTAGCTGCTAGAGCACTGGGTCGTCCAGTGCGTGCTAGAGTCTAGCACGCACTGGACGACCCAGTGTAGACATGATTAAATATAATATTAGTTCATAAGCTTTTAACTGTAAAATATTAAATGAAAGACAGAGATCTCAAATGTATCTTCAACATTGCTCATTAAGTTTGGCCAGGCGTTCGGATTTAGTTCTATAAGTGGTAGGTACAATAGTGTCTGTAAGTAAGAGTTCCTGTTAATTAATATAAAATTATTAACACTAAATTTGACACAATTATTGACACCATATCTCCGCCATTTTGAAAATATTCGAAAATTAACGAACCTACCTACTTACAAAATTTCATAAGAATGCTTCAGATGCGACCTCTGCGAGAACAGCCGGAAACCGGACAAGCGGACATGCAAACATCCGGATATACGAATGAATTTTCGGCCAAGCTGAAATGGAGACGTTTCGCTCGCTCGGTCAATTATAATATTGTGGCTGTTTATGAAATACGAGTACAAATAAATTCTTCAGTACTCGCTGATATTTTGCGCACTTACGCTTGTCACTACATTTAGCCGCTGATATTACAGCTTGCTGATCCATGTGTGCTATGTTGATGACTTTGGTCCTCGGTCGGATAACATCTTTAGGAATTATATGCATTATATGCGGCTCCTGCCTCCTGGCTGGCGAAGTTGGCCGAGGTTGGGCGAATACGATAGTGTGGAGGGCCGCTTCGCTGCGGAAACCCATATTTCGGGCAACTTCGCCTTGCCCATCTTCGTGAGTAGTGTAGAGCCATGCCTTACATTTAATTTTATATTTCCTTTCAGAGAGAACGGCATAGAGTGCGGCGGGGTCGGTCGCGGCGACTGTGTTTGCGGCCAGTGTGTCTGCGCTGAGGGCTGGAGTGGTGGCGCTTGCGACTGTATCGATAAAAACGACACGTGCATCGCGCCCGGGGGAGGGGAGGTGTGCTCGGGGCGCGGAGAGTGCGTTTGTGGTGAGCCCTTAATCACAGAACAATTATAGAAACGCTAGGGATGATATTTGAGTGTAAACTATATCTCTGTAGGTACTAAATATGAATGGAGTATATTTATTCTAAGTAGGTAATAAATATCTCAGATGTAAAAGTACTAAATTCAATCCCAAATGGTCCTTTGAACTGGATTGAATCACCTTATTGACCACTTTATCAATGACGAATACTGCACCTGATCTAACGATAATCCCGTACAAAGGACTATTTAGGTGTGAACATAGTGTGAAGAGTAGATTTTATATGTGGTCTGGTTCGAAGGACCATTTGGGATAGAGCCCTAATTTAAAGACGGAATTATATTTTATGTGATCTACACAGGACGGTGCGAGTGTTCCGCATCAGAAGAAGGCAGCAAATACACAGGCGCCTTCTGTGAAACCTGCGCCACGTGTGAGAACCCGCTGTGCGCAAACGCAGAGCCTTGTGTGATGTGTTTCCTGACTAAGAACTGCTCGGATGTGTGCATCATCAGCGGCAGCAACTACACCGTCGCTGAGAAATACTCCGAATCAGGTAATGACAGTGACTGTGTGACAACATTGTGTAAGGACCTATTGGATGCAAACGCAGAGCCCTGCGTGACGTGTTTCCTGACCAATAATTGCTGATGTATACATGCCTCATCAGCAGCAGCAGCAACTACGGTGTTTGAGCAAAACTCCGAGTCAGGTAACTAATTGAATTAAGCTTTCGGTCCCTGGTCCATCTATCGATAGCAGACCTGATTTGACCGACCTAAATTCACCCTAACATGCAGTTCTAAAATCCTTATAAAGATAAAATAAATAATGGTCCAAAAAGCCGCGGGTGAGCAACACAGCAAGAAATGTTCCAACCATTGCGGTATTTGAAAAGTGAGCGTCCATGGATTACACACGCTGTGCGGCAATATTTATGTTTAATGGTCTCATTAAGGGTCTAGCTAATGCTTGGCTTTTTTACCATTACTGAGAATGTGTTTAATTTAGAAGATATAATAAAAAGTCGGATTTGGAGCTAGTTTCGCATCACATGTCACTTTAACTTTATATTTAATGAGAGTTAGGCGGAATCATTAAGTTTTTGTCAACAGTACAAATTAAACCATCTTTCTATTGACACATGAGCATCAAGAAAGTGTCATTCATACATGAGTAATGATGACAGAAAATAGGTTAATTATGATCTCTTAGTTTGTGGTCTCACGTCGACGGCTTCGCTTGAAAGTTCCTTTAATCGTTACGGTAGCATGACGCGGTTTGTGGTGGTCAAATAACGGTTAAATTAACTGGCTTTCACACCATTAAAATATGGGATTCATTAGTAGACGGAGTCTAGAAAACTTGTTGATTAATATTAACACTATATAACACGTCATAATCGCATATCAAGCTTACATTAGGGCGGTGTATACGTGAATTTCCCAGATCGCAGTTGTTAAGCTTTATAAATATTGATACAAAGGTAAATTATGACAGAAAAATTTAAGAGGCCTTATTCCTTTTAAAATGCAGATGGTTTTAGACATTTTTCTCTACGATCAAATATGTTTCTTAACATATTATTGATGTTACTACCTAGAACAGGGCTATTGGGATTTATTGGTATATATTTGAAACCTATTACTGTTTGAATTTTTCATTAATAATTTTTGTTTCAAAAACTACTCGAAATAGACAAAATTCACGCGGAAAATTTGTTTTTTCAACTCATTTTCGACTGTAGGTACGCAATGAAAGCATGAAGTAGCTACTCAGGGAAAAGTATTAGTCACTTCAAAAAGTTGGTTGAAATTATCAATATATTTGTCGTAATATGAAAATAATAAATTTTAAAAGGAATAAGGCCTCTTAATGTGGTCCACTACGATGTAAGCTGCCCGTCTAGCACAACTATGTTTCGCGAATATTGTCGCGCGACATAGTATCGGCCTTCACTTTCTCACAGTACAGCTAAGAGAGAGATAGGTAATATATCTCGCGCGAGTAAGAGTCGCGTGTTACAGTTATGCGAGACGTGCTGGATATCATTCTTATTGCAATTACTTACGCGTACTAAGTACTTATTTTTTTGATAAAACTCCCAACATATCATTTTCAGATACCGAAGACACTAACATCGTCTCCTGCATTTTACGCGTAGAAGAGGACAGTATGGAATGCGAATATAGATACACTTACAGCGCCAGTAGTCAAGAGATGGTTGCCATGGAGATCGTGCTTCGATCCAAGCAATGCGGACAACTGACAAGTGCCCGACTTATGACCAGTGCCCTCATCATCATGGCCTGCGTTATAGCAGGGGGTATAGTCATTATCATGGGAATAAAGAGTGCCCAAATAGTCTCAGATAGGCGGGCGTATGCAAAATTCGCCCAGGAAGCCGAAATGAGCAGATTGAATGCGCAGGAATTGAATCCTCTTTATATATCACCGATTTCTGAATTCAGGTTACCTGATAGTTTTCCTAGGGATAAGAATGATTAGATTCTATGATTGAGTTTTGAGGAATAGTTTTAGTGATTCTGGATACTTACAATAAATTGTTATGTAGATTTTAATTTACTTCACACGTATTAAATGGTATTTTTTACAAGCAATGAAGGAAACAGTTTTTATAAACGTTGTTATGAATGTGCAATGTACAAATGTATTGTATCAGCTTAGGTCATTCAAGTTAATAGGCAGTTGATCTAGAAGAAAAAAAAAACTTCCATAATTGGACGCTGGCTCTCGCAATAACGAAACTGATTCTTTTGTTATTTTTTGTTTTCAATTTATTTTATGCTTGAGATATTTAATTTATTACAGTTTACTTTACTTACTGCAACCAATAAGTCGGGACAACCACGCCACATGGAGTAAACTCATCTAACATCAAAATATCTAAAAGTACAGATGTTATACTATGTCGTGTTGCTTAGCTACTTTTATCTTGATCAAATCTATACAAATAAAATAGGTAGTTTTATTAATACTGCCTACTAGAGTTGTACAATCTTTAAGCTGACCGAGCCGTGCCATGTGTTTACTAAGAAATTAAAAAACGGTTATTTTCTCATAGCAAAACCGGTCAAAACGGTCTTGGATTATCTAGTGTTAACGTAAGTAAATATCGGAACGAATATTATTCATTCATCTTTAGTACTCGTACCTAAATAGTAGAAACATCGGGTTCTGTTTAAATGCATTATACAAATGTAAACGTATTTTGATATTGTGCCTTGTGTCTAACACCGTATGCCTTGCTTATGTTTTAATAGTACATTAGACAGTACATACCTAGGGCGGTGATTTCGTGAATGCTCTATATCGCAGCTGTTTGTGTATAATAGTACATTACGTAACAAGGGTGGTAAACGTGGAATTCCTTTACCTACCACCAGAGTCACGTACGACGTTTTTCATCACACTTTAGTGGAAATAAAACAAAAGTAGGAGTAGTTTATACCAAAATTACTTATCGCCCTAGGGCGTAATTTACAACTTACCGCCCGCTTTTCTAGCATGTAAAGTTGTAAACTCTTGTTTACGAGCAAGTGTGATAAAAATATATATGCGATCTGGAGCTTTACTAATTACCGCCCGTGGTCTGTCTAAAGTTTTACGTCTTGCCTCGGCCATGACTCGACATTTTCTCCTCGCGTAGCGGGCAGAAAATCTCACTTACGGCCTAGGGTGACGTAAAACTTTGAATTAGAGTAATTCGAGTAGATACTGTTCTAACTGATCAGTGATTATTACAACACTATGGAACCAAAAATATGCATTCAATTGTAAGATACTTTAGATATAATTAAGTTTCCAATTTTGAGAGTTAAATCCTTTCGGTGCTTATACCTACTAAATAGTTATATTATAATATTAATATGTTATTAATAAATGGAGTCAATACCTACCGAAGTTGTACTTAATAATGTTCAACGTAATTTTGCTAGTCGTTTGCATTATGTATTATGTACATAAGATGATTTATTGAAATATTTCCTAGTGATGCCA
Source organism: Apotomis capreana (assembly GCA_947623375.1). Classification (NCBI taxonomy): domain Eukaryota; kingdom Metazoa; phylum Arthropoda; class Insecta; order Lepidoptera; family Tortricidae; genus Apotomis; species Apotomis capreana. The sequence goes on from OX392514.1 coordinate 9,074,384, forward strand.
TTTTGTTGATTAGCAGTAAGTTAGTTTTTTTTTTTCCATTTTTTTCTCAATAATACTAATAGCCAACATTATGTTACCGACATACTCTCCATACTAGTTCATTTCTTATTTATAAATAAGTGAAAGTCTTCACAACGTTTTATACTTTGTTGACACCGAATTTTAATCATATTTTTTTATAATTAAAATATAAGTACACCCGTTTGTTATACTTGTTTTTAAGTAAATATTTAATGAAGATTACAATATTTACTAATGTTGATAGGTAGTTTAGATTCTCAGTTTTCACCTAAGTATTAAAATATTAACGAGTTAGATTCACCGTACCTACTAACGACATTTAAAAAAATATTTAGGTACTTTCGTAAGGTAAATTATTAAGCCCGCTCTACACTCGCGGCGCGAACGCCCGCGAAAGCCGCGAACCGCGTGTGTAGATATTGTTCACGCCTTCGCGTTCGCGCTTCGCGCCATTCCCGAATCAGTGCCGGTTTTTGGCCCGCGACGAAGGGTACGCCTGCGAAGCTTTGTGGAGGGACACAGGTGTGCGTGAACCGCTGCGTAAATACACGGAGCGACTTCGCGCCGCGAGTGTAGAGCGGGGTTTACCATTGAATTGCCGACAGACATTTAATCCAATATTATTTCAAAGGCAACGTTTCAAGTATTTTCATTTCATCGACAAGTCATTGCGTCGAGGATTCGATACTAAGATAATTTGAACCGAGGTCTTTTAATTGCTAGTTGACTTATTTCAATAAAATTCATGTCATGGCTTTTAATTTCGGGTTTTTTTAATTCATTTTTTTTACATGTAATAATATTTATCCCGCATAAAATTATTTCAATTGGTTATCGAAACTAAACGCAATCACGTCAGTCGGCTCACTACAAATGGTTGGTCGTCTAAAGTGAAGTTTCTTGGGGGTCGCAGTTCTAACCCAACCTAACCCACTTCTGGCAACAGTTCGTTTTCTTGGGGGTCGCAGTTCTAACCTAACCTAACCCACTTCTGGCAACAGTTCGTTTTCTTGGGGGTCGCAGTTCTAACCTTACCTAACCCACTTCTGGCAACAGTTCGTTTTCTTAAGGGGTCACAGTTCTAACCTAACCTAACCCACTTCTGGCCACAGTTATTTTTCTTGGGGGACGCAGTTCTAACTAACCTAATCCATTTCTGGCAACAGTTCTTTTTTTGGGGGTCGCAGTTCTAAAACGATTTACACCAATGATTCTTAGTTTTATCAAAGACTATATAGTCTTTGGTTTTATTATACATATTGGTATGTCACACAATTAACTACATAATTTGAAAAATGTATAAATGTGCAGTAGGACATATAAAATTGTATTAAAGTAATACGTCGAAGAAATGAATTGAAATGTTTTGTAGTTATGCCAATTAAGATAATTTGAAACAAATCAACGATTAAGTAATATTCGTTGAATAGTATTTCTACGTAGTAAGATAAATTTAAATAAATAGTAGTTGAAATAAAATAACGCCAAACAATATTACTAGTACTAAAGTTTCGATGAATCGTTGTCGATGAAATAATATTCGACGAAAAGGTTGTCGACAAAACAAGGGTCCACCGTAGAGCGGGCTTTAGAAATAATATACCTAAATTGCTTGATTCTTTACTTATTATTATTTATACACTTAGTTTCTTCTGAAATAAAACACATCAAAATATATCATAATTTTTTTATTCCCTTTTTTCAATATTACAAAAATATTTTCAACTGAATTAATTCAGTAAAACATTTTTTGCAATAAATGCAGTTTTACAGGTCCCTTTACGATTAAGTAAACAAAATGTACAGTATAACATAACGTGGTTCAGAAACAATTTTCATATTAGCTTTATACCTAAACCATTTGGCGCCAATATTAACAGCCACATTTATATTTTATATTATAGGTATACCTATAAGTCGCAGTCAGATGGATGAAGCCGTGATACAGTCATATTAGGGTTATATTATTGCTATTTAAGGTGTACCTTCTCGGGTAATTCCGAGTGTCGGGATATTCCGAAAATGACTAATATTTATTAAGCCCCGCAACATTATTTGCGCTAGCAACACTTCCTCGGATTTTCGTTTACTGGCTCGGCACACTACGGCTTCTTGTGGCCGCCACAGTACACTTCTCTTTTCCACGCTCGAAGTGAGAAAAAGAGAGATGTACAGTCGCGGCCACAATAAGCCGAAGTGTGCGCTGGCTCTAACAGCAGCTAAGGAAATGTTTCGCTCGATGATGTTACTGCGTATTAGAAATTAGTAATTTTTGGAATAACCCGACATTCGGAATTAGCCGAATGCATCTTACCGTAAAGTTCATAACTGGACGTATTTATGCAAAAGGGAACCAGCCCACATATCAAAACCGTTTGTGTGGGTTGGTTCCCTTTTGCATAAATCCGTCCAACTGTCCTATTCGAAACATTACTATGATACGAGCACGATGTAGTAAAATGGTTATATTACTCATAATTATATTTCCTGTAAAATCAGTTATACATCGTTCCTATATTACTTTATTATGTATGATTATAGCTCATGCATATCCATACTAATATATTTGTATAACGGCTTCAAGCATTTTACTGTGATATATACATTTATTTACATGGAAGACCTCACCACCCGGAATTAAATTAATTTATTTACCTCCATATATTAAGCCGATAGTTGAGCAAATTTCAAATTCGCGTTTACCCTAAAACCTACAGTCAATATATAATGAAGCACTCTTTTGAAGTAGGTAAATAATCACCTTGATTATGCAGATAAATTATTGATACTGTCCCAAATTAAATACTCGAGTGTACAAGTCAGTTCTGATCTTAGTCTGCTTTATTCATACTTTTAAAAAGAAGAGCTTAATTTTTTTACAGAACAGAGTGACATAATATGCATGCTAGATTCTAGCGTTTGTAAAACTAAAAAAATACATTTGAAGCATATAGATTCATGCGCTGACAAATTTTGTTATTTTCCATTATGTCTAGTTTACACGAGCTTAGTACTTGCTGCTTAGTGCTGTACTAAAACCACTTTTACTGTACAGGTACGGCATTGGGTTAAGTTAATCCGCCCGAAAGGCGATCAACCAAAACGTTTAGTTTATTCAATATCACCGGGTTTTGATGCCTTTCTGCTACAACGCGCATTTAATAAAGGTTAGGTTATACATGGCGCCGAAGATCAGGTTACTTCTGAGCAAGGGGATTATTTATTGACCACCGATTAAAAACAATCTTAACAACAGCACCAATGATCACTCAAAAGTGATTTCGTCATATGATGTAGTTTTTAAGAATTTATTAATTGTATAAAAAAGATTTTAATGGGTGAACTATGTTACCCCATAGAAATAAAGTAACCCGACCTAACGGTACTAAGCAAGATACTCGTGTAAATTTGCTATTGCGAGTACATTTGGTGGCTGCAGCAAAACCAATTTATTCATGTTAGCACTATTCGACAGTTACTGTACATATTAATAGGTAACCTAAATACGGAATGTCACTACATTAATGATTATAATAATCGTAAGGTAATCGCTATCACATCCTCATCATTTCTTAGTTTGACTAAGTACCACAGTAACAATACATTACATTACTTAACCTAAGTTAACGTTCCAAAACTTGGTAAGTAACTGGCCTTATAGAAACAGAAAACCCTAACGATATCACATGACACTACGACTGTGACTGGAATGTCAAATGATTGTCATAGCGATAGAGATTTGTGTTATGCAATAAGACCGGCCATGTCCTTATTCCTATTTTAAGTGAAACTGAAGATTAGAGGTTTTCCCTCAATGGTAAAGCAATTCAGTACCACCATACATTTCCCTAAATTTAACGCTATCCGTACAACTAGGTCCATTATTTTAGAATTGCTGTAAAATTCTAAAAGTTGGATCTAATTTGAGTGGTAACCGCTCAAACGAGTGTGAGAATGTTTTAACTGTCTCATTACTTACATAACTTATGCACAGATATTGTCCACTTTTGTAAAAATATAATTCGGTTATTTTATTACGAGGTTCCACTTTTGAATAGCAATCATTTCGTTCGTATTTGAGGGTAATATTTACGACAGGTTAACAATTTGTACTCATGAATTGGTAACCAAAAGTTCTTGATTATGTTGATGGCACGTCACAAATTCTGAACAAAATTGCTTGCTTATTACATTTGCAATACCGGGAACCTCAAGTAAACTTCAACTGTGTGTAACATTACACGCAATTTTTGGTCAACAATTGCTATAACAACTTTAAATATTAACTACATATCAAAATGTCCGTGAGAAACTTTATCAATAACAAATAAGTACATTGTCTTAAAATTCTTATATTATCCCAACAGTAATTGGCGGCCTTTTGGCAGAATCCGGTTTAAGTTCCGATATATTTACTTCTCAAGTTGGTTGGTAATCGACGAGTAGGCGTCAACGTCGGTTTTAGAGAAACCATACTTTTTGGTAATGGGCATATAAAACTGCTAAATTACATTGATACAAGACTAATATTTACCGGTACATCACAAAATGCGGTAATACTACCATAGAACATGAGTCTCACGCTGCAAAAAGCAGTCGTATATTATGGTCGTGTTTAAGGTTGTGCCTGCCTCGTTTACACGAGCAATTACTTGTAAGGTAAACGTGTCTTATTAATTAAAACTACTAATAATTTACAAGCTTAATGCGCAATGAGTTAGGGTAGGTAAACTAGATACATAATTTCAAAAAGCGAGAGATGTTTTTGACGAGTATGTAATAGGCTCAATATACTCATCAATTAGGTACATCAGTTGCCGCATAACACCTTAGAGCACAGAGGGGTATATTTTCATTAATGTAATTAAACTCTACGATGAGGCGATGAATTAACACAGCGTTGAAAAGGTTAATCGCAACCATCGTACACTTATAGAGCACCTGTACCTATTCATGGAACTCTCGATAAAGTCTCTCATCTTATCATCACAATATAACAATTCAGTAAAGCTGTGTCAGACACGCCTGTCGTGTCGGGCCGGCGGCGCGAGCGACATTGGTCGCGAGTCAGGTTTGGCCGAAATCGGCGAGGGTTTGGACGACATCGGCGAAGGTTTGGCCGAAGGTGCGATGGGCGTGATGGGAACTGCGTCGGGCACCAGCCGCCGCAGGAACTCCGATAGTAACGGCCATGGGACGACCCTGAAATAGTGGATAGTTTCTCATTTTAATTGAAAACTAAAAAAAGGTAGGTACTCAAAGAAAACATGTTTGCTAAAGTAATTCACTTCTTTAACTAACTTAAAAAACCGGCCAACTGCGAGTCTGACTCGTGCACCGAGGGTTCCGTACACCTTAACTGGCCGGGTAAAGTTATGTTTACATCTGTGAGTATGTTTGGCGCCGCATAAAAATGAGATGCAAAGGTCCCACTTAAATATTTATTTTATTCTGTTTTTAGTATTTGTTATTATAGCGGCAATAGAAATACATCATCTGTGAAATTGTCAACTGTCTAGCTGTCACGGTTTTATGAGATACAGCCTGGTGACAGACAGACAGATAGACAGTCGGACGGACAGCGGAATCTTTATTTATTTATTTATTTATTTATTATCAATAAGTAGGGTCCCGTTTCTTACCCTTTGGGTACGGAACTCTAAAAGGAGGAAGTTCTGCGGTCGTTGATAAAAAAAAGCTTTTGGGCAATAGATATAGATATAGCAATGACGATCACGGATTCACGGAGGTTAACTGCATGCTGCTCTAATCTTGCGAAATATGGGCAAAGAGAATGTCAGCAGTTACTAAATTATCGTGAGACTATACATTTAGTCCATCTTGAGGTAAATTTGATAGCAAAAAATGCGTGTCAGATCACATTTAAAGGTAATTTTAGAAAATTGCAAGCACTTTATTATCATCTACATCTGCAATATCACTACAACATAAGTAACAATAATAACAGAAAAAATATCATAGAACTAGGCACATAATTGCGATGTCGTGTTGAGAAGATGAACAAAAACTATGTACCTACACGCTTAAGTAACTAACACAATTCTAAAACTAGTGACTCTACGAGCTGTAGACCTCGCGATTATTTCTTTAATGTTTTTTATACCATTTATTTATTTTATGCTATCTCCGCCATTTAAAAAAAAAAAATTATATGTTCGACAGTACAATAGATACAAAATTTCACGAGAATCGGTTGAAAAATGCGGCCTGTAGGCGACAACAGCCTGAAATCCTAATCCAATTGGGCTTAGCTGAACTAAGCTGACTCTTCCCTCGCTCGGTCAAAAATATTTAACTTATTCGGTTTCCTCTGTTTCGAAACCATTGTAGCACGCAAGTATTTATATCAATATAAGTCTGACGTATATATCCTTCGAGTTAAAATATTTACTCGCTGTGGTGTGCCTAAACATTGTCGACCTTTCGACCTTACTGTCTGGTACGAATTTTCCTGTTTTGAACAATTATCATTGTCCTGTCATTGAAGCAAAATATTTTATAAAGAGAAATATTACCTAAATTATATTGTTTAAATACATACCTACCATTAATTTACACGTAAGTAATATGCCTTACAATATAGTTGTATACATCTAAAAAACCCGATACCTACCTGTTTTCAAATAAGCTGGCTCATACAAACTTGTTGAGTTTTTTATGCGCATTGTGTGATATACTAAAAGCCTCTCGCTCTCTTATCAAACGAAAATCACTAACTCGTGTAAACCCAGCATTGTAAGTCATTCCTGTGTATATCCCGATGTAAGATAAGAGACTTACATGTTTAAAAGTTTTTATTTAACTTGCAATGTATGTAACTATGTTTGTTCGAGTGGAATCTTGCAACACAATTTTGAAGCAGATTACATCAACCGATTGAGCTGAAATTTTCATTGGTCTGGTCTGATGGTGGACCCCGAAGGTAGCCCTAGCAACTCTCTCTAATAGGAGTTTGCATTGTATCAGTGAGCAATTGATGGATGTTCAATGAAAAGTACAGTAGGTTATAAAAGCTTGTCACAAAAATGAAAGGACCCCGCAGCAAACTTAGGGAAAAAGTGGTTTCAGTCAAATCGCACTAAATTTTAGTATGATGTAGATTCAACTGTCCTAATTATTTTTTTATAAGAGCACAACTCTCTCAGATCTATACTTTCTGAAATAATCAAGGATACATTTCTTTATTTACGCGACGTGTTTTCTAAAGTCGATATATTACGAAATGATACACACTGACAAATTACTGACGTAATTAAGTCAAAGTAGCCATTGCTGCCATCATGTGTTGTAAAGTACTTACTTTGCTTATTTTTATTCCTGTATATAATAACGTAATTAATAATTATCAAACATAAAATATGATCTTTGTAATGTTTCTGTAACGTTGACATTGCATTTTATCAATTATCTATACATATTACGAACGACATGCTTAACAGAGCAAATAAGAGGAATAACGTAAAACATATTATATTTAGTATAAAACATTTAAATAGATTATTTCAGAAAATATACGTCTGAGAGAGTTGCACCCTTATAAAAAAATAATCAGGAGAGTTAAATCTACATCATACTAAAATTTTGTGAGATTTGACTGAAACCACTTTTTCCCTAAGTTTGCTGCGGGGTCCTTTTTGACAGAATCTTATTATGTTCTTAACTGACTCCACCCAATCAAACCCGGATCAAAAGTAACAATATAATACAAACTTTGCTGATACCACCAATGAGAGAACAAATACTGTTATGCTTAGTGTACCATTTGAAAGGCATCAAGAGTGAGAAGTAGCCAGGGATGACGGCCAGGGCTTCATTGGTCCTGATGGCGAGCACCACGCGGTCCGCCACCTCGTTGGCGTTTAGCTGAGGCACGAACCTGGAAACCACACACATTGATGTTAATTGTGAACACTCATTACACAAAAAAGAAGTAATAATGCTGCAAACGCTTAACAGCTGCGGGTATTTCCTTACGTCACGACGCGTCACAACATACATCGTACAAAGGTTCATAGCTTGATTGCATAGCTTGCGAACGAGACAGGTTATAAAGTTGAAGACCGTTTTTATCAGCACACGGACTGTATTTTAAACGAGCAGCTGACACGCATTTATAAACATAGCACCCCAAAGGCCTACTTACTTAATTCGTCCTCACCACATTTTAAAATAAGTCGTAAGCAAAGACCCTAAAACCAATTAATTCTCATAAATAGGTAATGAGGCACTATGCTCCGAGCACTTTGCTCGAAACAAAAAAATCTAAATTGGTTTGCTCATTTCGATTTTGCTCCAATGGTAAAATACTGATTGAGTGATGTACAGAAGACGTCAAAAGTCTAGGCGCTAAAATATGATACTGTCGCCATATTAATGAGGCAGCAGTAGAATTGGAGGAGGCATGACAGGCAGCGGGAAATAAACTTATTGCCAAAAACTGCGCGGTTCATATCAAAAGATCAACGTTGACCCGAGGCACACTTTTCAGAGACAACTGCATACCAATCAGGTATATTTTGCGAGTCTTAATTCGAGTCAATAACCATAAAACATGGTAATCGTCTTAATACATCAATCTTAGCTTGAAAAGCTGGATAGCGGTTTTACCAACCCACATACTTTTGAAGTTCATCGACATGTTGGCTTTCCAATTTTTGGAGGAGATTTTTTATAACCACTTAATGACTGTATGGCAGCGATCTTTGTTTGTAGCGTCATATCTACGGTACGAATTATATTTTATGCCTAAATTAAGTATCGAATATTTGATATTATGCTGCTGTACTAGGCAGATTAAATATTTGTGTTATCTGCCTACCTAAGCTGATTCGTGTAATATGTCTTCATCCAGAATTTCAGAGCTCTGCTTTTGTCGATGGATTTTCTCTTAATTTGAATGAAAGTTATCTACTTGCCTAGAATTAACTTGCTCAAACATGCCCGTAGACCTGATGAAGTACGGGCAAATGAGCGAGGTACTGACTCCCTTCGCGCCTCGGACTTCAAGCTCGAGCCGCAGCGCCTCGTCGAAGCCACAGGCTGCTGATTTCGACGCGCAATAATCGACGAGTTTGGCCACGCCCACGTGGCCTGCCATTGATGCTATCGTCACTATGTGGCCGTCGTTGTGCTCGATCATCTCGGGAAGGAAGGCTTTTACAGTCTGAAAGGTAATATAGAATATTTTGTCACAATTCTATCGGTAAGAAATTCTGTTATCTTATCGTATCTATCAGAAGAGACAGGCGCCACTAACTGGGCTACTGCCAGATAGTATGAAATGAAGTAGATGAAGATGAGATGAGTGTTTGACAGGGGTTTAAACGTTCATTCGAGCGGCCAAAAAACCGAATAATGTATGGTTATCAACTTCAAATTGGAGTTTTGAGTGTGAATCTCAGTGTTTTCCTCCAAAATTATATGCACTCCCGTATTAAAAGTTTTTCACCCTTATATGAAAACAAAAAAATAATAAGAGGTGGCCAATTAAGTTTTCCATTAAAGGCGTAACCTTTTCAGTACTTTTATAAAAACAAAGTAACGTTAGAAAACATCTGGATAAGTTCTCGGTGTCGGAGTTGGAAAATAAATAGTTTCAAAATGGATCACTTTGGTAAACATTTTAATGTAAAAAGGAAGTACACCATAATAATTGGTACCGTTTATAACTTTGGTGTATATCATTGACCAATACCAGACCATAAAGTTAACTTAATGTATTTGCTCGGACAAAATATCGATGTTTCCTCTTGACATTTACTTCGGGTAGGAAGTACAAATAAATGCTTACCCAAATGTGCGCAAGGACGTTGACGTCGAACGTTCTCTGGATCAGATGGTCCGGTGTGTCCAGCAGGTACTGTCCGGACACCACACCCGCATTGTTGATCAACAGAGTCACCTGAAAGCACGAGAACATCAATTTATTAAGGTGACCCCGTATGAAACAGGTTGATGGAACATGACTTCGTATTCCATGGCCAAAAGAGATTTTCACACTTCTAATGAATTAAATAAATACAAAGGCGTCGTGTTACAGATTGTAACTTTTTCGATAATTGGGTTCTACGAGTTCTACGAGCGATTCGACCGCTAATATTGTCTCTAGTTCTGTTGCATATTCTGGACAAAATAAGTCACAATGAGTGAATCTATTTGATATTTAAAACAATATCCTGTGCTTGCGATACTATCTCGAGCTATCGAAATATTATGATTATTTTGGCTCACTTTTGTAGCATATGCGACAAGAAACTGAGAGCGGTTGAAACTCTTGTTGGACTACCCTATTCATGCTCCTAACTCGCAACAAATAATACTAATCCCGTAGGTACAGCATGCTTCGTATAGGTAGGGTCATAAACGGTTCAAAAAACAAGTCGTCCCTCCGGTGGTCAAAAATTAAGAGCTTGTATGAATCCAAGTTATATTGCTATTACATCGGATTATAGAAGAGGGAACGTTCTTTATTCTCATATGAGTTTTATTATCAGAAAATTAGGGCCTGGAATCCTTAAATTCGCTTATGTCCACAGAAAAGACTCGAACCTAAATCTGATTATGAGCCAGTTACTGCCTACTAGGCCAGCAGTGTTGTCAAAAGGGAAGATTACATTCGAACAGGTTGCTCAAGGGCCTGATTTCGAACAATAGCACTTACGCCTAAAGCATGTATTTAATGCCAGCATTAAAATATGCCTTGACAATGTAACGGTGTCCGATGACGACAGAGATAATGCCAATAAAACTCGTTTGGATAAACGACTCGAACTTTTGTTTACGTCACTATGTTTTCACTGAATGGCATGTGAAAAATGAGCTTCCGGCTATGGGATTCCGAAGGGTGTGGCTGTGTGTTTCTGGTGTGTTAAGTATATTAATTTGTATCGGAGTTATTACATAACTATACGCTACCGAAGGGATTGGTTGGTTCCGATCATCATAAAGAAGTAGACGCGTAGAAAAAATAATGAGGCCTTTGTCCAGCAGTGGGACAGTACAGGTTAATTATAATACAAATAACCCGGTCAGCGAACGATGATCCCTAGGACGCCTACGACACTTTCATTTGAAATTGCAGAAATTGACCCTGCGATGGCGTCGATGTCACATCAACAACTAGTCAGTTTAATTAATTGGAGTTACCGGAGCATCTTTAAGAATACCCAGTGCGGTCGAAACCACAAATCTGATCAGGATAGCTTCTAAATAAATGAATAGATGGATGGTTAACGCGATTTAAGCGCCATACAACAAGGTGGTGCATTTACATTTCGGTCGTTGCCTTTTATATAGGCATTGACAGTTTTCTTAAGTGACTACTGTTATTAGTCCATGATTTCGGCAAGTATTTGGACCGTTACTTACTCTACCGACTTCCTGGTGAACTTTTTTGGCAACCCGGTAGATGTCTTCCTTGTCGGCAAGGTTCACCACGTAGGAGCAGCAGTCTCCTCCGATACCCTTCACTAGTTTTTCCGTGTCGTCCAATCCTGGAACAAGATAAAATCAATGAGGTAAGCAAATTTTTTATGAAAAATAATCAATTGCGTCGCGATTACACTGTTATAATCACATATAGTGTTATCTGTAATGCGCTGCAAGGAAAAAATTTAAAATATAGCATAATAAAAACAGCGACGGCATCCTGTTAGTGTCCATCCTAGATGGAATTTTGTATGTCAAAGATATAGTTGTGCTGTATTAAAATGTTTATCAAAGTTTCATATGGCTCACTTTAAGTACTAACCCATTGACTTGACCTAATGTTAATGTGACTATCGTGGTAGTTTTCTGTGAAGATAACAAAAACTTCTCGAAAAAAAAAACTTCGGCAGGAGAAAATATAAGTATGTAGGTACCTAACTATGCTAATTACTCCACTGCATTCAGACAAACAACAGAAGTGCCTACTTGTAATGGGACGGAACATTCAGACACATAGCTAATATTGTTAGAGAAACAGGTACTGTAGACCAATAGCCATTGTAATCTATTTTGTCCATTGTAATTTCATAACGCCATTAATATTTAACAAGGTAAGCAGTAAGTAGTAGATAACAATACGAACGTTTGTTATGAAATAAAATGAAAACGGTATGCATAAACTATGGATAAACTTTAGCCTATTTTCAACCTATTTAAAAAAGGGGCGAGGTTGTCTAAGTTGGTCCCATAACTTTTTTATAACCAGATCCATGAGGAAATTCCTCCAATCTTATAGGGACATCAATGACGAATTCGGTGTTTTTTTATAGTTGTTCTCTTTTTGTGAAAAAGTGCTAATGATTGGCATTGCCATAGTCGTATGGGCGATGTATGGGCCATAACACGCCATTGCTCGGACTATGGCCGCGATATAGTTACTCGTAACTGATAAATATCGATTTTTGCTATTCTATCCGCAGCAACTGCCGTTGTCAAGTTCTCATTTAAAGATAAAGAGAGCACATCGATAAAGTAGATATGTATGTCAATAGAAGTCGAATTTAGCCTTTTGATAAAACAGTCAGTCAAAGATCACGTGAATCTCGGAAATATCTCGATGTTCATCATTACGGTCCAGTCATTACGAATTGTGATTTTGACGGACGCCAGCAGGTCAGTGTCAATGACCTCGTTTGTGGACCATTCGAATGGCATGCACAAGATTGCTTTCTATATGCACACTTGTAGACATAAATTCGATCATACGGAAGGTGTTTTCTGAAATCATTGTTCATTTTCTTGCTTCTTGCATTTGGAATAAAATAACACTAATTATAAATTTAACATGTTGGCGTAGTTGCATACGCCGTGGTCTCAGATGTACTACATACTTGTGTTAAATTTTTTATTATGTGTAGAAACCGCGATATGTAAATAAATTAAATTTATTATAGTAGAGGATCCCGATATAGAACGACCTTCACCGAGATGTTTATTTGATGAAATGTATTTTATATTTAATTTAATATGTCAATAAATATATTGCATATGGGTTGCCTAACAAATTTTAGTCCAGGGCATGTTTTGTTAAAAATTTGAAAAAAAAATTTAATCATTTCACCGGTTTGATTATTAAATAAATTCATAATAAAATAATCTTAATTTTATTTAATTTCAATTCAATAATCAGACCGTTGCAAAATGCTAGTAGGTATAGATTTACCTGTTTATAAAAATAAAAATAAAATAAACGGTGGTGAAATAAAATATGGTTTTAAAGAAACGGACGTGGAATCGGAAAAACACGTTTTTTTCACTAGAAACGAGTAAGTATCTACATTTTCTTCAAATGCAAAAAAAAGGTATTTACACAATGTTTCGTGAAAATACCCGTTCGGAGGAAAATTAGAAGGACTTCCGGTTCGTGTCCCAAGATGGCCGCATGCGTTTAAGTTTAGTTGTTCATTATTTATTCATTTTAGTTGTTCAATGTGTAGTATAGATAGCGTATTGTGCAGTGATCTAACGTATGAGTGAATAGCTAATGAAGAATTCAACTTGAAGCGTTCATAGCCCTTCCTGGGTCAAGGCCCGATAGTCCGCGTGGTTTTTTGTAAATCGCTATCACTTTACAAAAAGCACGATTTGTTCAACTCACCGTACAACGTGGTATCAATCCTCTATCTAGTCGCCTAGTGCGATTGGCAACGAGACATTGGCAGTAATGGTCGCTTAACTGTGACCGGTTGCCATTTTTAAAAAAATAGAATAGAATAGAATAGAAAATTAGAAACATCTTTTTGTTTAATAATAATCAAAATTTTACAAAAAAATACCGACTTTAACGAAAACAAAATTGTATTTCCGATATAAAAGAAAGAATGCAGTGACTAATAATGACGAAGTTTATAATTTTGGCTGCAATCCGTAGAAAGTTTCTGTCGTGAAATGAGTTTCCGAAGGACCATAAATCTCATATTATATGTTTGGATGTTTCAAACAAATTACCATAAACATGTGACTTTTTCTGAATTGGCCATCCGACGAAATGTCATTGTGCATAAGTTATTTGGAGAAATTTGGTGAATGGAAATGATTTATTAATCCTAACTGCTGCCTCCTATATGTATACCTACATACATACTTACTAGTTTTTCCCCGAGACATTACTTCTCTGGTTTGTTCTTATCCTAGGTTGATTTTTAACTACAAGATCAGATAAGCTTTTGTATACAGGGTGTGGCATGTAACAGGAGGAATAAATTACAAGTGGGTTCAAAATGATTGAAATTGGTATTTACGTTTTCAACCCCCATATATTCGCCATTTTGAAATGTTTCGACCGAGATGTTTCAATTTAGATCAAGAATATCAGATTTAGTTGCTGAGATAGTACCTAACTATAGAAAGTCAATGCATCCACAATGTGTGGTGGAAAATATGTTGCTCAGAGATCAGCGACACAATGTATTATTAAGTGTAGGTACGCGAGCATGCATAAAACATCGTACTTTCTATAGGAAAAGACGCAAATAAAGTCTTTTGTTTCGCTGTTTTTCTCATTTCGCGAGTCAAATGTCACATGTAAAATTTTTCAATGATTTTTTTGTGCTTGTTTATGTGTTGTTGTTTGTAATTAGTATTTAATTAATTGATTCAGAATAGGTATGTAGGCACTTTTTAATTATGTATTTTAAGATAAAATGCATATATATAACTGTATCAATTATGATATTTTATAAGATCTGTATTTTAAATCAATTTTTACAGTAAATGTTTGAAAGTTCTTGGAGCTGCCGGATTGGTATTCCAAATAAAACAAAAAAGTAGCTTGCATCTTTCTTACGATTCTTATTTGACATTCTTCTCCAGGTACAAACAAACACTAATCGGCGCTGCAATCGTAAAACATACATTGTGATTATCTAACGTCAGAATCCCGCGAGTCAGACTTTTTTATTGAAATTCGGGATTTGATAATTAGAAGATGGTCTTACAAAAATCTGAATGTGTAGGCCAAATAGACTTTTCTCAAACATGCAATTAAATGTCGTCATGACGTGCGTTATAACAGGCTTCGAAGTATCACGTTTCGGGCGGAACAACTCGATAGAACTTTAAAGGAATTTCATACAAAATTGAAGGCCTATGCCGGGAAGTATTTTTTTTTAAACATGGTGTCTGTGTTAGTTTGGCCTGTTTATGAGAACAGGCTAAACTGAATTATATTTTTTTGAGTGGTTTTTTTGCATGTGTTTGAGAAAAGCACTATACATGCCTTAGCCGTGAAAAGGGCTTGCCGGCTATTCCTACTCGCACCCAAGTGGCCCGAAATGGTTCATAAATAACCTACGACCGGTGTGTCACTGTTCCTACTTTGCTGACACACTGCCGAGCCCTATGTTGAAAGTTCCACCCGGAAAATATTTGTTTTGCTAATGTTCTTTAAGCAATTCAATGTGGCATGTCACATGTCAAACAAAGCTATTAGCATAGCTCGGACTAATCATCGCAAAACATACAAACACACTCTTAAAGGTCCGCCTTTATGTAGGTACTGGGATTAACATGTAAGGACGAATAGCATGTACACTTACTGAATTAGGTACTAATGTTTCCCAGAAAATTATTTTACCGAACGTTATGTTTCGCACTGTGTTGGGAATTCAAGAATAAAGTCGTAATTTGAATAAGAACTCGTAAGAATAAAATCATGTTGATTTTAATCCCGTCAAAATTATTCAAATAATTTCGTCGGGAATAATTCGTCACTGAGAAATTTGAATGAAGATAACTTATTTTTAAATACGATTTTTTATTTCAAATAAGATTCCACGAATACGAATATAAGGGTTGGGGTACCTGGGTTGTTAAATATGACTTATTAGGTATAGGTAGAGATAGTAGTATTTATTTAGTCTAATTTATACCTATTCCATCATCCAAGTCCTGACTCCATCATCAGACCAACGTCTCCAAGTGTAATGTATAGGACTCATAAAACCAAACCGAATAAGCCCACACTCGAGGGGTATACTAGTAGCCATTGAGGAGTTCCGCTGTTCAGTTTCTAGCTTCATCATCAGATCATCATTAACGTTTCAAAGATACCAAAAAAATACCTATTGTCATAAAAGCTACTTAAATCATAAATCATTTATTTGCTTGAATAGGGTCATATTACAGGTGTTTAGTATATTGCATTGGTATCTCCTAATTCAGCTGTCCACAAGACAGCATGCAAATATTAATACACTTATTAAAACATTAACCCAACTTAGTTTCACATAAATCCAAACATTTAAAAACTTAGTAAAAATCATCTTACAAAATACACAACATACAAAATACAATTGGTTTATAATCATCCATATTACAAAATTAACTTTATTCTAATTAACATTTTAATCAAATAAAATGTAATTTAAATAATTTAGTTATTTTACGGACCGGACACCATATACTTCTCTGACAAGTTATAAAATAAACAAAAGATTTTTAAAATATTTCCCGTTTCAGCTAAAGAAAATTTCTGCCAAAATTAGCGTTATGCGAAACTTTATGTTCGGTTAAACAATTTTCTGCCCGATGACGATGAGGGTGGGTAAGAGTCAAAGGACAAAGGTATCGTTAAGTTAACGAGCCTTTCTTCTAGAAAATTCGATGTTAGCAAAATTGGTACTCTTGCTTGACTTTGCTACGAATTCCATAATAGTGATGATAATTACTGATGTATGGTTTTATAACATGGATTCCGCCCAGTCAAGCTGCGAGGACCAATTTTGCTAGCATTGAATATTCTAGAAGAAAGGGTCGTTAACTTAACGATACCTTTGTCCTCAGTGTTTCGTTAATTTTGTTGTTGTTGTCGTAGGACTGAATTTCATTGACGTCATTATCGTGTAAACACCCAAATTGAAATTGACAACTTGACAGGGGAGCACAGGGTCACCAAATTGTTTTTTACATACTTACAAGATAATTACTAAACACCAAATTTCAAGAACCTACTCTACGGTATATGTGATATCTATAGTATATACATACGGCCTCCGAGGGCTACACGACTTCGCCGCAGTCGGGTAGAACTTACAACAGACGTCCGTAGAGCAAGCTATGAAGCTACGCCACTGAAGAGGCCTTATTCCTTTTAAAATGCTGATTGTTTTAGACATTTTTCTGTATGATCAAACATGTTTCTTAACATATTATTAATGTTACACCTAGAACAGGGCTATTGTGATTTATTGGTATATATATTTGAAACCTGCAGTTTGAAATTTTCATTGGTAATTTTTGTTTCAAAAACTACTCCACATTGTCAAAATTCACGCGGAAAATTAGTTTTTTCAAATTATTTTCGACTGCACGCAATGAAAGCATGAAATAGCTATGTCACTACCTAGAACTCGGGGAAAACTACTATTCACTTCAAAAAGTTGGTTGAAATTATCAATATATTTATCATAATATGAAAAAAAAATTAAAAGGAATAAGGCCTCTGAATGAATTAAAAAGAAATCAGTAAGTTAAGTGAACCACCTCAAAAAGTCCACACAGTCTATTTGTCAATCAGCAATTTCAAATAAACAACAAAGAATCGAATCGAAAGTGGTTCGAGAAAGACTGCGCGCGCATGGCGATGGCGATTGCGCTACGGAAGCGCTTCCTTCGCTGCGCTGGCATTGACATACTAAGCAGGTTGTGATGGACAATCTATTGCCATTGCCGCCTTTGTGGAAAGAAGTTTATTAAAAATTGGGCAAGTGCGAGTCCGACTCGTGCATGAAGGGTTCCGTACCATAATCTATAACAAGTTTGTTGTATGGGAGCCCCCCTTAAATATATTTTTATTTTATTTTTATTATTTGTTGTTATGGCGGCAATAGAAATACATCATCTGTGAAAATTTCAACTGTCTAGCTATCACCGTTCTTGAGATACAGCCTGGTGACAGACGGACGGACGGACAGGGAAGTCTCAGTAATAGGGTCCCGTTTTTACCCTTTGGGTACGGAACCCTAAAACTAGTGACCTGCCCCGGCTTCGCACGGGTGCAATGCTGATAAATTATGCATGTATTATGTTACATATAAACCTTCCTCTTGAATCAGTCTATCTATTTAAAAAAACGCATCAAAATCCGGAATAGTGAAGATTGATATGATACATTAGGCGCCCACAGAGATACATATGTAAACACCCGCTAGTTGAAAGAACTATATTGGTGGGAACTGTATATATATTGAACTGAAGTATGTATAATGATAGGCGTCAGCCCATAGTCATATTGGGCTATTGCTAGAGGCAACCGGGCGTCTACCAGAAAAAAAAACTCGTGGATTAATGATAAATATCGACACATAAGTGGGCTAAGTGCAACCATGTTGCATGTTGCGGAAGATTGCGGGGTGGGTGGGGTGCTGAGCTTCTTACATTTATATGTCACTCATGCTCACGGGAAAATGGTGTCCGGGACCTTAAGGAGGCATGCACAAATACGATGCCCGATGGCTCGCAGATGCCCCTTCGACCGTTCAATAAAGTGTAAGGAGTTATTATTAATATTTCAATAGTTTTTTGCCCCCCGCTTTGCTCGCGTTGATATCGAATACACTATCCTACGGGAACCATGCCTTTTTACGGGATTTAAGGTAGCCTATGTGTTAAGTTAGGGTATACCTTTTCCGCCCAAGAAGTAACAAACATACAGACACACTCACAAACTTTCGCCTTTATATTATTAGTGTGGTTAACGAATCCAAACGAATGCCGGTCTGTACGAGTATAATTAATTATCTAAGTATATTTCATTTATATAACCTTCACTGCCACTACATCTACATAATTTGATATACAAGAGCCACCATTATGTTCAACCTTGAATATATATGTTTAGGTCAACATTTCACAATAATTTGGCATGAGTATTTTGCTAAAACGCGGCCAGAGTCGTGACGTGCCCATTTTCGTCTAGTCAGCAAAGAAACCTGCCTGTCCGCACGTGAGATACTTGCAAGTCACATAAATAATTCCAAATTACTCTCATATTTGTTTACGAGTTATATTGTCAAAATACCAAGACGTATTTGTATGTAAATACCACTTTTGTGTCAAACAAAATCTCTGTGCAACCCGGAACCAACTTAGCTTACTTTTTCTCAAAAACAATAGCGAATTCAGAGAAATGTCTCAGTAAAATAGGCATGCCGGCAGGAATCAGTTTCTATAATAAAAAAAAAACAATAGTTAATTCTAAACCTAATTTATAAACGACAGAACTAAACTATTAGCATTGAAAATGAAAAAAAAAATGAAAAATGATTTATTTCTTTTCTAAGTAAGTCGTACATATTTTTAAATGTGCTGGTGTCCCCTTTTTAAGTAAAAATTTAATTGAATTTAAGAAAGCATTGTGTTGAATAGTTACTATGTTTAATATAAATTGAATGCCTTCTATGTCCAAATATCAAAAACCCTTTGATCCAGTTTCCAATATTGTCACTTTACTTTTTTTTATTGGGCTAATATTCAATCAATATTTAAAGCGACATCCAGCCGCGAGTAAAAAGTCTGTAGATATCGTTTTTAATACGGAACCTTAAAAAGGTTTTTTTTGCCCTTTTTGCTTCGAGTGTCTTAATTTAGGTCATGGTTTAGGACTCCTAAAGACGTATGCCTCATTATAGATTTTGCATGCCTCATAATATACTAGTATCTAAGCAAAATATCTCAAAATTTGAATGTAATACGACTACCGACTAAAATTAGTCGTCTAAGGGTTAAATTACTCTGCAACGCCAAATCTGGCACCAACTTGCATGAGATTCTTAATGTTTATTACTTTACTAGCGGCCGCCCGCGACTTCGTCCGCGTAGATTTTTGATGATGACAAAGATATTAGAATAGGTAGGTAAGGAATTTTATTCTCAGTTATTTCACCCCCTTAGGGGCAGAATTTTTGAAAACGCTGAAATTACTTTTCTTGTATTCTAATAGTGTACCTTTACACAAAAATTCAAGTCCCGCGCTCAAAAAAATACTTAATCTCCATACAAACTTTTAACCCCTTTTTTACCACCTTAGGGGGTGAATTTTCAAAAACGCTGAAATAAATTTTCTTCCATTTTATTTTAATACCTTTTTACAAAGTTTCAAGTTCCTAGATTAAAAAAAAAACTTGTACCCCATACAAACTTTGCACCCCTATTTAACCCTCTTAGGGGAGGTATTTCCAAAAATCCCTTCTTATCCCTAGCCCACGTTATAAAAGTAACCTACTGTGCAAAAATCAACTCTCTAACATTGTTCGGCTGTGCGTTGATGAGTCAGTCAGGACTTCTTCTTTTATATAGACGACGCGTTTGGCTCGGTTTGTAGACACCTGCCTTCTGAGTCGGCGGTCCCGGGTTCGAATCCCGGCCGGGGCAAATATTTGTGCAAAATATTTGTGCTCGGGTCATGGATGTTATCTATATATGTATTTATATATTATGTATATCGTCGTCTAGTACCCATAGTACAAGCTTTGCTTAGTTTGGGACTAGGTCGATTTGTGTACGATTGTCCCTTAATATGTATAATATGTATATATCGATTCTTTAGTTTTATACCCATCAGGCGTATAATTTTAAGATAGCTCCTAACTTCTTTTAGATGAGTCAGATTCACACGTGAGCCATTTAAAACTTATTTTCGAAGTGATGATCATTTAAATTCAATTAAATACCTAATGTTTAAATTGACCTCGTCGCGTTAGAAATAAATGAAGCTATTTTAATAGTTGTGGGATTTAACCTATAACAGTAATAGTTAGCCGATAGGGATAAGGTATTTCAGTCACGACACGACAACTACAACTTCTCAGAATGTGACACTCCGCCAATCGCATGGTAAAGGTACTTGTATTCACATTTACAAATCTAGACTTTTAAGTACTTTATAATTATTTTCATTGTAATATTGGTATAGTTATACACGAACAAAGGATATCATAGGTATATCTTAGTTACCTGTCCATACCCAAGTAGCACAACTGGGTCTAAATAGCTCGTATATCATATCTACTTAGATGCTTAAGTGAAATTTACCACCATGACTAAGTGCTATATAGGTGGCAAGAACCCTTATGCCACCAGTATAGAACCAAAAGGAGAAAAATTGCAGCCTATTTTTGGTGCTAAATAGAATCCATAAGAGATCTCACAATTACCTTAAGTGGTAATTAGAACTATGGGTGAAAGTTATGCGCAGTGAACGAATGAAAACATTTCAGTTCGGTCAATGAGTGATAAATGAGTCGCCAAAATTATCTTTGAGTGGCGAGGCAACTGTCAAATTGTGTTTTATTAAAAGTAATACGTGATCTGCCATATTCATTTTGGATTTATATGTCTGTTTGATTGTGATTAAAACTTTACGTTATACAAGCATTGAAATAAGCACGAAATTCTTGCGAATTTTTTTTTACTGTGAAAACTATAGTATGTTTTCTTTGTAAATTTCGACGCGCCCTTCATTTGATCAGGAATATTAAAAAAGAGAGTGCTAAATTAAATAAGGAATAGATACTGATAAGAAATAAAACTGTTAAAAACCTGACCTAATGATTGTAGGTTACGTACAATGTTAAAGTAACATCGTCACAACTATCAAAACTCTGTGATTATGCGTGAGTGTGATAAAATTCTGGTTAAAATAATCAATTTTTATAGGCTTCCATTTGTTAACATGGCGAAACAAAAAAGATCCTACAGTGTTTATTTTCACTTATTTGTTCCTTATTTGGAACTATCAAGTCTAATAATCACTTATTTGTATCTTGCGAGTGGCAAAGCAGTGAATGATATTACCAATAGTAATTATTTGCTCTTTTGTAGACTATTAAACAAGCAAGACTATTAAATATATTTTGACAAGGCGCAAATAGGAACTATAATAGAACTTTTGTTCGTTAGTGGTTTGAAATAAGTGAAAATAACTGCTTTTGGTTCCAAGAACCTCCTACTGAGACCTATTTATGCGTTGGAGTGGCAATAAGGTACTTCTTAGGCCTTAAAGTTGCAATATTTTTTGGTTCCAAAAGAGCCGTAAAATTATCCCTTTAGCCACTATTGGTGATATAATTCGCTATTGTACTAGTCATTTGGAACTTTTAGTTCCAAATAAGGGTATGTTCCCACTTATATGTAAAAGTTGCTTATAAGTGATTTTAAGGCCTTATATAGCACTATTGCTTCTTATTGAGTGACAATTTGAACCTGCATGCAACTTTAAGTAGCAAAATCGACTTTATCCCACCATAAGTAATAAAGTAGAAACAAAAAACGCTCCTATGCAACTAAAAGTGATAGGATGAACTCATATACAGTTTTGAGTTGTGTTTAAAGCTATAAGTTGTATCAAACACTGTTAAACCACTCATTTAGAACTTAAAGCTATAAGATAAGCTGCAAAATTCACTAATGTGCTGCTTGGGTACGTTTCATCATATTAATGTTATAAAGGCAAAATTTTGTCAATGTGTTTATGTGTATGTTTATTACGTCTACACGCTCAAACGGCTGGACCAATTTTGATAAATTTCGGTATGAAGGTAGCTGACACCCTGGATTAACACATAGGCTACTTTTTATCCCGAAAAATTTAGCGTTCCCGTGGGATGATCGGGTAACACCGCGCGGCGCAGCTAGTCTCAAATAAATAAAATAACTCTATGGTACAAACATAGCGATTGTTGCATATTATTGACGGAGAATGCCAAATTCAGATCAAATTATGCTAATGGCGTCCAAAAGATTCTAAAGCTTACATAAGCTCTGAGGTAATTAAATCTTGTAACACTACTATCGTTTTTAGGAAGGACAAATAATCTTGACCTTAACCAAAATACTGGGTCAATGTGAACCACCGATTCGATTCAATTTTATGATATATTAATTTAGTGCATTCTTTCCAATACATGAGAAACCGTATGGATATTATGTCGTCATTAGATAAAACTAGTAGCAGTTGTACGACGCCTCGAAGGAGTTGTAAAGGTGTGAGTGGGTATATATAGAGTCTACGGTAAGGATCCTACGACAAATAGATAAGTAGGTACCTAACTCAGATTATGGGGTAAAACATAAAATACAATAGTGATTCTGTGGCTATAGACCTCATGATTTTTTTAATTACAGAAAAATGGCCGTTGGGGCAGTAAGGTTCTTAATTGAGTGGCGACCGCGGACCGGAAGACGCAACGTTGAAACGCCTCCAACAAGGTGGACCGACGACCTGGTTAAGATCGCGGGTAGAAATTGGATGAGGGCGGCGCAAGATCGATCGTTGTGGAGAACTTTGGGGGAGGCCTTTGTCCAGTGGACGTCTATCGGCTGATATGATGATGATGATGATGATGATAGAAAAATGTATAACCCTCTTATCTCCACCAGTTTGAAAAAAATCAGAGATATGAATCGACAAACATTAAATATATTAATTACATATATATATAAATGACAATGTGGTTCAGAGTGAGAAAAGGGACGGCCTGTAAACCAGCGCTGCGCAGACGCCTGGCTGTCGCAGCACATGCTGACTCCGCTCCTTTTATCACACGGAATAATTTGGGTGGACAATGTACTGACAATGCTGTTCTTGTTCAATCCATGTATCTATATTTTTTTTTTGGTGAGGCAATAAATGTTTCTTTATTTCTTTCTTTCTGCTTTAAATATTTTAAAATAAACACAAAAAGCATGTTTACAATACTAAACAATAGAGAGATTAATTAATATATGTATAATTACCTAATACCTAAAGGTTCTCAAAAAAAACATTTATGTATAGTTGGGCACAGTATACATTACTTACAGGTTTTGCTTAGAAATGTAGTCAGCATAAAACGTTGCTGAAAACTACATAAACACGCTAGATTAAGTTTCCCCCAATTAGACTGAATAACATAATTATTTTATAGCAATAATTTACATGACTTGCAAGATGATATATTCTCCGTAACAGAGTAATAACAGTAAGAAAGAGCATTAGTGAAGCGTTGGAAAGCTGTAATCCAGGTGGGATGGAAAATGCCCGGCGTAATTACCTTGTGGTCAAAACGTACGAGGATTCTAATAAGAGAAACGCGTCACGTATATAGTTCAGGCAGAGCATCGGGAACATAATTACACAGAAAATTAAAAAAAAAGTGTTTATTTCATTACCTCTACGTTTCGAGCGTGATGTTACGTTCGTGGTCTCGAAGGTACCACTTTTTGAAAGCGATTAAGTCCCGTTTTGTTAAAATAAAAATTTAGGATTTGACGAACATAAACTATGTAGATTATATTTGTTTTGTAACAATCCTGAAAAAATTTGCAGTTTCAGAAAAATATAGCTTAAAGATGGAATATATGAAGATAGATGAAAGGAACTCCTTGGTAGATACATAATCTCTCGGGCAATGTGAAAATATAAAGACGGTAGACCATTTACCATCTTCGACTTATAACAATCGTTTGCAGTTTCCAAAAAAAAAAAATGTCTATGTTTAAGATATTATGACTAACAGATGGCGCCAGACTGGTATGTCACCGCGCGTCCATACAAATCAAAAGACGACTCAGCATCGCGATATTATTCCTGAAATCATGCCCCTCTCCATAGACAACTAATTTTCAATACAAATCTAGAATTTTATAATAGTATAGACAAACTTCATGACGCAGGAAGACCGGGCGCTATCTCTTATCACGCATCAACATCACTGATAAGCGAGCTAGCCAGCTCTTGTCCAGTTCAAGTCATTCAAAAGAAAATATTCTCATGGTCACAATTACAACAAGTGATATTGATTATTGACTCGTGTTGATGCAACAATGCCGCAATTGCCTCAAGTTATATCAAGGAAATAAAATATACTGTAATCGGTAATCTTGATCGGATATTATAGAATAACGGTAATTGAATGCTGTTGGCCTCTAAAGCGCCGACAAAATAAAAAACAAATACATTTATAATAAAAACGTAAACATAGCGACCAGAATATAACACACGCGTCATTTGCGAACAAGAACTTGTTCCATTTATTTTGTTTAAATGATTACACGTTAAAGAAACACGTTTTCTAGAATCTCGGGTGTATGAGTGTGTTAAGAATTTATAAAAAACCGGCCAAGTGCGAGTCGGACTCGCGCACCGAGGGTTCCGTACAAACACTTTCCATCCCTAAGTGGTTAAGTTAAGTTTGCACCTGGTATGTATAGCGCCCCATATAAATTAGGTGCAAAGTTAGGTATTAAAAAAAAAAATTATGGTTTTCGTAATTATTCCTTTATCTATGCTATAAGACGTTGCTTCGTACCAAATTTCAAGATTCTGAGTTCACGGGAAGCACCCTGTAGGTTTTGATTCCCTTGCAAGTGTCGAAAATTTGCAAATTAGGTGCAAAGTTAGGTATTAAAAAAAAAATTTATGGTTTTCGTAATTATTCCTTTATCTATGCTATAAGACGTTGCTTCGTACCAAGTTTCAAGATTCTGAGTTCACGGGAAGCACCCTGTAGGTTTTGATTCCCTTGCAAGTGTCGAAAATTTGCGGCATAAACGGCTGTATCTTTTGATTGCGTTGGCTTAGAAGTTTGATTTTTTCACAGCTTCAAGGGACAGTAGACCTGAGTAATTGATATAAATTTCAGCTTCATACGTCCACGCGTTCCTGAGAAAAAGGGTCTTGACAGACGGACAGACGGACAACAAAGTGATCCTATAAGGGTTCCGTTTTTTCCTTTTGAGGTACGGAACCCTAAAAATAGGTATTAGTATTTTCTTTTTTATTTCTTTTTAAAATTATGATCAAATCAATCTTCTCTCTCAATCAAAAATAATTAAAAAATATCGATATTAATGGTTTCACTGAGTATGTTTAAAACAGGCTGCAGGTAATAATATGTTTTTATGGATTTCATCTAGATAGAAGTCAAAAAAATTTAGGTACTTATAAAACTCTTACGGAAAAAAATTGCATGTCGCTTTCGAGATTTTAGGCATGGTTTACAGTAGTAAAAAATATAATAAATCTTGGTATAAACACCAAAATAATTAGTAAGTTTTATCATTTTAGCAAAGGGCAATTATTATGATACGAAATTCTCGATTCAGTGATCTTCAAGTAATATGGTGCAATGTAGGTACTAGCTTTATGAATGAATGAATAAGTTTTATCATTTTAGCAAAGGGTAATTATTATGATACGAAATTCTCGATTCAGTGATCTTTAAGTAATTTGCTGCAATGTACTATCTTTATGAATGAATGAATTGATTCATGAAATCATAAGAGATTCATAAATGAATTCATTCATTCATAAATGGGCCATGCAATTCCGCACCTCATTGTATACATATTTAATTTATTATCAAGCATCGAAGTTATACGAGTGTTTCGTTTAATATGCTATGCGATAGATACTATGCTCAATTAAATAGGGTAGTAAATTAAATAGATGCTTCAATGCAGGTGTTTAATGGCAAATGCATTCTTAACTTTATAATACTATAAGCAGTGCATAAACAAATAACAACGCCTCGATTGTAATCATATTGGTTTCAGGAGCTGTAGTATAGTATATGTATAAATAGTTTAAGGTATTTAATCTCTCAAATTGATAATATTTTGAATTACCAAGTAGTATTAAACTGAAACCCGTTTCACCGCCCTCTTTTTTGTGATTGTAATTATATTAGTGCCAAACTTTAGGCAGTTAGAGTATGGGTGGTTTTAAAATGTTGCGAATCTATGATTTCATCAAAAGTCGCATTTACCTCCATACCTTACCCATTTTTACACAATCTTCAACTGAACACTAAATACACAATCATAGAAATGTTAGTCCACTTTTTTTAATTAGAGAGATTTGACACGTTTTTACGATAGGCGAATGTGTTTGGAGAGAGTGGCACTGACGCTAAGAAGAATGAAGCGCGAAGGTATTTAGATCGAATCTTGAACCAATACCTACCTAAATGTTTCATCATCATTTTGGTAAGAGGAGAGTATCCGCAAAAACTAGTTAAAAAACCTGAAAATGTTACGATATATTTGTTCAACCAGGCCCTTTAGTTCTATCACTGTTTTAATATAAGGTCACCTGAAGCCATTGTGACTATGAGGCAAATTCGACTTTTGTTGATATCATAGATACAGAACATTTCAAGACCCTTACTGCTTAAAGTTTGGCACAATTAATACAAAAAAGAGGGCGGCGTTAGTTATAAAGCGTTTCATTTCTATGATATCATCAAAAGTCGCATTTGTCCCATAGACGCAATTGCCTCAGGTGACTTTATGCATTTCATTGTCTATGATTACACAAACGGTCAAAGAAAAGCACGACCTCAGAAAGACATACCCAAAAAAAACGTTTTGTCAGTAATGGGGTCGCATTGTGCGCGTTAGCCGCAGCCTCAGTTACAGTGAACATGTCTTTTTGTTTCTTTGTACTCTTATTTTGGATGTTACTAAACTTGCTCTAGTTTTGCATGTCTGTGCGACTACGACCGACTATACCGGGTGTGGTCTGTAACGCAGGAGCAACAAATTAAAACATAGATTTAAAAAGAAGACAGCTTCCAGATATTTTTTATTTCTAACCTATACATAACTTGAGAAAACCATATAATAATTATTATTACCTATTTATTTCTCAGTAAATTAGACAATGTCACCCTAAACTATTTAATGGAGCTCTTAATAAATGGTATCTATATCTAGAATATCTATTATATTAATTATTATGTTTCTGAAAATGCCATAGTATACGTATAATTAATAAGGGTTAATTCAGGACGCACTATAATTTTGCATGCCTATGTCGGTAGAACATAAGCACCTTCTAATTACTGCTTTACGCTACTATGTTCTTGCAAATAAAATAACACATTCATTCTAACAAATTAAATAGGTTTTCTGAATACATAATGCTTCGTTATTTCAATCTGCAGCAAAATAATTAAATAGTATTTTCAATGTACGCCATCCAACATTGACATTGCGCTGACTGACACACTGGCTATCACGCTGCTAATTATCAAATAATATCAGACAATATTTTACAAGTTAATCAATAATACACGCTATTTTTAAAAGTTGCTAAACTAATATTGCTTAGTTTAAAAAGTAGAGTCCATGTTTTAATATAACAGGCCACACCCGGTATATGATGTATAGGAATATTTGAAGTGAAGAAGAAAATATGTTATGTCTACACGACATACAATACAGACCTTTGTTTTTTTTCATAAATGGTTATGTTATGTCAATATACAGTCTACATTTTGGAATAATATTATCATAAGAGGCAAACTTAATAACCAAAACGTGACATTTATTCGTTTTTACCAGTAACTTTTATATTTTACTATTAATGAATTAAAAATGTAAAATAAGTAAGTTATTACCTATTTCCTGAATAAAAGGTCATATTATCCCTTAAATTAAAAGGTGCGACTGTGGTGCTATTATACGACAACTGTAAATAATTACCAGTAAAAGTTTTTTCTCAAAAATTGTATGTAATGTTGCCTTACAATCGCTAGATAGACTACAGTAAGTGGAACATACCGAAGACTTTTTAGAAGTGTCCAGTAAACAGCGAGATTTTAAATTTGGAATCAATATTTATCCAGTAAGTAAGTATGTAATTCCTATTACGTATCAAGATATTTGAATATCGAAATACGATTTTCATCGTCACCGACCTATAAAAAAACCAAGGATGTGAAGGCGATGAGGTCGCATATAAATGTAAAAAGTATGCATTCCACAAATTGTTTTAATTTTAAGTACAGTGCGACAGCAAATTGTAGAAATTTAAAAGTGGCGTCCCTTTTTCATAGATTAAATAGAAAGAGACGACATTACACTATACACTTGCAATTTACACTAAGAGCAAATGTAAAATAAAAAGAGGTTAGCACTATTGGCAGTATAAACGTAACACAAGATGCATATTAAAAAAAAAAGTAGCGACAAGGTTTAGTGCGGAAGTTTGTATGCAGCGTTTAGTTTATAATTGTGCTGTGTAAAATGACAATGATATTTCGGAATTCCTTCCTTTTTTGTGTCGTTTAGAAAAAACCTCGGAGTTAAAATTGAAGGTAAGTTTTATGATATGAAAATTAGTTAGAAAATACAACAATGTATAACAATAATTAAATTTTATCTTTAAAACTTAAATTTGTAAGACAGTGCAAATAATTAAACGCAGTATTTATAAAAAAAGAAATTAAGGCGGGATTTAAATTAAACACAAAAATTTCAAATTTGTTTGTGTGGTCGTGTGATCTATTACAATAATTCAGCAAAAATGAGTTCAGACGAGTCTGATTCCGAATAGACGGCACTCCTCCATAGGTACTTAAAAGCGGAGGCAGAGTTAGCTAAAATAATTTACTTCCGACTAAATCCAAGGAGATATAAAAAATACAAGAGATTCATTAAATGGAAGGAAGAAAATCAAGTTAATAATTGGTTAGATAATGTGTGATAAGGTCAGAATATTTCAACAATCTTTCTGAGACAATCGGATGGCTAGAAAGGAAAGAAATCACAAATATTCAGCAGTAGAATATAGAAAAGTTCTTAAATCAAGCTCTAGATGATAAACATTTTGGCGATGAAGGTAAATAAATGCTGCCACAATTTGATAACGATATAACTATATCTTTTATCCAAGTATAAACTCATAATTATTTTTGTTATAGGTTGTTATCATGGGAGTTAATGGTGCCTGCGACGACGAATATCACAATGTGTAATAATAAAAATGGGATATAATAAAAATATTCATTAGAAAATGGCTGAATATGAATGTCACCTACAAAATATAATTTTAATCTAATTTTCTTGTTTAATTTTTGAGAAAAGCACTATACTTGCTTCGACCGTAAGAGCCATCCTGGCCTCGTATTATATCCGGACCTCGCCTACGGCTCGGTCCGTCTGATTCCTACTCGGCCAGTATGGCTTACTTACTGGTCTCCGCCGTAATGTACTATTATCGGAACTGAAAACCTCGTAACTATCCAGTAATAAAATTGTCAGCTACTTTTGATGATGACACTACCTACTTGTTTGTAAAATCTTTAACATTGAAATCATATTTTGTCTTTAAAAAAAAGATGGTTAAAGAGGCTATATACCTATGCTTCTATGTTAAGTTACTGGATACTGGTGCGGACTGCAGATTTGTTTATTAAATAAATGGCTCCATCATGCAGAATTACCGAAAACTTCTGGTTTTTCGTTACCCGTAAAAGGTGCCATCAATGAGAAAGAGCATCTAAACGACGATGAACGAAAACGTAGCACCTAACATTCTAAATAGGCAAATACTTTACACTCAAAAAACAATACCCTTACTTCAATTAGAACAGTGTTGTGTAAGTAGTATCATATTAGTTCATTACATGTTAGGCACATTCTTTATACACAAAATCTAAAAACATCAGACAACATACAACTTTTAAGATTTTTAAGTAGATCAAGACTGTCAGGAGAAAGTGACTACCTATCGAGATTTGTTTGAGTTTTTTACACATTCAAGTAGAAACCGTCCAAGTAAAAAAGCGGGTCAAGTGCGAGTCGGACTCACGCACCGAGGGTACCGTAGTAACTTTTTTTTTAATTACGTGTTTCTATTAGGTCATCGGGAACTACCCTAAAGGGTTTGATACCCTTTCAAGCGTCAACAATTGTAGCATAAAAGCGTCAACAATTGTAGCATAAAAGCGTCAACAATTGTAGCTTCAAGGGATAGCAGATCTGAGGATTTGATATTAATTTCAGCGTGATGCCCTCACACGTTCCTGAAAAAAAAGGGTAAACAGAGGAATGATCGAGTAATTCCGTTTTTACCAAATCCTCTTTTTGAGGAACAGAACCCTAAAAATTCCGAGGTTTCGATGTTAAATAGTCTGATGTTACTAGGTTAAACTTCTCAGCGAGCCTCTGACGAATAATTTGCATGACGGTCTCAAGATTCCTATTGTCTGTATATACGGCGATTTTATTGTGAATAGCAACTAAAAGTTTACCGGATTTATGAGCTTTCTCTCATTCCTCCGCAATATTGTAATGTCGACGTCTGGTCTCTAATAGCCAGTTAAACTTCAAGCAAATACTTTCTAATGGCCGCCCGATGGGTGTATTGGGTATAGTAAAACATTTAAGTATTCGAGTGGTCATGATCGTGGATGATAATACGTGCATGGGTAGTTCTTAGAGCGTTTCAACCGGAGGAACTAATATATAATTGAAAAATATAAACAAATTTTGGTTTTACCGCAAGCACAGTATATTTAAGTAGTAGTAGTTATTCCTTTTTCTTACTCTTTCTTTTAAGACTCAACTAAGCACGTGGTGTTCGTATTATGCATAGAGATAAAATGCAGATCGCAGGGAGAATGACATAGACTACATACATAATACGCATTCTTGGAAAGATAAACAAAATACTGTTGCCGAGCGAACGAAGCCACAGGAAGACGAAGAGTATGAAAATACAGTCCTACATAGCTTGAAGTCTTAGGGTAGGTATACCAGCCGTGATTTTGACTGAGCGTTGAAAAGGCATTGCGTTGTTTTGACGTTTTTAAAAAATTTGCTAATGTAGCATTTTCTTTTTTCAATTTTATGCGATAGGAAAGTGCGAAATAGCGGTTGAAACGCTCAAAGAAACTAAATTTGAGAGTTGTATTGTTAATTTATGACGTATCACCTTTGTCCATCATTTTATGCAATAGCGGAATAACGAAATGTAGGCATAGTGATAGATTATGAGCTGAGCCGGGAACTGAAATTGATTACTTTTTATCCCGAATAGATCAAAATACATACGTCAAAAATACGTTAAGTGCAACACAGGAAAAGACCAAGATTTTTTTATTATTAAAACAAATTGGATCCTTTTACACAATAGACATGTGTAAAATAAATATTTAAATGAACACAGCCAAGTTTCCTTTACCAAAAACGAAAATATCGGACATTCACTTCCTTGACAAGACGAAATCTCGTCACCCTGTCAACCTTGCTCATGTTTCCTAAAGCCGACACTGCAAACATCGGTGACTAATATACGAGTATAGATGGATTCACAAGAACTGGCACGAATGTGAATGATAATAGATGATCAAACGAACTTCTGGAAATGAAGTTCGATCACTATTATGCGAGTCGCTTCTTTACATCCAGGTTGAGTCAATATGCTAGTAATAGTGATTTTAGACAACTCTAATATATATCTATATTTTAATACGTATTGTTCAAATTTATTCAAATCCATCTTGAAACTGACATAAGCTTAAGTTATTTTACTAACCAATCTATGGATGCAATTATGTGAAATAAATTATTATTATTATTGTATTTAAACTGTCCAAATATATCCATACTAATATTATAAATGCGAAAGTGTGTCTGTCTGTCTGTTACCTCTTCACGCTTAAACCGCTGAATCGATTTTGATGAAATTTGGCATAGAGATAGTTTAAGATCCGAGGAAGGACATAGGATAGTTTTCATCCTGGAAATTATACCTAAAAAGATAGAAAAGTGAGTGAACATTTCTGTTGGGGTGCGGTGACCCTGTAGGAAATGTAATTATTAGACCAAAAGCACAATTGCTCTTACATTTGCTTAGGCGCTTTTAATAATCCCTTTTATCAAGTTCCACGCGTACGTAGTCGCGGGCAAAAGCTAGTATTGAATAAACCTATGATGTATCCGATTTTAAGATGCACACATAGCTATTATCATTCACTCATTCGACCCGTTCATGCCAGCTCTTGTAAATCGACGAATACACATATGTGTTTTGGAGACAACGAGAAACTTGGATTTGTGAACCGTGCAAACATACGACCCTGCAGACTTAACAAAGAGAAAACTGCCGAGTTTATTACTTTTGTTATGATAATAGAAATGTTAAAAGGTTTTCTTTGATGTGAAATCTGCAATTTTATAATACCTATATGGTAAACAAAATTGTATTAGCTATGGATTTTAGTCTTCTCAGTATTGACAACATTTTATATTTTCTAATCAGGTAGAAATTAATATAGAGATCGAGAGTGCCTTGCGTCGTGTACACTCTAAAAAAATATTTGAATATTTTTTCTATATGTAAAGAAATATAAGAAAATACAAAAAATACCCGAAAATAAATAGCTGTCAATAATGTCAAGCTCAACGTCATTAGTTTTTTTTAATTAGACAGCTGACTAAAAAATAACCTTTCCATTGTATCATAGTTTTGGAGTTACTACAATTTAGAATGCGTCTTAATTAATAATCAATAAAATCATTGGTAATCGCAGGAAAAAGATAAAAACGCCCTCTACATCCTCTTTCAAAGCAGAAAAGTAATAAAAATATGAAATGTTGTCAATTAGAATTTTAGAATATATATTATTAATATTATTATTGTGATATGGCACAGAATAAAGACACTAATTGTGGTTCACAGCATGATGCCGCCCTCTCCGTAAATTAAGAGTACATAAAAATGTTATCCATTTTTTAATTAGTGAGTACAAGCAAAAATGCTAGTGCAGTGTTGTGTATTTTTTTTATTGTAAGTAAATATTAGTGAGTGACAAGACAGTGCATGACTGTCATGTGTAGTAAGTGAACAGAAATCTTTACATACATAAATAACAAAGCATTACCTAACACAAAAACCGCGTCGTTTTGCGGCTTCTATGGATTCCAAACCCAGACATTTAGCTCAAGCAGAAATAGTAGAATATTTCAAACTATTATACTTGACGACACCAGCATACTTGTACCACATGTCGAGGACACTTACACAACAGTAATTATAGCCTGAGTGTTAACCGAGGCAGGGTTATAGAACTTTTCTAAACTGTGGTCATTGCCCACAGATAATTTACCTAATTTCATAGATGGCCACTAAAAAGTTGCAATTAGAAATGTAACGCCATTGCGTTGTATAAAAAGTAATTATAATGAATGTGTTAACTACATTTATTAACTGTAGATACTAAGTAATATATTTAAAATAAATATTGACACTGCATTTAACACCTCATAATAGTTTATGCTGTTTATGCCGTAAACATTTAAACAGCACAATTTTATTAAGGATATGAATTGTGGTGCAATATGCCAATATCCATTAACATTAACACGTTGAATGCGGGAACTGGATTTTATAATTTACATTCAGTGCTATACATATCATTTTTGAATTGTAGCATAGGTTTTCACTGGTGCGGTACAAGACTATTTTGACTTGTGACTAGAGGTCTAAAATTTGGCAAATATATCTTTGTTGATTTAGCAAATTCATGATTTACTGACAACAATAGCAAGTTAAACAATTGAGTGATCTAAATCTAAGTTCGTTACAGACTATCGACCTTGGTTTAGGAATTATAAGACAATTAATTAACGATACGAAACTGACTTGTAACGCATCATGGACACAGGGCTGGTGCTCTCAAGTCGATGTTTTGGTAGGGAGGGGAAATATAATGAAACCAAACATCGATATGTTGTAATTATTAAAAAAGTAACTAAATTTACATATTTGAATGAGACTTATTGAAACATTCTAAACGTATTTTGTTCACATTCTTGGCAGTAGGTATTAAAATAAATATTTTAGAACCGGTTTTCTCCTTTAATTGTGAATATACTACCGCCGTATTTCTTCTCCATTTAATTATTTTTCGGTTCACTATTCTCAATTTCTTCAAATATATTTTGTAACAATTTTGTTGATATTTTCTTGGTGCATTCATGAGAAAAAAAAAGATAAACAAATTATACGTAAGGATCGACCCCCGCACTGGCCTGTACTGACCTGTGCCCTTGGTGCGATACAAGGCGGTAGGATACAAGACAATTTTGGCTGGTACCGCACTGGTTGATTATTTTTTTCACCTAGTGCGAAACGAGTCAAATTTGTCTTGTACAGTTTGATGTACCCATTGGATAAAATTTGTAGAAAGAAGCATAAATGTATACTTGACTCTTTCTAGTCCGTAGGATTTCATAGTCAAATTGCCCCCGCACCAGACAGAGACAAGCTACTTCCTTGCGCCGCACCAAAAGAAAGTCCAGTACAAGTCAAAATTGGCATGTACCGCATTCAACGTGTTAATGTTAAATCGATGAATTAATCTATTGCCAATTTTAAAGATTAGAATATTCATTAGGTACCTAACGAAATTTTACACCCACTCAAAATGTTACATATTCTAAAATGCTGAAAATATATTATATTAATTAACTTTTGAAACATTTATAACAATAACAGTTTTTATGCGGCAAACGTACATTTTTCCGACACAAACATTGAGCCTTCTTGACGTTCTCGAAATGATCATAATTTTACGGTGCACCATAGTGCAACTTCGCCTCTTGTCTTTGTTCTGGCAATTCTTCGCGTGATCATGGCCAGCCACATGCGTTGGTCGGTCGCGTGCCATAATAATCTCATAAGTATTACACAAACATCCAATAAAAATAAAATGCAGTGCAGGAAAAAAAATTGGCTTTTTCCAAGATAAAGGGCAATAAACTTCTGCTGTACCTATTTTATGCTGCGACTATAATCATGTAGTGCATAATTGTAGAAACCTACAAGCGAGCACGTTTGTTCCGGCCGGGGGTTCGACCGGCGAGGACGCAATCCGGTTTGCTGCACCGACCTTGCACTTGAGTTGCATAACGGACCACTCTCACTTACACTTTATAGCCTGCTATTAGAACGAAAGTAATCGTTCATAATAGAACTTAAGCTATAAATAAATAAGAATATCCTAATTCCAACATGTTGTTAAATGGGGTTATATAAATTCGGAATTTCAATGACTGGAGAATTTACCTACTCGTCAGAATGAAAAAAAATAGTAGTATTAGAGGACAATTTTACATAAATCATCCTAGTCCCAAACTGAGTCATGCTTGCACTATGGATACTAAATGATGATATTATTGTAAAGCCAAATACATATATAGAAAACATCCACGGCCTAGAACGACCTCATTACACTAATTAGTTTTCCGTACCCAATGCGTAAAAACGGGACTCTACTAAAAACCCGCTGTCCGTCCGTCCGTCCGTATGACTGGTTTTTTAAATTAACTTGATGTTGTTCTCTTTCTTTGAAAAGTGTTGAAAAGTGGTAGTATTGTCAGATATTCTACATAAGACGCATGAAATCGTGGTTTTAAAGTGGGGCTCAGGGGACATGGCACCGTGTAACAGTAAAAAGTTGATTGACCCATTTATCTGTAAACTGACCTTAAGCTGGCTAGCCATCGTGTTTGAAAAAAAAACGTCTGAACACAGCTAATTACCTACGCATTGGGCATGGTAACTGTTAAACTTGCGTTAACGGTGCATAAGCATCTTAATTCGGCGGAGCGGTTTAATAACTCGCTTTAACCTCATGTTTGTGGGTGATTATCTCAGCGAAAAAAAATTGCGGCGGAATTGATAACTATAGTGTGAAACAATTGTTTTAAAAGTTTTAATTTTTTTCTGAAAAGAAGACACTAATTATTATCCTAAGCCAAATCGCAAAGTATTGTAAAAGTCATTTATGAT
Organism: Apotomis capreana; assembly: GCA_947623375.1. Classification (NCBI taxonomy): domain Eukaryota; kingdom Metazoa; phylum Arthropoda; class Insecta; order Lepidoptera; family Tortricidae; genus Apotomis; species Apotomis capreana. Next base: position 9,110,976 of record OX392514.1, read on the forward strand.
TAATAATTATTTTTTTTGCGGTAAAATTATAATTTTGGTGCGGCGTCCAGTATTCGTTGTTCCTCATAAATGTCTTTGATAGAGCCATAAGATCAATGTTTTAAACTAAAATTGCATGTATTTATAATCTGTATTAGTTTAAGTATCTTATAAGGATATATAAATAAAGATTAATACATAAATAGATACTCAAAATTGAGCACTAATAGTTGTCCGGGGGAAATTGACAATTTTGGTGGTAAATATTGAAAATGTGTTTATGGTTGAACGAAACGCAACAAGACCAACATCCGTGTGTTAACCTGTTCGTTTAGTCCCGCTCCGGTATTGAGCGATGACACACATGTCGTAACTTGCTGGATCTGTCCACTCAGCACGTAAGTATCTAATTTTGGTGTGTTCAAAATACTTTTTGACACAATTTTTGTGGTAATTTTTCTAGTGACTTAGCAATAATTGACTGTGTGTGAATTGCGTGTAAGACGTGTTAAAGGTTTCCTTTTTTCAATATAAAGTTAAATTGGAAGTAAATAATACAGATATTTTTTAAATATTTTTTTAATCACTTTTTCTAATTTTGGTGGATCAATTTTGGTGGTTTTGGTGGTAATTTGTAACTCAGTGTAGTTATTTGAAGTCAAATATAAACACAATACATCTAATATTACAAGCTGTCGGTGAGGGTAATACTAGATTAGATATGCTTATGCTGGTGGCGGATTCTATAGCTGCTATCCTTTCCTATATTACTATTTTTTCTGTCCCATCTGGCACGTTTCCTACAATTTGGAAATGCGCCCATGTGATTCCTCTCTCTAAAACCCCTAATCCGTCGTACTTGTCGCAGTATCGTCCTATGTCCATTCTTCCCATCTTATCCAAAATCATTGAATCCTTTGTAAATCCACGTCTCTCATCACATCTAAATAGACTTGTTCAATTATTTAGCACAACCACCGCTTTGGTTAAGATCACCGACGACAATCGTCTTATGATTACCTCTTTGGGGGGCAACAGCGGGTTCGAGTTGATGACCGATTTTTTAGCTGGTGTGAACTGTCTGCTGGTGTCCCTCAAGGGGGCATACTCTCTCCATTACTCTTTTCTGTCTTCATTAACGGAATCACCAAGTCACTCTCCTCCTCGTTCCATCTCTATGCAGACGATTTGCAGCTTTATGCGGCGGCCAGCATTGATGATTTTGGCTCCTTGTTTTTTTAAATCAATTCAGACCTGGAATCAATCCATGCTTGGGCTTGATTCTTTGGTTTGATGAAGAATGCCAAGAAGTCGCAGGCTATTGTCGTTGGAAGCCCACATTTTATTTCCAAGCTTTCAGATCAAGTAAATAAATAAAATAAATAAATAAATATTAAGGGACAATCATACACAAATCGACCTAGTCCCAAACTAAGCAAAGCTTGTACTATGGGTACTAGACGACGATATACATAATATATAAATACATATATAGATAACATCCATGACCCAAGAACAAATATTTTGCACAAATATTTGCCCCGGCCGGGATTCGAACCCGGGACCGCCGACTCAGTAGGCAGGTGTCTACCAACCGAGCCAAACGCGTCGCCAAAGCCAGTTATTTTATTTGATAGTACGACTGTACCTTTCTCTTCAACTGTAAAAAATTTTGGCATTACCATGGATCAATCTTTGTCATGGGCACCTCATATTTCTGAGATCAGTAGGAAACTTTTCGCGTCCCTTCATTTATTGAGGTGTCTGCAGAATTTCCTTCCTCTTCATACGAAGATCATGCTTCCCCGCTCTCTTTTGCTTTGGTCTCCGCAAGTTTGATCATGTGTCTCAATACCGCGCTCAAGTTAAATAGCTTCCGATCCATCAGCGCAGAGACTTACATGTTCTTTGTAGGGTAGTTTAGCCGGTTGTCCGGCCCCCTCTGGTTTTCGGCCTCTACGCAGTAAAACTGCAATAACAAGAAAATTTTACCTCACTCATTCAAAAAAATACTTTTGTCACTCAAATTCACTTAACACTGACGCCTCCTAAATGTTTTCACTTAATAACGTTTCAATTGGCTAGCCAGTACGCCAACGCAAATTAGTCAGTGTGAGTGTGTGTCAAAATTAGTGAATAAAATAGTGCGCGCCATTTTCTTCAAGGTAGGTTAAAATGTTGATTATTTGGTTTTAGAAACATTGCTTTGACTTCTATACGCTCTAGAAGAGTTGAAATAATGTCATTTATATTCAAATGTATAAAATATGTAACAAAATCCTTTCAAATGTGATGGCCGGATGACTAGATTGCATTTCGTCAAATCATTTACCTTCCGGCCTCCGGGCCGAGAAATAACTTGAATACGTATATTTTTAAATGATCAAAATCGCTATTAAATTAAAATCTATTTAATAAACATCATGTCAATTACAAATTTGGATACAATCTCATTCATGTATTTAGGTGCCGGCCGCATGTATCTTAAACAAATTAATGATTTAAATCAGTTTATGATTGCTTGTTTTTGGCGGCCGAGAACTACATTTTGAATAACTAGTTTTCGGCCTAGGTAAATGATAATGGCCGGAAAATACAAACGATTAATTTAGTTTTCGGCCGGTAACTAAAAATTATAAAGGAATGGCCGAAAATAAATCTTTTGAAAGCGAGTTTACGGCCACTGCGGTTAACATGGCCGAGCATCGGTGGAGAGTATTGTTTGTTTTCGGCCGCGGTGACAGAAAGCGGCCGTAAACTAAAACAAATTTAGTTTTTCGGCCCTGCTTTATCATGCGGCCGAAAAACAATTTGTATGTGTTCCATTTTCGGCCCTATAAATATAAGACGGCCGAAAATCGACTCAAATATCTTTAGATGTCAGCCGTATTAATGCAGTAAAAAAAAGGTTGCAGCTAATTACATTTTCCATAGATTTTTACTTTTTTGTTTTATTGAATATGAAAACCTATTGTTTCTCAAATAAGGGTCATCTAAAATATAAATAACAGTGGCCGAGAACTGGCTAAATAAACGGCCGTAAACCAAAACAAGCGGCCGAAAGCCAACTTAGTAGCTACTTTCTGATATTTTATATTATAAAAATAAAAGTATATTATCCATGGCAAAATGTGATACGAAATAGGAAACTACAATATGTCTATGATTCGTAAATAACACTTAGACTAAGGTTTGCTAAATATATCGCCCAATAAATCCACCTGAACTCAAAATTTTGCTTACCTGGCCGAAAACCGGCTAAACTACCCTATTTTGTTTAATGTCCTTTTCATTCCTTCTTCTCCTCCGTACCTTGCAGAGAAGTTCTTTTACATGGCGGATGGTAGTGGCGATCGCCTGCGGTCAAGTGCGAATCTGGCTCTATCTATCCCACTGCATAGATCTCATGTTTACGACGTGTCTTTTGCTGTGCGCGCCGTGAGATTATGGAATAAATTTTCTCCCGCCCTTAGGCAGACGCAGTCCGTAGCATCGCTCAAGGGGAAGTTAAAGAAATTGTGGCTGTTGAACGAACGATTATTTGATTAGGTTGCTGTTTTTGTTATAATTATGATTATATTTATGTTATATGTATTTATATAGATACCACGTAATATATATTACATTGACTGTTGGCCTATCTCTCTCTCATTTGATTTTTGCATTTTCATTTGTACTATTGTAAAGTTATCGTATTGTACATGTTGCTTGGTTTGTCTACCATATGTGTGTTTAACACTAATTTACTCGAAGGTAAATTAGAAGAAATCCCTTAAAGGGATCAGTTCACTTTTGTACATGCTTATTTTTTGAAATGTATATCTTGTTATTGTGTACAATAAAGTGTTTAGATAAATTACATGCATACAATTAATCTAAATTATTACTTTTGCTATTCATAATTGATTTATTTTTTTAGGATGGCTAATCGCAAGAAAAATCAATCAAGAGAAGAAGTCCTCGAAAAGAAAAAATATAGTGTTGTTACAAACGAGTTAGTGATTGTATTTTCATAGATATTTTGTTATAATTAAAATTATTAATAAAACATTTACTTTCTTTTCATTTTCCCTTATTTTCATTGACAAATATTAATTTTTAGCACAAGTAACTAATTTTGGTGTACATGTACAATTTTGGTGGCTAAAATATCTAATTTTTGTAGACACAAGCAATTTTGGTGGTAGGCAAATTACTAAAATCATAATATCTTTAAAACTATTATGTATAACAAAGGGCCATTACTACACAATATTGGTTATGACTTTATTCGTATTATTAATATATAATTTTGACTCTAACATCAAAAATAAAAAATACCACCAAAATTAGGTAAATTTCGAGCTTGTTGAAATTCACCCTTGTATGAAACAGATGTTGTTAGTATAATGTAATGTCGATGCATCCTCGTATAATTACCGTTATCTAATTCTACGCAACGGATAAACTGAACGAGCATTATCCTGCATCGAATGAGCACATTTTAGAGAGCTGATACCAATCTTCTTTCTGTATTTATGGTAAAGTATGCAATCGAGGAAAACAATGAAGTACATAGTGCAATCAGTGCAAGGTAGTTGTGGCATGTCAGAAGGTCAATGCAAGATTACATTTTAATATGGAGGCAGCAATCTCGCGCAGCCTCTAGTAAATTATCGTACTTAGAGCTGAATAGTGATGTATATTGATTTATTTTGCGTATGCAACCTATAAATAGAAAGCGCGAGTACAGTAATATTTTAATAGGTACGTATTTTACGTAGATAGACAAAAAAAGTGTTAAAGTGTGCTATGGTGTAAAACCTTTCAATAAACAATGCAAATATCAACACACAGAGCATAAGGAAAAAAATAAAGGTATTCTGGCGTTCGGGTGGTGGAGTGGTTGACACGTTGGACCGGTAATCATGAGGTACTGGGATCGAAGCCCGGTCTCTTCCGCCTGGTTACGCATTTAAATTTTTCTTTGTGCTTTGATCTTTGTATCAATAGTTCCAAAAGTGTTTCTCGAAAGAGCTCAGCTCAGATACACGAATTGCCTTGACATATACATCGTTACGCTCCGAGTTTACGATGATACATTTAACCACAGTAACTCGTTTTGAATAATCACCGAACGTTAGTTTTTGTTCCGAAAGTGGTTTCGGACAGGTTTTCGGATTACGAAAATCCAGAGTCAATGTCGAGTCGGGGTCGCGCATGCGTGTCGGCGTCCAGGCAAGTCGTTGAATGTTTGCTGCCTAGCCTGCCTGTCGCAACGCTCTGTTTGCCCTACCACTCTGTCCTAAGGCCGGAGATGCTTTTGCAACAGCTGATCGGTGTACGCTCGTTGAAATTACTTGAATAAACTTCGGTACGACTAATCAAAACAATAAATATTATCATTTGATTTAGCATACTAACATAGGCGTTTGACAAACCTATGGCGCGGCAATTGTCATTGCAGAACTGTCTGTAATCGGTCTCGAACCATGCTCACTGAAGTGTTGCGACCTTCAGTGCAAAACTTCGTAAAAAATTAGACAGTAGAAGTTTCGTTTTTATATCGTGCGATACTTTGTTATTATAGTTCTATGACGACGCGTTTGGCTCGGTTGGTAGACACCTGCCTACTGAGTCGGCGGTCCTGGGTTCGAATCCCGGCCGGGGCAAATATTTGTGCAAAATATTTGTTCTTGGGTCATGGATGTTATCTAAATATGTATTTAATTTATATATTATGTATATCGTCGTCTAGTACCCATAGTACAAGCTTTGCTTAGTTTGGGACTAGGTCGATTTGTGTAAGATTGTCCCTTAATATTTATTTATTTATTATTTATTTATTATTAGTTCTCTTACTTCATGCCAAATTGACTTTATATTTTTTATTCTTGGAATGTAAGTAACTGGTATCAATTCGTCTTCGCAGCACGTATTCGAATGTTGATTGAAGCAAATATGGTAAACGGATTAAACTTTGAATGAGGCGTTTCATTCCAAAATAGTTGTTTATGATTATGATTGGATTGATTGGTGTTGATTATGTAGCACCTAATATATTATTGAGGCAATGATTGACCTGTGCTAATTCAATATTAGGTATTTCAGTGTAAGGCAAACTGCAATAATGATTTGTGTAAATTGTAATTATACTCGACGTTCTGTTATTATGTGCAATATTCACATGGCACAGACACAAGCGAGTAAATAATTATGCTAATAATTGCTCGTCGTGATAATTATTAGGTACATAGTCAAGAACTACGTTCAAGTATATTTGATATCAATAAGTAAATCATTATTTTGCTAACCGATGGAAAAGCAAACCTCCGAATATTTCCTATTACAATTTCTAATTACGGACATTAGTGAGTATCTTACCTAAAGGACTATCATAAAAGTGTATTAGGTAGCAAAAGTTGTATTAAGTTTTATTTGCAGAAATATATGGCCAAAGTGACATATAGCTACACCTATACCTACTTTTCATTCCGGAATCTGAATAGATCCCGAAAAATGAACACCACTTTTTCTGATATAGATAATTGAGGGAATAATAGAGGTGGTTTCAAGAATCAGATCGATAATCGATAAAACTGAGATCAGATATGTGAGCGAATTACTCGTACCTAACTATGTTATCTGCAACTGCACAAGCAACTCCTAAAGTAACATAGCCCTCAGATGATGTCATTCACTGGTCTGTATGCGTATGTAAAATTTAGCGGCCCAAATATCTAATGCAACATTTTTGCTATACAAAGCAATGAATCCTGCACCAACCAAGGCTGTTGGTTTCCGGTGCAAGCCAGCTAATCGGTAAATTATGCGGCGTGGAACAGATGGAGTGGAACAATCGGGTGGTTTGACCATAAACCGAAGCGTGCAAATGATAATAAGACAGCTCAGACCACTAAGTAACCGACACCAAGTGTTTTTACAAGCGGCCATCAGACGTGACGATAGCGTTGTTGCGACAATGTTTTGTCAGAAGTTCAAAAGATGGCCGGTCTTTTGTGACATTTATGGGTGGGCGCTGTCAATCATAGGAATATGATCATTACATTATGGTCATTACTTTTAACGTAATCATAAATTGCGAACATTTGTCTTGGTTCACGTGAAGCAATTCCTACTGGAATTGCAACAGTCGCATTAGGCTGTCAATCTACAGATTTGCACAGTGATAGGATGTAGTTGAAGCGCACTTTACATTATATCTCGGGTTGGGAAACTTGGCTCACTCGTTTTGCAAGTGCACGCAACAATGATGGTAGCTGATAGAAATATTATTTAAAGGTTATTATTTTTCGAGCAGCTAAAATAATAACTTGGCAGCTAAAATAATAACTTAGCATCTAAAATAATTATCTTGACAGCTGAAATAATGACACGGCCTCGATACCCAGGGAATAGATGCCGACTTATTAATTTAGCTGCCAAGTTACAATTTCCGTAGGTTAGGTTAGAGTAGATTTTTTGTTTTTTAGTTGTCCGTGTGTGTAATCAAACACTGCATATGTATAGTAACGCTTATGTTTATGACGAATTATAACACGTGACTAACCTCGCACCATAGGTTGATTAACACTAGAATTACCGACAAAAGTATGACTCCACAACGATAATAATCGCATATGTAAATTAAGCGTCTGAATTACGCAAGACACATGAATCAAGCATGTCGTCAAATAATTCCTACTGATTATAATCATCACGTATATTAATGCAATTAATTACTCACCCTGTTTATTAATATCCCATAATATAATTTTGCATCCCAGTCGTGCAAGGCGGAGCGATATTAAACTGCCGAGACCTCCTCCACCGCCAGTCACCAAGGCTATTCCTCCCTTTAAATCCTTCTTGGGATGTCCGATAATCGATTTATAGATCCCTTTGATTATATGTCCAGCAGCGAGGAGTAGGAACCATATTACATCAAGTACAGTCTGCACTATAGTATACTTGTTTCGCATGCATTCTGGGATCTCTCTTGTCAACGGCCCTTCCCTCAAGCCGTTGATGTACTCTTGGGTCTCGATGGACATGTCGGAGGAGGTTCTGGTGCTAGAGAGAGACGAAGTCGCTGTGCATCACTTGCGTCGGCGGGCGTAGACGCTATCTGGACTGGCACATAGTTTGCTGAATTTTGATGTCATCTGAAACGAAGAAAGACGTGTTAAGGACTTGATTCAACTGACATATAGAGGTTTGAGCGAATGTTTCGGCCATATCTCGGATGTGACCGTAATTTTTGCTATTTTGAGCTGCATTTTGTGACGTGTTGACAGTTGTCGTATCAGTACTCAGTAGTAGACGTTTTGCGTTTTATATTAAATATTATAAACATTATCGTGACAAATTTTATTGCCGACTGTACATTTTCAAACGCCAATTCGCTCGTCAACACGAATCAAACGAGCCAATAGTCGATGAGGTTGCATCGTTTTATTAATTATTACAGAGTTCTCATCATCTATTATGACATTTACGACCCAATCAGCAACCGGGAAGCGGATCCAATTTAATTTTCAATATTCGATTAGGTACACACAGACACTTAGACACGTGAAATAAATAAAAAAAGCTTATAAAATAGTAATATTGTGAGCTGTCATTCTATTAATATGTCTTTAAAGAAAAAAATCAATAAAAATATTAAGTAACCAAACTTAATAAATACACATTGCGTATACAATACAGTTAAGTACAGTCGAATTCTTAAAATGAGTAAAAATGAGATCAAAAATATTTGTACACTTTTGATCATAAAAAGAACCCGATTGTAAGTAAGTACTTGCCTGCTTTGATGGCATTCTGCTTGATAGGCACTCAATAAGTAGCTATTTTCAGTTATATCGGTTTCACTAACATTCCTGCTCTATTTCCTAATCTTAATTTTTGCAATTGAATATGTAAAACTTTATAAACTATCCGTTTAAAAATACTGATTTTTTAGAATTTTTTCTTTATGATCGAACATGTTTCTTAACGTATTATTAATGTTATTACTTAGAACAGGGTCATTGCGATTTATTAGTTTATATTTGAAACCTAACAGTTTGAATTTTACACTTATAATTTTTGTTTCAAAAACAACTGGAAAACAAATTTCACGCAGAAAACTGTATTTATTTTTCAACATATTTTCGATTGTACACAATTAAAGCATGAAATATCTATGTTACTATCTGAAAAAAAAAACACTTCAAAGTTGGTTAGATAATTTTAACCTTAAAGATTTTTTTATTTGTAAAAGGCCTCTTAATGTTTCGGAAATGGAAATAGTGCTTAGTGTTTGTTTTATAGTCGAACGTCCGGTTGACATGTGGGCTAGATCCAGGCGCGGACAGTTCTAGAGCCGTATTGCAAAACTCGTCATGTATAAGTACGGACGTCGGAAAATTCCGCCTGAGAGCTAGGGTTCAACTTTCACAGTGTATTTGTAATCAGCATGCTTCAAGTATTTTTTTATAATTTATTTACTGTAAATGAGTTTGCTATGTTTTTTTTAAGTACAATTGTTTAAAAAAAGCTTTTATAGTAATTAAATAACACACTTGTTTTTATATTTAATCCCGATTCTATAAAATTATATATGCATTTTAGACGTTTAGTCTATGTAGGTAAACTTGGTAAACAATTCTAAGGTCCTTCTAAAAATTTACCTACATACTAAGGCAGTAAATATTTTCAAAGACAAATTATCAATGATCCCTTGTTAAATACTCGCCTACATTATTTTATAAGTTTCTAAAGATATTTTCATATTTCCAGCTAATGGGTTCAGGCTATGGTTACTCAATTCAGTCAATATAATAGTGTAGAATTACTAACAGAACTTGTACCTACCCCTTATGCTTCAAGACCCAAGTATATTTGTGAGTATGTCTGTCAGAAAAATCACTGTGATATTTTTATTTATATTTGGATGGTAGTGAATTAAGCGGAATGTCGGAATGCGCGGGAGCAGGGCGCTCGGACGTGTAGTGTTGCAACACTTGTAGTGCAGCCAGTTGTACAGTCAGAGGATATGGCCACGGGCGTGGAGTTACAGCGATACAAATACTAGAATTTTCTGGACTCTTCGTATTAAAATTCCCCGCTACTGCAAACACTATTAAGAACCTAGTATTTGGGGACAGCTAAGCGAAACGTCGAAATTCACGGGAGCCAGGGCGTTTTGGATGAGTCGTGTCGTGTTGTGACACTTGAAGAATGTAGACAATTGTACTGTTTATCCAAAAATCTGACCACGTGCGAAAATAGATGCATGGTAATTTGATGAAGAGTTTGTATTGAGTAAATATTGATGCGATGTAAATTAAGCAGAAAGTCGGAATACGCGGAAGAAAAAAAATAGTTTTCATCGTATATAAGTTATTTTTTGTCCGCTGCTGAAGCATCTTGTATATACCAACGAATATGATGAATAAAATGTTACCCTCATAGATTGTGTGTGTTAAAACCCTTATAGATACTAGATTTTATTGGCACTATTATTATTTTGTAAACCGTAATAAGATTAATATTATGATCCGCTTCATTTGAGACCGTGCCTGGGCATCCGGAGTCCGTCAACGGTCGACAAGAAGGTCGCTTAACATCGCTTTAAGATGGCATTCCATCCTTACTGCGCGTGTCAATAATTCGTCCTGTGTAATCAACGGCTGAATAATAATGAAAAAACAATATTTTAAAATCTGACAAGCCAGTGGATTTACAAGAATTGTTTTTCATGTTATTTATAATAGAACAAGTACATGGATTTGTGTCGGCATCTTACTTGTGACACAGTCCGCTTAGTCTATTCTATTCTACGATTCCAGGCTTATTACCAAAGTGTTTGTGATAGCAAAATATTTTTGGATAGTTGGGCATTGATCGTGATTGTAAGATTTTAATGGAGGATAGAGCAAGTGGTTATGACGAAGTACTTAAAATTCGTTTTAAAATTAATAATTTATGACTATATTTCTATTGAATATATAGATAACTGACTGCAAATATTACCATGTTGCTTTAAAAAGCCTATTAGACTAATTCAGGACTTCTACACTAAAACATCCCAGGAAACGAAATAGTTGAATAGCCTGTGACGTCCAGGGTTTCAGGGCGGGAATAGGTTCAATGAAACACGTAAACGAGATTATCGTCGACACGAACTGCCCGCTCCCGTTGACGTCTGTCTTCGTAATGGCGGCAGCGGGCAGGTGGTGGCAACCCTTTATTTCATAAAGGTGTCTATACACCACACCATCCTCTTTTGATAAATTTGAAATAGTTTTATTGATAGCTTACTTATTTACTTATTGCTAGTTATTAATATCTCATATCGAGATTGCATTACATGTACATTTTATTTATTCCTGGAATCTAGATTGATTTATATTATCAGTAATTACAAACCCTTAGCGGATTCGCTCACTGCTCCGTCCGAGTGAATTGAACTAAATTCGAGGCCTACATCCAGACGCCCCACACCAGCCAACCACGCCAAACACCAAGGCGTGAAGCATTTGCTCAGACTCAGGGTTCAGCTGAGCACGGTTATTGTGGCGCATCGCGTACATTCAGCACCTTCGCTGAGACAGCGAAGATGATAATTCCACCAATAATGTGGATTGATTTCGCGTCGGCGGCGCAGTGAGCAGACCAGCCAACAATATTTCAAAGTAACGGGTATGCGCAACAATAGCAATATCCCGGTCACTAGACTGTAGTTTAAAATGTAATATTTTCTAATTTAATTCTCAATCATGAATTTGAATGTACATTGAAATATAACACTAGTTTAATCTTATCAACAACTGTATTGTAAGTTTGTAATAAATGTGTCATAAAGAATTATGTTTTTGTTTTGTTTTTATTCACTTTATTGTCCGTTTGAAACAAGGCTTTTAATCATAAATCTATGCATATAAAAAGTTAATTTTAGTGAGGACTTATTATTTTAGTAGTTTCAAGTTCAATAATTTGTCTTCACTTTTACGTCACTAAACAACTCTCACGTTTCCGTTTTCTTCTCTTTTCATTTGTTTTTTTTTTTCCATAATCATGGTGCACTAAGAAAATAGTGTCAATTACTTATTATTAATTGGAGAACGGAATGTATTAATGCAATTATTAAATACTTTGTATTTGGTGTTGTCACAGTTATTATTATTTTAATTCCCTTGGCAATCGTAACATTAAGTTATATTTATTTACTCGTGAATCTACTGCAGAGCAATTATTTTCTAAAATTTAGGAATCTACCAGCGCTTCCAACTAAGGCCTCCGTGAGAAAGAAGCGCCGCAAGAAAACTCACAGTTTGCCTTTTTCAATGAAATATACATTTTCCAATTTTTGGTATGAATTTAAAAATCTTCTCATGAACTGTAAGTATTTTAGAATACTAAACCGGCGTTTATAAGTCAGCGTTTGAAATGAAAAATGTTTTTTTTTTTTTTTTTTTATATATATCTTTATGAATTTTATTGATGGTATATCGACCATAATTTCAAATACCGTAGTAACTTTACAAGAAATCACGAATTCCTGCTGCATTATTGAAATTTACATTGAAAGATACAAATGAGTATACCTCAAGGAGAATAGATAGGTAGGTATATACGCTGCCTACGTCTCTTATGAGGGCTCATGAATATTATAAACGCTGCATGTCTTAATGTAAAACAAAGTCTTCAATTTGGAAAACCCTCGTCTAACCCGAAGTTTATTTCACTTTACCATTTGATTCAGGGACAGCACCGTTTTAATGCATGTATGATTATGAAGACGCGTTTATCATAAGTAGAGGTACTACTCACATTCGGTGCGACCTTACAGTACAGTCTTACTGTTAGTGGTGCCAATTAACGTTAAAACATCAGTTTATTGCGATATTCGTTAACTTTATATTGTATATCAGTTGATTACCAATTCCTTGTTTGTAACTGTATTTTAATATTATTATTTTTTAAGTATCATCTGAATGTGCACATTCCAAGTACTACTGAAACATATATATATATATGCTACGCAGTTTACTTCTGGTTTTTTTTTAGTGCCTGTCATCACAGACTTACTACTAAATTTCAATAGAATAGTCTATTGTTTTGCTCGACGTTAGTACCAGTCTTTCCAGACTTACTACTTTTGTCGTTGTTAGTACCAGTCTTTCCAGACTTACTACTTTTGTCGTTGTTAGTACCAGTCTTTCCAGACTTACTAATTGTTAGTACCAGTCTTCACAGACTTTCCAATTGTTAGTACCAGTCTTCACAGACTTACTACTTGTTAGTACCAGTCTTTCCAGACTTACTTCTTTTCTCGTTGTTAGTACCAGTCTTCAGAGACTTACTACTTAGCCCATTAGAGTAGATCTTTTATTTACTTGTTGTTAGTACCAGTCAATTTCGACTTAGGTACTACTCGGTCCATTAAGAAATAGATGTGATTATCAGTATCTACACCTAGGTATTTTTTAACGTAGTGTTGACGTGTCTACTACACTACCCAGCGAACACTACGAGTATCTAGAACAATTGCATGGCGTATATGCATAGACTAATACGACGTTATATTAATATCGATACAATCCCATAGAAATGCATGCCATTTATAATGCGAGTAGATTTTAGTTTGTAAAACCTGTTTGAAATTGGTGTAGTTAAAAACCCATAATTTTTTTCCATAGAAAGGATACATACAATTTCGCGCATGTGAAATCCAAGTGTGACTCGAACACACGACCTCTGTTTAACCGGAACATTGCTCTAATGCACACTTAGCGTTTGTACCTCACGCAATGTTTTCCCGTGACATCCGAAAAATCATTCATATTGCGCTTTTTTATTTTTAAATATTGGTTTTCCTTTTTAGTTCTCACTTAATCTTTTACCGAATAATGATCTTCTCAATATGCAATATGTTCGATTGAACTATAAATTATCGTAATTTGGAATTTCAGCCACCAGGTTGATGATTTCAATTTAACATCGAATTTAAGTCGATATGTATTATAAATATATTTTCTTTTAGTATTTTGGACTTGGTTGAAAGACGTAGTAATTGTCGTTTATATGAAACTATTTCCTTATAATTTAGGAACATATCAATATTATTTTATTACACAGGAAAAGTTTACTGAATTCTACAATTTTCTAGTTTTCGCGTAATATTTACTTTATATCATCCAGTCCAGACAATACCGTGCGATTTCTCTGGCTGTACAAGTTGCCCTGTAGCGCATTTGGTTCCCTATGCAAAGTTAAATGTTACTTATGTTTTTACATTGCTTCTAACCCTGCAAAATCAAACTAAAATGGAAATTCACTTTCAACCCGCTATTACGAGTAAGATAAACAATTGACCAACTTTCAGAATATGAGAATTTAAAAGGGTTGTCATTATATTTAATATTCAGATTTAGCATTAAATGCCTAAAAAGACAAGAACAACACTCTACTTAAAGGTTGTCTGAAAGATATCGCTCTTTAGCTATTAGACTGCATGTTGTTTACCTCCATTGTAATTCTAATTTTACTTGTTATCCATGTTTATGTGTGCAATAAAGAATATTCAATCTATTCTATCAACTGTCAAATTGCTTTTATCAATTGCTCATGGAATAAAATTACCTATACTCATACTAGTTAATTCACAATGCGTAATAAATGTCAAATTATTCACAATTACTAGTATAATTTACCTATTCCAGAGAACTATGCCATTCAAGTCAAATCGACTCAATTTCTAAGCGAAGATTTGCTTTAACCGTCACAACTGGACAATTCGTTTTAAAATGTCATTACCATAATACCCATGTTTTACTCGTAATCGTTTATTTATAATGCACGAATACTTTAAATGACAAATAAGTCGTTATTTCTAGTATATATGTATTCTTTTGTTATATACTTTATTCTATAGTGAACTCAAATCAGTCAAATCGTTTCAACTTCTAGACAACGATTTATTTAATAGAGTATAATATATATAACACTTATTTTCGATTTAGTTCCAGTGCAGATAAATCAATACCATGTTTTATTTGTTACATATCCAATCAATTTCGCAATAATCCCTCTACGACATGAATTACTGTAGTATCATTCAACTTTCGAATTTGACACGGTGTCACTTAAAGTCATACAATTATAACGGCCATAAATGGCTTCGTGTGCAGTAAAGGGTGCAGAGATGTCATCTGCGCAACACTCACTTGACAGTTCAGCCTCTCGAATGAGACCTCCAGTAAATAGGGTCTAATGCGCTTGTCATAGTTTGAGAGCGTATTTTATTACTCGCACCCCCTTTACGGCCATTTATCAGTCATACAATTTAAAATTTAGAAAACTATTTTCTCGGCCTGTCATTGCCAACGCACGACAGCTTGTTTGGTAGTTAATTTCCGTACCTTTACGGGCTACTCTAAGGGCTGATACGAGATCTTTCCGCCTGTCATTGCCAACCAATGACAGCTTGTTTTGTAGTTGTTCACCGCTGATACAGCTGAACCGATTTTATTTTGATACCCTAATAGGGTTTTGTTTTCCTCAAATCCTGTTGGTTTTGCCTCCCATATCCCTATATTTTAATTACGTTCCCAGTTCCTTTATTTGCTACTAGGTATCCAAATGTTTTGGTAGTTTATTTAAACTAATTGCATTAAGAATATTTGAATTTCCGATGCTTTGCAGCATCTACATGGCTAGCACAATATTTTGCCGCGACCCCACCCGTGGCGCAACACAGCACCACCCGTCTAGCTCGCACGGCATTGAAATGAAAGTGACAGACACCCTGTACTCAAGGAGTAAACAGTTGACGGGCTAGTTAAAATGTAATTCTATTTAGGTGCCTATACGATATTTGATGACAGCTCAAATCAGCTATTCTTAATGAAATGTCAAAACGGTATGTTAGTACGAGGAACCGATTTATGCACATACCTTACTCTCGATGTCACTACTTCATAAATATATTGGCAATTAGTTACGTTAATTTTGTACATTCAATTTGTTACTACCAAATATCGGTCGATACTTCGGTTGGCTTGGCCAAGGGAAACGTACGAGTACTTGTATGGGGGGCAAAACGAACAGTACCCAGGATTAGACCTTGATTTGCATTTTTTGTTACCCGGATTATTCATTTACAAAGAAACTCGAAGAGTTTTCTTGATTGCTACATAATATAAAATACAAATAATTGCATATTATTTTTTCCAAACATAAGATAATATTCGCAATACTTAGTAGTTATTGCAGACACTTTAGTCACACTTAGGTAATAATGAAATAATGCACTTTATCCTGCAAGTAGGCCTCAAAGGGCACCTTTACATGCCTGAGTCTACCGGCATTTCAGGTATATGTATTATACTCATACATAAATATTGATTACGTCTTCGGTACGGTTGTACGAGCTGTGCGACTAGGTAAGTACATACATCTTCTCTATTATAAAGTGATTACGACGCCAATTACCATATAGCATATACAATGTGTTACCGCCAAGTAGGCTTTTCTTGAAGTAGAGTAAAGTGACATAGATCTTTAACGTATCCATGACCTTAATTTGATTAATTTACTTAAATCCAGGCCTTATTAACTTTCTAACAAAATTTTAACTGCCAGTGATGTACAGTGAATAAATTGACAAGTGAGTGTTAAATGACAGCGTGATACGAGTAACGACAATTACGCTGTACGCCCACTACATTGAATGTACGGATTTAAGAAATTTAATTGTGCAGTTAATTCACATAATTATGATTAGCTAATACATGCAAACAATTACTAATGGATAATATAATACCCGCATGCCGGTAACAGGCTGTATAATGTATAAACTAGTTTAATTTTGGAAATTTCGGACCTAGTGTCACGTTTAGTCAAACCTGTGGAGTAAATAAGGCCAGGAGCGTACCGATTATCACTAATTTAATTGCTCATTGCAATATATATTATACTGAGTAATTATGACCTAGTTTGTAAGACTTTTCTAGTAACTAAGCCAATCCAAAAATATTAAATAAATGTTTGCTACGCCCTGACAGGGCCTTGTACCTAGCTTTAAGTACCGATATAGTCGGTTAAGTTACATTGTCTCACCTGTGTTAGTAGGCCAAGTGACCGTCAAATATATTAAAATCTATTGTTCTTACAATAACATGTTTTGACCGTGTCACAATTTATGGGTAAATAAAACAGATTATACCGGGGCTAGATTGTCTAGCTTGATAAATAATAGTTATCACTTATGTTTTGACGCCTTTGTTGACGATATCAACATCAATTTCCAATAAGTAGATCCTCTTACTACGGCTAATTCCTCTGCTTATTTTTTTGACATAAGTGCACAAAGTACTGGTCAGAATGTTATGCGACTTTTGTTGTAGGTACTTTAATATTCTAAACCACTATACCCACTTTTTCCTTTTCTTTTCCTTTTACAGAAATTAAATAACAGGATTCCACTGATTATTATTATCGGTTATTTGTACACTTCTTTGTTCCGTTTTTAATCCTCGTCGCCATTGTGACGTCCAGGGTTTCAGGGCGGGAATAGGTTCAATGAAACACGTAAACGAGATTATCGTCGACACGAACTGCCCGCTCCCGTTGACGTCTGTCTTCGTAATGGCGGCAGCGGGCAGGTGGTGGCAACCCTTTATTTCATAAAGGTGTCTATACACCACATAGCCTAAAGAACGATTAATAGTAGGTATACGATTATTACTTCAACCATGGGAAATAGGCATTCTCGAGCAGGATCTATTAAGAGCCTAGCGCCATTATACGACTAGACAGACAGTAAAAAAACCGTCAAGTACAAATAGAACTTGCGCACCAAGGGTTCCGTACAAACGATGATAGCACTAAATATTGCTATAACAAAATAGTAAATAAACTAAGCAACAAACTTAACTTTTCCATTGGAAAATTGTTGTCCCCATGCATAGAAATAGGTCGCGGCTAGTTTATAAATTACAAATAAGGTTTTAGTAAAATATATATTATATTTTATTGTAGGTAATCCAATTTTAATTTACGGTTTTCTGATATTTTCTATTATTTGCTGCGTACATGAAGATACTTCTTGGCTAATTTCATGAATCTTAAGTCAAAGGTCGCTAGTAGATACCCTAAAGGTTTTGATTCCCTTGCCAGCGCCAACAAGTACAGCCTGAAAGTTCGTATTTTTTGTTTGCCTTAGAAGTTCGATTTTATTACGGCCTCAAGAAGTAGCAGACTTGAGTATTCTATATTAATTTCAGCTTGATAGACCACGCATTACTGAGAAAAGGGGATTGACAAACGGACAACAAAGTGATCCTAAAAGAATTCCGTTTTTGCCGATTGAGGTGCGGAACCCTAAAAATCTGAGAAAACATCACAAAGTAAACAAGTTGGTTAATTACGTGGTTGTGCTTAAAGTCATCAATCATTAATATCGCCGTTTCTAAATTCTGTCCTTTGTATTCTTGACAGTTCTTGTAAGATTTATGGTTATAATTTACCTACTAATTATCTCTCAGCCCTAATTATTTCCTAAGTAGGTAGGTACCTTACGGCTACTAAGCCGTAAACATTTTAGGTACTGACGGATAAGGAATTAAGAACATTATCCATTTATGTATGTACAATACTCGTATATGCTTTTATGGATATTGGACGTTGCCGTGGCTAATATAGATGTGTTTGTGTACACAACACAATCCTTAGCCATATAATAAATACAAAAACTTGTTATTTAGCAATGGACCGACGTGAGTTTTATATTTATACGGATATTATAAAATTGAGAATATTATAAAAAATTGGGCAAGTGCGAGTCGAACTCGCGCACCGAGGGTTCCGTACAAACACTTTTCATCCTTAAGTGGTTAAGTTAAGTTTGCACCTGGTATGTATAGCGCCCCATACAAATGAGGTGCAAAGTTAACGCAACCAACCCGTTTGTTGTATGGGAGCCCCCTTAAATATTTATTTTATTTTATTTTTAGTATTTGTTGTTATAGCGGCAATAGAAATACATAATCTGTGAAAATTTCAACTGTCTAGCTATCATCGTTCTTGAGATACAGCCTGGTGACAGACGGACGGACGGACGGACGGACGGACGGACGTACGGACGGACGGACGGACGGACAGCGAAGTCTCAGTAATAGGGTCCCGTTTTTACCCTTTGGGTACGGAACCCTAAAAACATCGACCTCATCACGCCTAAACTGCTTTTATTCTTATTGGTTATTATTACATTGGTTATAGGGTAGTTGTCGGGGAAAATAATATATAGTACGAAAGCTATGCGTTTTTCTTCAACGCGAACGAAGTTTCCCGTCAGGCAGCCTGCTTGTTAATCATCATCGTAGTATTAAAAAGACTTTGCGTCTCTCTTCAGCAGTGGATGTTTTCGGATTTATGATGATGATGACTATAAAAAGTTCAACTTTAATCTTGACCTGACTATTTACTGTAATTAATTCCACGCTACAGTAAAAAAAATTTTTTTTTTTTTTATGCTTTACGATGGTACTAACCTATGCTTTAATACGACTTTATGATGGTATTATTTTAAATATCCATGTTTACGTACTAGTGGGCCTCCTGTAGTATGTTAGTTCTTAAACGGATGATCTGCTCGAGAATGGTGACTTGGTCGATCTTCGCTATTGTATACTTACTTACATATAAATCACTAAAATAGCCTTTCAGAGGTTTTTAACGACGACTTACTTATTAAAATAAGGCTTGTACCATTAAACAAAATAGGCAATGCTATTTGGTAAGCGGTAAGATATCGCACAATAGTTAAGTCCAACACATGCGTACTCTAGATAGTAAACTAAGATAAGAACCACGTTGAACGAATCGGCGTAATTAGTGTTTAATTCACGAAGGTGAAGAAGCGCATTCACCTCTTCTGTCAAGTACCACCATTGCGCAAGAGCCAGTAGGTTGCGAAGAAAATGTAGCAATTACAACGACAGCCTTGTCCGAAACAAATTTACAGCCAGCGAATGGCAATCGGCATTTTCATGGTCGCTAAAACACGACATACACTTTGTCTACCTTTGCTAAGCTTAGTTGCTAAGTACCTAAGAAGCCAGCCAACTACATAAACTTCACACTATGCTAATTGAGCTAACTCGAAGATTATGATGAGAAGAACTAGTTTTTTATTGACCTCTATATCTTTGAATATTTAGAGAAACAAAAATTATGATGCAATCTTAGAGACTGGCGCTCGGGGTGATGGCAAATAAGGTCGGGACAAACGCGCCACGTGGGGTAAGCGCACCTGCATAAGAATTTAGAAGAGTACAGATGTTACTACTACGACTACCTTGTTGTAAGATGGCGATAGTAGTATAACATGTGTACTTTTCGATATTTTTATGGTAGATGCGCTTATCGCGTGTGGCGCGTTTTCTCTGACTGACCCCAATCTTTTCGGGTAAGTACCCAATCTACCCCAATCAGATCTGGATATAAACGAGTAAATACCCGGGTACTACTACTAACCCGCGAAGATTGGGTTACTCGCACCCTCAATCGCCCATGATTAGATGTAGTAAAATCGATCCCACCAAAAACATTTCATGTAAAACTGACGGTCAAGACTCACATGCTCATAAAGCTTTCGCTGTAAAAAAGTTATCAGATCCCAGGAAAAGCCAAGCCCCTAAGCCCTGACTTTGCTAACCCGACCACCTTGGTTTAAAAAGTATGGCATCAACTGGCTTCAAGCCCCTAAGCCCTGAGTTTACTAAAACTAACCCTACACCTTGGTTTCAAAAGTATGGCTTGGCTCTCAGATAACAGATATATTTATTGCAGTAAACAGTTAAAAAAGGCTAATTAGACAAAAAACGCAGCTAATTACTAACTATTAAAATAGTACACTTAGACTTCGTAACGATGCTTAATAAACAGCGTTTTACAAGGCAGGACGTGACATTATAATGTTTTATATCATAAATCAGCAGAGCATAAACTTCAAAACTATAGTTTTATGCCATACCATAAAACACTAAAAGAACGGGAAATCTTCCGCTTCACTGCTACTACACCTGTCATTAGATAAAGTGGATATGCCGTTGCATAAACGAAATATCGGTAACAATAATAGCATTATCATCATTTAAATATCACGTATTGTTAACTAACAATACATTTAAATTCGAGTATCGTGACGATCTAACAAGCTGATTGTTGTTGGAACATTGATAGGGATGTCATAAGAGTGCGACTTGTTGCACAATATGTGTCAAAGAATGCAGTGATGAAGATTAAAAAAAAAAAAAAATTTTTGTTTTTTAAATTCACATATAGGTGCACTCGGCTAATTCCGAAAATCGGGCTATTCCGAAAATGACCATTATCTACTAAACGCGGCTACATTATTTGCTCTGGCTACACTCCCTATGAAGTTCAAGTATCTCCCTTGCCGCGTCAGTTAGCTTGAGACGCTAGCGACAAAACTACGCGCGTGGCGCATCAGATTAGTGAGCGAGTGAAAAATTCCCGCCTTTTTGACATTCGGAATTAGACGACCATCGCTAACTCTGTAATTTGGTGCGTAAATGAATTGACTGCTTTTGTGTTTAAGAGATTTTCGTTTTTTAGC
The DNA here is from genome assembly GCA_947623375.1 of Apotomis capreana. Lineage (NCBI taxonomy): Eukaryota > Metazoa > Arthropoda > Insecta > Lepidoptera > Tortricidae > Apotomis > Apotomis capreana. Next base: position 9,132,565 of record OX392514.1, read on the forward strand.
CATTTTAAATAGAGTTAATCTATTGTAGCTTGTATTTTATAAAATTTTCAGATTTACCCGAAGTGGGGAATTCCGTGGCCGGAATTATCCGACCTTGTTTTTCAAAGTGACAGCCAGTGGTTCTCAAACAATCAAAATTAAGTTATTGACGCGATGTGTAAGTATAACCAGGCGGGGCGCACTCCGCGATTAACGTTTGCCGCTACAAGTACATGCCGGTCCCCAGACCAGTGTGGCATATTCAGTGGCTGCCACGCTCTGCCTCGGAACGCACGTACACGTACACGATACTAGCGCCCACGCTCTACCGATTTACGTCGCAAGTGAACGTGCCGCATTTGTCTTTTTATACTAGTAGTGAAATTAATAAAAAGATAGCTAAAAACATTTGCATCGTAGCGGGATGCAGGAATTTGCTCGAATTACCATATACCACTATTATATTTAACAGCCACCAATTTTAACCATTTGTAATGAGTCATGTACTTATAACTATATTATAGCTCGTTATTAATTTATTACTTATCGTCCTTTGTAAACGAAATCAGTATTTATTTTTATTACTCTATCGCTCCACCACGCCGTACTATCGCTATTTTTAGGGTTCCGTAGCCAAATGGCAAAAAACGGAACCCTTATAGATTCGTCATGTCTGTCTGTCTGTCTGTCTGTCCGTCTGTCCGTCCGTATGTCACAGCCATTTTTTTCCGAAACTATAAGAGCTATACTGTTGAAACTTGGTAGGTAGATGTATTCTGTGAACCGCATTAAGATTTTGATGCAAAAATAAAAAAATAATAATAAATATTGGGGGCTCCCCATACTTAGAACTGAAACTCAATTTTTTTTTTTCATCAAACACATACGTGTGGGGTATCTATGGATAGGTCTTCAAAAATGATATCGAGGTTTCTAAAATATTTTTTTTCTAAACCGAATAGTTTGCGTGACAGACGCTTCCAAAGTGGAAAAAAGTTGGTCCCCCCCCCCCTTACTTCTAAAATAAGAAAATAAAAAATCTAAAAAAAACATTATGTACATTACTATAGAAACTACCAACGAAAATTGTTTTGAATGAGATCTAGTAAGTAGTTTTTTTTTTATATTTTAATACCTAACTTTGCACCTAATTTATATGGGGCGCTATACATACCAGGTGCAAACTTAACTTAACTACTTACGGATGGAAAGTGTTTGTACGGAACCCTCGGTGCGCGAGTCCGACTCGCACTTGGCCGGTTTTTGTATTTGTAACGTTGCATTATTCTTTTTAATACGTATTGTATTGTTAAAAAAAAAAAACAAGATTTTGTATTGCAGTGGTTCGCAGCAATGCCAATAAAATGTGGCATGGTGGTATATTCAATTTGTGTAAATTTAGAAATGTATAATTTTACAGTTAAATAAATAGTGAAATAATATACCGGGTGATCAATCCAAATGAGTCAGTAGGGAGAAAACGAAAACTATAAGAGATAGGGAAATCTGTTCTTAGGAACCATGGCTTCGATTTTAGATTTATCAAAAACTGCATTCAATTTTTTTTCGTATATCTCATGCATAACCCGGAATCGAACCCGGTCGAAATTGAGTAGAGAAAAAAATAATAATTAAGATGTCAATCGATCCTATTTTTTATTGAGAACAAATGTCTGTAGGGGTTTACATACATTTAGAGTGCTCTAAGAATCAGAAATTGCTGCAAAAGAGTGACATTCCTATAAGGTACGAACATTTGACTTTTTTTTTATCCAAAAGCAAATATGAAATTGTTTCCAATATCCTCATAATTCAACAAAACAATTATTGTATGACAACTATAAACATAAACGGGAATTATTATGGTCTAAATGGAAAAAGTTATTTTTCCATACCTAGACAGCACGCATATTTTTATGTAGCGTTTTCAGCTTTAACAGCAATTTCTGACTCTTAGAGCACTCTAAATGTATATACACTTATACAGATATTTGTTGCCAATAAAAAATAGGATCGATTGACATCTTTTTTTTCTTTTTATCCTCTTCAATTTTAACCGTGTTCGATTCCCAGTTATGCATGAGATATACGAAAAAAAATTGAATGCATTTTTTAATAAATCTAAAATCGACGCCTTCATGGTTCCTAAGAGCAGATTTCCCTATCTCTTATAGTTTTCGTTTTCTCCCTACTGACCCATTATGATTGATCACCCTGTATATAATGTATAAATTTTCAGACTTTAAGGGTTAAAGTTTGAGTACCACAGATTCCTGATCGGGTAATTCCGAAATAAAAGCTTGACAAACACACGTATATGTACTTCTATAAGCCTAATCGAGTAAAAAGAGCAGGGAGGGTAATTCCAATCAAAAAAGGAATATGTCCCTTATGCAAGAAGCGCATAAAACTCATTTTCAAGTGTATTCGGATTTACCCGAACCAATTCGGAATTGCCCGTTGGCAACGAAAAAAAAACTAGATTTGAAATGCTTGTATTTTAAAAAACTTACATTACTTATGAAAAATTCTGTAATCGATTGTTAGGCTATATCATCTAGTAAGTAAGTTATTCACTATTTCCGTCTTAAAACCTTGCCATACTGACTGGTTCATGGAGACACTTACACCTTACCAACTAGTGCAAAAAGCATTCGAAATTACCCGAGTGCACCTTACTTAATTACTTTTTCACAAAAAAATAACCGACTTCAATGAGCGCAATGAAACATACAATAACACTTATATGGTTTTCTCATGAATTTATATGTCAGAACTGGACCAAATTTAAATGGGACCCGGGAAGCACCTGCTTTCAAATAAGAAAAGAATTATCAAAATCAGTTCACCCAGTCGAAAGTTCTGAGGTAACAAACATACAATAATAATAATACAGTCGAATTGAAAACCCTCCTCCTTTTTTGAAGTCGGTTAAAAAAGGGCGCATAAACTTGTGCAATATCATGAAAATAGTTTTTTCTGAAATCAACATGTTTCTTAACTCTGAAAAAAAAGAACTGAAAATATATATTTTTGAGTGTAAATCTATCACCTGCCAAGACGTCCCTGTCAAGACAATGTCTTAAAATATAGTATGGCTTTACGAAATTTTAAGCACAATAAATTTGCCGGCTGTCGTACGAACTTACATCGTTGACGGATGACCCAGCGACCTACATTTAAAAAGTTAACTAAACTCTCAGTTTTAATTCCGTGGAAATCTGACGCTTCATGGTATTACCAGACAAAAATAAACTCCTTGTGCCTGTGGTAAGAATTTCAAAATAAATAAAAAGCAGAACTTGGCTTCTGTATTTTATATATGTTAAATTACAATACCTGTAATATATCATCTATTACAACAAAGAAAGCGTAATTTTAAATTGCATAGTATGGACACAATAAATTACAATGTTTTTTTCTGGGGGAAAAAAAAATGTTGCTGGTATCACTCTGATGAGTTTCATGTATTACAAACCATTGGTTCAAAATTATAAGTTTATATTCTTGATTATTAGTAAATTATTTTTTATATTGGCAGATTATTATTTATATTGCAATATAAATAATAATCTGCCGCATCCCGTCATATTAAGCAAAATGCAAGCTGTCAACTGTCAACCATAATGTGTCAAACTATGCAAAACAATTCTTTGACGCGTCCGTCGTGTCGCGTCATGTCATTCGGCTTCTAGGCTTCTACCTTGAATGTTCGAATGTGCTCTCTCTCCTTTGTTCGTGTTATTTTCTCTGCTTTCGTTGAGTTTGTTGAGTTTTTTGTTACGTTTTTGTGTTACCTGTTACTGTTACGTTGTTTGTGTAGTTTCTTGTTTTAACAAGCAAGATGAACCCTCGACCAAGCACATCCCAGGAGAAGGAATCCGACTTCCTTTCTCCTAAAAAGAAAAGGCCACGTGGGGCTTTTTCTCACAACGAGAAGTCAGTCATAGTAAATATATACAATTGCGTTAATATGGGCACAAGTAAAAGGACATGTCGCTAGAAATAACAAACATTCAAGATGGCGGAAGTGAAGGAATTGTTACTGGAAGGAATAAATAAAATAACTGCGGTGGAATGGCAGGGGGGTATTTCACATATAATAAAAGAAGAAGACAAGCTATTAAAGCTCGACCATTTAATTGACAGTGTCTGTGACACATTTATAATAAATGTTGGAGAGAGTGACAACAGTAGCTCTGGTGACACAGATTCTGATAATGAATAAAGTATTATTATAAGTCTTGTTTTACTTATTACCCATAGGAGAAATCCTCTCCAATTTACTACTGTCAAATTATTTTTTCCAATCTTATTGAAAAAAATATTTACTATTTAGTGTAGGCACTACCAAATAGTTTTTTATTGGTCAAATACTTAGCAATGCACCTTTTCACCTTTCGGATTTTTATTTCATAAGAAAATTATAGCCCTCCTACTTGTTATGTCATTATGGACGATATTAATAGTTTGTGGATTTACTTACATATATCACTCAACGTAAAGCTTTACTTATTACTTATTTTGTAGCTTTAGATACCTATCGTAGAATATTTAATTCCGTGATACTAATTTCAATGCAATCCATAATACAAAATTATTAAAACAGCGCATATTAAAATAAAGCTTGTATGAAAAATGTTTCTTACCTCTGAAACGTCATTTTATGACAGATGTCCGAATTCCACGGAATTAAAAATCAGAGTTTACACACTTCACAACCTGGCCATCATTGGAACCCACCGAAGAAAAAACATTAATATTATGCACAGGACTTCGCATAACTAAAATGGAATTCTTGGCGAATGATGTCAATTGGTTATTTCATGGCGGTTTCGGCAAATCCATAGGGAAAAATAATTTGTATTAAATTTATTACAATTCACTAATTATACTGAATGTGATTCGATGATTAAATACTTATTGCTATTTTTTAGACTGAATAATTAATGATTTTAGTACCGATATCTAAATAAAAAACTTAGAAAAAAAAGTATCCATTCGATCCACCTTTTTAAGTTTTTTTATTGCAGTTTAAGATGGTAAAAGGTAAAAGTCGGTTATGAAAACATTAGGCACATTATGCTTCTTCACATTAAAAAAAAAAGAAGCGCCAAGTCTACAAATTATTTTAGAGTTTGTGCGCATGCGCATGACGACATACGCACACCTATCACCTAAGAATGTTCTCTGGGAAAAGGAAAACCAAGTCGACTTTATCAAGACCTGAACATTTTTCCTCTGCGTTGATGGGTTTAACACACTAACGTATTCATCGCAACATACATATACCCTATCACCTTACCTAAGTACTGGTCCACACGGTCAACTGGGTGTGGAAAATTGCGCGTCCGTACTTGCGCGCTTGTATCGAGAGCCAAGAAGGTTCTCCACGAAAATTGAAGCCGCTGGATACAGTGCCGCTTTTATGAAGAAGAGAATATATCTTCCAAGTTTCCAACTTAGTATATTATATAGTGATGAGATGTCTTACACCCTAACCTATTAATCGCGACATACACCTATCACCTTACCTAAGTACTGGTACACACGGTCGGCTGGGTGTGGAAAACTGCGCGTCCGTCCTTGCGCGCTCTGCGGAACAATCGTGGTTGATTGAACCTATAGAATTCTCTCTGTGACTTGCCTAATCGTATTCCGATCACGATACAGGGCGATAACGTGTTAGTCATGATGCATTCGTGTTTTGGTATAACTATATGTAAAAGTAAGCCAGTGCATACATAAATCTTCTATAGAGAGAATATGTATACAGAGAGAATATTTCATACCAGGTTGTAATTGTAAGTATCCTTGATTTAATTATAATGATGTCAAACTTGCGCATGAGCATAAACTCACGGCGATTTATTTAACGGCGATAAAAATCTTAGATAAGGAATTATGTAATGGTAAGAATAGTTATTTATTTAATTTACATTTAATGTTCCCCTTATTTAATTTTATTAAATACAGTAAATATGTTTTTTGTTTATTTGAAATAAACTTCATTATACTATCAGAATAACAAGTCGATAAAAACCTTCTTTAGGTCATATTCCAAGATGGTTATTGCTTTGTCAATTTGTTTATTTACCTATTAAAACTGTTGTTGTTTTTGCCTAACTAAATTATAACAACAACAACCGGATTTGCTACAGGCGTTCGGGAGCGTTAAACTTTCTCAAAACCAAAATACCGAACCTACTATTAAGTTGTCTAATCTTGAATAGCTTCTAAAAGTAAAGCTAACTATCAGATTCGAATAGTACCTAACCAATAAAAAAAGAGAAAAAGTCTCATTCAAAAATCTATTAAACAAAGTGCCTAATACAATTTTAGTGACCACAGGAAATCTTTCAATATCCTGTCCATGAGTACCGTTTAGTCGTATACCTTGACACTTGACAGTTAATGACCGCAGCTTTAATGTTGACACTTGACACCTGTTAGTGTTTTACGGGTAGAAACAATGGGATATAATATGGTCTGACACAGGGCAAACTATTAACACTATACTTGAAACAACTGTGTCATATTTACAGTGCATATGTTGACTTCTAACCTAAGCTTGCATATCTACAGATACTTATAAGCACTAGGCAGGTAGATAGATACAGTAGAGTTGATTAACTTTTGAGCGAAAAATTGTGAAACGACTCTATTGTTGACGGTGTATCTATATGTACAGATTTGCTCACAAATATAAACTTGACTGTAGGTACGCATGGCATCAGTGACAAGGCATGGCAAAGTAACTATATGTATCAGCGGCCTGGCGGACATAGAAACGAATTCCCATCGGCTGAGCCATTGGAAGAAAATTTCAGGCACTTGTAGTTTTTTGAAAAAGTAAGCTAAATCGGCCCCGGCTTTCCCATGAACTTTGTTTCACGCCACACCAGCGTTGCTAAGTATACTTCTTTTTCGCACAATTATTTTTCCCAATTCACACTATTATTTGAAGCTAAAAGCCTTTACTAAATATTTCGCCTGGTGACAGCCAAAACTCACTAAAATTTCTGTCACTGCTCTTCAAAAGCTCGTATCTAATAATTACATTAACACTGAGATACAAGCTTTGTTTTAAGTAGGTAATTGTTAATTGAGTTTTGGTTGCCAACAGACGATTTTATAATCTACTAGCTGTGCCCCGCGGTGTTACCCGCTCATCCCACGGGAACACTAATTTTTTTCGGGATGAAAAGTATCCTATGTCCTTCCCCGGGACTGACACTATCTATATACCAAATTTCATCTAAATCGGTTCAGCGGTTTAAGCGTGAAGAGGTAACAGACAGACAGACAGACGGACAGACAGACACACTTTCGCATTTATAATATTAAGTATGGATGGATTTTTCACAAAAAAATAACTGACTTCAACGAGAAGATATTATGTTTCCGAAAACAACTAACTATTAAAATCATCGTAATCGTCATAGATGTGCCTATAATTTTTAAGAAGTTCCCTCGATTCCTCATACTCGTAGATCACGTCAGCAGATTCACCTTCACCTTTCACTCTTCACCAAAATTTTCTGGGACCAACTTGGAGATGCGTACTCACGAACGAAAAATAATTTTCGAAATAAAAAGTATACATCTGAATTGAGAACTTCCTCCTTTTTAAAGTTGAATATCGTTACCCGGACGCGGAACCCAACAAAATTCGGAAAAGTTTATTGTTTCAAAGAAAAACTTAACTGTTAAAAACATAAAACTTCATAAATGTGACGTTTAGTTGTTAAATAACATTAACCATGCTAGCATATGGGATAAACATCATTACTTCAAATCTAGGCCGACGAGGCATGTTTTGGTAGCATTTAATAACTAATTTAATAATAAATATCGGACATCTCACACAAATCGATCTCACAGTAAGCACAGTAAGCTCTAGTAGGCTTGTGTTATGGGAACTAAACGACGATTTCTATTACTATATAGATAAAAATGTAGCTAAATACAAAAAACATTCACCAGGAACAAACAGTCGAGTTTGGTATGGTATGGTGGCGCGAACTGGGGAAGGCCTATGTCCAGCAGTGGACGACTCCGAGCTGATGATGATGATGATTATGAAACAGTCGAGTTTATCACACAAACATTTGACCTTGCCGGGATTCGAACCCAGGACCGCCGGCCCAGTACAGCTGCACTACCATTGTACCAACCGAGTCAAAATTTGAAAACTTAATATGTCACTATAATGGATAGACAACATAATTTATTAAACCGCGTAAACATGGCTGACCCATGCTGAGGTTAACTATTATTAGCATAAAACATAGTTATTTTTTGTTTAAAGGAGGAAGTTTAAAGTTTTTATAATTTATTTACTTACCACGATTCCACATCCGTGGAATTACAAAAAGACATAAAACGTACTGTTTACAACTTTATGGGTAATTATCATGTAATTATAATTTAATTATCTACAAAATAATGATTAGTGTACGAAAATCATGGAGTAACGCAGCGCACCTCTAACAATATATGTAAGTAAGTAGCTGTTATATAGTTATCTGTTTTGCGCGATGGTTGACTGGTAGAGAATGCCGGATGGCATTAAGTCCGCCTTTTGTACGATCTGTTTTTCATTTGTGCAATAAAGATTAAATGAATAAATAAATAATTAGTTGATCGTGTTCCACCAATTTATTTAGTGAACTTTTATTTTGCAAACTGGTAATTGCACTATCATTAAAATTGAATATTGCAAGCAAACAAAGCTCACTAAAGCTGGTAAGATCTTTAGAGTTCCATCTTAGTTTAAAATATTTTGCTATAGTACGCTTGGTTTTAAAAGTATAAGAGTGAATTAGGTAAGAATATTGTATAACAGTTCTATGCAAAAACCTTGAACTAGTTTTTGTCAAATTTGGGTCAATTTCCCAAGCAGTATTTTTTGATGGCAAGACTGAAAACGCAGGTGCAGAAAGGTTGAATAATAAAGTACCATTTTTTTTAGGATACAGCCCGCCATTGTCTACCTAGGGCAACAGCTAAAATTAAAATATAAATATATATAATAATTTAAAAAATATATTTAGACCAAATTTCTCATCAAGGTGGGTTGTCCCAAGCCGGTTTTGTTTGTAAAATGCCGGGTAAGTCAAATACTATGCATGACAAAGAAAATCTGTTACCATTATTTTATTACCATATAAATAGGTAACGAAAAAAGCACATTACCCGTTATATATCTCCTTTGTATACCCTTGAATAAGTGCATATACGTTTGTCCCGCTTCTCATTACCGCCGACAATGTTTCGAACCGATTTATTTCCCAAATTTGATCAAGTATGCCCCCCGTCTCCCGCGCACTTCAAAGAATTTAGTCAAGCTGCGGCGCTCGACGAGGCCGGTTGTGTATAGTGGCAATACGTTGGCTTGTATAAACGTGAATATTTCATCGCGGTGGACAGGGGACAAAAAAAATTTCATTCCGGAGTTTGTTATAGCTTCTTTCTTTTTTAACTGCGTGGTTTGAAATTTATATATATCAGGTAAAGTATACTCGCGATTTCAAGAGTTGAATTAGTTTTAGAATATAGGGCTTACTTTATTTTTAAGAAATAAAAATAAGTCGTGTTTCTCATTCCACCATTCTCATTCCGGTGTTTCCGGTGTAGTAAAATGGCTTTAAACCCCACCATAATGAGGAAAACACCGGAATGACAACAAAAGTAGCTTCACTTTTCATAATATTGTTGAAATAATAATATTTTTTTTATTTTGTTTTTAATACCGGACTAAGATATTTGTTTATATTATTATGTAATGCCAATATAATATATATTACGAATATCAAAAGTAAAATTACGTTCATAATATGCCACTTTTCTTTCATTCCGGTGTATGAAATTTCATTGCGGTGCACTTATTTTATCATCCTGGTGTACATTTATCATTCCGTTGTGTGTTTCATATTCGATCTCGAATATCTCGAAAACTATTTCAGATTTCAGGGACCCTTTTACATATGTTTAATAATATAGTCTAAAGTATCTCTTCACATTTAAAAAACTCAAAAATAATCAAAAATAAAGAATCACACCGAAATGATACAAAAAATGCGTCTTGTTGAAATTGGCCCCATTATGGAATAGATCACAGACCACATGCACATGAATTAAGTAACTAAAAGGTGGTCTCTAAAGAATAACTAAATAGGTATAATAAATAAAAATAAGTTATTGTAATTATGGCTAAGAGTTGAAGACGTAAATATAAAGAGGGTCAACTTGACATAACAACAAATACTTCAGTAGAATCGATTTCGACCATGACTTATTTTCATTAGGCGTAATTGCTAATATTGGTTTACAGTCAAAATCACCTAGTAGAAATCGATTTGACCGGCCTATATACTACTTTTATAAACGTTAAACTACACACAATAATGTGGTAGCAACTGCCAAAATGTTGAATCAAGAATGACATCATATGTACAATGTGCGAGAATCGCACTAAAGATATAAAAAGTTTGCATGTACGCCATAGGTACGTGATAATTTAGGCATAGGTAGGTTTCCTGTATTACTAGTAATAATATTTATTCATTTACCTTATATACTTCGTAAAGAAATGAGAGCATTACAAAATAATGACATTCAATGTTAGATATAATAAATATTCATTTAGAGTCCATTCACTTTGGCACCGGGAAACATATAGGAAAACCGCGATGATAATCATGATACTGGTATTTATTTATACATGTAAATAGCCTTAGTTTGCTGGTTACTGATGAAGTGATGACCGATGAGACTCGATACCACAGACCAGTATCATATTTATTACGTTTACCTACTTCTCACCGAGTGTATCTTCATAACAAGAAATAAATACCTATTTAAATAAACGGTTTACATCGTATATATTAGTTATTCGAGCCTGCGTGACGTTTCAGAAACTTTCTAGTTACCGTTCTCAAAGGTTGTCAGTCAAAATATGAAACTACTAGTGGCTCTGAGAGCTATAGACCTCGCGAGTTTGTTTGGAAATTGCTAAATAGTTAGGTATGTTTTTTTAGGTTTTCAACTCATTCTGAAAAATAGTTATTGAAAAACTGATCGACAACAGAATCTTGTCTAATTATTGAACCCACTCACAAAATTTCCCGAGAATCGGTTGGGAAAAGCGTCCTGTAGCCGAGAACAGCCGGAAATCAAGACAGCTGGAAATACAGAATTCGGGCATAAAATAACTGTTAGCCAAACTGAAAATAGACGTTTCGTTTGCTCTGACAATTAATGCCTGACCAGAAATATATGAGGATGCGCCATATTGCGGAATTTTACTGGAACTATTTTCTTACACTGGCAATGATTTTATGATGGTTTGTCAACAATGTCAATGTCATTCGTGGTGGTTTGTTTAAGACAATTTTTTAACATTATCCAAAGAAAATGCCGTAAACCATTCACAGTCGTGAACGTAAGATTATAAATAAAGTGTGCTGTGTTTACTAGGTACACGAAAAACAGTCAGGAAAAAAGTGCATTCTATTTAAATGATATTAAGAGGTTAACATGGTGGAATTAACAGGTATTTAAAACTAATGTCATTTATAGTGGGTTGCGATTGGTTGCAAAATTGTTGCCATATAAATCTTATAAATAGCGCCCTCTTGACAATCCTCATATATTTCTGGTCAGGCTTTAATTTAAAGGCACAGTTATAGTTAAGCTAACAATTAAGCTTCTGTCCGGCCCATAGTGGCGTTACAAACAGCTTTCATATTCATATGGCAATGTTCTGCATAGGTACGTCATATATTTGAATTATTAAACGTCAAGCGATTTGTCAAGGAGTTTTGCATGAACTAAATTCAAAACATTGTTTATACCAGAATGCCGAATCCTTCGTTCTTCTTGCAAAATAAATACTGAATCCTATTGAAAAAAAAAAAACGACTTTTATCACTGTGAATAGTTCTGCCTGTATGTTGCAAAAAATACTTGAAATTTGCGGAATATTTAGTCCTGCTTCCTGTTTGTTTACATCAGTAACATTCGCTGACTTTCAACTTCAGTTGCCAAAAATTTGTCGTTGCCAGTAAAATAAATTAGTACCTACCGCTAAAAATCCGAAATATGGCGTGGGTTCACCCAGTTGGGTTATACTTGTCCAAATAACAGTTTACTAATCAGCAATCACAAACTGAAAGACAAACTCAAAAGTAGAAAAAAACAGTTCTTACTTCAAACAAGCGTTGCCTCACTCATCGGATATTGCGCGGTAACCACGCTGTACTATTTCCACTGAGTTCTGTATAATGTGAACTATACTATCATTATGAGTAGTGCATCTACAGTTTCAAAGATACAAAGATATTCAGCCATATTAACCCTTAAATGCATACCATTACACTAATTTTATTTCTGACATGACGTAATTAGCAATGATATCCACGTCAGTTTGACATTTCAGGACAATCTTGACAAAGTCATTATTGACAATATTCAGATTTTGACTTGTGTCATTTCAGTAACGTGTACCTATAAACTTTAAAACTTTATTTACCACATTCTCTATACGAAGAGAAGAGAATTCGTATTCGTAATTACGAATTTTATGAATTACGTATACGCATAACAAATAATGGCTACCTACTGTAAATCTAATATAATATCTATTCGTACCACGTCGGGGTGGCTGATGTAGTATGTAGTTTTCTCCATCTAACTCTATCCATATTCCATAGCCACTTCCCTACACGACATGACTCTACCTTATCTTTTATTTGTTTGTTGTAACTTATTCTTGGCCTTCCTCTTCCTGCTTCCCCATCAACATTTCGTTCTATGATGTTATTTATAAAAGCATTATGTCGCAAAGGGTGGCCTAACATTTTCCCTCTCCTATTCTTTATAATTTTTCAGAAAATTAAGTAGGGGAGAGTAACCTAATATTGAACCGGCGCTTAAATTGGACCACCTGTATTTCTACCAAATAACACAATTTATTTATTACACCAAATTGGTGGACTGATTATGGCGCTGTCGTCGCTTAATTTTTTTTTGCCAGTCTAAATAAATTGTGTTATTTGGTAGAAATACTTCTAGTGGTCCAATTTAAGCGCCGGTTCAATATAGGTTACTCTCCCCTACATGCATTACAAGTTAACAGAGAGCTTATTAAAATGGCCTTTGAAATACTTTAATAATGGCCTTACATTGGCTTGTCAAAAAAAATCTATGCTATTAATTATTGCGCGACCTAGACTCGCGCGGTTGTCTAGATAAATGTATATTTTTAGCTCATATATTATTATTACCTACAGAAGTATATTTTTAGCTCATATATTATTATTACCTACAGAAGTCTAACAGGTATCCTATGTCTGATTTAAGCAGACTATAGCAAAAACTAGTTAACGATTTAAGTAATGGAGTTTGTTTTTGAATAACAGAGCAAAACATATTCTAATTATATGTATTTTCGATATTGGCATTGGAATACTAAAAAACAAGCTTCAGACACTCAAGGGTAACAATTTTTTCAACCGACTTCAAAAGTAGGTCAAAAATGTATTCGAAATATTGGAATGAAAATAATATATTTACGTAACATTTAGGAACCCTTTCTGATATGTAGGTATGTAGGTTCATGAGTACATTGCGCAGTGAATAGTTAGGAAGTTAACCTTCAAATATAATTTGAACATAGCAAATAATTCGAAGGCTGAACTAGCAATGTCAAAGTAAAGAAAGAAGCTCTGGCGCGCTGTTTGACGAACTACTTAGTAACTTAACATCACATACTAATATTAAAGTTTTCAACATCCTCATTAGTTATAGCCTGGAAATAAAAAGATATATATTTTTGTACTATTCATAATATTATGATAAGTTCCTGGGCTATACGAAATTGACTTGACGCCTGACTAGGGCTAAGACCTGGGCACATTGGTTGACCTAATATTGCATTTGGGCCTTTCTCGGGGATTGAAATCGTTAGAGCCATTTACGAGAAAATTATATATGTACATATTAGTCTAAATTAATGAAAGGCTGTGAAGATTCTACCACCTTACGAATACAAGCGCAAAGGTAAAGTAATAATAAACTTGTGTAATGTTGCGAAAATTAAAACTTATTTTCGACAATACGGATTGTACGTTCGAATATTTCGCCATAACACCAGCAATCATAAATCTCTCAAAAATATTCAATTAACCTTGCCATTTAATGGAACAAATATACGGATATGCATAATCAAAAATGCATGTACGTTCTGATTGCCATGTCAGTTCCTCATTCACATCAATGGATACATGTTGCTGCATCAATGCTTTACGATGGAAAAAATAAATGGTAAGTAATCACAAAACTAGGTAGTTATCGTTTCTACACGCTCCCTTAAGTCATATATTAAAATGAAATGTTTATCTCCCACCGCCATCATTTAAGTAAATACCGTTGTCCGGCGTTTTCGGCAAGTCTTCCGTCTCTGTCATAGCTTTCTCTTCTGTTGGACCACGTTTTTGATAATAACAGTAACATGGACACAGCAGTGTTTTATATCCATGCTACTTTTGCTTATAAGTTAAAGTTTATACAGTTAAAAATTGCCGTGTGGAATGACTTTTACCCATTTCCACGCCTCAAGCACGTCAAAACGTAAGATCAATTGAAGAAATGACCATGCCATGGGAAACATAATTGGCTTTCGGACGTGAATGCGTTTATATTCATTATTGGCAAATTACCATTTTATGTACTTTTTAACGGTTAACCATCTTACCGTTAATAATCTTTTTAAACTAACTTTACAAAAAGAGGACACGGTCGATTCGACGCCTATTCTTTTTTTATATTGCTACCCCAGAACTCATTCAATCGAAAAAAAATGTATAAAGGTTTAACCCCTTAAGTGGTCCTAATCACGAGGAACGGACGGAATTCCTTAACTTTGCAAGTACACGTGTACACGTAAGCGATTTTAACGCTCATTTCATTAACCTGTATTTTCTTGGCATAACTTAGAAAAACGTTCGATCACAGATTAGTTTTCTTTACAGCAAGTAGGTAGGTAGTGTCCGTACGGTTACGTAGGTACACAATGTGTACTACACATGCAAACATGACCGACGTAGGTAGGTACACATACGTTTGTCATATTTGGCTGTACCCTACTTTTTCAATATAGGCAGTTTAACTGGCCAGTGTTTTTATAGAGAAATAGTACATTACGGCAGAGACCAGTAAGTAAGCCATACTGGCCGAGTAGGAATTAGACGGACCGAGCCGTAGGCGAGGTCCGGAATTCCGGATATAATACGAGGCCAGGATGGCTCTTACGGTCGAAGCAAGTATAGTGCTTTTCTCAAAAATTAAACAAGAAAATTAGATTAAAATTATATTTTATAGGTGACATTCATATTCGGCCATTTTCCAATGAATATTTTTGTTATAAGTATCCCATTTTTATTATTACACATTGTGATATTCGTCGTCGCAGGCACCATTAACTCCCATGATAACAACCTATAATAAAAATAATTATGAGTTTATACTTGGATAAAAGATATAGTTATATATCGTTATCAAATAGTGGCAGCATTTATTTACCTTCATCGCCAAACTGTTTATCATCTAGAGCTTGATTTAAGAACTTTTCTATATTTTGCTGCTGAATATTTGTGATTTCTTTCCTTTGTAGCCATCCGATTGTCTCAGAAAGATTGTTGAAATATTCAGACCTTATCACACATTATCTGACCAATTTATTAACTTGATTTTCTTCCTTCCATTTAATGTATCTCTTGTATTTTTTTATATCTCCTTGGATTTAGTGGGAAGTAAATTATTTTAGCTACCTCTGCCTCCGATTTTAAGTATGGAGGAGTGCCGTCTACTTATTCGGAATCAGACTCGTCTGAACTCATTTTTGCTGAATTATTGTAATAGATCACACAAACAAATTTGAAATTTTTGTGTTTAATTTAAATCCCGCCTTAATTTCTTTTTTTATAAATACTGCGTTTAATTATTTGCACTGTCTTACAAATTTAAGTTTTAAAGATAAAATTTAATTATTGTTATACATTGTTGTATTTTCTAACTAATTTTCATATCATAAAGCTTACCTTCAATTTTAACTCCGAGGTTTTTTCTAAACGACACAAAAAAGGAAG
The DNA here is from genome assembly GCA_947623375.1 of Apotomis capreana. Lineage (NCBI taxonomy): Eukaryota > Metazoa > Arthropoda > Insecta > Lepidoptera > Tortricidae > Apotomis > Apotomis capreana. The sequence goes on from OX392514.1 coordinate 9,148,695, forward strand.
GAATTCCGAAATATCATTGTCATTTTACACAGCACAATTATGAACTAAACGCTGCATACAAACTTCCGCACTAAACTTTGTCGCTACTTTTTTTTTTTAATATGCATCTTGAGTTACGTTTATACTGCCAATAGTAATAACCTCTTTTTATTCTACATTTGCTCTTAGTGTAAATTGCAAGTGTATACTGCAATGTCGTCTCTTTCTATTTAATCTATGAAAAAGGGACGCCACTTTTTAATTTCTACAATTTGCTTTCGCACTGTACATATAATTAAAACAATTTGTGGAATGCATCCTTTTTACATTTATATACGACCTCATCGCCTTCACATCCTTAGTTTTTTTATAGGTCGGTGACGATGTAAATCGTGTTTCGATATTCAAATATCTTGATACGTAATAGGAATTACATACTTACTTACTGGACAAATATTGATTCCAAATTTAAAATCTCGCTGTTTACTGGACACTTCTAAAAAGTCTTCGGTATGTTCCACTTACTGTACAGTCGAGTTCACTTACATCTACACACTTTCGAGAACAAAAATATCTGAACACGACCCTATTTTCAGGAGCATAAAGTCGTGTTCAGATATTTTTGTTCTCGAAAGTGTGTAGATGTAAGTGAACTCGACTGTAGTCTATCTAGTCTATCTAGCGATGGTAAGGCAACATTACATGCAATTTTTGAGAAAAAAATATTGCATAGAATTTGTATGGTGAACTTACAGAAAAAAACAATAAAAAAATAATTAGTTACAGTTTAGAAAGTCAAAGACCGCTTATTATAGATGCGAAGTATCAAAGAGCTTGAAGTCGGGCGCCTTGGACCTACATTTTGAGCTCTAGTAAGACTGATTATTATAGACGTCATAAGTGTTACAATCTCGGGGTAAATTGATGAGATGAAAAGATAATAGGCGTAATTAGTCTTATTCTGTTATCTCAGAACAGTCATTAAATAAAACATTGTAGCTAAGTACAAGAAGACGGGTTTTTTACACTAATTGGACAAACTTGGACCTTGTTCCCTACTAACATTAAAATAATATGTTCTTCTCGGTAAATCGTACGACTTGATATTTGTATTATTATTGATAATTGAATATGTTGAATCATTCTAGATTATTCAAATGAGACGATCAAACAGAATGAAACATCGCTGAACACCTAACCTCACGATGTAGTCCACAATGTAGAGGACTACACAGATCAGGGAATATCGTAAATGAAAATTTTTTTCGTAAACGTGCGACTCGCGACTCTTAGCCCTCCGAAAACACAAGGATGACGTTTTTATTACTATCCGATGGATGCCTAAGGGTTCGGCTTGCTTTTTAGACGGTCTTTAAGGAGGATTTGAGTTATGTTATGGGATATACCTATACGTAAAACAACATGAACATCATGTGTAGCTATATACTCTGTGACAAAAAAAAAATGCATTAAGAATTCAACCTGGTAAAACATGTTTTACGTACGAGTTATGACATTGAATTAGATATTTCGGACTTTTTATCATTTTAACAACGTATCGCAAATGCTTGCTAACCGAATGTTAAATGTTAGCATATTATATTCTAGGTAGCTAGCTATACTGCTTGAACCATTCGCCTCATGTGTTAATAAATATATATTTACTTATTCCTACTGGTAGTGGTACTAAGAGTTGCGTAAATGCATCTTCAGAGGATTCCTTATACCAATCATATGATATATCACCGTAAGATTGAGAATGACACTCTCAAATGCATGCACTTGGGATGTCATAGCCATCAAGCTTTTAGAACCTTCTGATAATAAGTTCTGACTCCTGTTCCAAAACAGATAAACGCTAAAACTAGAGGTACATTAGGTTAGGTTAGGACGGACCTATCCCGTTGTTATTGTTAGGATACTAATACGATTCACGAATCTAACACCACTCAAGCAAAAAAAAGTATCTATCTCACTCCAGAAAGAACTTCAACGCAGGCTGTATTTCCGAAGCAGTCGCTTAAAACCACCACGTAAACCATTAACCAGCCAAGCTATAATAGATCACTAGAACGTGTTATAAGAGTTTGGTCGTGTGCGTTTGTGTTGGTTATAAGAAGATCGATCGTTCGGACCGGGCGGCCTTCTCTTGCGTTTCCCAACGCGCACGCGAACGACGGAAGGACGCTCGATACCTGCGCCCGCGCCTTAGCTAGCTCAATCGTTTCCATTTCATCAATAAACGTAACTTATACTACGATTTAGAATTCAAGACCAAAAAAACTACCACAGTACACTACAATAAAATATTAGTAAAATCCTTATTCTTTTTTAGACACTAAGATAATTTTATTAATTGATAACTGTGACTCTATGTTTTAACAAAATAATTAGATATATTTATTACTACATAAATATGAGAGGAGATAATAAAAACTTAAACATCGGAGATTTTTGGTACAAAATCTGGGTATTGTACTTGTAACACTTGAGGTATTCAAAACATTTGGTGCAATAATTTACAAGCTCATATGTCATTTAAATTTTGACAACTTTGACAGTGACGTATCTGTCGTAGTTTTTTGGTCTTGAATTAGAAAACCGAGTTTAGAGCCGGCGTGACTTACCGAGACTTTACTTCTCGCGCGACACAGCATCACATGTATCTCTCACACTGTATCGTATGGAAAGAGATACAATCATCAGATAATATTAGTCGCGTAGGTACCTACACATAGTCGTGTCAGATTGTCGCAATAGTAATAGAAGTGTAGATGTTTCAAATTGTCTTTAAATTGAAACTTGCACATCTAAAGTTACAGACAGTAAAATTTTGAATCTTCACATTATTTATTTTCAAAACAAATCATTAGGCTACCTTAAATCCTGTAGTACGCGGAATTAAACGTTTCTATGGATTCATAACAGCTAGCGCCATTTTTAAAGTGAACTAAGCTGTCTATTATGTAAATGTGCCCTTATTCAATAACTGCGACCTTAACTTGGTGGCTTATCTTCCTGTTTCTGTCACAACTGTTTTAAGGTAAGGTAATAGGAAAACAGATTGCGTTTAAATCGCGCTGAAATCCATCGCTGTTTATTTTCCTGGTTGTGTTTAATTTCAGCGTCTTTACCAACATCGATCAACATCACTTCATGATAAATATGACAGGAGCATGATAATTTCTTCTTTAATTCTAGATGTATTTCAAGGAATTAACATTGTGATGACTTATTTAAACTTCTACTTTTTATTATCCAACTGCACTCAACAGAAACCATGATGTATGCATTTGTGTTGAAACAATTAATAATACAATATACAATGCAAAGATCACCACACAAAGCATAAGGTTAAATTTGAGAGGTCAGAAGAAGAAGACCTCTCGAATTTAACCTTACGCTTTGACCGTCGGGGACTTGGGGTGCTGGAGTGGTTGAGACATTGGACCAGTCATTCGGAGGTACCGGGTTCAATACCCGGTCTCTTCTACCAGGTTGCGCATTTCAATGTTTATTTGTGCTTCGATCTTTGTATCAATGGTTTAATAAACAATTGTTGTGTTTCCGCATTAAAAAATAATTAAATATTTATATTTACATGTTTTCAAAATATTATCACACTATCACACTAATATTATAAAGGCAAAAGTTTGTGAGTGTGTTTATGTGTACGTTTGTTACTTTTTCACGCTCAAACGGCTGGATCAATTTTTATAAATTTTAGATAGATGACGACAGATAGATAACACCCTGGATTAACACATAGGCTTCTTTTATCCCGAAAAAAATGTAGTGTTCTCATGAGCGGGTAAATAATTCGGGTTAATAATAAAGTTAAGTAAATAAAAAAAACGCATTAGAGCAGCCATATACATGTATGTACCTATCGAGTTGCGTGAGTAATGAGTCTAGAAGCTTTTTTGTATCACAACCTGTTTTCGCGTTTCTTGCTTGATAATCGTATGCATGTTTTCACTTTAACCACGCAAGCAAGATGAGCCTATAGACGACGGATTTGACGAGACGCTGCTGCCTGCCTACTGAGCCAACGGTCCTGAGTTCGAGTCTCAGCAATGGCAAATATGTATGTGTGAATATCCGTGTTCTTGGGCCACGAATGTTTTATATGTATTTGTCTACATAAATATGTATATTATCGTCTTTTAGTGCCCATAACATAAGCCTACTGAAGCTTACTGTGGGACTAGATAAATTTGTGTGAGGTTATGTCCGCTATATAAGCTCATTCTGTTATGGGAAATATGGCAATAGTTCAATGTATGGATTGTACGAGTATGTATATAGATGTCCCCATCAGGTTATCTAGGGCAATAGCTGATAATAGGTAGATATCAATATTACAATTCGTATAATGTAGTATAAATAGCCGGTTTCTTCATTAATTCGTCATATTTAAATCGCTAAACTGTCAAGGCGACGTCAAAGTCACAGTATATTTAGATTGCACAACACAACCACTTCCAAAATCACCACTTTACTGTCGAATATGACTTGCCAGATCGCCAAGGTTCTCAAGGCTCGGCCAAAGCGTTTGGGCTTGGCTGCATTATAATCTTAAAATGTTGGAGTAAACAAAGCAAACTGAGCATAGTAACCTATTATTTAGGAGATGTAACAGTATACTTGTACACATTTAATAAGCTATTTCCACCGAAACTGCCCAGTAGCAAAACTACTGGTAGACACTTTAGGCACAATTATTTGATAAATACCAGTAAAATGTCATTGCATAAATGCTCCATGTTAATTAAGATTATCTCTCATGTATATTATTCGTAGTAGGTACTTACTTTCCTATTAAATCGATGATTTTATGATTTGAAACATTATTTGTCTCTATATAGTTGTAAACCAGCGGCTTGTAAGCCGGTAGTAACCGAACCGAAAGCAGCGGCTAGAAACGAATAACCAGCCGCTTGATACCGGGTAGATACCCGACTTGAGAATCAAATAAAGAAATTATTTTTATTACATTTTGTTTGTTAAACGCTTATTTTTGTTATACAGTAACACTTATTATGTTCTTTTAAAAAAAAATAACAAAAATAAAGAACCGACTTCAGTAAAACTAAAAATCCAAAAATAACCCGTTCAAGTACAGATTACATTTGACTCACCCTTTGAAGTCGATCCCAAACCACTGTTATTATATTTATATATTAAAGTTTACGTGAGGTTTGGCACCGACTTCAAAGGGTGAGTCAAATGTAATCTGTACTTGAACGGGTTATTTTTGGATTTTTAGTTTTACTGATGTCGGTTCTTTTTTTTGTTAAATTTTTTTTTTTTCGCTTTTTAGTGATTTATATGAAATACTTGGAAATACTTATGGCGGGGTGATCAGGGAGGTCTTGAAGGAATGCATGTCGTTTTAATTATCTCCTAACTCCTAACCGTTAAGGAGTTGTACCTTCCATCATCAGTTCAGCATTGGAAGATGATGACTACCATATGCAAATAGTTAGAAAATATGCCTATAAAATTTCAGGAATTCCTTCGATTCCTCATGGATCTCGTCATCCGATCTTCACCAAAATTTTATGGGACCAACCTTGAGATGTCTCTTCATGAACCTAAAAAGAATTTTCTAAATCGACTCATAAATGACGGAGTTATGAGGTAACAAACATTAAAAAAAAAAAAAAATTAAAAAAAAAACATACAACCGAACTGAGAACCCCCTCCTTTTTTTGAAGTCGGTTAAAAAAAATTGACCCCGAAGACACCATTTGTACCTACTCATTTACTTAATTCAGATACGAAAAGTAAACTATGAAACAACGTTTGTGTTCAGGTGGCGGTGCGGTGTATGAAAATTATAAGAATAAAGGTAGCTAAATCAGTTTATTTTGAATCTAATCATCATTGTAAACCAAACGCGGGAATCTCGCGCGGCAGGACTATTACTAGGTAACTGGATAAATAAACTATGAATACAAAACTGATAAATACCTATATACAATTCATCTCTCACAAATAAATTATTAAAATAGTCCTATTCCACTGCTCTTTCACATTTTGTAAGAGAATTTTGAGTTTTTAACACTTAATACAGATGCAAATGTCATTGTTTATGTCTATTTATGTTAAATAGATCCTATATAGTAAATAAATGAAAAGAAAAATAACAAAAGGAAACATTGAATCATTGTGCCTTTTCTAGCCGCTGGGCTAGAAATGTTAGCAACCTTCGCATCTACTCAGTGCATTGCAATGAAAATGTTTTGTTATATTTATTTATTATGTCTAAGTATTTACCTAGGTAAGTATATCTGTATATTCTTATTAATGTATGTTAATTCCTTTTTTTATTGTTTTCGTTAATGTAGCACTAATTATATATTTTGCACCACCTACACATTTCAAACATTATTTTTAAGTACTCCGCTACCTAAAAAGTACGTCTGGAGGAGATCGTTATGTAGCGATAAGACCACCTGTTTTTTATCTCTGCCCGTTGCGTTGTTTCGTATATGTCGTGTTGTATTTTTTCTCTTATTGAAGTGTGCAAATAAGAGTATTTGTATATTAAATGTTTAATTAATCATTAGGTATGTACCTACATACAGACAGTTTGCCTACTAAATAATACGACTCAAATGATCATTTACATATAAAAATAATTACTTCCCGGTTACTACCAAAATAGCCTTCCGGAATATTACCGAAATAAATTATAGAAACGAATTTTGTATTGATGTGATCAACCTTGATCAATTTGGCTCAAGTTCATCATGGTTGAATCAAACAAGATGAATATTTTAAATATTACGAAAGTGTTAAAACTTAAAAGTTTAATGAACTTATTACAACTTATGCAACGATGTGTTTTACCAACATGAATTGCTTTAACTCTATTTCTTTAGTCTTTCATTAATTGCAAACAACTTACTCAAAACATTTTCATTTTAATTTTGTTTGTCTAGTGGGTCAATTAGCAGACCTATATCATGTTTAAAATTACGCTATCATATACCTACATTTTGTAGTTTCGATCATTTGTACAGGTGGTTATTTTCAGCGATATATGTATTATATACTAATACCTACTTTTTTTGTAGGAGAGTATAATGTATTCCATAAACGGTAGATAATAGTGAATGGGATACAACAACAGATCAAAATGTAAAAATGAGTAGGTACCTACGACAAAAAAAAATGAGCTCACAAGTGATAATCATAAAGACGCGCTATATACGTCGTAAATAACACTACAAGAGCCCAAAATAAAACACACGCTCCAACAAAGAAAATCAATTAAATTCACGTGAACTTGACCTGACAACCAGTACACTTGTTTCTCCGTCGAGCTGACATAGTTAGGACTCGTACAAATCTGCACACGACACGGTTTTATTTTATTGCATATTGATTTTATAGCTGTACCTAAATTTAAATTATAATGACGTCATTGAAATCTTCTAGAATATCAATTATTCATAATCAATCTACAGAGGTGTGCATCTGAAGGTGAATATAGTTTTTACGTAACTATGTAAGTACTGCCTGCATAGCTGCCTATATAATCGTCTACTTCCGTAGGCATGTTCCTATGTATTGTACCAGTATCGGTAGAACGAAATTCTGAATTGTTTGTTTGTTTTGTTTTTGACGGCTATGTTTGTATCCGAAGTCAGTAATACAAGGTGCTGAACTGGGTAGAAATACCTACGTATTTTGTATTTTAAATTGGCCGCGTAGCTATAAATTTAACTATGTTGCGTTAACAATCGGAATCAGGTTAAAAATATTCATTTTTATTTTTAGTAAGTCTTTCTAATCTCGAATAAACCCTACCTACTGCACTTTTTCTGACCCTCACGTCTCACTTTTTATAACGGCTATCTAATGCGCATGGCGGTAATATTTGAGCTTTCCAACCGCATAATATACTTGTTTCAAAGTGAATGACAGCGAAACTCAGACGGAAGCATTAAATTTAGCTTGAGAATTCTTTATCTAACTTCCAAGGTTATATTGGAAGATTCATCCCCTAAGGTTGAGAATGAAAATGTGTATCAAAACCTGAATTATACATAAGTTGCTAGGATGAGTAATTTTGATCAAGTGGGGTTTATTGCTTATATCTCTGATGCTGTATAGATGCATTAAGAAGTTATTTTTCATTTGAAGGTTTTGATTTACCCCTATCATGGGTATGGGTACGTACCTTAACAATAAAGCGAGTATTATTAATATGTATATGGTTTATGTACTTATTAAATATGCCTATAGCCTATATACATATTTTCTCATTTACTTAATTAAAATTTATTACTATCCTTAACCGACTGCAAATAAGAATGCGGTTCAGGAGATTGAAAAGTGAAAACTGATTAGAAACATTTGTTTTAGATGTCAAGTTAATAAGATAACATAATTATTAGTTTTAAACATAAAGGTAGTTGATAAGTTTTAATTATCAGTCTCCAGAGGTAATTTATAAAATCTCCGAGCTCAGGTACATAGAATAGTTAATTCAATGTGAGACCGTCGAGAACCACGATCGCCTTGAAATACTTTCAAACCCTCGTGAACTATGCGAAAACATTTACCTACACGGCTACCTAAACATTTGCCAATGAATCCTTAAATGAAACTCACCAATTCCCGGGCCACACACAATAGTATTAGGATGCCGGTCAGCTGTTCACTCACTTCTCACTAAAGTCGTTGCTCGGTTGCTTGAATACCTTCAAGGTAACGAACGCGGTCGGTATTCCGATTACCGATTTGTGAATTTAATTCGAACGCACGTCGAAGGGTACTCGATTCGACGCGCGACTCTCATCGACTGAACGTACGCGCGGCGACTGACGTTGCGCGCGCACTGATACTGCTGCAGACGACCTTGCGGCTAGACATGGGGTGACTACCTACCCTAACCTCGATAACAATATTGACTATAGGGTGTGAATCTGCAGGCGTTGTGATTGTGACGCTAGAGTTAGGGTTAATAGTAGGGTTAAGGACGTTTAATAAGCGCTTGTGAATGACCCTTACCTATTTAGCGTAGACACCTGCCGCATAATAGCACCCGCTCGTATCGTTCGCCTGTGTGCATTGACGTATTAATTCCTGTGTGGAATCTAAGGTGTATTGGGTCAATTTTTTTTTTAATAAAGACGGCATACAAAAAATATGTTACATAGATGCATTAAAAACGAGTTAAAAAAAACTAAAGTCACCATGATGCTTTGCTTTGAAATGAAACATTGTAATTCTAATTTTTCACAGCTGCATTGGAAGACGTATTCAAGCTTCTGGATTGGGACGGACTTGGCATCAACATAAACGGCGAATCCATCACCAACCTCCGCTTTGCCGATGATATCGTGGTCATGGCTGAGACCCTGGAAGACCTCGGCAAAATGCTCAATGACCTCAGTAGGGTCTCTCAACAAGTGGGTCTTAAAATGAACATGGAGAAAACGAAAATTATGTTTAACTGCCATGTGGCACCCACTCCACTTAAAGTTGGAGACTCTGCGCTCGAAACTGTAGACGACTATATCTACCTTGGACAAACGATCCAGTTGGTCGGATCCAGCAGGTCGAATTTCAAAAAAGGGGTCACTCGTCGAATCCAACTCGGATGGGCAGCGTTCGGGAAGCTGCGGAATGTCTTTTCTCATCCCAAATACCGCAGTGCATAAGACGAAGGTTTTTAACCAATGTGTGTTGCCAGTGATGACATACGGTACTGAAACGTGGTCGCTTACAATGGGCCTCATAAGAAGGCTCACAGTTACTCAAAGGGCAATGGAGCGAGCTATGCTCGGAATTTCCTTGCGGGATCGAATTCGAAATGATGAGATACGCAAGAGAACCAAGGTTGTAGATATAGCTCAGACAGTCGCCAAACTTAAGTGGCAGTGGGCGGGGCACATTGCTCGTAGAAGCGATGGCCGTTGGGGCAGAAAGGTTCTTGAGTGGCGACCGCGGACCGGAAGACGCAGCGTTGGAAGGCTTCCAACAAGGTGGACCGACGACCTGGTTAAGATCGCGGGTAGAAATTGGATGATGGCGGCGCAAGATCGATCGTCGTGGAGAACTTTGGGGGAGGCCTTTGTCCAGCAGTGGACGTCTATCGGCTGATATGATGATGATGAATTATAAATTCTTCTTAAAAATTAACTAAGTACCTACTTACCAACTGCGTGTTTTTGTTTAGTAGCGTATGTAAGATGACTATCCATAACCATAACCAATGACATTTCTCGGCAAAAAAAAACCGGCCAAGAGCATGTCGTGCCACGCTCAGTGTATACGGTTCCGTAGTTGCCCATCCTTCACAATAGACGAAAATTACGAGAAAGATTTAAATTACGAGAAAGATTTCAAGCTCTATAAAAAGGTCGTAAACGCCAAAGTAACAGTAATTACTTATTATCTTCTGGAAGTTATCGATTATACGCACCAGACTGAGCGAAATGTTTTAATACAGGATGGCACTTAACTAATATGTGTAACGTTCGAAGTATAAGAGTAACTTGTATATAATCTGTGGTATAAGGACACCGCGCGCCACTTACGTGATTTTAAAGAAAATTATGAATTTTAGCGATAACTCAAAAACGGCTCAACCGATTTTATTCAATATAGTTGAGTGGCCCCCTGGCACACCATTCCCATTTATGGGCCAACCATGAAATCTTCTATACATTACAATTTGTTATCAATTAACTCCTAATCAGCAGATTTTTTGGGGTTTCGTGGTTTGCCGCATACTAATACCTAGATAGTTGCTCAGTGTAACCCTCCCTATCACCTCCCGGCACTCCCATTCTCGTAAACCACGAAATCGCAAAAAAAAGCTAATTGATAGGTAATTCCAAAAACCCGTAATGTCCGCCTCTTGGCTTTTTGCGATTTCGTAGTTCGTCCCATAGTAAAAATTCGCTCAGTAATAGAATAGAATAATAGTTATTTGTGCAACAAGAGAGCAGTTATTTTTTGTTGCGAGTGCTGATTTGGAGTCCCGAACAAGCGAAGGATTGTATGTTTGAATCACGAGCGTAGCGTTTCTACTCTCGCTCGAAACTAAATCGCATTTTGTTCACTGTTATCTCGCAGCAAAATCGCCATGTTTGAGCTAGTGAGGTGAAAAATGTATTTACTTAGTGTATAATTAGGTATGTGCCTTCCCCATTACTTCCTGGCACTACCATTCACAACTAAAATATACCTAATTCAATATTTTTTTATCGGTAAAGTTTTTTTCTACATGTTAATATTAGCTAGTTAAACACCCCATTTTTTGTTTTCAATTTCGTTCACCCAATCAAAAGTCCATGTTTTTAACGTCCTGGGAATTGCACTACTTATGTGTTATTATAAGCAGCGCTAACTGACGAGGACTTATGCGACGGATTAATACCGACTTCAATAAAGGAGGAGGTTCTATGTTTACTGTATGTATGTTTTGTCTTTTCCTAAATTTTCACCGGTATGCATACAACCGCTCCGTTATATTTAGTTCTCAAAAACTTTGTACACAATTAAGACAGAAAATTATAGTCAAATATAATTTTCAAATTTTACAAACTTCCATTTTCTTTCTTAATTGTGTACAAACTTTTTGAGGAATGCTCACACAGTCGTAGCGGAGCAAATTCTTATTAAGTATATTACGTTACGACATAAAAGAGTAGAAATTAAAACCGGCCAAGTGCGAGTCGGACTCGCGCACCGAGGGTTCCGTACAAACACTTTCCATCCCTAAGTGGTTAAGTTAAGTTTGCACCTGGTATGTATAGCGGCCCATATAAATTAGGTGCAAAGTTAGGTATTAAAAAAAAAACTACTTACTAGATCTCGTTCAAAACAATTTTCGTTGGTAGTTTTTATAGTAATGTACATCATATGTTTTTTTTAGATTTTTCATTTTCTTATTTTAGAAGTTAGGGGGGGGGGACCAACTTTTTTCCACTTTGGAAGTGTCTGTCACGCAAACTATTCGGTTTAGAAAAAAAAAATTAGAAACCTCGATATCATTTTTGAAGATCTATCCATAGATAGTACCCCACACGTATGTGTTTGATGAAAAAAAATTTTTGAGTTTCAGTTCTAAGTATGGGGAGCCCCCAATATTTATTATTATTTTTTTATTTTTGCATCAAAATCTTAATGCGGTCCACAGAAAACATCTACCTACCAAGTTTCAACAGTATAGCTCTTATAGTTTCGGAAAAAAATGGCTGTGACATACGGAGGGACAGACAGACAGACGGGCAGACAGACATGACGAATCTATAAGGGTTCCGTTTTTTGCCATTTGGCTACGGAACCCTAAAAATTGACAATACTGTAGTGTCGTCCCTTTCTAATCAATCTAAGAAACGTTGACACTACAGTATTGCCACTTTTTAATTTCTACACTTTCTTGTCGGACTGTAGTCGTAGAAATTTGTAATTTATTAGTTTGATGTATATTATTATAGCATTTATTACTTAACTCCTATTCATTTCATACATATCGTTTGAATTAGGTATTTTTAATACTTTTCTAATTTATTTTGCTGGAAAACATAATTTCTTGCTCTCTTCTACAGAAATACGGATATTCCAAAGAAATGTAATGTAAGGTGATAATCATATAAGTACCTAATGCCTTTTTTTATTTACTTAAGTACTTATCTTGAGCATGCATTTGGCCTCGATCTCACCGGATGTTATGTGATGAATGATGATGAATGCTTGGATAAAACATCCTAGAGAGGACCTATTTCAAAGTGATAAAAGACCATATTATACTACTACTTAAATGTACTCGATTATATATTTTTTATAACGATGTAAAGTAAACGGCAACAGGCGCGCCATCTATGTAATCGTGCTTAAAACGCTACCTTAAGCCACTAGCGGACTCGATCCGAGTTCCAACGTAAGGTTCTATATTTAACTGTGAACAAGCATCTTAATACTCGCCGTCGCCGCTAGATGGAAACAGTAATCAATATTTGAATAATTAGTCTTTCCACAATGTTTATTTTCCAAGGGTTCAAACTCTACAGCTCCTGTGGTTGCAGAGTAGACTGAGAAAAACATAACACGAATCAATACTTGAAATAATAGAAAAACGTCATCATTCCCTTGCCCCTATCCCATTTATTTGGAGTCAGCACAGCATGTTTTCTTCCTATTACTCGTCATCTCGTCGTTTACTTCCTTCATATACATATAGTATCATCGTTCCCATCCATCTCTTCTTTTGTCGTCCTCTTCTATATCCGTCCATATGCATGCTTAACGCTTTTCTGGTTACGTGGCTTTCCTCTGTTCACATAGAAAAACATATCATAATTAAACTTTGTAACAGATGAAAATAATATTTTTTTTATTAATTGTTATTGCTTTGAAAACTAGAAATAAAAAATCTTGTACATACAATTAAAAACTGCCGTAATTTAATTATTCCTAAAATATACAGCGTGGGTATTTAATACGGGCATATATTGAAATGACGATCAGTATCGGACCCAGGAATCCTATTTAAATTGATTTCTTTAGAGAATTAGTTTTTTTTTCATACGAAATAATTGAACGCGCAATGTATTTGTATCCACATTAATTAACGTACCTACCTAAACGTCATGACATGTCAGCGTTTCATTTGTTGGACTACGTACATTGCTGCTTGATTGGACTTTAAAAAATCGTTACACCTAATTAAAAACACTGTTTAGCAAAATAATTATGCCGTACGATTCCTATGATCAGATACTATAACATAACTGAATACATTATATGCCCGTATTAAATACCCACGCTGTACATATAACAGGACAATAATTGTATTTATTACGCTCATGGGAAATGTCAAAATCAAATTATGTTACTTATTTATTATCTATGTTTTTCTCGGTCTAAGTTCGCGGCCACAGAAGCTGAAAATAATTTTAAATCCCGTGAAGTGGTATCGTGGACTCATATTACTGATTGCTTTTTCATCTGGCGGTGATATACTCGATGTATTTCGTCTAAATTGTCTTATTTCAATAAATTATGGTGATATACCTACTAAAGCTAGTAGGTACTCACGAAGTTGACTGGGGTTGGGCGAATATGATACTTAGTGTGGAGAAGCACTTCGCTGGAGAAAGTCACAGTTCGGCCAACTTCGCCTCGGAGTAGTGTAGAGCCGGGGATATAGTTCCACATTCCTACGGAGCGCTGAAAACGCTCCATACAAATGGCGAGTGGGCCGTGACATCACCACCTCGAAAAAGTATAAAATATATGGATGGAAACATAACTATAAGTTGCCATTGTACCATGAAATATTTTTTTGTTGAATTATGTAGATTCTCATACCGATTTCAAATTTGCTTTTAAACGTAAAAGCATTTTACTAAAATTAAACATAAAAAATAAATAAATTAATTAAACATTTTTCTAATTCACAGCACTTTTTTTTTGTTTTTTTTTTTCCTTTTTTCATGACATACCTACCTATTGAGCTTTATTTATTTCCATAATTATAGTAGGTATGTTGTATACCTAATCAATCTACACCTAATATTGGTTAATTGGGTCATGTTTTAATCATATAGGTATGCATTGCATGAAATAAATAATGCAATAAAACGAACAATAATAACTTATTGAAATACTGAATGATATTTACCTACGCATATAGAGAGCGTATACAAATGTGATGTGAGTATCAGCAATCTGCGAGTCAGACTCTCGCACTGAAGGTTCCGCAGTACCTACCTACCTAAAAACTACTATTCTTAAGTATAATTCAATATAGTACGTGCCACTACTTACTTTACGGGAAGAACCAATTACCCTTTTGGTATCTTTGCTACCTACATATCAATCTACATTTTTCGTATAAATTATTTTGGTTTAGTCCCACATTTCCCACAAAGGCTTGTGTTATGTTGTGTTAGATATAAGTTTAATAAAAATCAATTACCTACTTACTCATATATCAGGTGGCAACGTTTACGCACGACAATCCGGACATGTTTAAACGCAAAGGTATGAACTCCAGATACCCCCTACGCAGCAACAAAAACCTTAATAGGCTTGTAGCAGCGCCACACCAATTAGCGAAAACAAAAAAATGCATTTATAGCTTGGGACCAATAGTGTACAACCGGCTACCTGAAAATGTAACAAATGCAACTACCACCACAAGTTTCAAATTACAACTAAAAAAATGCTCCTAGAAAATAATTTGTATGACCACAAGGATTTTTTTAATTTACCACTAGTATTATAGTTAAACGATTTTAATGAAATGAAATAAGACATGTAGGTAAGCACATGCAATTTATAAAAATAATGTAAAAATTTACCTGTAACAATTGTTATTAAAATAAATCATTTTTATTTTCATCATTTTCATTTTCATTTTCTTTTATAAACGATCACGTAACATTATGTTAATGTTAGACTTTAGACCTACATAGTAACCTAGATTTGACCGTCGGTAACTTTCCAGTTAAATCATTACATTATGGCAGACCGGATTGAAGTAAGTACAATCCCTTTCAGCCAAGGCAAGAAACCAGTTTTAGGAACGCATGTTTACAAGCTTAAGAACCCATGAGCCGTTAGAATCATTTGAAACAAACTAAAATATTTTGAAATTTTTAATTTTTATATCGGCACAACATATAGTATAGAGGCTCCACTTCGCCTGATGGTAAGCAAAAAGGGAAGCTCAAGTCCCAATGGCAACTGACAAGAAACCAACGGTGCCATGTCAGTATAGCAAGGCCTCATGTTGTAAGAAGGAGAAACACATGGGCCGTAAAACAGTTGCATGTTTATAGTTCGGCAGATGAAAGAATTGCCAAACTTTCCACGGTGAAGCGATGATATCGCAACGGTGGTTCTATGACGGAAAGGGGAGGGTGGGATACGAGAAACTCTCTTCAGAGCACTCGCCATGGTATAGGCGATAGAAAACGCTCAACGACCCAATGTCTCTACGTAATTGAAGAGGTTCGAGGAAGAGGAAGCTGGTACTTTTTTCGTCACCTATATGATGCAGACCGCCCGCAGCTGCAATCTGTCAAGAACATCGAGTAGATATTGGGCGCAACCATCTCAAAGATGCGAGAAGTACTCAACGTACGACCGAACTTGTGTCTTATAAAAAGACAAAGCTGGTCCGTCGTGAAGAAGTCACTACAGGTACCTAATGTGGCGCCCAAACGTCTGTACACACTTAGACAGTAACACAGTAAGTTGTTCCAATTTGCATCGCTTTCATGAAATTCGTGACCGTGGCTCCGTCTTATAGGCAATAACACGCTTCAGCTAGTACAGAATCGCACGTGCGGCCTCAAGTAATGACTATTTTACCGGAGCTGCATACAAATGGAGCCGTCTCGCGCGTGCCTGATACTTTTGGTGTCCCTTAATGAATATGTGCATACCAAATGGGCATCCGTAGGCCTTAAGACGCGATATCTGGCGCAGTTGTGTAATGTGAATAGCCATTGTGTCTTAAAGTACCTATTACACATACCCACCAATGTGGCTGATATTTTCGTGCTGTACGTAACATATTAAAAGGACTTTTTCACAGCCCTGACTTGATTCAAGGGTTTAACGGGTTCTTTATTACATTGTTTAGTTTGGGACTAGAGTTCTGCAATTAGGTAGACACAAACTACCTATATGATGAATAGGTTATTCTTAAAAGCTAATAAATAAAAGTATAAGTTAGTTATTATCGTAGGTATTGTTGCTATATAGTATTGCTTACTAGCCAACTCTTGCGTTCAGTCGTTTGAAACGCAATAGCTATCCAATACCCAGTAGACGCCATGCCACCTCGGCCACAGTGTACACGAGTCTCGAACAGTAATACAATTAACACAAATACATACTGAAATTAAAAGCGACAGCAGACGCGCACCCCACAAAGACCTTGGTCAACTATTATATTAATCTGTGCCTTGGTTGAGTCATGAGTGGTTGACTTAATGCTAACCACAACGTTACAAAAACTGGGTTCGCTACGTGCTGCGAGCCGTAATAGTGGTCGAAATACAAGCGTGCACCAACACACCACCTCAACCTACCACTTTTGTTCGGCACGCGTTTCTGGCTAGTCCTACGACTATTAAGGTGCGGTGCGTAAGCTTTGATTTTTGGGTTTGTCTCGCCAACTCAAACAACCAATAAAATATAGTCAACCAACAAATAAAGTTCTCGGCCGGCTATTGCATAGATCAAAACAGACAGATACTCTTCTATCTATAGTAAGTATTTTATTGGGCGTAAACGTTACAGTGAGATATCGATAACGCTCGGCCTCCTCGTGATTTGATTTATAGCTTACCTACTCATCATCCTCCTAGCCTTAGTCCCATTTTTTGAGAATGAATTCTCAATCGGGGTCGGCTACCTAAATCCCAAGATGTGGCGTAGGCACTAGTTTTTACGCAAGCGACTGCCATCAGACCTTCCAACCCAGAGGGGAAACTAGGCCTTATTTGGGCTTAGGTGGTTTCCTCACGATGTTTTCCTTCACCGAAAAGCGAGTGGTAAATATCAAATGACATTCCGTACATAAGTTCCGAAAAACTCATTGGTACGGGCCGGGTTCGAACCCGCGACCTCCGGATTGAAAGTCGCATGCCCTAACCACTAGGCTACCCCCGCTCTTATAGCTTACCTACTGTGCCGTTTTATTTACTGTACCGCGGCTTAAGGTTCGCACTGTTCGTTGCTTACTACGTTTCGATCCTAGTATAGATATAGAGCATCAACGTTGCGTAGCGTAGCACGTTGCATTGGGCGCGTATCGTCACATCCCGTAATTCCGTCATGTTTGAAACATGCCTTCCGAAGCCGATTTCTTTTTCGAAGGAATTGTTCTCACATGAAACCGTTGAAATCGATATATATTACACAATCCAAAATACCTATATTAATCTGCCGAACTTGAACAAGTTCATTGATCAAAAAAATACCTCGTAGCCAGATTTAGTAACTTCCAAATGGGATGGGATGGGATGAGACTCATAACATAACAACTTGATTGTGTTTTGTTTAGGTATATTAAGACGCATCTGACGTTTGTTGTAACTTGTAATGTTCTTTCTAAGTTTGAAGTCTGTTTGTTTTGTGATTTAGCCCCAGCGCCCCACAAGCTTTATAAAGTTATGTACCCTAGCTCTACACTACTCGCGAAGTTGAGCGAAGTTCGCCGACGCAAAGTTGGCCGAAGTATGGGTTTCCACAGCGAAGTGCCTCTCCTATCATATTCGCCCAAATTAGCTTAATTTCGCGAGTATTGTGAAGCTGCAACCATAATGTGAAAGGCACGGTTTATTTTGCCCTACAGTATGGAGGTCATTTGTATATGAATAATAGCTGTTTGACATTTTTGTAGTATTATTTTAACATAATCCTAGTCCGATAGTCTCTGGACAAAATATCTAACAGGTGATGTGCAAGTAGGGAAGTCAACGTGAGATCGCCATTTCGACAATAGAGCCTTATGCAGCCATTACCTACACTTTCCTAAATTAGTCACCGACGAGAGGTAATACGAAAAAGTGAGATGGAAATATCTCCATGCGTGTCTCACATATTGCTACATCCCCCTCGTCATCAGTGACTAATTTAGAAAAGCCGTATTAAACGCGCGATCTCGAAACTTGTGTTTACATAAATATTACATAGCTCATTGCTCTGGATACAAATCATTAGCTATGCTATAAGTAAAGGCAACCTTAGTTATCGGTCTCGCTACTATCTAATACCCTTGGACTAAAATCGATCTACTTAGTTCAAATATGTTTTTGCGTTCATTTAATTAAGCTATTTATGACTAATCGACACGCATTGAATTAGGTAATTAATGTAATTAATTTACGATTTGCTTAAATTAATTTCAATGATAGTTTTTATTGCTATTAGTATACAATGCCATTGTTATATCTAATAAAATTAAATTAAAAATAAAAAAGCCTTTATTCTACCATAATTTATAGCCCTACAGGGTGTTTTTCAATTAATTTTACTGGCAACTGTCGTTGAAAGTCAGTAAATGTCACTGATATAAAAAAAAACCCGGCCAAGTGCGAGTCTGACTTGCGCGCCGAGGGTTCCGAACAAACTTTCACATATTATAATGAAACCACTTCACTTATTATAACTTACTGTATTCTAATGAAAAAAAAGACTTCACTGTGGATCGTTTTGGCTTTATTTTACGAAAAATTGCTTGAAATTTGCGAAATATTTGACGACGCGGTTGGCGCAGTGGTTAAGCAACTGCCTACTGAGCCGACGGTCCCGGGTTCGAATCCCGGCAAGGGCAAATATTTGTGTGAAGAACACGAATATTTGTGCCTGGGTCATGGATGTTCTATGTATTTAAGTATTTATTTATCTATATAAGTATGAGTATGTATATCGTCGCCTAGTACCCATAACACACGCCTTCTGGAGCTTAATTTGGGACTAGGTTGAGTTGTGTGAGGTTGTCTGATATTAATTATTTATTTATTATTTAGTCATGTTTCTACTTTTTAGGGTTCCGTACCTCAATCGGAAAAATAATATAAGGGTTCTTTTATAGGATCACTTTGTTGTCCGTCCGTCTGTCTGTCTGTCTGTCAAGACCCTTTATCTCGAGAGCGTGTGGAGGTCGCGTTAGGTATGTGGAGAGAAGTTAGAACGACTCTTATTGACTGGGCATTACAGTACATGTTCAGATATTGATGAACGCCTTATATGCTGCGATACATGTGATGGCGACTGTACTTATTAACTGAACATGTTTATATTACCATTTTATTTCACTATAATAATTACAATACAAGTTTTATTAATGTTAAAATTATAAGAATTCATATACATGATCGACAAAAATATAATAAAATAATATTCGCAATGTCACAAAATGGAAAAAGACAATAGAATACCCCCCAATAAGGATCGTTATTACATAATTAAATTAAAACAATATTTACAATACAAACAATGATTATAAAAAAGATTAAAAGTCATATTCACAACACAGATAAAAAATTAAACTGATGCTGACCGTCATTAATCTCTATATATTATTTATTATTCCAGTGTTAATTTGACAAACAAATCTAATTATAAAGTAGTACTAATAAGTACTTACCTTAATTACAAAAAAAAAACAGAACATACTAAGCCAGAGCAACGCCCTCTGTTGACCTTGAATGCGTTTCCTACCACGTGCTAGATGTACCGTTGCGGAGAAAGTTCCGATTGTAGAGCAACGCCTGCGCATACGATGTGATCGCGTCTCCACGCATTGCGATAGGAACGAAGTGACGTGACCGTTTGGAGACCCTATCTTGTTGAAATATACTTAATTTATCTTAGGTCGATTTTGATGAGTGGGCAAATTTTTCTCAGATTTCAATAAAATTTGGTCAGTTGGTAAAGTTGCTTATGCTGAACAAGGTAGGCCCAATTTCACGATATGTCCTACAAAATTTTCCATTGAGTTACTTACAAAAAATGTACATGGATTTTATTTTACTAAATTTCGTATTTTGTACTAAAATTTAGTTGAAAATGAGGAGCTCGAAATACAAAATAAATAATTCGACAGCAAAATAAAAATGGTCCCATAAGTCAAAATCTGTCATACATTTTTCGTAACTCAATGGAGAAAAATTTGTAGGACATATAGTGTGATTGGGTTTACCATGGTCATAAGAAGCAATTTTATCAACTTACCAAATTTTATTGAAATCTGAGAAAAAAAAGAAATCGACAACAAAATAAAAATTTGCCCGAGTATAGTGTCAAGACTGTCAAGTGTCAGTACGGCTACGGCCTACTAGGAAAATAGGGAGAGTTTTAGCACTCTAGAACTTGTATTCTACTTAATACCGTCTCTTAGTTTCATTCTCATTTTGTCACTTTTTACTTTCCACTATACGTCTGCTTTTTATTTCGTAGTTCGAATGGATAAAATCAAAATATACGGGCAGAGTAGGATATAAATGTCAACCGAATGAGGCACCACGGACTGCATATAAGTCCGAAGCCAAATCAGCTCCATAGCTCTCTAACGTCTCAATCTCAACGTTAGAGCCATAGAGCCGACATTAACATAAAAATGCAATCCATACTCACACTCATAAGTGTATTTAATTCGCATTTTTGATAGTCTCGGACAAAGTTAGAGGACTATTTAAAGTCCTGATTGCTGCTAAAGAATTGCGACCATATCCATGTTTACTAGAGTGGCTCGAAAAAGCATGGAATCTTGAATTGAAGTAGTTGAATCTACGAGTTTGTAATATCACAGAAAACTTATTTTATTTCTAATTTTAGTCATTTCATACAAGGGAATTTTAACTGCAATAACCAGTCAAATAAGAATCAGACTCATTAATTATCAGGCATCTATGGTCCATAGATAGACCTTTAAACTAACACACATATTAAAAACAAACAATTTATAATTAAATATACAAACACGTAATCTTAAAAGCACTTTTAGTATTAAATTAATTAATGAGTATGAGTATGAATGCAATTTTAATGTCAATGTCGGCTCCATAGCTCTCTAACCGGCCTATGCTGCCATGCTACGGTAAAAGGGCGATGATATCTGTATAAAGATACGACCTTTTACCGTCATACTCACACGGCAGTACGAGTCCGAAGCCAGGTAATCAGTCAGGTCTCAGGTCCAATGTGGGTCCAATTGATACCCAAGCCGAAAAATGTAGGTCCCAGAATGAGGTGGCAGCGATCTCGTAAGTCGCCGTCGACGCAGCCAGTCGCGACCTACTGTCCGCGGCGTACGGGACGTGCGCACGAGTGGATAACGGTGGTGTTGAACTGTTCATTGACAATATACAGGATTTGTTACTGAGGAGCTGAGGTAATTTTTATTTATGTTTTGTATTAAAACCTTAAAATTGAACTTTGTAGGCTTAGGGATACATAATTACAATATTGTTTTTACATGTTTTAAAATAATTCTTTATATTAAGTTCAACTTGTGTAATGTAAATGGTAACTGTATGTATCTGTCTGTGGTATCGTAGATAGCAAACACGCTGCAAATTTTACGGCTCATTTTAAATCGAGTAAGATTTAACAGAGATGAGTTCTTCGCAGATTTTGTTTTAATTTTGCTTGTTATACTTTTGGTTATATTTAATAGCTGCATAAATACTTATTAGTAATTAAAATGGGTGCCTTTTTTAATAAAAGTTAAAAGCTCGTCCACTTCATCAGTTCATCACAGAGTTTGCAGATAGTAGTCAGATAAAAACTATCAGTGGTAATGTGAGCGTCAATTGGTTTGTATGGTGGTTACCAGCAACGAGCGTTGATACAAGCCGATTCCCACCGCCTTGCCCATTGCGTTTTGCACCCAAGTAAACCTACTATACTCCGGCTTATCCAGGGATTTTTTGATGCCAAGCCACTGGTACCTAGGTATACTGTTCCTATTTTGAAAACGACAGCAAACAATTTTTTGACCTGTGTGGTGTTGATGAGCTTAGGACTTGTAGTAATGATATTGAGAAGTATAAATATCCAAGTCCGTTAATATGTGTTGTGAATATTAGAATATATATTTTCTACGGAGTTTTTTACTTTTTTTTGTTGTGGATACCGCGGTTGACCCACTTTCGAAGTTCATTATTTATTTAAATTACGTTTACGATATAAGTTACTTCTTTAATGTTCATAATTTACTCAATAATATAAATAAATAAATTTAGAATTTGTTACGTTTTCGAATTATTACCTACATATCGAATCAATAAGATTCACGCGTTATGTGCATATACAATAAATTATAACCGGATGACTTCAAAGAAATAATATCAATTTTGAAAGTAAATGAAACAAGAAAAAGGATTTTTTTTCAAACGCTGTTGCTTTATTTAAAAAACCTAAACAAGCATAACTAGGCAATTCTCATTCAGAGCAAACGGGACGGAGAGCCGGCTCCGCTTTCTTTTTCGTCTACTTTCTAAGAATAAACATTCACAGCTGACCCTAACTGCAATCGTTCAAATAAACTGCGATGACACTTGTTTATAGAAACTTTGTAAACGTTAGGGTTCTATTTCATACTGTATGATTTGTGAAACGGAAAACGAAACCTTTATTTATAATTCACGTGTCCATTATTATATTTTTAATGGTATTCCCTTGATTTGTCTAATTTTTTTTTGTCTAATTTCAGTTTGTCTAACAACTTTTACCATAATGAACATTTTGTCTAAAGTCATTATGTATAATATCATTTCTCATAATTATTATTTTGTCGAAACTCGTTTTGCCTAAATGATCATTTTCATAACTCTTGTTTTGTCGAATATTATTTTATCTAAAACTCACTTTGTCGATTCTTATTTTAACTAATCATTACATAGCCGAATAACGTTTTAACTAAAAAGTTTTTGTCTAATTCTGAATTATCATAATATTAACCTTGTCGATTTTTATTTTGTCTAATCAATACATAGCTGAAAATTAAGCAAAACGAAATTAGGCAAAATGTTGTTAGGCAAAACAATGTACAGTCGCCATCAGATATATCGCAGCATATAAGGCGTTCATAAATATCTGAACATGTACTATAACGCCTACTACTAGCTTGTTTATTCAACTATTAGCCTCAGAATGCTTTCTTCCATGGAAGTATATTCAAATTTTAGGTTAGGTTAAAGATCGAAAACTGTAGGTTAGGTTAGGTTTGTTTCATGACCATGGATAGCGGAGCGAGCGAAGCGAGCGGAGCGTCAGAATGCTTACTTGCATGAAAGTATATTAAAATTTAGCAGTTAGTAGGTTAGGCTAAACGGGTACCCCTTATCTTGCACAATCTCTATTGTCCGAAATACACTTCGCATAATCGTTTTCGCACAATAATTTTTAGCCGAATGATACTATCGCATAATTATATACTCACCACAATTGTTATGTCGCATAATATTCATTTGGCACAAATTTGTATAGCAGAATACTAATATCGCCAACTTTTATTTCGCAGAATTTTATGTAGCACAATATAAGTCCCGCCGAATTTATAGCGGCATAATTGTACCATAGCATACCCACAGAACCGAATCGCTGCCAGAAAACAAAGTTAGGTTAGGTTGAAACTGTGTCCCTCACAGAAACGAAGGCAAGGCAGGTAAGTAAGGCAGGTCCGACTTGGCTTAGGTTAGGTACGACGACGAGCGAAGCGAGGAGGAGTGTTAGGTTGAACTGTGACCCTAACGAGCGAGCGAAGCGAGCGAGCCGCGCAGGTCCGACTTGGCTTACGATTCCTAACATTACCAATTTCACCTTAAGGCAGATCCGACTTGGCTTAGGTTAGGTACGACGACGAGCGAAGCGAGGAGGAGTGTTAGGTTGAACTGCGACCCTAACGAGCGAGCGAAGCGAGCGAGCCGCGCAGGTCCGACTTGGCTTACAATTCCTAACATTACCTATTTCACCTTAAGGCAGATCCGACTTGGCTTAGGTTAGGTACGACGACGAGCGAAGCGAGGAGGAGTGTTAGGTTGAACTGTGACCCTAACGAGCGAGCGAAGCGAGCGAGCCGCGCAGGTCCGACTTGGCTTACGATTCCTAACATTACCAATTTCACCTTAAGGCAGATCCGACTTGGGTTAGGTTAGGTACGAGGACGAGCGAAGCGAGGAGTGTTAGGTTGAACTACGACCCTAACGAGCGAGCGAAGCGAGCGAGCCGCGCAGGTCCGACTTGGCTTACAATTCCTAACATTACCTATTTCACCTTAAGGCAGATCCGACTTGGCTTAGGTTAGGTACGACGACGAGCGAAGCGAGGAGGAGTGTTAGGTTGAACTATGACCCTAACGAGCGAGCGAAGCGAGCGAGCCGCGCAGGTCCGACTCAGGCTTACGATTCCTAACATTACCTATTTCACCTTATGGCAGGTCCGAAAACTGTAGGTTAGGTTAGGTTTGTAAGCGAGCGGAGCGTCAGAATGCTTGCTTGCATGGAAGTATATTGAAATTTAGCAGTTAGTAGGTTAGACTAAACACCGAAAACTGTAGGTTAGGTTAGGTTTGTTTTATGACGATGCAATAATTAAATTAGACAAAATAAGATTATGTAAAATAAGTATTATACGAAACGAATATTAGTCTAAACAAAAAATCGGCAAAACGAAATTAGGCCAAAAAATTGTTAGGCAAAATATGTTTATACGAATTAAAAATTAGGCCAAATAAAATTAGACGAAATAAGATTATGTGAAATGAGTATTATACGAAACGACTTTCACTCAAATGAAAATTAGGCAAAGTGAATAGTTATGCTAAATAATATTAGTTTAAATGAAATTAGGCAAACCGAAATTAGGCAAAAAGTTGTTAGGCAAAACAAGGTACAACCATTTTTAATACCCCCGAGATATTCATGTGTTGTGTGTTTTGTAATTGTTTATTTAAATCTTTGACCTATTTTTTTTTATCGCAATAAGGCAGAATGCATATTCGTTTTTTATTATGGAAAATTGTAGGTGTATCGGTTTCGTTTCGAGTTTATTCTAAGTAGTTGTAGGGAGCCCTTAATTTGTGAACTCAATTCGTCTTTATTCAATCTCTTCTCAGTGTTTGATTGATTCCCATGGAACTTTAATGAGTTATACTTAGGTGCATGTCTTGTAAAATATATTCAATTACGGGTATCTTATTTACCGTATAGTGTGTAGATCTAAATAATTCGAAAATCTTAATGAATTAACTAAAGTAACTTAATTTACATTAAAGATACACATTTGACATTTGAACTTTTAAGTATGTATGTGCGACGTGGAAATGCACTAGTGGATTCTGAACCCAATTAATTTATACTATAGGGATTAAAATATAATAAGTATGTGATTACAATACAACATTTACTCCTTGTCCTCGAGCTTGCTTATTTACAGAATTACAAAACCCTAGATGTTATGACGATGTTACATGCATACAATTCGGTGGCTATATTTTATTCTAGTTTTAAGTCAATCTGCGTTATTCAAAAAACTTACGCACGTCCTAGTTGTAATTCTAGTAATGATGATTATGCCATTATTATGCCCAAGAGCGAGAAATCAGATATCCCACGTTTCTACATCGACCAACATTGTCTGTTGCAACTTATAACTACAGCACAGTAGGCGCCGGAAAACCGAGAAATAATGATGACGGCAATCAACATACACGCACCTCTTACTAGCCATTGGGATTTTTACGAAACTGACTATTAAATTACAACACGTCGAGGAAAAATCTGACAAGTACGAGTCTGACTTGCGCATCGAGGGTTCCGTACAAACACTTATCCAATCTTAACTCGCCGGGTTAAGTTAAGTTTGCACCTGGTATGTATTGCGCCGCATACAAATGAGGTGCAAAGTTACCGCAACCGATCACATTTGTTGTATGGATACACGATACATTAGTAGGTATTTGTTGTTATAGCGGCAACAGAAATAAGTACATCATCTGTGAAAATTTCAACAGTCTGTCATGAATCATGAGATACAGCCTGGTGACAGACGGACAGACAGACGGACGGACAGCGGAGTCTTAGTAATAGGGTCCCGTTTTACCCTTTGGGTACGGAACCCTAATGCCGGGGTTCATACAGGTTTATTCTTCACACACATAATTCTTGGAATAAGTTGCCCTAAAATGTCCCAAACTCACAAATCAACTCTCGAAATGCCATTGCTTTTGCGCAACTGAGACATTTACAACCGATTTACGAGTACTGTGTATTCATTATCATTACGGTAAATTACAAATGATGTCAACAACAAATGACCTAACAATAGTTTTATTAAAAGTTTCGTGAAAGATAATGGAATAATAATGGAAATGACAATTTTCTTACAGTTGTGTATCTATCAATCGGAAAACGTCCCGACTTGTTGCGAACTCATATGACTCCATATACCATACGTCCAAAACATGCTAGGTTTGTCGGGCCCCGGTGAATAAAACCATGAAATTCAGTATGACTATTAGAAAGCTATATTAGTGACTATTCGTATTTTGTTTTCTTTACCATAGCCGGGTAAAAATTGTCCTATGATCTCATCCCATCATCTTTGGATGTCCAGCTATCCCCGTACTAAAATTGGTTAAAATCTGTCCAGCCGTTTTGGCACGATGAGAGGACAAAGAAAGTTTTATCAACGGATGGCGCTGTACAGCTGACGCCACGCTGCTTCATCGCGCTGTTAAGACTTCTCCTGAAATAATGACCTCCATAGAAAACTGATATTCTATACAATTTCTTTTGCAGGTCACAAAATGTTAGAAGGAACGAAAATAAACTCACACTCCCAGATGTCGAAGATTTTCGACATCGCAAAGGACACTGTCCTGTTTTTCGTGCTGTCCTGTTACTACATATTGGAGTCGATGTTTTGGACCCTAGTGCCGAATGCGATACGACCTATGAAGAGCCTAAAGGGAGATGTGGTCCTGGTTACTGGAGGGGGCGGCGGGGTCGGTCGGCAGTTGGCTTTGAAGTTGGCGAGGCTTGGAGCCAGGGTGGTCGTTTGGGACATCAATAAAGAAGGTATGTTTGAGTAACCATCCCCTTCATCACATTTATGTTTGACCAGCAGTTCACAACAATAGATCATGTTAAAATTGTGCTTTAATATGCTTGCGTTATCTTAAATGGTTATTTATTGTATTTATCGTTTTTATACATACCTGTACAAATGTAAATAAAAAAACAGATATGAAATATGACAATGGAACTTGAAACTGTATGTATACTCGTATACATACGTCTACCTACCTAACGTATAGAATTAACTTACATATTAAAAGTTAATTTATTTAACGTGGTCAACGCTGTGGTTCTAGTTTTAATTTAAAACACAGCGTTGACCACGTTGCAGTTGCTGGTGTCTAGGATATGACTAAGACAGACAACTCAACTGGCGCCTAGTCAAAAATTCGAATTGACTGACTCACCAGAAGCAATCCGGTCTGGGACTTAGAAAACAAAGTTTAACATTAACATAGATTTCATGACGTTAAACAAAGATTGCAAAAGCTGGTAAGCATAAACCTCGTTGAATACGATAGGTACGATTTTACTGGAAAATACTTTCGCAAGATGAAACATTACCAATAACAACACGATATACGTCCATAACAGGCAATAGCACAGATTTATGGCATGTATTCACACATTAGAGTCAATCCGATAGACACAAAGCCATCAACAGAGTCAAACGATAGCCGTTAAGAATAACAATAGAGTGGTTTCAATAAATTAAACTCGCGTGCCATGACTGGGACAAACAAAAGATGTCTATAGTTTCTGCGATTTCAATGTCTACGTCTAATTATAATTAATAAATATGCAACACGAGATCTCATCGGAATTTAAAATAATTAAATACTTCTGAAGCTAGTAAATGATTACCTATTCGTACTTGTATAATGCTACCACAGCGCATAGTATATTATAAATGCCAAAGTATATTTCGTCTGTTACGACAACGACGACGACGACAATAACTCACTAAGTAACAAATACCTGCTTAAAACAATGCTCGTATCTTAGTATCAATCTACAAACTAGATATGAGGTTTAATGACAGAAATTTTAGTGTGTTTTGGTCGTCACTAGGCAATTTATTAGTTCCTTGGGTATTAGTTCCTATACGCATGCTATCATGCAAGATCGAAGCAACGCATTGAAGTGATTTCTGGCATATAGCCTATCTATCTGGTATACTAAGAACAGTCATACCAGCGCACCAGCACCTCCGCACCGCATTCCGATATTATTTGGTGGTTCAGGAAATCAGCGCGGCTTCGTAGCCAGTCGTGGCGCTAGACCAATGGCGCTGCATTTGACACAAAGACCAATAAAATACAGTTCTTAGACAGTTTTTGCGAAAATCAAAAGAGGTAACCCTTCTGTACTTTTACTGTTTTACTGTGCTGCTTGTGATATAAATGGATATATATTTGTACCTACCAGGTTTGCAGAAGACGTGTGCAGATGTGACCGCAGAGGGCTACGAAATCGCGAGCTACGCCGTGGACTTGGCCGATCGCGCCGCTGTATACGCGGCTGCTGAAAAGGTCAAAAAAGAGGTAAATCTTATTTATCTTACTTATTTATTTTATTATTATAACTACGAGTATACGTATAAAATATATTTTTTTATAAAGATTTTAATTGAATTGGTATCCTACCACGAAACAAAATATGGCGTCATGCATTCAGTGGAAAATGTCGAACTTTGACTATACCTAATTTCTTACTCTTTTGGCTCAGCCATTCGGCCCAGCCATCAATTTACGAGTAGCATCCATGGAAACTGATTCTCACCGGCTTTCCCATTTTGGGAATTGTTGCCTCCTGTTTTTGCCCAGAGATTTAGTTGCCTGTCAGTTGACAGGCAACACCCGGAAAATGTATTCCATAGAAACGTACCTAGTAATGCAACCCTATTGTGTGCTCGAATTGCCCAATACTTACCGATGTTTGTAAACAAAGAAATGCTTCCGCAAATACAAATATCACACCCTGCAGAGACAATGCAAATTTGTTTTACGTAGGTACTATTTGTTGAAGGTGGGGAAAGTGGACATCCTGATCAACAATGCCGGCACCGTCTTCGGTGAGACGCTGCTGGATCTCAGCGACTCGGCCATCGAGACTACCTACAAAGTCAACATTCTCTCGCATTATTGGGTGAGTAAATACGCAATTTCCTTACCTACTTGACTTACAAATTACAATACCGGACTTGCGATTTGCGAGCGACTTTTGTATGAAGGCGATCACGCAGCGAGCTCGCCGCGTCGCTTATTTGTATAGAAAACTCGCAAGTCGCAAGTGTGATAAGGCTCTAAAATACAACAATACTTCATAAAAGTAAAAACAAAAGAAAACAAAACAAGTACATTTTATAAGTAACGGTAGACAACAGACGGTCTTATCGCTAAAAAGCGATTTCTTCCAGACAACCTTTGGGTAGTGAAATTGATGAACATTTTAACTTAATATAGAAGTAAGTAGGTCAGGAGAAGGCGAAGGGAACATAATTAGACACCAACAGAAAACAAGTACGCATATGCGTAAAAATACTAGGTAAATATACACATACATAAAAAGATATACATAAACTTACATAGAGGTACATACATACATATATACTTGACTTAAGTATTTAGTAAACAATTTTTTTTTGTTATAAATATCGGACAATCTCACACAAATCGATCTAGTCCCATAATACGCTAGTAGGCATGTGTTAAACATACTTAACTTATATAGATAAATATATGTATTTATACATGCAAAACATCCATGACCCAAGAACAAATATTCGAGTTCATCACACAATTATTTGCCCTTGCCGAGATTCGAACCAGGACCGCCGGTTCAGTAGGCAATTTATCGCTGTGCCGAATCGTCCGTCACATTTTTTTGTCTGCAACTGAAAAGGTCCGGTACCCTTGAGTACCCTTACCGTGAGTTAACGTGAACGTATTACTCGATAACGACAGTAAACGATTTGTATGGAGAGTACAGCGCCCTTAAGCGGTTACTTTGTAGAACTACAATTCTTCGTACAAATCGACGCGGTTGGCTCAGTTTGTAGAGCACCTGCCTACTGAGCCGACGGCCCGAATCACGGCCAGGGCAAACATTTGTGTGATGAACTCGAATATTTGTGCTTGTGTCATGGATGTTCTATGTATTTGACGACGCGTTTGGCTCGGTTTGTAGACACCTGCCTACTGAGTCGGCGGTCCCGGGTTCGAATCCCGGCCGGGGCAAATATTTGTTCTTGGGTCATGGATGTTATCTACATATGTACTTATATATTATGTATATCGTCGTCTAGTACCCATAGTACAAGCTTTGCTTAGTTTGGGACTAGATCGATTTGCGTGAGGTTGTCCGATATTTATTTATTATTATTATTTAAAAAAATATATACAGTCGCTAGCGAGTACGGTCAATATAAACTCGTGGTAAGGGTACTGACACTTAATCTGCAATTGTTACTGTATCGTGTTTTTGAACTACTGTTTTGCGCAAGAATTTAAGTGTGTTAAATTTATTTGAAGGTGTTAGACGATACAATATGATTACGAACTAGTACATTCACTTCACTTGCAATTATTGATCGATTGCTCAATACATCTTTCGAAATCCAAATGACCTAGCAGCTTTTAAAGTTGCTAGAGAATAAAATAAATTTTGATTTTTATGAATATATTTGTGACGTCCCACGGGCAAAGGTACCTTATGGCGGGTATGGAGTTACGAGTAAGCATACCCTGATAAACTACAGCTTATAAGCTATCGATAGCAGAAAAAATCATCTTTCTAGATTGCGTACTTATCTACTGAGATATAATTTTTTGAAATATTTATTGCTAATTCAGCGATTTTGAGAAATTGGCAATTGAAGTTTAACTGTTTCAAAAACTATGTTCCTGTTGTAAGTTGCATAGTGGGCTACGGAAAATGATTCTTTGGGCTTCTGTTTGTCAGAGAATATTGCAACAACTCATAATATTACACGTCCAAACATTTAAATTTATCAATGAATATGCCTACTACCCTATTTCTAAGAAATCGTGTTTAGCTTAATTTTTCCTTTTCTTGGCAATAAGATGTTAGATTTGTATGTCTAAGTGTTCTATAACGACTCCAAAAGAAAATAAATAACAAACAAAACGAGAATTGAAGGAAAATAAACACTTTTAATGTTTTAATGCAAAATCATAGATAATGTCAGTTTTTACTTTTAAAGTCACAAACAATATAATTTTTCTACATATTTCAACAATAGTCTTTAATTAACATCATATAAAACTTTTAACAACGTTATCAGACACTAATTTTTACTTTTTGAGTCACTTAAAGTTACATATCTATAACACGGTCTTTGTTCCATACATTTATAAAAAGGTACCTTATGGAGGTCAACAACTAGTACATCAGTACAATCAATAAATTTCTATGATTTACATTTTGAAAAACGCTTTCATTAATCTCTATTATTATTTTAATACTTAATAATTACGAAAATAATCAGTTCTTTCTTATAATCTTATTTAAAAACAACAAATACAATATAAGCAAAGAAAAGGTACCTTATGGCTCAGTTACATGACTTTACTGATTTGTCTGTTCTGAACGCCTTTTATTACAAAAAAAGACACCGCCACGTACCTACTTGGTTTCTGTGACCTGTCTCACCACAGTATGAGCATTGTAGGCTTTTACGTCTCGGAACAGACTGCAGACCACTGGAACTGGGCTGAGACTGAGGAGGAAGCACTTCGGGAAAGGCTTGCAAAGGAAGCACTTCGGGAAGAGCTCCCAAAGGATCTTCATCGCGAGATACTGTGAGTTGAGGTGTAGAGCAACAAGTTACGACAAGTATTTCTAACATTTTTTTATTACAGCGCCATAAAGTAGGTACCTTTTGTACTAAACTTTAGAAGCATATTATTCAGCCTTTAATTCGCCAATAGTAATAATAAAGATAGGCAAAGACGTGTCGTAACGTATATTTTACTAAATAGGAATAATAAAAAAAACGCCATTTTTACCAATTTTTACACAACATTGAATATCTCCGTAACTAGAAACCTCTATAAGGTACCTTTTCCCGTGGAACGTCACATTTTTACACTTATGTTGTAAGTATAGAGTGCATGCTTGCTTCGAGTGCCCGCTTATAATAATAATAATAACCTTCACGATTGCAATAGTCTCCGTTCACCCCGATGAGTGTTTAATTTTATTTGATTATGATTTAATGACTATCGTTACCTTGTCATTTGGATAGTATACTTACTCGTAGGTGTTTTTCAATAAAGGGCAAGACTTAAGAATAGTAGGTTTGGTTAAAGCAAACCCAGTATACGCCGCATATAATCAGCATCCTTAAACTAAACCTAAAATGAAATATATCCATAGTGTGTAAATATAGGTGGGTATGTATTTTTGTATATAAACAGGAATCATATATATATATATATATATATATATATATATATATATATATATAATAGTATCTCTTTTCAAACAGATTTCTGATTTGCACCAACTTCTAGTATCTCTGTTTGGCCCTATGGTTGACTGGTAGAGAATCAAGTCCGCCATTTGTACTGACTTTTGTTTTGTGCAATAAAGTTTAAATAAATTATTTAATAAATATTTTCGAGTACCTAACTAAGTAACACTGAAAAATAAAACATTATTGTACCATTGCAGACGGTAAAAGCGTTCCTGCCGGAGATGATCGAGACAGGGAAGGGGCACATCGTCACCGTGGGCTCAGTGGCGGGGCTACTCGGGACTTACCGCTGCACCGACTACAGCGCCACCAAGTTCGCCACCGTCGGCTTCCATGAGAGCCTGTTCACGGAACTGCGGGTTAGAATTAATCACTTTTAATTATCGCCTTGCCCGAGGTGCTCGAAACAAGCGAGGGCCACCGCGCGCTGTCATGGGGATCAAAAGAGGCAAGTGCATTATGAATTTATGACAGTGAGTTTAGTCAATCGTGGGGCTATTTCAGACATACCAATGCAAAGGTTTTAGAGCTATCATGATGGTGCTACAATGTATGAGACTATAACACCACCGCCTGCTTCTACAAAAGCTTATTCAAGCTTACCGAAGGCCAAATTGCGTACGTGGCAATGAGCACAATAGAAAAGAGTGCAATGCGCCTTCATGAATTAAGATACCTATGTTTACTTACGATTTGAATTGACATTTTGCTTACAAACGTTTACAGGCGCACGGGCACACGACGATTCACGCGACGCTCGTCTGCCCCTACTACATCAACACGGGCATGTTCGACGGCGTCACGCCCCGACTCATGCCGATGCTGGAGCCCGACTACGTGGCCGAGACCATGGTCGACTCCATCCGCAAGAACGAGGTCAACTGCATCATGCCCGGCTCCGTGCGGTACCTGCTGCCGCTCAAGTGGTTAGTACCTATATACCTCGCTGTCTTGCTACAGGCATATTCGACGTCACACCACGCCTCATGCCCATGCTGTCCGACTACGCGGCCGACCATGGTCCACCATCCGCAAGAATGACCGGTGTGCGGTACCTGCTGCCGCTCAAGTGGTTAGTACCTATATACCTCGCTGTCTTGCTACAGGCATATTCGACATCACACCACGTCTCATGCCCATACTACCCGACTACGCGGCCGACCATGGTCCACCATCCGCAAGAATGGCCGGTGTGCGGTACCTGCTGCCGCTCAAGTGGTTAGTACCTATATACCTCGCTGTCTTGCTACAGGCATATTCGACGTCACACCACGCCTCATGCCCATGCTGTCCGACTACGCGGCCGACCATGGTCCACCATCCGCAAGAATGACCGGTGTGCGGTACCTGCTGCCGCTCAAGTGGTTAGTACCTATATACCTCGCTGTCTTGCTACAGGCATATTCGACATCACACCACGTCTCATGCCCATACTACCCGACTACGCGGCCGACCATGGTCCACCATCCGCAAGAATGGCCGGTGTGCGGTACCTGCTGCCGCTCAAGTGGTTAGTACCTATATACCTCGCTGTCTTGCTACAGGCATATTCGACATCACACCACGTCTCATGCCCATACTACCCGACTACGCGGCCGACCATGGTCCACCATCCGCAAGAATGGCCGGTGTGCGGTACCTGCTGCCGCTCAAGTGGTTAGTACCTATATACCTCGCTGTCTTGCTACAGGCATATTCGACATCACACCACGTCTCATGCCCATGCTGCCCGACTACGCGGCCGACCATGGTCCACCATCCGCTATGAATGGCCGGTGTGCGGTACCTGCTGCCGCTCAGGTAGTTAGTACCTATATACCACGCTGTGCCCTAATACAGGCATGTACGACATCACGCCACTCCTCATACCTGTGCTGCCCGGCTACGTGGCCAAGACCATGGTCAACGCCATCTGTAAGAACGAGAGGTCAACATACTTAGTCTCACGCATGAGGTCCACCTACATAGGTTTCAAACTACTCTCTAGTTGTTGGTACAGCTCTATGTCGGTCTCGGTCTCAGCTTACCCACTCGTGACTGAAATAAACTCCGTCTACCGTTAACCAAAGGTCAATTCATCGTTCGAGCCAGAGGTGTCATAATCTCATCGTAAATTCTATTAAGTAGTTGCCGCTATGTCATGCGCTAGCACTGCGTCATAAATCATAAAAGTGTTTCTCTACAGTACGACGTATGTATTATCATCATGGCACATTCTTAATTAGTGGCGTTCTATGAATTTAATATTTTCCGCTATTACTCTTAATAGACATAAATAATGATTAATTTGTTTCAGCTTACTCCCGGCGAAGATGTGCTGGGACCTGATGCACCGAGTGATGAAGGGTCCACAATCCATGATGGAGTTCAAAGGGAAGCCCAAAGTAGCCGGCGGCTAAAATCAGCACTAGCACAACCGCATCATGCGCGACACCCGTCTCTTTCCATAAGTACAACACAAAAGAGACGTGTACGACGAGCGAATTCGTGGTAATTTATAATAGCCTGATAATCGGCACTGAAACAAATCAAGTTACAACGAACTATCAATTCTGCACTTTATCATAAAGACAAAGTGCAGAATTTATCGGACTTTGTAACTTCGGATCTAAATCCGATCCGAAGATCCGGTTGGTCTAAACCAATTTTGAATAATATTAGTCTAACGAACTATTTGAGTAATGTACACTCGACAAAACGCAATCCTGAGCCACCATGGAACCATGTTGGTTGTGCTGCTGCCTACTGAGCCTGCGGTCTTGGGTTCGAATGAGGACTAGGGGATTCGTGTGAGAAGAAAAAAGTTTTAAAAGCTTCCTTTGAAACTTTTAATGTTCATTTGATATGGTTCCATGGTGAGTTAGGGTGCAAGTCAAGGAAATATGATTTGTCCGACTTTAAGCTTTAGCTGTATTGCGGTGCCAATCGGCTAAACCATATTTCTCGGGCTATAATTTTATAGATAACTAGTAAAGGGTATAATTTTAGAAGACTGAACTGTAATGTTTAATACAGACGTTTAACAATATATCTGTGTGTCATTTCAAGATGTCTATGGTTGATGTAGTGCTACAGTATGAACTAGATGCAAAAAGTTGCACCTATACAAGATCGTGTTGGCTAACATTAATTTACACCTAAAATGCACAATTCCAACTGCACAATCTTATAGCCAAATTTAATGCGGCATTCAATTTCAAATCTTTCTTGCCATTCCCTCCAAACAAAGCAAACACTCTAATATGAAATAATAAATAATAATAATAAATAAATAAATATTAAGGAACAATCTTACACAAATCGACCTAGTCCCAAACTAAGCAAAGCTTGTACTATGGGTACTAGACGACGATATACATAATATATAAATACATATATAGATAACATCCATGACCCAAGAACAAATATTTTGCACAAATATTTGCCCCGGCCGGGATTCGAACCCAGGACCGCCGACTCAGTAGGCAGGTGTCTACAAACCGAGCCAAACGCGTCGTCAAAAGAAAGACGTATAAGTTTACAGAGGGGCATAGGTACTATTGAATCATACAGAACACTACTGGTACCCGTATAGTACTAAACTACGTACTGAATAATAAACATACCACCGACGAATCGAGTGCCGCCTTTTTGAAAGTTGCAGGACATTCATAAGAAAACCGCCAATGAAACTAACACAAACATTAATTTATTAATAAGTTAATATCACATAACTAGAACAAGTCGTAGAAGTAGTCGAGGCCCTGGCCCAGCTCCCAGACGGCGACGCCGGTGCCGTACTCCCTGGCGAGCTCGAGCCGCTTCTGTATCGAGTACAGAGTGGGGAAGAAGATCTTCTTTGTACCTTGCGATGTCCTGGAAGAGGACACACGATGTTATATTTTAAACTAAGGTGCCCGCAATTGACAACATTTCATATTTATAACAGGTGGAAATTAATATAGAGATCGACAGGGCTTTATGTCTTGTACCTTAAAAAAAAATCTTTGAATTTATTCTTCTGTATTTAAAGAAATATAAGAAAATACATCAAATAACTGCAATCTAAGACAATACGGGCTGAATAGGGTTGTTGTCTAAACCAAAGAGCGAAAAAATATATATATTTTTTATTTGACGTTGACAGATGACAGATGCATACCTAGTTTTATTAAGTTTTTTTTTAATAAGAAAACCGACTAAAGTAACCGTTCCATTAAGTTCTGGTTTTGGTGTTGCCACATATTAAAATGAGTATGTTTTTATAAATTAATAATAAAATAAATAATCATCTCAGAAAATAAATAAAAACAGAGATTACTTCATCTTTTTAAGCAGAATTCAGAAAAGTAATAAAATGATAGTCTTAAAAATATGAAATGTTGTCAATTTCGTAGGCGTAATTTTTTTATACCGCAGTCGGCCAAAAGTATCCTATAACCATATTTGGATTTGGATGTCCAGCTATCCCAGTACCGAAATTGGTTAAAAAATTTCCGGTCGTTTCGGAGTGATGCGAGGACAAAGGAAATTATGAAAACAGTTGGCGCCAGACAGGTACGGCGCTGCGCACCCATACAAAAAAAATGAAGGTCGTGCATCACGCTATTAAGATTTTTCCTGACATGACCCCTCATCATCCTCCTAGCCTTTGTCCCATTTTTGAGAATGAATTTTCAATCGGGGTCGGCTACCTAGATCCCAAGATGTGGCGTAGGCACTAGTTTTTACGCAAGCGACTGCCATCTGACCTTCCAACCCAGAGGGGAAACTAGGCCTTATTGGGCTTAGGTGGTTTCCTCACGATGTTTTCCTTCACCGAAAAGCGAGTGGTAAATATCAAATGACATTCCGTACATAAGTTCCGAAAAACTCATTGGTACGGGCCGGGTTCGAACCCGCGACCTCCGGATTGAAAGTCGCATGCCCTAACCACTAGGCTACCATCGCTTTCCTGACATGACCCCTCTCTAAAGAAAAATGTTTTTCAATACAAAACTAGACTTTTCTAATAGTACAGATGACAACTAAAACAAAATACGTTAATCAATATAGAAAGTTTTAAATGGAGAAGGCTAACACTGCTCATGTAAATTGTGCTAAGCATGTCGTGGTACAAAGATCAGATTCGATTTTTATGAATCCTATAAGTACATTCGTAATCGTCAGGTGTGTGCTACTGCTACCATGTCATGTCACGTCCGAAGTAATTAAATAATTATTGTGATAATCAGAAAATGTTAAAAAGTCGTGTAAGTAAGTTTTGCATATAAAAATTATAATGTACATCACATAACAAAAATTAAGTAAATCTCACCGGACTTCAATATAATTCTCCGCCGTATTATTATTATAGGATAACGCCTGGTTCGCCTTGGCATTCTTTAGCAGCTCAATATACTCCGTGCCCACGATCGGCCCGCCGCCGTTGGCCGTATACGAGTTGCCATAGAAGTTCAGCCCGAGCAAAATTTTCGAGCGTTTGGTGGGCGTTTCGTCGTCGTCTATCAGTTTCTCTACGCAGAGCCTCATCCAGTACAAGGGTGCGTTGGGACCTGGAAGAAAATTTACCAAAATATTGGTTGCGGAATTGCGGTTATTATAGTTTATGAAAACTTTAAGATACTTGCGTCAATTTGACATAATTCTATCTTAAAATTGACGTACCATACCTTATTTATGAGAAATTGGGGATCATTTAATTAGACAAATCAACGTTTGATGATGGAAGGTGAACAATACAATGTTGATTGCCATAGCCCAACAGAGTGATTTTCAGGGCCATATTGCGGATTTTTAGTGGTACACATTTATTTTACTGCTAACGAAATTTTTTGGGTAACTGACGTTGAAAGACGGTAAATGATGATGTAGACAAAGAGGAAACACAACTAAATATGCAAACAATTTTTGCATAATAAAGCCCAAAATATCAGTGATGAAAGTAAAGTTTTTTTCAATAGGATTCAGTATTTATTTCGCAAGAAGAACAAAGGATTGGGCAACATTTCGGTAAACAATGTTATGAATTTGGTTAATGAAAAATCGCTACTGACGTTTAATAATGCAAATATTGCCAGCATAATTTATCAGCATTGCACCCGTGCGAAGGCGGGGAGGGTCGCTAGTTATGAATATGATGCGCCTATTTTGCGTAGTATAAATAATAACAAATTACAACATTCAATACGTTACCTGGTTTCTGAGGGTTAGAGAAGTCGTAAGTCATGACAGACACGGCCTCCACATAAGGGTAAATGTCATTGAAGGCTTGGATGAAGAACTCGTCCGTAGGATAGCCTCTGAAGGGAGGATAGACTAGAATCAGGCTGAAGTCGTCTTCACTCATCTCTAGCCCTAGAACATTAAACAATGCGATAAATAAATGCCCGTGGTCTGAGTATTTTGAAAAATGTATGAAAAGTTCAAAAACATTACAAATACAATACAAAAATGCTTTATTGCACACCACAAAATACACATTACTTTAATTTTGCGATTTTTTTATCTTTAGTATTAAATTACCTTTTCTACGAAATCTAGGTTTAATTTCATGAGCAATAACCTAACCAAATGAGTAATAAAATAAGTAGAGCACTTCAACTTACCAAATTGCTGTATGAACTTAACAGAGCGGTCAGCATACTTTCCGATCTGCGAAAGCATCTCGAGTACCACTCCGTCGAATTTCCACTGCTTGCAGACTTTCTTCACCTCTTCAATAAGAGCTTTCTGTTCTGAGAGAGATGAGGGCTCAGTGAAGAAGGCCTTGAGGTCAGAGAGCTGCCAATTGTCAAATAGGACCCTTGGAAGAACTGTAAAAAATGGTTTTATATTTACATACAATGAAAAGTTTGTATATACCTTCTTGTAATGACTTGTTCTGTAAGGCGGTACCTAAGACTAAACATAGAGTTCATAAAATGATTAAAATTAAATTTTACAAATTTTCATGTATTACTTTTATCCTATTATAAAATTTTAGATCTGTATTGAAAATCAGTTTTCTATGGAGAGGGGTCATGATTTCAGGAAAAATCTTAATAGCGTGATGTAGGATCGTCATTTGTTTCAACCTGGCGCCATCTGTTGGTTATAAGTTCCATTGTCCTCTCATCACACCGAAATGGCTGGACAATTTTTACCAATTTTGGTACAGGGATAGCTGGACATCCAAAGATGGTAATAGGATACTTTTTACCCATCTATGGTTAAGAAAAAAAATATGCAGATGAAGTTGCGGTTCCTAGTAAATTTATTTAAATCAAAATATAAATAATCTACTCAAATTAAGCTAATATAGGTATATTTTAATGTAGTACATTTTGCAAAAGAATTCAGTATTGACATTATAGAAATGTATAAGAGTTATAGCATAAAACCTTAACCCCAAAAAACAATACTAACTTTTCAAATTCCTATCAGATCCTTTTTGGCGGAGAGACTTCATCCAGGCGTGATCCACATCATGTAACCCGGATATGATGTAGATGTTGGGGCTCTGCCGTTTGATTTGCAACCACACTGGGGAAATGTAGTTGAACTTGGGCGCCCAAGTTTTTGCCACATCATAGCCTTTGTTGTTCCACTGGAATGAAAAGAAAATAAACATAATTATAGCCTCACTACTAAAAGTTTTCATATGGAATTAATAAATAAATGTATGTTATAAAATGTCAGTAGCTGTATGTCAACACCCAATTTTAAAACATTATAAATTGGAATACTACTCAATCATTCATTCATCTTCTAAAATAAATCATGAATCATATTGGAAAGAACTTTTAT
The DNA here is from genome assembly GCA_947623375.1 of Apotomis capreana. NCBI lineage: Eukaryota > Metazoa > Arthropoda > Insecta > Lepidoptera > Tortricidae > Apotomis > Apotomis capreana. The sequence goes on from OX392514.1 coordinate 9,189,516, forward strand.
TGCACCGCTGTGGATATTTTTGGCTAAATTCAGCAAAATATATTTCAAATTTGTGGAAAATTTAACTTGCTTTCTTTTTGTTAACATCAGTAACATTCAATGACTTTCAACTTCAATTACAAATGAGTACTATGCCAGTAAAAGAAGTTAGAACCACAAAAAATTGCAATATGGCTCACCATCCCTCAGTATGAGAAGCAACTTATCAGGCTGTAACTAGTGCACCATAGCCTGACAAAATGACTTCACAACCCAGTAACTGCATTACATGAAAATAAAATAAAGCAGCCTAATTTGGGGACCCCCGCATTAAGCTCATTAGCAATTTATATATTGGCACTATGAATGCTGTATTTACTAATGAATTTAATGTTATTATATTGAAGGCAGTCATGTCATAATAAATTTGTGCATAACTATTAAAACACTTACACCCTTATGTCTAACTACATAAGGTAAGATTGTCATTATTAACAATCTCTGTGTATAACAATGATTGTAATCAAAAACATTAATTTTCTTTTTATTGATTCGATTCTTAAATTCTCACGGTTTATCGTCAAATCATGACAGGAATATACAATAGAATCAGAAAGGCTTACATTTTTACATATAGATATAATGCGTAAGAAAGACGAAGATATACCGGCGTAACGTAGCCCAGCACTGCATTTCCAAAGTTTTTCGTAGATACGTCTTGGTGATACGTGGCGTGGTACTTTATAATGTCCTTCACAAAAGGCGCTTCATTCACCAATTTCCTGTCCAAAACATTGTGTTTCCGAGGGCCTTCCTGTGCTTTTACACCTTTCTGTCCCTTCTTATCAGAAGGCGGTGATAACGTCGCTAAACACACACAGAGCAAAACTAGAACGTGTAGGATGATATAAAAACATTTCATTTTTCTTATTTATAACTATGTCTGGTATGAATAATAACAATATCGCAATAAATGTTTATCGTAGGATATTATCGACTGATGCGAAAACAATCAATCTGCCGGCCGCGACTGCCGCGAGTGGGTAAAACGTCAAACCATAGTTACAGTCCCAATTGTACTTCGGACTTACTGTAGTAATGTTAAAATAAATAGAATATAAATTATATTACTACAAAAAAACATCTGACGATTTAAATTTAAAACAAACAGTACTTTTGTCAATTTTTTTTTACAATAAAAAGTATTCATATTGCAGTAAGTAGGTATTTTTGCATTTGATTCAAACTTGTATATATAAATACTTATTTCGGACCATCAAAAAAACGTCGCGCGGAAAACCACAGTGCGAATATTGGTCCTTCCGACCGTATTTTATTTGAATTAGGCAAATTGCATGTTGTTGTACGACTTTTATTTTGCCTACACAGTATGCATTTTACAAAGGTAAGTTTTGTATTAGTGAATTTGTATAGGTCAAAGTGAGAACATGAGGTCAATTTATATCGCTTAATACCACCATCAATTCATCAACATTGCCCAGTACCCTACACTTTTTCCCGGTTGTTTCAGTAGGTATACCCTGGTATATCTTTGTATTTATCGGCGATCCTACCCTTAAGCCTCCACGGACCCTATGATAAAGGAAACCAGAGATTATGATTATAGATTTACCACATTTACCTGTATCATTTCCTCACGATGTTTTCCCTCGACAACGTTCGTTCCGTCTTGACGGCAATGGAGGTGGAAGAAAGTAATCCCAGCGGCGATAATGACTTGATAAGTCAGTGCTTCCACGAAGACCGAGCCTGCAACATGCGGCGCCTCTCACATATACTCGCGATACTCGTCGTGTGCGCGGTTTTAGGTAGTTTGAAAATTTAGGAACCTTCATCAATAGATAACATCCCATTTCAAACGACTTCAAAAACGGTTGATGTTTTTAAACATATATATTCTTTGTATGGTTATTATTACTGAGGGTCCTATACTCGTACCTGCCTCTGGTGTCATCAGAGGAGTGATCCCATTTGCATTAAAAAAAAACTACAGGGTGTTTTTTGTGTGAATGTTTTTATCGTGAACTTGATTGAAGTCGGTTATACATTTTTAAATTAAATAGTATATATTTATTGAAAATGTGTGTTCCTAAAGTTTTCAAACAACCACTGTGCTTTGTGAATTGTGTATTGTGAAGTTATTTTTGGATTTCCTTACAGGAGTGGAAGGAAGACACAGAAATCAGAAAATCAAAAAACATGTGTTAAACAAAAGAAGTACCACCAGTCATTTGAAATGTCATGAAAATGGAAGATTTTACAGGTACGAATAAGTTCTTGCTTATTTTACTATAAGCAGTGTTTATGTTGGTATAAGATTACTCAATGGATCCCATAATGTCACACCCTCTAATTACAACGAATAATTCAAAAATCACCTTTTTGTATTAGGCATTCGTTGATCGTTACACAATAAACCCAGCTTAATGGTGATTTGTTTGTTTTTAAGGTTTTAATTGACAAAATCCTGGAAAATTTAACGTGTACGATAAAATAATATCAAAATATATTTGATACTAGCTGCGCCGCGCGGTGCTACCCGCTGATCCCACGGGAACACTAAATTTTTTGGGGATAAAAAGTGGCCTACTATGTCTTAATTAAGGGTGTCAGCTACCTACATACCAAAATTTATCAAAATTGGCCCAGCCGTTTGATCGTAAGGATATAAAACATACACATAAACACACTCACAAACTTTCGCCTTTATAATATTAGCGTGATACCTTAGTATCATACCTATCAGCTCGAAAAGGCAAAGAAAATTGCTCTAAAAAATCTCCATAGAATAGAATGTTACTCTCGTGGTTTTGTACAATAGTCTCTAGGTACCTGGGTACCAATGTTAATCTATAATTACTATTATTGATTATAGGTACTTTTAATAATTGATAGATTCGTCAACAAGGTGAAACTAAGATAATCGATGGTTAGCACAGAAAGGGAAAAGCTCAACTCATGCACATAAATGGGTGACAATTCATACCTTTCGAATAGAAATCATTATGTCATTACACCAGTATCGCGCGAAGTGAAATCGGTCCACTTAAAAAACTGGTCGAAAATGACTGTGGATCATAAAAGTAGTTCCGGACATATTATGTGCACGAAACTTGATTGTTTACCGGAAAATACTCACGTGACATAACACGAACTACTACAAAACAGAGCAAACTTTACATCAACAACCTACAACTTTACTTCATATATGCAGTAAATTTCAGTATGGTAAGAAGGCACCGAGAATTCCCGGCATTTCCAAGCAATGTTTCCCGGTATCACACACCCTGACAGTGTAGGTACAGTCAACGAATTTGATTCCTAGGCCATTTCGTACCTTGTCACAGTGAACGTCAATATGAAAGCCGCTTGAAATCTCATATCATTGTCATTGTGACAAGGTTCTATAGTGGCCTAGAAATCAAATTGGTTGACTGTACATACGGTATACGAGTTCTACGCGTAGGTACGTAGTCGCGGGCAAAAGCTAGTACGGTATAATATGCTCAAGGTTGTAAGTTATAGAGAAGATGAAGAAGTAAGTAAGTACTATGATAATGAAAATGATAGTATTAGTCTGTGATATAATGACAATGATGCTTTTAGGGAGCGGCTTCACTGCGAGCATTTTAGAGAAAAGCAGAAGGAAACAGTGAGAAACAGAAAAATAGCAGTGTTTTGTCTTAACAAAGTGTACCTATATAGAAGGAGCTAAAAGCCATAAACAAAAATAACTAAATCCTAACACTGAGGTCGGTTTTCCTGCACGTCTAGCATAACTGTGACACGCGACTCTTTGTCGTGCGACAAATAGTACCTGTCACTTTCCTTTCAATACTGAGCGAGCAAGATATATGAGGCTGAGTCGCGCACCAGCAAAGTCGGCGCAAGATATGCTAGCCCTGATAGTAACAAGCATTAGTAGCATAGTACGACTTGTCAAAAAGTGGCGACTTTTTGACAAGTATATGCGAGAGTAGCGAAAACTTTATCATTTATTTATCACGTGATAAACGCTACCATTCCATCAAACTTACCAAATACAAAATGAGTACTTGCATTACGTTCACTATTCTATATAATACGTAAAGTGCTAGAGCACTTTATCACGATCTGCGGTCAAAGGGCGTCGAAGGCGCAGTCGCATCGCAACCAGTAGGTAACCTTTTAGGATTACAAAATTATGGTTAACTAGTTAGCTAACCTTTATTGTTTACAAATATATCATAAGAAATAAATATATCAAAAAAATGTATAAGTACATCAACCGACTTCAACAAAAACTTTTTTTCGGGTAGGTACCTCCCGTACACCTAAAGTGGGGGTAATTTTTAGGGTTCCGTAGTTAACTAGGAACCCTTATAGTTTCGCCATGTCCGTCTGTCTGTCTGTCTGTCTGTGTATTTGTGCTTTTGCACAACTTGCACAAGTGTGTAGTTTGAAAGTTTAGCCAACCTGTCACTTACTGATAAATATTTAGGTGTAAGAATGATGCTTCGTCCGTCGATAAAAATACTGCATCTTGAAGTCCTGCAGGGCAGGTCTATGAACAAGGCACAATAGTCGTCAGACATCGATATCCTTACGTCCACACTATATATCTACTCGCGAAGTTGACCGCAGTTGCGCAAGGCGAAGTTGGCCGAAGTATGGGTTTCCTTCCGCAGCGAAGCGCCCCTCCACACTATCATGTTCGCCCAACCTCGACCAACTTCGCGAGCAGTGTGGAGCCGCAATTAGACTTCCAGATGTGCACTTGTTCAAAGTGTTCAAACACTCGCGAGCTTGGTTGTACTAATATGCAAATGTCCCAACGAGCCCAGCCCAACGACTATGGTCGCCTTTCGGCTATCCTTGTAATTTTCAAGATCTCAATAGTCTCCAAGTGTGTATCTACTACAAAGAGTACACTTGGTCAAACTTGCATATATGCAATTGCACTAATTGCAAATTTCCCAGCGACCAGGGCAACGACCCCGGTCGACTTTCGCCGCAACCTTGACTGACGCTACCGTGCCGCATCTACATTTCCGCCGTCGAGAGAAACTTTCGCTCTTCAATCGACAAATGATGACCGTGACTTTATGTAACTTCGTAGACTGGGTGGTGTTATGCTCGATCGTCGTTTGTTTTGTTTAGTTTCAAAAGACCATTTAGAAAAACCGCGGCGATAACTACTAACCTATATAAGTAGGTACATAAAGATGCGTGATAGTCGATCGTCTTTTGTATGTACGCATACCTATTTATAGTAGTAAAGACGGAAGGTTGTTGGGTGGTTCATACCCATAATGTGACTGCAAAACCAAAGTGGTAATAAAAGACATGCGATTTACTTATATGGTGATCGATCGTCTTTTCTTTATATGACTTGGAGCAGCATGCTAGAAAACAACGAACGGTAGTAAAAATCGAGTATACGTTATTTTAAACTTTCGCTATTTTCTCTCGAAGGCCATTACCACACAACACTAAACATAGAATTCGAGGTAATTTATTAAAATCTTGAACTTACTGTTTACCTAACGAGCTTTATGGGATCTAAATATGAGAACAATCGTGGTCACGTCGGCGTCGTACGTACTATGGACTGCACAAATGCATGGCTCATTTATAAATGAATTCATTCATAAATGGGCCATGCAATTCTTTCTTACATTGTACAATGAGACTTACGAAGTACCTACTAATATTCTTCTGAATTCCATGTAGGTCTCTAGATATCAATTTAAGTATTACAAAGTTGTACGTAGATAAGCTCAACATCTCGTCTGATAGACGTCCATTTCTGAACAAAGGCTATTGCCAAAATGGCAATGATGACCAGTCTTGAGGTAACCGTATCCAGCGGCTCATCGCGATCCTTATAAGAGCATCCATCTTTTAGGGGGTTTTCCCATGCTGCGTCTTCCGGTTCATAGTCACCTTCATTTCTGCCCCAGCGGCCGTCGGTTCTACGAGCGCTGTACCTACCACACCACACAGCTATTTCAATTAAGCGATAATTCGGGCAATGTCAGTGACTTTGATCCTCTTGCAAATTGCAAACAATTCAGTTACTGAATAACATTTTTCCGTAGTGTCTACTGTCTGGCAGTGGAGTAACCAAAAAAAACCATAACCAATATAATGTTTAATGGCAGTCCATGTATGAGCCCTGTGTTCAGCAGTTGATGGTAGTATGTAGCTTAGGGTTATTTTATTTACCGGATATAACAAGTCTTTCATGACAAAATAACCGGTTTTGCATTCCCTAAGTTAGGCTGATAATGATGATGATATGATAATAACGTTTTTGTCATCAACAGGAATCCTGATCGCGCAGAAGCCACAACGTGGACGACCGACGAATGTGCCAAATACTACCTGTGCCTCCAGGGTGAAGTCTTCGAGTTCCGCTGCTCCCAGGGACTGCTTTTTGATGTGAACAGACAGTTATGTGACCAGGCGCAGAATGTTCATAACTGCGAGGTTACTACAGGTAAGTTCTTCTTGTGTTAATGTGTCTTCGGTAGCACGGCTCAGGCCATTCCGCACTACTAAAGTGTATTATCTACCTATACAATTATACAAATATTATACAGTGGATCTAGTCTCGCTCGCTCGCGCAAATCTAGTCAGAAAAATTATTCCAAGACGTACGTTGACTTGAAATATCACTTACGGTTAAACGGTAAAGAATTTTGTATTTATATTCTGTGATAGGTACGTTAACGCATTCACTGCCAGCAACGCATATATGCGTTCACCGTCATACAAGTTTGTTCCTAGGCCACGCCCCCTGGCAGTGAATGCGTTATTAGTACCGGTAAGCGTCGAGGGGGGTCAATTATACTAGTTAAGCTAATCGAATTCTTGAACCTGTTAAAATGTGGCACTTTATTCTGATGTCTTTATACAGATCGCCGCCATCGACCGTATAAGCAAGCTGACCGCAGCCGGCATATCTGGCCGCGACTTCTAACGCTTGCGCGACACGTCCTCACCCATCTAGGCACAGTGTTGGATGGAAGAAGAGATTCAGATAATATTTCTCGTGCTAGAAGGCCTAGAAGGGCTGGTAGGTGATTCCCAAAGTCCAAGCGTTTATGCTGCTCTCCCGCTAGAGCTGAACTACTAGCAGCCATTACTCGATGGGCGAGGAAACAACAGCGAACAGCACCGCTAAGGGATCGTATTAGTGAATTTTTCCTCACGCACCTCTTATTGGCTTCGTAGCTTAGCTCTAGTTGCAAAGCAACCATTTCTCCGACTCTCTCTCTCTCTCTCTCTCTATCAGCATTAGGTATGTTTGTCCATTGCTGCACCTCTAGGCCCTCTAGCACAACTAGCGGCTCTTTGTAGAGTGAGAAATATTGCCTGTTTCTTTCTTTGTTGTTAGCGAAAGGTGACGCAAAGTCGGGAGCCAAACGAAATCGCGGCACCATGCGCTAAAACCGAAGGATACCTATATATTTCTTGCACGGTTTTCCGTTTTATCTAGCAAACAGTTTTATCAGTATAGTATGGTACAGTTAGAATCGGTAGTAGGGCTAGTAGCGATTCTAATTCTACATACTAAGAGAAATCTTTATTGGCAGAGACGCTGGTCCCGAAGCCGCTGCTGGAAAAGGGCGATTGCGCTAATGAAACCCACCTGGCTTGTGCCAACGGGAACTGCATCCCCGCTGAATACTTCTGTGACGGCTCCAACGACTGCGCTGATTCTTCTGACGAAGTAACTATCTGCAGCGATCATATTTTTCTAAACTATTTGTATCCAGAGACCCTGATCCCCAAAACACTGCTGTAGAAGACGTATCCTCCAACGAGGCATATCTGGCTTTTGCTAATGGGAACTGCGTTTCCGCAGAGTACTTTTGTGACGGCTTCAACGGCTGCTCTAATTCTTGTGAAGAAATATGATTCAAGCTGCTCGGTAAATATATATTAAGCGTCTAACATTGAAGACGACGCTTGTTTAGCAAGGTTTGTCTCATAAATACTTATAAATCAGTCACTGGATGAAAATGACACTGACAAGCAGGTCTACATAAGAGTGATTATGTGTCTAGTAACGTTTAGTGAATTTTCGTAAAAAATCTGCCTCTCGTCGACGCGGGTGGGGACTCAGAGTCTCCCGGGTATAAATCATCGATATATGGCATTTAAAAACTACAAAAATAAAATATAAGATATTTATTAATAAGTATTTCTAGCAGTAAAACTCGTCTAACTCAAGACATCTCATTCAAGTCGCGTAGGTCAAGCCAAGCCTGATCTTTTACTGGTGCCCAACTGTCCAGTCCGCTTTCTCTAGACCACACGTTACGACTTAACTTAGCAAAGACAACGTAATGCCTAGCGGTTCACCAGCTTTATACGCATTGCCTTTTACGGATGTCACTGGATACAATTTTTTTTTAAATCTTAATTAAGGAGCTTTGATCATTTTTATGAACATGCCAGCTCCAGCAGGCCTAATACATACAAATATTTTAATCAGACGTTATTAGATTTGTATACAGTTTCTGTGCTTATTAATACTTACTTTCAATGGATTTTTTCGCAAGTACTGCACCTCTAGGCCTAGGCTCTAATTTGATTCTAATTAAAAACAGCAGTAGATCTTTTCCATACTTAAAAGAAACCTAGAAGAACCTCACGTTAGTATTTAACCTCCTTCAAACTAACAAATAGGTTAAAAATGATAATTAGCAGATGGGCGATAGAAAAAACGTTAGACATTAACACTCTTTCCAGAACTTATTTTGATCCTCAATCTTGTGAAGAATCCAAATAAGTGTCGTTCACATCAGATCTCCAAGACTTATCTTATGATATTTACTTAATGCTAGTTTCTTATTTAAACGTGTATACTACGCCATTAATGCCATCGACCATGTAATGTCAATGTAATAGCTGCAACATGACTGCGGTAAAATCAACTTTCTCTAGCTTGACCAACCTTTTTTCAGGGCTGGTGTGACGTCCAATATGACCCTAATTCTGCGGAACCCTGTGACATCGGACTTTGTCGGTTCCCTGACTGCTTTTGTTCCAAAACTGGGACTGAAATTCCTGGCGGCTTAGTCCCAAATCAGGTAAAACATTTTGTTTATAGACAACAATGTTCCGTTTCTTCGCTATAAATTCGTCTTTAAAATGTGTATTACATGCTATCAATATACTGTTCAGCAGGGATCGTTACCGGTATTCATTCAAATTCAAATATTTTTCTAATTCCAGGTTTTATTTCAAACGTTACTAAATTGAATTTAGGTATTGATATAGAGCTTTGAAATTAGCTTACTAAAATATAGAAATATGTAATAATAAGCGAAATACCGAAATCGAATACCGGTATTTTGTATAGAGCCGAATACCGGAATCCGATGGTAATGAGTACGTCGTAGATATGTTGTCAAGACCACACACGCAATGCATTTACTTTATTATATATGCTTGTCAATCAGATTGTGAGCTTTTCAAAATGGGAGGAAGTTGTCAAGAAATAATTATTCGTGAACGAAGTCTAATGAGAATTTTAGAGACTGACGTCATTCGAGACAGAAATTACCTATTTATGTGCATATTTCAGGCGTAGGCAGAATTGTTTTTCATACTAACCAGAAGATATCAAATTGGTGCAACCGCAACTCATTCTCATGTCGAAAAAGAATACCCACTTAAATTAAAAATGATGTTTTCCTATAGACACCACAAATGATCACCCTGACATTCACCGGTCCAGTAAACCACGAGAACTGGGACGTGTTCAGCAAACATTTATTCACGCCCGAGCGGCGGAACCCAGACGGATGTAACATAAAAGCGACTTTCTTCATTTCGCACCAGTACACCAACTACAGGCATGTGCAAAAACTGTGGAACGACGGCCACGAGATCGCTGTGAACTCTATTACGTAAGTTAACGCACTGGATTACATATTTATATACTTAGAGCCTTGTTAAAGAGTACAGCCCCGTATATTTATTAAGTTTTACGAAGTCTGAAAATTACTGCCTTTACGAATGTTATGATGAATTAGATATAAAGCGAACTTGTATTGCAGGCATCGGGGTCCTGAAGAATGGTGGTCCAAAAACGCAACTGTAGAGGACTGGTTTGATGAGATGGTCGGGCAAGCGAATATAATCAACAGATTCGCCAAAGTCCGCATGGAAGATTTCAGGTAACTAAGCCTGTTCGAAGGACTGTTCAATCCGGGTCGAAGGACCAATAGCATCCGGCTCGTATGAAAAAAATAAGTTTTTTTTCTGACGATTGTTTTTTGTTTTAGGGGTCTCCGTGTGCCACACTTGGCAGTGGGGTGGAACCGACAATTCCTCATGATGCAGGAGTTTGGCTTTGTGTACGATGCTACGGTAGTTGCGCCGGCCGTTGACCCGCCTTACTGGCCGTACACACTTGACTATAAAATGCCGCACAAGTGTTCCGGTAATGTATATCAGTAGGATCGAGGTAGTAGTATCGATGTTGTTTAGCTGACCTGTGACCCAAACAGGCTCGGATACAAGATTTCGTCCGTAGTAGGGGAAAAGTTTATATGTACCTACAACCTAAAATTATTGAAAAATGAAAAAAGTTCTTTGCTCGTCGTAAATCACAGCTATCAGGTAACGTGATGCGGGCAGTTGAAACAGTTTTGCACTTCTGCAACTAATGTGTGGATCGAATCGAAAAGGTCAATGTAATTAGGAATGGGAGTTGAGAGAGAGTTAACGTACGTTAACTCTCGTTACGTACGTTAAGTGAGGTACCTCAGCGCATGTTAAATAATAAACATGCATAGGTATTTAAGCTTTAATTTGATCAAACATATGTGAACTCAACTCTTGTTAACGGTAAAAATAACTCTACTGTATCTAGATAAAGAAAAAGTAAAAGTGCGAACTCATGTTTTAAGAACCAATACCGTACATTGTGTAGGAGTCTACAAGACATCTTCGATTCTACATGTAATTAGAGCGTGCGACCGATTAAGTAACAGTTATGCGATTGTCGACTTGAAACCTCACTATCGCAAGATGTCTCGATTACGTAAAGTCATTTACACTCTTTCCTAGACTTGAAACTGCCAAGCATTTCCTTAACACTTGTAAAGCACGCATGCCGTCAACAAATGTGCAGTTTTCCGTACAGTTCCGAATAAAGTCAGGCGATTGCATGACATCAACGCAATTATTATTCGACAATATGGTTTACGACTTTTTTAAGTGGTAATGACGGGAAGTAATCTTGCTTATACGCCTGAACAGTTTGTTTCCTTAGGAAGAGCATTCTTTCCACGATGTAGGTATTGTAGGTGGAACACACAAATAGTTCAAAACTAAAACGGACAATGGTTTACATTTATTTTTGGTTGTGGGCTATGAAACTCTCAGCAGTAGATAAAATCTACGTCTACATTGTTAGCGAATTAATAATGTATGGGTCTCAATTTACTCCACAGTTAAACACGACATTTTACATAGAGAGAGGTTATGGGCCAAAGTTTTCGCCAAAAGCTGCTTGGTAGAATGTTTGGCATTTCTCCCATAGACACTTGAAATCTTTGTCAAAACAATAATTATAGTCATTATTATGACAGGAAACCAGTACTGCCCAACGCGGAGCTACGCAGGCCTCTGGGAGATGCCCATCAACCCGCTCTTGAACAACGAAGACACATGCACCACTCTGGATCACTGCCCCAAGCTCACAGACAAGGAGGTGTATGACGTCCTGGTCACCAACTTCAAGAGGCATTACCTTAAGAACAGGGCTCCATTCGGAATAAATCTCAACTCCACATGGTTGAAGAATAATGAATACTTGTATGCATTTAAGGTAATTTAAACCCATTTGCTACTTTTTCTCATAAAACTCTACAACTAAAATCTTTGTTACTACTTTGAAACTTTGCATAGTAAAACTACCTTGATCGAAAAACAGTAAACAGGGATTTCTATCTGGTCCGCCAGATTATTATCATCCGGTATCATCAGCCACACACAAAAAAGGGAATATTTTGTTCTGTTCCTTTATTTCTGAGTAGTTTATGAGCAGTGACCTACATGGATGATGCAACACCATGGAACAATGAGTCCAAAACACATTTAATATGGACATGATACATGTGTTTCTTTTACAGAAATTCATCAGTGAAGTAATGAAACTACCCGATGTGTACTTTGTGACCAACAAGCAAGCTATTGAATGGATGAAGCGGCCCACACCGGTGCTACATATCAACAAGTTTGAGCCCTGGCAGTGCAAGAACAACACTTTTGATGACATAGAGTATGCCTGCCATAAACCAAAGACATGCAAACTACAGTCAAAGGTTTTACAACACGACAAGTACATGATAACTTGCCAAGGATGTCCACAGAGTTACCCTTGGATAAGAAACGAATTTGGCCTAGATTAACATACAAATCTCGTAAATAATAATATACCTAGTTACCAGACCAAGTGGAACAAATGAGTGAATTTTGAACTGTTCCATAGTATTATTTAATAATGTAATAGGTTTTTAATTGTTAAGCTTGTGTGCAATAATTTATTTTTTGTAGATAATAAATACTTTTTCTAACTGAATGGTTTTGATTTGAAACTACAAAATGGTCCTTAAATTATTTAATGTATAGTTATACTTAGACATATAAAAAATTACATTACATACAGAACTAGCCCTCCTGTGTGATGAAGGGGTTTGGAATGGCTTCCATGCCGTCCATTGGACAGATAAGTACCACAGAAGTCCCGCGGCACACCACCAACCCTAGTGCTCTGGTGTCATCTAGCAATTTGTATGGATCATCGGGATCTGTAAAACAACATAATACATTAAATCAAGTGCATTACTTATTCCTCAGTTCAAGCATTAACTTTTTTTTAAGGGGCATTCTTTAAGAATTGCTGTGATACCAATATAAATTGCAAAACAGGATAAATGTGTGAAACTGTCTTCTCATTATTTTCTAGCAACATTTTAATTTTGATAAGCATCTACTTCAATTCAATTCAATTTTTATAAATAAATGGCTACTGTCCATTGGGACAATTCTGCCAGCGTCAAGGTTGGAAGCTACAAGTAATCGGTTGTCAAAGTTGTCAAACCTCCAAACACCGCGAACATTTGAACGGTGGTATACATCGCCTAATAAACGGAATCAAAAAGTGAGAGGAATTAGAGCTTGATACCGAAGTCCTTAATAAATTTTGCCAGGACGTACACGAAGGGGGTATTAACAAACGTGAGGATGTAACTAAAGTTAGCTGGTCGGTGAATGAAGTCAGGAAGCAAATCATACAGAGAGACTGGAATTATAGGGCAGTTAAAGAAGATATGATCCGGATTGCCTTCGTCCAAACCACATTCGCACAAAGAATGGTCACGTACTCGAATTTTAGCTAAAAATGATGGAGAGCAATTGTGGCTGTTGTATATCAGCATGTGGGTAGCTGGAGAAACTGTGGGGTACCCCCAGTTCGGTTCTGACGCGTAAGCCAAGACACGTACGTAACATTCTGGCGACGGGAATAAATAGTAATTGTGTTTTAAACATAGTGTTTGAATGTTTAAAAGTGATTATTTGGTGTGCGGATTAAGATGTCGGTGAAATTCAGTGAATTTAACATAGATAAAGACAACTGGGAAAATTATGTGGATAGGTTCGATTTTTGCTTAGTGGCGAATGGTGTACAATCGGACGAGCTAAAAAAGGCAAATTTGTTCGCAGTTTGTGGTCATACGTTATTCGATTTAATCGTATCATTAATTTCGCCGAAAAAAGTTAAGGACATAACCTATGCAGATGTCAAATTGTTGTTGGATGATTATTTCAACCCAAAGCAAAATGAGATAGTGCAGTCGTATAAATTTCACATGAGATGTCAACTAGACAATGAAAATATCAAGGAGTATGTGGCTAGTTTGCGTAAATTGGCTATAGATTGTAATTTTGCCGACCTGGATCGGACATTACGCGATCGGTTGGTATGTGGCATCCGGGATAAAAATATACAGAAACAGTTATTGCAACAAACGTCCTTGACATTCGATCAGGCAATAAGATTTTCGTTAACAGCCGAAGTGGCGGATGCCGGGGTGATGGTTATGGCGATACCGGGCCAGAGCGCAAGCGCGCCGGCGCCATTGCGCAGTACCAGTAGCGACGAGCCAATGGAGATAAACAAGATTAGAGCGAAACCGTTGGAACCGGGCAAGGAGTGCTGGCGGTGTGGCAAAATACATGGGAAATTCTGTAAATTCAGATACAGTAGATGTTATGTATGTAAAAAGATGGGCCATATCGCCGAAGTTTGTTCGAGTGCACGGGACAAAAGTATTAAGTCAAAGGAAATAAGTCAGTTTAATGGATTGTATGAAAATAACAGGTGTAATTTTATGTCCAATCGAGTACCTCCTTTTAATGTGAATGTGGAAATTAATGATCGGCAAGTTAATTTAGAAGTTGACTCGGGAGCAGCGTATACAATGTTAAAGGAAAGTACAGCCATGTATATCTGGAGTGGTCGGATGCCTAATTTGTGTGATTCTAGGGTCCGGCTGACCACCTGGACAAATAGTCAGGTGGAGTTGCTAGGAGAGACTACTGTCAACGTTACATTTAAGGGGGTACAGAAAAAATTGAATGTGCTCATTGCTAAGGGCGATGGACCGAATTTGTTGGGTCGTGATTGGTTCCCGCAGTTAAATATTGATATCCACGGATTATTTAACATGAAAATTGAAGATGTAAACATTGATTCGGTGCTAGGAGATTTCAAAGAGGTTTTTCAACCAGGATTGGGAAAATACACTGGGCCAGTAGTGACTATACCTCTGAAACCAGATGCAAAACCAACATTTTTAAAATGTAGGCCTGTTGCCTTTGCTATTAAGGAGAGAGTTATCAAGGAAATAGACAGATTGGTGGCAGAGGATGTTTTAGAACCGGTGAGTCATTCTGATTTTGCCAGTCCGATTGTGCCTATTATTAAGAAGAATGGAAATCTTAGATTGTGTGGGGACTATAGAGCTACAGTAAATACGGCTACAGAAACGGATACTTACCCTTTACCAACATTAAATGAAGCATTTGCAGTTTTGCAAGGTGGGGTAATTTTTAGTAAGATTGATTTAGAGCAGGCTTACACCCAAGTGGTGGTCGATGAACCTACCTCAAAACTCCTGACATTAAATACCCCTAAGGGTTTGTTTAGATGTAAAAGATTAGCCTTCGGGGTCAAAGCCTGTCCTGGAATTTTTCAGCGCATGATGTCTAACCTTTTAGCAGGAGTGACGGGTACAGCCGTACTGTTGGATGACATTGTAGTTACTGGTCACACAATACAGGAACATAATGAAAGAATTCGTCAAGTTTTGCAAATACTTAAAGATGCTGGGTTTAGAGTCAACAGAGAAAAATGCAAGTTTGGGAAAGCCAGTGTAGAGTTTCTAGGACATGTAATTGATGCAGATGGGCTTCATCCTTGCGGAGATAAAATCAAAGCTATTATGGAAACACCAGCACCAAAAAATGTAAAAGAATTACAAGCTTTCCTAGGACTATTGAACTTTTATGATAGATTTCTGGCCCAGAAAGCAACAGTAGCTGAGCCATTGTACAAATTGTTATTAAAAGGAGCTAAATGGATATGGACACCTAACTGTCAACAGGCATTCAACCTGTTAAAGAACATGCTGACTACAGGTGACACATTGGTCCATTATGATTTAAGGAAGCCTATAGTCATGACTTGTGACGCTTCCCAATATGGCTTGGGAGCAGTTTTGGAGCATAGAATGAAGGATGGATCCCTGAGACCGATCATGTTTGCTTCCAGGACCATGAGCTGCCATGAACGAAATTATTCACAAATTGACAAAGAAGCGGCAGCTATCATATTTGGGTTGCAAAAGTTTTACTCATACATTTATGGTCGCAGAATAGTCATCCAGACAGATCACAAACCTCTTTTGGGGATATTTGATCCTAAGAAGCCGATACCAAATGTGATATCTCCTAGGATGTTGAGGTGGGCACTGCAGTTAAACTCATATGACTACGAGTTGAAATATGTTGAAGGTAGTAAAATTGGAAATGCCGACGCTTTGAGTAGATGGCCCACTCCGGAGAATGTAGTCGAAGAGTCACAGGAGCTAAATGTGTTGTTATTGTGTGAGACACCAGTAGAGTTACAGATGACAGCTAAAGATGTAGCGAAATTGAGTAAAACTGATGAAATTTTGTCAAGAGTTATGTTTTGGATTAGAAATGGGTGGCCTGGTAAGGTAGATGAAAAATACAAAGATTACTATGTAAGAAGAGGCGAGTTGACGGAATATAATGATTGTGTTTTGTGGGGAAGTAGAGTAGTCTTGCCTCAGAAACTACATAGAAGTGTCTTGCAAGAGTTACATACGAATCACGATGGTATAGTAATTACAAAGGCTGTAGCAAGGAGTTATTTCTGGTGGCCTGGCCTAGATAAGGATATAGAGGCAATGGTGCAAAATTGTCAAGTGTGTAAAGAGGTAAGGAATATGCCAGCCAAAGTAACACACAGATGGATTACTCCGCCAAAAGCTTGGTCTAGACTACATATTGATTTTGCAGGTCCATTTATGGGCAAGGTGCTTTTAATATTGATTGATGCTTACTCAAAATGGCCTGAAGTTAAGATAGTGAGTGAACAAAGCTCGAGTATGGTGATTAATAAATTGGATGAGATTTTTGCTGAACAAGGTCTACCGGATACAATAGTTAGTGATAACGGAAAAGCCTTTGTTTCAGAAGAGATAACTCAGTATTTTAAAAGAAACAATATAAGACACATACTCGTGCCTCCTTATCACCCAGCATCAAATGGACAAGCAGAGAGGACCGTTCAAACTATCAAACAGAAATTAAGGAAGATGGCACATCTTCCTTGGCAGTCTAGACTACAGAGAGTCCTGTACGGGCTACGTACAACACCGAATTCAGCTACGGGTAAGACGCCCGCAGAACTGTTGAATAATCGACGTTTCAGAACTAAATTTGACAAGCTTCACCCCCTTTCAATTCAAGAAAAGGAGACTGAAGATATCGAAGAAAATGAAACTAAAAGAGTGAGAGAATTCAAAGTAGGAGAAATAATTTGCTTCAGAAATTATAGAGGCGGACCTAGGTGGCTCGAAGGGACTGTAGTTAAGAAAATTGGAGTAGTGCGTTACAAAATAAGACAGGGGGATAAACTTTTCATAAGGCATGTAAATCAGATGCTAGGATTTTCCAGGAATGAAGAAGTTGAACAACACACTAGGGACGGTTTGACTAAGGAAACCAACACCAGAAATAGCGAGGAGATAAGCTATGAGGAACAGCACTCACAGGAAGAGGGCGGAAAAGAAGCATATGGTACCGTGAGGATTCCTCCTCCAAGCCAGTGGGCTGAAATTATTGGGGTAAAGGATCCAGAAGAGTGCCAGGTACATGATGATACTACTTATAATGCAATATATAGAAATGAGCAAGGTAGCAACAAAAGACCCAGGTCAAGTGAAAGCCCACCGTCAGCTGCACCCTCTAAGAAAAGGATGGCATTTGAGGACTATGATGCCGGGAGTGTGGAGGACGATAGTCATAGTGCAGATGATAACGATAGTCATAGTGCAGATAGCAATTAATCGTTAAATAAAAGAATAGACTGTAAAAGCATGCGTAGGTTATAAGTGAACTATTTAGTGTAAGTGCATAAAAGTGATTTTCAAACTGACTAGTATATAGTGACTCAAAGTGAAGTGTCCTCTATCAAGGGGGAAAGGCATGTTGTATATCAGCATGTGGGTAGCTGGAGAAACTGTGGGGTACCCCCAGTTCGGTTCTGACGCGTAAGCCAAGACACGTACGTAACAGTGGCCAAGCCGCAGTCGAATTATGGTAGAGGTTGCAGTTTTGTTCGTCTTTTGAAATTTAAAGAACCATGGTTTTACAGGGAGATTCGGTTGAATATTGCCATAATATTTTCCTTTGGAGAGACGCGTAATATTCCATTCTTCAGACCAGTGCTCAAACAAAGTAGCCTTGGCAGAAATCCGCATATCCTGGCTGTGGCACCTAGAATGTGTAGGGCATCCAATATCAACAGCCTGCTTGGCACAGGAGTCTACCTGTTCGTTACCATCAATACCAGTATGACTCGGGATCCAAGCTAAAACTATGTTCAGACCAAGAGAGGCACAACGATAAAGGGACTCACGACATCTGAGGTTAATAACAAGGTTGTCTCTGGATCGAAGAGGAGATTTGGCCAAATCCTGAAGGCAACTGAGTGAATCAGAAAATACTATTGCTTTGGCAATCTTGTGAGATAAGCATCTACTTATACTAGGGCAGATTTTTTTTTTTTTTATATAAAATGTGAAATTGAGGCATGCAACGAGAAAACTGCTCATTTAGAGAAGAGTATAGATAGGGGGACACATTTTTAGCTGAAATTGCTTGACTTTGAGATCTAAACTATGTACAGTCCAAGAGCTCACAATTTATATTGTTTAAAAATGTAAATGAACCAACCTCTAAGAAATTCAGTAGTATTATCGAGTACAAGGTTGAGCAGGGGATCATAACCCTTCAGAATGCCGGCGGCTTCGCGCCCCCCTGCGAACTTAACGCGTATGCTCTTCTCCAAGTATTTACTCAAATCGAGTATGGACTCTTTTCTCCGTTTTTCCTTCCCGTCTCCCGCTCCTTGAGGACCCTGCAAATAAAGCAAACATTTTGAACAAACTGCAAGATAGGTATACAATGTCACATCGCAACAGACTACGTTGTTTCTTACTTTAGACTTATCACCGCCTCCTCCTCCTTCTTTTGATGCCATTATGAGTGATCAAACGTTACTGTTTGAACACTTTATTACGGGAATTAACGAAACTTGCAATTGTATGTGAAATTCAAAACAAGATTTAAGGTTATGAATTGATAAGTCAAGTCAAACTCAAATCGCATCTGTCAAACAAAACAAGGCTAGAGGTGGAGGATTGGAGGGAAAGTACCAAATCCTGAACGAAAGAAAGGTAGAAGAAAAGACCTGATGTCAAGGCGTATCATGTAAAAACAATGTGAACAATTTAAACAAAGCTGTCGATAGACGTTTAATTCATTTATTTAGTAAAACATTGTTAATAATGCAGGTCAAGCCGGCAGGCGTTTATTTTGTCAATTGTCATACTTAAATCCTCAGCCTGTTTCCTAAATTTCTAAACGAAACTGATTTTAGGGCTGCCAGCCAATACGGTTTCCCTTAATGTAATGGGTTCTGGATCTTTATACCTAGGGCGCTTTCATTTAATATTTTAGATTTCTCCTTATACTTGAGATAAGAATAAAAACACAGTGCAGTAAGTGTAGGTAGTGTTGTAAATTTAATTTGATGTCTTGGTGCATTAGGAATATTTGGATAACAAGTTTACGCAATGTAGTTCTCTATGTAATTTTCTTTACTTTTGAGGATTACTTCTTTTATACATAGCCACCCACACATGACACATCTGACGTTTCAATGTTTTGACGTAAACAAGAAATACGCCCGTGAAAATATTTTGCTGTTCAATTATGTATTAATTGCAGAGTTCCAATTCCAATTAAAATAATCGCTTCTCGCATTCCCTTGCGTAAACTTTCCGTTTGTCCTGAGTATATTATTTCCTATCCTAACATAACATAACGTTCCAAAATACGTGGAAAAATAGCAAAGAGTAACCAAATGAGATATCAATGCGATCGTCAGTAAGCTACATCCTGTCTCATGCGCCCGGAGAGTCGGTGATGTCGCACCCCGACTATGCGCAGCAGGCGCAGCACCACGCCTGCCTGCTGGTGCTCGTTAAAGGTGTGGGGGGTATGCTCAAGAACTTCAACAAGTTGTGGGAGAGGATTCAGAGAGTCAACAATATTAAAGTCACTGGTAAGCTAATTGTAGTGCAACTAAGAAGAGGAACAGCTTAGTATGCTAGTGTATTCTCCTGTTCTATTCGGTAAAATCAACTTATTTATTGCCAAAATTGGGTAGATGACCTAGTGCCAATCCAGACCATCATCTCTCTGTCGTTCCTTCAGACCGGACTGGAGCATTCTAAACACATCTTTAATAATCTACCTTTATTATGATACCATCATGACAAACTTTAGTTATGTTTTATTGTTCCCCTATAAGATAAATATAGGTGAACAATAAATAATAATAATTATATGTGTTCCTTGTTTTATCATAAAAAAAAGTTATTTATATTACTGTGAGCTCAAAGATAGGCACTCTTGGAATGTACAGTCTCCATCAGATATATCGCAGCATATAAGGCGTTCTTAAATATCTGAACATGTACTGTAATGCCCAGTCAATAAGGGTTGTGTTCCGATATTTATGAACGCCTTATATGCTGCGATATATCTGATGGCGACTGTACAAGAGTGTTATATCAGTGAACACAATTTGAGGGAATGAAAATATAACTGGGTGGGTCCACAATTTTGTGGGTTAAATAAGTAAATCACTTCTTTACTAAGAATAAAAATAACTTATAAGTTATTAATGTCCACAATGCTAAACAATGTTAATAAAATAAATCCATTCCAACATTATAAATCTCATTTCTAGACTCAAATGGCCAAGCCAGAGATATCTGGGTGCGCTATGTCCGAGACTACCCGGTGGAAAACAATGACTGGGGTGACTTCCAGACACACAGGTAATGTGGTACAGGTTACTTTTATAATTAATTCTAGTTCATGTTATTATAGTACATCTTGAGTCTCTTGTGTTCCATAATTGGAACAAGTTATGCTGACACTCAAAGGGAAAGGAAAAAGGACCTTGGTGCAGGGATGATGTAAATAAAACATATCTACAAAATTAAATCTCCTTTAGTAGTCATGTCTAAAAATTTGAACAAATAATACTGAGTTTTTGGTATACCTCAATTATGTAAAATTCAACAATTTGTGTTTGTATTTATTTATCAATCAGCAAAAAAGAATTTAATATTTATTTATTTATTTATTAATATTATTGACATTTGATCCTGGATGAAAGGATTGCTGTAATTCTACTGCCTTTAGGAAGAATATGGTTTTGTAATTTTTGTTTTAAATAGTCCTTTCAGCTGTCTAAAATGAAATCCAGCATTCCTGACCTTTTAGTACTGACTATGTCAAAATATATTATTGTATTATAACAAGAAACTTTTTATTACAGGAGACTGCTTGGCCTAATAACTCTAAGTAAGTTCAACAACCAAGTAGAACTGAATGAAGTCTGCCGCGTGCATGAATCACTAAAGGTGAAATACTCCAACACGCTGTATGACTCCCGTGCTTTCATGTTCGGTCCTGTGAGCAACATGAAGAGGCCGGAGCAGGAACCTGAAACTTACAGCATCTTTGATGATGATAAGTCCAAGGAAGGTCTGAGCGACAAGTAAGTCAGAACATATTTACAAATATATATAGCAAATAAATTGATTTATTACTTAGCTCTAAGATTATAATCACTACATAGTATAAAACAAAGTCGCTTCCTGTCTGTCTGTTCCTATGTATGCTTAGATCTTTAAAAGGATGCAACGGATTTTGATACGGTTTTTTTAATATACATGGTGATTTTATCTGGTCCTTTAGAATAAGCTAGCCTCCAAAAGGGACAAAAACATTAGTGTTTAGCCCTCGTACATTTGGCAAAATAATCGGATCAGATAACAGAAGAGTCATCGCTGTACACAGCATCTGTGTAGCACATAACAGTGACTGCTTTCGGAGTTCAAGTTTTAAGTTGGCTTGATAGGGCATCGCTAAAGTGATAAGAATACCTAATGTTATCGCAGTAAGATACATGTGTTATACCATTTTTAAATCTGCATAACATGCCTAATTTATAGACGTGATTTGTTTGTTTCGTTTCTAATTTTAAAAAAAACATGGCAGATGGTCAAATTTGTAATTCGTGTTTTTGTGACAAATTAAACAAGATTAATCAAGTTTTCTTCAGCATTTTACAATAGTTACTGACAAAATAACACTTTACACTTTTGAATTAGCTATTCATGATTTGATACACACAAAAAACTGTCATTAAGAGCTTTCCGTGTCGATGCTGGTACTAAAAATGTAAAAACAAAGGGGAAAATTCTCAAAAGTTTTTATTTCGGTAATAACTCGAAAACCGTGCAATTTTTACTGAGGTCATGTTAGGTTGGTTGGGTTCCTTTTGAGCTGACCTACCTCCAGTGTCACTGTGACGTGGTACTTCTGGGACACCCTGTATAGAGTATTTCAGGGGAGTTTTATATGTATAATGCATGCATAATTTATCAGCATTGCACCCATGCGAAGCCGGGATAGGTCACTAGTGAATGATAAATCATGATATTTATGTTAGCTATATGCACCATTCTATTAATATGCCAAAAAAATGATAATTATCAATCTATATTTCTAAGGTATTATTTTAGCAGCCCACGTTTTAATTTGAAAATCAAATTTATTATTAGCTTTTCTCAAGATTGTTTTAGTCCATAAGGGAACAAATTAGGTTTATTTTTATTCTTGAGCACTAGAACAAGTTGTTGGATTGCCTTTGAATTACCTTTCACCGATACATCTCAATTTCAGAGCGTCAATCCCCAGTGAACAAGCGGACAGCCTTTCCTCAGCCGAAAGTTTCCCTCAATCTGCATCATCAAGCGCCTCCATGCCTCCCGAAGAAAACTTCACCACACCATCCAATTTTAAAACCCACGCGATGTTCTATGGTGAAAACGACCCTGTGCCAGATCTGGAACAGAATGTGGCCGACTTGATCAATTCGCTGTTCTGGGTGGTTGAGTCTAGGAGGCTGGAGAGGTCGAGGGAGAAGTTGGAGAAGGTGTCTCTGCTCTTGGCGCCTTTTGAGAAGAAAGATTTTGTTGGTAAGGCACCTTATCTATATGATCAAACGTTTTTCTTAACATATTATCAATGTTACTCCTCAGAACAGGGCCATTGCGACTTATTGGTATATATTTAAAACCTACAGTTTGAATTTTTCATTGATAATTTTTGTTTCAAAAACTACTCAAAATTGTCAAAATTCACGCAGAAAACTGTTTTTTTTCAACTTATTTTTGACAGCACGCAAAAAAAAAACATGAAATAGCTATGTTTATTAACACTAGAACTCAAGAAAAAGTATTATTCACTTCAAAACGTTGATTAAAATGATCAATAGGTATATTCAAAGAGTATGTAATCACTACGTTTTAAGAGACGGGAGTGCCTTACAAAAAGCGTGAACTCGCATTAGTATGAAACGGGGGCGAAAACATACTGCCAATATGAAGCCGCAAACAATATCAGTGTCAGTGTCAATTCATGACATAATGCCAACATCAAGAACAAAATAGGGATGTCACATGTTACACAAATTATCGATATCGATATCGGTATTTAAAAAAAATGGTTCAGGCGGGGTTCGCATTCGCACCCGCGTCTCCAACGGCTTTCCGGTAATTTAAATCATTAAATATTTCGCTTCAATGTAAACATTTGGTTTACTTTAGGTTACTGACTTCATAAAAAAAAAACAAAAGCGTACAAATAATTTTATTTCGTTCAAACTTTGCTTGGCTTGCTGATAAACATAGACGAAAAAAGCCGTTTCATCACTCCAGTCTATGCTCCAGGTTGGAAGTTCTGCAACACAAATAATACAGGCTAAACAGAAAATTACAGAGTAAAAATGTATCTGTTTGTCCAGATGAAACCGTACCATTCATAATCCATTGAAGATTTTTCGTAAAATATTTCTGTGACCATAATCTAACTCAAACTGGCATAAAAAGTAGTGATAATAACTTTAACAGCTGTATTCAAGTGCACACTTTTGTATAAGTACACATACCAATAGGCTTTTGCTTGAAGAAAGATATTCCGTATTTACCCAGGTATTTTTCACTTCAAATGAAAATTATCGATAAAACTTACATACAGCACTATTGTTTACATACGTATAAGGGTATGTATTATTTTACCCGAAATACCAAGTTTTCAATGAAACTTACGATCAACATGGTTATAACACGCAGTAATTAATTATATTTTTTACTTACCGATCTTCGTCCGGTGGAAATCTTGCCATGAATAGTCTTTCTTGACCGTCCATTTGACACGTTTTCATTCTGCATAAGTATTTCGCACTTTTTCCTTTTCAATCAACTCATTTTTGCAATTGTGATTGTCTTGTGTACCTTCTAGACGACCACTACACCCAAAGAATGCAAATTATTAGATTATTTGTGAAATTTGAATTATTTGAAAAGATCGCAGAACCTTGACAGAACCAGACAACACAACAAAAGAGAAACGTCAACTAATATGGCATGGCGGACAAAAATGGCGGCTGAAGTACAACCCGCCTAAATTCGATTGTCGCCAATTATCTAATGCTTTGTAGGTTTCAACGTTCTTTCAAACTTAGATAGGTAAAAAATTCACCTCCGTTTCATATAGCCGTTGTCGTTCGTTTTTTACCTTGAGAGTTGCGCGAGGCTGGGTATATTGGTCATAATAAGAAAGAAATAAATTTAAAGAGTTATAAGGCCTCTTAAGTTTGTAAATTTTTCTTTTACTTACATCCAACTATAACAGCCTTTGAACGGTGTTTCAATATTTATTTAAATTAACTTTCGCATAAAGGACAAATCTATTGAATGACGCAGACTCTCAAATATTGAATAATCTAATGCTTGATTGGTTAAGTTGTGTACTGTTCGAATTGCAAATTTTTAATGCTCGAATTTAATTTTAGCTTAATAAATCTAAATATTTCCAGGGCTTGATATGGAGTCGCGTAATAACAAAAAACGTTGCATGGGCCGTGTGACGAAGAATTTGGCAGATCTAACTCTACAATCTGGCTTAGTCACTGAAAGTTTAAGTCTGTACCATTCGTCATCTGAAATATTAAAATCAGTCAATGACTGGCTATGGCTGGCAGCTGCTAAAGAAGGTATTTATATTAAATAATTTGATCTGATCGAACATTGAATTACTTATCTTGTAAACATATATTTCTGTTTCAGGTCTCTGCGCATCATCGGCTATTCTTCTTTATCCAAACTTACGAAACCCAACCCCTTTACAAAGAAACGCTAGCTTGCAAGAGGGTTCTCCCAATAAATCGAAACCATTAACCCTATTCCAAGCCCAAACGGATACTTTTAGAAAATTCAAGACCACTTCATCCCCTCTCAGGTCTTCTAAGACTTCTAGTCCTGTCAATCCTCCCAGTGAGCTAACACCTTCTTCGTCAGATAGCATCGAGTCATCTTCACGACAATCTGAGACTGACAATGGTGACTCAGAATCCTTAGCTTCGTCGAGCGACATTGAATACCAGAGCCAGAAATCGTATCTAGGCCCAGATTTGCCTTCTATACCTCGGCAACCACAATCGCAAATAACCAATGTATATCTTTTAAACGGGGATGATATTATAGAAAAATATCGGAGAGCGATTATTCACTACAGCAAATACCAGAATGCCGGTATAATTGAGACGGAAGCGTGCTTCAAAGCGGCCAGGATAGCCGTGGAGCAGAGCAATTGTCTGCACGTGTCGGGTTTCCTGCAAAATGTTATTTTTATCAACCTGACGTTGAGCGAGCAGGAGAAAATACAGAGGTTCGACACGCTCGCCGAACTGTATATGGAAATAGGTATGTTATTGTAAATGTCAATTTTGTAAATATTGACACAAAGGTAAATTATGAAAGAAACATGTACCTAATGTGATCCACTGCAATGTAAGCAGGACTCGAACCTGCGACCCTACATTTTCAGCGTAGTGCTCTCCCAACTGAGCTATCACATCGTTACGTCAATCACACCAAATCTTTGATTCCATAATTCTACGCTACTGTAGCGCCCTCTGTGTCATATGTATTTAAAATACTTAAGCGCATTAGCCATACCCTAGGATGTGCGTTGACCCGCACGATCCCCAGTCCCCATTGCTTTACAACAAGTGCAAGGACCGCGAGAGAGGTGGCGCTTTATCTTTATCGTCTATCAGCCAGCTCCTTATACTCTACCAGTACCAATCCCACATAAATAAAATAGTCACATATTAACTCGACTCATCAATATAATATTCTGACAATCTGCTCAGGATTCCTCCGCAAAGCCGCCTTCTGCCAACGTCTCGCGGCGACCCGGCACGTGAGCAATAACAACCCCAACCCGGACTGGCAGCGATGCTACTACCTGATGCTGCACAGCTTCCCCGGACAGAAACTCAGCCTGGACCCCAACTATGTCATACAACATCAAATTGGTGAGGATACATACAAATTCCTAGGTTTTTTATCCAACAACACCACAGTTACATGTTTAGTACATATAGATTATAATGTGAATTACATATTTACGTAAATTGGCGAATTGCATGATTTGCAACTACTCTAACCCTTTACTTGGCAAAATAAATCAGAAGTCCTCACTCCAAGCCTTTTTGTTATCGAGTCGAGCAATTAAAACAAAATAAGTCAAAAGAAATACAAAAAAGATTTTTGAATTAAATGTATGGAGAAAAGGGGTAATTATAACTGATTGTATTGCAGGTAGTTTTACTTGTCTGTAACATCCAAAGTAGACAACACACATCTCTATATATGTTTATAAACATAAAGGTACACTATATGCAATGCAAACACTCGAAACTTTATATAATAGTAAATGTTTGTGATTGCAATCACAGCTATTTTTTACCACTATTTGTAATTTTAATTATTGTATTAAGCGTACTCACGTGAAATTGTCAGGAACGGCCCGACATGTTTCGAACTCGTATGGAGCTCTTCATCAGGGACGGCTGCCCGCACACCGCCGCGGCAAACTCGTCACGTGAATTTCACGTGAGTGTAAACCGCTTAATACAATAATTAAATATGTCTCAAGAAAGTTTTAATAAAATTATTTGTAATTTTCTTTAAATTTTTAGCTGGGCTATAATCGATACCTTTACATTGTACAATGAGTTGCAGAATTGCATGGACCATTTATGGAGCATTTTTGCAGCCCATAGTACTTCATAATTTGGCTAACAGGTTGGCCAGCCCTGCAAATCCAGTTACTTCAAGAGATGGTGGTCGCGGCAAAGCGTATGGGGCACATGGCTCTCGCGACCAGACACATGACCTTCCTGTTGCAGACCATGTGGCCCCATCTCACCAAACAGCAGCACAAGGAGTTCGCTATACAGCTCCAGGTAGGTGTACAGTATTCACTTGAGGCTCAATGTTCCACATCTGGGACTTAAAAAAAGTGACTGAATTTGTGTATTATTAGTTATGTAAGTAAGTAGAATTTGGAGGGCTGTTCATTTCCCAGAAAAATTGAACATTTTACTGACGTCTATGTGAATATTTTAGTATTATAGTCTAATAAAGTTATTTGTGCGCTTAATCTTAATCTAACTGGCAACCCTACCATGACTACGTCGATCGGCATCGGGATCGATGTGGAAGAAGAACGTCTATTTGCTTTAATGCAAAAAATGAAGTATCTATCTATCAGCCACAGACGTCCACTGCTGAACATAGGCCTCCCCCATGACTCGTCACAAAGTGCGATCCCGCATTCATTCCCCGCCAACCTCACGAGGTCATCCGTCCCTCTGGTCGGGAACCGACCCACGGTGCGCTTTCCTATACGTGGTCGCCACTCCAGGACTGCTGGGTTGTTGACCCAACGGCCGTCCATTCTCTTGGCTACTTGACCTGCCCATTGCCACTTCAACCGTGCAATCCTGTGAGCTATGTCGGTTATCTTGGTTCTTGCAGATGAACCAAATATAGACGAGATATATAGATTTAATGCCAAATATAGATATAGATTTTGGGTATCCTATTACAACTCTGGGACATTTACATTTGTGTCCAAAATAATATTTTCAGGGATTTATAAACATCGTTTTAAATAATGTTTGGGCGTGATTTATTCTGAAATATGAACGGCTTTCGGACAAAGGTTAACTTGGCGAAACGTTACAGTTGGGATCCAAAAAATCGAACTTATGATATCGATGTAGTAAAAAGCTGATTTATATCAGATAAAAAACACAACATGCATATTTTACAAGCTTTTATTTAACTTGCATTGTATGTATGTATGTATGTATATAAGTATGTTTGTTCGGGTGGAATCTTGCAACTCAATTTTGAAGCAGATATCGTCAACCGATTGAGCTGAAATTTTGCATACTTACATAACTTTGATGACAATACAATAATATGGTACCATGGGCCTGATCTGATGATGGAGCCGGACGGTGGCCATAGGAACTCTATAATAGAAAAAGCAATCCTACCGAGCTTGGGCTCTTTAGAATCGTCTCAGTGAGCATTTGATGGATATCCAAAGAAAAGTACAGTCGGCTATAAAAGCTTGCCACTAAAATGTCATTTTTGACAGAAACTTATGTGACTCAACATTATTTTCCCCAGGCTTTATCAGCCCAGTGCGAGGGCGGGCCCGTTCCCCTGGTACTAGAGACGGGCGCGGTGATCCCGCCGGCCAACCTCACGCACGTGCCGGCGTGCGCCGCGCTCGCGCCGCGCCCCGCGCCGCCGCCGCGCGCGCCCGCGCTCATCAAGTGCAAGACGCACACCGGCCCGTTCATATTCACGCCCATACACTTCGGCAGTCTAGAGAGGACGAAGAAGGATGAAGGGAAGATGGGTGAGTATTACTTGAAATATCATTAAAACATATCTATCAGCCACAGAGGTTCACTGCTGAACATAGGCCTCATGACTCGCCACAACGTGCGATCCCGTGCAGACCGCATCCATTGATTCCCTGCTACCCTCACGATGTCATCCGTCCATCTAGTCTGGGGCCGACCACACCGCGCTTTCCTATACGTGGTCGCCACTTCAGGACTTTGCTGCCCCAACGGCCGTCCATTTTCTGGGCTACATGGGCCCCTTCAACCGTGCAATCCTGTGAGCTATGTCGGTTACATTAAAACGCATAATCTGTTATTAATATTATAAAACTGTAAAGATTAAATAGGTTTAGGTTTAAAGAATACGGAATACAGAAAAATAAAAGGAGGGTTATGGCTTTTCTTCCGTGCGGACGAAATACGGTATTTGATGATAGCTCAAATCGGCTACACTTTATGAAATGTCTAAAACAATCTATTTGTATGAAGTTTATATCTTTATAAAAACTTTATACTTGAGTAGGTACTTTTTACATACATAAACATAAATAAACAACAGTACAGCAAAACACATTGTATTTTCAATTTTTTGTTCAATTAAAGATGGTAGGTATAATGTCCAAAAGTTTACATTTTTGTTAGGTACGATTATTCTAAAATTACATCCATCCGAAATGTTGTTAAACTTATTCTCTTTACACTACGCTTACAATTTTTCTGATTTGCCCCAAGGTTGAATGGTAGCGATAGCCTCATGGCATTAAGTCTGCGTTTTGTACGTTAAGTTTGTTTTGTGCAATAAAGTTTTAAAATAAATAAACTCCCTATTAACTATTTACGATTTCCTTTAACTACTTGAATTATATAAATATGTACCGATGTTGAATCGTTTCGAACAAAGAAATACAGCAATCTGATTAATTTCAGAATACCTCTGGGTAGAAGACGACATATGCGAAGTCCAAATGAAGCTAACCAACCCGTTGCCATTCGAGTTAAAAGTATCCAACATGCGGCTCCTAACATCGGGGATAGTGTTCGAATCCATTCCAGAAACCATCATACTCCTCCCTGACACTCCTACTACAGTAAACCTCCATGGGACACCAAAGGAAGTTGGTGAGCTGCAAATAATGGGTTATTCCACACACACCCTCGGAGTCAAGTCGAATTGTAGACTCAAAAACATGCCAATGCCCAACAAATTCCCAGCTTCATACACAATAGAAGTCATACCGAGTCTACCTACTATCACTATTGAAACGACGGTGGCGCCCTCTGGGAACTTGAACTTGCCTGACGTGGAAAACGTTGGCAGCATCACTAATATTTCCTTGCATAATGGAGAGAGCACGGATTGCACTATGAAGATTACAAACACTAGTAATGTGCCTATTGAGTACTTGGATTTGGCGATACAGGTAAGACAGATGCTGGCACACTTTTATGTCCTAAAAAATAAAGTCCTTACCTTCGCTGTCGACCATAGGCAAAGGTTTTTTTTGTAAGCAACTGATATGAGCTAGAAGACATTTTATATTTTTCTAACATTCTAAACATTTTGTGTCTGGACTGTTTGTTCTAGCAGTTGCCAATGAAGTCTAGGTACTCGCTTTTTTTGTCTCATCGAACGAACACTTCAATTTAGACTGTCTGTTGTCTGGCAATCACTGTTGAAATTTTAATAATTTTTTTACAGTCAAACATGGACACGCAGCTCCAATCAAAAGTATTCCAATGGTCCAACGAGCAGATCCAATCTCAACTACCGATAGGACCCAACGAGACCGCCACCATATCCATGAAACTATACGGCGAAGCTGACTTCCTGGATTTAGGAGGCGTGGGCGGGGAAAACATGTTTCCGAATAGTTTGACGTCGAATTATCCTTCGAGAGTTGGGTCTCCCGTACCGCAAACATCGTTGCCTACACAGAGCTCAAATGCCCACACGTCTCTAAGCAGTGGATTGGTTCCTAACAGGAACCTGTCAGGAAGTTTCAGGTAGATATATTAACCTACACGCAGTTCCATCGAGTCACTCGTAGATCCAGATTGTATCGATGAAGCAGTTTATAGAAATAATCCTTTTGCTTGAGCGAATCCAACTTAGCTTTGTACCCGATGAACAATACTCATTATCTGTATTGTTAACTGTGGCCACAACTGCCACTTCAAAATGTAAGGCGTTATAAGAGCAAATTACTTTTACACTAAATTAGTCTTTAAGTCAAACGAAATAAGGTTTACATGTAAACAAAGAGAACAGATGTTGGTCACTTCATTGTCATCATAAGCATCCATACGAACTTCACTGCTCTTTCACTTAC
This sequence comes from Apotomis capreana, assembly GCA_947623375.1. Classification (NCBI taxonomy): domain Eukaryota; kingdom Metazoa; phylum Arthropoda; class Insecta; order Lepidoptera; family Tortricidae; genus Apotomis; species Apotomis capreana. Next base: position 9,220,587 of record OX392514.1, read on the forward strand.
GAAGTGACCAACATCTGTGTTCTCTTTGTTTAAGAGTAAACCTTATTTCGTTTGACTTAAAGACTAATTTAGTGTAAAAGTAATTTGCACTTATAAAGCCTTACATTTCGAAGTGGCAGCTGTGGCCACAGTTAACAATACAGATAATGAGTATTGTTCATCGGGTACAAAGCTAATGGGATTCGCTTAAGAAATGGGCTTCGATCTATACCTTCGAAAACATGTTACCGAACAATTTGAATTATCCGCATACATCAAAGTTCAAATTGTGGGTTATCTACACCATTATAAAATTCTAAACATGTATTGAAATAATTTTGGATGGAGAGGGGTCATGATCTCAGGAAAAGTCTTGATAGCGTGATGCAGGATCGTCATTTGTTTCGTATGGGCGCGCGGCGCCGTTCCAGTCTGGCGCCATCTTTGGTCATAATTTCCATTGTCGTCTCATCACGTCGAAACGGCTGGACACTTTTTAACCAGTTTCAGTACAGGGATAGCTGGTCATCCAAAGATGTTCCAGGTTACTTTTTACCCGACGATGGTATAAAACAATACGCGTACGAAGTTGTGGGCACCTTCTAGTTAAGGGGCTTCTAAACAGGCCATGTTTTGCTGCAATTTGTTGCCCGGCCATTATTTGCATCTTGCCCTAGCGTAGGGTGACAGAGAAGGACGGCCATAGTTGCCGGCCATAAATTGCATCTAAACATGGCCCGTTTAGAAGCCCCTTTAAGAATAAGCTTGCCCTTACGGCCTGGCGATGGCTACGCGCGACCAGCGGCAGCGGTGAGCGACTTGCGATAAGAACAAAATCATAGCGATGTATGAAGCACGCTACGAGCCGCTTCGCGCGGTTGCCGCTCTATTTGTTCCCACGCCGCGCCACTCGCCCCTAAGACCGAAGTAGTAGCCGGGCCGTAAATCCAACGAATGTCCGGCGCATTTCAATTTAATTTCGATAAAGAAGAATGATAAATTACTGTTTTTTTTTCAGATCATCCAACTCCCACACGACTAGCTGGTCGGCTCCAATATCAGTAATGCCACCATCCCGCGGAAGACAAATTGAGACACAGGTTAGTTATTATTACGCCATATTAAAACTGGAATAGTGCCGTACAATTAGACAACGATATTCGAAAACCTAGTAAGTGAAGTCTTGTTACATTAAAGAAACATATCATCTTAAGTCGGATACGGAAAACTTTTTCCAGTTACGAGAGAGCAAGAAGGTAATCGAGTGACACTGTAAATTTCTAGACATCACATGTCTGATCATTACATTGCCGGTAACGATATCTGTTGATCCATCTTTTGCCTTAAATCTACGCGTTGTACTTATCCAGTGTTTTTTTTTTACTTCTATCGTCGTGCACTGTTAGGGCCTTCTTAGGGGACGCTTATTTGTATGGAAAGCTCGCTCGTAAATCGCAAGTGTGATAAGGCCCTTAGAGTGAAATTCACATAAATCTAAACTTGTTTTCACAGGTCATAATCAGATATTCCGGAGGCAGAGGCAAGGAGATGCACTGTCGACAATCCACGCTACAAATCAACTTGGAGTTGCTGCCTAGTGTGTCTATCACGCATTGGGATGTACTGCCTGCTGAAATGTAAGTACGATTTCTCTTAAAGCGCGTCTTAATAAATAGTTAGTTAATTATAATTAATAATTACTCTCTCTCTCTCTCTTACTCTCACACTGCACATACTGTACAGAAATGATAGACAATCGAGCTATTAATTTGCTAAATTCCGAGCTACGAGATTTCAAAGCCCCGTATTGACATGTTGTTATAGAGGATTTTAATCAAGTTCAAAATGGTGTATATTTAATTACCTCGACTTTCCCGTAAAACTGATGGCGGTTAACACTTTAACAGATGCATTTTTCATTAACCTTTTGAGCGCCAAGCGGCAAAGCAAATTCACCGTGACACAGACGCCAAATTAAAAAAAAAATGCTCCAAAATCAACAGAGATTGAAAAACACAGATAGTGGTTTGAATTAGCATGTTTTTGACCATTGAAATTTTTGACGTCAATAGGCGTCGTTGGTGTCAGTGGCACGAATTCCCGAAGACGTGATTTGCCGTCTTTGGCGGTCAAAGGGTTAAAACGTTGATCTCTTTTTTCAGTCCTAGCCAACTATACCTTGTTCTTGACGTATCCAACCTTACATCGGAAGAGATGGACTTCCACTACGCGCCGAGCAAACACATCCTGATAGAGAGCCGCGAGTCGTGCCGCGTGCCCGTGCCGCTGGCGCGGTGCCCGTTCAACGCGCGGCCCAACAAGAAGGAGGAAGGTAACACCAGCCTGCACCTAGTGCTTGATCTAACATGACGTCAGATATGGACTTCCACTACCCAGCAAACACATTCGGATAGAGCCGCGAGTCGTGCCGCTGGCGCGGTGCCCGTTCATTATTTACTAATATAGTCACAGAAGAATTAACGAAGAACCGTCCAAGCGATGGTCGCCGCGAACTCTTCGAACGGTGTCTCAGCGTAATCCCCGCCGGCGGGGTACTACCGCTACTTACTTCGCATTTTTTTCTGTCTGTCTTCTGGCCGATTTTCTTCCCCTCTCCTCCCGCTCTAAGTCAGACTGATTCGGTTCAGTCTATTCACGCAGTCCATGCGCCCAGTGTGGCCGCTTAACACCCCTCCCCCAAATTACTCCTGTGGCGCGGAGATAAGCCCAGCGGGTTATACTCCCACACAAGTCTGACTACTGGTAGTGAGGGCTAACCAGCCGTAATACAGTTCAAGTCACGTAGAAGTCAGTCCCGCAAGAAATCGGAAATTTTCATTACAAGTCCGACCTACCTTAACCCAAACCAAATTCCACATAGCACCACGATAGAGAATAGGCGTTTACTGCTGCTAAACTCATATTATTCAGCTGTCATCCTTTACAAAGCAGTTTTCGTGACTGCTGCCAATGGAAGACTTGAACGAGCACTTTTTACTTGGACCCAATCGCATCCAAATTGCGCGACGCAATTTCGCGAGCACTAAGATTTCCATATTCCTTTTCAGACGCCCTCGAACCAAAGTCCATCAGCACCGGCGCCTCCACCAACAGCCTGGAGCTGATGTGCTCCGAGCACATCACCAACAACGTGGACCTGCAGTGGCATCTGGTACACTCTGATATTCGTGGTCGCGCCTCCGTGAAAGGCATCACCTTATCGCAAGCTATGATGGACATCGTGCGCATGTCGCCTTTGAACTGGGGTAAGCATTCGGAGTAAAGACTGGAACATGAAGCTTGGGAAGCTCCCTACAAAGTGGATGTGTGATCTGAGGACCACGTTTAGCCTATGGAAGCGGGTAACGCAAAGCCAGTCATCGTGGAAATTCATGGCTTTGCCCAGCAATAGACATCATTCGGCTGAGAGTATGAAGTAGATATTTCAGAAGTGCTTTATATGAAGATTAATCTCGATGAAATTTATAATTTGCGATACATAGTCGGCAAATGTTTAATGATTTTCTCATTTCTAGAGACTTTTCTCTGGATTAGCACCTTTAGTTTACATACAAATAGGATACTCAAGTTCGATAGTCCGAACGCAACTTGACGGAGAGGCATGGTTTGCCTTTTTCCGGCATCTTACACAGTTTTATATGTATTCCCTATCAATTTCGATGACGTCGAACCAATGCAAGAACTATGGCCTTCGTCTTGTAGGCTCTGATATGGCTAGCTAAGCCATATTTAGATTTGCACGCATTGGCGTAGGTATCTAAGATTATTTTTCAGAAGTGGCAGTAGTGTTGGCCAGTGGATTAACACTTTTGCAACCAGACAAAAAAGTAAGACATATCCCAGAAACCGGCCGAGCCGACTTTTATAGCATCAGCCCCGGCTACCGGGTTGGCCGGCATCTGAACAAAGTTTACGAGCGCCCGGCCTCCGGGTTGTTGGTGTCGAAAGTGTTAAAGTAAAGTAACAAAGTTCTATGATACGATACCAAACTACATTACCTTTTCCTTCACAGAAGTGAGCGTGAACTCGCAATGCATCAAGCCGCAAGAGGAATACAGCTGCTCCGCCGGCGAGTGTCTGTCGCTCGGTGTCGCGGTGTGGAACCACCTTAGCCGGCCGCTGCATCGTCTGTGCTTGTCTGTGCAATTCTACCAGGACTACAATAATGGCGTGCTGAGCTACAAGCTAGATAACAGGGTCGCCACTGCTGGGAATAACAAGTGAGTTATCTTTTATCGTAGCACCACACCTCAGTGTGTAGCACCACGATAGGTGTGTAGTTGAAATGCCAGTATATCTATTTATGTCGCTCAATGACACGACTGTCACAGTTAGGGGCCAGCTTAACGTTCGTTCGGTAGATCGTTTGGGGAGATTTTTTGTAAACGTGCATACAATTTGGACGCCCCATAGGGCGTCAGAAGAAAAGATGGTCAGACGAATTAATAAAAATAGCTGGAAAAAACTGGATGAGCGCCGCTCAAAACCGCAAATATTGGCAAAAGATGGAGGAGGCTTTTACCCAATAGGGGCCATAATGTCTTAATCACAACACACTGAATAAAACTGTAATTTTCTTATGGATAAATAAAGCTATAATAATAATACAATTTGGAGCAAGTTACAACGAATTTACCATGCCCTTGAACATCAATAAAGTCGATGGCAGCTATCACAACATAAAACTTAAAATATATCATACAACTTAGCTTGATAGAACTGGGCCTTTACCTTATTTATTTAATACTAGCGACTTCCCGCTCCGGCTTCACACGGTGCAATGCTGATAAATTAAAATTATGCATGTTTTACACATATAAACATTCCTCTTGAATCACTCTATCATCTATTAAAAAAATGGCATCAAAATCCGTTGCGTAATTTTAAAGATCTAAGCATAGGGACAGACAGGGTGTAATTACTAGCATAGAGGCATTCTATCTTCGTCCTCCGGGTAGGCAAGCACTTGTGACTCCTCTGGTGTTGCAGGTGTTTATGGGCGACGGTAATCGCTTTCCATCAGGCGATACGTTTGCTCGTTTGCCCTCTATGACATAAAAAAAAGACAGACAGGAAGTGACTTTGTTTTATCCTATGTAGTGATTTTCCCGTTTATTTTCCAGAGTCGTACTTACTACACTTCCTGAATCAGCGAAGGCTTACCACGAGTGCACGGTCGTGTTCCTCACGCCCGGCGAATACAAGGTCGACATCCAGTGCTCGACGACAGAACCAGTATTAGATGACCCCTCGTCCATGAGGGAACCGGACCACCAGTCGCTCTTGCAGGCGTGCGCGGAGGTCAGCCACACCTGGCGATTCATACCACCCGTCGCTATTAGCGTCACTGATTAGTTCTAAGAATAATTATTTATTGTTTGTTATGAATTTGGAAATATATATTGGAATGTTTATTTTTTCTCGGCTCGACTTAGGATACTTGTCAATAAGAAATAATATTTGTTACACGCATGAAAAGCGTACCTACAAGATGTTATTACATATTTATTGCGTAATGCGTTTCATGTTTTACTTCTTTATTTATGTGTTTTTACGATATGATACCTATCCTTTGTCTACCTGGTAATATGGAGACCAAGAACTATACGAATTAATTTTTATCTTACTGTGCTAAGAAACTACTACCTTGACTGTTATCTTGAACTTTGAAATTCCACAATAAGACAAGTAACCTGAGTAGTGTATGCCGATGGTGAAGATGAAAATATATTTTTCATTATTTACACTATTGTAGTTTCATTAATCATTTTATTAACCCCGAATAATGATATTTGCATATGTTTGGAGTTCATAGGGAATGGATGAAATTTTTAAAATCTTGATTTTTTTTTTAATTATTTATTTAGGACAACAAACAGTAAAACACATCGCTTAGAAAACACAATGCATAAAAGAAATTCAGGTGTGTGAGACTAACCACATTATCCACGAATTACATTAGATAACTAGAGCGCAAGTAACAATACGTACACAGAATTGAATCACGTTTGGGAATAACAATTAATTACAATAACAGAACAGACAGAGTAAAGTAGGTGTTAAAATAGCAAGATTCATTTCTGAATGTACCGTGGCAAGATTTTTAAACATGGCAACTTCATTAAAACGTTCTTTTTGTAAACAGTGTCTGAGATCATGAAGATGTCAATATCTAAAGTGTGTGTTATATGACTTCACTAATAGCCTATGTAAAGGATCTCGTTGGCCTGCACGGGTGCGGCAGCGCGCGTTCGCGAACAGCTGGTGCTCGCGCACCGCACAGGCTGTAGAGGACCATTGCGTCCAGGAGAACGCGCCTGTCCAGCAAATTGGATAAATTGTACCTGTTGAGAAGCTGTTGGTAACTGAGGCGTGAACGGCAACATCTATACTGCATGGTGCGTAAGAATTTTTTCTGGACATGTTCAATTGAGTTGTTGTATTTTTCATAAAAGGGATTCCATAATTATGGACACGGCATATTCGACTTGTGGACTGATTAGGTGCAAGTAAGTGGAAGGTTTTTTGAAATCCACACTGAGACGCATGCATGATAAAACCGTACATAAGCTTTATAAATTATGTTGTTTATATGAGCATCAAGATGAAGTTTGAATCAAGATGTACACCAAGGACCCTTATTAGTGTAACTTTATCAAGAGCGGCTCCGCTAAGAGTATAAGCAGTGGGAAGGATATTGTGTTTATTGGTGAATGGTATTGATTTACGTCTGGGTAGACTAAAACTTAGTTTATTTCTGCTGCAATAGTCTGAGCCTATCCAGGTCCTCTTGAAATTTGATGCGGTCCTCATTATTTTCAATAGTATGGTAAACTTTAAGATTATCAGCGTAAAGTAGAAAATTACTAAATTTAAAACAACTAATATCAATGTCATTTCTGAATAGGATGAATAATAAAGGACCCAGTATATAGAGCCTTGAGGCACACCAGCCAGATATTACGTGTACGCATCTAGACTCATATCCATTCTATTATATTCATACGTAAACGTAGGAATAACACTTTTACGGTTCATATAATGATCAGTGTTCGGATTAGGGTGTGCAATTTGGGGTGAAAGTATTTGAAGTGACATTTGCTACTTTTTAGGGTTCCGTAGCCAAATGGCAAAAAACGGAACCCTTATAGATTCGTCATGTCTGTCTGTCTGTCCGTCTGTCCGTCCGTATGTCACAGCCATTTTTTTCCGAAACTAAGAGCGTCTGACTGTTTTAAAAGGTTAGGGTTTGTTATTCGGAATTCTCGCGATTTTAACAGTTACCAGGCTATAGTACTGATATATAATGCCCTTGTCAGGAGTAAGCTGGAAGCTGCTTCTATAGTTTGGAACCCTCACGAGTCTACTTATGTCTTACTTCTAGAAAAAGTTCAAAAAACATTCCTCAGATTTTTGTACAAAAAAATGTTCGGGTATTACCCGTTTTTATATCCGACTAAATTCCTTCTAGGAGTATTAGGGTTTAACTCTCTGGAAGTAAGGCGTAATTATCAACTTCTGACGTGTGCCTGCAAAATTTTACGAGGAGACTGTGACTGCGTGGAGTTGGTGAATAAGGTGGTGCGCTTGCGAGTTCCTTTGGTTTCAAGAATTTGTTTCCGGCCGCGCCATCGGCATTTACTCGCCGCGCCCGAGACACGCACCGTTTCTCACAGAAGCTCGCCTCTTGTTCGAGCTCTGCACTGTCTTAATGCATGTCTCGCATCTGCACCTGACTGGGATATTTTTGCAAGTAGTTGGTTAAATGTATGTCGTGAATGCTTAAGATTTTGTGAGACGATGGATGAATGTCGTAGTTCTGTTTTTTAGGTGTATTTAAAACCTGTTATGAAATTCACAGTGCTTTAGTTTTTTACTGTCATGCTGTGTATTATTTTGTAAATAAATAAATAAATAAATAAATAAATACTGTTGAAACTTGGTAGGTAGATGTAGGTATATTCTGTGAACCGCATTAAGATTTTGATGCAAAAATAAAAAAATAATAATAAATATTGGGGGCTCCCCATACTTAGAACTGAAACTCAAAAATTTTTTTTTCATCAAACACTTACGTGTGGGGTATCTATGGATAGGTCTTCAAAAATGATATCGAGGTTCCTAACATATTTTTTTTTAAACCGATTAGATTGCCTGACAGACGCTTCCAAAGTGGAAAAAAGTTGGTCCCCCCCCCTCTAACTTCTAAAATAAGAGAATGAAAAATCTAAAAAAAACATATGATGTACATTACTATAAAAACTACCAACAAAAATTGTTTTGAACGAGATCTAGTAAGTAGTTTTTTTTTAATACCTATTAATACCTAACTTTGCACCTAATTTATATGGGGCGCTATACATACCAGGTGCAAACTTAACTTAACCACTTAGGGATGGAAAGTGTTTGTACGTAACCCTCGGTGCGCGAGTCCGACTCGCACTTGGCCGGTTTTTCGTATGACACGATTGATACAGACAGGTGGCTTGATCATAGTTGACGAAGTGAATGCTTGATAAATACCCGGCTAGCTCATGGATCAGCCTATAGAATCAGTAACGTCTGAAAAATATTTAGGGCATAAAATAAGTTTATTTCAATTAAATTCCAATATTATACCGTTACTCGAGATTAATCCGACTTCATTTTTTAGGAAGCCACATTATATCAAATAAATAGATGCAGTTCAGAAATTTGCAGTGGGTTCTTAGCCTATTATGACCTCGTAGTACCTGAAAGGTTACGCCTATGTTAGAAATTCGACAATCGCATAGTGCCGTCCCTCTCAATCTCCTGTCCAACAATATTTGGGTGAGCTTCGGGCAACACGCGTCGGAAGCGGAAGCCGGCCGGTGTTGCTCGAAAGCTGCGTCGAACGAAACGGAAACGGAACATAAATGTCACTTGAATGTCACTACTGTCAGTGTCACGAGCCGTTTTATGAAGCTTTGTTTGTTGGAATTTTTAAAACTGCTAAAAACTTTAATTAAGACTGTTTCTTATAAAGGTTAATCGTATTGAATAAGCGAATAAATTTGCCTATTTCTATAAAAATATGGCCCCGGCTCACTGTGTTGTGAAAGGTTGCAAAACATCGGTTTTCAACAAAGCTCCCGGCATTGCGTTTCATCCGTAAGCTATTATTAAACATATTAATTGTGAAATTTATGCCAATTAACACATTTTGTTACGCCTTCAGAAAACCACAGCGCAAATAAAAATATTGTAAATACAATTAAAACCGCTGATAAACATAACCTAAGCTCTTGTGAGATGTTCTATTGACTTTCATTTTTTTTACTTTCAGATGTCCAACTGCATTGGAAATGAGAAATAGGTGGCTGCAAATTCTAAAGAGTAGATGCTCCATATTAGACTGGTCGAAAAGTAGGATTTGTTCTAAACATTTTGAGAACAAACACTTTGATAACCAGAGAAAATTAAAGTCAAATGCTATACCTACTCTGTTCCCTGCTATGGGGGCAGATTCAGCATCTAAGACTATAATTAAGGTAAAATACTATTTATTATCTTTAGAGCATTTTTTATAAGTTCTAACTAAATATAATTCTTAGCACATATTGTTCTCATATAGCTTTTGGATGGTAGTGAAAAAGCCCATATAAGTTCTGTACAAAGCTTATGTTGAAGTTTTTTTCATTCCTCTTCTCTGAAGTCTGTCTAAAATTATTGACAATATGTTTATTTTTGTTACAGCCTGAAAATACAAAGAATAAGTTGGACAAGGCCCTCAGCAAAATGACACAATCCGAACTCATGTCTGACATCAAGTTCACTTTGCTCCGTATGAAGGAGCCCATTAACTTGAGTGAGTTTGTCAATGACGACTTGAAATGTAAACCTGACGCGCCAATGGAAGCCAAACTGTGGGTGTTGATCAAGAAACAAGAATACTTGAATAATATGCTAACTGAAGCTGTTGCAAAGAATAATAAACATCTGCAAGTTACCCAGAAAAGTATGACTGATACAAAATCGGGCAAAAGGGATATGGAGCAAAATATTGAGAATTATAAATATATTGTTAAGTGCTTACAGGAGAAACAAGCCACATTGGAGGAACAGGTGGAGATTTTGACTGCTATTGAGTCTCGGTAAAACTGTAAATTTATTTTGGTTTTGTGTATTGTAAGTGGTAATCATATGATGGTCAGTAATATTATTTAGGGCTTGTAATGTTCAACACTGCGTAATACCTGTGCCCCAGATTACACTGCATATAATTAACTAATGACAACAAATGTGTTTATTGACTGGGATCTATGTGACATCTATCATCGTCATCTAGGTGACTGATAATTCAAAAAATTGAAATTCTCTATTTAAAGGTCAAACCTATCCTTAACACTTTTGCAACCAGACAAAAAGTAAAACATATCCCAGAAACCGGCCGAGCAAACTTTTATAGCATCAACCCCGGCTACCGGGTTGGCCGGCATCTGACCAAAGTTTACGAGCGCCCGGCCTCCAGGTTGTTGGTGTTGGAAGTGTTAAATAAGCTACCAAGCCCTAGGTTACATAGAGACAACTGATTGCATTAAAAAGTTGATTACTTTTTTAGTTTCATAAATATTGCTGTTTAACTAAGAATTTCATATGTATAAGTATACTGTATGAATATTTTGTTCCAACTTTGACTGAATATAAATAAAAACGCAGAATACTATTTTAATTTATTTTATTTAAACCTGTAAGCTAGTAAGTCTTATTCTAAGAATCATAATTAATTAATTTGAATAAACTTGATCTATTAAATTATAAATAAATCATTCACAATAAAATGTCCAACTTATGGATACAATCAGTCTTACAAAAAAGTCACTAATAAAATTATTTCCTGCGCATTTGTTTTTCAAGCATTTCTCGTAATTTCAATTTCTTATTTGTCTTGTCAGCTAGTGGTCTGCCAAGAGGTACAACTTCCATTTGCTGCAGACGGCGCCTAAACTTCTGGTAGAATTCCAGTACACTGGTATCAGCCCACACATGTCTAGTGTCAAAGTCCAATACTCGCAATGTATCTAAGCTTTGCGCCCTACTAAGAGCAACATAAGCTTGCCCAGCTTCAAATATCTTTGATAAAGACATTTCTACGCAATCTAAAGTTAATCCTTGAGATTTATGAATGGAGAATGCCCAAGCCAAATTTAATGGAATTTGTCTTCTACACAACAGATTCCCACCAGAGTTCTTGACATACCAACGCTCAGACCTAGCTGTATACTCTTTTTTATTCTTAAATCTCACTACAGGATATCCTTCTTCAAATCTGACGACCACTCCTCTAGCCCCATTTACTAATCCTGCATTTACATTAATATTTTTTAGTAACATTACCTGAGCTCCAATTTTTAATACCAACTTAGATGGAGCTATAGTTTGCATATCAAGAGTTTTGCTAGCATTGTCACTGTCTTGAGAAGAGAATATGATTTCCTCCCCTTCTAAATCTTGTAATTTGGAATTATTGATCATCTTGGAATCGTTAGTATGTGAACACAGTCTTGTTGCTAAAATGCCATCACTTTCAATCTTTTGCCTAGCAGTACCTAACAGCCTATCACTTATCTCTTTAGTCACCCTGCCTATCCTTATACTATTCAATATTGAAATAAATTCTTGATCTTTTTGTCTGTGAACTTCCTTCAGCTCATAGCACAGCTGTATGCATTTGTCCCAGCATGGAGACTGGAAGCAGAATCTTTTTCCTGTCTTGCCCTTTTCAACTACGGGAGGTAATTGTAGAAAATCTCCACACAAAATGAGTTGAATCCCTCCAAAAGGTTTATCATTTCTTCTAACATGTCTTGCTACTGCTTCAAGTTTCTGAAATTTCAAATGATAAGATATTAGTGTGACACTAAAAGAAAATAATTAAATGGTCTGCAAAGCATTAACGGTTTAGCCAGGTCAGCAGAAAAATCAGATGGTCAGCTTAGGTCAAATTTTTGCTGACCATATCAATTTACTGTTAGCCAATACATATTTTTTTTGTAAACCAATTAAATAATACCTTTCACTAAATAGGACATATTTATAATAAATACAGCATTGAGTAAAAAATATTAAGTTATTTCATTATTACCTCAAAAAATGTGCCATCAACCATAGATATTTCATCAATGATTAGATGTTTACATTTCCTCCACTTCTGAGCAACAAGTGGCAGTTTCAATGCTCTTTCACACAATGTTTCCACAGAGCCACTTCCATCTCCTATACCAGCAAAAGCATGAAGAGTTGTCCCACCTAAAACAAAACAATAAGTTATGAAATTTTCGGTAACAATTTTTGATTATGTTAATATAAGATATTTCCTGAAACTTACAGTTGACCCTAACTGTAGGTGAATGGCGCATTACCAATTGGTGCACAAACACAATGGAAACAGTGGGAGACATTTGCCAAGTGGTGTGCTGAATTAAGATACATTATCTAATTAACACTTTTGCAACCAGACAAAAAAGTAAGACATATCCCAGAAACCAACCGAGCCGACTTTTATAGCATCAACCCCGGCTACCGGGTTGGCCGGCATCTGAACAAAGTTTACGAGCGCTCGGCCTCCGGGTTGTTGGTGTCGAAAGTGTTAAAAAATAAGACTTACCAACATGACAAGCTGCTACTCCAGTAGAAGCAGTAGCCACTGTGACATCAGGTGGTAAAGCTGCTACAATTCTCTTAAGCAAGAAGCTTTTGCCAGTTCCTGCAGATCCTGTGAAGAACACATTCTTTCCACCAAGACAAGCTTCCAACACTCTTTGTTGCTCTGGGTTCAATGAACTAACTGTTGTGAGAGGTGATGGTGAATATAGTTTTTTTGGTGCAGGGCCTCTTGAACTATCATCATGTTTGCGTTTCTTTGAAGGAGGGGATGGCGTTGTTGTAGTCGACTTTGGAACTTTACTTTTTGCATTGTGTATATCGGCAACTGTTACTGGACTAATCTCTTCAAAAGACTGAGCTTTCCCACTGAGTAATTTAGCTCTCATGGACTGTTTGGACGGAGTAGTGGTAGAAGATTCTTTGTCTCCAGTCATTTTCACGAAAATAGTTCTTAGAAATGAAACAAGGTTTATCGGCGGGGCATTGGATATAAACAGCGTGACTCCTGCCTCTTGAAATTTAACACTTGCTTTGCCTTCAGCCATGAATTTCTTGAAAACGTTTATTCCTTTTAGTGCCAGCCGAATAGCGGCGTGTTTCTCAGTAGATATTTCCATATACATTTCGCGAAATTCGTTACGAATAAGGCGAAGCGATGCAGTTTTATAATTAACCTTTCTCAGAGAAGATCCTTGGGGTGTCGTCCATTCCAATGTTGTGGCACATGACAAAAAAGAATCTCCTCCCTCCATTATAAAATATTCGTAGCAATCTTGAACTTTTATCACATAAATTTTAAATTAGCTATCTAGGACAATGCGCAAACGCAGCCCCGCCATAATACTGCATTACTGCATTGCATTGACAGATGATTGGCTGGCAGTGGCAGGTGACAGACGCCAACGGGTCATTAAACCTCACAATGGTCCGAAATAGGTGTTCTTAAAGTATTTATTTTACCTACAGATAAAAATTATTAGTTTTATAGTATTACATACCTTTTTTAAATTGATAAATTATAATTTTGACTAAAATAGTTAGTACCAAATTGTATCAGCATCACTGTTACTGAATTACTTTTGCTAGTTTTGAGACTTTTGTCAGAGAGATTTTTACAGATTTTTGGTTCAGTTTGGACCATTGTAATTTTTAAACGGTATTTACTTATTCAATTGTTCACATTTTCGAACGAGATAAAATACCCTTAACGTAGCACCCATTCGTGCCTTATTACTTTGGACGACAACTCAGCCTTGGTTTTAAGGAATTGAAAACAACCAACCGATGAGCAGACGCTCCAGACACCGTCTGGGCCACGTCTGGGCTAAGAAAGCGCCCGGCGATGCCTGGGAGAGTCTACTTTCTACGCTACACACGGTTAGTTATGATTGCTGACCTGATCAGATCGGCCAACATTTCTGACTGTCTGGAAGCCCTTTAAGATGGCTTCCAGGCGTAACAGCTTCAATGGCCGACTACTTGGCTATACTCAATGTGTCCACGCGTTTAGAAACGATAGTCAGAATTAGGTAATGGTCATCGTTATAGAGAAATTTCTCCCTAGATTTAATTACCATTAAAAATATAACATTAAAAGTAGACAATTAAGTACTTAGTGAGTTATAAAATAACCCAAATGATATTTCTCGTCTTCGCCGCCGTCTCCGCGTTCTAGGCCAGGGTAATGCAGGTCCTTTACCTATACTTTCTGCACTCGTTATCAGAGGCGTCTTTACCTATGGTGCACGGAATACGTTGCACACGGGCTTAGTATATATATATTCTTTGCACGGGCGAAGCAGGGGGCGCCGAGCGGAGCGCCGCTCGCTCCATTTTGACAGAGTAATGTTGAGAGGCCTTATTCCTTTTAAAAATTATTTTAACATTGGAAATGTTTTTTCGATCGCGTTGGTAGGGGACCGTTTTCAGCGAAAGTGCGACATCGCTCTGGCGTCGTCAATTTAGGGGCTACGCGGGTCAATAGGGTATCAAAAGACGTGTCTTGACGAGATCTACAAGATGGTGTAAAAAAAAAATTAAAAAGTCAAAAACTTTTTCGAAAAAGTGCAAAAATGTCGAAAAATTACGTGATTATTTTGCGACTTCTCAACTTAAATCGACGATATCTCAAAAACGAAAAGCGGTATCGAAAAAATTAAAAAAAGCACTCGGGGTATTGAGTTGGGCTACAGTTTGCAAAAAACGGAACTTTACTATCTGTAATGGAGTTGGAGAAAGCTTTACCTTTATGTGGCGGAGTTTTCGCGGCGTGCGGCGCGCGCGTATATTAGTGAGTTTCGTGTAGTACCTAAGTTTAATATTTTTTTAGTTAAGTTGTAAACCTTGAAGTCTTTAGATGTTTGTAATAAAGTAATTAAAAAAAAATATATAATGTATACAATAAAATACTTTTATGTAATTTTTTTTTATTTCTTTGGTTATCTATTTGCTATACAATCTACTATCTATGTATCATACAATCTCGTGCCCTTCTAGTACTTTGAAAATGAATCGTATAAATTAAACAAATAGTACATTACATCAGAGGCCGGGAAAATGAGTAGGTATATACGGCCGAGCGAGCGTGCGAGCGAGGCCGGATAGTGATACGAGGCCGGGAATCCGTTTTCACGACGAGGCATGTATAGTGTCTCAAACATACAATGAAATAAAAAAATATACTTCAAAGAACAACATTTTATTAATTGACAAATAGGACATTTTAGTCTAACAACCAACCTTTAAAAACAAAACCTGCTTTTTGTCAAACCAGCCAGCTGTGTGAATGACCTTGTTGTTGAAACAAAAAAAAAGTTACTTTGCAGGCCTAGGCCTGAAAAGCAGTATGAAATCCCTTTACAGTCCCCTCGAGTTGTTGCGCCCAAAAAGCGATACTTCCGAGCCTATTATAAGGAACGTAAAGACAATATTTCATTGCATGTTTGAGAAAATAAAATTTACTCTGCCTACTACGTGGCGTGATGAAGCAAATATTAATTTTCAACTTATTTTATTATTACTGTGACACGTGCGACAGGCTCTGTACCACCCTTTTCATAGTATTTTTTTTGTATTATTGCTCGTAAGCGGCCCTATCCACTCACTTTCTTCGAATTTTGAGTTGAACTCTATTTATATAATAAAATAAAAGCGTTGACAGGTAGCCGTAGTTACCAAAAGCAATTGAGTGGCTATAAACAATGAAGTCCTATTTTTTTCATGGTCTCAACCATAGTTAGGAGTGTATTACTGGTAAGTCTCAACTTATTTTAACAATATAACTACTATTGCTTTATGACTCCACTATCCTTTACGAGTATCTTATTTTATACGTAGAGAACGAGAACTTACCTATAGACTGTTTTTTTCATTTGTTACAAGATAAATTGTTTGACACATGAAGTAGAAATTTCCTTCAACTAAAAAAAATATGATTATTATTTCTATACTTCGTCTTCTCGAACGTAGGAATAGCGTGGCTTGGGTAATGCTGATGATTCCACATCTGGCGGACGAAAGCGTGTGTGCAAAAGGCGAAAAAAAGGCTGAGCTTTGTTAAAGGGCGTAGTCCGTTTATAAAAAATAACGGTACTCGCCGGTACCTGCTACTAACCCTTGTGTTTCTCTTGCGCAAAGAGTTGTTTCCATTATAGTTTGCCCTATCTAAGTGCATTTCCAATGTACCAGAAGGTCGTGAAAGGCACGAGATCTGTGAATTTTTTTCATATTATGACAAATATGTTGATAATTTCAACCAACTTTTTGAAGGGAATAATACTTATCCCCGAGTTCTAGGTAGTAACGTAGCTATTTCATGTTTTGATTGCGTGCAGTCGAAAATAAGTTGAAAAAACTAATTTTCCGCGTGAGTTTTGTCAATTTCGAGTAATTTTTGAAACAAAAATTATCAATGAAAAATTTAAATTGTAGGTTTCATATATATACCGATAAATTTCAATAGCCCTGTTCTAGGTAGTAACATAAATAATATGTTAAGAAACATGTTTAATCATAGAGAAAAATGCCTTAAACAATCAGCAATTTTAAAGGAATAAGCCCTCTTAAGTATAAGAATGTTACAATATGGGTGTCCATAAAAAAATAGTACATTACTGCAGACGCCGGGAAAAAAAGGCATGCCGGGCAAGTAGGTATAAACGGCGGACCGTGGGGAGGCCGAATAGTGATACGAAGCCGGCAAGCCCTTTTCAAGGCTAAGGCATGTATACTTAGTGCTTTTCTCAAACATATGCAATGAAATAAAAAAAAAAACACTAAGTACTTACTCAAAAAAATATAATTCAGCTGTTTACTTTCGCACTTAAAAGAAGTACGCCGTATTAATATAATTATATATAAATAATTATTTATAATTATATTAATACAGCGTATAAAAATAATTTACTTTTTAAGACGTTTTAAGTTTTGTTGTAGGTATATTCAAAGCTCTCGCATTTATGCGAATACGTTATTACATTTACTACCGCTATTAGTAGCGGTGCGATGCGAAAGTAGGTACCTAACGCAGGCTGTCTGTCTGTTACCTGTTGACGCTTAAACTGCTGAACCGAATTTAGTATCGACTATGAAAATAGTTCGAGTCTCTGAGAAGGACATTGAGTAGTTCTCATCCCCGAAAAAAGTGGTGAAGTTTGTAAGGGGTCCCCACAATGGGTTAGTACTAATTTCAGGCAGCAAAGGTAGCGGACAAACATTAATTTCTAATTTTAAAATTTTCGAGGTATTTTACCCATGCTAACACTCCAATACTTACTTACAAATTAACCCTAGCTCCTTTTCACTACGCACGGTAGGCACAGTTCTCGTTAATGGTTCAATAAAACCGTACAAATTTCGTATTTATTTCCATTTTATTTCATTCCCGGAGACAGCCTGTCAGGCGGGACGGCTAATAATTCATCGGCGGATCGTAAAGCGTGGCTAAAGATAAACACGCTGTCAGAACTAAACAGAAATAGCTCATTATGCGTTTCAAAACACTTTTTACTTACCTACAGATATGGGTGTAATTGTTGCTTGCATTGTAGGTACTAACAAAAAGATAATCATTGATTTGCTAGCTTCATGATTAAATTTCTGGTACTTATACTTACGTACCATAATTTAGGTACCTAAAGCTCGGTTTAGGCTGCGTCACTTTTTTAATATAGGTATCTACCTTGAGACATTTGAATGTATGTGAACGCCACTGTCGGAATAATTGCAATGGATCAGACATGGATGTCAGACATTTGTGAGGCTTAAGGTCAGGGTTTAAACAGACGTACTGCCGTCTGCGTTCCAACAGCAACATGTAGAGTTAAACTACGCTAACTCTTTCAAGCAAATGAACTGTCAATCCATACAAACTGACTCACTTTGTATGGATTGACAGTTCATTTGCTTCGAAGAGTTAGCGTGGTTAAGACTCTACAAGGGCTGCAGCAACTGCTTGCCGACTGTATAAGTGGGTGTACAGTTCTAATACAAGTTGAAGCACCGATAAAGTCAGTGCAGTGGGGTACAACGAGTCCAGTGGCCGCTCTGGGTGCCAGAACTGCCAGGTGGATTACCACCTGGCCATTGGCGTATCTAAGATTATTTTTCAGTTGGGGCCTGGGTGGGGGCTTGGCCATGGCCTATGAGTTGAAGCCATGACTTTGTATGGGTAACTGATATGTATTGTGCTGCTGTACCTATATTATGCCAGTAATAAACCAAATTCCTGGGGTGGGCACTAGACCATATTGGGGTGGGCACGGCCCACCCGGCCACCCCCCTAAATACGCCAATGCACCTGGCGCCATTAGGCCGATGGGCGCCAAAATTATGCCAAAGGGAAAAAAACAAACGCTCAAATGTATTTTACATTTTGATGACGCATTTAGAGAGGTATAACTGAAGGGCGCTGGGTGACAACCCGTCTTCAAAATAAAGGCAAATATAGGTACCTACCTAACTACCTATCCGCTTAACTGTGTGTGTACATAACGTAATGCAATCCATCCCAACTCAACCTACCTACCGACTACCGACATTACTTATGTGACATATCTACTGGCAAAAAATATTGAAAAGGATCGTGACTTTTTGCATTCATTAATCTTCACAGAAGCGTCGTCGTTTTATCAGGAATTTTATGAAAAAAAAAACTATGGTTCAGAAGCTTTTTCATGTAGGTACCGAAGTTCCTAAAAAAATACGATAAGTCAATTTTTCATTTGAAAATTATGTAAACCAAAGACGCTGTAAACTAGCGACTCTGTGAGATGTGAGTAATCTCGTGAGTTTGTGTCGAAATGGTTGACAATGACAATTTTATTTTATTAACCCACTTCAAAAAAGGAGGAGGTTCTCAATTCGAACTAATTTTTTTTTTGTATGTTTGTTACTCGATATCTCCGAGAACCGTGAACCGATTTTCAATTTTTTTTTTAATCGAAAGGGTATAACTCCGAGTTGGTCCCGTTGGCACTAAGTCGGGATCTGATGATGGAATCTTGGAGAAATCGAGGGAACTCTTCAAATGTTATAGGGACACATGTACGGCGCTTTCGGTAATTTATTGATAAAGTCAAGAATTTACATTCAGTAAATAGGATTTGGTGTAAGGAAACTGATGATGAACACCACAGATGGCCACTAGAACTTTTTTAGTTTTACTGAAGTCGGTTCTTTTTTTTGTTAAAAATTATAAGTTATGTTCTTTTTTTATGTTTTCAACCCCCATACCATATCTTCGCCAATTCGAATAAAATTGATCGAAAATAACCTACTTATATATTTATCGAACCTATCTACTCACAAAATTTCTCGAGGATCGGTCGAGACATGTGACCTGTAGGCGAGAACAGCCCGAAATCCGAACATCCAAACATCCGGATATACCTACCTACGAAAGAAATTTTGGCGAAGTTGAAAACAGAGACGTAAATTTGAATTGCCAATAAAATACTATCAACTCTTCTCCAACGTTCAGTTTCGAAATCATTTTAAAATTACCTACGCTATCCCACGAGGAAGAACATTCCTAAACCCCAGTTAATGCTAAAGTAACGTGATCCGCGGACATTCGGACAAGACAGTGTTATTATCGTTTCAGAGCCCCTCTGTGCAGAATCTTTGACGTAACACGGACACGGAACCCATATACTTACCAATTTAATTACCTACATATTTTACTTTTACAAGCTCGTATATTGCATACTTACGTTTCCGTACAAACTTTACTATTACAATATCTATAAGGCATACTCTTCAATATAACGCGTACGTATGATATGTAGTTGGGGTTTATGCAATATTTTAAAAGCAGAATGACAGAAACCATTCGTCGATGCCAGCCGATATATGAGGTCATCAGTCAATGTTGTTAGTAACATGTACTTACACATTAATCTACAAAGTGCCATTTAATGAGTTAGATTTTGTAGTGTTGCAGATAAGGAGGTCGAACCATACTGAGTTAAATAAAGATAGAAAGAAAAAAACTCTTGAAACGTAGCCTAAACTTACCTACTTGTATGTATACTTGTATATTTTATTGACTGTTACCTATAGGAAACATAAATAATATCGTTGCCTGCATTTTGAATATTTGACATACATTACATACCTATAGCTGATTAGGGTAAATCGCCAATTACTGGCCACCGTTCAATAACTGGCCACCTCATACCTACTAAAAATGAACTCTGTTCACCAACAAACATAATTCATTTTAGTATAAGGTGCTAATTACTGGCCAACCTTCAATAACGGGCCACGTTATACTAAAATGAGTTGAGTTTGTAGGTAGACAGAGTTAATTTTTAGTATGAGGTGGCCAGTTATTGAACGGTGGCCAGTAATTGGCGATTTACCCTATTTGAATAAAGATTGTAAATGACAAGTTACAGCACAGCGGTCAAAAATCTACTTAAGTTCGTACATACTCGTATAGGTACTTACATACACCCCGTGAGCTCTCAGATTGCGATTCGGGTTTGGGTGAAAACTGAGAGGTTCTTATCTGGATCGCATAAGAGCGAGCAAGACTGGTACAAAACGCGAATCGCATTCTCTCAGCTCACGCACTGTATGCATGTATGACGAAATTACTTAGACTGTGTATACCTACAAATGTCGTTACGTTATACAGGCATATATAATTACTACCCCGTATCCCCTATCTGTATTCCGACGGGGCGGGGGTAAATGATAAGTAGATATTCATCTACTCGGCAACCCTTTCCAGACCATGTACTTACCCATTCCATTCGCCAGAAAGCTGTGGTGCTAATAGTAGGTGTATAGGTACTAAATATCTCCGTACGTAGAGACTGAATCTCATAAAAGGGAAGTCCAGTAATTGATTGAGATATCTTTTACACCTCCACTCTCAGTCAGCAATCTGTAAACCTATAAAACTTTATTACTCCGTCACAAATATGAATTCATAACTGATTTTCGCAACATAGCAACATTAAAATGAAATAATAAGTCGTTTCTCGCGAGATATTGGTTATAATAACATTTTATTCGTACCGAGGACTTTATTCCGACGGATGCGGACACTAAACGCATCAACACTCGGCTGCTTTCAAAGTAAATATGAACTTATTTTCATCAGTTGCGATATTTAACGGCCAGGAATTAAAGTCATTTCGATACAAATTCATATTTGCTTACTCATTCGTGTTCGGTATAATATGAATCCTTGTACAGTTGCCATCAGATATATCGTAGCATATAAGGCGTTCATAAATATCTGACCATGTACTGTAACGCCCAGTCAATAAGAGTCGTGTTCAGATATTTATGAACTCCTTATATGCTACGATATATCTGATGGCGACTGTACAGGCAACGGTTTTTAGGGTTCCGTAGCCAAATGGCAAAAAACGGAACCCTTATAGATTCGTCATGTCTGTCTGTCCGTCTGTCCGTTTGTCTGTCCGTCCGTATGTCGCAGCCATTTTTTCCGAAACTATAAGAGCTATACTGTTGAAACTTGGTAGGTAAATGTATTCTGTGAAACGCATTAAGATTTTGATGCAAAAATGTGACGATCCAAATCAAAAGGGACCTTATGGCGGCATTTAGTTTCCGAGATAATCGAAGTTTTGTGAAATGTGTCAGAAAATAGATTTTTTTTTTTATGGCTCTAATAAAAAGAACGTTATTTATACTATCTTTTCAATTAACTCACTTTTATATACGTCAATATATTATGGGTTTTAAATCCCTGTTAAGTTTAGTAGAAAAGGGACCTTATGGCGGGATGACTTAATTACACAATAAAATCATTTTGTTAAGATCCTTATTCATCAGAATCAGAATTAACAACTGGTAGGTAATTACGTACAGTCAATAAATAAGTATATCATTAATATCATTATTCCTTTTGCATTTCCGCATGGGAATAATGCAGAGGAAATAACTTTGCTGTTTGCAGACTGTACCATACGTAACAATGTAGATTGCATATTATGCATTTCAAAATATATATTTTGTGTTAACAAATATTATTATTACTTAAATACAAGAATAGAACCGATTTGCGACTGTCGGCAATTTCAAAGTGAATTGCTGGGTAGCCGCGTTCTTTTATCTTGCCACCGCCCGCTGTAGATCTCGTCCCATCGTTAATAGTAACAAAAACCGGTCAAGTGCGAGTCGGACTCGCGCACCGAGGGTTCCGTACAAACACTTTTCATCCTTAAGTGGTTAAGTTAAGTTTGCGCCTGGTATGTATAGCGCCCCATACAAATGAGGTGCAAAGTTAACGCAACCAATCCGTTTGTTGTATGGGAGCCCCCCTTAAATATTTACTTTATTTTATTTTTAGTATTTGTTGTTATAGCGGCAATAAAAATACATCATCTGTGAAAATTTCAACTGTCTAGCTATCACCGTTCTTGAGATACAGCCTGGTGACAGACGGACGGACGGACGGACAGCGAAGTCTCAGTAATAGGGTCCCGTTTTTACCCTTTGGGTACGGAACCCTAAAAATGAGTTCACTGCTTTGTGTGCATCACATAAGAAAGATATATTAAAGAAAATAGTCCTTAAAAATATAACAAACGAGCCTTATAGTCACTTTTGCTAAAGGCCGCCATAAGGGCCCTTTTATTAAATCTCTTCTTCTCACTAAAGTTTTTTAACGTTGATTTGAAATCTAACCGCTTAACAATTATATTTTTGCTCTTTAATATCGCTGTTAAATTAGTTGCAATTAAAATTACTGCGAAATTGCATAAAAATATTGATATTTCATGTTTTGATTACATAATTGAGTTTAGTGACCTCCATAAGGTCCCTTTTCTCTGAAGGTATGGCGAAAATGATACCGTCTCTACGTAACTAAAAATTGTTAAAACTTTTAGATTTAAGGCAAATTATGTTTGTAAAGCTGATAATTATGTTGATATATGTAAACTTTATGACGTTATTATGAATACGTGTTAGAATTTTGCTTCAAGAGTCTATTTTTCATAAAATAATTGAAATGAAGAAAAAAAAATTAAAAAAAATGTTGCAATCTAGATATTTTAGTTTTATTTATATGTGACATTTCCCCAATAAATGTAGTCTACTAGAAAGTCAATAATAGCAAAAAATATCGTAGAATCTGGGAGTTAATGTGTTTTCAATCCATTATCGATAATTTGCACCTTGTTGTGTTTGGGCGTCACTAGCTCCTAAAGTAGGAAAGCTCTTGTACATATTATGTGATTTTCCGGTAGATTACATCATAGTCAATTGTAATATACCATCAGCTCCATAACTTCGCATTATAAGTTAGGTTTTTGGGACTCCAAACTTTAACTGTAATTTTCTCGAAACTGAAGATATCGATGGATCAACTTTAAAAAATTATAATAAAATAAATAAAAAAGCTAGGAGGTTGATTCGTGAAATATAGCTAGGTATATGCTTCTAGATTTCATTTCTGTAGATAACTCATTCCCGCCATAAGGTCCCTTTCCATGTGGACTACCACAAATAAAAAAAAAATAATAATACCTATTGGGGGCTCCCCATACTTAGAACTGAAACTCAAAAATTTTTTTTTCATCAAACACATACGTGTGGGGTATCTATGGATAGGTCTTCAAAAATGATATCGACGTTTCTAAAATATTTTTTTCTAAACCGAATAGTTTGCGTGACAGACGCTTCCAAAGTGGAAAAAAGTTGCCCCCCCCCCCCCCCCCTCTAACTTCTAAAATAAGAAAATGAAAAATCTAAAAAAAACATATGATGTACATTACTATAAAAACTACCAACGAAAATTGTTTTGAACGAGATCTAGTAAGTAGTTTTTTTTTGAATACCTAACTTTACACCTAATTTATATGGGGCGCTATACATACCAGGTGCAAACTTAACTTAACCACTTAGGGATGGAAAGTGTTTGTACGGAACCCTCGGTGCGCGAGTCCGACTCGCACTTGGCCGGTTTTTATAAGAATAAATGGATTTTACAAGCTGCAATTTAACACTGAATTTTATGTGGTATTATAGTAAGACATTGTGCCGGGCCTCTGGATTCGTGGAGACTTTTAAATTGACTTATTGGACTCTATGACAGTGTTTGCGTTCCTTGCCTTGGTGCGCATTTCCTGGGTCGTCCATGGATTTATTTTGAGATGAGGCCATCAGTAGTGTGGAGCCAGACACGGAGGGACTGACGAGCACATCGCTTCGAGGGTAGCCAAAACTCGGGCAACCTTCGTGCAACTGCGACCGATATGGCAATCTAGGAAACTAGCACAAAGAGTAAAACTTAAAAGCTTCCTCTCGAATGTCAAAATCAAAACCGTCCTGTTGTATGAGTGCGAAACAAGGAGGGTCTCCAACGATATCACGCAGCGGATCCAAGTGTTTGAATAGTGGAAGTGAATTCTAGCCGCACAGCAGCAAATTATGTCATTAAATGGGGAACCATGGGGTCACGTCACGATCCCTTAATTCCTCCTGGGCCTACTCTATGTCAAACAACTGTACGCTTTTTCACTACGTGACTTAGCTAAACAGTCGCCTATCCATGGTGCAAGTATTGTAGGTATTACTGGGTTAAATATTATGTATGACATGTACCTATTACATTATTGATGGTACTACAGCAGGATTAATTAGACCCGTATAGACGTATCTAAAATTTCTTAACAATCCATTTCTCTCGTCCAATAATGTTTGACCCCATTCGTACGCACCATTACTCTGAACATTAATCCTACAAATACCCGCAAACATCACAAACAAACATTAGACAACGTATTTGTGACACGCGGAATCGATCGCAGGAAGCGGTAGAATTAGCGAATGTCTCATGTCATCTGTCTATAACGCCTTACACTAAAAAGACGCATAGACTTTAGAACTTCAATGTACATATGCCTTTTTAGAATTGTAATAATACAGTTGCATGTTGCATTTTGGAAATGCAAGCGGATTTAGGAATTTATACTTTAGTCTTTAAGTAATAGAATCGTTGCATAAACTATGGCCTTTAGGTGAATGTATATGAGGAAGCTTTTGGTTGCTCGCCAGTTATCGCAATGTACCTAAACTGTTAAAATAGGTTGCTTACTGTCTTACTGTTAAAATAATTGGTTATTATATGCATTTCAAGGGTTTTGGGGAAGAACCGGCTAAGTCACATTTGCAAATTTCTACAGTACCTACTAAGTTGTGAAATGATTAGGTATATCTTGGCTTGACTGACTTGATAAATCTGTAATACATATACATAATAGCAGTTGATTTTAAAAGTAAAATTATATTACATAATATATTTATGCGCAGTAAGTATTGATATAAGATAATGTCGTTAAAATAATACAAGATGCTTTGCATCAGGTGGGCTTCTGATCCATTTATCAATAAAAACATATAAAGAGCTAAATTCCACCACGATATCCTTTCAAACCCGGACAATAAAATAAGCTATGAAGCAACGCAGTCGCGGCTTTAGGAGGCTTAAGCCATCATGCGTTACTTCAGAGCTAATAAAGGGGGCTGGCACATAACGGGCGTTTTTATAACTAGTACTAGGGCGCCACACATATGAATGCCCAGGGCGCCATACGGCTAAGGCAAGTCCTGAAACCTACAGCCGTAATTCGTAATTGATATCCAATCGCACACATGCAGTCAATTAGAGCTTAGGTAATGAATCGAACATTATCGGATAGTTTAGATGTCTAAATTGTTTATATTCTGTATTGGTATTGTTGGCAGGGCTCCGAATGAGCCGCGCCTACGCATCTGCTGAAGCGTCGTGTGAACCGGACAATGCAGGGTGACGCTAGGGGCACCATCCTGCCGTCCTTACTGGGACATTATGTGACACAATGAATGTCGATGCTGATTATAATTGTGATAGTACTAACGAACGACAATCACAGTTCCTGAAAACAAAAGTCTTCGTGCAACAGTGTGTGTTGCCAGTGATGAAGATGACTTACAGAATCAAGAGTCGTTCACAATGTGAGTTATAATCATAAGGTGGTTTAGAGTTATGCAACGTGTTATGAAACGGGCTATGCTCAGAGTTTGTCTGCGTGGTAGAACCAGAAAAGAGAATACCTCAGCAGAAGAACCGAAGTACGACATAGCACGCAAGACTGCACGTTTGAAGTGGGCAATGGGCGAGCCACTTAGCCTGGAGAACGGGCGACTACGCGTAGGAAAGCGCAGCGTAGAACGACCCCTAATGACGTGGACGAATGTAAAGAGTTTTAGTGACAATATGGCAAGTAGCTGGATTTAATGCAATGCACTCAAGCTGCAAAAACTGTAGCTATGACTGGCGGTCCAACTAAAAAAAACTGGAATCTTCGACACATGCTACCAAAGCAAACCAGCTCTTCGGTATATGGCATACTTACATCAATATGTTAAGAATTTATTAATATTATAATTTCGCAATTTTCAATATTACGCATAATATATAACCATAATTCAAAATTTGAAACTCTACTCTACCTTTTTTCTATAACGTCTGCGTGTATGTTTTGCCTTAGAAGCCCAAAAAGTCAGTGAGAGTTGATATTTTAGGTATTCTTCAAAACAGCGGGCAGCGGGTTGAGTGTAGGTAGCTGCTCTAAAGTACACAGTAATCTTGTCAGGACAGTCTGGGATACCCCACAGCGTGGTCGCCGCAGGCGCGGGCTTCGGCGGTGCGTGAGCGCACATATGGGCCGCATCTGCAGAGACCCTCCGCCCCGCGCGAACTTACACAGTCTTATACGTATGAACATCTCTCTAGAATGGCGAATGGCGAGGCGATTCAGGCAAAGAAACGGCCGGTCCTTGAGTAGATTTTACGCGCAGATTTTCAATGAACTCATGCTATATTAGAAAATTTGTAAATTACATTACATATAAATTGTATTATTTACATGTAAATACGGCTCTGTAATATGAAACTATGGAGTAGTGAGCTTTCATGGACAAACATTTTTTACGTAGTATTTTCCTAATAACCTATTTAAATTTTAAGTAGGTAAGCGAAATGGATCAGGCACATCAAATACGTTAACGTTATACTTAGTTCGAAATCGAATACCCATTAGAAGGAGTTTGGTCTACTTTAAGCAATCATGATTCATAACACTGACTTAAGATTAAGTACAGTAGGTATATTATTAGATATGCATTACTATTACGCGTTATTGTATTGTAATGTGCGATAAATGAAGTGGATATTCCTAGTTTATATTTTTTTACTGCTGTACCTATCTTGTAGTAGAACAAGTACCTAACAAAAATACATACAGTCGAACATAGAGCGAACTTTTTTTTAAACTTCGATTTATATGGGGAAGTAAGCAATAGTATTTTCTCTTAATTTAAAGTAAATATAGAAATAGGTAGATGTAGTATAAGGTTATTTATTAAGTAAATTTAAGAGGAGATGGTGGAATCGCACTGGCTAGGGTCAAGTGTAGTAGAGGCCTTCACTTACCTAATTGAGGAGATATATAAATCCAAAATTTAACTTCATTGTATCGATATTATATTCCGTTTATTCATATCATAAGTGAACAAAATAGCACTAGAAAATGTCATTTATACCTCGGGGAAAATAAACATAACAGTTAAAAAAATCCGATTATATCACAATACCTACACAGAAAAATCAAGGATAGCTATATCTTATTTGGATTTGGATAAACAGTAGCAAATTAAAAGGGTTTATTCGTCAAAGAAATGCCTACGTGATTGTTACCAATATGTTGTTTCAGTGAACAATGTCTAATTAAAGGGTTTAATCCGTCAAAGAAAGGTCCACGTGACTGTTACCACGTTGTGTGGCATCTTCTTAATCGACTTAAAAGGACCGCGCATTTCCAAGATCCGATTCGATTCAAAGTTCAGGTGTGCAGAGGTCCGTTCAGCTAGAACAATAGCCGTTATCGGCAGGTAATCGGCTGAGGCTACGGGTAAAGCTAGACGGCGTAGATTATAGCCACACGTGTGACGTGCGCCTGCGCAGCTGCATTTGCAGATGTTTTATGGCCTCAACAATTCCAAGACTTTATTACGATATTGCTGCGCCGTTTAGAACCTAATCTTCGTTTTTATTATCGAGAAACAATGGTCATCGCCGGAGTTTTGGCATACGGCGCGCAGATGTGGCGACGTGGGAAACGCTGGACCATCGGCATTTCACTAAAATAACGATAATTACTTCCTTTAATGATTTCCGTTTTGGTTCCGTTTGTTCGTCACAATGATGTCGGGTAAATAAGTAAATAACAAGGCTGTATCTGGCCAGATGTTGGTCTTGCAATGCCGCTTTATTTATATTGTTTCGTATACTATGGTCATCTTAAGCTCGTCACTCTCGGCCCGACATCGTGTCGATTGAAACTTAACTTTTTATTTATCTCAACTGTACTCTATTTCTGAATTTGAACTCACAATTGTGAGGCTGGTGACTGTTTATGTCCCTTGTAGTGAAAGTTACGACGATCGACTTTCGACCTACCCCTATATACGAAGAAAATCCAAAAAGTGTCAAATTCTGGCGACATCTCTCAACTGCTATTATATGACATTAATGACATTTTTTATCTAAGTATATAAGTATTCGTTATTTAGTTATAATGTATGCAATGCAAGTTTAAAAAGAGACAGTTAAAGATAAGATCGTAGGGGTAAGATACCTCGAAAGAGGCGGAGAGTGGAAGGCATCACATGACAGAAGTTCCCAGTCTTGGTGGAACTTTCATCAAGACTGGAGGAAAATGACCCAGGACCGGGGCAGGGTGGAGGAATGAGTGGGAGGTCTTGGTCTAGCAGTGGGACACTCTAGGCTCTTAACTTAAATAAATAAACTAAGATACATTTATCAATTGTTTTTCTCTTTCTCACTTTGTCGTAAAGCTTTAAATAAATGTACCAATAGACGAGTGCAGACTTAAGTGATGGTAAATGTCTTTATCTGAAGCAGGTGTCAATTTCAGCACACAAAAACTTCAAAAGTAAACCACAATGTCGTAAAACTCTTAACAAAATAAACGGCCGAGGCGCTAAGCCCACAGTTCAAACATCTGTATACTTCAGTAGGGGATGACAACGGATCATCTGAACGCGTCGTAACGTGCTTTTCTAATCTCTAGAGATTAGTGTTAAAAAGCGTTACGATATTACTTTCTAATTATACTAGGGACCCAACAACAGTAAGCAGAAGGGCCACTTTGGAAAAGATACCTAAAGATAAAAATCATCACACTATGACACTAATTATAAAGACAACTTGTGAGTGTGTTTGTATGTTTGTTACTTATTCACGCTCAAACGGCTGGACAAATTATGATAATATTCGGTATGGGTATGGAGGTTGCTACCACCCTGGATTAAGGCTTCTTATCCGTTCAAAAATGCTGATTGTCTTAGACATTTTTCTCTATGATCTAACATATTTCTTATCATATTATCAATGTTCCTACTTAGAACAGGACCATTTCAATCTATTGGTACCTATATATTTGAAACCTATAGTTTGAATTTTTCACTGTCAATTTTTATTTCAAAAACTACTCCAATTTGACAAAATTTACGCAGAAAACTGTCTTTTCAACTTATTTTCGACTGCACGCAATGAAAGCATGAAATAGCTATGTTATTTTCTAGAACTCGGGGAAAAGTATTATTCACTTCAAAAAGTTGGTTAAAATTAATATGAAAAATAATATTTAAAAGCAATTAAGGCCTCTATAAACTAAATAAACAGGACTACTCGTAAAAACATTATATTTCGTCTCCACGGTGTTGTCTTGGATTGTGATTATGTTCTAAATACTTAATAAGAAAACCAAGTAAAAGTGTAATTTCCAAACCTAAAAAAATAATATCTAGGCATGAAATAACATCATATTCCTCTCAATATTTTGTTTAGTCTGTCAGAGTGATGGGAGGATCATTTCCTGTTTACTAAGTGTGTCGGCCTAAGAGACAAAATGCGTGTGAACCAAAGTATTAAAAAGCAAGATAACGGTAAGTGGGCTCGTGTTTTGAAGTAAGGCGACTTGGATAGTTTGCATCCTTTGGGAAATAACATCTGGCAAATGACTCATACAATACTCCGAAGGTCTGTATTGATTCTCATTTAAAACTGCAGTCAAAAACACATTAAGTGTAAGCTTAAGTATCTATATTAATATGAAACTGTCACAAATAGGCGCAGTTTCATGCTGCAGACAGGGTTCAGCTAGGTATATGGTGTCTACATTCTATGTCACAAATAAATATGTATCTAAACTTCCATTAAGTTTATTCTGTAATCTTATATGTAACTTCGATTACTTTCAGCGTTTCAGCGACATAACTCATTTATCCCGTTGCAGAGAATTGCATTGATGACGCGATGACGTACCTAATCCTTACCTGTTATAAAATGGCCGGTGTTTTATTGGCGGGCAAGGAAGCTCCCATTGTGTCTGATTGTCCAATACGGGCTGCGGGTTTCGAAGGAGGGACAAGACAAACCGTCGCGCCATTATGCCTTATCTAACGTCAATATACGCATGGAGTATAACAGTGGGTAGGCATGATGATGGGTGGGTGACCTGTCGTTTGTAAAACCCCCAGCCTAGTTTAAGACGGCCCTGTTCTTTGATGCACCATGCAGGGATTTTTCGTAAAGCGGTACCGGGAATATTTGGTACTATCGTATCGATATCGGTATCGTGACGACGCGGTTGGCGCAGTTTGTTGAGCACCTGCATACTGCGCCGTCGGTCCTGGGTTCGAATCCCAGCCAGGGAAAATATTTGTGTGATGAACTCGAATATTCCTGGGACATGGATGTTATTTACTAATAAGTATATGTATTTATATATTATGTATGTAGGTATATCATCGTCAAGTACCCACAGTACCTACAAGCTTAACTCAATTTGGAACTAGGTTGATCTGTATTGTCCCTTAATATATACTTATTATTTATTTACCTACATATATGCTGCACACTTATCTGCAGACTGCACACCGATAAAAAAAAAAACAACAATTGATTATGTAATGTTAAGGCAGTGTAAGGTCTGATAGGGAGTGGCAATATATGTCTGCGTTAGTTCTAATTATTTATTGCGTTCTAGAGTATACCTAATCTCACGTAAAAAGGGCGGTGCCAAACTTATTGCGCAGTAAGTAGGTAGTCATTTATACTGAAGTATACTTTACTGATTTATTTTTAACGTAACATTAGTACAATGTTATGATCTTTTGGTCTATTTAACAGTGTAATAATTGAACATATAATAAATAGGTATAACCACGGTATAACATAAGTTCAATTATTATAGTGTAATCGAGTTATTAATAATCTCCCGCGTCACCGTGTGGTAAGAATCCCGAAATACAGCGAAATACCGGTTACTAATAATATGACGAGGGTTAAACTATTATGAGTTAACTTCTTAACTTCAAACTAAATCCGTTGCTTTGATTTAACTTGTGTTAAACCGACGTTAACTCGAAAGTTATTTTTAGTATGGTTTTAATTTTTATTTATCATAGTCGAGTTGAGTTAATGGATTATGAGACATAGTAGTTAGGTAGGTATCTGGTACTATACTGCACTGACTCTAGCAGTGGAAGGTTGGAAGGTAGACGTTATGTGTAAATGGAGCCACAGACTAAAACGATAGAGAATGTTCTCTCATGCTTCTCTCCTTTGATCTTCGCAAAATCCGCCCGAAAACTTTAGTGTTAGTTTTGCGTAGGTAAAAGGAGGCGCAAAAAGCCTCGATACGAGACATGGCGACACGACTGATCATCACGGGTGGGTGACGCTACGGCTCACAGATCTACGGCTGATTACGACCGCGCCTTATTAGTACGACCAAAGACGGAAGGCGGAGCGGGTTGTACCAGTTTGGTCATTGATATACTCGTCGCCACGTAGCTTGTCAATAACCAAGACACTTTCATCCCGATGACGACATTAGTTAGCGATAAGTAACCATTTCTATGTAAACCTGTCGCTAAACTATTATCGTAAGTGCGTCTTGGTACAGGGTGGTGCAAGAGGATGCCGTGCCGTAGGTACATACAGTATAAGTACCTACATACGAGTCAAATCTCTTGAAACCCTGTGATACTGATAGCAAAAAGCTCACGGATTTCTGTTATTCCCAAAAACTCACTCAGTATGTGAAGAAAGCCACCCACCTTACCGAACGAAGCCAGACATTAATTGATGTCATATGTTCAACTTCTCGAGTAAATAATATCCCATCAAAAACATAAATGTAAAATGAGAGCCAAGTTCAATATCGCGTGCACTTCGCCGACAAAAGAATTGAGATCTGCAAGGGCGCCAAGTTCTTTGCCCTAAAATTTTTAGATACAAGGACATGCGACATACTCAATGCATTTATTTTACTTGGGGAGTAATTCAATATCAAGATTTGACTTGGCTAGTTTTCACAAACTAACTAAATTTTATAAAAGTAACATAGTCATAGTCATAGTTCATTATCAAGCTAACAGTATAAGTAACAAGACGAACACTAACTTGCGTACTTACCTTTACGAAAATAGGTTAATGATTAGATTGATTTTGATTTATAATATAAATTTATATTTTAAAACTAGCCAAGTCACGTCTTGATATTGAATTACACCCCAAGTAAAATAAATGCATTGAGTATGTCGCATGTCCTTGTATCTAAAAATTTTAGGGCAAAGAACTTGGCGCCCTTGCAGATCTCAATTCTTTTGTCGGCGAAGTGCACGCGATATTGAACTTGGCTCTCATTTTACATTTATGTTTTTGATGGGATATCATTACTTTTTGTACAGAAATTATTATGATGTGTAAATTACTTAATTATTATTTGTTAATTAGTTCTGTGTGCTATTCTAGTACATCTTTTGAAAGTTTTGAACAAACAAAGAATTTTCCAAAACGGTTAGTACGTATTGGATTTTTATGTGCATGTATGTGTAAGTGTGTGCGTGTGAGTGTATATGCTATTCTAGTATATCTTTCAAACAAAAAAAGAATTTTCCAAATCGGTTTATAAATGACAGAGTTCTGAGGCAACAACCATCCATAATAATAATAATAAAAAAACATAAAAAAATCACTGTTTTAGATTTTTATATGTATACACACACAATTACTAAGCTGGATGCCAAATTTCACCTTTCTAGGTCACCTGGAAGTGGGTTAGGTTTTTGATTACTAGTCAGTCAGTCAGTCAGTCAGTCAGTCAGTCAGTCAGTGACAAAAATACCGTTTTTTGGACTTTAATATCTCAATAACTATTTAACCTATATTAATGAAATTTGGGGTTCTACTTGTTCTAAGGGATCTTAATACATAAGCCAAATTTCAATTTTTTATGTTAAATAGATTTGGAGTTATTGGGGGGTCAAAAGTGGCTCCAAACGGTTCGTGTAATATAACACACGGCTGCTGCTCGCCAGTTCCTGCGGTGAACTTGGCTGGACACGCTGCCGCGTGTCTAGATCAGCATAGATTTTATCCCAGAATTGAGTAGCCACGCTTTTATTACGGGTGAAATTCCGGTAAGAAGAGAAAAACCACCCTCAAAAAGTGTAATTTGCCGTTCTTTAAAAAATATTGATTTAGATAGGTTTAACTCGCAAATAGAAAACATGAAGTGGGAAGTGGTACTATCAGATAATGTCAACGAATCAGTGTTAGCGCTAAACACATACTTTTTGTATCTGTTTGACCAATATGCACCAAAACGTAAAATTCAGGTAAAGGATCATAGTTTACCTTGGATTACTTACAACATTAGACAAATGATGCAAAAACGTAACGAAGCGCATAAGCGATACCTACAAAAAAACAGGTATGGAATCGCACAAAGTATAATATAAAGATTTAAAAAAACAAGTAAATTGGGCAATAGACGCTGAAAAAACCGCATATTTTAATAATCACGTTATTTCAAACATAAAAAATCCTCGTACATTGTGGAAAAACATAAAGAAAAATGTGGCAGATTTTAAACGTAGCGATCTGGAAATACCTGATCATCTTCGAGACCCAAACCGGATCAACGGGCATTTTCTTAACGTCCCTGGCACTAATAGTTATTTGTTATACAAGGGGGGAAAGTTGTATTTTACCCGCGAGTGTTTATTTGAAACACGAGCTAGCGAAAGGACCCTATGATTGACCACGAGCGAAGCGAGTGGTTCAAAATAGAATCCTGAGCGTAGCGAGTGTTTCAATACACGAGACGTAAAATAACTTTTCGCCCGTGTATAACACAAAACTTTTCACCTCACTACAGCGAGGAAAAAAGAATAAGGGTTTGTACTATATCTTTGAAAATATCTGCAATAATCAACCAATTTGCCATTTATTAAAACTAAGGTCTAATTAGCTTTCATGTAGGTATTTTAAACGGGATTTTTCAGAAAATAAGCTCATGTCAAATTTTACTTTAGCTGCGTTGAAACGTCAAAACTCTTTCTCCACATGTGGATAAAAAGCGATTTTCTCAATAGATATCAAACAAACAAACTGGGCTTTCCGAGCTAGTGAGGTGAAAAGAAACAAACATATCTCAGTTGACTTATCTGGAGTTTCACCGACATGGTACTGCGTCCTTTAGATTGAAAACTGTCTCGGAATCAATAATCGCTAAAATCATTCAGTCAATTAACACCAACGCTGAAGGCATAGATGGGATATCTCTTGATATGTTGCTAATGACC
This sequence comes from Apotomis capreana, assembly GCA_947623375.1. Lineage (NCBI taxonomy): Eukaryota > Metazoa > Arthropoda > Insecta > Lepidoptera > Tortricidae > Apotomis > Apotomis capreana. Next base: position 9,255,420 of record OX392514.1, read on the forward strand.
CTGCCGCGGACGCTCGGCATTATAACGGCTATCGTGAACACATCAATATCTACTGGTACGTTTCCGGATATTTGGAAATCCGCTTCGGTCAAACCCTTGCCTAAAGTGTCCTCTCCAACCGGTCTAAAAGATTTAAGACCAATTAGTATCCTGCCACTCATGTCCAAAATTTTAGAAAAAGCGATTTGCATGCAGCTGACTGAGTTTCTAGAGAATAATAATATTTTACCTTCAAATCAATCTGGTTTTAGGAAAGGACGCAGTACGGCTACTGCTCTTATCGATGTCGTTGACAATATCCTCACGGCGCAAGATGGCGGCGAAGGCACTATTATGGCGTTACTTGATTTCTCACGCGCTTTCGATACTATAGATCATACTTTGTTACTTTCCAAGCTGTCCTATTACGGTTTTGAGCCTAGTAGTGTAAAATGGTTTGCTAGCTATTTAAGCGGACGCACTCAACGTGTTGAACTAAGCAATCCTGACGGTACTTCTACAGTTTCTGACACTCAACCTGTCACTAGAGGAGTACCTCAAGGATCTATTCTTGGTCCTATACTTTTTATTTTATACAGTGCTGATATCGTTGACAGTGTCAGAAACTGTAAATGTCATTTGTACGCTGATGACCTACAAATTTACATCTCTTTCAAGCCAGATGACACGGAACGAGCTGTCTCCAAATTAAATCAAGATCTGAGCCGAGTAGCGCGGTGGTCAGAACAAAGTGGCCTTGTTCTTAACCCTTTAAAATCGAAGTTTCTTGTGATGGGTACAAAGCAGGGTGTCGCTAAGGTAATGGCCCGTAGCCCCCAGGTTTCTATAGATGATGAACCCTTAGAATGTGTGTCTGAAGCTAGAAATCTGGGTGTTATCATGGATAGTACTCTTCATTTTGAGAAACATGTGCTTGAAACTGTACGCAATTGTTTTTATCGGCTAAAAGTTCTATATATAGGGTCCGAAATTATCTTTCTGTAGACATACGAATAAAACTTTGCGACTCTCTAATTCTCTCGAAGCTTAATAATTACGCTGATACGGTGTTTGGCCCATGTTTGCTTTCTCGTTCTAAAAAGTTGATTCAGCGCTTACAAAATGCATGCGCAAGATTCTGTTATCCCATTCCACCTCGAGCACACGTTACTCCCTTTTATAACAAAGGTAAGCTTCTCAAGATGGAGGCCCGCCGTACTATGCATTTAGCCACGCTCCTTTTCGGAATTATTAATTTTAAAGAGCCCTCGTACCTTTTCCACAAGCTTCATTTCACCAAGCCAAAACCTAGACGTGCCCCTCGCCTTATCTGTCCTCGACACGGAAGCGCTTCCTTTCGTGGCAGTTTTAGTTACTCTGCCACGAAATGCTGGAACAATATCCCACCTCCAATCCAAAATGCTTCCTCTATATTTATTTTCAAGAAACGTTTAAAATTATATTTGTTAGACCAGCAGCTTGGTCCAGCACAGTAAGCCTTTCGTGTTCCAGGTCGGATTATATTCTGTCACAGTTTGATTTTGAAAAGTTTAAATGTGTGAGTTTTAGTCACTACTTTATATAAATGTATTACAATCAGTTTGTTCACTCTATTTTTGGTTCAATGGGAATATGAGTGTATCGTGCAGTCCTGTTTCGCTCAACTTGTGGTTCCACATAATACCAGCCGTCAAGTCACCCCCGTGGTTTGGCAATGTGCTGAGTGGACTCCTTTTTCGCACACTACTTATAATTTTTATGTTATATAATATGTAATACTAATGGCGGCGAAATAAATTTTCTTTCTTCTTTCTTTCTATACGTATAAAGCAATCCTGATTCAGGCTCAGGCATTGTGAGTATTATATTCTTTGCTCAGGCATCGGATTAATCGAGTGACCTTGACACTTTATCTACGGTTTTCATTCATATTCATGTAGAGTCAAACCACGCTATCTCTTCCAAGCAAATGGACTGTGAAACCATACAAAGTGACTTTGTATGGTTTGACAGTTCATTTGCTTGGAAGAGCTACGTGGTTTGATTCTAGCACCAAGTTGACTGATCTGCGGAATATTCCACAAGTCGATACCCACCAGCTTGTCTATTAGGTAGTCCTCTAAAATAATAGGTAAACTAAATAGGCTACAGCTTATTACGTTACCTACCCTTCGTAACAATAAGTTATTAATATTATAACTGAAATTTTGACAAGGTACGCCGTCGCAGGTTACCATCAATTTTAACGTAGCCCAGATGCCATCGGTTAAAGAGCGTGAGATAAATAAATTAAATATTTATAATGAGTTGTAACAAAGAGCAGGCTACGCGGCGTGGGATCGCCGCCGTGGTCCGATTACGTCACGGGTATTTTTAGTTCAGGAGCTGCGGGCCAGGACGAGACAAACAAAAAACTACGAGCTTGGGTGGCGCCGAAGGCACGACGGTTGGGGTGCCGTTCGATATTTTGCGTATTTTTGAATGCGAGTGACATTTCTCATTTTGTGGTGTGGTCTTAAAATTTACTTTTAGTTCTCTTTAGTTTAAGTAGTCTGAGCACTACTTAAAAGCAAACATGTTATTGTTAATTTGTTTTTGAGTTTAAATACGCGTAAGAGTATCAGTTAAAGATTTTACCTGCTGATGGAGGTATATTATACGAGTACCTATGAGTACGTAATTATTGGACTATTTAAAAAAAAAACCGGCCAGTGTAGTTCCGTAGTTGCCCATCCTTCACAATAGACAATAAAATAAAATTTAAATTACGAGAAAGATTTCAATCTCTATATAAAGGTCGTAAACGCCAAAGTAACTGTAATTACTTATTACCTCCTGGAAGTTATCGATTATACGCGCCAGATTGAGAGAAATGTTTTAATGCAGTATGGAACTTAACTAATATGTATAACGTTCGAAGTATAAGAACACCGCGCGGCACTTACGTCATTTTAAAGAAAATAATGAAATTTTGCGATTACCTACTCAAAAACGGCTCGACCGATTGCATTCAATATAGTTTTCATTAAAAGTACTAATAAGGCCTCGATTTCATGATTTTTTTCATAATTATTATTTTGTCTTCATTTTCTGTTAACAATTGAATTTGTACCAAATAGGAAGTTTTATTCGAAAAAAGAAAAAACTTATATGCATCCAGTTTTATAGCACCGGTTTTTTATACAGGATGCGCAATCACCGATGCGATCGGAATGGCGACCGAACCCACATACCTCTATATGTACTCGCAGTAAATGCGTTCCGAAGATGATGGACAAGATAAACACACGACGACGGCGTGTCGCCGTCCTGCTCGCACGCGGGGCCCCGGGGGCGGGGCGGCGCGTGGAGGGAGGCGCGATGGAAATGGTTATTTTTTGTGTCTTGTCAATGAAGGGACGCCCGGCCCCAGGACTCAGTCAGTTGCACCGCCTGCACCGCGCGCCCATGTTGCACGAAGCCTACCCGGCCCCGCGAACTATGAATTACGAACACAGTGACTATAGAACCGTGCCTATAAAACGCGAGAAAGACGCAGAGTATCCCGACGACGAGGACCATTTCTACGGCTACCCCGCCATGGAGGTCAAGCGGCAGTCAGCCGAGCAGACCTTCGCTCCATCCTCTCCGACGCACCTAATGGATCTCAGTAATGGCACCGAACGACCTCAGCTGCAGCAGTGGCCTTCGAACGTCATATTTGACAGCGACGAGCGAGAATACCCGCCCCAGTACCAGCCCTACGAACCTGAATATCCAGACCAGCGACAGAGACAGAGGACTTTCTACTTCGATGACTCCAACTCCCAGGACACGGTTCGAACGTTCTACGAGCCAAACGAGACGAACGGAGAATACCGCGCGTCCACGGAAGAGCGGAGCGACGGAAGCGACGAGCAGCGGCGAGCCCGGAAGCGTTCCTCGAAATCGTCCAGAAAAAGAGCGCAGTCGTTCGAGGAAATGCAGGTGCAGCGGATGATGGCGAACGTGCGGGAGCGTCAGCGGACGCAGAGTCTCAACGAAGCCTTCGCGAGTCTGCGGCAGATCATACCTTCGCTGCCGAGTGATAAACTGTCGAAGATACAGACTTTGCAGTTAGCGACCCAGTACATCGAGTTTTTGTACCAAATATTGTCAAATAATGAGTGCGCGCCGAGCAGCGACGGGACGGACTCCGGTGGCGAACACGGCAAGTACCTCGCCCAGGACAAACTCAGTTATGCTTTCTCTGTCTGGAGAATGGAAGGAGAGTGGAACGGACAAACGTGACCACTCATATATAGTGATGAACCAAAGACACTTACGTATTCCATATCATTAAGATTTGTTGATTATTTTTAATGTAGATTGTGAAATGATACTCTAGGCAATGTTGCAGCGGTAATATAATTCACAGGGACCCTGTACCAAGTGATTGATTAGTACATATGCATTGTTGAGAATATCGAATATTGTGATAGTAATTAAGTAGGTATTTTTAAAAGTACCAAAGAAATGTGTATACGATATTTGCACGCTGTAAATAAAATGTAAATTTATAAAACCCAAAGATTAGCGCGCAAGCGTGTTAAATATGCTATTAATTTAATAGGATTAACTGATTATAGTCTAAGAAGCTGATTACCAAAAATAACACGATATAGGTACCGAATAATTGGTAGGACCTCCATGTATAGTGTTTTTCTAATTCCATTAAACTTAATTATAATTAAACGGGATTTAATCGTGCAAAACTATGTTTTCTTAACCTTGCGTTGGTAATTTATCGACGGTGTTAAGTCCCGTTTTATTGTGATAAATGTACGAAAATCGTGTAAGATATAATAATTATTCCAATAAACTTAAATTAATAATCATGAAAAATCTGCATTTTCCTTCACCCAATTTACCTCCATAATAAAACATAACATAACTTTCTAATAAAACAATACAAGTGAACTGTCAACCAATTTATTGATTACATTTACATTTATTTCATTTTGGTAAATCTTATCATACTTACAATAATAAGAAATATATACACTGCTTGAGCTGACAGAATGCAATTCGAGTTTTATACCTGCCTCGCTCTTTCTAACGCGATCCAGATAAGAACCTTTCAGTTTTCACCCGAATCTGAATAGCAATCTGAGAGCCCACAGACTGCATATACATATATCTAAACAGAATCGATCTTATTCAATATTTATTATCAACTTCCAGATAAGCGACACCACAAAAAATGTGGATATTCTCAACTCAATGTGCTAAAGTATAAAAATATAATTATCAAAATTCACTTTGTAGCTTATTAATATACATACAATCTTCAATATTGCTTTCTTGTGCTTACAACCAAAACCTTGAACCCTGGATATTTTGTCAAAAAGAGTGCGCAAGTAGCACCAGTAATAAAATAAACAAGTCACAATCAACGTCTAGAAAGTTAAACCGTAAACATACGCAAATTAATGAATAACAAATAATAAAATGTAGGTCTGGTAAAATGCCCACGGCGCTTCGACCGCAACTGCAGTAAAACTACCAGGCTTCTGACAAATCCTATTGTTCCTAATGAGCCCATTAGATAAATATAATCCCTTCAACAAAAGTTACTTTATGGAACAAAAGGCCAGGTGTAAAGTGTGCATAAAAAATGCCATGATCTATTTGGTGATTAACTGTAAGTATAAATAGAAATTCGCCAACTGGAGTTGATAGGTCATATTAAAAACAACCTGCACGACGGCCTATGAAATGAAAGGCTATAATGCAATTGACAACATTTCATATTTCTAACGGGTGGAAATTAATATAGAGATCGAGAGCCTTGCGTCGTGTAAACCCTAAAAAAATATTTGAATTTGTTTTTCTTTATGTAAAGAAATATAAGAAAATACATCAAATATCTAAAATCAATGACAACTATGCGTGATTAGACTTGTAGTCTTCTTGCTGTTATTCTGTCCCGTGACCCAGGAGACAATAGTGCTTAAACTTCTAAGAAAAGTGTTGATCATTTATATTACTGGTATTGTCAGGAGATAGTATACATAAGAATGGGCTTATAACTGCTTAAATTACAAAGCTTTTGCTAAATATAACCACGGAAAATCGTAGTTTTAAAAAGTGACCCTGGGGACATCACCATGGCAACGAGTGGCAGAAAAAAGTTGATTGACCGAACTATAATCTAATTCTATTTCATGTAGCTTTCCACGTGTGAAATTTTTCATTTCAGTACATTTTATAACGCAAATTAGATTATAATGTACACATATTCCACGCACTCGGGCGACGTTTTTATTTTATACAACTATTTCTCGAGTTCAATCGCCTTTTCAATAAATTCAATTATGATTGATATAATTACAAACAGAACATTTCACGATGATTTTATTTTAGGCCTATTCAAACAGTGATTCTAATTGATTCAGATATAAAAATAATTTCACATCTACAATTCTTCCATCTGAATAAAAACCGCGTATATACATACATGTGTCGTTATGAAACATCATTTAATACCTATATAGCCCAACTATCCTTATGATTTGATGTCATTTATATCATTAACATTTAATTATTATTACGTCTTAAATAACTTATTTATGGGACTCATATATCATCACAGATTCTGCTTCGTTTGTATTTATAACCAGCTGATTTATCTGCAAACAAAACATGAACTTAATAACTGTAACATTATATTATAATTTATAACTAGAAATAGACCGACTAGCCGGGAACATTGTTCGGCAACATTATAGTCGGCGAATAGTCGGCAGAATAAAAGCCGATTTCTGAACTAGTCGGTAAAACCCATAGTCGGCCCATCTATGATTATACTTATAACAATAGTAAATTGCTATAATTATAAAAAAAAAAACAACGGATAAATCTACCTACTATATAGTCTTCTCCTGTACAGTCGAGATCTTAAATGTATGACTATGCGTCCACGTGCATATACTCGTAGTATTTACTATCCACTATAAAAGTAGAAAATTCCATTCCTGCTTAGGTTGACGCAAAACTTGTACCATGAAGTCTTGTATACACTTTGGATATATCAGAAAAAAATTTAATATCGCATTTTCAGCTCACATAACATTAATGAGTCATTCTCTATTACCAATCTAGGTTTGTTATGTATGTAGTGTACTATAGTTTAAGCATCGCCGCGCCCTGGGGGATCTCTGATGATGCCATATTAGGAATATTTAATGATAACTGTATTAAAGATAACAGGGTTTCACGCTACCGCTGTAGTTTTATAGTGTAAACAAACAAAACAAAGATTTGAATTTCAAAAAATCTATTTTTATTTAGTTACCTAACTTAGTTGTAGGTTGCATTTTATTATTTATTTGATATTCGTTATCAAAAAGAGTTTTTGCTATCCCGTGGTAACGAACTGTGGTAGAGCAGACAGGTACTTATAAGGAAGTCCCGACCTTATTACTATTTGTAATAGCTCTAATTAACGAAATAAATATTATTTTTTTCATATTCATCCTTTATTATTACTAGCTTTAAGCCACGTGATATTTGAGCCCATTTATGGATAACTATAATGTTGAAATAATATTATTATTGAATTTTCGTACCATCACATTTAATCACGTCGACTTATTTCCATACTGGTGTAATCTACATACCTAGACGTACAACTATTAATTTCAATTATAATTCAGACAAAAAACGGCCAGAACTGGTAACTACCCTAATTATCGCTTCGAAGTTTAATTAAATGTAGCTAGTTTGTCTTGTATGTTTTTGAACAGATGGGTTGCGAATAAAATGCAGGTCAAATAATAAAAAAAAAAAACAAAACCAAAATCTGAACTTTGATAAACACGATTAGTTTAGTTTCACTGTGTGTTAACTAAATCTCGTACAAAAAAACTATTGTAGGTTTTAATCAATTACGAGTTATAAAGCAGTAAGTAGGTATAAATACTGACACAAAGGTAAATTAAGAAAGAAAAATTGAATGCGATCTACTACAATCTAAGCAGGATAAAAATGTGGTATTTCCACATAAAAATTTGAATCGATAAAAAATATTTAGTAAGTAGGTAATAAAATTATTTTCTTAAAGAAGAAAATTGTAATTGCATACTGTCAATTGCTTACCTCATTTGGCACAGTTTTATCGAGGGAGACCTGCAACGTGTCGGCGTCTCTTTCTGACAATATCCATCCTTCTTCTTTGAGATCCACCGCCTGAAATAAACGGCGCAGTGAATAAAACCGACAGAAATCTAGTTCAAGTCCAGATTGATCTAATCAATATAAAGAAATAGGGGTGTCGACACTAAACGAAAATATCACACTTATAAACATATTATATTTAATACTAACTGCGCCGCGCGGCGTTACCCGCTCATCCGAAGGGAGCACTAAATTTTTTCGGGATAAAAAGTGGCCTATATGTTAATCCAGGGTGTCAGATGAGTTACTTTCAAAATACATGTACATAGTTAAAGGCTTAATAAAAACAAAATTACGATCGCTTCTTTTGTGTGACGAAAGTTACTCATACAAAATGTATGGGTAACTATCGTAACACAATGGAATCAATTAAGTTTTGTTTTAATTAAAGCCCTTAACTACGTACATGTATTTTGAAAATGACTCAGATACCTTCTACAATTTCTTTTTTTTTTCAAAAGTTGTGTTGCCATTTTAGCGTGAAGAAGTAATAAACATACACATCAACACACTCACAAACGCCTTTATAATATTAGTGTGATACTTTATTTATGAATTTTTATAAATTCAATATTTCAAACTCTTTATCACGTGACCGCGAACACCAACAACAGGTGACGTCACACTCCTCAAAACAGTTTGAAAGTTGCTAAGAAACAAGATTTTTAGAACAACGTGCGGTCAAGGACTTTAATTTAGGACCCATTTTAAAATTTCTTGAAATGTGACAAGGTTCAAAGTAAAAGAATTTGAGATTATTCTGAACATGTTTGTAATCGCTGGCCGTGTAATTAAACTTACTTTATTTTTTGTTGTTATCACTACATAGTATAAAAAGTCGCTTCCTGCTGTCATTAGTATTATTTTAAAAACCCGGCCAAGTCAGTTTCCATAAAAATACTCATCCCATCTTACGGCCGGGTTAAGTTATGTTTGCACCAGCAGTTTGCTGCAGGTGCAAAGTTAACGCAACTAATCACGTTTGTTGTATAGGAGCCAGCCCCCTTAAATATTTATTTGTTTTTTTTTACTATTTGTTGTTATAGGGGCAACAGAAATAAATCATCTGTAACAATTTCAACTGTCTTACTATCACGGTTCATGAGATACAGCCTGGTGACAGACGGACAGCGGAGGCTTAGTAGCCCGTAAAAGGGTCCCGTTTTTTACCCTCTGGTTACGGAACCCTAAAATATATACCGTTTTATCGACGGCGTCCAACTCCTTATTGTGCACTTGTCTGATATGGTCCTTGAGCGCGAACGTCCGCGCGTAGCTCGCCCCGCACAGCGTACAGGAGAACTTGAGGTTGTTCTGCCGCGCGTGCGTTTCCGTGTGCGCGCGGACCGCGTACAGAGACGCGAAAGGCCTGGGAATAAAACTCATTAAGTAACAAATACCTACCGTAAAACTACCCAACTATAGTCCAGTCCACACAACTATAATCCAATTTAATCCGAAAATTACTCGTTAATATTATGTCAATTATTACGAATAAACTCTTAAGGTGAACAACATAATTAAACAAACTTAAATAAAAACGTATAATATCACTGATAGAATATGGACTTTGATAAAAATAAACGAGTTTTGTTTCTCGGTATCAATTTACTAAATAGATACGAGGTTTTGTAGTAAGTAGTAACAGTAGTGGTAACAGAAATTTTAGTGATTTTTGGTTGTCATCAGGCGAAATTATTTATGTATAAAAGGTTTGCCGACAAATTACAATGAAAAACGTGAGGACATAACATGCTAGTGTCTATCCAATATGTTATAACACTTGGTTAGATTCACCATTACCTGGAACGCTAGAAGTTCAAGCGTTTCAGATAATCTTCGTCCAGACAAGCTTCTACCCTAGTACCCAAAATGAAACATGTATGTTTCGTATAGAATTCTTTTTCAGGGACCTCACAGCAGTCTCCTTCGCGAGAACAAACGACTAAAGTCCGAAAGTATTCGCCGTTGTGGTGACCGTTTTATACGAGTTCGAACCATGTCGGGCCATTTCTGACCGTGACTAAAACCGTCATTTTTACAAGCTTTTATTTAACTTGCAATGTATGTAACTAACTATGTTTGTTCAGGTGGAATCTTGCACCTCAATTTTGAAGCAGATATCTTCAACCGATTGAGCTGAAATTTTGCATACCTACTCAACTTTGATGACCATACAATAATAATATGGAGCTCGTCTGATGATGAATCCGGAAGGTGACCCTAGGAATTCTGTAATAGAATAAAGCAACCCTACCGAGTTTGGGCTCTTAAGAATCTTAGTAGTTAGCAATTGATTGAGTAAGAAAAGTACAGTGCTCTATAAAACTTGTCACAAAAATGATATCTTTGACAGAAACTTATTGAGGTTAAATATAAATAGAAAAAAATGCGCGATTCTCTACAATGCAGGTGGTGATCGAAGCCACCTCTACTAATCCAAAGTAGTGCTCTGACACCTGAGCTATTGCGACGTTACGCACATCGCGTGAAATTAAGCATTATTTTTCCGCCTAAGCACCCTTTATTCCACATTTCTTTAAAGAGATTTCCTACATACACTTACCTATTGCAATGTTGGCAGGAGAAAGGTTTAGTGTGCGAGTTCTTGTGGCCCGCCAACTGAACACTGGTTTTGAACGCTTTGGGACAGAACGGGCATTTGTACGCGCGCACCTCCGAGTGCGTTAGCAGGTGGTGGTTGTACACGCTGTGAGCTTTGAACCTGGACCAAGATATACGTAAGTTTATTACAATCAGTAAATTAATAGTGGAGAGACTTTGAAGAACAGTCGATATGACCATTCATTAAGATAGGATTCATTGGAGATATTCTTATATTGTAACCACATTTAGCTGCATTATGATTATGACATGTAAATATCTCTTGTTAAAATCTATTGTTATGTTTTTTACTATTATTATATTATCTCATTTTTATCTTTATGACGATCATAGTATAAATGCATGTAAATTGTCCTAGCGTAATTTATACTGACATTTTATATTATGAAATAAATAAATCTAATCTAATCTAATCATTAATTACGTTAGGGTCCATAGGGGGAAGGGGGTGAATATTCAGTGTTTGTGACGCGTTTTTTTTTGTAATTCCCATTTCTGCAAATATAGTTAAAATAGATGATTGTTGGCAGTCGATGTTTTATGTATCCCAAAGCCACTTCCGAGTGCGATCATAGTTAGATCATAATTAAGACGAACGCTCTTCCGTTGCGGTAATAATCGTGAAAAAGGAATGACGCTAGAACCGCGCGGTTAGAACGCCCGGAGAATCACCCAGGGGTGTTTATAAAATCCAGGGGTGATTTTTTGGCGATCCGTGACAGTATGAGAATTATCTTAGTATGGGAGTACGGGAGGTCAAAAATGCCCAAAATTGTCTTTACGTAATCAATGAATGGTCCTATTCAAAAGGGGCTTCCCAAAATCGGAAAGGCCTTCTCACCTCTTGTTGCAATGGGGACACGCGTAGGGCCTCGCTCCGGTGTGCGTACGCATGTGTAGTGTAAGACAATACGACACACGGAATGACTTGCCGCAGATTTCACACGAATGTGGCTTTTCACCTAGACATAAACAAATAATTCAAGTTTAAATCTGAAATTCAAGCCAAAATTAAACCACATTATCGATTTAAGGACACCATCCTTTAACGAACACGTTTGAAAAGTTGGGAATCCCCCCATAAACCTTCGTTTGTTTAACATTTGCAGTACGGTAAGAACGTTAACGGCTAAAATCAGTGGCGGCGTTAGCCTTTGGCGGCTGGCGCCATCGTCGATGTCCTGGCGAAAAAGTTTTTCTAGATGTATGAAAGTATATTCCGTTTCGCGTAAAACTTTTTCTTTGCCGTGGTCGTGTTTTTTTTTTATCCTGCATCGCACTGTTAAGATTTTTCCTGAAATAATCCACCGCCATAAAACACTATAGATGAGAGGGTCTCGCAAACTTAAGTGTCTCCGACATTCGTATTTCAAATTGGCGCCTCAGTCAAAAATACATAAATATATCGGTGTAATCTGTGTAGTCAATGTTGTCAAAACGTGAAAATATCGTATTTCTTAAGATGTTATCTAGATCATTCAAGTTAAAAACAAGAAGACGTGTTGGCTTATTCAGACAGCAATCGATCACAGTGTATTTTCGTCCATAGATATAGAAAATGGGCCAAAAGTACCATAATCCACTAGTAATCTCAAACAAATGTAGTTCTTAAAGTTCCTAAAGGATAAGCAAAATATGTCTCCAGAATCCAGATGACGCAATGGAAAAATACTAATCAGTAAAAAAAAATCCTAAGCGGAAAAATCCTAATAGCTATAGTATACCTGTATGTATCCTTTCATGCTTGACCTTCTCGTGCGGGCGCGCGAACTGCCGCGAGCAGTACATACAGTTGTATGGGAGGGATTTGTCTTGCTTATTCACATGTACCTGCAACAAAGATTTGAATTGAACGCTGCTATCATCAATTCACCACTAGGAACTAACTTAATCCAGTTTGGTAGACAAATGAAGTAGAATCGAATCGTAGTAGACTACCACTAAACCACTATGCCACTAAACACTAGTTAAGGATATATAATAACATTTATAAAATCAAAGATTCATTTCTGATTTTGAAATATATAAATTATAGAGCTCTCCTGGCGTTGGGGTGGTAAAGTGGTTGACACGTAGGACCGGTAATCCAGAGGTTGACTTGGCAGAAATTGGCGTTCACATGCGTATTTAGGGTGGTGGCCGGCTGAGCCGTGCCCATCCCAATAAGGTCTAGTCCCACGCCAGGATGTTGGGTTACCCATCGAAATTCATGGCTTTATCTCATAGGCCGTGGCCAGGCCCCCACCCAGGCTTAGACTGAAAAATAATCTTAGATAAGGTCAGGTTGGGTAAGAGAAACACATTGGGGTAAGGGAAAGACTTAAAATAAATCACAGTATGTGGGGTGAATCCGATTTTTAGAAACAGTTCTAGGTAAAATTTAATAAATGTCACTGCAGTTGGTCGTTTTATGTTTATTAAAGCTATAATATAGAAAAGATTCCAAAGTGTTCCACTTCTCCCATATGTTTCCCTTGCCCAACCTAACGCCAATGTTGGCGGTTCTATATTTGAATTTTGACGTAACTTCCATACTAATATTTGGCACCACTATTCCTTTAGTTAAGTTTTTCACATATACTGGGTTCGACTCCAGGTCTCTTCCGCAGTTAAATGTGTATTTGTGCTTGGTCTTTGTATCAATGGTATGTCTTATTAGAACACTTGCCTTATCTAAATTGTGCACGCTCATATGCATCTCCAGATACTGGCTGGAGTGGAACTTGCGGTTGCAGATATCACAGTTGTACTTGTTGTTGGTCTTGTGCGAGTTGTGGTGCACGGCGCGGTAGTCGATGGGGATGAGTTTGTCGCAGATGGAACAGATGAACTTGTCATTACTGCCCTCCGTGCCTTCGGATTCTACTGGGAGCTCTATTGGTCGCGCTCTGTGGGCATAATCTTTGATTAATATCATGAATACTTGCGTCTTTTTGTCGGTTTTGTGCGGCAGACACCATTAATGCAGCCGAAAAAATATGAAAAACTTATTTTAATTTAGCTTAAGTAATCTGATTTACTGCAGTCTAAGGCGGCGTCGAACCTCGTTCTGATCGAGCAATCAGACCACATGTGACCCGTGTTTACCGTGACTTCAGTGGCAAGATGGTATAAGAAAATAAGGTATGACACTCGGCTAGTGACACTTTCTACGTCACTTATTAGTTGCCGCTTCCGCAGTCGTACAAAATTTTGTGTAATTATGTTCTTTGGCTAAGTTTCATTTTTGTCGTAATAATTGATTTAAAACACTCACAATTTTATTAGATTCATACAAGGGAGTATTATGATTATGATACACCACTGGCAACACAGAAACGGATTGACAGAACCAACCAACCAATCAGAGTGTGAGCACGTCAAAACTCTCGCCTGTCATTCCGGACATACCTTGTTTTCTTATACCATGAGTGGCAAGTTTTTAGCATTTTTTATGTTTGAAAATTAGTGCCTCATACTAAAATCTCGATAAACAGTAGAATTACAAATTACATGTAAGATTTATTCCTAAAATTTTAATATTCAAAACAAAACAAATTTTAAATATTCTGTGTCGTGATTTTTTCTTTCTGAAAGCTGTCTCTTGCGCAGGATTCATTAAGGTGCGCAAACGCAGGCCCACACACTCGTCTTCCCTCCCTCCTCGATACAGCGGAACGGAAACCGCTACATCATTCTCCTAGCCTTTGTCCCATATCTATGTAGAGAATGAATTCTCAATCGGGGTCGGCTACCTAAATCCCAAGATGTAGCGTAGGCACTAGTTTTTACGCAAGCGACTGCCATCTGACCTTCCAACCCAGAGGGGAAACTAGGCCTTATTGGGCTTAGGTGGTTTCCTCACGATGTTTTCCTTCACTGAAAAGCGAGTGGTAAATATCAAATGACATTCCGTACATAAGTTCCGAAAAACTCATTGGTACGGGCCGGGTTCGAACCCGCGACCTCCGGATTGAAAGTCGCATGCCCTAACCACTAGGTTACCACCGCTCATTCGAACGGAAACCGCTACGACTGAAGAAAATAGGGTGCGTCTCTATTGAAGCAAGGCGGAGCGGACATGTGGAATCCACCAATCACCTGAGTTGAAATCTGTATCTCAGCTAAGCTTCACTTTTGTGATTGGTCGAATCCGCACGTCTCCGTTTTAGTGGAGATTTGGCGATTCTACAAGGCAAGGTTGTGAATACATACTTGACTGGGTCGTGCATTCGTTTGTGCAGCTTGAGCGATTTGTTACTGGGGAACACGGTGGAGCAGATGTCACATTTGAATGGACCCGTGTCCGTGTCGTCTGAAACAAAATCACAGGCATACTAATGTTGAAGAGAATCTAAAGTTTAATGGTTTGGGCGGAGTTCGAACCCGTGTTTCCAACGGCCTTCCGGGCCAACCCGGGTACTTATCAGACCACTGAACCGATGCGAGAGCCATTGAATTTTTCAACTAGTTGCTTAAATTCTTACATGCATTAGGGAGGCATCGAAGCTCCATAGCTGCGGATTCAAACCTAGTAGGCCTGAACCTATTATTTTTTAGATTTAATGTAAACATTTGGTTTACACTTGCATATGTTACTGCTTTAACAAAAAAAATAAAAATATACTGTATGCGTATCAAATAAGTTAGTACATTCACAAACATAGTGGAGATCTGTGAACAACTATTTTTTAATTTCCTGGATCAGATAGATATAATCTAGGTCTAAATTGATAAAGAGGCAGCGTGTCAATAATTTATTTAAATGTTTAACTTTTTATCTTATAAAAATACAAAATAACGCTAATAGAAGTTTGTGAGGGTTGGGAAACCAACATCAACAGGAAAAATTAAACATTAATAATAATACATTTGTATCATACCTGTGTGCACCTTGTGAATTTTCATATGAGCACTTAATGATTTTGTATTTTCATATGCCACAGAGCAGTGAGGACATTGAAATTTTTCTGAAATAGATAATACCGTTATTATAGCAATAAAAACTTAACAGACAGTGTTTTTGCCAATGTGATACTTTTGAAAAAATCATCCATTCCTGCAGAAAAGTTGTTGGGTGCGAATAGTCCAAAATCTACCATCGTGATGATACTAGGCGAAACTTATGCGTCGCGGATATATTAGCCAAGATTAAGTTTTTTTTAACAGTTCCATACCGAACTATACTTCGTTGCACTAAAATAATATAAGCGTCTAGGCATCTAGACGTAAGGAAATCAGGACATTTTCAATGTATTAGTTGTCACCTGAAAATACTTCCCCAACCATTCTACAGTATTGTGATAAACAGAAAGTAACTTACGTGTTTTACAAGGGTGTGATTTGAATTCGTCCAGCGTAGTAACATAAATATTGCACGTCATACAGTTATACACCTTAACTTTATTGCCGCCATCCAACATTTGCATCTCTTTCACTACGACTTTGTGGTAGGGACCTTTTTTCGCATCTGAAAATATTGTCAACTGTATTACAATGCCATATATGTATCCAGCCTACCACATTCTCCATTGAGTGGGTGACTATTCGAGCGTTTTAATCGCCTCATTACCGTGACCATTATATTTTACCGTATGATCAAAGGCGCAATTTTATGTTGTCTTGTAAAAGACGCAGATTTTTAAATTCTTATCAGAATGATGTTGATTGCTTCTATAACATTGGCCAATATTGAGGTTACGGTAATGAGGCGGTTAAAACGCTCAAAAATCACCAGAGTAATTAATTAGCAAAGATGGGGATTATGTTTTAAAACACAATTATGTTCCTAAATGTTCTTAATGTGAGTAAATTAATACTGATTACAACTTTTACATTGCAACAAATATAAAAAGGTCAAAGCTCGTGAGACGTTGACCTGACAATTCAAAGATTCGATTTCTGTCCGTGTGGGACGTGGGATTCGTGTCCAGGTTAGTGTGGTGTGTAGAAGAGGCAATGGACAAATCTCTCAATTTGGTTTGGGGTTACAGTACGAAAGAAAAGAGTAAAAATTAAAAGGTGGCAATACTGTAGCGTCATCCCTTTCTAATTAGGTAATCTATGAAAAACAGGACGACACTGCACACTTTTTAGTTTCTACACTTTCTTGTCGTACTATATGTTTGAGGATGAACGAAATATAATGTCATTAATTACCATCCTTGATCTTCAAGTTCTTAACAACGCTGTCGACTTGTACAAACCGTTTCTCAGTCGTCACGGGTCGGGCCTTCGAGCTTGTTCTCTGTACTAACAGCTCTGTGCTTACTGGTTCTATTGCCACTGCAACAAACATATTCTTTTTTAAATTT
This sequence comes from Apotomis capreana, assembly GCA_947623375.1. Lineage (NCBI taxonomy): Eukaryota > Metazoa > Arthropoda > Insecta > Lepidoptera > Tortricidae > Apotomis > Apotomis capreana. The sequence goes on from OX392514.1 coordinate 9,272,513, forward strand.
CAGGCCTATTTTAAATAGCAATGGCGTAATTACCAGCACTGAGGCTCACCTGGCATCCTATTGATATGAAACTGCTAAATAGACCTTTGCATGATGTTTTAGAGAAGGGTACTAGTAAAAGGGGAAGTAAGCAAATTTTTACAGAAATTCCATTTTTAAATATTATTTTCTGTAAATAAACTACGGGGCCGATAATACGATGGAAAAATATGATAATCTTTGACTCCACATGGTGAACGAGCTTTGTTTTCTAAACAACACAGTATCTCTTCCTTAGTTTTCTATGGGTATTATCACAGAAATATATCAAGATAGAAGGAAAGAGTGTACGTACCTCGCGTGGCAAAATGTTGACACGGTGTCAACTTTGCTCGCCGCGAACATTAGTCGGCTCCCGACCGCGGTCTGTGTGCGACGTCAGGTCTTAAATATAAAATGGCTTGTTGCGCAATAATTAATTGTTTACACACTTCCAATAAAATTGGAGCTGTTAATCGAGGTATTTCCTTTCATTGGTATTTACAATTTGTCCTTAAATATCTGTTATTAATTACAAAACTATTTTTTTTTATTATTTTCATCAAAACAGAGGCGGGCGGTTGTGTCCAACGCTAGCTTTCCATTGCGGCTTTAATTTGACGAGCTAACCTTGGCGTGCATTCAAAGCCAGCGATGTAAAAATATGCTATTCAAACTGTCGAGTCACGTTCAAGGTCGATTTCTCATTTTTTCTGTCAAAAGTAAGAATAGTGCTGCTGTACACTGCGATTTTCTTATTCGATTAAAATCGATTTTGAAAACAGAGGAAATGATAATTACGTTCTTATATTATTATGCAGCTATATAATGTAAGTACATAGTGCAAAGCAATAGTAGATTGTTAACCAAGTTCGTTCGAGCGCCAATAGTTCGAGGGTGAAATGGGTAATTTCACCCGAGTTAAACACTCTACTTTTCATTTCGACTGCGAGGAAAATAAAATACTACACTCACATGTCATGAGTGAGTTAAATTAATGTCCATGTTATTTTTAACCAATAATCAATAAAAGACATGGTATTTATATTTAATCTCGTGTTCCCGCTTTTTCTATTGCAAACTTTCATTATAATTATTCTTAATAGAAAAAAAAGTTAAAATATACGTACAGCCAATATAAAAAAAAAACACTTCCAATGGTTTCAATTTTGTTTTTTATATAAATGTATGATTCTATCAATAAAATGAGGGACAGAATTATATGTACGTATTATAAATATAATAATACATATACATATTTATATTTAATAATAATTGGATATAAATAAATATATCTAACCTTTGGAGATTTTTTTTAAAGGCCACTTACCACGGACGACTAGATTGTACCTAATTGAGTTGGTCACGACGTGCATCTAGATGGCAATAGCCTTTGACTCCGTGGCAATTAAAAAAAAATTACTTTCCACCCTAGGGATGGAAAAGCTATTTTCCACCCGGCTATCTACTCATGAAAATGACACTTTCCGAACAGGAGAGATATTATTGTGACTGTTTTTGTTTGTGACGGCGGCTGGGCCGCGGCGCGGTGCGGTGTGGGTGGCGATGCATCCAATCGGTGCCGCGTTCGAATCGATCTGTGAATCGATGTTTCTGAATCGTTTTCGCGCGGCTTATGTTTCCCATCACTAAATTACGCTCGTGACGTCAAAGTACCTACGCAAAATGTTACACGCTCGGTCTCCCTACAAATCGCTGAACTCTTTCCTTCTATCTTGATATATTTCTGTGGGTATTATTCTCTAGGATTCTTTTTATACAGTTAATAAAACCTTACAGTTATCGTCAACAATGGCATTCAGCAACACAGGAGCCTCCACAATGTCTCCAGTATCCGTAATGACGCGCCGCGATGCTTGTTGTTCCCCAGTTACTATTTCTTCACTATTCATAGTTTCATACTCCACTGGTAATTGGCAGTTTTCTAGTGACTCCTGGAATATAATTAGAAATATATTTAAAAATTGGATAAAATTTATACTCTTAGTTCGCTAATAGTAAAAAAAAAAATTGTCTGAAAAATTCAAATTTTGATAAGGGGTTTGCAGGTCCGGACTTAGAGGGCCAGGGCCCCTAGGAACTTGGTATTTGGGGCCCCCGCCCCTATAAGGAGAACGGGGTAAGTACGGCACTGGGGGTTTGTAGCAATAGAATTTGTTAACTTAACACACTCCCTGTCTGCAACCCATATGAGAATGAGAGGCACAGGCATATTCTAAAATACTGAGTACATCCACCATACTTCTAGGACGTGCGTTTACGCAACATCCCAGGCCCACAGAAATCCAGTGAAAATTTGGAAAGTTACCTCAACCACAACATCCTGATCATTATGGTAATTCTGGATGTGGTCTATGACAGACGAGAAGGACACACCGCAGGTGTTGCAGCTGTAGATCTCCTGGTTCTCCTCGGGTTCAGTGTCTGGCAGGAGTGGCTCTGGCTCTATTTTCATATCTGGAGTGTGAAAAAACTTCTCGATAATGAGGAAATCGCCAAATTTTGTTTTTTGATGATGTGACATCAATGCTTTATGTATGATGATACTATGATTATTAGTCTGGTATTGTCACGCTGTATGGCATATGGTGCGAAATTATACAAAAAAAATTACAAAAACAGTTCTTTCCATTTCAAGACTATCCATCAGTGACCAAACCAGGCTGAGCCTGTATCTTGACCATCTGCAGTTAACAAAGTAAAGAATTTAAAAATTACAAGAGTAAGTTATACATTAAATATGGCATACAAGTTAACGAAATTCAATGCTTTTACTATTCTACAATCTTAAATAAGTACAATACAATACTAGTGTCAGAACCAAACAAATGTCTGCAAGTATGCAAGTTAAAATGTGCACTATCATAACTTGAAAACTACGTGCTTGATTTAAAAGAAGCAAAACCAAGTGTATTTCTAAGCACATAGGTTTTACATTCATAGATTTTCTAGCGATATAACGAATTCAGTGATATTCTTCATTATAAGAAATTGGCTTATTATTGAACACGGAAAGTGAAGGTATGCTGGAAAGCGATAGACATAAGGCAAACCTTAATTTTGCATTATAAATATTTCAAAATTTACTAACAGAAAAGATAAATAATAATTTGCAAATATAATAAAAAAATATATATTCAATTCCTAATACAATGTTGTTTAATCCAATTATTCAAAGTTTAAAAATTTGGGTTTAATAGCATAACTGTTATAATCTTATAAATTAATTACCTTTAACTGTAGTCAGAGATATTGTCCCATCACTATTTTGTTTAGTGAACACTGTGTTGCCAGACTTCAGTATAGAGTCTGCCTGTGTGACAATCACATACCGACTCTCCCCATCTTCCTTGACTAGCTTGAGCTCCTGTGTTTGGAGACACGGTTTGGCTAGCTGCTTGCTAAGCAGCTCTACATACATTCTACTGACATCTGACACTTCTTGAGACTGATTTATCATCTGATCTACCTGGTTTTCTGAAATGGTTGCAAATTAATTAAATGTAAATGGGAGGCCAGAATCTTCAGTCTTTTAGACAGATGGTATTTTAGTACAAAGCTTTTATTGATAACATAGTATGCAGTGCAGGTTTGTTTCATCTTCTGCACTGCTTTGTTCTAAGTTGGATGGAAATAAAATTAAGTTTGTTTGCCGAATAGGATTTGAGGGCATATTGCAATAAAGCCTCACAGTCAAAATGCTTTTGACATATGAAATTAAGTATTGTACCTGCTACATTGTGTGGTTCTAGAGATGGATTCTCTTCAGGCATGTGTATTGGGTCTGAAAGTACAGGGTTTGAAGTAACCTCCTCAGTCTTAGGTTTAGTTGCACATTTCTCCAGATTCAAATGTTCTATCATATGTGCTATCGAGGAACATTCTTCATTGCACAGCGGGCAGTGTAAATTAAACCAAAGTTTTGATAAGTGGTCAACTAACGATTGTCTCGAATTAAATACCTCGCTACAACATAAGGGACATTTTAACAAAAGATCCCCCATCATGAGGAAATTACAAGCATTTATCCCTCATAGAATGAACATAATGATCCAGTTTAACAACTATTTTGTAAACATTATCCGCATTATCGTAATCATTCCTTGGCGACGACCAAGTGCTAAATTCAGATTTATACGATTTTTAACCTGAAGAACTTCACACTGATAGAAGATTAGAAGAACAAAAATCCAAATCAACGCAACGAAGTGCGGCGGACATGACACACGATTCGATTGACAGAAGTCACAGAAGTAGTAATAGTAACAGTAACATTGACATGACATGAACACGAGTTGAATTTTTTTGGCCAAAATATAGATAAAATAAAACGCACAAAACACGACATAAATAAATAATCAAAACAACATATATTAGAGAAATGATTATATTCGTATAAATTTGATACTAAAATATATTACGGATCTCGCTAGTAAATAAAGTAAATTTAATAATACGAAGCAAAAGCATTTTGACTTAGCTAGCAACACTGGATTAAAAAAATAAAATAAAATAGATAATTCGCCATTTTGTAGTTTTGTTCGTGGCATTTTTTGTGTTTCTGCTATTTAAGAGCAAGTAAATTGGTTCCAGCTAAAACTAATAGTTACTGTCTATCCTGTGCTACTTAAATTTTGGTCATATACTTTTATCCTTGGAGATAAACTGGAAGAAGTCGTTATAATGACAAGTCAAGTAATGTGAACACGAATTATATATTTGTTTATGTATATTGTTTGACGCGGGAAAATTCGTATTGTTGATCAAGATGCTCGGTAAAAGGATGCACCATAACAGCAAAGGCAGATTAGCCAGTAAGGGGCACGACGGTAAACCATCCAGTCCAGGAATATCACCCTACACCAAGCCTGCGAAAATTCCTGGTTCTGTATCTGTGGGTAAAACTAAGGTAGAAACTTGCCCAATTCCTTACATCAAAATTCAAGATAATGCCGTCCATTTGCCGCGATACACGGCTATCGCAGCCCGATCAGCAGATGAACCTATTGGTATGGACGAACTGGACGCTTTACAACTAGAATTGGAATCTTTACTGTGCAACACAGCCCTCCGGGTGAGATATTTCCAGTCGGAGATTGAAAGCATTGATACCAATGAATCTAAGCGAGAGAAAAAGGGAAAAGCTGCCGGAAAACAACTGCAATACCCAGTCAAAAGGAAATTTCAAGATGATAAGCTTGTGAAGACCAAAGACTACACTAAATTGTCGAACCAACCTAAAATGCCCAAATTCAAGAACTATCCGAACAATACATCATCTGGAGCATCACATACTAACTATTCTAATGATCTGATGAATTCTGACAATTCAGTGAAACTGGAAATGTCCCAGTTAACACTTCCGAAAAACAATATACCATACAAGTTCTGGAATTCTGTTGAACCCTATTGTGCACCTGTCACATTGGATGATATTAAATTCTTGGAATCGTTGCTGGCCCAAAGTAGCAATACTACTCTACCTCCGATCCCACCTCTTGGTAGACATTATTCAGAAGTTTGGGCAGATGAACATCTCACTGAAGACCAAAATGCATCTAACCCAAACAAGCAAAAATCATCAGGAATGTCACCTGATGCCTCCATTTTACGTAAGAAGTCTGAGAAATTGACTGAAAATATGATCACTGGCCCCCTGACTCAGAGGCTGGTGTCAGCCCTGATGGAGGAAAATGTTCTACCATATGAAGTTCCAGATATTAAAGTGAAGCAGACCACCAATGCCAAGAGTAATTACAAAAACTCTCTTACATTGGAGAAATGTCTCAGAAAAGAGCTTGTGGAGCAGGGCATTTTAGATCCTGAGGACTTACCTCCCCTCACCAACCCAGCTGACGATGAAATATTGGCTGAGATAAAGAAATGCCAGACTGAGTTAACGGCTGTGAGAAAAGACAATTGTCGTAATTTGAAGAACCTTATTGGATTGTGCAAGCAAGAGATGATTCGCCTCAACCTGAAAAAACAATTGGACCAAGTGGATATGGAATGTATTGATATTTACAAGAAGATGGTTGCGGCAAAACAAAAGAAACGGCCAATCACTAAAAAAGAGAAGGAAGATGCATGGCGAGCGATAAATGAACAGATAAGGCTCAATAAAGAAATCAATTCTTTGCCTCTTACAGGTCCTAATACCAGCTAATTAAGTGAGACTATTTTGCAAGCTCTAACATTTATGATAGCTTATTATTAATAAACTATGATAAATTAAGCATTTTATGTCTATTTCTTTACAGCATAGCCATGCCATTCCTTTTTTCTATTTCATTATGCCACTGCTATACAAGTTTTATAATTTTAATGTATAAGAAACAATAGTAGTTTATGCAACTGATACATAATGAGAGGCATTAAAACACGAGTGTGGTTTTATGAAACGAGCGTCAGCGAGTTTCATAATAGGATCACACTAGTGTTTTATGTACAGTTGTATACACTACTTTATCTACACACATATCATAAGTACTCTAAGATGGGTTCAGAAGCCATAAGGAAATGACCGGCACCACTAGTGCTACCTGTAAATTATCTAAAAACGACATATACTAATGCAGTAAGAAATAAAATAAATCTGAACAAATACATAAACAGATTATTTATTAATATTTGTATAGAATCTTTTTATCGATTCATATTTTTTATGTGGTAATACCACATTTTTATTTTTATAAATAATGACACAAAGGTAAATTAAGAAAGAAAAATTGAATGCGATCTACTGCAATCGAAGCGGGATTTGAACCCGCGACCTCTGCGTTTCCGGCGCATTGCTCTTCCAACTGAGCTATCCGACCGCTACGTCAATCGCACGAAATCTTTCATCCCTTAATTCTTTACGCCACTGGAGCGCCCTCTGTGTCATATATGTTTTTGAAATGCTAATGCGCATTAGCCATACCCTAGGATGTGCGTTTTACACGCACGATATCCCCAATCCCCATTGCTTTACAGCAAGTGCGAAGACTGCGAGAGAGATGGCGCTGTTCTAAATATTTGTATAGAATCTTTTTATCGATTCATATTTTTTATGTGGTAATACCACATTTTTATTTTTATAAATAATGACACAAAGGTAAATTAAGAAAGAAAAATTGAATGCGATCTACTGCAATCGAAGCGGGATTTGAACCCGCGACCTCTGCGTTTCCGGCGCATTGCTCTTCCAACTGAGCTATCCGACCGCTACGTCAATCGCACGAAATCTTTCATCCCTTAATTCTTTACGCCACTGGAGCGCCCTCTGTGTCATATATGTTTTTGAAATGCTAATGCGCATTAGCCATACCCTAGGATGTGCGTTTTACACGCACGATCCCCAATCCCCATTGCTTTACAGCAAGTGCGAAGACTGCGAGAGAGATGGCGCTGTTCTAAATATTTGTATAGAATCTTTTTATCGATTCATATTTTTTATGTGGTAATACCACATTTTTATTTTTATAAATAATGACACAAAGGTAAATTAAGAAAGAAAAATTGAATGCGATCTACTGCAATCGAAGCGGGATTTGAACCCGCGACCTCTGCGTTTCCGGCGCATTGCTCTTCCAACTGAGCTATCCGACCGCTACGTCAATCGCACGAAATCTTTCATCCCTTAATTCTTTACGCCACTGGAGCGCCCTCTGTGTCATATATGTTTTTGAAATGCTAATGCGCATTAGCCATACCCTAGGATGTGCGTTTTACACGCACGATCCCCAATCCCCATTGCTTTACAGCAAGTGCGAAGACTGCGAGAGAGATGGCGCTGTTCTAAATATTTGTATAGAATCTTTTTATCGATTCATATTTTTTATGTGGTAATACCACATTTTTATTTTTATAAATAATGACACAAAGGTAAATTAAGAAAGAAAAATTGAATGCGATCTACTGCAATCGAAGCGGGATTTGAACCCGCGACCTCTGCGTTTCCGGCGCATTGCTCTTCCAACTGAGCTATCCGACCGCTACGTCAATCGCACGAAATCTTTCATCCCTTAATTCTTTACGCCACTGGAGCGCCCTCTGTGTCATATATGTTTTTGAAATGCTAATGCGCATTAGCCATACCCTAGGATGTGCGTTTTACACGCACGATCCCCAATCCCCATTGCTTTACAGCAAGTGCGAAGACTGCGAGAGAGATGGCGCTGTTCTAAATATTTGTATAGAATCTTTTTATCGATTCATATTTTTTATGTGGTAATACCACATTTTTATTTTTATAAATAAAAATCCCGCTTCGATTGCAGTAGATCGCATTCAATTTTTCTTTCTTAATTTACCTTTGTGTCATTATTTATAAAAATAAAAATGTGGTATTACCACATAAAAAATATGAATCGATAAAAAGATTCTATACAAATATTTAGAACAGCGCCATCTCTCTCGCAGTCTTCGCACTTGCTGTAAAGCAATGGGGATTGGGGATCGTGCGTGTAAAACGCACATCCTAGGGTATGGCTAATGCGCATTAGCATTTCAAAAACATATATGACACAGAGGGCGCTCCAGTGGCGTAAAGAATTAAGGGATGAAAGATTTCGTGCGATTGACGTAGCGGTCGGATAGCTCAGTTGGAAGAGCAATGCGCCGGAAACGCAGAGGTCGCGGGTTCAAATCCCGCTTCGATTGCAGTAGATCGCATTCAATTTTTCTTTCTTAATTTACCTTTGTGTCATTATTTATAAAAATAAAAATGTGGTATTACCACATAAAAAATATGAATCGATAAAAAGATTCTATACAAATATTTAGAACAGCGCCATCTCTCTCGCAGTCTTCGCACTTGCTGTAAAGCAATGGGGATTGGGGATCGTGCGTGTAAAACCCACATCCTAGGGTATGGCTAATGCGCATTAGCATTTCAAAAACATATATGACACAGAGGGCGCTCCAGTGGCGTAAAGAATTAAGGGATGAAAGATTTCGTGCGATTGACGTAGCGGTCGGATAGCTCAGTTGGAAGAGCAATGCGCCGGAAACGCAGAGGTCGCGGGTTCAAATCCCGCTTCGATTGCAGTAGATCGCATTCAATTTTTCTTTCTTAATTTACCTTTGTGTCATTATTTATAAAAATAAAAATGTGGTATTACCACATAAAAAATATGAATCGATAAAAAGATTCTATACAAATATTTAGAACAGCGCCATCTCTCTCGCAGTCTTCGCACTTGCTGTAAAGCAATGGGGATTGGGGATCGTGCGTGTAAAACGCACATCCTAGGGTATGGCTAATGCGCATTAGCATTTCAAAAACATATATGACACAGAGGGCGCTCCAGTGGCGTAAAGAATTAAGGGATGAAAGATTTCGTGCGATTGACGTAGCGGTCGGATAGCTCAGTTGGAAGAGCAATGCGCCGGAAACGCAGAGGTCGCGGGTTCAAATCCCGCTTCGATTGCAGTAGATCGCATTCAATTTTTCTTTCTTAATTTACCTTTGTGTCATTATTTATAAAAATAAAAATGTGGTATTACCACATAAAAAATATGAATCGATAAAAAGATTATATACAAATATTTAGAACAGCGCCATCTCTCTCGCAGTCTTCGCACTTGCTGTAAAGCAATGGGGATTGGGGATCGTGCGTGTAAAACGCACATCCTAGGGTATGGCTAATGCGCATTAGCATTTCAAAAACATATATGACACAGAGGGCGCTCCAGTGGCGTAAAGAATTAAGGGATGAAAGATTTCGTGCGATTGACGTAGCGGTCGGATAGCTCAGTTGGAAGAGCAATGCGCCGGAAACGCAGAGGTCGCGGGTTCAAATCCCGCTTCGATTGCAGTAGATCGCATTCAATTTTTCTTTCTTAATTTACCTTTGTGTCATTATTTATAAAAATAAAAATGTGGTATTACCACATAAAAAATATGAATCGATAAAAAGATTCTATACAAATATTTAGAACAGCGCCATCTCTCTCGCAGTCTTCGCACTTGCTGTAAAGCAATGGGGATTGGGGATCGTGCGTGTAAAACGCACATCCTAGGGTATGGCTAATGCGCATTAGCATTTCAAAAACATATATGACACAGAGGGCGCTCCAGTGGCGTAAAGAATTAAGGGATGAAAGATTTCGTGCGATTGACGTAGCGGTCGGATAGCTCAGTTGGAAGAGCAATGCGCCGGAAACGCAGAGGTCGCGGGTTCGAATCCCGCTTCGATTGCAGTAGATCGCATTCAATTTTTCTTTCTTAATTTACCTTTGTGTCATTATTTATAAAGATTATTTATTGTAATAGTTGTAATTTACATTTACATTGAAACAATATTTTCAACTAAAATGTGAATTACAATAAACTTATCACAATTATACTTTCGTAACAGCAAAGAACCAACAAACAAATGACAACAATAATGGCGGCAATTAGAACCTCCGTCAAGACGAATGTTTTTTTTTTCTAAATCATATACAAACGAATGTATCTATATTCTCATGTCACTCGAGATCAAATGTCGTGCGGTTTTTATAAAAAAATATACTGAATTGACGTTTCGTATCGATAACAATATTAATATCTATGGATACTAGAATAGAGACCTACTTTAGTTTTGACAGCTGTTCCAAATGTAAACTCATAACCTTACAAAAATTGATACTGTTATAACATTACAGTACAGATTTTACCTACTGCCACAGATAAGAAAGTTCTCATAGTAAAATTGGTTGTAGTAATGCTGGTCATTTCCTACGGTTTCTGAACGCATTTTAGAGCACTAATGATATGTGCGTAGATAAATGAATGAAATTAATATACCCTACAAAACACAAGAACCTTGTTATGATGCCTAGCATGATTGTCTATGTCATAAATAGCTTGATCACACTGGATACCTATTGCGATCCGTCAGTTCAAGGACTAGAGTTACTTCAGTAGAGTAGGCCTCATAGCCATATATGGTGAAACCGTCCAACTGCCCCTGTTGGTTATTTTCCTGGCTGTGCGACATAAGATTATTACAAAGACATTTAGAACATTAGGATAAAACATATTTGTTTCTGAATTCTAGAGGAATATAAAATATGTATACTCTGTTTGAGCATAATAAGTCTCACGGGCAAAGTTGGACGGTTTCATAGAATGAATTTAAATAGTCATTAAGAAAAAAAAATGGGCAAGTGCGAGTCCGACTCGCACATGAAGGGTTCCGTACCATAATCTATAACAAGTTTGTATTTGTTGTTATAGCGGCAATAAAAATACATCATCTGTGAAAATTTCAACTGTCTAGCTATCACCGTTCTTGAGATACAGCATAGTGACATTAGTGACAGACGGACGGACGGACAGCGAAGTCTCAGTAATAGGGTCCCGTTTTTACCCTTTGGGTACGGAACCCTAAAAAACAATCATTTGAGAACACATGCATTGGAAATGGTTTTAGATGCTAGTAAATGAGAGCGATAGATCATAGAATGAATAGTTAAGTATTGCAAATGATTGTCTGATTTTGCTTCTAATCAAAACCGGCCAAGTGCGAGTCGGACTCGCGCACCGAGGGTTCCGTACAAACACTCCATCCCTAAGTGGTTAAGTTAAGTTTGGGCATTTTTTTTTGAAATGCTACCAAAAAATTTTTTATGTGTTTTTTTTGTTTTTTAAATAATCAGTGACTATTAGGGAGGTAAACTATTTTTAGTAGTCTTAGGTACCTGTATTGAGCAATGGTTTTGTAAAATATGCAGGAATTTGATAAATATTCCGTTTTTAATATAGGGTGGCCTCGATTTATGCTCCCTTTCGTTACCATAAACTTTTAATGATATTAAATGTTACGAAGGTATAAGAGAAATAAATTATTGTATCGTTTTCTTACTAATATAGTAAATTATCATAATTATTGATATTTATTCGGAAATATTTACAAATATACAAGAACAGATGTATATTTGATCCATTTCGTTACCAAATGGCAAAAACGTCTCACAATTTTCTCTTCTAAATAAAAACTACGAAGTTTATTGGCTTAATTTTTTTTACCGAAAAACCTTAAATATTAAATTAAGTAATTCATAAATAAAATAAGAATATTTCTTAATTTGTGTTGAGATAAAAAATATAATATTACATTTTAAAATCGGACGGTAACGAAAAAGAGGTAACGAAATCATAAAGCCGCGGTTATAAAGGTCATTAAAAAATTCAACCACGTATTCAATGTTAAAACGAACCGGAAGGTTAATAAGGCTAGCGTTGAAATATTAACACTAATCTACAATTTATATTACGAGACGTATAAGACGTTTAAGTTTTATAAAATAAATTAATTAAACTTGGAAAAAAACCTGAATTCATACAAAGTGTAATAGTGGTCGCGGCTTTATGTTTCCCTTTCGTTACTTTTTCACGTTCCCCTTATACGTGACTATAAATGTGGTAACGAAAGGTAGGTAACGGAACGAACACTTTGCAGTTTAAAATGCAATTAGAAACACATTTTACCACTAATTACGTTGGTATTCAAGCGAAATCAAATTGTCACATAAATAATTATCAAGTTACTTTAAACCACAATAAAGAAAATCAAAGTTTTACCTTCATATCCTGCAACGGAAATGGGAGAAAGTTTTTTAGCCACCTCGACACACGCCTGACTCTTCGTGATTTTTAGCAAAACTGACCGTTTTGAGAAACCAAACTGTGTTGCTATATGAAAAGTGGTGTAGCTAGATCAAAATAAACGTATGATTTGGCCATAAAAATTCGCCAATGTGTAAATATCGTGGTAACGGATAGGGGGATATTCCCCTTTTCTCGTTTTCACGGACACATTTAAATTGTAGGTATTTATAATTTTTTACTTTAAAACAACGAGAATAAGGTCGCTTTTAGAAAATTAAGATTTTGAACTATCCACAACAAATGATGCCATCCACGAGAAACTTTTTTTAATCAGTTTAAATGGTGCTCGAAGTTTGCGTTTTGGTGATGGACAAGGTAAAATCAGGGATCTTTAAACACAAAAACTTAGAAAAACTAGTAAATTTTATATTACTTGTTGATTTTATTGATTTTATATAAAACTTAAATAATTTATTTATCTAATAAAAATTATATCATCATCAATTTACCCGTACAGTGTTTTATAGTGACAAAGTCACCGGACAGGTCAAAAAGCCAAGGTACAGAAAAAAAAAATGCCCGTTTGCACCTGGTATGTATAGCGCCCCATATAAATTAGGTGCAAAGTTAGGTATTCAATTTAAAAAAAAAAAACTACTTACTAGATCTCGTTCAAAACAATTTTCGTTGGTAGTTTTTAGGGTTCCGTACCCAAAGGGTAAAAACGGGACCCTATTACTAAGACTTCGCTGTCCGTCCGTCCGTCCGTCCGTCTGTCACCAGGCTGTATCTCAAGAACGGTGATAGCTAGACAGTTGAAATTTTCACAGATGATGTATTTCTATTGCCGCTATAACAACAAATACTAAAAATAAAATAAAATAAATATTTAAGGGGGGCTCCCATACAACAAACTTGTTATAGATTATATATTATGTAATAGGTACGGAACCCTTCATGCGCGAGTCGGACTCGCACTTGCCCATTTTTATAGTAATGTACACATAATGTACATCATATGTTTTATTTTTAGATTTTTCATTTTCTTATTTTAGAAGTTAGAGGGGGGGGGACTAACTTTTTTCCACTGGAAGCGTCTGTCACGCAAACTATTAGGTTTAGAAAAAAATATTTTAGAAACCTCGATATAATTTTTGAAGACCTATCCATAGATACCCCACACGTATGTGTTTGATGAAAAAAAAATTTTTGAGTTTCAGTTCTAAGTATGGGGAGCCCCCAATGATATTTATTATTATTTTTTTATTTTTGCATCAAAATCTTAATGCGGTTCACAGAATACATCTACCTACCAAGTTTCAACAGTATAACTCTTATAGTTTCGTGAAAAAAATAGCTGTGACATACGTACGGACAGACAGACATGACGAATCTATAAGGGTTCCGTTTTTTGCCATTTGGCTACGGAACCCTAAAAACCCCGCTTAGTGTGTATAAGTCATAGATATAGTATAGTAGTTAAACATAAGCATCCTGAGAAGCATCCCTATACCACAGATTATATACAAGTTACTACGTCCTATACTGCCGTATACTGCTAATTTTAGGAAAGTGGAATACCCGCATTATAACCGCTTCATATACCTGCGCAGTATCACCTGTCCCTTTACTATGCTTTACGTATAACGGAACGTAGGAACAGATGTTGCTGTCACAAACGTCACATCCAAATTTCGAATTTCAACGAACGAATGTTTGCCGTCTTCGTTCGACTAGTATTATATTCCTTGGTTCGACTGGTCGGGTCGGATGTCGGATATTGAATGTTACATTGTAGAGTAAATGTTTAATTTTGTGCTTGTGCTGAGTGAATACTATTGTAATTTTGGCTTGATAGTTATTTCAGTGATTATCAATATGGATCCTTTAACACCTAACAAAATTAAGAGACTTATGCATTTGGCCGAAGATTCATCATTTAATCTTCCTGGTAAACGCAAACAAGGAGATATGTTACAGTATCAACATCAACCGGATTTGAAGCCGTAAGTAAATATACATATGATTGTGGGTTATTATAATATTTAAAGTTAAAAAGCTGACTTCATAAGAATCAGCAGATTCTTTCGACGTGGAGAAGATGTTTTGTTTTCCTATACCTACGGTAGAATAAAAGCAAACAATATCTACTCACGGTTGATAAGTAGATACCTAGCAATACTTATATGTACATTGGTATAGTATAGTAAAATTGCTCTCTAATATCTCTCTTTTACGTTATGTTTTCTAATCTTAAATGTTTTAGCACTTTTAGGGAATTTTTGCAAATATTGTGGTACTTTCCCTTACAATTTATATTCATTTATTTCTAGGATTGGCCATTATGCAGCAATGGACAATAAAGAATCAGGAACCTGCGAGTCATCATCTGGTCTTTTAGATTTAGACCAAATTCAAGGTAAATAATTTATTGTTGTTTTTGTATACCAAATTTCTGGTTTTGTTCATGTATACATAATGGTTATCAAGTAATTTGTATTTTTCAGGTTTTGGTGAATCTGATGTAGGATCCATCAGCAAAACTGTAAGTAACCCCTTTTATCTTTGTAGATAGGAATCTGTGTATTATCATTGTCTATTGAACTCCATTTCTGTTAGCTTGTCAAGTTCAAGTCATTTGAGTATGTTATTGAACTGCTTTGGAAGAAGGAGTAAGTCAAATATACTGAAAAAAATTTTTGAAGCTGCCTCACTACATATTGAGCTATCTTTATTCAATATCAGTACATAAAATGCAATGTAATTCACCAGCTTGATAATGAACACTTTCTGGAAATAAAAGTATGGTCACTCGAACCTGCTTGTAGAAAGTTTCAAAAAATGTTGAGATAACTTGGTTATTTTCTGGAAACTAAAACAAGAATAGAGTGACAAGCTTTTATTGCAGACTTTTCTTTGATTATCCATCATCTGCTGACCAAGATGATTCTAAACCTAAAGAGGCCAAACTCAGCGGGTTGCAACATACATACATGGTATAGTAAAGGAAACTGAAACATACCTTTTTGACTCTTATAGTCATTGTGACAAGAGTGAAAAGAGTACATTTTTCTATTTCCTTGCCTGTAGGAGTACATACAAAAATTGCAAGTTAATAAAAACTTGTCAAAAATAAAAGAGAAAATAGAGGGCTTTTTCTATGTAAAAAGTTTTGCAATAAAAATAATTGGTATATCAGTATTTATGCCTATATCCATTTTGATTATAACAAGCATGATTTGTTGTTCCATTCCGACCAACCCAACAATCAAACCATTCATTAATTAAATTTTGGTTCTTGTAGTAGGAAAAGGATTGAATAATGGTTTTTTACTTTCAAGTTTTTGCGAGACAACATTTTTTATTTATTTATGTCCTTTTTCCAGACTGGATTCTTTCCTGGAGAGATGACAGGCCGGTCCACTGGCGCAGAAGACAACATTCCCATGGGCCGGCATTCTTGTTTCGACATGGATGCCCTCACTAAACAAATTGAAGAGCAGTCCAACCAAGTCCATCATATAATGAGACATTCCATTGCTACAAATTTTTCAGTACATTCTAAGGTAACGTCTAGTACACCTTTTCACCATGTATTTTTGTTGGTTCTCTAATATGTATTTGTTTTTTTCTCTGTAATCTGAAACTTTTAGGGATTGTTATAAAACAAACCTACCCTAATGATTTCTACATTATATAATTATAAAAAAAATCTGGTTTATGAAATCAAGTTTATTTCAAATGAAATTATGGCTAGCAGAAGGTATTCGACTTTTGTTGTGTTTTTCGGCATATTTAGGAAGCATTCGGAAGTACTACTCTATTCACTTGAATATTTATTCAGTTTGTAAACTAGAATTGATGAGTCATAAGTCATAAGTCATTTATTCATTGAACAATATACATTGTCTTTGAAATGATAGGGTGAGGCACAGTACAATTTTACAATTACAATTACATATTCGATTACATACATGAGTATATACAATTTCATTCAATTTCATTGTTGTCAAATTTAAATAATGAATATGATGATCACACTTATCATTATACGTAAGTAAATAACTTAAGGAAGATTTTGCAGTTCATATTTAGCAATTAATAATTGTTTTTTATGCCTGTGTACAGTTTGATATGTTGTTCCATATTTTTAGAGAAAATAATGTACCTATATGTTTTAAAGTATTTGGGTCTTCCAATGGTTAAAATCAGTTTACGTTTTGAAAATAATTAATAAATTTCAGAACCTAACAGCGAGTGAGGCATCTTTCGTGGCGAAGTACGCTCCAATACCAGTTCCACAGACTCGTACGGTTATCCAAGAACCTTCAATGTAAGTCATGTTATAGTTGCCGGCAAACTTTTTGAACAAAAAAGTGGATCTGCGCATGTACATTTGTACGTAAATCGGCTACTGCGCAGTCAAGGTTATGCTCAAAAAGTTTGCCGGCAGCTGTAAATATCTTTTTTTTAATTACTTAATTATTTTAGGAAGATCATGATGTATAAGCGAATTTTAACTTTTTATAAATAAGGAATAATAACATGTGCCACTTACTAACCGCAAACATAAGGGCAATATTAACATCACTTTTGAAGTGAATAAATTTGTTAATCACCGACCAACTCGTACATTTTCAGCCCCATAGTCAGTCTGCAAACTGTGCTTGTGATTTGGTGAGGTAGATCGTCTACCATTTATAATATATGGATTGAATTTGAATCCAAAAAGTGTCGTAGAACCATCTTTGGACAGTTTTCTTTTACCAACAATTTAGTTTCGTGGTACTGTACAGATGGCGCAGAGCACTCAAACAAATCCTGCATCGCGCTGTTAAGATTTTTCGTGAATTAATGACCCCTCTCCATAGAAAAAATATTTTAGATAATATGTACAACTAGCCTGCGCCGCGCGGTGCTACCCGCTCATCATAGGAACACTAAATTTTTCGGGATAGAAAGTAGCCTATGTGTTAATCCAGGGTGTCAGCTACCTTCATACCAAAATTTATCAAAATTCGTCCAGCCATTTGAGCGTGAAGAAGTATACACACAAACACACTCACAAACTTTCGCTCGCATAATATTAGTGTGATGTTAGAATTTTATAATAGAATAGACGTGTGCTCTTTGACTTATCTAAATCTCTTAGAGTATAGTCGTGATTATGCATACTCACTAACGTCCCATCCTAGAAACCCATGTCTCAGACTTTCACCACCTTAATATCCTAAAAATGCAATAAAATTGGAAACCCTTTTGAATTTTATTGCACCATTATATTTTTTCAGGGTAGACAACTTGTCTATTGGATCAATTGGAGGATACTTCAGGGAACGGTGCCCTGACTTCAGTAAAATTCTGGGACACTCTGATAGTCCAGAACGCTCCAGCATGCAACCTAGCTTAACTGAAGGTGAGTTTTTATCTTGAAATGTCTTACTAATTCTAAGAGACGAGACTTTTTATCATTATTTTGTTTTTAGTCTCGCATTATGAAGCGACAGATCACCAACAGTACGCCTGCAAACTAGACCCGTCTTTAGACAGCGTCCCGGTCCGTCAACCAAGGATTCAAAATGAGGCAGACGTATATGAAAAGCAAATGGCTAAACAGCAACAAGAAATGAACAATTTGTTAACGAACACGTATACTAAAACTGGCAATAATGCTGATCTCAAAACGGAGCCGCAATATAGCATGGATGCTTTGAATAATCTAGAACAGTTTAAAAAGCCTAAAGGTCTGGCTGTACCTATATTGGAGCCCCAAAAACTGAAACCTGATTTGCGTAAAGGGGCTACTAGTTCGAGCAAGGAGTTTTTGGTGAAGGCGGTCACAAGGTCCTCCATCAGACCTGTACCAGAGGATACTGAGGGTTCCATGGTGGATACTTCTCTGAGTATTTCCAAAATTGTCGATATATTAGGTAAGTTTGAGCTATCAATATTGTTTAATAGTGGTACTTATGCCATTTATCAAAAGTTGAATGCCATTATTTGCCCAATAATTTGATCAATATGATGTAAGAAGTACACGTCCCTTAAAATTTGAGAAATTCCGCGTTGTTTTAACAAAGTATAAATCTTAAAACTCAACAAAGTGTAGATATAAAAATTCCATTGATTGAAAATTCACGTGGGATGAGTCTGTCTGTGCAATGGAAGGTGTGTATGTTACAATTTGGTGCCATAACCAGGATTTCATAAACCACGTTATGTAGAGGCCAGGGGTAGAGCTGTACCTATAAATGTTGATTACCTACGTTCACGGCTGCCGTTCACATTTTACTTTTTATAGCAATTAGTTATTGATACATTAGCATAAGGCATTAAGGCATGATTTATTTATTGTTTTCAGGAAACCGCTCAGTCGTTGATGTCTCCGACATTATCGACGAGTTTTATAAGAAAGGTAAAAACAAGCAGCTATCCGCTGCTGACAAAATACCAAAGCAAGAACTACCCGTCACATATTTGAAAGACACTCGAAATATGGACTCGGCAAACAGTGGCGGGAGCGTCAACACTGTCATCTCCATGAAACTCGGCAACCAGGAGAATACAAATGTCCCAGAAGTACTTATAACGAGGGATTCCCTAACCAGGAACGCAGAGCGTGTCGAGAAGGATAGTATTAAAAGTGAGAATACCAGGTCCAAATCGCCGTCGTCTAAAAGTCGCTCCACTCTAAGTACGGTGCAGGAGAACTATGTTGCAGATAGCCCGGTGCGAAATAGTACAGGTAAAAATATGTGATTAATGTTTTAGTTGTCTTGATTTTTTCAATGCCACATTTCCGCAGTAAGAGTATATTTATAATCTCGTTGTTAAAGAGAAGTATGAAAAATCTACCGAAAAATTCATGCCTTTCTGATCAAATAATCTACGAACACCCCTTATGGGCATTTTCGCGAGACATTAAGAAAATATGTTATACTTTGTTACTATTTCTAAGACACTAAAATGAAAAACTTAGTAATAAAATGGACCGAATACACACCTTGACTTGTTTGGTTGGTTTGGTACTCGATTAAGTCGAGTTGTCACGTCATCGTCACATGTATGATACACTGGTTTTCAAAAAGTTAATTAGTTTTGTGGGCTTAACTTACCGAGGCGCAGCCCCTTTGTATAACGGAAATTTGTGGCATTGAACAATCAAGGCATATTATAATGATGTACTTATATTTATTCTATGAGATGAAAATTGGCACTGGTATTAAATGGTTGCACTTTTCAGGCGAAATAAAACCGTCACATGTCCCTTCCCCCAACTTTGAGTATAAAGAGTTAGATAAGTCGGTAGATTGGCAAGAGGTAATGCAGCAGGCGCGTAGGAGGCCGCCGGGCTTAGCTAAAGGTTTGTGGGCTTGGCTGTGGGCTGGTGAGAGGGCTTTGCGTTTGAAATTATTTTGTTGCCAAGTCGGCAAATATATGCGGATTCACACTCATCTTTTAATTTTGTCGTATTCCATCAAAATTATTTTCAATGAAATTCTTAAAAATAGTGCCATAATATAAATTTTACGTATGGTACATTTTCACCATTGCTGCAACGAATAAAATCCATCAACATTGCCCTCAACTTAAAATACTCACTCAAAAACGAAATTAGCTGCCTTCATCTTAAATTTATTACTGATTCTCACTAGTTATTACAAAAAGTGGTTAGTCATTTTTAATGCTCGCCGATCATTTTATGGGTTTGTTTAACATTTACTAACAATGTAAGTACACTGCGTGAGCTGTCAAGATGTGATTCGACTTTAATACCTGTTTCACTCGCTCTGACACGATCCATCTGGATCCTTATCTAAGTTCCTTTCAGTTTTCACCCGAATCCCAATCTGAGAGCTCACGGACTGTACAACATAACTAAACTGCATACACATTAACTCACTTTTGTCCTGTCTTTGCCTGTTTAACATACTTAAACATTAACATACCTACTAAGAAAGGTGACATTTGAAAAACGATAATTGATTTATTATTATTATTGAATAAGTTAAATCTTTATAGTTACAACTTACAATACAACATTAGGGACTGACATGGTCGCTAAGCGAACAAAGCCTCTTTTTTTAATAAAGATTAAAAAAAAAGCTTACATCATTATCAATTATCGTTTTATTGTAACTGGACGATTAATAATAGTATTTCATTAAACCAATAAAGCTTAATATGTCAATGTGGGTTTGTACAACGTGGACTTGAAAGTATAGATACAATATCTAATGCTTATGTGTTTGTTACAGAACCGTGGATCGAAATAAAAACTACATCCATTAAAGGCTTTGTGGGTAAGATATTTGCGGTACAACTTATATTCATATTTATATAAAAACTATACCAGCATGATCTTCAACAGAGAAACAGAAGAGGTAAATTATTTGGTAATTTCAGGAGTAAATTGTGGAGCATCCATCTCAATAACGACCAAATCGGATAACTGGTTGACTGCCACATTCAGCTACGACCAACTGCCAACCATGGAGCGATGGAGGCTCCTCCGTATCGAGCTGCCTCGGCAACCTTTACTCCTATCCCCCGGCAAGACCGAACAACTCACAATAAACATCACATCCACGGCCGAACTGTGCACTGACCTACCATTTATTATAACCGTTAAAGACAGCTCTATAGATTCCGAGCAAGAGCAAAAAGGAACGCTGTCAGTGGATTTCAAAATGCCCGAAATCCAGGCCATATCAAGCTCTGGACCTAATAAAGTAGCGTTTTCACCAACACACGAACGGACTCTTCTAGCTACGACATTAGTTCTGCTCAGCGATTCACCAGTTGACTTGCAGTTGTCCTTATCTTTGGTGGATGGGAAGAATTTGTTTTCACTGAAGAATGTTCAAGAGATTAAAATGAGTGAGGTGAATAAAGTCTTGGGGGCTCCGGAAGAGAAACACGCGTTGTCGAAACTGAAGAAAGTGAGTTCTGCCGTGCAGCTGTGCAGGCTTACGAGCGGTAACGCTATAAGGGCAACTGTTGTTTTTGAAGCGCCGTGTTTGAACGAACGTCCGAGTGAGTATTTCTATTATTATTATATTTTCCTTTGGACCCTTAATTTCCGCTGTTATATAGAAGATTTAGAGTGCTATTTCGTTTTCTCTGCAACTCGTCAATCACCTTTCCATTTGTCAAAATACCCAAACATTTCTCATCATCTCAATTATAAGTAGAATTTATATTAAATCTTTCTTTATGTTAGCTTAGCAGTTTTGGGATCTTGTGATAACTCTATGCCGCTTGAAACACTTGAGTGAGTACTAGGTGGCGTAGGCGACACTCATTCTCTTCATTCAAAAAACCAGTTCCATTCATAGGTACAGAGTTGGAGGTCTACCACGGCGCCGTGGTGGTGAACTTGATCGGCGTGCAGGCGGCGCTGAAGACCGTGGCGCTGAGCGCGTCCGTCGGCGCCGCCGCGCTGGGTTTCACCACGGCTGATAAAACGTTCTGTTTCACAAAAGGTAAGCGTTCCACGTTCCAAGAGCTAGATTAGGACTGACGATAAACCTTTTTTTGAGGATGTTGTCCGGCGAGCTACATCCTCGACCTTGTAGTCGCTTTCCATCAGGTAATACTGAGGTTAATTGCCGGACAGTTTCAGAATAAAATTAAATAAAATGTCAATCGATTCCATTTTACTGGGATCAAATGTACGAGGGGCGTCTGAAAAGTTCTAAGCCTAAGGTATTTCGAGGTTATATATGCGTTTATGATACTGGCCACTAGAAAGGCCATTTAAAAACAAATTATTAAAAAATAACATGTCACGTTTTTATTATTCTGTTTCGAGATATTCAACGGAAAAGTACATCATGTGTGAATTACCAACGAATATTACGAAAATTGAGCACCGTGCTGTAATTAAATTCCTTACAAAAAGTGACAAATCACCGCAGTGTATTTTTGAGGAAATGGCTATTATTTACGGTGATTCTGGGCCTCCTTATGCCACAGTCAAAAAGTGGAGTCGCTTATTTAAACTCGGACGGGAATCGATCGAAGACGACCCCCGCTCAGGGCGGCCAATATCGGTAGTGACCGAAGAAAACGTAGCAAAAGTCAAAAAGCTGGTATTAGAAGATAGAAGAATTAAGGTTTGGCAAATAGCTGAGGTCTTAGGTATTAGTAAAGAAAGAGTCGGAGAAATTTTACATGAACATTTGTACATGAGTAAAGTCAGTGCTCGTTGGGTACCGAAAATGCTAACGGCCTTCGATAAAGTACGTCGTGTGGAAACTTCTCGGGCGTTTTTAGAATTGTGCGAAGATGATTTAGATGAAGTTTGTTCCCGAATAGTAACTGTTGATGAAACATGGATCAGACAGTATGATCCGGAGTGTAAGTCTGAGTCGATGCAGTGGATTGAAAAGGGTGAAAGGCCGCCGAAGAAATTTAAAGTGCAAAAGTCGGCCTCTAAGTTAATGGCTACGGTATTTTGGGATTGTGATGGCATTCTTTTAATCGATTATTTAGAAAAAGGCTCTACGATAAACGGAACTTATTATGCAAATCTAATAAGACAGGTGCGACAAGCCATAGTTGAGAAAAGGCGGGGTAAACTAAGGAAAGGCATTTTGTTATTCGCAAATGATGACAACATGATGATCATCTGCGACAACATCTTAGTGCTCCATCAAAACATAAATGGTCTATTAAATAAAGCGAACATGTTATATGTTCACCTCCAAGATGTTGAAGTCGACTCGGAAAAGCAAGTAGATATTATATGCATTACGGAACATAATATGAAGACAGGAGATGAAGTTCACTTGAAAATACCCAACTATGTACTCGCAGCACATTTTTCCAGGGAGAATAGAAATGGTGGTTCCTGCATACTCATACGCAATATTTATAAATATGAGACAATAGATGAAATTAAAGCACAAAGTATTGTAAATGTAATTGAAATTTCTGCTATTCGACTGATAGACTTCAATACAATAGTAATGTGCGTATACAGAGTACCAGGAATGAAATCTGAGTCTATCAACTTGTTTTTTGATCGCTTTGGTAATATTCTTAACAAAGTATGTTACAAAAAATATAAGATTATAATCTGTGGAGACTTTAATATAGACCTGCTTAAAACTACTTACATTTCTAGTCAATTTAAAAAGTGCATTGCCAGCTACAATCTCAAAATTGAAATAAATAAACCAACTCGTTTAAGCAGTAAAACTTGCATAGATAATATAATTCACAATAACAGAGGAAGCTCTGGTAAAGTCCTGGACCTGGGCATGTCAGACCATACGGCACAGTTAGTGAACTGTCCAGTGAAGAAAACGTGCATTCTTCAATATTGGTTCATCTATCGAAGATACTATTGTAGTGATAATATTGACAAATTTATTCGATGTTTGCAAAGTCTTAGTTTTAATGAAGTTTTTACCACTAACAGTGTAAACAAGGCATTTGACAGTTTTATTGAGACTTTTAAATTATTCTACGATCTTTGTTTTCCTCTGAAAAGAATCAAAATATCAAAAACAAGAAAACCAAAATGGGTTAGTTCTGGTATACGCAAATGTTGTAAACGCAAACGTCAAATGCTTTGGAAATATAGAGCATCTTTGAATAACACTGACAAGGAAACTTTGAAGGCATACACTAAACGTTTAAAAAGAATAATAAAACTTACACAGAAAGCGCAAAATGACCATTTTATTAATAGTTCAGTCAACAAGAGCAAAGCTACTTGGCGTGTTATAAATGATGCTAAATCCAACTACCCGGCAGAAAACATCACAGCCGTAGAAAATAACGGCCAAACTATAAATCATCCCAAACGAATAGCGGATGTTTTTAACAACTACTTTATTGACACAATTAATGATATTGCTAATAATATTCCTATTCCTCAATCTGATTCTAATATTAATAATAACTCATTCTGTCACAATAATAAAACAATTAATTTATCTAATTCATTATTCATGCAACCGGTAATATCAAATGACATTCTTAAAATTATAAATTCTTTAAAAAATACAAAAAGTACTGGATACGACGATATTTGTACAAAAGTTTTAAAAAGTGTCGGAAATATAGTTGCTCCACTTCTTTGTCACATTATTAATTTGAGCATTCTAAATGGAGTCTTTCCAGACAAATTAAAAATTACAAAAATCAAGCCACTCCTTAAAAAAGGAGATAAAAAGAACATGGCTAACTACAGACCTATAGCACTGTTATCGGTTGTGTCTAAAGTGTTCGAAAAGGTCATATTCAAAAACGTTTACGATTACTTTGAGGCCAAAGACCTATTCGCTTCTGAACAAAAAGGATTCCGTAGGAACAAATCTATTAACTCGGCGATATATGATTTGGTTTCAAAGGTGGTTGTGAGCATGGATAAACGAATGCCTGTGTCAGCTATATATATGGATATGACGAAGGCATTCGACTGTGTGAATCCCAAATTACTACTAAGTAAATTGAACAATTACGGAGTTAGAGGCAATGTACTAGATCTAATTAAATCCTATCTTAGCAACAGGAAGCAATATACAGTGATTGTCAAGTTATGTGGTAAATCCAAAACAGAGATTGAATATATGTCGGAAATGAAAGATGTATTTTATGGCGTTCCACAGGGAAGCATTTTAGGACCTTTGCTTTTCCTCATATACATCAACGATTTACCAAATGTAACCAAACACCCTATGGTTTTGTTCGCAGATGACAACACTGCCATATTCACTGGGAACAATTTAATTAGTCACGATATTGAAATGAATAATGCTTTAGAGTCTATAATTACATGGCTTAATCATAACAATTTAAAAATTAATATTGATAAAACAATGATTATGAATTTCAGACAAAGGAAAAATAATTTAGAACATTTAAACGTGAAATATAAAAATCAACAAATTAAAGAGGTTACCAATACAACATTTTTAGGGTTATCACTAGACAGTAAAATGACTTGGAAGTGTCAAATTGATAATGTATGCACGAAACTTAGCCGTTATTCGTATGCTCTGTATATGTTAAATAAAGTTGTTAGTAAATCAGTGATGCTAACCGCATACCATGCTTATGTATCCTCTACACTGCGCTATGGTATAATATTTTGGGGTCACGCAAAAAATGGATTTTTGTCTTCAAAGCACAAAAGAAATGTATAAGGGCAATATGTCGACTACTACCCACAGAATCTTGTAGGCCATACTTTGTAAGTTTGAATATACTAACATTTCCATGTCTGTATGTCTACGAATTGGTAGTATTTGTTAAAAGTCATCCACATCTATTTCAGGAATTTACCAGTGAGCGTTTAAAAAACAAAATTCGTGCACACCCATCTAAGACTGCTCTCTTATCGAAGAGCATTCTTGGCATGGCTCCTAGAATTTATAACAAATTACCCGAGTCCCTTAGAACAATTTCTGACATTTGTAAATTTAAGAAAACTACCAAAGCTTACCTTATTAAAAAGGCATACTACTCATTTAATGAGTTTTTGACGGAAAAATTAGATTAATTAGAAATTAAATACAGACATCTTTTAACTTTCTTTGACATTGTTACTGAATAAAACTGAATTATTGTAAAACTATTTTGAATTTGACTTTAATTTATTTATTTTAAAATATTGTTGGAATGTTGGATTTCATGCATGTTAATTTTAATCAGTAAAATTAGTTATGTTGCATGTTAGCAAGCAAGCTTGCAATCAAATTTGTATGCCTCAACCCAAGGCACCACATAGTGATACAAACGAAAATGTAACATCGTGTAATTTACATACCTATGTTGGACAAATAAATATTTGAATTTGAATTTGAATTTGTTTTTGCAAGACAACGCACCCGTTCACACCGCTAATGTTGCGAGGCGTGCTCTGAAGGAAGTTGGTTTTGACGAAATTGACCACCCACCCTACAGCCCAGCTAGCCCCAAGCGATTATTTTCTATTCAATAATTTGAAGAAAGAGTTGAGGGGAAAGCGATTTAGAAGTGACGAAGAGATGAAGGCGGCTGTACAGGAGCATTTTGAAGGGCAAAATGAAGATTATTTTTTTAATGGCCTAAAAGCACTGTATAAAAAATGCATTGATTTAGGAGGAGACTATATTGAAAAATAAACACGAGTTCATTTGTGTAAATTGTTTTTTTCTATCTTAGGCTTAGAACTTTTCAGACGCCCCTCGTATATATGGTTCAGAAATGACCGTCAAAGTTCAACATTCCCGTGGAGCGCTAAATACACTCCCTACAAAGAGTCCACCACCTACATGTGACGTCGTTATACAGGACGTCCCACGGCTATGCCACTTCGAGCGAAAGTACCTTGAATATTGTAGATGGAACATTTTACTGAAAGAAGACATTATTTTAATTTTAATAAATTACCGGCTAAGTGCTAGTGGGACTCGCGCACGAAGGGTTCCGTACCATTATCTGTAAGTTTGTTGTATGGGAGCCCCCCTTAAATATTTATTTTATTTTATTTTTAATATTTCTTGTTATAGCGGCAATAGAAATACATCATCTGTGAAAATTTCAAATTTCAGCTATTACAGTTCTTGAGATACAGCCTGGTGACAGACGGACGGACGGACAGCGAAGTCTCAGTAATAGAGACCCGTTTTTACCCTTTGGGTACGGAACCCTGAAAACTATTTAAACTGCATTCATAGATTTTTAAATAATAACATTGTTGAACCGGGAATCGAACCCATTACACGAGAAAAATAATTACCCTGTAGCTTTATCATACCAATCGAAAGGCTTCATCATAAGGATTATTTTTTGCTAAGTAACATAGTGTCAGAAATAAAAGGAAGACCATGAAATTTTAGAGTGGGACTTTGTATTGAACAGGATGGGACTCATTTTGAGCATTTGATAAATTGATTAATTTTGTATTAAAAATGTTAAAATTCATGGTCTTTCTTCTATTTTTAACACTATGTTACTTAGCAATAAATAATCCTTATGATGAAGCCTTTCGAGCAGCATGGTAAAGCTATAGGGTAATTATTTTTCTCGTGTAACGGGTTCGATTCCCGTTTCAACCATATATAATTATTTAAAAAACTATGAATGCAGTTTAAATTGTTTTTTAAATTAAAATTATGTCTTCTTTCAGTAAAATGTTCCATCTACAATATTCAAGGTACTTTCCCTCCGTGTGGCATAGCCATAGCCGTGGGACGCCCTCTATGTTAATGCGTACCAATATTTGGATGGACACAATAAGTAATTTGCCATTTTCACCGTGATAAAGTGCGTTTATGTTCATGGTTGCCATAGGATCAAATTATGACGATTCTGAAAACAATTTCATAACTACTTTTGGATTAAAAAAAATCATAAAAGCGTACCTTTGTCACATACTTTTTTCTTTTGTTTTTTTCTTTGTTTCATGACATATTGAGCTAATTATATGTATTCAGATACCTAGGGTATGTTGTATTAATTCAACATCAGTCTACACTGCTATTAATTGCAAAGCATGCAAGGAGATCAGATCAGGACTACATTCTTTGGTCTAGCTGGTGTTAATTTATTTCACTCTTCTCAACACTTTGGCTACTGATGCGTCTGTGTATAAAATAATCGTCCGCATGAGAATAACGCTGTTTATATTCATACGTCAACTACCCGTGGTCGCGTCAGCATCGATACCAACGCCGCGTCGAAACCGCGGTTAAAAAGTCGGCACTTTTTTTTCGATCCTGCAACGGATTACAAATTTTATTTATCTTTTCTACAGAACCGAAAACTTTACAAGTAATCAACCACGGATCGCTGAAGGGCTCATGGCATGTAAAAGTGAAACCCGAAGATATCAGGATCTTCACTGTGTCCGCTTCCAAACTGGATATAGCATCGGGTGAGACCAAGGGTCTGAGCGTGAGCTACACGGGGCCGGGAGACGTTATCAATAAAGGGTTAGTAAACGTAGTTTTTTTTATGAATGGGCCATTTTCATGCATTACTTTTTATTGAACTGCCTGTAGATTTCGTCACAAAAAATTACCAAAACTTGGATTAACACGAAAGTGAAGCGGATGAAACACTTGAATAATGAAACGTTCGACTCCAGTTCTTATAATATCTACGAAAGACGGGCTCTTGTTTACTTCTCTTGATTTTTTTTTACTGTATATCTCATGTTTTGTATTGTATTCCTGTGTATTTGAGGTGTGAAATAAAGTGGATTTGTTTTGTATTTAAATGGAAAGTGAAGGTAGCCAATCTGAGGTAGGTAGATAAATTTGGTAAATCACACCTGTAAAGTCGCCCATGCTTACAGAACAAACTTTTTTTTAACCCAATGTCCATGCTATAGTCTGTTTCATATAGGTATTATGCGTGTGACATCTATCATCTCAGTAAGGCCATTTTATGACTTAATTCGATAAAAATTTACTGAGATGGCAGTTTTCACACGCACAAAGCTATGTGAAACAGACTATAGTTAGCTTTCTCAACAAAACATTTATGTTATGTTTATGGCCGCGCCTGAAGTGTTATATACCTATCAAAATTAGACAGTAAATGAGTGCTACTCTTTCCATTCCACAGAGTACTAATATTCGAAGAAGCAACCACAGGCAATAAAACCTCATTAGAAATACAGGGAGGCACCGAAAAGTTCCCTATTAAGACCAGCAACCCCATACTCTCGTGGGTCCGCAGTGGCAGAAAAGAAATTAGCTTGAAGAATTACTCAGACAAGAAAGTTCTAGTACGGTGCGATATCGTGGGCAGTGCGTTCACCATTGATGTGCCAAGCGTAGACGCAAGGGGAACTAGTTGTATAATAAGTTTCAGTCCGAATGAGTGCCGACAACTGCCGATTGTTTATTCGCCGACGACTTATTTGCCGAGTTCGGCGACCCTGTTTATGAAGATTGATAAGAACAGCGATTACTCTAAAAAGGTAAGATAATCATTTATGGTTGAGATCATATGATCTCATACTATATTGGTATATAGTCTTATGTTAGCAGCAACACACGGTATAGACACAACGACGCCGTATTTTCGCTGGTTTTGAAGATAAAATATTCTGCAGATTTTTGCAGTGTAATAATCGCTCGGGTTCAGTATTATGATACGGCTGACTGATATAGTGGGAGCCAGGCTCCAGTTCTGAAGTTGTCTGTCGAATTCGATCCGACTCTGCGTAAACGTGTAATTCTCTTCTCTTCATCAGTACACTCTGTCAAGAGTCTTTCCAAATAAATTGTTAGCTATGATTCGAAGTTCTAATTTCCCGTTCTGTGAGCATCGTCTGGATTTAATTATTAGTGCAGTCATTGAAGCATTATGGCTCCGATTTTTTTTACGGTGAACCGAATTGCATACAATTTTGGAATTAGGTTCATCTTACTCTTAACTTCAAAAGTGAAAATGATTTGAACTCCGCAACCACCCTGGGGGTGGTTGCCACCCCTTCTCGGGGGTGAATTTTTTTTTTTAAATAACCTCGGATATCGATAGAAGGCCTAATTTTAAGCAAAAAATCATCTATAAAGTTTTTCAAAAAATCCAATACTTTTCAAGTTATTGGCAATTGAAAATTCGCAATTTTTTCACGTTTTTCATCGGTTTTTTGCAAATATCTCCAAAAATATACGTTATATCGAAAATTTTATACAGAACAAAATTGTAGCAGGTAAAACAATGAACAATTTGGTTTTTTATAAAGTATTCTAAGTGCAATATTAAGCTAGATATTAAAGATCAAAGCCGTTTTTTATTATGTCTGAAATTTAATCGATGTGGTCAATGCCATCTAGCGGCGAGCAGATGCATTTTATGCATTTTAATACAAAAGGGTTTTGTAGTGCTTGAAATAAGCTTTAAAATGAGCACTATAAAAAGTCTTTTGCACGTAAAATAAGTGAGCTGTATTGCAAATAAGAGGAGCATCTAATGTTTTTTCTTTCAAATCAATGGGTTTCATAAGTGCCATTTCCACCAAAATTAAAATTAATCGTATTCCGCCTAGAATTAACTTCATTATGAAGAGTTTGATAGATAGTATCAGTTTGGCTGCTTCAAGACACAAATTTTTCAAAAAAGTCACGATTAAAAAAAAAAAACAAAATTTCAAATTTTAAAAGAACCCACTTTATTTTCATAATATCTCAAAAATGACGACAGATACATATAAAAGTGTACGGATTAAAAATTTAGGTATTTTTCTGACAAACAATTTGGTTTTTTTGTTTTTTCTGTCCAACAAAAATTGACGGAGATATGATTGTTTAAAGAGCGCGTGGCAGCGCAATCACAGCCTCTCTTAAGCCCTTTAACCCTTCACCGTTTTAGAAAAAGGTTTTTTACTATATATTGCAATAAAGGATGTTGTAGCTCTCTTAATTACCTTTACAATGGTTTTTTATAAATTGTGATAGCATGAAAATTGAAGGAGTTATGGTCCAAAAACTTATCATATTTTTTTCTACTTAGTAACTGAAAATTTCGGAGTGTGAATATTTGGAGCAATGTGAAAGTACGCAGTATAATAGAGACCCACAACTATAATGTGTATATATATACATAATATGGCTCATATATTTTGAAAACGTAGGCATGAATACATACCGCTAGATGGCATTGACCACATCGATTAAATTTCAGACATAATAAAAAACGGCTTTGATCTTTAATATCTAGCTTAATATTGCACTTAGAATACTTTATAAAAAACCAAATTGTTCATTGTTTTACCTGCTACAATTTTGTTCTTTATAAAATTTTCGATAAAACGTATATTTTTGGAGATATTTGCAAAAAACCGATGAAAAACGTGAAAAAATTGCGAATTTTCAATTGCCATTTTGAAAAACTTTATAGATGATTTTTTGCTTAAAATTAGGCCTTCTATCGATATCCGAGGTTATTTTGAAAAAAAAAAAAAATTCACCCCCAAGAAGGGGTGGCAACCACCCCCAGGGTGGTTGCGGAGTTCAAATCATTTTCACTTTTGAAGTTAAGGGTAAGATGAGCCTAATTCCAAAATTTCATGCAAATCGGTTCACCGTAAAAAAATTCGGAGGTAAGACCGTATTTTTCGCTTCAATGACTGCACTATATGTCGAATTGTAGTAAATATTCATGGAAATTTCTAGATAAATCTATATGGGTGCGCAAGCGGCGACGCGTTACGCTGGTGTGGGCTAGCGACGTATGGCGAGACGGCTTTAGTACGAGCTGTCGCTCATTCCACCATCGACCTGCGGCTCACCAACAAGTCGCCCATGCCCGCCTTCGTGTGCGCGAGGGTCAACTTTAACCGTGAGTCATCCTTTGAATGCATCGATGTTCCCTCGAGTGTGGCTTACCCAGGCGTGAACTGTTGTGGGATAGTTTTAATACTTGTAAAAATCTGCAAATTACGGTATTATATTATGCGGTGTATTATTTCCAACATTTATCAGTCTCCTGCATCTGGTAGTTAATGTGACTTTAATGAAAATTTTTATAAAATTTAGAACAGCGTCATTAGCATTTGTTTTCCCAATCCCCAGGGCCTAGGCTTTATAAGGTAAATGAAACCCGGCCCTTATCAAACTCCATACAATTCCAGTGCAATACATGTCCCTGGCGTCGTCGAGCAGCGTGTCGGGCGCGCGGCACGTGGTGGGCGGGCGCGGCGCGCACGTGGTGTCGCTGCGCGTGGAGTGGGCGCGCGTGGAGCGCCGCGCCGCCGACGCGCGCGCGCCCACGCTCGCCACGCTCACCGCGCTCACCGGGCCCGAGCTCACCCGCCACAGGATACTGAGGTATACATGTCCCCGGCACGTCGAGCAGCGTGTCGGGCGCGCGGCACGTGGTGGGCGGGCGCGGCGCGCACGTGGTGTCGCTGCGCGTGGAGTGGGCGCGCGTGGAGCGCCGCGCCGCCGACGCGCGCGCGCCCACGCTCGCCACGCTCACCGCGCTCACCGGGCCCGAGCTCACCCGCCACAGGATACTGAGGTATACATGTCCCCGGCACGTCGAGCAGCGTGTCGGGCGCGCGGCACGTGGTGGGCGGGCGCGGCGCGCACGTGGTGTCGCTGCGCGTGGAGTGGGCGCGCGTGGAGCGCCGCGCCGCCGACGCGCGCGCGCCCACGCTCGCCACGCTCACCGCGCTCACCGGGCCCGAGCTCACCCGCCACAGGATCCTGAGGTATACATGTCCCCGGCACGTCGAGCAGCGTGTCGGGCGCGCGGCACGTGGTGGGCGGGCGCGGCGCGCACGTGGTGTCGCTGCGCGTGGAGTGGGCGCGCGTGGAGCGCCGCGCCGCCGACGCGCGCGCGCCCACGCTCGCCACGCTCACCGCGCTCACCGGGCCCGAGCTCACCCGCCACAGGATACTGAGGTAAACCACACTGATTCTGGCTCTACTCTCACCTCAAAGGTAATCGTTATTAATCGTCGACTGACAAATGTTGAACGCTGTTGAGATGTTGTGCGTTCGGACAATATCGTGGACACTACCAGACACGTGTTGGTAATGTTGGTAGACAATAAAAGTGATTATGGAGTGGCTTCATAATCACTTTTCACGTTGTTCCGGTGCTTAAGCGCGCGCTGTATGGGCGACACGTCGTTTAACACTTTCGACACCAGCAACCCGGTAGCCGGGCCCTCTGCTCGTAGTAAGTTTTCGCTACATACGGTTTTTCCCATGTTATCGGCTACGAGCGTAGCCCGTAGCGCTACGCGGTAGTGAATGCGTTAACGCTTGTGATTTGCTGACCGCGGCGCCGTATCGTACGGTTAGTTCGATACGGTTAATTCCCCGATGAAGAGCTCCTTACGAATTCAAAACACACTAAGTTTTTTTGTGTATGTTCTCCGATTACTCAAAGATGGTTGGACATATTTGGAAAAACCTTTTTTTTACTTGAAAGATTATACTTTCTAGCTAGTCATTCGTCTTTTAGCATAATACAAAATTAGTTTTTGTTTACAAATGAAATCCTTCTAACATAATTGTTTCTCTTTCCAGAATACTCAGAGACGAAGGCAACGGAGAGATTGATACGTCGCTGCTGCCTGACAACTTGAAGATGCTGGCGGGGCCGTTCGAGGGCGAGGAAGTGGACATGGAGTCCATGCTCTTAGATTTCCAGGAAACTCGGGTAAGAACGTTGTAAAGCACAATTAACGGGCAGTTTTGCGAGCGTATTGGGTTGATTATTTCAGCTTTTTAATCGTCATTTTGTTCGTAATATTGTCCATGAGAATCAAAGCATTATTTCACAGCGAGTGTTATGTGACAGGGAATGCTACCGCAGAAGAATATTCGTAGTCCTTAGTGTTGAGTTCAGATCAGCCAACAATAAGCTAACTATACCGTAATTTTTAGAACAACCTGTCCGCAGATGGGTTGCAGGGCGTTCCAAAACTATATACCAGAGATGGGCAAAAGTTAATCGATTAACGATTAAGATTAACTTTTTTATTTATTTATTTAATCTTTATTGCACAAAAGAAAACTTATCGTACAAAAGGCGGACTTAATGCCATGAGGCATTTAAATCTCGATAAACGATTAAAATTGACGATTAGTTAATCTACTCGTACGAGTTCCGATTAATTTAATCTCGATTAACTTAACCGTTGATAAATTTTTAGCGATTAAATTTTTAATCGATTAGTTAATTCGATAAATTTTCTCTCGATTAGATTAACTAATATAAGATAAAATAAGATATTTTTTGTAAGTCTATGTCCCTGCCTAGAACTTCTTAGAGTACTGCACTGTAAAAACCACCTTGTATTACTGTAACAAGATGGAATGGTCGGATACAAAGGTATCCGAACCAAAAAAGTTTCTGTTCCGGCTATGCGAGCAATACCAATACTGCGCGCCTCCACTTATTGCTATTCAAAACGTCTAGGCGTTTAACCATCGTTATTGACAATCGAACTTGCTATGTCACTTGCTATCCGATCTCTTTACTGTACACATCGTACTTATAATTAAATATGTAATAAGTTGTTTTGAGTTTCATTGAAACTGCATTATGTTCGCCGAAACATAAATTGGTGGCCCATGAAAAATAAAATACGAATAAATAAACAAAATCAAGCGGAATATACGAAGATTCGAGTTCCATGACTTCGACGGGCGGCGCCAAGTACATTCGCGGCAGCTGAATATTGGTTGAAGAATGGATCTGAGGAGCAACTGAAGAGAAGGTTTTCATTATCTGGACATCTAAAAGTCACGGCGAGGCTCAGTGAGGCATCAAAAGTTTCACACTTCGAGTGCAGTCTACAAAAAAGATAAGTGCCTTGGATTCCTTTGTTTCCTAAATCTCTCGTATTATTCCCAATCCTACATCATAATAACATCATAACAAAGTAGATTGTTGTTAAATCAAGCTTCTATTTAAAAGTACAAAGTGGAAATATACATTAAAATTGTAATTTATAACGCAAAGATATTTCAACATCCCGTTAGTTTACGTCTACCGGCCATACCTACAAAGAAAAAATATTATTGAAATTTACTTCGTTTTATCGTTAAATTTATAGAAAATTGGTAATAATTTTATGTAAAATGTATTTAATCGTCATAATTTAGTATTTAATGAAATAATTAACGTTGCAACGAGACTAAAACTGTGATATTTACGTAGTTTTTTCGAGATTAAAACTGCCTTGATTTTCAATTAGTTAACTGTAAATTATTTTTATTCCACGGCTATTGCAGAGTTGTTTCCGCTATTCTCACGTATTTGGCCGACTATTCCAGCATCTCCTGGGGGCGGGACGCGGCGCGCCAGCTTGAGTGAACGCGAAGTACTTCATCAGCTGTGCCAGCGCAACCGGTTTCTCGAGCCGGCAAGTGCAGTTCGTGAGGAGCGTGAGATAAACACTTTATTTACCTAATTACCATTAGTTATTTCAAGAAGGCGTACATTAATATTTTGTCACAATGATTGATCCTGCGGATATTACGCCTGGTACTTCTAAAGATCGGTTAAAAAATTTATTTACCATGCGTAGTTCTGCTAAAGGTCAAATTACCAAGTTTAAGAACTACTTAAGTACAATTACAGAAAAAACACAATTAACAAACATTGAATTAGCTGAATTAAATTTGAAACTTGGTAAATTGGAAGGATTAGCAGTGAAATTCGATGGTTTGCAAAATGAGATCGAAGTTTTAAGTTCTAGTAATTTATCAAACGAAATTGATGAGCGAGAAAAAATTGAGCATGACATCATAGTGAGCATCGCGACTGCAAAAACATTAATTGAAAAACACAATTTAATTGAGTCCGATATCCAAAGGCGCGGGTCTATTTTAGAAGCTCAATCTTTTCTCGACCAAAATGAGTTGGGGTTCAAGTTACCTCAAATTCAAATATCTAAATTTGATGGTTCTTTCTTTCGCTGGTTAGAGTTTCGCGACACTTTTGAAAATTTAATACACAATAATAATCGCATCAAGCCGATTCATAAATTTCACTATCTGCTTTCTTACCTTGAGGGCGACGCCGCCAGAATCGTGTCAAACATTGAGGTGTCATCAGCCAACTACGTCGAGGCCTGGGGGCTGCTCGGTGAGCGATACAATAACAAAAGGTTGCTCATCAACCATCACATTAGTGCACTTTTCAATATAAATGCGCTCACTCGAGAATCTGAAGGGGCTCTGCGGTTCTTGGTTGACCACATAACAAAAAATTTGCGTGCACTGGCTAGTTTAGGCCAGCCCACAGATAAATGGGATATGTTGCTCATTTATATGTTAACCTCTAAATTGGATAGTCAGACACTAACAAAATGGGAGGAGTTCAGGAATACACTTGACGATGTACCAACTCTGGATCAATTCCACAAATTTTTAATCAATCGCGCAGATGTTCTTGAAGCCTTAAGTAGAAATAAAAGTGAAAATTATTCTAAAAACACGTCGTCCGCATCTCGGCCAGCACCACCGTCGCAACAAAATAATAATAATAATAATAATTTTAATAAGCATGATAGAATAAATAATAATAATTACAATAATTACAATAAATATGATAAATATAATAACAATAATTATAAGCATGAGAGAATTTCTAGTACGAAATCCTTTGCATGTGTCAATCAAAATAGCAATAATAATAATAAACCTATTGTGTATCAATGCATTATTTGCGATCAAAATCACAAAATTTACGATTGCCCGTCATTCAAGGCCAAATCCATTCCCGAAAGAATGGCTGACGTAAATAAATATAAATTATGTTACAATTGTCTAAAACAAGGGCACCCCACAAGCGATTGTCGCATGGGGCCATGCCGTGAGTGCAAACAGAAGCACAACCGCCTTCTGCACGAACAATCAACAGTCAGCAACGCCGGAGTTGTAGCCCAGTTTCAGCCGTTGGTTGACTACTCCGGTCAAAGCAGTCAGGTTCTTCTGTCCACTGCATTGATTGAGGTAGCTAATCCAATCACAAAAGAGAAACTAAAGGTTCGCTGCCTCCTTGATAGCGGCAGCCAGTCCACATTCGTTACAAAATCACTAAAAGATAAATTATCTCTAAAGTCTACCCAAATTGACACTCTAAAGGTCATTGGTATTGGCAACAACTGCACCAACAAAATTGAGG
The DNA here is from genome assembly GCA_947623375.1 of Apotomis capreana. Taxonomy (NCBI): domain Eukaryota; kingdom Metazoa; phylum Arthropoda; class Insecta; order Lepidoptera; family Tortricidae; genus Apotomis; species Apotomis capreana. Next base: position 9,309,735 of record OX392514.1, read on the forward strand.
AAAGTTGCATTGCCCATTTTAATTCTCTAAATAGTCAATTTAACGTCGTTTCGTCGTGTTTAGTACTAAATGAACTTACAAGTGAGATCCCTAAAGCTCCTATAGATGTTCAAACGCTAAAATTACCAAAAGGAATACAATTGGCCGATCCTGACTTCCACCAACCTGCTCCTATTGATGTACTCATAGGTGCTGATTTGTTTTGGGATATAATGGGTAACGAACAGCAATCTCTTGGCCCAAACAATCCTAAATTGCAATATACAAAATTTGGTTGGTTGGTATGTGGTCCTATGGTCAGAAACACTTCAAATCAAAATCAAACAATACATTGTAAACATGCAATTATAACAAAAGATACACATACTGAAATAGATAAATTACTTACAAAATTTTGGGAATTTGAAGAGCTTCCGACCAAAACTAATTATAACAAAAGTGAAGCAGCGTGCGAAAAACATTTTAAAGAAAATACTCAACGCCTACCTACAGGCCAATTTTGTGTAAAACTACCATTGCGTGACTCTCCTGACAAATTAGGAGACACTTACCACTTAGCTAAAAAACGCTTCTTAAGCCTAGAAAGAAAATTCAAGCGTAATCCTACTCTCAAAGCTGAGTACTCTAAATTTATTCAAGAATATGCTAATCTTGGTCATTTATCCGAATCAGCCTTAAGCAAACCAAGTTCATGTTACTTCTTATGCCATCACGCGGTGTTAAGAGAAAACAGTGAATCCACTAAACTCCGTGTAGTTTTTGATGGCTCCGCTCCCTCCTCCACTGGAATTTCGTTAAATGACATAATGATGGTGGGTCCTAACGTACAAGACTCTCTTTTCGCCATACTAATAAGAGCAAGACAATATAAATATCTTCTCGCTGGTGACATCGAGAAGATGTACAGAATGGTACAAGTCAATGATGAAGATCGTGACTTGCAGCTTATCCTATGGAGAGAAGACGAGTCTCAACCCATCAGAACCCTACGTTTGAATACTCTGACTTACGGGACCGCAAGTGCGAGCTATCTCAGTACGCGTTGTTTGTCACAGGTGGGAGAGGAGCAGGAGGATGAATTAATTAAAAACATAATCCAACGAGATTTTTATGTTGATGATTTAATAACAGGAGCTAATAGTGAACAGGAGCTACGTTACATACAAACCTCAGTGTCAAAGGCCCTAAGTGCCGGAGGCTTTAAGACGCTGTCAACACCAAAATGCCCTTGAGGATTCGGGATTTCGGCCCCGCCTACTTTGCTCCCAGCGCTATTCACAAGTGAGCGGCGAGAAGCTTAACTACTTGCATTCGGCTAGCGATCGCGATCAGAGTTCACAACGCCGGCCGGTAGATGGCGTTAAACTCCTGTAGGCTTCTTAAAGAGCGCAGAATAAAATAGACAGGACATCGTTAAAAAAGATACTTGGTTTTTAATTTATTTTCGTAATTAAAACGTGAACAAATTTAATTAAATTTGGATTATGTAATATAAGTAGTTAACATTCATTGAAAAAAAAGACAGTATTTTTGTAAATAGTAATATATGTTCAAATTTGATGATTTGATTTTTGATTTTGTTCTTTCGTTCCGTTGCCAAAATATAAAAAAGTGAAGGTGTAACTTTCCGTAAAATGGCCTTTAAATTTGGGGGGATTGAAATTTATTAATCATCATTATTATCAATCATTCAAAAGGTCTTTGGACGGATCCGGAGAGTAGTAGCACAAAACAGATAGGTACAGAAATCAACCTCATGTATGTACTTCACTTTTCATACCGGTGGTCGGCGGTGCCGGTGGCTCTATCTAGGGTTGTCTAACTATGGCTTATGCACGAAAACCTATCGTGGTACTGGCGCTCCTATATGGTTGATTGATTTATTGTCGAGAATGAAACGAGAAGAATGAAAATATAAATTAATAATAACTACAATATTTTAATTTTAATGTCATTGTTATATTACTTACAAATTTGTCACAGAAAATATCTTAAATACCGTAACCCCAAAAATAACGGGCCACTAGTGAAACGATCCTACAAAACAAAACAATAAACCTGCCTACTATTACAACAGAACGGAACAGAAAAATACCTACACACTTTTACGTTTGTCAATTTTCACTATCGAAAATCCCTAATAACTTTTAAACGGATTACACGAGTTACAAAATTTCCACTGCCCTGTCCATTTTAGACCTAAACCTATCAAATGACATCAAAAACAACACAATATCTACACAAACAAAAAAACATGTTTTCAACTTACGTAAGTAAGGTATCGTGAATTTACCTTACAAAAATTTAGTTACTTCTTTTATTATACTGATTCAAAATAGGAAACTAGTTCACAGACGCGCATGTCAAGCGGATGACACTCGCGCTCGCAGTGGTCCGAACTGGTCCGAGATTTCGTGTCCGTGAGCAATGTCTATGTCGTTTGCTCGAGCGCGCTTGTATGTAGATTGATTTCTGTACCTATCTGTTTTGTGGTAGTAGGATCCGGATCCAAATCTTTTAATGACAAACTTTATTTTGCACATTTTGCAAAGAAAAGCAAATTTCGACATTAGCCCACTTCGCGTTTCGTTGATCAGTTCGATACGCCTAATATCGCAATTAACCCTTAAACCATTTTTTTTCTACGGTGGTAATTCAAATTCTGGCAATTCAATTGATTTTTTGAATGATTTTTAACGGAGAGATTTTTTTAATTATCCTTGAGATTACCGAGATATAAGACGGCAATATATTTGCCGCTGTCCATGAAGTGACTGACATCTATGGGGACACAGCGATGATGTAATTTATTATAAAAACATAATACTTCACCACCACCATAATCACCGAAAGCCTAATATTATGACTAGTGACAAAATCAGACGATACGAATTTTATTTTCTAGCTTTTTTTCTTCAGTTACATTAATTAAGATATCCTGCAAATGTTGTCGAAGAAAAACCCTATTATCAATAGAAAAAACAAGTTTTACGAGCTGTGGATTTTTATGGATTCATGTTTATATTTTCTGGCATTATGTAATAAATTTCCTATATTCCGTGAATGAAATAAATTACGACGATAAAATATGATATTGCCACTAACCACTAAAGGGTTAAGTGGTCCATGGTTTGAAACCCGATCGTAATAAATATACTTTAACTGACTACAAAAAATCACGCACTTATATGTTGTTGAAGTTCAAAACCCTTCGCGTATTGGGCTATAAAGTTTACAGTCGACTCTAAAACTTCATAGATCTATGCAAACAAAATGTTCTCACTTCTCTTCTAAGTGGGCATAGCCCGAATTGCATCTGAAGAGGCGTTCAAATGTGGACCGTTTTGCTTCATACGTTTATTTTTACTAAATAAAATAAAATAAGAAAAACCTAATGTAGGTATATGTACAAAAAATATTGTTTTGAAAGAGAGTTCAAGCTTTTAAGATCAAACAAATATCGAATGCAAAGGAGGTAGTGCATTGATCAATCAGTTGTTGTAAATACAGATATTTTTTTATCACACGACATTAGACCTTATGTATAGCGCAGCAGAACATGAGCGCTCGACTCGAGTATCAGATTATAAGGTCGTAAATCGAGCGACGAGTCGCCCGCGCCCGGCGACAGCATGGACCTTGACCTCAAAGTTTATCAATATAGTAAATTAAAAGTACTTACTTCACAAATTCAATCATTTTATCGTATTTTTGACGATACGAGCGCTTTTTTGCTACCCGTTTATTTTTGCCTTTGTTCCCCATTATATAATATTTACATGCACAATTTTATTAAATATTTACACTTAACTAAATATTTACACTTCTTATATATAAAAAACTATACAATATTTTAGATTTTTATCACAAGACAACAAGTTTTTGCGATGTTTTCGATGCGCAAACGAGAAGCACAGGTCCGTCTAGCACGGCGCGTCGGCGCACACTGTCTATTTGTATCGGAGTAAACGAGAGCCCACTGTCTCGGTTACTGGGCGGCCAGGTCTTAGGAGAAAATAATAAGAAAATATTCATATAAAAATAAGTGTGGATTATTTGTGAAATATGACTCGTTAGCGGTTTAGGTATGAATATGTTGACTTCATGTTTTTAATTGCAGGCCCATACGTCAATCATATAAACACATAGAACCGTTTAATGATGATTCTAAGACCAATCTTTGCAATTTTTTTCTATCGAGCCGATTTCGTCCAATTATGTATCGAGCCCGTTCACGACCTTTGAAATATGATGAATATTAACATATATTTTTTTTGATGTCCTAGAACAAATAGTTTTTCTTAAAAAACTGCTTGAATGACATAATTTTCAACAAAATTCGGTCTTGTCATCCTCTTAACCTACGAAAATTCAAAAGCAACTTACCTTCATTGTTCCATGATTCCAGCATTAATACAAAAGAGAAACTTACCATAAGTGAGTCGTCAAGTACTCTCGGTTTGGGATGGGATCCTTCCAACGATAGCTTGAATTTTCCTGTAAAAGATCAAAATCCATGTAATGAAGTTACTAAAAGACATATAATGTCAAACTCATTCAAAATTTTTGACCCATTGGGTCTTTTGAGCCCTTCCGTCATTCAACCTAAAATTCTATTACAAAAATTGTGGATACAAAAATTGGATTGGGATGAACCCGTTCCAATTGATATAGAACAAGAATGGAAAAAATATGTAGAAAACTTACCTTATCTCAAAAGCTTGCAGATTCGCAGACCAGTCCTTTGTGACTCACCTAAAATTATAGAAATACATGCTTTTAGCGACTCCTCTATCAGTGCTTATGGCGCTTGTGTATATGTCAAATCGGTTGACTCCAACGGCGCGGTATCTGTAAATTTATTATGTGCAAAATCTAAAGTTTCGCCAATAAAAGCTACAACAATTCCGCGACTTGAACTCAGCGCCGCCTTGCTGTCAGCAAGGCTCTGTAAAACCGTTGTAGATGCACTTAGGTACAAACCCGATCGCATTACTTACTGGTGCGACTCGACGATAGTTTTAGCCTGGTTAAATGGCAACCATTCTAACTTAAAAACTTTTGTAGCAAACCGTGTGAGTGAGATCCTCGAAACCACCACATCATCATCGTGGCGGTACGTTCCCACATCAGTCAATCCCGCTGACTTGATTTCAAGAGGAGTTGATGCCGCTCAGTTAGTGAAACTAAAGTGGTGGTGGTCGGGTCCTGAGTTCCTAACTAAAGATGAGTCTGAATGGCCAACAATTAACTTAAAACATAATATTGTAGAAATACCTGAAACAAAATCAAATGTAATATCAATTGATAAAAATGAATCTGTAATAAACTTTAAAAACTATTCTAAACTAAATAGATTAATTCGATCTTTAGCTTATGTTAAAAGATTTATATACAATGCTCGAAATCCTAAAACTAAAATAAGCGGAAAATTAACAATGAATGAACTCAACGATTCATTTCATGCGCTTTGCGTTTTAGCTCAAGTTCAATCGTTCCCAAATGAACACGATACGCTTGCACAAAATAAATCGTTAAGTTCAAAATGTAAAATCTTACCTTTATCGCCATTCATGAAGGAAAACTTAATCAGAGTTGGTGGTCGAATTAGTGCTGCAGAATGCGCTTATGAAAAGAAACATCCCATTCTTTTACATTCTTCGCATCATTTAACCAAACTTTATTTTGAACGGGAACACATAAAAACTCTGCATGCTGGCCCACAACTATTGTTGGCGTCAGTCAAAGAAACAATATGGCCTATAAAGGGAAGGCACCTTGCCAGACGCACTGTAAATAAGTGTATACGTTGTAAACGCGCACGTGGCAAAACACTTTGTCCCAAAATGGGTGACCTCCCTCCACAACGTATAAACCCTGACTATCCCTTTTATTCTGTCGGGCTGGACTTCGCTGGTCATTTCAACATTCTAAATAGAAAAGGTCGAGGCAGTAGGCTAATAAAATGTTACCTATGTTTATTCGTCTGCTTGCGTTACAAATGTCTACATCTTGAAGCAGTCAGTGATTTATCGTCAGATGCCTTTATTATGACGCTTAATAGATTTATTGCGCGAAGAGGCAGGCCAGCCGAGATCCACTGCGATAACGGACGCAATTTTGTAGGCGGTGCAAACGAAATAAGTAAATTCCTAAAAACAAACACTGAACCTCTATCTGATTTTGCAGACAAAGAAAACTTTAAATTTGTATTTACGCCAGCTTACGCTCCTCACTTCGGCGGCATTTGGGAAGCTGGGGTTAAATCCGCGAAATATCATATAAAACGAGTTATGGGAAACAACCATTTAACTTTTGAGGAAATTTCTACTTTGTTCTCTCAAGTAGAAGCAATACTCAACAGTCGACCTTTGTGTCCTTTGTCCTCGTCACCCGACGATCTCCTATCCTTATCTCCAGGGCACTTCCTGATTGGAAGACCATTAAATGCTTTACCAACGCCTACTCTAGTGAACTGTAATGAAGGAAGACTGAACAGATACGAGCGTCTCGAAAAGATCAGACAACACTTCTGGAAACGTTGGCAAAACGAATACATATCAGAACTGCAGCAACGAAGCAAATGGAGAACGAATACAGGCAAACTCAAAGTGGGTGACCTGGTCATTATTAAAGAAGATTACGTACCTCCGCTAAGATGGACTCTTGGACGTGTCTCTCGCCTATTCCCGGGTCCAGATGGGATTTCAAGAGTAGCCGACGTCAACACTGTCAGAGGATGTGTGCGGCGACCACTTGTACGACTCTGCCCTTTAACGACGGATGAAGATTGAAAGATCCTGTCATCTTTCAACGAGGCGGGAATATGTTCCGGCTATGCGAGCAATACCAATACTGCGCGCCTCCACTTATTGCTATTCAAAACGTCTAGGCGTTTAACCATCGTTATTGACAATCGAACTTGCTATGTCACTTGCTATCCGATCTCTTTACTGTACACATCGTACTTATAATTAAATATGTAATAAGTGGAGGCGCAAAGGTACATTTTCAGTCCCTGGACAAGACATTGTATTTTCGTAAAAAGCACAAATGCGCGTGTTCCAACTTTTAAACGAGAAATTAATCGTGTGATTTAATCGATTAAAATGACGATTAGTTAATCGAAGACTCTCTCGATTAAGTTAATCTAGATTAAATTAATCGCGATTAATTTTGACGATTAACTTTTTTAATCGTTTCAAAAAATTATGGATTAATGCCCATCTCTGCTATATACTAATGAGTATTGAAGACTGCTGTGTTGTCTCGGTTACTATAAAATAGTACTTTTATCTTATATTAGTTAATCTAATCGAGAAAAAATTAATCGAATTACCTTATCGATTAAAAAAATTATCCACTAATGCCCATCTCTGCTATATACTAATGAGTATTGAAGACTGCTGTGTTGTGGAATATTAGGTGTAAGCTTAACATCATCTCAGTTACTATAAAATAGTACTCAACATTCAGTGGTAAATAATATGCCTGCAAAATTAAAAATAAATTGCGATATATTTTTGCACTTTATGATAGTATATTTACTGCCGACTGTACATGTGTATCTATCTGCAAATTTCTCAAAACGGGTTTTTTTCTTCCACAGGCTTCCCTGGTGGACCTGATCGGGGGTCTTCAAGAACTAAAGGCGCAAATAGACTTACCAGTCGACCTCTCTGAAGAAACCATCATAATAGCTGATGACACAGTGGTAGAGCACCACACTTTATTCGATTAAACCATTGTATATTACGACCACATAGACCGTGTCTTGTGGCGCCACTTCAATGTTTTTTAGTGCTGGTCATTCATCAAAAGCCATTCAGTTACAGACTATATAACCAGTGACATGTCGGAAAACGTTTTTCGTGGCTCTGTAAGCCAATACGAGAACGGTACACGCCGCCACGAGTGGCGGAAGAATGCCTGTGCGCGGTGAATAAGTTGAATGTGTTTTGGCATTAGCGCGTTTAGTTGCGAGTGTTTGTTTTTGTTGTTGCGTGTCACTAGTCGAGTGGCGTAGGTACTCAAGGGCTAGCCGGGGTCCTGCAAGATCCTAGGGTCCCTGTTTAAGGTCATAACCGCAAACCTCGAACAGACTGGACTCGCACTGAGGATTCAATCTTTTTTTTCTCCAGGGCTAAGCAAGTGCTTGAGCTGTCAAATTGCGAATCGCTTTTTGTACCTGTCTCGCTCGCTCTTACGGGATCCAGATAAAAACCTCTCAGTTTTTTCCAAACCGAAACGCTCACTGAGAGCTCACACACTGTACTCCAGTGTTAAGCGCCGAAAATACCACTACACGAGTAAAATGTGGTTGTAGCTTAAAGTGGCTATCAAGTTATGCGAAAGATTCGGGTAATATGCGGCTGGCCCGCTATTCATTTCAGAACTTTACAAATTATGTAAAGCAGTGGTCGGCAACCCGCTTATTCCTTTACATAACAGCCGTTGATTGTTCTCTAAATCAAAGTTATTATTACTACATTGTAATGTGCCTATGAAAACTTTTACAGCTGTCTTTAACTTCATTTACCTATTGCCCTTGCTTGCTAAAAGGTTGTCGGCCACTGATTAAAGCATAATGTTGCAAAGCAATGCACGCGTGAATTGTCTTATTTCCGTGTGTTTTAAAATAGGCAAGTACTTAAGCATAGTGATATTATTTATGAGCCTCTATCGTCTCTTTCAATGAACATTCTTTCGAGGTATTGTGATATGAAATAACCTATTAAGCGCCCAGCTCACAGGCACAGTATAGTGGCAAATGAAGTCATAGAGTTAGTCCTAAAATGGCTAAAGTTGATGCAAGTTATCGTCTGCTGTAGCCGACTTGGCCTCAACGGCACGGCTTTTAGTTGTCGGTCACACGACGGTCGCGTCTATTTTTTTTTCAAACTTATGACTAGGGCTTTTAGATTTTGAACACAATCTGAATTGGTCCTTCACGACCGAGCCGTATGGCTTGACAGTTAACCCCTCGTATGCTTAGACACGTATCCGTGCCAGTTCATGAACTGCCTAAGCACGGATACGTTCTAAAGTTTGAAGCGGGCAGCATACAATGACGGAACGCGGCCGCACCGGTGTGTCAAATTCTGAATTGGTTGCCGCATACGAGGGGTTAATTTGTATCGAAGAGTTAGCGTGGTGTTCCTCTATAAGAAAAAAAATGAACTTGTTGCGACTAGTTGTACTGTGATAACTTGATAAGATTGTTTTGTAGTATTATTACGATTGTTTTTAGAGATCAGAAACATAATTTCACTGACAAGGACTGATTAATTTCTAACTAAATATCAGTTAACGTACTGAATGTAGTATATAATACAGATAGAATGTCATATATTGATGCGTCATTGCTCAAAAAAATGCTGCCTTGATATTTTAAAATCCATCCAATCAAAATTGCATAATCAATAAGAATATAGTTTGACCAACCAAATATGTGAGTGAAGCGATGTGAAACGATTTTAACCCTTAAATGCATATGGTATAAAAAATGATACTACATTTCACTTATGAAATGAATTAAATAACAAATCCATGTCAATTTTGAATTTGGACTGCTTGACAAAGTCAGAATTGACAAGAGTTGATTTTCGCTGTGTATCATTTCAGTGGTATCGTTCGTTTCTGATACTTCATTCACCTAAGTGTTGAAAGTTATTGACAGTTTTCTATGTCTATAAACTATAAAACCAAATTATGGTAAAATTATTGTATTTATAAAATTAATGTTTCATTTGGTTCTCATATAAATTGTATGGCATAATATTTTATATATAAAAAAAAAATGATTTAATGTAATACTATGAATTATACGAATGAGACATTGCTAGATCCAGATATGACAGGCTACACTATTCTTCATTTTGTGTTATAATATAAGACGTAATCGTACATAATACGGTGAATAGAGACTAAAGTACTATGTGTGACCTTACAAACGGTCCGGTAGTTCTGAATTTTTGATATGTTGTCTAGGATGGTTAGGCAGTGCTTAAAATGCAAAATGCACAATTCCCCCTCCTCCGCGCCCGCCGCCATTTTGAAAAAACCGGCACTCTTCATATTTTTGCTCATATCTTCCTTTAGGAGCATTTTAGCTAAAAGAAAGCTTCGACAATGTTATAGAGAGTTAAATTTACTACATTCTCCATTTTATATTTTTTTTCTAGGACAGATAGTTACGGAGATATCCACATTAAAAAAAACGTAAAAATCGCAATTTCCTACTGAAAAACAAACTTCTGGATTATATCTTCGTTTAGGAGCATTTTAGCTACAACAAAGCTTAGGCAATGTTGTAGAGAATTAAATTTACTATAATTTACATTTCAAATTTTGTTTCAAGGACGGTTAGTTACGGAGATATGCACATTTAAAAAACAGGAAAACTCGAATTTTCCGAAAATTTCTCAAAATTCTTGGTTTAGAACGCTGTCATTCAGTTATGGACTAGTCTAGGACAGATTAAAACATGTAGGAAATATAATTGCTTATAAAACTCATGTCCATTTTTACATACATTTTCGGAAAACGTGACTTTATTTTTTACATATCTCCGTAATTATCTGTCCTAGAAACAAAATTTGAAATGTAAAATATAGTAAATTTAATTCTCTACAAAATTGCCCAAGCACTATTCTAGCTAAAATGCTCATAAACGAAGATATAATCCAGAAGTTTGTTTTTGAGTTGGAAATTGCAATTTCTTAAGTTTTTTTCAATGTGCATATCTCCGTAACTATCTGTTCTAGAAACAAAATATAAAATGGAAAATGTAGTAAATTTAACTCTCTATAACTGTCGAAGCTTTCTTTTAGCTAAAATGCTCCTAAAGGAAGATATGAGCAAAAATATGAAGAGAGTGCCGGTTTTTTCAATATGGCGGCGGGCGCGGAGGGGGGGGAATTGTGCATTTTGCATTTTAAGCACTGACTATCCATCCTAGACATCATATCAAAAATTCAAAACTACCGGACCGTTTGTAAGGTCAAAATCCTTTATTCACTGAATTAACAGGTAGGAGATTACAATTTTGATATTAGTTATAAGGTTTTTGTACGGTTTAGGGTAAATATGGTTCAAATGAAGCAATAAAAAACTATTCTCAATTCTTTATCATTTATTATTTTCTTAACCATTTATATTTATTCCAATCGTTTTCCTATTTTTTTTAAATCATTGTATCTAAGAGATTCCGACTGTCAATCGTAGTAATCCGTTAGAAATGATCTTTTAAAAATATTGCCTAAACTTATAAAACTAAAATGCATTTCCACTTATAATGTAATCATTAAACACCGCAAAATGATAAACTATATATACAGGACTAAAGACGGTTCATAGAATTCAAATGGTTACTTTTTGCTACTAATGTTTACAATCCTTTACAGTAAACCCCTTATTGGGATAGAGACAGAAGTGGGAGGTAAGACGAAAGGAATACGAATGCAAACAAACTATACTCTGGGTATTATGAAACGAGAAGTTGTTGGTCCATCAGTGAGGGGTTTATCGTAAGGGCCGTGTAACAGTACATCAAGTTTGGTGTATATCATGATTATATCACTTACGCAACGAAAATATCCTAACGCTTCCTCATACATCACTCGCCGGGCGCTCGAGCCGCTCGTCCTTCGCCTGACACACACACACATACACACACACTCACCCGAGCTCGCACGCACACACATCGCATTTGGCAGTTTATCATCTTCTCTATTTACGTATAACATGTCGATATTCACATGAAACTCTATTATAAAATAATGATGCGTTAAAAAATAACATCTCACGACTGTCAACTAAACGGCGTACACTTAACTATAATATTTATATCGGAGATAAAATGGGAATATCAACATCGTACAAAAGTGGATTCCACACGGGACGCCTACATGCCGTACCTACATACGAAAAAATTCTTATTAAAATGGAAGTACTTACACATCTTTATAAGGTTACAATACAACTAATTTGGGTCAAAAATGGCTGACAAGTCGATTAGTACAGTGCTTTCACAATACTATTTATCTTTAATTGCAATTCTACATACTAAGTCGTAAAACAGAAGACTTAACGAGGAGCGATTGACTTGCAAATTATACCAATACGTACTAGGAATCGTCTTAAAGCAAAGGTTTCAGAAATGTACATCTAAAATAACCCTGGGTGACATGTTAGCTTCCTGCGGATTAATGCGTATAGTCGTATATTATATACATTACACACTCACACGTTTTTACATAGGAATTAAAGGTACTAAACTAAAAAATAAACCAGTCGCTTAGTGAGCTATAAAATAGTTTGTAAGATTGCCAACGATACACTGGCCTAGTGCGGGGGCCGCGACTACACGTGCTGTGTGCGCCGCCTGCCTGCTGATCCTTCTAAATATACTTCTTAACAAGTAAACGCGGTTCCGCGGTGACAGCGGTCAACGCAGAAACCGTATTTGTTTAAGAGATCAATATGGCTTTAAAACGTGCGGCTTGCATTACAGGACAATGTAAACACATCGCATTATTTACCGCCACATCTAACTTAAAAATAGTGTTGTATATAAATCGTTCATTAGTCGCGTGTCTAGGTAACGATACCCGAACCAGCCCACCACTACACTTTCAAAATTAATAAGGGATTTGATAAAAATATTCATTCGAGGAATAAGAGATTTCGGTATAATTGCAAACTCAAATAATTGAAAAAATAATTCATCGATATTTATATAAATTCTGATTTTGTTTAATCAATAAAATATTATCACAGTAATTATTGAAATAAAGTTAAATTCAGGGTGTGCACTGCAAATCAAAATAATCAAAATAGTTTCTCTATATTCTTAAATGATTGTTTGGTGTTATAGTTTCCACACACGTCCATATCAGAAGCTTGAATTATTTAAGCCACTACGTCATTATAATAGTTCATTTTAACAAAAATCAGTCGGTGCACGATACGTCAGCCGGTTGGAAACTCGCAGAATTTACCGGTTGGAATCAAATCATACGCGTGCATCGACACATCGTCGTCTTTGCGTATGTACTAGTCGTAACGCTTCCGTGAGAGACTTCAATCGGAAGAGTGACTATCGGTCAGGAAGATTAAGATACATCATGTAACAATTTGTTACTAATGAAATCCGAGCGATAGTCCTACCGACTGCGCCAAGTATGCACATGGTTTTTAACGTGTAGCGACAAACTAAGTGCAAACTTAAGTCATCCCGGTATCGGTCACTCTCCTGATGTGTCATTCTACTTTACTATGTAAGCTAAATCAGCGGACGCCCGAGGGCATAGTCTACGGACGGGTCGTGAGCTCGTACATACGAATTCATACTCCGAGTTTGCACCTCGGTCGTACGACGCGGGAGCAAACCTTTAAATCTGCAGAGGTGGTCGCGGGGCACGGTAAATAAACGGTAAGTGAAGTTGGCACCGACTCCTCCGGTGAGCGGTCAGCGCACGGGCACGGCTCGCGGACGGCCGGCCGGGTACTATGGCGCGCGGTACAGCAGGTAGGCGGTGAGCGCGGGCGGCAGCGCCAGGCGGCCCGCCGCCGCGCGCAGGCGCGGCCGGCCCACGCGCTGCCGGATCACGCGCCTGCACAGCTCCATCAGCGGCAGAGGCTCCGCTGGAAACGGATACGATACAGGTCACACACTGGTATACGTAAAATAAGTTTCTGTCAAAAATTACATTTTAGTGGCCAGCTTTTATAGCCGACTGTACTTTTCTTTGGATATCCATCAAATGCTCACTGAAACGATTCTAAAGAGCCCAAGCTCGGTAGGATTGCTTTTTCTATTATAGAGTTCCTATGGCCACCTTCCGGCTCCATCATCAGATCAGCCCCATGGTACCATATTATTTTATTGTCATCAAAGTTAAGTAAGTATGCAAAATTTCAGCTCAATCGGTTGACGATATCTGCTTCAAAATTGAGTTGCAAGATTTCACCCGAACATACATACTTTAAACATACCATGCAAGCTAAATAAAAGCTTGTAAAAATCATCTTATCTTTACAATAACCTGTATTGGTTCCGATCCTCTAGCACAACACTGGTACGCGATTCTTTGTCGTATGACAATACGGTATTTGACTATAGTGTATATACATTGTGGCATCGAAACCACTAAACACACATTAAAAAATACGCGGAACCAAATAAACTATCACTAACTTTTGCACATTATACTATTTTTAATTGTACAATAACAAAGAAGACGTGTTTTGACTACTGCTTTTTATGACGTCACATGCCTGTATCATCATAGAAGCTTCATACTAACATATGGTTTTTGACATTTCATAAAGAGTAGCTGATTTGAGCTGTCATCAAATACCGTATTATTGCCCGTCCCTTTCCTTGCAATGCATTACGAGAAAGCTTTGATATATTGTGCTACGCGACAATCTATGTGAGTCGCGAGCAGTCGCACTAGGTTACTACGATTTAGGTTGCGCGTAGAACCGAAACTATTTTCTTAGGAAGAATATACATCAGCTAAATAAAGTCAAAAGACCCACTGAGCAGACAACTTGTTTTATAATCATAATATTTGTGAAAAAGTTAATTTCGCCACTTCAACTCTTTCAAATGATACTAATTTTGTGCTAATTATGTATACTTAACATAATTAGTGCATAGCATGTCTGTTACATGATTGTAACTGGTTCACAAATGGGCATGTCACTCGTTGAATGTTTTAGAAGTATACACATACTATATGATTATGCGATTTATAAAGCCAATACTTTTACAGACGTGCCCGATGTAATCAAAACTTCACATCTGTGACTTCACAGCTTGTAAGTATTGTATTAGGCACACCAAAACAACTCGTATGAACTACATAGAGTTCATGAGGCCAAAACATTTTGAAACATATTGCTTCCATTGACAAGCTTATCAGTGAATCGAGGTCGTACTTCTATAACAAATTTTGACAAGCGATTATTGATTTGCTTCGTTGTTATTATAATATTCCATTGCTAAAAAAGAGACGACGATACGATAATGATAACAGCCTCGTGTGCTGGGTAAAGAAAGAGCTTATATCAAATATTGTTGTTCTTTAAAGAGGAATTTATTAATACAATCTTTAAGGTTGAGTTTGGAAATAGTTACTCTTAAAAGAATTGTCGACTAACGGTCGTCAGTTACATTTAATTACGCAGACGCCGGATAAAAACGCTAATTATCACAATAAATCTGCAATCAGCAGCACTTCCTTATTTTGCAATGTCCGTCTTCGTTACTAATGTCACTCCGTCGTTCTTAACCAAGGTTGATGAACAATGGATACTAAATAAAGATGTAGAGATTGACCACAACGCAAAACTAGCCCTGTATTCTAATAGTTTGGCATGGAATATGATTGCAGCCGTAACCAGGGGCCCGAAATATTGTCTTAAGAAATAATGGCTTACTTCAAAATAAAGCACAGTGAGCATAGGCAGTGATAACTGATAATCTAGAATATATGTTAGTCTTTGCAAAAATCGAGCGCGAATCAGACTGGCTGGACAAATTTAAGTCGACGATCGTACCTACGTGGTAGTCGCTATTAGCAAGAATAGGTGGCACATCATCCAAGAGGAAGAGACCATGAACACAACCATAAGCTAATGCTTAGGAGAAGGAAAATATGTAACATCTGTTTATCAGGAAACTTCATTTTAAGATGAATTACTTACGGCCCAGGGTGACGTAAAACACTGCCGTGCCCTTTTACCTTAGAATGGCAGAATAACTTTGAGAATAATTGCGATCATCACATATTTTCTTTTAAGCACTGAAGATCGAAACCGTTTTTCAAGGTTTTTAGGAAAACCGGACAGCAAAAGGAAGCCAAGTCAAGTTGTTGGAAAAGTACAAGGCAAATTGATTCGTGGCCGTGCCCAAGACCGAGATTTTAACCACTTTAAAAGTGTAGAATAATAGTAAGGTAAGTAAAGTAGTAACGCTGAGATCGAGGAGTTAGTGGCCGAACCAAATATCATCGGCGAGATTAAATCCCACAGACTTCGCTGGTTTGGTCACGTCCTGAGGATGGATGAGGATCGGGCGGTCAAGAGGGCATATTTGGGACGACCGACTGGTCGTCGTCCAGTGGGCCGACCCAGATATCGCTGGGGTGACAGTGTGGAGGCGGATCTGTGTCAGCTTCAAGCCGATGACTGGCAAGAAGTAGCACAGGATCGGGACCGGTGGCGTTAGTATAAGTAAAGTAGAATCCAGATGAGTACTCACGGTCGAGCCCGCCGATGTACTTCATGGTGATCTCGGCGTGTCCCCAGACGGCGGACACGATGGGGTAGAGCGTCTTGCCGCGCAGGCCGCGCGCCGCCACGCCCAGGTAGCGGCCGTCGGCGCAGAACGCCAGCGTGCCCTCGTCCATGTCCAGCACCACCAGCAGCCGGTCCGGCACCAGGAACTGCTCGTCGGGCCGCAGCAGCGCCGGGTACGTCGTGCCGCTGCCGCCCAAGCCTTTCGCGTTGTGGTACACCTGGAATGTCACCACGGGAACTTTCAATACTCAATCAATACTCAATCATTTATTGCAATATCACAAAAGTAGGTCACTTTCATATTAGAACGCACGAGACAAAGGGAGAAAAACGGCGCGCAACCGTTCGTTATGGAAGTCGGTTTTTAAATGATGACGAGGGGCTTCCTAAAACAAGCGTAACTTTTTCTACAGCAAATTCGGTCTGGCGTGGGATTCTTTCACACGTTCACTGTCCCAGTTTGACATGTGAACCTTATGTCTCTGTAATAAGAGGCTTGCCCTGACCCCACATATGGGACGCGGACAGTGAACGTAAATAGAAGGGAGAAGAAGTAAACAAAAATTGCACAACTAAAATCGGCACCCATACCGGCAAACTCGACATTGGGACACATACGTTGTCTATAGCGTGAGCGAAAGTGACAATTAAGCGAGGACAATTAACAACCTTGTTTATTTATCTTGACTTAGAAAAAGTGTTCTATATCTCTATAAAATAATGATTATAAAACCATTAGAAATGGCTTAAGTCTGTTTAATGTGTTTCAATTATTTCTGTGTCACCGCACAACATATTTAAAATGTAGATCTTTGTGTTATACTTGAAACCAAATAAACGCATAAATTGTGTTTAGCAAAACAAGTTAAAGCGATAATGTAACTATTTCACTAAGCTTATGCGCCAATCTGTTATCGACATCATCAATCCATCAAATGGCCACTCACTTGCATCTGGATCGCGATGTGATTTCCATTTTCATAGCCAACTTAGTAATAAATCAGGGACTAACAGCGTTACTATGAGAACTGTCCGTGTACTGTACCTCTGCGCCTCTCTCTATTTCGACATTACTGCGAGCGAGATTAGCGAGAATTACGCTCTCCACATTGCAGAAAAGCTAAAATAGTCCGCTATTCTGTTTGCATGCTACGCAACAATAGCTAACGCTAACAGCCATGTTAGCTTGCAAAGGAAATATGCAGCAAAGTGTTTCACGTTAGCTCTAAATGAGTGACTAACATTCAAAGTGAGGTTAATGGCATCAAACTTTTCAGTTTGTGCGTAATATTTACGTTCTTGAAACGTGTTAATTATGTTACTACATAGTGTATTGAGAATTAATATTAAATAAATAAATATTAAGGGACAATCATACACAAATCGAGCTAGTCCCAAACTAAGCAAAGCTTGTACTATGGGTACTAGACGACGATATATACACGACGACAATATTGCTCCCTATATTTAATATTCGTTCTTTACCAACGGTATAGTAATTTACCTAGGTACCAGTGGCGTGGTATCAAAAGTATACTTCGGCAAGCCGGGGTGATTATCACAGGTGAGTCGTTTACTGAATCGTCGCTTGCGGTAGACGGTTTGATCACTTATCTAACTTATTTCGCCTCTAACCGCGGGCGACGACTTAGTGAAACGGTCTCAACACAATAAGCTTACCTTATTTCTGCCTAGATCCCAGCCCCAGCTCTGATCCGTGGCGCCGACGAGGCTCTGGTACCCCACAGAATGTAGCGGGGCGTGTTGCGTGGCGACGCCGACCACGGCGTGGGTCCCCCGCTGGCGCGCCGGCCACACCACCTCCCAGCAGTGCAGGCCGCGCGAGTAGCCCGTGCGGCCGCGGATGCAGTCCGTGCTCTGCGCCACCGGATGCCGGTGGAACGTTAACGCGTCCTCTTCCTTTACGAATATGTTTAGTGATCTGGAATTGTAGGAAGGTTTCGGTTTGTTACAATTTTATGATGCTGGCATCCTTCAAATAATTTAGATAACCAATTAATAACCTCTTTCAATTAACTGCAAGAGCAATATGGAAGAGAATTTAATATGATAATAATAATTTTGTAGCTTTGTGCCCTTTTAGACGGGGAGTGAACTCACATGCCAGTTTCATTATATTCCGGGGTTAGATCGAGCGATTGAACTCGTCGTACGTCGCTATATAATTAAACTCACATGCGAGTTCTCGCCTCGTCTAAATGGGTCTTTAATATTGCTGAGTACGAATTTCAAATCTCAACTTCCAACCCAAACGGTAGCTTGCGAGTCGAATACGAGTGGACTGTTTAATTTGTTTACAAATGCATATTTAGAACAAAGCGTCAGCGTTACGCGCAGACCTAGTTTATAAGTGGACGCTATTCAATATAACAAAAGGTAAACTAAAACTGTTCGTCTTACGTGGGTCTGCTATTTCGCAACAGTCACATGCAAAGTTTTAAACAACTATAGAAAACGCAGTTATAATATTTTATCATAATCAGTAATTACAATAGAGGGTGAATGCATCTGGAGCGATCATTTTGGGGGTTTAATGTTTAAAATAGCATGTGTAGGGGCGACCCTATTGAACCAAAGCGAAATTAGGACGCGGCGGCGCGTCGCCGAGAAACTTGCAATTAGAGTTATGTATGTGCATATCCAGATATAACAGCGTACGTCACTTTGGTCAATCGAGTCATATTTGTATTAGCAGCCTCAGTAGGTGATATCATTTATTTCTTTTTGGATTTATTTTATTTAGATAACCAACAACTTCATAAAGCACCTAAAAATAGTAACAGCAAGGAAACCAATTATAGAATCTCAAGAATATTAATAGCAATTTTTTTTTTTACTAAATCGAAATACAAAATATTATGCTAGGAGCGGTATGAGAATCTCTAAAGTTGATTGTCTTCGTTTTGGTTCCACGTTATCAATGCAACATAATTGAACTGTAGTAAAAAAGTAGCTTTCAATTTAAATCCTAATGCAACTATATCAGCAATAAGTCGACGTCAGAGTGAACCAATTTCCTGTGATTATTTATCTAACGATAAAACTAAAATTAGATTACTAGTGCACTATAATAAGATTCCTACTACGCGCGTAGTCGAAACGATATTTATGATGTTCAAGGAAATTGAAATTCGTGTGTCAATTCCGGACTGGTTCCGCGGCTGTTTGGGTAGCGAGCGGGCGTTATGTACCAGTAATAGAGTAGTTTGTATGAACAAGCGCTTATACCGCCCCGTTGGTCACCGTGGCCGCATAGTTACAGTTCAAGTTTGTATGTGGCCGGGCGCGGCTGTCACGTGCAAACTTGAATTTGAACCATGAAATAATTTCAATAGCTTTAATCATTGCAAAGACCGCTCGCGAGTGACGAGGATATGAAAACAGGTCCCCGGTACGGAGGGGGTGTAGCACAGGGTTTGACAGTGACACCCACCCGCTTACCCAGTTTTGGAATATTCGGGAGTTTATGCTCGGTTTATAAGTTGAGCTCCGACCCGGTTTATCGTATTCGAATCGAACTCGGGAAATTGGCAAACAATTGTTCGTAGGGCCACCTGATGGTCTGAGTTCCAGGCATGATTGCAAGAAACTCAATATCTCTGAATAGCCGATGGGTTAAAAGCCGACAGGTAACATTTTCCGTTGTTAGGTATATTCTAAGGCTCTAGAAGGAGACGACCCTCAACGGTGTGAGATAAATAATAAATATATTGTTCTAAATAATTCTAAAAAATTTCGTTATGAACGCGACATGTGCTTGATTGAGAACGTTCTCAAGAGGGGCGCCCTAGACTTGTCTCTGAGGATCAGAGGCCCTAGAATGTCGTCACAGATGAAGTGTTCGTGCTCACCTATCGCCCGGGTTCCAGGCGTGCTTGAGCTGCATCTCCGCGTGCGCGGGCGGCGCATCCAGTAATGCGTCGAGCCGCGCCGGGCGCGGCGGCTCGGGCGCCAGCTCTCGCGCGACCACCGCTTTGAACGGCGCCGTGCAGTCGCGCGACACCGACTTGACACCGCCGGACAGCTTTTGCCCCATGTTCATGCCCCTGCAGCGAGTGCGGGCGCGCTTTGGCAGCGCCTTGAGGCCGCCGCGCCGCGCCTCTTCCGCGCCGCCGCCGGCCCCGCCCCTCACTGAGCGCACCCCGCTCTTGTACCTGAAAGTAACAACATCACACTTATTAAAACTTTCAGGAGACGACGAATATCACGGTTTCAGTCATCATTGTATCGGGAATGGCCCGACGATAGCGCAACGTTCGTCCCAAGTTGTGTGTAAGAAGCGAAAACGTACCTACTCGATAATCTCACACAATATTGAAGATCCATCATCCATGTTAAATTTTTTTTTTCGGGAACTGAACAACAAAACTGGTTGCGACGCTGACCGTATCGATTCCCCAGAAGACGAACTTTAAATAAATTCTAAACGATTTGGGGCCATTCCTGAGGCTCCACACAATTATGAGCGAAACCGTCATTTTCATAATTAACAGTATAATTTACATATACTGCTTGTTTTAAGTGGATAAGGGGCCATCCATAAATTACGTAACACGTTAAGGGGGAGGGAGGGGATCGACGAAGTGTGACATTGTGTGACAAGGGGGTGGGAGGGGTCTTAAATTTTGTGACGTCACATTTCAGCTATGCCAGTTATAAATTGTTAATTTCTTTCATTATCATTAATATAGTCAATATTTTTTTTGTTTTGTTAATTGTTTGATTTGATGTTAATTTTTATTAAAAAAATATTTAAATGGAAATAAAACTGATTTTCGAACCGCGATTTTCCTTTATAAAAATAATTTCTACTTAAATTTAAATTTGCGAAATATGTGACGTCACACTATGGAGGGGGGAGTCTCATAAATGTGACCAGCTGTGGCAAGGACGGGGGAGGGGCAAAAAAATCATGAAATTCGTGTGACGTAATTTATGGATGACCCCTAAGACAGAAAATTATGAGGTCTTCTTATAGCCTGGATAAAGTAACCCAGTACACACATCGATTCAATAATTGGGGAATTTAGAATACAACAATACTTTTAAAAGTCATAAAGCTATAGGTTCGGAAGGTACCAAGTGATATCCTATTGAATAAAGCAAGTACATTTGGTAACCTAAAAAAAATTTGGCATTCATTGATTGAGGAAGAGATATAAGAATGTTTTGGAATACAGCTAAGGCGTAAAAGAACGAGATTCCCGTCTAATCTATTCCAAGATCCAAGAAATGAATAGGTACTTTATCCTACTTACTCTTCAAGAAAAAAATACATAAGCCTATTTTAGCCTGGGTGACCCACGGAGGTTACACCCCCGCTATTGACAGGTATATGATTGTGTAAGGCTTACTCTATTCTGAAATCGCACGCCGGTATAAATTTATGTTTATAGGCGTGGGAAAACACAACCCACGCCAAAACCACGTCCAATATCTCATGATATTAGCCGTTATCGTGATAACAAGCTTTGATCGTGATTAAACCTCCTATATGAAAATTCATAGTTACAACATTAAAATCTTATTAAGTATTTCTTCAGGCTTCTAAGTCGTGTTGTTATTGATAATTATTTAAATTATGGCTCATTCTGTCCTGTAATTACACTGAATACAATAATTCAACACAAAAAAATGACAGAATTTACTTATATGAGTATTACAACATTCAGTAAAAAAATTAAAAACTAACGTGCATATTACAGTACAGTGTTCAGACATATATTATTACAAAAAAGCAAGTAGAATTTGCAAACATAAATGTTCTATGTATAAGTGACATGGATTGGATTTCAATTCCAGTAATCGCTTGGTAGCAATTAAAAGAGCTATTGTTTGAATTCTGGTAAGTGGCTAGCCGGTGTGAACGTTGTTGCTTAGAGACGCCGGTGTCGTCATAGTCGACCGGCTCATCTTAATACAGCCGTCTAACCGTGAAAGTCGCCGCTCAAAACCCAAGGCTAACATGCCCCTGGTGCTTCGGTAAGGCTAACGCACTATACAAACGACTTTGGTATACAGAGGCTATGTTTTCCTTAACTATGATGTCATATAATAAAATTACATATAATTGCTCAACGCGGTATGCCCGTTTACTTCTAAATAACAATGACGTAGCAAACGATCGCGGTAATTGATATACCGACACGAGCAGCGTCTATGATGTCATTGCAGCACGAGGCGTACGTTTGAGTGTACAAAATAATGGTATCTCGTAAAACTTACAATGCTACGTAGGATGCGAAGGGACGCCTAGAAGGCATGTAAGTTACAAGGCCGTCTGCCTTTCCGTAGCCTAGAGCGGGCGCACGACAAAAGCGGGAAGTGAAAGGCACTGAATGCGTCCCGTTCCGTCGCCTCTGACAAAACTAAACAACGGCCGAATACCGCGCACGACATTCGCGTCCAAATTATGCTTCGAATGGCGAACGGGCACCGCAGACAGGTTCGATAAACTTGACACGACTATTTGAATTCGTAACGAATTGTGCGCAATTATCGATGCCACTTGCCGCGTGCGTGCTGCGCACCGTTTCCGTCTTATGCATCTTGGCGCTTCTCTTCACGATCAAAATATTAATTCCAGCACAACAGTATAATATGAATGAACAAATACAGACTCAAAATTTCTTGCTTTAGAGTGTCTTTCACTTCATATAAGAATAATAATCTATTCAACGACTATCACTAATTGTCCAAGTTTTCACAAGATCACATAAGCTTATTGCTATAGCAGAGGGCTAAAACCGACAACATTATCTGCAAATTCACGTGGCCGTTTGTACACAAATCTGCACGTGACCTCTCCCAAGTATCTAACATCCCAATCCTTCCTCATTAGTTGCCTCGTGATTATTCGTATCGTGATCTTTCTATGGAGACATTTGCGAAAAGTAATGCTCATTTCTGTTGACATGTAACCAAATAGAAAGATATTAATGTAGTTGTTAGTGTCATTAATCACGTAGATACTGAAATAGCAGTGATATCATGTTGCATTTACCTACAGCACCGTGAGAACTAGCCGGCGGCTGAAGGTGACGGGATTTCAGAGCGGTAACTTAGTCAGCGATGTAAACTAGAAAATTGTCTTTTGAAAAAGGGGGGAGTCGGGTGTGGCACGGATAGATCGTGGCCGTTCACGCTCGGTGAGAGGTGAATGGAACCGGCGAATGCTACGCCAACTGTATTAGTGTGTGCCAACGAGCCCGAACAATGAACTAAACGTCTGACGTGGTTCCATGGTAAACATAGATATACACATCTAGCACGCTAAGCTAATATAGTCGAACACAATATTATCATAGTCTCACAGTGTGAGTATTAATTAACGTGACATATATATTAGCAGCGAGCAAAATGTATTCTAATTGCGAAATAAGATTACGTCAATCATGGTAATTTCTCTATTGAGTTTGTACGTATGATAGTATGGCTATTTATGGACAATTGATAGTAGTATGTTTGATTGTTTTTAATTATTTGTTACGTTTACCGTTTATTTATAATTCGCCGATCCGTGTTGTTTGTCGCAAATAATGAAGTGGTTAACCGTGGCTGTTCAAAATCACCACAAACATTTCACTCAATTTTAATCGCGTTTTACGACTCATTTGGCGTGGTGTTTGTTTACTTATACACTAAGCGAAGGTTCGCTGGGTCACAATTCCTGTTTGCGAATGATGTTATATTAACGCGAAATTTCAATAAGTGACATACATTGATAACCTGGAGAGGCGAGGCCTTTGCGTAAAAGTTGATTATTTATGTGAAAGTGGCTGCAGTGAATATTTATTATGTTGAAGTATGTAACGATGCAGGCTCGCTGCGTTGAAGTAGCAGGATTGAGCTGAGCATATCCGCTTTTCGCATCATACGTAATCAATAGTAATATAATTTCCAAAATAATGAAGTAATTCATTTACCCTTTTTAGATAGGTGGACAGGCAATTGCCATTTAACACTACCATCTTTATAATAGTAGTATTTAGATGTAAAGTGAGCTCTTTGTTCTCTTAGATGTAAGGTATTTGATGGCTGTATGCTGCTTATCACTCCTGTGGCACGGATATATTCCTGTTAGTGGGTTTATATTCCCACACAAAATCCGACTAACTGGTAGTGAGGGCTAAACAGCCCTGAAACAGATTAAGTCATGCAATAAAAAAAAGGTGGCTGTATGCAGTTAGTTTTTCTCAACCAAGTTGTCGCTTTGCGTTAATGAAGTGTAGCTCGATAAAACGCTCGAATAAAAAATATGTTTTTTATAAACGGAATTAAAATCGTATCGAAGGGATTAAATCATTAATTGGATCGGATCGCATCACGTAGATTTATAATTTAACTGAATTTAAAACGATACGATGTCAAACAGTGCTTAATTGGAGAAACGCTGCGATTTCGAGTAATCATATCAGTGCTCGTCATTAAAATTAAATATTAATGTCTCTTGAAATAAGTAGGCGTCAGTACAGAACGATGTCACGACATTTTACTTTAATTTTATTTCGTATGCAATATTTCAACAGGCGCCGCGTAGGCAGATGTTAATATTTCAAGTCAAAGGCTGGGCTCGAGTGCATGAGTGCATGGTGCATTTCCCCGCGGGTCAGACGGAGAAAGTGGCGGCTGAGAATCGAGGGTGCCGTCTTGCGAAAGATGTCACGGAGACGGAGCCTCGCGCAACACGACCTTTTTGGGATACAAACTTTAATCACGTTTTAAGAAATGTCAACCTCGTACTTTTACGAAAACGGTGAACGGCTACAGTATGCCAGCTAAAACGTTTAGATTGTAGGTACTATCTTAATCGTCCTTTAAATCCTAGCTCTCAAAAGTTCCGTTAAAATCGATAGTCGAAGTTAGTAATCTCTTTTGCAAAGAGATAAGCTTTGTGGGTTTACTTTATCGTGTTCTCAATATTTAATATTCGTCGCTTGGCAGGATCCCTAGCCGGGATTTTCAGATAAGCTAGGCGTTTAACAACATTTTAAAAGCCAAGACCTGTTATGGAAATAGTAAAAATTAAAATATGCATTTAAGATATGACCTTTCCTTACTTGTTCTAATCGTTGCACATTACTACAGTAATTTTCTTGTACACCGCGGCATTGCGTCGATGCACTATCACTAGCTTAAATAACAATTAATAATTGCTAGGGCGTGTCGCTGCAACCTTGTCTCGGTTGCAACAGGGCCCGTGTCAAGGAAAAACCTACTTAGCAGTTTCCCTGGCCCCGAGAAATCACCAACATAGATTTGGCATGGATTGTGTCGATAAATCCTATTTATGCCCAAATAGTTCCAACAGTACGGGCAAAACTTGTAGATATAGCGTCGGTTTAGTGCCTATCGATTCTGTTACACAACTTCGCCGTGACCTAAAGAAAACAGCACTGCATTGCCATGATCAATAAGCGTGTAGAATTAGACTCATAAATATTTTCTTTATCCAAGTTTTGACCGGCGGCAGTGACACGATTAAGTGGAGGGGTCAGATGATATAAGAGGCGTCGAACAAACGATACTCGGTAAAGATTACATAACAAGCGGCGCGGGCGTAGATACAGGCGCGAGCGCATGTCGCTGCGCTCGTGTCAAGGATGCGCCGACTTGGGCATATTTTAACGAAGCTATTGTGCCATGGTCATCTGTACTATATTTTATAATACTTCAGTTCCTTACTTGTTATGCGTATGATGCTTTTCAATTGGTTCTGAATGCCGTGGTATATCACGAGCGTTTCAAACAGTAAATATTCCAGTTGAGAACAGAACATTGAGACCTTACAGAGTTGGTATAAATGCATTTTACATGACAATAAAATAATGGACTAGTTAAGAGTTATTGACTGACAATTAATTGTAATGTCGGTCACACAAAACAATAACCAATTTGTCCGCCGCCTTTACAGTTATACGTAATCTGCCTACACTTGGCCGATATTGTTTGTTCATTAGTACAATGTATTGTGCAGTTCAGCCGGGTCGGACGCACGGGAGGGAGGGCCTTGACTGCAATGCGCGCGCGGCGTAGCGTGTCAAGGGAGCGCTGCTTTCGCCGCCACTGCGCCTGCGCTCAGCGAGCCTAGATATGCCTAGCAATAATAGAAAACCTAACATTCGGAACATGTGAAAGTCAAACTTTGATAAGCATGATGCTGCTTATAACAATAGGCTGATACTTTAGCATGTGGATATTGTATACAACAATTTTTTGGTTAAATTATTCTCGCGTCCCTGGTACGACATTTAATTAATTCACCGTACATTCTACGTATGCAATGCAATAAATATGTACGTGTACGAGGTACGTCTAAATAAAATGCTCATAAATCGCTAGCCCAATATTACATTTTCAGGGTCATCGTTAAAATTCAATCAGGGTAGTCAGAAATTAAAGGCTTCATGTCATTATGACAATATTCTAATTTTAACTCGTGAAAAGTCAAACATAGAACCCTGTAGGTAATATTGAGCTAGCGAAATGTCATCCCTACAGAATACACGTGACTAGAACAGTAATAATATGTGTCAATGCTTTATTGTGTTATTGTTGATACAGATGTAAAGTGTCGCCCTGCATTTTATTGATAAAGATTAAAGATATCACAAATGAAATAACGGAACAGCTGTTGAAAGCAATGATGAAACGAGTAGGTAATCCAATTAAATTTGGAAGTAATCAAGAGCCTTCAGATAGCAACAACTATGTAATATATAACGTTTCAATATTACGCTGATGTATGCAATGAGCCTGAAATGTTAATAAGCGACTTGTCCGAATGCCGGAAAATTTGCGCATTGTCAGTCGGATGTTGGTTCAGCATTGACACACAATGGCTTATAACAACACGACGAAGGTAAAAACGATTTAAGCAGCCTTCGTGCAGCGTAGGCCTTAAACGTCAAATGAATTACCCATACGGTTGAACAGTGCATCGTACGCTATGCGGCCTGATTAGATTCAAACAGATTTCGCCTTGTGAGGACGGCGTTCGCATTAGTGGGTAAGCAGTTTTAACCAATAGCGAAGCAGTGTGGGAATACGATCTAGAATTTTCTAAATTTAAACCGAAATTGAAGGCGAGAAGTAAAGTGCGGAGTGAAGACAAAGCCGAGCAATCTTCTAAGTGGTCGGCAGGCGTCGCGCGGAACAAAGTACCGCGCCCCGCTCTTCTCCGAGATAAGCGCTCCCTCCAGCTCCAAACGCCTTTAGCGTCACTGAATCAGCCCGCCTCCGCGGGGCCGAATGAGAAACAGAAATATCGCCCTCTGAAACCTTCCTTTAATGTATATCTAATGAGGAATAAAAAACTTCATGTCGAGTTGAAATTTATTCGTGTTCCGGAAACAAACCGAATTTAAGCTTCTTTCGAAAGAGAATAAATGATCAATGCCTTATTTAATAGAGTTAACATTTGATTTGTTTTACGCCCGGACTGTAGTCCCATAAATTTACTAACAGAGCGTGTTGGGGATAAGATCAAGGAGGTGGACAATGGAATAAAGCTTAATAGATATTTAAGATCATGAAAAATGCTCTTTACGATGAAGAGTACTGTTTAAGTATTATCATTTCATGGAAGACAATATTACTACCCATTTCTTACAAAACCCACCCCTTACCATTACGAAACTTTATTTCTCTGGAAATAATAATGGTTATTCTGACTGCGCCGGAGACTACGAGGGGCACACCGAAATGATCGGGAATAGAGTACTTTAAACTGAGTTACATTAAATCCTTTTTTGTCACATGCATACTGGCGACTTACAATCACGATGCCGTTTTTACAATTTAAAAAAAGAACGATATATTTTTTAATTCCATTTTTAAATTGACAACTCGATGAACAAAATGGAGCTGACGCGTGAAAATTTTCGTGCAATTATTTACCATAACTTTCGTCGTGGCTTATCTCCAGATGAATGTCGCAATGAGCTTGTTACTATATACAACATTGAAGCACCTAGTCAGACGACAATATATCGGTGGTATGCTGAGTTTCGACGGGGTCGTGCCTCTCTTGGCACCGTACCTTCATCAGGTCGGCCGAAAACGGCGGTTTCGCCTGAAAACATCGCGGCTGTGGAAAAACTACTAAAAGAAGATAGACATGTGACATACGAGCAGATTCGGGCAACCATAGGCATTGGAATGACTGCAATTCACACTATTTTGCATGGTGAATTGGGTGTCAGAAAATTGATTTCCCGATGGGTACCCCATAATTTGTCTGAAGAGCAAAAGGCGGCTCGTGTTGATTGGTGCCGATCTATTCTGAAATGCTACAATGGAGGAAAGTCAAAAGCCGTTTATAATATGGTCTCGGGTGACGAATCCTGGATTTATTCTTATGAGCCTGAAAGAAAGCACCAGTCGGCAGTATGGGTCTTCGATGACGAGGTCAAACCAACGAAAGTTGTGCGTTCTCGAAGCGTGTCGAAGAAGATGGTGGATTCGTTCGTCTCAAAAAAGGGGCATGTTGCCACAATTCCTCTAGAAGAACAAAGAACCGTTACCGCTGATTGGTATATCACAGTTTGTTTGCCGGAGGTGCTGGCCGAACTTCGCCAAGGGAACCCGAGACGCCGCGTCATCTTACACCACGACAATGCGAGCTCCCACACCGCCCACAAAACAACTAAATTTTTGAACGACGAAAACGTTGAGTTGATGTCCCATCCTCCATACAGCCCTGACCTGAGTCCAAATGATTTTTTTACGTTCCCTAGAATTAAAGATTTATTGCGTGGTCAGCGGTTTGAGAACCCAGAAGCCGCTGTGGAAGCCTATAAATCGGCCATTTTGGCAATGCCTACTTCAAACTGGAATTATTGTTTTAATGACTGGTTTAAAAGAATGCAAAAGTGCATTGAATGTAACGGAGAATACTTCGAAAAACAATAAAATATAATTTATGTATATAGTGCACATAGTTTTTTAAATTCCCGATCATTTCGGTTTGCCCCTCGTAATACTAGCAGCACCTAATTGTAAACATTTTCCAAGTCGCGAGGTCTGCAACTCTGCACAGAAAAGGAAAACGGTATACGAGGGGCGTCTGAAAAGTTCTAAGCCTAAGGTATTTCGAGGTTATATATGCGTTTATGATACTGGCCACTAGAAAGGCCATTTAAAAACAAATTATTAAAAAATAACATGTCACGTTTTTATTATTCTGTTTCGAGATATTCAACGGAAAAGTACATCATGTGTGAATTACCAACGAATATTACGAAAATTGAGCACCGTGCTGTAATTAAATTCCTTACAAAAAGTGACAAATCACCGCAGTGTATTTTTGAGGAAATGGCTATTATTTACGGTGATTCTGGGCCTTCTTATGCCACAGTCAAAAAGTGGAGTCGCTTATTTAAACTCGGACGGGAATCGATCGAAGACGACCCCCGCTCAGGGCGGCCAATATCGGTAGTGACCGAAGAAAACGTAGCAAAAGTCAAAAAGCTGGTATTAGAAGATAGAAGAATTAAGGTTTGGCAAATAAATAGCTGAGGTCTTAGGTATTAGTAAAGAAAGAGTCGGAGAAATTTTACATGAACATTTGGGTCATTGTCAGATTTAGGTGCGCGTCTTTCCGGTGGACATTTGCGAAATTAAGGACTCCAGGGCCTAATTTTCTGATTCAGTGCCTGTGGGAATAAAGAACATTCCCTCTTCTATAATCCGATGTAATAGCCACATAACCTAGATTCATACAAGCTCTTAACTTTTGACCACCGAAGGGACGAATTTTGTTTTTTGAACTGACAATGACCCATTTGTACATGAGTAAAGTCAGTGCTCGTTGGGTACCGAAAATGCTAACGGCCTTCGATAAAGTACGTCGTGTGGAAACTTCTTGGGCGTTTTTAGAATTGTGCGAAGATGATTTAGATAAAGTTTGTTCCCGAATAGTAACTGTTGATGAAACATGGATCAGACAGTATGATCCGGAGTGTAAGTCTGAGTCGATGCAGTGGATTGAAAAGGGTGAAAGGCCGCCGAAGAAATTTAAAGTGCAAAAGTCGGCCTCTAAGTTAATGGCTACGGTATTTTGGGATTGTGATGGCATTCTTTTAATAGATTATTTAGAAAAAGGCTCTACGATAAACGGAACTTATTATGCAAATCTAATAAGACAGGTGCGACAAGCCATAGTTGAGAAAAGGCGGGGTAAACTAAGGAAAGGCATTTTGTTTTTGCAAGACAACGCACCCGTTCACACCGCTAATGTTGCGAGGCGTGCTCTGAAGGAAGTTGGTTTTGACGAAATTGACCACCCACCCTACAGCCCAGATCTAGCCCCAAGCGATTATTTTCTATTCAATAATTTGAAGAAAGAGTTGAGGGGAAAGCGATTTAGAAGTGACGAAGAGAGAGGCTCTTCAACTCTGTAATAACCAATGGGACTACCCCGAAGGCGTGGAGCAGAGGTGTAGTGGCATTGTTTTTCAAGAAAGGAGACAAAACGCTCCTTAAAAACTATAGGCCGATCACGCTTCTGAGCCACGTCTATAAGCTGTTCTCGAGAGTCATCACGAATCGTCTGGCATCAAGATTTGACGCCTTTCAGCCACCGGAACAGGCTGGGTTTCGTAAAGGCTATAGCACCGTGGACCACATCCATACTGTTCGGCAGGTTATACAGAAGTTTACAAATGAAGCGAAAATTGAAAAATTCAATGATTCGGACAGGATTCGAACCTGCGTTTCCAACGGCTTTCCGGGCCAACACTGGCGTCCTCCCAATTGGACCACCGAATCAGATGTCAGAGCCATTGAATTTTTCAACCAGTTGCTTCGACATGCCTTAGGGTGGCATCGTAGCGCCATCTACCGTAAAGATTTAGACTTTATCGTCGGCACCATCGTCTCAAATTTGTTGAGAATCGATAGTAACGATGTGCTACACCCGAATTACTTATTTTTTATTAAAGCAGTAACGTCTGCTAACGTAAACTAAATGTTTACAAATGAAGCGAAAATTGAAAAATTCAATGATTCGGACAGGATTCGAACCTGCGTTTCCAACGGCTTTCCGGGCCGGGCCGGGTTACTGCTTTAATAAAAAATAAGTAATTCGGGTGTAGCACATCGTTACTATCGATTCTCAACAAATTTGAGACGATGGTGCCGACGATAAAGTCTAAATCTTTACGGTAGATGGCGCTACGATGCCACCCTAAGGCATGTCGAAGCAACTGGTTGAAAAATTCAATGGCTCTGACATCTGATTCGGTGGTCCAATTGGGAGGACGCCAGTGTTGGCCCGGAAAGCCGTTGGAAACGCAGGTTCGAATCCTGTCCGAATCATTGAATTTTTCAATTTTCGTTTCATTTGTAAACATTTAGTTTACGTTAGCAGACGTTACTGCTTTAATAAAAAATAAGTAATTCGGGTGTAGCACATCGTTACTATCGATTCTCAACAAATTTGAGACGATGGTGCCGACGATAAAGTCTAAATCTTTACGGTAGATGGCGCTACGATGCCACCCTAAGGCATGTCGAAGCAACTGGTTGAAAAATTCAATGGCTCTGACATCTGATTCGGTGGTCCAATTGGGAGGACGCCAGTGTTGGCCCGGAAAGCCGTTGGAAACGCAGGTTCGAATCCTGTCCGAATCATTGAATTTTTCAATTTTCGCTTCATTTGTAAACATTTAGTTTACGTTAGCAGACGTTACTGCTTTAATAAAAAATAAGTAATTCGGGTGTAGCACATCGTTACTATCGATTCTCAACAAATTTGAGACGATGGTGCCGACGATAAAGTCTAAATCTTTACGGTAGATGGCGCTACGATGCCACCCTAAGGCATGTCGAAGCAACTGGTTGAAAAATTCAATGGCTCTGACATCTGATTCGGTGGTCCAATTGGGAGGACGCCAGTGTTGGCCCGGAAAGCCGTTGGAAACGCAGGTTCGAATCCTGTCCGAATCATTGAATTTTTCAATTTTCGCTTCATTTGTAAACATTTAGTTTACGTTAGCAGACGTTACTGCTTTAATAAAAAATAGGTTATACAGAAGTCCGAGGAGTATAACCAACCGCTGTGTATGGCGTTTGTGGACTACGAGAAGGCCTTCGACTCCATCGAAACCTGGGCCGTTCTGGAGTCTTTGCAGCGATGCCAAGTCGACTGGCGGTACGTGGAGGTGCTGAGAAGTCTCTACCAAATGGCGACTATGTCCGTCCAAGTGCAGAACCACCAAACAAGACCCATCCAGCTGCTTAGAGGTGTAAGACAGGGTGACGTTATTTCCCCGAAACTCTTCACCAATGCTCTGGAGGATGTCTTCAAGACCCTGCGGTGGAATGGAATGGGCATCAATGTCAATGGTGAATATCTCACACACCTCCGCTTTGCTGACGACATAGTTATAATGGCAGAATCGCTGCAAGACCTGCAGGAAATGCTGTCCGGTCTTAATGCTGCCTCGAGACGCGTTGGGCTAGGGATGAACTTGGACAAGACTAAGGTCATGTTCAACGAGCACATCGTCCCTGTGCCCGTTTCCGTCGAAGGTGTAGCCATTGAAGTTGTCCAGGAGTACGTCTACCTAGGACAAAAGTTACAGCTGGGTAGAGACAACTTCGAGAGTGAAATCACCAGAAGAGTGCAGCTTGGCTGGGCAGCATTTGGAAAGCTGCGTCACATCTTCGAGTCACCCTTGCCACAATGCCTGAAGACCAAGGTATTCAATCAGTGCGTCCTGCCGGTCATGACATACGGAGCCGAGACGTGGAACCTGACAGTGAAACTAGCCCACCGACTACACGTCACACAGCGAGCTATGGAAAGGGGTATGCTCGGAATCTCGTTAAGGGACAAAGTCCGGAACGAGATTATCCGACAAAAAACCAAAGTCACTGACGTAGTTCAGAAGTGTAGCAGACTGAAATGGCAGTGGGCTGGTCACATCTGTCGCAGAACCGATGATCGGTGGAGTAGATGGGTTCTCGAGTGGAGACCACGACTCGGCAAGCGTAGTGTAGGACGCCCTCCGGCCAGATGGACCGACGACCTGAAAAAAGTGGCTGGTGGTGACTGGATGGCGAAAACGGGAGATCGGGCCATGTGGCGAACCCTGGGGGAGGCTTACGTCCAGCAGTGGACTGCAATAGGCTGAAATGATGAATGATGAAGAGATGAAGGCGGCTGTACAGGAGCATTTTGAAGGGCAAAATGAAGATTATTTTTTTAATGGCCTAAAAGCACTGTATAAAAAATGTAAAAAATGCATTGATTTAGGAGGAGACTATATTGAAAAATAAACACGAGTTCATTTGTGTAAATTGTTTTTTTCTATCTTAGGCTTAGAACTTTTCAGACGCCCCTCGTAAGTAGCAAAGCAGAACTAAAACAAAAACAATTTACTGGCTGTGTACATTGCCGTTGGTTGGTATAAACGTGAGCGCCGAGAGACTCAATTCCGCGAGGCGCGCGGAATTCACTTTAGACCAGTGATGCCAGATATAACGCTTTTCTGGGTTCATCTTACTTTTTATCACTTAAGTTCTTCGACCCACACGCAGCGCACTAGTTAGTACGGACAGCATTTAAAGTAGCCCACAATTTTACCACTGGCATATGTCTAATTGTACTAAAATTGTCCGCTATCTACATCAGATGCAGACTAAACATCTGTATGTCGCGCTGCTATGCAATGTAGAAAGCATGTGCATAGCATTCTTAGCTACTTTCCATAAATATCGACTGAAATGGTTTGAGAATGTCTGTTTTTTGTATAATATTCGAGAATAGAAAAGTACTAGAAACAAACATTACGCGTACTCTACTAATCGCACACTTGGAGACTAACAGGCAACGCACTTTCTAAGCCGGTATCTAGATCTAGAAGCATAAAATATCATAGACGACATGTTTACATAACATAGGAAATAAATAAGAATTTTAATTTCGCGGCAAAACGAATGAAATATTGCACAGAAGTAGATTTTCTTCTAATGGGAAACTCATATGGTAATGGTACAGAAGTACACTATATTTTTATGTATGTGTGGTGGGAAATGGGTGTTACGTTCCAAGTTGAACTAGTGTTTTTAAAGCGCCGGTTCTGCGTTTTCTATTTCGTTATCTAGCAACACTGCGGCCGGGTTGGATGGCTGGTACCCGGGACGCGTTGGGAAGGGTGCCGGGAACTGAATTATTCATACAATCGGACCTCAGACGTCAGCCCGTCGCAATATGCGACGATGTACCCACCTCCGTCAGAACTACAGGTTCGAGAGAACATTGAATCGGGACAAGAATTATAGCACATCTATACGTGGTA
Source organism: Apotomis capreana (assembly GCA_947623375.1). Classification (NCBI taxonomy): domain Eukaryota; kingdom Metazoa; phylum Arthropoda; class Insecta; order Lepidoptera; family Tortricidae; genus Apotomis; species Apotomis capreana. The sequence goes on from OX392514.1 coordinate 9,344,372, forward strand.
TTGCGTATTTGTGGGTTGGCAAACATCATGGGATATAAATTCTGGGAGCGATAACTATGCCCGTGTCTTCTACGGCTTATTTTAACACTAGAGGGTGCCCGCGAACTCCGCCCGCGCAGAAAAAGTGGGTCATGATTGTTTTGCTTCTCCATAGTCTACTTAAAAGTATCCTATAATCTGGGGATGTCGAATTACTTCTGTACCATTTTTGAATTCGGTCCAGTCGTTTAGACGTAATGATACGACAAAGATTTCATTTTTACAATTTTATAATCGCATAGATAGTGCAAGACTTTTCGACGTTTTAATAGGTTAAAGAGGATGGAATTGATGCACATCAATACAAAAATTTATCAACCGTTATGTAATGTTACTAGCATTAACCCGCGGCTTCGCTCGCGTGCCTATGTAATATACATCATCCTACGGGAACAATGCTCTTTTTTTCAGGATTAAAAGTAGGCTATTTGTTAAGTTAGGGTATAATCTGCAATCTGCATTTCCCTCATACATATCCGTCCAGCCGTTTTAGCGTGAAGAAGTAACAAACATACACAGACTTTCGCTTTTCTAATATTACTGGGAAATACTCTTTATGTTATCACAACTCCACTTTAACAAATAAAACCGAAAACTCAAGCACTCAAATCAAGCGATCTCAGCTTTTACTGTATCCAAATAAAGTTCACTTCAAAATTCATAATTCGAAGTGAAGCTAAGACACCGGGATATGTGTGCATTTTATTTGTATAAAGCTTTTATAATGTCCCGAGCCTCTGCTTATCGACTTGGGATATTCGAGATTGGTTTAATGATTCTAAGCCATGTTCTAAGTTACGTCATGTTCTATTGTAAGATATTGAGGTTCTCTTTACATGAAAAATGTATTATTCTGAGCCAGATAAACGTAATTCAGAATTCTGAAATGACTTAACATGATTATTGAAAAGCTTGAATGTATTTATTACGAATGCAGGAAGTTTGCCGATCATTACTCCTCCCGTCCCAACGCGCCGCCCGCCTAGGTACATTGACGACGATCGAGATGCCACCAAATACTATTTTTTTAATCTATTAGGATAACGCGGGTCTCTATCCATACCTCAAAAGCAAAAATAGAACCCCCTTATAGGATCACGTGTAGCTGCCTGTCAGTCCGTCTGTTACAACCGATGTGCTGCAAAACTACTGGACCGATAAAATTGCAATTTCGCGCAAATGCTTTCAAGAATTTTCATGATTTTAAACGTCCGAAGAAACCATAAAAATTACACCCATACTCATATTTAGTCACCCCATCGCACCCCAAACCCCAACAGGCGAGACGGTATTTCACGTCCACCACATTTGTTTTTAAAATCGTTGTTGTTTTGGTAATCAGCGACCCGATAAACCATAGAAACATTACCCTTGTTGATTTTCAGACTTTGTCACTATATTCTCCTCCTTTAGGGGTTGAATTCTCAAAAAACATGAAACACGTGCTTACTCATTTATCGTTAGAAATACTCCTTGGAAGTTTTCAATAAAATAGTCTAACTAATCTTTTTTCCCCATACAAACTTACGACCCCCATTTCACCCCTTTGGGGGATGAATTTTGAAAAATTCTCTCTTAGTGCACCCCTACACCTTATAAGGAACCTACGTGCCAAATTGGACTCTCTAGAACCAGCGGTTTAGCATTTAGACATTTCAACCCCAACAGGGGAGATTTTAATTCACGTCCGCCACGTTGGATTTTAAAATCGTTGCGGTTTTCGTAATCAGCGAACCGATAAACCATAAAAACAATACCCATGCTGGTTTTCAGACTTTGTCCCACATTTCTCCCTTTTAGGGGTTGAAATTTCGAAAAACCTGAAACACATGTTTACTCATTTATCGTTAGAAATACTCCTGTGAAGTTTTGAATAAAATAGTCTAACTAATCTTGTTTCCCTATACAAACTTTGGAACCCCATTTCACCCCTTTAGGGGGTGAGTTTTGAAAAATCCTTTCTTATTGCACCGTTACACCTTATAAGGAACCTGAGTGCCAAATTTGAACTCTCTAGAACCAGCGGTTTAGTATTTAGACATTTCACCCCATTTCACCCCAACAGGGGAGACGGTTACTCACATCCACCACGTTGGATTTTAAAATCGTTGCGGTTTTCGAAATCAGCGACCCGATAAACCATAAAAACAATAACCATGCTGATTTTCAGAATTTGTCACCACATTTCTCCCTTTTAGGGGTTGAATTTTCAAAAAACCTGCAACACGTGTTTACTCATTTATTGTTAGAAATACTCCTGTGAAGTTTCGAATAAAATAGTCTAACTAATCTTGTTTCCCCATACAAACTTTGGAACCCCATTTCACCCCTTTAGGGGGTGAGTTTTGAAAAATCCTTTCTTAGTGCACCCCTACATTTCATAAGGAACCTACGTGCCAAATTTGAACTCTCTAGAACCGGCGGTTTAGTATTTCGACATTTCAACCCCATTTCACCCCAACAGGGGAGATGGTAACTAACGTCCGCCACGATGGATTTTAAAATCGTTGCGGTTTTCGTAATCAGCGACCCGATAAACCATAATAACAATACTCATGCTGATTTTCAGACTTTGTCACCACATTTCTCCCTTATAGGGGTTGAATTTGCGAAAAACCTGAAACACGTGTTTATTCATTTATTGTTAGAAATACTCCTGTGAAGTTTCGAATAAAATAGTCTAACTAATCTTGTTTCCCCATACAAACTTTGGAACCCCATTTCACCACTTTAGGGGATGAGTTTTGAAAAATCCTTTCTTAGTGCACCCGTACATTTTATAAGGTACCTACGTGCCAAATTTGTACTCTCTGGATCCAGCGGTTTAGTATTTCGACATTTCAACCCCATTTCACCCCAACAGGGGAGATCGTTACTCACGTCCACCACGTTGGATTTTAAAATCGTTGAGGTTTTCGTAATCAGCGAACTGATAAACCATAAAAACAATACCCATGTTGGTTTTCAGACTTTGTCACCACATTTCTCCCTTTTAGGGGTTGAATTTTCGAAAAACCTGATAGACGTGTTTATTCATTTATTGTTAGAAATACTCCTGTGAAGTTTCGAATAAAATAGTCTACCTAATCTTGTTTCCCCATACAAACTTTGGAACCCCATTTCACCCCTTTAGGGGGTGAGTTTTGAAAAATCCTTTCTTAGTGCACCCCTACACCTTATAAGGAACCTAAGTACCAAATTTGAACTCTCTAGAACCAGTGGTTTAGTATTTAGACATTTCAACCCCATTTTACCCCAACAGGGGAGATGGTAACTAACGTCCGCCACGTTGGATTTTAAAATCGTTGCGGTTTTCGTAATCAGCGACCCGATAAACCATAATAATAATACCCATGCTGATTTTCATACTTTGTCACCACATTTCTCCCTTTTAGGGGTTGAATTTTCAAAAAACCTGAAACACGTGTTTACTCATTTATTGTTAGAAATACTCCTGTAAAGTTTCGAATAAAATAGTCTAACTAATCTTGTTTCCCCATACAAACTTTGGAACCCCATTTCACCCCTTTAGGGGGTGAGTTTTGAAAAATCCTTTCTTAGTGCACCCCTACACCTTATAAGGAACTTACATGTCAAATTTTAACTCTCTAGAACCAGCGGTTTGGGCTGTGCGTTGATATGTCAGTCAGTCAGTCAGTCAGTTTCTTCTTTTATATATTTAGATAATATTACTAGTGACGTGTAGGAGCTATTATTTAAAACTAGACGGTAAGAATCTGGTCTACACAGTACGTACACATGTATTTAACGTAAATACGAACTTCCTTATGCCGTAACGGTAATGATTTACCTACTGACTATACCATTAATTACATTGCAATTACTGCAAACACATCCAAATTCTGCAGTACGTGCCACGTGGTTACTCATATATTGAGCGACAGTTGACCAAACAATGTAAGACAAAGGCACATGCAAAAGCCATTCTTCAACGTCCTTCGGCTTAATAAATAGTGAGTACACTACACTGGGTTCTACACAGGGTGTGCTCGAGCAGGAAACAGCGATGTTTGCTAGGCAAATCGCGTCGGCCATGCGTGACCAGCGGTGACGAGGATTCTGACCGATTCCGACGCTTCCGCAAATGATATCCTTACTAAGGATTACACACGGTTGTGGTTATTTATAGGTTATTAGTTAGTAGTTATTACAGACCGTTTGAAGCGTCGGTAATATGTAAAAAAAAATTGTTTTCTATCTTTGTTACTAGTAAAAACGTTGGACTATAACGATTGAAGTTATTTCATCAGCTTCACGTAGAATATTCCATTAAAAACGAAGAGGTTATAAGCATAAGTATGATTAACATCTTTAAGAGCCGACTTTACATTTCATTACAATATTCAAAATTTAATAAGAAGCAGTTCTATAGGAAACCCAGGAGTTTCAATTTACAAGCTATTTTAATCTCGTCGGTAGGATTGCTTTTTCAGTCAACAAAGTGAATTTTAAAGCTAACTATGCCTCGGGAAGCCAGGTTTATGTAGGTATTTTCTTATTAATGTCAATAATAGCAACAAGGAGCTATCTGAAGCAGTATTCTTATTCCATAATAAAACCGTGTACAGTTTCGTACAATATGTAGTTTTTTTATTAATGCAGAGGACAAAACTTCAATGCGCAATGTGACAAACAATCCCGAACTAAATGGATAATCAGGAGCGTGCAAAATGAAAAACGCAGGGTTGAATTAAATGAATGTACGATAAATAATAGTGTATAAAGGGCAATGGATAAATTGTATGTGGTGTATATGTTAGGCATGGGGCCGTGGGGTCAATGACACGCACCCCGGTGGTGCAGTGGGGTACAGACAGACAGGACGTGACTCACTCGTGGGGTAACCAGCTGCTCTGGGCAAAAACTACCCTCGCTCTCGGCGCCGTGCAAGTTTTGGGAGGTTAAAACAAGTCTGATTTTCATATACGTTAATAGTCATAGCATCCAGACTAAAATCTTAATGAAATAATGAAATAAGTGCTATTGGGACTAGTTTTGTGTTTCGGGCCCGAATTCGGTTAAAGTTAAAGTTAGTAAAATCGGATAACCAACCGCCTAACTCTAAATCATATTTACATAGCAAAACTAACAAAACACTAGCCATTCGCGAACGGCACATTTTATTTAAATAAGAAGTTTTTTGTTCCTCTATTCACGCTTTTTTCGCAGAACAAATCACGGTAATAAATATTATTTGTCACCTTTTCTTTTACTGGCGCTGGTAATTTGTATAGATAGATTCGTGTATGGATTGTGTAGGGAGTGAAAGCTGAACATATGCCGGCCTCATTCGCGTTATAAGTGCGGGCACCGCGGCGGCGCCATATGTTACGGGGACAGCTGATTCAACTTTGTGTGCATAATCTCGGCAGGTAACATACAAAATATACTCGTATTATTATAACAAACACGATAAAGTAAACAATTGCAACATACCTACTCAGTAATTTACAGAACGCGTTTGCTGTATAAATGTTTGATGTTGATAGACAATAACAAGAAACAAAGAATGAAAACGACTCCTTTGCACGTGAAATCGAATATCTGTAGCTAGCGAGCAGTTAAGCGCGTTATAAGTTGAGCAAAATGAATTTATTGGATCGTCAATGAGAGCTTGTCTGCAGGGGGCGAAGAACTACAGATAGTCGACCTTCACCTAGGATTGGCTGGCCGTCGATCCTGCCCATGCTCGCTTGACGCGTGCATTTATTTATAGATGCTTCTCGCTACAGTGACAATCAACTCGGCTACTCTATGTAATGAGTTGTTTCTCAAGTACATAGCGACGCTACTTGTGATCAGAGAGCGGACAATGCTCCTGAGCTCGTTTTGTTTTCAGATACAACGTGTCTAACGTACAACTATTATAAAGCGTGTCAGTTGCGTGACTCACATCGTTAACGAAATTTAAAGGCGGAAATTCATTTAGCAATGACGTAATAAGTAGCTATTGTAGCTATTCATTATAAAGATCGGCGTGAGAACAATCGCTTCAAGGAGAAGGCTAGCATTAGCGGCGACGTCGAGGCGACTCGCCCTCGGTTGCGTTTCCATGTAAGAGTATATTTGAGCTCGAAGGGCTCGAAGCTTGGTGCGAAGCGTCAATAACCTCGCCGGTACGGATCGTGGAGGTTGCAATAAATACGACATCGGCGGCGCTGGCCTGGTCAAGAGCCTTTCAAGGCCGGGAGGTGAGGCGGGGTGCGCCTGCGCCCCACATTTGCGCCTGAGCCGTGCCACTCTTGCCCTACCGCCTGCATTCCTTCAGAAAGAAGGCGCTACTATACGATACTGCTCATTATAAATCCAATCAGATTTTAATTTCTATACTTAAAACTCTGTAAAGTTTATTTATTAAATTTAGTTTACAGTGGCGATGTAAGGAGGGTTTAAAAATTCGAAAGTTTCAGTGTTTTTCGTAAAAGCTATGAGAAAATCGTGACCGTCAATGTAGCTAGCTAGTAGACATTACGTGTACGGCTCGCTGGTTTCGTAACTTTAGTCTGTCAAGGTCACAACACTAATGACTTTGTACTTGAAATGTTAACGTAACAAGAAGTTATTGCAAAAGTATTTCCTTAAGATTAGCCCTTATCCTTATAGTAGTTGTAATTGATTTGTTATTCTCACTTGAGCATCTTAGCTACACCGGCAATGGACTGCAACAATGATTTCGATAGAGCATCTTACAGGATCATAATCACTATAGGCACAACACAACACAGACAGAGCATCTGTCGGATCGGCACGACAGGTAGAGCGCGATGAAAAGAGACAGACACATCACATCAATTCACTCAAAGTAAGGATTCAACAAAGGATCGGTGGTCGTTCGTGAGTCGCAGTGACAGGAAGCATGGGGCGGCGATGAGAACTCACCGCAGGTCGAGGAAACGTGCGCCCTTTTTTCTCCTATCACAGGACATGTCGTCTTTTGGTTAGTGCACTTCGGAAACCACTTCACCAGCGAGGCATTGACACCATGCTCACGATCGCGCGCAACGTCGAGGCACCACGGACACTACCACTGGCGGCGAGAGAACGCGCGCACTGAGGCACGATCGGCCGGCGGAGCGAGCTACCTGCGCCGTTTCCGCGGCGCGGCGAAGCGGAGGTGCGCATCGCGGCGCGCGCGCAGGCAGGTCCGACCGCGGTTAGAAGGGAGGGGGAGGGATCAGCCACTCTCTGCTATGCCGCAAAAGCCCTGCGTGCGCCTGCGCCGACCGGCAAGGGCTCGAGCTCCCCGTCAAAACATACTCCCCACTACAAAACGACACCGTAGAAAACAGCCGGTTTCGACTCAGGCATAGCTAGCGACGTAGTTATGCTTTTCGGAAAAAGTTGTTTGTTGTTGAGTCCGTAAACAATTGCTAATTTCACTTTTAAGTACATTGAGTTCGTCCTTTGACTCGTCAAACAATAACGCATCGGTAACTGTTCATGGAAGGTAAACAAACATTTTAATTAAACTGATACCACAACACAACGCAAACTTCAGCAAATTGTTTCAGTAGTTTGACGCAGGTGGGTTCGGGTTGGTCGTACAAAATATATTTATAAAATGAATACTATGTGTTTGTCAGGGAAAATTAATTCGCGGTCATGGTAACTATTAACGAATATGAAAATTGAACGCGGTTACAGAACTGAAGAAACTTAAAACTGAGGTTATGTGCCTATATACGCCGAAATTTACAGGTAGATATTGTTTGCTTAAACATGAGTCATTTCCGAAGGCCCGGCCGACTTTCACCAGTACTCGTGTTCCTACAATTAGCTGTACATTTCGTAGCCAAACGGCCCTTTGTTGCAGATCCCGACTACAAACAACCAACAAGAATTAATCTGATTTATCCGTGATTGCCAACAACATTGAGTAGTTAGTGTACCTTCCTGAAACCGGTAAACGCCTTGAACCGATACAAAACAGGCTAATGCAATGGACAACTTATAGCGATCAGATCTCTAAGTTATAATAGTCCGGCTATATGGAGATTAAATGCATGCACGAATATGTAAATATAAAGCTAAAATAGAGTCAAATGAAAAGAAAAAAATGCTTCCATGTATTACAAGCGTATGCTACATGCCTCCTGAATTTAGACAAGACTGCATTTAAAAAATGCATATCTTCATTGAATTCAAACAAAAGGAAACACGAAATAAAACCTTAATACAGTAACTGCAGCGTTCAAATACAATATCAATGTTTTATTTTGTCTGCCAGCGCATGCTATCAAAGGGTAATTCGTTTAGACATTCATGTTTATGTAGCTACTTTACATTCGCGTGACGACGTAAATAGCATTTAATAGGAGCATCCTGAACGCTTCCGACTATACCGACCCGACGGGAGGAGTATTCCCACCGGGTCCGGAATGACCCTCTCGTTTTTTCCTAGCTCCCAAAATATCATTGTTGCCTCGCTCTCAGTCTCCGTTGTTCTCGGAGTAATTTAGTTTATTGTGCACCAAGTTTGAAACGGAGCGCAAAAGGCAACGACTCCAAATTTTTAAATGAGAGAATCTCTCCCGAGATGTCCATTAGTGCGTTGGGAAAAGTTACATTACTCAAGTAGAAGTATGCTTTACTTTTATTACTTGTAAAGCCGAATTTAATAGAATTAAGAGGTTTATGAGAAATCTCGTTATTCTGAATTTGTATTAATATAATTTATAGAAATAAATACTTCGTATAGATTAAGTTAACTCTAAGCATATTATTTATATACATAGATTTCGTTTTATTCCACTAAGTTCACTAACTACCATGCTAAACGTTGGCCGTGCGTCAATAAAACCAGATAATTATTTATTTAAGTAGCTGACTGAATATTAATATTAAATTATTTAACGACTTTATCGCTTAGCCTTTGGCCGCAGCGTCAGTAACCTTTTATAAGACTGTAATAATTGTTCTTTGTTACATGTTATTCCCTCCTCGAATTTGATACGAATCTTTTGGAGACTGTATAGTACCTACCTACTGCGATCGTATTACGAATATCTTTCTGATCGGGGCGATATCCTACGGCCAATAAAAACCGAACGAACAAAATCCAGTGAATTCTTTATTCGTTTTCTATGAACAGTTGAACACTCGCAGTGCTTGGCAATAACGTTTCATTTGATATTTGTGTTGAGTACCCTCGCGCTTATGAATCGAGTAAACGGTCAGATAGTAGATGGCACACATCGATAAGCAATTATCGAGTGAATTCGTTTCCTTTGAAATGTAAAATTCATGGTGAATTAATAACAGGGGAACTGCAATCGTAGGCGATGACGCGGTTGAAAGCAGATAATAAGGAGATCCGACACCGTGCGGAAATGCGGACCGACATTTTCATACGCCGATGGCTCGCCGAATCGATAGGCTATCGAATATCATGTTTATGGATATTGCATGAGCACTCGAAAATTTAATGCGTCTACTTTACCCGTCGCTACTAAAAAGGTAGGAATATTTAAAGCTTAAAAGCAGTAAGCCACGAGATATTTCTTATAATACATATAATGTATTTGTACCACATAGAATACGTTACCACATTTAAGGCAAAGGCAGTCCACACCTATCTTAGTTTCAGAAATAAGATATGGTGAAATAACTTAGATTCGAGTTAAGTCAGGGTGATATAAAAACATACATACATAACATACAATTAAAACAAATAAGGTTAGTAATCTTACATTTTAATTCAGTAAATAAAGGAGTTTGACCTTACAAACGGTCCGGTAGTTTTGAATTTTTTATATGTTGTCTAGGATGGTTAGTCAGTGTTTAAAATGCAAAATGCACAATACCCCCCCCCCCCCCCCCCCCTCTCCCTCTAGACAACATATAAAAAATTCAAAACTACCGGACCGTTTGCAAGGTCACACATAGTACTTTAGTCTCTATTCACCGAATTATTTGGAAGAAAATATTTTTTGTTGCCAGTTGCACTTCATGACTTGGGATTTAGTTCATACTAAATTACTACATTACATCGTAGGATTGTTCTAACGAACCACTAAATAATACTTTTAAGTCATAAAATGAAAAAGGACTCCATAAATGTGGCCTAATTTAAAAATTAAGCATTGAAATTATGGAGGAAATCCGTCTTTGTCAAGGTGAGCTTAATCCGTTCCATTTGGGCTTAATAACGCCCCGCTTAGGCACAACTAACTTTCTAAGCTTGTGATCATTTCCCCGTGGAATTGGCTAAAGGGTTGTTTATTTCGACGGCTCTGACAAAAATTACAACAGACATGCATTTTGTTGTGTTAAGTTTAAATTCTTGCCTTCGTGTTATACCACTGTGCGAAGGACAATCGGGGGTTGCGTTGCGTAGATACCTGTAACAAGAAAAAATACAGTCGAATTGAGAACTCTCCTCCTTTTTTTGATGTCGGTTGTGACAATGTTTATCATACGGGATTCGAGAACAGAACGTTTACTGTGTCGGGCACGTGACGGTTAATACACCTACCTTAAAAACTGTAACTAGGTCGATGCAGAGTCAGCCACTGGCTAAGCTTGCACCATAGATTGGAGCGCTTTTTTTTTTTTTTTTTCGAAGTTTTCTTTTCGTCATGACCTAGCGAAATTTAATTTTTGCATTTTAAAACAAAAATTTCTAAAATCGGTTGAGAACTCGCTGAGATCTGCGCATTGTTACAAAGTCCATTCGAGTCGATCCATGGGAGCTTCGCTCACTCCGCTCCAATAAAACTAGCTCGACCGTTGTGATCACCATTTATTTCCAACTGCCTGTCTACCCACATACCACAATTATCAAAATGTCGGAGTGCCTACATTACATAGGTACGTTCCGGGAATGCACTATAAATACTAAAGCCAAGTTATAAAATATTGAGATAAAAAAAATAACTTAGTAACTTCTTTACAAGTATGAAAAGATACCGTCACGTGCCCGGCATTCTGGTGGAATATCGCTTAGATACTTGGAAGACGTGTAAGCATAGCAGCATATCGTTTTGGTTTTGGCTGAGTTTAACATTAGACATTTCGAGAGTAACATCAGTACTCCTCCGGTGAAGCTCCCTAAGAGAGACATGTCTTTGCTTCATCACGTTTACGGTCACGGCATTATAATGGACTCGCATGGCTTGACAAGATGTATCTATGTATATAGAGCTATGTAGAGCTATGGGTAAGTTGCGAAATGTTTCCAAAAAAATGAGAACATTACCGGCGAATTCTGGAAACTTACGCAGAACAAGAATTTAAAAGAATATTTCGATTGGTCTTTGACTAAGGCTCAAAAGCACTTCCTCAAGGTTTGCCAGAGGGCAATGGAGCGTAGTATCTTGGGCATAAAATTAGCAGATCGTATCAGAAATACTATCTTGCGCTCCAAAACCCAAATAGCCGACGTAGCCCTGACAGCCGCTAAACTTAAATGGGACTGGGCTGGACACGTTTGCCGCATGTCGACCGAACTGTGGGCTAAGAATACCACTGACTGGATCCCACCTAACGACGACGTCGCGGCAGACCACGCCGGAGATGGCGGGACGACCTAGACACATTCCGAAAGGATTGGTCCATTGCTGCCTTGATCAGAGACGACTGGAAGAAAGGGAGGGAGGCCTTTGCCCTGCAGTGGGACAGTACAGGCTAAAAATAAATAATTTTGATTGGGGAAATTTCGGGAAATATTGAGAAAAATTGAAAATAATCCCGTGTGGAAAGTTTTGCAATTTCGCAAAGCACATCATTAGGTAGATATGTATAAAAAAATGTGGCAGTATTTGGTTTATTGTTCGATCCTATTGTATCGACTTTAGCGAGTACATAACATTCATCACAACGAGAAAGAAACTGTCAATTAAATGTGGTAAAATTATTTCGAAAAAGCTCATCGCTAAATCAGACATATACTGCTCAAAAATTACCTACATCCCGATAATACTTACAACATTGGAAATTGGACGTAATTAGTTTTAACCCACCATTGATGTTCCTTATCCACTGCTAGAAGACTGTTTATGTACAGTAAATTGTGTAAAATTCATGTGGCCCTTATTTACTTTTTGAGTAGTATATGTACCGTTGATCTCTAGGGTAAATGTAATATTAAGATGGAATTTAGGCCCAAGTAATAATATGCCCCGACCGAGATCCGATCAACATCGTTCAGAATGTGTTAGACTAGATATTTAATAAAAACCTGTCTACACGCGAATCCGCCATTAGAAAATGGGCGCCGCCGCAGCGAACGGACGATAACGATTTCACTAGGCAGCTATACTGAATGGGAAAATTGCGCTTTTCAGCAAAATGAAAGCCCGCAACCGTTGCAGTAGCTAGATAAAAAGTAACATAAATTTTCGGCTCACAGCTCCTTTGATGTCTATGAAACCGCAATAAAACGTGAATAAGTGATGTTTTTAATCCATTTTAAGTTCAACGTATTTTCGCTTAGTATTTATTACATGCTGACTATAACTTAGACGGAGGGACTGCGTTTTCTCGGTATGTAACTAGCTTATTGTGAAAATTTAGGTACAAACACGTTTTACGAAATATTGGTTTATTCAGTCCAGTAAGTATCTAAAATTTATTGAATGTGTGAAAATCGTGAAAAGTAAAACACCTTTACCCGTAAAGTGTGTCAAAAGTAATATAAATGTCTGAACCAACAAAACTAACTAAAGAGTAAACTTTGAATTGCGTTCGCGTGACTCAATAAAATAAACTAAAACCAATGATTACTATCAAAATTGGTATTTTATGGTAAAATTATATACATTTTTTCGTCAATCAACTTTTTTCTGTTGCTTGTTGCTATGGTGTTGTCCCCTGGGTTATTCTTTAAAACTACAATTTCCGGCGGCAATATTCAACAAAAATGTTGTAATTGCAGCAGTTACTAGCCCATTCTTATTTAGAATATCTCTTGAAAATACCAATATTATAAATTATCAACACTTTTCTAAGCAGTTTAATCACCATTGTCTCCTGGGTGATGGGACATAATAACAACAAGAAAAAGTTGATCAATCCATCTAAAGTTTACCTACTTCTATATTAACATTGTAAAAATAATATATAATGTCTGTACATTATAAAAAATATAGTGAAATGGAAATTATAAAAATAGTGAAATAATAAAGTACTAAGGCTGAAGATATGAATTTTGTATTATTTGTATGTTTTAAAAGGTATCGTTGTGCGGTTTCGTCTAGCCTAAAAAGTTCACAGGTACATCTTAGTCATATATACAATTTAGTTGACACACTACATTATTTGGAGCATATCATTATATGGGTGAGAGACATGGAGTCATGAGTCATGATCATGATCATGATGCAAAGGGACTTGGAGATACTGAAGCCCTCGAAAAGTGGTTTTGGCGTAGGATGGAGAAGATTAGTTGCAGAGAAAGAGTCACAAATGAAGAAGTAATTAAAAGAGTGACAGAAAAGAGGAATTTGTTGAACCATAGAGAAAAAGAGAGGGAAGATGTTTGGTCACCTTATACGACATGACGCTTTTATAAACGAAGCTTTTACGACGCTTTTATAAGGAAAGCGAAGTAAGAAAGAACAATCAAATGAAAGTATTTGTTTTACGTAGCTTATTATTGGTCTTCCCCTTAAAAGAAAGAAGGTAAACATTGTCGTATAGGGAAATCAAGGAAGTGGCTATGGATAGGGACATCTGGAGACAGCTACTTCATAAGCTACACCAACAATAGTTTGACTCTTAAATTTATGATGAATACCTAATTGAGTACATACTAGGATAGCACGTTACTGGTATTCATCACGTCAATGCACTGCTATCAGAACATAATATGCAATATGTATGTATGAGAACATGCTGGAAAAAGTCAATTGCCCCGTTTGTTTGACGCTACTGTGTAGAGATTTCATTTCCGATACAGTGACATGGACTGTACCTCCACTCGTGGCAGACTAAACTTTAAAATCGAATTCTACACTATGACTGCTACATACGTATAAAACTTGTTTTCTTTCTTATAGTAAAGCATTTATATCGTCAACTTGAACTTATCAGCAGCTAGAATCTAAGCTATTAATACATATTATTATGCTATACGACCACAAAAATACGTAGGTAAAATTGCGTGCCCTGACTGAAACATAATGGTATTAACCAAGTCGACGTTACTTAACGTTTATTTACGTGTTTTAACGTAAAGCCTTGATACATTTTTAGCTCTCGGCGTTGCCAAGTTAGGTGTTGGTCTGGGTCTTAAAGGGAAATACCATACAAATCGAGGTTCCGGTCTCGTCCGTTTCCAGCAATATTAACAAAATTTTAGGAACTGAATGGGAAGGAAATGTTCAGCGTCAGACCGTTTCGATTTTTAACCGACTTCAAAAAAGGAGGGGGTTCTCAGTTCGGTTGTATATATATATATATATTTTTTTAATGTTTGTTACCTCAGAACTTCGTCATTTTATGAGTCGATTTGGAAAATTCTTTTTAGGTTCATGAATAGACATCTCAAGGTTGGTCCCATAAAATTTTGGTGAAGATCGGATGACGAGATCCATGAGGAATCGAAGGAATCCCTGAAATTATATAGGCACACATAATATTTTTTTGTAGTGGTAGTCATCATCTTCCAATGCTGAGCTGATGATGGAAGGTACAAATCCTTAACGGTTAGGAGTTAGGAGATAATTCAAACGAGATGCATGTCTTCAAAAAAAAAAGCAAAAAAAAAAAACTGAAGTCGGTTCTTTTTTTTGTTAAACATTTTTTTTGCGCAAATGATTATAGAATTTAACAGACGCCTAGTACTCATATTTTATAATAATAAAGCAAAAATAAAGGTCCGACAGAGAACATTTACTTCCTAAAATTTCGCAAAGATTGGTTAAGATTTGGAGGATGAAACAGACAAGAACGAAAACTCGAATTGTATAACCCAGCTACGTGAAGTTTGGACATACCTAGTTACCAGGTGGAAACTTTTAACGTAAACTGATAGTATGGTAAAGGAGCAGTGATATATCCTCTTAATCACCGCACGTAAGGTACAGTCAAGTGGAAAAATGTGGGGCACGCAACCACATAAAAATATACAATAACGTTCATCATGTACCGTTGAAATGAGTTCATTGCTGCATATTTGGGGACGGTTGAATGCAATACAACCATAGTATTATTACACTTGGTAAATAACTGTATAAAGATTTAAACTTACATGAGTTTCAAACGGACGGACATTTTAAAATTTCGTAAGCCTGGAATCAGGTTCGGTTTATTTAAATAGCTAGGATTGTTTCCAAAAGATATATGTGGTATCCTTATTTGTGGGTGAAGACCAAAAAGTTTGCAACCTTAACTCACCCTTAACTCACTCAGTCAATAATTGTGTCAGTCTCCATTGTGCGACGAGAGTTAACCTTTCAATAACGTAGTGGTATCCTTATTTGTGGGTGAAGACCAAAAAGTTTGCAACCTTAACTCACCCTTAACTCACTCAGTCAATAATTGTGTCAAAGTCTCCATTGTGCGACGAGAGTTAACCTTTCAATAACGTACCTTCATGTTCTATTTTAAGGTTCCTTATTGTATCGTTATTTTTTGTCGCACAACGGAACTTTTTCAATTGTTTTTAATTCCTCGCTAACTACGACTTAATTACATCCAACTTTATGGTCCTGACCCTTGTCTGTATTCCTGGATCCGCTCTAGAAGAAACGGTCGTAAACGTAACATTTTAGTGACCTTATAATATTATAGAGGTCGGCGTGGACTTTTTTGGAAGACTAAGTATTTAGGCAAAATTTGAAGATTAGAGCTATTTCTAATACCTGATACCTGTTTTCAAGTGATAAGAGAGGTACACAATAAGGTAAGGTCAAGTACGAGGGCTGTTCCGAAATTTTTTAGTTAAACAAAAACTATAAGGAATATAATAAAACTTTATTTACAACTTTTCAAAGTATTCCCCTGCTGCCTTTATGCACTTATGCATACGACTGAACCAACTTTCAAAACAGGAGAAAAACTGTTCTTGCGGAAGGTCAAAAAAAAGTCGCCTGAATTCGTCCACTGCTTCATCCGCCGTCGAAAATCGTCGCCCACGTAATGATTTTTTTAACGTGGGGAACAGAAAAAAATCGCACGGAGCCAGGTCAGGGCTGTATGCAGGGTGTGGTAGCAATTGCACTCCTGATTTGCTAATATATTCCGTGGTTCTGGCAGCCGTGTGGGCCGGAGCATTATCTTGATGAAAAATGATGCCCCGAGCTCCAGTACTTGGACGACTGACGTTCAGCTCCTGGAAGGCCTGTGGTAAGCAAACTTCAGTGTACCATTGGCTGGTAACTGTTTTCCGATCTTCAAGTGGAATTACGGCTACAGGTCCACTACGTCGAAAAAAAAACAGCAACCATTTTTTTGTTGACGCTTCGACCGCGAACTACTTTAGTAGGTAAATCATCTTCTTCAAAGACCCATTGTGTTGATTGCTGTTTTGTAAATGGGTCGTAGCTATATATCCAAGATTCGTCGGATGTCACAATGTAGCTCACTTGTTGTGAATTACCATTATCAAATTTTTTTAGCATAAATTTGCACCAATCGACACGTATGTCTTTTTGCTCCTGTGTGAGAAAATGTGGTATCCATCGAGACGAAACCTTCCGAACTTGAAGGTGGTCATGCAAAATGGTAGAAACTGCCCGGGATCCAATATTCAGTTCGTCCTGAATCTCTCGGTGGGTAATGTTTCGAGATTCCTTGATTAGCCATTCCACCTTGATAACATTTTCTAGAGTGACTGCCGTTGGCGGTCGCCCCGGTCTAGGCTCATCTTTGATGTCGCTCCGCCCACGCTTAAATTCACGGAACCAGTAACTGACAGTGGCAACAGATGGGGATAAGGCCCCAAAAACACTAGTTAAATTTTCATGAGAATCCTTGTAAGTTAACCCTCGTTTATAATCATAATATATCATAGCACGAAATGTTTCCCGCGTTAGCTCCATTTTTGCGAACAAAAAGTGACAGACATGTTTTTTTTCTGATTTCATAAAAAAATAACTGAATGTCACTGGCCAGTGACTCTTACGCGAAAGAGTTCGTAATGAAATTTGCCTTTAGGCTACAGTAAAATTAAACGAATACAATTAATAGTACGCCGTTGACTAACTATTTTCGGAACAGCCCTCGTACCACCAAAAGGTTGCCTGTAAGAGATCGCTACTTAGCGATAGGTTTTTATTGTTTACCTCTATTGTAATGCTAAATGTTATCTGCATTTGTATTTTTTTCTTGTTGAAATGTGCAATAAAGAGTATTGAATTCTTTACCAAACGCTTGAGGTCAAAGAAATCTCTAGGCAAGCCGGAGCAGAATTGTCTTACCACTTTTCTAAGAGCAGTAGAGAAGGGTGCTTATTATATACTCAGACAAAACAGGTAAGCCGGTAGGGATATAAATTGTGGTATGTCCAATCCATATCGATCAACCACCAGCAAGAACAGTTAACTATCGATACCCTTCGTTTCTCGTTTAAATAAACTCCTAATATCATCGAGATAGTCTTGACTATGAATGGACGAGTACATACATTGGAATTTAAATACAATTCATATCATAATTCATAACATCCGTATATCTTTTCAACATTAAAACTAAGTTTCAGTGTTTGCTGTTGACTTTTACCTTAATAGGGCCAAGCATCTCTTACAAACTTGTCAATTAGCAAATTTAAAATCATGCAAAATTAAGCAAGCATAATGAGTGAGTCCTGAGAGCGTCGCTTATCCGGAGTTAGTAAACTTGGTCCTCGGGAGAAACTCTTGCGTATGTCGTGCATAAATTATTACCCAACCACTTGTACTTACGTGGTTATTGTTATCAAGTACCTCTTAAACGAAGCTTTGTGCCATCACATGGCTAGAGAAATCTCGTTCTCGAGAACGTTTCCCGATTTGTATAGGGAAATAAACATTTCCCAAGCTAAATTACCTTTATTACCTTACCTTTACCTTTGTACCTATATGTTATTTGTAATAGATGTATTTTGTAACTGTTTTTGTGTACAATAAAGTGTTTACTTACTTACTTACTTAAATTATTCGTTTCCAGAAATTCTTTGAAACGGCACATCACAATATTCACGTATATTCCGTCCTGCCTTAACGTATGAACATAGTTATGGTATGGAGCGAGTATGAAAAGCGAGTGGACGCAGGCACACGTGAACTAACATAAGTTAGGCTATAAAAATGTAAATTTTAAAGCGCTTGCCAGAGGCTTCGTGTCACGGTTTACATGAGGGAGAGGTGACAAATAAGAATAACATTGTTCGAATATAACACGTAGAGTACAATCTTTCGAATGCCGTGAACGCACCCCGCTATTTGTTCGTTGTCAGGGTGCGGTACGTGCCCTCATTAACTGAAACATCTTATGTTTAGGTTAAACACTGCCTCCACTCGTTTATTATTACATCGACGTGCCTTACTAATGAAGACAGCACTACTAGTCGGTTTTTTCCGTCCCATCAATTCTCCTTGTATTATTAGCCTACATAATGTAACGATCGGCTACATGTGATGTAAAATATTCTGATTGATGACAGTAACTTGTATCTAACCGTCCAACAAATTGCTACCATGATAAATATTTGCACAACCCAACGATTGACTGTTACTAAACGACTGCATATGTGTACCCTACTGGATTATACCAAGGCTTACCACTTTTAGTTGACGACTGCTTATAAAAATGTTTTCGTCTTTGCGGCAACAACCACGTTCACTTTTAAAACGAACAATTTGAACCTTAACCATGTTGTGTAAGCATTCGCTGGAATTTAAATGTTTAAAACAAAACAAATGTTTAATGTCAATACATTCATTCACACGTTGCATACAATGAATAATGAACGAACTTCATAAATTCGCAAGGACAGACAAGTGAGAGGCAAGATAGGACACGGTGACATGAGGTGATGGTGACTATTTGCCAAAATGTCAATAACACATGGATTGAGTCTTGAAAAGTATTCGCTCTCTAAATATATTCAAGGTAATTGAATACATATACAGTACATCCACACTCGTGAAAGATATTGTTTCGTCGATAGAACATGAGATTGCTGCAAAAGCCATTGTTAACACGAGTGGGGTCACATGAAACAGACCTAATGCAAACAATGCAAATGTTTTAACAAAGGAAAAAATGTCCTTATCAATATTGACATCCTAATATGTAATGTCTATTGCTGCTATTAGAATAACTAGAGGCCAGAGGTCATTGATATCGTTGTGTCCAGCGAAGTATTGTTGTAGTTGTCTGGTCACGATAATGATAACATACCACCCAAATCTCAGACTCCTTACCCTAGTATTCTATTATCGACATGCACTTCCAAGTTAAGCACCTATGGATGATAATGAGTTCATAAAATACATGTGGTGTTTTTAACTAGTGGATGCCCCGTTAGTTTATAGTTAACCCTTTATTGTTTTGATTTTACTATAATAAAACTACATGTTTTGAACCGTGTTGTGCTAATAATAATCAGTTCTAAGGTTAGTTGTTTTATTTATGATGTCTGTACATTACCTCTATCCGACTATACTACTTAAATATTTATATTCAAGGTAACGTTCAAGCCTAGGGGAGTTAACAAATAGGAAATGTGTTAGACCATTGGGCGTTTTTAATGATTATGTATGACAAATCCCCAAGGTAAAGTAAACACGTCAAGGTTACAATTAGATCACTTCTGATCTACCGTTTAGCCGAAACTACTGATCGCTTCCTTATAAATGTAATCAAAACTTCATGTGATGCCGATTAATACAAATACGATCTTGTATAAATAAAACGCATATCAAAAGATGCGCGTACAAACATTGATTTATACAATGAGGATATTGAAACTGATTAGAACTAGAGAAGCACACCGATGCACAATAACGTCAACGTCAATAACAATAGAAAAATGTTAACCTTAGACTGAGAGAACGAAAACGATAATTAACGAGTCCATTTTCGACACTAAAGACATCACTGTAGTCAATGAATATTCACGTTCCACACTATGCACATAATTGACTGGTTCGTTGCACGAAGCAAATGTACCCAAGCCGCACGGAGCGCGCGCCGAAACCAACTGGGACAGACGACGATATAGCTGCGCGAGCGCAAGCACTCGGACCATTTCCCCCACGCGTCTTGCTCCGTTAGATTTTTGTAGCATCGATAATGTCTTCCATATACGTTGCTTACAAACGGGATCTTCCAATACGACCCGTGCGACTATGGTCCTACATTTGCTAAACATTTCTTCTATAGACGATTTTTAGATATTTATCTCATGATAATTTTAGTTATTTTTCTAATACGAGGTAATTCACACTACATAATTGCCGTTGTGTCGGATGCCCTCTATAGCCTATTATCAGAGACTTACGTTTGTTTTCCATAATAGGAGACCCTTGTAGCTCTATCTATCGTGTATCCTTTAAGTGTTTTACTCTCTCGAAATCAAAGTTTGTAAATTTCATTGGGAATTTAAATCGATGTTCTAATAAAGACGACTGTGTAATTCATTAACATTCAGTAATTGTGTCATCGAGGCTTGTCTAACACCCGTCTTGCCGGTAGCATAAAGGGTCGCGGATCCGACTACAACAATGTTCGAATTTGCATTTAAAGATAGGAGCGAGTTGAGTTTTACATTTTAAAGCTTCCCTTTTACTATGCTTTACTACAAATGAATTAGACAACATAATGATCGGTAAAGACATTTTTTAATAGGTACTCAAGCGAATAAGAGGTACATTCAAGTCAAACATTCGTCCGATTCTGGCAAATACGCAAAATGTCAGATGCTTTATCCACTACTACTTACATATTTTTGGATTTACAGCAAAAATGCATTGCAATACGGGAAGCAATTTCTTCGTAGGTATGCTGTATTAATGTCAGTAGATATATAACAACGCTCGTTCGTCGTCGTCGGCAATAGACATGGTGAAAGAACGATAATGCGTTTTTCAATGCATTCGTGATGTTCAAGGCCGTTATTCACCGCCTGGGGACAGGTGTCACAGTTATCGTCACGTTCTCTCTAACATAACGTTCCAATCTCCGAGTTTCCAAGCGTTACTTTCCCATTTTACCGTTCTCTAAAAGGGGTATACGTCTTGATCTGCCGGCTAGAATATATTACACACAAAAACTGACAAATGTTGAATTTATATAGAAACTGGCAAGTTAATTGTGTTATATTTCTGTTATTTTGTAATACAATTGGATAGTTAGGCAAGTCATTTTTAAGGTGTTATTTTAAACCAATATAGTTATCAAAAACAACATAGAAAATATACCCGTACATTTTAATAAAAATATTGTTAATATTTGTTTAACATAGGAGAAAAGTCTTCATAATAAATGTAAAAAAGTATGGTCCAATTATAAATAACCCACTCTTTGAAATAAAGTTGAGAAAATGTTTTGAAATTGCGCTCAAAATTAAAAAAAACAATCTGTGTGTTGACCACCGTTTACGAGTAGATATCTTATGAGTAAGTTAGGCGGTCCTAAAGCAGTTTGATACAACAGGTAGGCAATTACGCGAGGCATCACCACCACCTGCGTCGTACCTGTGACCCTTGAGTCGCTTCGGCATTATATTATAAGAGGGTTAATTCGTGCCCTGACTACTATTGATATCTAAACGTTAAAGCATATTTTACTTACTAAATATTTGCAAATATGAACAAGTCAAATGTAAATTTGGCTTTGGTGGCGCACAAATAAGATGTCGGGGGTTGATTGTGTTGGCAAATCAATGCTCTCATTGTTGAGAATAAACAATACTTTTTGGATGAAAGCAAGTCACGTACAATATACGCTCGTGAAGATCAAACCGACAGATTAACTTTAGTGAATAAATGCATCTGAGACTGAATATTATTTGACAGCGCACGGTCTTACGGTAAGGAAGTTTTATGCTGGGATATGACATCAGCAATATTCTGCAAGCGACACGGCAATAACATCAAAATTGCTTTATATTTCACTACATCAGCGAGTTCCAGGATAATGTAATATTTAATATACTTGTAAGAGTTGAGTTAAACATTCAAAAAGTTATTACCCTCAATATTACATTAGAATAATGACCATAACAGTTTACATAATTTTAAAGTCTTAGTTGAAGGCCTTGCAGTTGAAATTTAATGTGCAAACGTTTAACACGAGGCCTTAATTGCATCTTGATTACGTAATAGTTTGGTACTGTGGAAATTAACATGTTTAAGAAGGAAGGATATCCCCTTCCACGCGTGTTGGCAGTTGGGCGACCAGGGTCAAGTTGCGAAATGTCCACAACTTGAGACGAGTTGTGAATCAAGAATAGTGCAGTTAGCAGCGGGCAAGGTTAGCGTTACTACGCCAGTGGACGTTTGATGGTCATATCGACTATTACGTACGCTAAATTGTTATAAGTTATAAACAACATTGTTGTCTACGGAACTTACATTTTTTATACACTTCTTAAATGCTCCGCCGCTTTAAGCTGTCATGAATAGGTACATCCCTTAATGAAGCGCACAACAATCCTTGAAATTACCTTGAATATTTGCATATTACAATGTTGGAAAATAGCGGCAATAAAACTAGTGGAGTATAAATAAATTATGCAGCCGCGTTGGACGTAACCGCAATCGAACATAACGCTCTTTATTGCCACTGATAGGTTCATAACGCGGTCATTGTCGTGACATCAATTAACTGCCATGAATTGGTCGGTTCGCTTCCGACGCGATATTTTTCTGCGAAATAAAACGCGTGAAAATTAATGGCCTATCCGGGACTGAGCGTCGACGTCGGGAACGCCCAGAACATTGGCTTTTAAATCACACTTCACATAAAGTATTTTCAATTCCCAACATTAATTACAATTTCGCGAGACATCGATTATTTCATCAAGTTAATTAGATGCTCTAATTTTAGCTACATTTCGCTAGCCTCGTAACTAGTTTCTAGTCCAGCAAAAATAAAATTAGAGAGATAAATTCGCTGAAAAGGTATGTAAATGACACCATCAAGAATTCTCATTTATAATTTAAAATGATAAAGTTTTGCGGCTTTGAAATTTGGTATAACTTGGTATTTAGATTGTTATAAGTTGCTCGGGAAAGAATCCCATGGAGGATTATTGTTAGAGGGCATCCAAACGAATGGCAAGATGAATGGAGCAGAGGCTTTCTCCATCAGTTGGCGGCAGGATCTAAGATCCAGGGGGCGATTAATCACCGGGGGGACGGGAGATAAGGGGCGCGGGCCGGGGGGCAACCACAGCCACAGCTGATCTCTATGCGACCTATGATTAACGCTCCCACTGCGCTACACTGGAACTTTACTGAAACTGACGACAAATACATTAAAAATTGTATTTTAAAATATACATCATTTCAACTATTATTTATTTAACTCAGTACGTTACTATTATTCTGGTACGTTCCGTTTGAGTCGCAGACAGAGAAACATCTTTCATATTAGTAAGTAAATTTTTAATGTCTTATTGTGTATTTTAATGTCTAGTTATCCTGTTTATTTATAAATTTTATAATGTTCATGCGAAGCGCCGAATAATAAACCTGTTTATGTAAGAAATTTATCTTAAATTAGGTCCTTGACATCTAAGATATTCAAACTTGTTAAAGATCTGAGTCAATGGCTCTCTAGGCAGGACGAGTGTTCCCTTGGTTCTTGTTGCAAGTCGAAACGCTCCGCCGACCTTCTGTATACACTTGGTCAGACGATGCGCGCGCAACGATCAATATCTCCGACCGACCGCTGCGCCGAGTTCGCACCACGCGCTCACAAAATTCGTGATCTCACTTTTTGCAATGCAAGCTTTTCAACAAAGTTGATGATACTTAAACTTATAAATTTTAAAAAGTAAAAGTTTATACGTTACATAAGCTAAATAACAACAGCATTTGACAAAGTTATAAGATACACTGGCAGAAATTATATCTGGCGCAACTTTATTTACGACTGCTTGGAAAGTTTGACAATATCGCCTTACACATATTGCGTGTTTGGATAATCCTAACTTCGAAATATGCCTTTAACAGATGTTAGTTATGTCTAGGTCGAAAGTAGGTACAAATATAAGGGTGACCTTATAAAAATAAAATAAAAATGCATTTCACGGCTTTGCAGTTCTTTAAGATACTGTCTGAAAAATACAGTAGTTACATTTAGGTATACTCGTACGAGGATATGTGCTACGTGCTACAACCCCTGATAAGTTGCCCGATATTTCAGACGTCGGAATTGATAGTGGCCACGCTACCTTCGGATTAATCGTCTTAAGAAGTTACAACTGAGCATCACTAACCTACTGCAATACAGGTCAAAATGGTGTAACACGACTTCGCTCGGGTCTTAAACCCTTGTAATTCTTTTAACTGCTCAGTATCTGGGAAAATCGAATGAGCTTCCCTGGCTTAAGTAGATAGGATTACTCTACTAAATACCACGTCTTGGTAATTTAGTTTGCTAAGTACCCAGGTACGGTGAGTTTCGTGTTTTTATAGATGCCGGGAAGTAGTTTGACTCCAAGCTAGGTGGCTTTGAAGAAAAAATCTCGATAAAAACCAGTCCTACTCGCCTTGTATAGGCACCTAGTTTGTACCTTCCAAAGACAATTTTCGTTCGAGCGACAAGTTCATGGTAGAAGCATTTCTAATTTAACTTAGGAAAAACTTTACAGATGTTTTATTATAAATTGAAATATAAGCGATGACTTTACAATGAAATTAGACCCGATATTATACTACTAGATATAAAAATATAATGTCAAAAGGTTGCCGTCAAAGAGCTTAAACTGAACTCAATTGGAAACTTACGGCATTATTAGCAACATGAATGAAAAAGCTACATTGATATTACAAGCGATAAACTTTCCTTTCGAGTCCAATTAAATAGACTCGTCGATTCATCGGTAAATAGAGTTTTATTCGTAGGAAAGCAATGGAAATGTTCCTTATAAAGTTCTTTTGTTGAACGTTAATGTGAGTTCTTTATTGTGATTGTATAAATACGCGTTGTACTGGTTTGTGTGACATTGAGTCATTTATTTTAATCGACTGATTACAATTATGCGTGTAAGCAATAGTGTGAAATACATAGAACATCTATGACCCAAGCACAAATATTCGAGTTAATCACTCAAATATTTGCCCTGGCCGGGATTCGAACCCGGGACCGCTGGCTTAGTAGGCAGGTGTCTGCAAACTGCGCCAACCGCGTCGTCAAAAGTATTGGTATTATGAATGGGAGAGTAACTCGTTCAATAGGTAGTGTGAACACATATGCGATTATTTGAATTAGTAGCGAATCTCACACGGCCAAAATGGTTGCACCTTTTCTGGTGGTGCTAAAAGTGAGATAGTAATGATAACATAATGTCAATGAAAAGTTACGATGCTCGCTCGCTAATTTGACATTGTTTTTAGATGTTAGCGATTGTGGATATAAAACATCACGGAGTTTTTTCGTGCTGATATTTCCTCGAACTCGATTGACGCACGGAAAAGCAAAAGTGGTATAAATTATGCGGACGAAGAAACTAACTATAACAAAGAATATAATAGCATAGCGTTTTAAATGAATTTGTTTAACATACTAAACCAAAACAATTATTTTAGCGCATATCGGCTACTTTAACCACGTTTATGCTCGTGACAGTATGTAGTTACAAACACGTGCAATAATAAAAAGCTTTAAGCGCAGCATACGCGCAATAACGAGGACGTACACATATAACACCAATAGTCCGTAATTAATTAAATTGCGCGCACACAGTCCGCTGCCTAGTCGCCTCGAAATTCTCTACATACTCAAAAAGTTAATGGTTTAATTTCGTTCAAAAGCGCGGAAATTTCATCAGTCATGTTTTGTTTTTTTGTGCGCTGTGTTAAATGCACACTGTTATGTTAGTGATGGCCGAAACTACGTCACGAGTCTTTATAAAATATATGCAAATAAGCTTGTGAATGGAAGTTGGGAACCATGCCAAAATGCACGAGTGATTCATCCATGACGTACGTTGATAAAGTTAGAGCGCCTCGCTTTAAGTTACTTGTAGTTAAGTATTTAGGATTCATATAGTTAGGGAGTCGTCTCTCTGTTTTACCTAACTTATACTACATAACCAAACGTTTACTTGAGATTTTGTATTTTTTTTTAATAGAATAAAATAGAATAGTAAAATCATTCGATGTTTTAGAATATTTATTAACCTGCCAACTATTTGCCCTCTGCCTGGGCAAGTATTGTTGTGGGTGATTGTAGAATAGAAATCTAATATCGGGTGTAGTTGCACCGAAGTATCGAATACAGATTAGTTATGTACGTTACCGCAGCTGACCACGGCTGTGTGTTTGCGAAGCGCTTACCTGGCCGCTCGTAAACGAAAATCCTATTAGGTCTGTGTCCGGCCTATATAATGTTTTCCCTTTGTGCGCAACAAATATGATAATAGCCCATATAGTTTAAAACTGAACAGCGAAATGAAGTTTACATCAGGATGAGAGCGAAACGATGTTGAGTCTAATATTAGCGCTCGACTCCGAAAATCGTGACAACGAAACATTTATTGAATCACTGCGGCGTCCGTCTGTCACAGGCGTTTTTCTTGGATATTTCGCTGACGCAGAATTTGGAATTTGCGTACTTTTCCAACATTTCACGTGGGATCAAAGAAAAAAAAAACTCGTGAAATAAACATTATTTCGTTGAACATTTACTAAATTGCAAATTACATCGTATCACTAAAATTTTTCGACTCTTTCGATTATTTTTGATGGTTCGTAGGCATAGCTGGGCATTGGCTTCGCAAAATAGGTCTCAGGAAGTGACAATAGAGGAGTGTTCCCCCAGCGACACAATGACGGAGTGGGTGGGCGCAGAGTTCACTGAACGCTATTGTGAATCTTCAGGTATTGAATCGAATCTACGTCTTGTTACCCCAACTGCATAACAACAGCCCCCTTCTCAATGGATCCTAAACTATTTGCAAAAGACGGTCCTTTCCTTTGTTACAGTCAAATAACTCGTATCTCTACGGAGCTTTGGGATTGGGATCCAATGGTATGGCATGTGGGTTTGTTAATGACCGAAAAACGTTCTAGTTACGTTCTAGTGCTCTTATGCATATGCGCGTTAAAGTGATTTTGTATCACGTTTGTAAGCGTTATCGACAACAGATGCAAAACTAGCTTAAGTGAGGCACCCTGATGGTAAACTGTTACAATTTAGTGTTACAACACGCTTATAGAACACAATCATAGGGTTTTCTGTCTATTAGAAGTTTTCAGTACACAAGACAGCCTTTTTGGTGGCTTAGGAGAACGATGCACGATGCGAGGATTGCGAGGGTATAGGTATACAGTGCACCTCTCATCGGTTTCTGTGACGGAGACACTGGACAAAATTATGGTGTTCGTCTATTGTAGTTTTGATAAATGCCCAAGCCGAACTCACTTTTAAATTGCATTAAGAGATTTAAAATATTGAAGTTGGAGAGCTCGCTTGGTGCAAGTATTACCACTGTCAGCGCACACGTGTTGTAGTAGTTAAATATAACCGGCGGTTCAACGCACTACGGGGGGGCGTGCTACGTCCGGCTAACCTACAACTAGATACTTTATAGTTGGGCCGATGTTGTCGTTGCCGACTGATTATGAATTTTCACATCTTGGTTGATCAAGGCCTCAAAATCGACGTTTGATATAACGTCTCGTCTATTCCAGATCTTGCTAATTCTTACCTTAGAAATATCAGCTTAAAGATTGTTACCATAATGACACTTTTATTCTCAAGTGTCATTTGTAGAAATATCAAAAGCGACCGACTTACTTGTCAATGTCACTCAATGCACCTCGTATAGCAAATAATACTCATCATATTTCCGATTTGATGTCGTGATGAAGATATTGCTAATTTGAAGGTATCATAAGGATCAGTCGAGTTAAAGGTGCACCATTTATTTCACACAACAACAGATCTTTGCACATGTCTCTTGATGTCTCACCAACGTTGTTCCATGTCTAAAAAGACAACAGCAAACACATATAATAATTTTGAAAAAAAAAAAAAAAACCGCAAGACGAAGAAAAATCGGTTGTTCTAGTCTAGATTATATGGGTTTCCTATTGCCATCGGATCGATTTGCCATCGTCGTTCTAATTTTCCTAAGTAACATCTCAAGACACCAATTCCAACAAGCTTCATTTGCATAGTAATCGGTATTTCTAACTATGTGATCGTTTCTAATGTCAATATCCCAGTCGTAGCCAGAAACATATCAAGCCGACCACATAGACTGTCTATTTTGGCTCGCAGAAGGCAATTGGTAAATGACTGCAATATTATTGCGGTCTGAGCGTTAATGGAGTCTGGTCGCTTCCGTCATACAAACGACCCGAGCGAATCAATCATAAATAAATCTAGATTCTGACAACACGTGATTGCTTAAACAACCTACGAACAAGTTTGACCTGGTCTGTTTTTAACGCGTCCTAGCAGATGTTGAAAAAACCCTGTAAGTAGAGTGGTACTTTAATGGCCTATTATAGAGCACAGAATAATTTATTTAGCAAAACATTGGTATAGATTCAAGTATTTAATAACGAGATAATTTTAAGTAATGTTTAATTCCTATGTCATTATCGTATCCACGTAGTTTCTAATCCCTTATTGTAAACAAGCTTTTCCGAAATCTGTGCACGCCATCAAAATCATACCTATCGATATTGATCACTTTCGGTTGCTGATTGTTTACACATAAATTACGCTCAAAATCCCTATGTTATCAGTAAATACCGCATCTACACGGGCAAGCTGTAAGAAAACGTCGGGGTAGTGTTAATTTTACGACATGCCCATGATCCATGTTACACGCCGTATTCCGCCGAGAACAAAGGTCGGTGATGTTATTATCGCATGGCCGCAGGCAAGGTAAGAACGAAACAATGATCTTATTACGTAACGTTTCCGCAGCTAGGCACACATACCCTTCCTACTGCTAAGTCTATTGGACGATGGTTCTTGCGAACGCTGATTCACATAAAACAAGCTCTACGATAGCTACTTACCTCGAAACGGCGCTATCAATACAATTTTACAGAACAACTTTATCTTGCAAAGTTTTAAAACAATAAGCTAACTCCCAACTACAATTTATCTTCAAGAAACTAGGGAAATGAAAGCAACGAGAAACTACTAATATAACGAGCTAACATTGTCACGATAGTCTCTATTGCAAAACGTCGTTTAATGTCCGGCGGTGTCTCGGAGAGCATTTCTTAGCAATCGCTTGCAGTTTGCAGTTGAGATGCCGCAACGAAATAGTTACCCAATTTACGGAAGAGTGAGCAACTAGCAAACTGACTGATAAAGGCAATCGCTGCAAATTGATTCAGTTACTTCTCTTTTTTTTTCAATAAACTGTATCGACGCTGTTCCGAGTGGGCTCAATTACTTCGGCGGTTTTGGGGAACCAATTTTGTTAATTAAGAAACGTTCGTGAGCCGCGGTTGTTACCGCCAGTAACCGTCTGCTGAAAATATACGCTGCAATAAAATTGTAATAAAATGCTACCAAAATAATTAGTCCACTATAACTTCTAACACATTAAATCCTATTCCATTTGTCGAGACCGGTAGTGTGTAGCGTTTTAGTTAGGCTAGCACGAGGCTTCGGTCAATTTATGCGGTTGCTCACAAGATGTGGCATGTGAATAACCGCGAGTCGGATTTTTTAGGCGTGCCCACATCGGCATAAAGACAAAGAGGTTCGCACGGCCTTGTCGGCGTGTGCCATGCGGCCGAGGCTGACGAACGCGGAAGTGCCCAACGACTGCCGCCTACGAGCTTCACGAATTAACTAGCCCCACGATGCCACTCAGATTAGATTATTCTTGTTCCTGAGTACCTATTCTTAGTACTGCTTAAAGCTTGATATTCTCGTCATAATTAAGGACTAGTAAAGCCAGTTATGAGCTAGGCTTGGAAAAATGAAGAAATCATTACGATAGTCGACTTCGACTTAGCTGACTCAAATGTGAATAAGCATTTACTTTACAAGGCTGTATTCAATTCAAGTCGACTAAGCTTGATAGTCAATCGAAGGAGCCAGGGTCAGTAGCGGAGCACTAAAAACTTTTGGATTTGCTTAACTTGTGTTCAGTTTGTTTTGTCCTCGGGGCCTAGTTCAATGCGGATAAATAAATCTGATTTACACGCCCCCATTCAATTACTAAGCGAAACGTACCATCCGTGAAAACATTCAAAACTTTCCAGGCATCGGTTTAGTGGCATTAGTTATATTGCTAAGTCTAGGCGAATTGTAGGCGTTATCCTCCGTTGCGGTCAGTCTGGCTGACCTGACGTGTGTGTTTCGGTTTAGCTTGACCAAATGTTGAACAAACTTTAAGGACAGTTTCCGAAAACATTATACCATTAAACTATTTAGGCATTCGGATAGATACAAAACCACTAACGACATATTTTTATAATTTGGAAAGGAAGTAACTTATCTTTGAATTCTGCAGCTCGGGCCACAAAATAAAGTGCAGCAGTGTCGTATAAACCCCGCCAGGCTTCGGGGGCCATTAAAGAATGTTTGTGGATATAGCAAAGGCGTAAACACTGTCAGCCAGCCCGCCAGCCAATGCTTTTACAAAATGCACCCACAAATAGATAAAGAGCACCCCACATACAGTATGTAACACTGACAAGTCTAAAATAATACGAACGATAGCGGCAACTATGTAGCCGACATATCTGTGAAGTCGCACATAAATTAGGAGTGGAAGACAATGACACAGGAATGAAAACAACTGGTAATGATAATTAAATACCCTTTAGGAATTCAAGAAATGGGTTATCCAGAATATAGAAGTCCGCATCGCATTTGTCTGTTAAGTTTATTTTAGGAACAAATGGTGCTGCATTTTTTCAGAAAACATAAAATATAATATATCTACAGGAAATGCGGGGCAATTTGTTAATACGCAGAAGTAAAAATATTTTATGTTCATTTAAGGTATAGAATTTATTGTAAAAGCAATTTGGGTCCACATCTAAATTATTAAAAACGCGTCTGAAGATAATTAAGAATGTTTTATGTGAAAATATAGGTAAACTTTATCATCGAATTAAACTTGATAAAATATTTTGTACAGTGCCGATAACCTATGGGAAATAACAATTTAATATTAATTTAAACGAAGAATTCGTTTTGTATACTGTTCAGAAAACTGCATTGATTAACCTTAGCACAAATCGGAAAGGTATAGCTGGCGTTTGAATGATCAAAGTGTGTCAAAGTGGCACCGGGCTCTTGCCGAGTGGCCCTCCCGGCTCGCCACACATGTTCACGGGCTGCGAGCGAGCACTGAACTCGCCAAGATAAAATGTTGCCGGTTCGAGGAAACGGGACGAGCGCTCCTTTAGCACCGCACTAATGGAACCGTGAAGCTCCTGTATATTTAAAACAAACTCATTGACTAAAATGACTGCATCCCAGTAAATTTACGTTGAACGGGAAAAAAAGGCGCGAGTCGAGGAAATTATTTTTTCTCATTCAATCTCAGCAGTAAACAGGATGGTCTGGAAAATTAATAAGCAAGGATCTTCCACTTTAAGCGCTCTCTGATTTGATAACTCGCAACAAGGGCGAAATAAAGGCATCAGAATTACGAAATATTAAATTTTCCAAGCGATTACCCGCTTCGAACTTGAAAGATTATTCTCGCAACAGCGGCTGCCGAGCTCAATGAAGGTTTACGAATTATCTAGCCAATTCTTTATGGATATTTTAATACCAATCACAATTTCTTATACTTCGTTAATGAAGCTGAAACCATTAGCATTACATTCCGCCGTCATTTATAAAGTAATATTCAAGTATAAAGATGACGCTTCGTTTATGTTTGACAGTTTAAAGGTCAAGTAGCGACCGACCTAGAAAATACATATAAGAATATTATGCAAAATAATAAATAATATGTAAATGAATTACTTACTTGCTAGACGATATAGTTGTATAAAATAAACACTGACGGTCGTCGAATAAGACTCATAAAATGTATAATAACATTTTAGTCGCCCGCAAATAACAAAATAGTTGGATGCAGCAACTATTTTGCAACGTAAACAGCCCAGATAAAACCAACTCGAGCAATAACAGTATCTATTCGGACAAAGTGTGATGAACAGCAATAAAGTCTCAGCAGTGGCTACATTTTAGTTGTACATGTGCAAATTTGCCATATTCCTCTTCAGTGGGTTATATAGAGTTGTCGAGTCCGGACAACTCCTCGGGGAAAGGAGAAAGATTGCCATTGTACAACACACTTTGCACCGAACTTACAGCCTCTATTATTTGTCCGTGGAATATGGGATTTATCTAAAGTTTTCGCTTGCTAAATCCGGCTTGTGAATCCCATTTCTACTAGTTGCAGGTTTACCACCGAGTTCAGTTAGAGGTGATTGAAAAATGTAAGTAAATTCGATGAAATATTCATTAAAATTTTACGTGTCCTTGAAGGAGCATCGCTTTAAACGACTACGTGGAATAATTAAGATCTCGATATTTATGAGCCAGTTCCTATCAATTAGACACAAGTTTATTTCCTCGTAATTTATCGATCCTCGCCGTATATAAACTAAATAAAGTGATTTCAGATTTACGTTTACGATCGTGTTCAGGAAGGCTATTTAAAGAAACGAGTTTGGGCTAGATTGATACGTATTGCTATACTAAAGTGACGTATTTACCTATAGGTATATTGAGAATTTCGAGACTCGAGACACGTGTATTCCGAGACACTTTCGTTTAATTTTAGGAAACCTAGTTATTGATTGAATACCTAGTTATTGTATCGCGTTGCTGCGTGAATTTCGCGTACCATATCAAATAACAAAACGCCAATAATTTGATAAATTCGGAGTATATGCATAATGTCAAGAGACGTAACGTTAGATAATTAGTAAGCCCCATCAGACTATAGGCTCTGACTTCGACACCCACTCAAAATGATCGTTTTTGATCTTGCTTTTGAGATTTTTAAGGTTATTAGTATTCTCCGATATTTCGAGAACATCACACGATGTACTGTCAGATTTTGTAACACACAATTTGACGACGTTGAAACAACAAGTGAATCACAATCCATACCATGATATGATAACATTATGGGAAGCACGTCACGTTATCGTAATGCCAGTATGGATTGCCACCAACATGGTGTCTCGGATTTCGCCGTGCGCGCCGCGCGGTGCTACGCGGGTGGTACGCCCTTCTGAATATAAACGTCTCGTAAATGTTACACGACCACTTCAATTCCAACGCTGTGAGCTATGACTACATCAACCTTTATTTCAACGAGTCAGTTGAATCGAAATGGACGAATAAAAATATTACGGCCGGCAATTGAATATTTATATCAATAATTCATTCAAAACGCGGGGATAAAATATAAAAGTACGATATAAAACAAAGGGGATGATATCGACGTTATTGGCAAGCAAGGCCAAATACTTTTATTTGATGACACATTATTTTTCTCGTGCTTATTGTTTAAGGTTATTGATGAATTCTTGCTACAGAAACATGAAACGTCAAACAAGCAAAAACACGAGTAATTGTTATTAAACATGACATCAGAACACGTGTGTCGGTGAAATTACAAACTGCAATGCAAATATTGGTAATGAAAAGAGCCTATCGTCGATACTTAGACGAAGCATATACGACCTACTCGACTTGTGCGACGAAATGCTTTGTCTTATACAGTAGATTCGAGTAAATTGCCTTAAACAGCCATTGAATTTCGGCAAAATACAAACTGAAACGAGTTTGTTAATAATAACCACGATGCCGCAAATGCATTGAAATTTAACCAGTTCTATGAATATGACAAACTGACCTCTTATGACACAATTGTTGATAAGGAATTGCGTCGTTAATATTGTAATCAATATTCGTTTAGTAATAACAATGTTATATGACTGTATAGGCATTTGTAGAATTTCGTTCAATTGCAATCGCGTTGACCAAATTAATTGCGAAACTGGTAATATGAGATGCGACCAATTTCATATTCGATTAATTGTTTACCGATACACTTTTAAGGTATCAATTATTTTGATTATCCAACAGAATTAATACTTTCACTATAGGTTCTCTAAAATGTTTATTGCATAAATAGTTACTCAATGCTTCAAAATAGGGCCAACATTAAATTTAATTGCTTTCTTCTGTGCCTCAAATTACAATAGAATATTTAAGCGAAATAATTCCAACGGCTGTCAATAAACACCGTTCAGATGACATTCAGGTTAATGAAAATCGTGGACGCTATTTGTGTCGTGAATGTTTCTGTTTATTTTGGAGATATCGTTTTTACTTTAGTCGTTGAGCATTGCTCCCGTAGTCTGCTACTGAGCGGCTATTGATTAAATATTAGCTGGAGATTATCCGTGCTCGTAAATTATTAAAATGTTTTGAGCAAAACTCACTGTTAATGGATTCATGATTTTTCCTTCAATATTTAAAATACATTAACGAAATAAACTGCCCACGAAAAGGAGTACTGGATAATGGTCGATTGCAATTTTTTTTACATAGTTAAGGGCTTTAATTAAAACAAAACTTAATTGATTCCTTTGTATGACGAAAGTTACCCATACATTTTGTATGACTTTCGTCACACAAAGGAAGCGATCGTGTTTTTTTGTTAACTAAGCTTTTAACTATGTACATTTTTTTTTGTAATAGACCCATAAATGAGATTTTAAACGTGGGTTGATTAATTGATTTTAACCCGGCCTAATCTAGATGATACTGCAGCACAGGTCACGGTGTATAAGACAGATCTCGATGGCACCGGAAATTCTCACGGCGTTATCACTTATCAGCAGAGATCGTAAAATGCGAACATAATCGATTGAAATAAGGTATGACTGTGAAACTTTAAAGAATTTTGCTCGTATTTTACGAGCCCTGCTTATCAGTAACTAACGCCGTTTTGATTTCAGCAAATAAGAGACAAAACTGTCACTTACCGATTGATTTTAAAACGGACATGGTGTTTCCTCTCTGCTGTTGAAACTTCCACTACACGTAAACCACATTGTCGAAAAATTTAGAGAAAAAATAACGAGATAGCACATTAAGGTAATTACCTGGTTAGGTCAAGAGCAGATGGCATTCCAACCTGCACGATCCACCAGGTCGGCAGCGGCGTGCACATCCGCTGCGGCGACGCCCGCGCTCATGCACACTTCACCGTCCACCCACCCTGCTCCACAGTCCACATTCACACACTATGACGACAATGTCAACGCAGTGTCATGGTTCAACGCGTCTTAATTGACCTGAATACAGATATCGGTGACGCAAACCGTGTGGAAACTTAGACTCGCGCCCGCAACAGCCTCGCAAATTTCCGGCTAGCGAAATCGAGAAAAAATTAATTGTCCCCGACTAGTAATTAAACGGTCGAGGAAGTAGATAGAAGGAAACGCGATCGTAATTGCATCGAAATATCTTACGAGCGATGAAAGAACCGAATTGAGCGAGCGAAGTAATAAAAATATTAGAGCAATAAAAGGGCCGAATCGAGAGACTGGATTTTTAAAACTTTAGGGGAGTCAATAATTAGAGGGAGCGACTAGCCGAGAGAAGTGAATAAGGGTTGTTATGGGAGCAAAGTTAGGGTCGATAAACTTTTGGATTAAGTTAAAAATGTGGAAATAAAATCACATTCGTAAATAATTTGTAGTAGAAGGCGATTGCGGGTGAAGGTAAGTACCTAAGACGGTGCGTAATGGTTTGTGTACGGAGAGTTTAGATTCGCGAGTTCGCCGAGCGTGGCGGAGCGCGAGGCGATCGGTCGGTGCGTCGCTCGGGTTCGGACTGACAGCGCTCGGGCCGGGGCGCCCCGCGCGGCTGCCATGTGCCTGAGCCGCCCTATGATAACGCGCCCTGCCGCCACCGCCACTCGCCCGCGGCTCCACCGCTCCGAACTGCCGCCGAGACGACACAATCTGACAAAATCCATCATGACATGAAAGGCTTCCGCGACAAGCCCGATATAATACTTTTCTCTTAGAAATAATAGCTTCCGACAGATATGAAACGAGTACTACACAGGTTTTTATGTTCGTAGAGTAGAATAATAAATAATAATGTATCGAAGATAAATAATATTCCTTGCTGAAAGGATTTACTTCGTAACTGTGTAGGTAATTCTAATATGAGTTTACGCAAATAGTTGCTTTCTTCGATTGCTTCCTCTCTTTGTCTGCTTTTACCAGGCGAACCTGAATGATTTTTATCTCGTTTGATGTTGGTATATATGTAGAGCATATATTTTGTGTATATACTCTACATATACCAAATACCAACGCGCAACGTTGTCTTATAATTAAATACAAAAGTGTTGTGATACTACACGTGCAAAACTGCGATTAAAGAAACCAGTTCTATTCATGCTATCGTGTCTTTAAAACAAACACGCCAGATTTTCCTGTTGATCTCTAAGAAAAATATTGAGAGTACATAATGGTAAAACCAGCGCGTTTTCTAGTACCCAGTGATTTGCTGCAGTATTCGTTTACCTAATTTAACGCACTAGCCATCCATTAAATTTTTGGTTTGGCCGGCGTTTACTACAGACTTATTTATAACTGATAGTGGTGGTTCTAATGAATCTCGGGCGTCTCGTTATGGGTCGTGAGTTGTATCAGTTTAAGTTAGTTAAGTTCCGGGGCACGTAAGCACGGCATCGCCCATAAACCATTCCGATATTCGACATCACGGAATCGAGCCATTTCGCTGCGTACAGTTGATAGAGTGCCCGAGGATACGCTCACGACGTCCAAGTTTTTCAATTCTCAAAGGTCACGTTTTCCACCCCAGGTGTGATTTCCATTTCTATGATATTTTAAACATGGGCATGCCTACATATTTTCATACTAATGATTTTGATCGAAAGGCACGCCGTCCGACGATGTGAGAATAACCCAATAAATAGCTTAATTTGCTGTAGACAGCAAAAAAACTGATAGGTAAATGTTTGGCAAGTAAGAAAAGCGTTGACAACGAGTTGAAATTCACAGTTGAGTTTGTCGAAGAAAAACTCAGTGATCTTGCTTTAAACTGTTGCCAATACAAGTTTAAAAACAATCAAGTTAGCGTTGCGGTATGCACTTAATTGGATAAATAATATGAATTGTAATTTATTCATCGTTATTTATTCTTTTACTTTACTCACGCCGCAATAGTAATTTGAACCAATTAAAGTACTATCGCGGGAACGCCCAGAGTAAGCCAAGGCTGAGATGTAAAACTGATCGTGTTACACGGTTACCATTGAAATGATCCTAGCAGTGGAAAAGAAAATTTTGTTATCAATTATGACCCTGATGAGTTAATAATTTCCCATCACGATATTACAAGACTGCGATTTATTAAGGTCATGGTGAATTTTATTGACATACCCAGTAATTGTAAACGTTGTTGCTATTAGGATAGATTGAGATCGTTAAAATACTACCACTGATGTTGTTTTTGTGGCAACGAAGTTAAACATTTAAACGATTAAATCACATTACCCTACTTTAGACGCAGCAGCACCATAAAGTAAGCACAAGGTAAAATTCACAAGTGAATGGCTTAGCAGTAATTATGAATGCTCGTAGAGTAAAGGAGGGACACGGCTTTCTGACCGCCTAAGACCTTGATGTCACCTTTGCACTTATTCATATTTACCTAGGCTCGACGCATTCAATGAAACCGCAAGCCATGTGATCTTTGAGTTTGAGCAATTTACATTATATTGTTCAAAGAAAATCAGCTTTCCACTTTGATGCGTTGATCTGGCAAGTTTCTGAAATGCTGGGCTCGCTATTGTAAAGGGTTTAATCTTCTCGGAAACAATTTGTAACAAAGTTATATCCCTTTTCGAATAAAATGAAAGGTAAGGTTTGTGTAAAGTTCTTATTCGACACGGCGGGCTCAACATATTGAAACTTTATGTAGACGGCTTCATAACCTCGACTGCTATTTAGCCTTCGAGTCTACTTACGATTTGAGTGTCGCGAGGTAACATTGCGAAAGTTGACAACAGCCGTACGTGAGTAAATTGTAGAGGAATCCCATTCTTGTTGTCTTGCGGCGCTTTGCATTTCAGCTTCCTTTCTTATTTGAGTCGCTGGCAACGTTAAATGACTCTGTGGGGAATTCAAGTATTTACGCTGAGGATGGTATTCACAGTTATTATGCCATCTAATGTGGGTTTAAAGCCCCTCTGGGTCTTTGTTCGCAGTTTATGATTTATTTTCTTACATGTGAGAGTTCCAAGAATGTGGTGGAAGTTTTGGGTGTTTCTTTGAATTTTGCGACCGCTTTGAATTTTGAGGGTATTAAGATTAAGCATCTAGTAAATATACAAATTAATTATAAAAGAACAGAAAAACAAACCGAAGTAGCTAAGAATCCTACACACTTCGTGCAATAAGTTGTTTATACAAAACCACGAGGCCGAACATTATTATGAAAATAAAGCTAAATTTAAGATTTATGTTCGTTTGGTTGATTGATAAGAATTGACACGAGTCGAGTCGAATGACGGGAGAGCTCTGTACAGATAACTTTAAAGTGAACTAACAAGTCGTTTAGGCAGATAGTGAGCTGGTGACATCATAAGACACAATCGTGTACCGATAATTACAGAGCGTCATTTAGGCTGTGCGTTAGCTAATGGGTTCGGTAGTAACAATGAGATATTACGACCCACTCGAGGACCTACACAAATAGCGAATTATGTCCATATACGACTAACGAATGGGCGCGACGACCGCAAGGTTGTGGTAGGTGCCGGATCCTTCTTAAATGCTAGGCACTTAAAATTTCAAAAACGTAATTCATAGTCATACTCATACAAAATGCTTATAAACTTTTTTACGTTTGCACGTCAACGATACAACCATTGGCATTCATTATGTTCTGCATATTGTTTTTGTAAACGATAGACTACACCCAACAATATCACTATTCATTTTCCTACAGGCCAACCCCCCAAAAGTGTTCCATTCCATCCGACTCCAAATAATACTTTCTATAGTTATATTATAAGATTTATAAAGGGGTGAAATCTTTAAAATCTCGTATGTTCTTTCTAAGCAATATGTGAAATTTATGTGGGTTTAGGTATTTTACAATATACGTAGATACGTTGCATGTAAAGTGACTTTTGAAAATCATGGTAAAGCGAGTTCGATTGTCGTCTATATTCAATAGGATTTACACTTACACATTTGCCTATCATCATTCCATTATCTGTGGAAAGCGTTTTAGATTTTTTTAGGACATTTTCATCAATTCGATTTGTGTTCCTTTACTTCGCGTTTCGGAGAATTGATGAAGAGAAGTGCCGAACTGTTTGCCCAATTGATCAAATCCTTAAACCCGACAAATAACACTGAGAAACAATTCCGAGAAATAGTTCCCCACAATAATGGTACCTATGTAATTAGAAATACGATGTTACACGTTCAAAACAACATGTCTATAATCGATGCACTTTGGTTTTGTGCAAAATGTTAGTATTTAGTGTTAATGTACAATCATCAATGCAAATATTTTTGAAATTAGGTGGTAAACCTCATTCCCTCAATATTCTTAATAAATAATTTCGTTCCCGGACCGACTTATGCGCACTTTCTAATTACTGGAACGCTATTTAACGGTAATTAATTTGGCGAAAAACGCTTAACAGCCCGTTATTATACTATTTCCTACTGCTACTTCTAAGTGCTCACTTAAGTACCTACCCAAAGGCTTAGGTATTCTCGGGCACGATATCGGAAATAACATCCTCCGTATTTTTCGCATTTTATGTTTTAATCAAAACAATTTAATCTATGATATTATAAAAATTACAAATTTGTCCTTTCATCACGCCTAAGCGGCTAACCCGATTTCAAAAATTTTTGGTAAACGGGTATCTGCACATTTCCCAGATGGTTACCTGTAGGATACTTTATGTTTTGGAAAAAATATAGGGTTATGACTTTTTCTTCAATGCGAACGATGTTCGCGAGCACCTTCTAGTATTTAATAAAATTAAAGTTAGAACGAGATTCTGCAGTGTAATTTCTAAGGATTACTACTTTTGAGATGCGTCATCGAAAATTGGCTTTTAGATTTGAATGTTAGTTTTGCTGTTATAATTAAGATCCTAAGATTTAATCTACTATTCTCCGTTTCCTAACAGTAGGTAATATATTCCTAACACTTGTGATAACTAATTTAATTAACATAATAATAGATTACAAGCAACGATGCGGACATAACATTCACTTCGCGAAACCCGAAATAGAAAGTGTTCCTTGAGCCGTCTGTTCGCGCGAACCTCTATTGTGCAGGAAATTAACAAAGCCCGAGACAAAACAAGTCCTTACTGTCTAACAAGTATCAAGCTTAGGTCGGCCATTATGAATAACACAATTAATCTTCGTCAAAACAACGTTTGATAGACCCCGATGTCTGCTCGTGTTGCGGAATCTTGGAACAGTCTTCCGCCTCGTAGCATTGTACATCGATTTACGTTTTCTAACAGGCTTCAATGCCACAGCAGTGTAGATTATCTTTATTGGTATTAATTGAGGTTTGATTACTCACTATTTCCAGATCGTGTACCTACCTGTATCGATATCGATACTTTTGGTGATCTTAGGTCTATTAATTACATTGAAACGCTCTTCTGTACAAAAAACAAAGTACAATCGCACTCCTGGCAGTTTCAAAAAGTGTCTAAATGTTCGGGAGCTAATTAAACGTACTACCTACATTAGATGACCTAAAACTACTTGATACACCGAAGGCCTACAGACGCGGTAAATTATGACTCCAGTTCTCCAAATCAAATGTAGAATTTGCTCCCACTTTAAATTTTACGCAAGAAGTTAATAAGTCTAGTCTAAGCAGAGTCGTCCTGTTCTAACAAACGTTTCTCGATTCGAGTATGTTTTCGAAATCATCTCCAGAAAACGGAAAACGTTCTCGAGAATATCTCAGAAAGGGCACAACTGTAAGTCTGAGACAAGCCGTCTTTGAACCACTCCCTGCTAACTATTGTTGTATGTTTCAGAGGACTTAGTAAGTAGAGCCGGGTGTACTTCAGTGGTCTGTGTAATTACTCATTAATAATCTCTCGGAGCGCGGGCTAACGCTCAGCAAAATAGTATCGATTAGCCGCGGAGGCAAAAACAATAGCTCGTTTTGTACTCACTCGGGTTAATGGACATGTTCACAAAAATAAAATTATTAGCTTATTAATAGAGTACGAAACGAAGGGAGGAAAAATATGGATAAACTTTGTTTATAATTTCATACAGTGCACTCGTTGTGTTTAGTTTGTTGGGTTACGATTACTGTATTACTCATTCAGTTGTACATTAATAAAATTTGAAATGTATAATAATTAAAAGTGAATCCGGTACGTATCAGGCAGGATCAGGGCATGAAGATGTTATTGTGTAGAAAGTCCGCTACTGAGGTACATTAAGAACTGCCTCTGGCAGTGCCGTGGAGTACATATAACTACTCGATTCCGGTTGGCTTGCCTACATAATGCGTTTGAGTAGATTATACCACTATCCTTGTGGATGAAACAATATGCGTAATCCATTCTCAACCTACTTTGTAAGAATTTTTTTAATACAGTTGCTCAAAAAGTGGTACTTTTCGTAGCTGCAAATCGTGCGAAAAGTTGGATATTTCGAACTAGTGCTTTTTACTTTTCAATTTTTTTTAATTTTCTGTTGTACTAACACGTCATACCTCATACATCCAAACAAAGGTCAATCACTTTTTGACTTTATTTATTACGTCATACTGCATTGCAGGTGTATATCTCATAATTATGCTTAAAATATTTAAAGTGCATATTGGACCCATCAAAGGGTTATCTATTAAAAAAACTCAAAAACGGTTTTAATAATTTGTTTGAGTGACTATTATTTAAAGAGCAAATGAGTATTATGCGTGACCTTAAAAAATTAAAAAGAAAAGTATTGTCACAGATTAGATAATACGAGTATTAAGCGTGACCGACGCGCTGCATTTTTAATTCATAATATAAATAATCGCTATTTTTGTGTATTAAATAATAAATTTATTTACAATTATATGAAATGCAAAGAACTAAAAAAAGATTCACGATGTTTATTGTTTAGAATCAATTAAATTACTGTGTAACATTATCATATCTCTTCTGAAATATTAAAACTATTTCTTTTGATTTGGCTGAATGATGACAGCCGACGCCATCTTGAAAAAAAATATTACAATTAAAAGTAAAACTTTCTTTTTCATTTAAGATTGTTTTAATTACGTGTAAATGACACGTACGTTCTATAAAATAAGACTTTTTGATAGAAAATGATGGATTCTGATGTTATCAGAATAGATTTAACACCGCCCGATATACGAGCCAAGGCAAAAATTGCAAGTGAGAGTATTTTACCCGCAAAATCGAAAGAAAAATTATATTGCCGTCTATGAACATTTTATTGGCTAGAAACGAGAATACGAGAATTATTAACTAAACCTACCAGCAAAGGCTTTAAATGCGACCCTTCACAATTGAATGTTTACAAATGAAGCGAAAATTGAAAAATTTAATGATTCGGACAGGATTCGAACCTGCGTTTCCAACGGCTTTCCGGGCCAACACTGGCGTCCTCCCAATTGGACCACCGAATCAGATGTCAGAGTCATTGAATTTTTCAACCAGTTGCTTCGACATGCCTTAGGGTGGCATCGTAGCGCCATCTACCGTAAAGATTTAGACTTTATCGTCGGCACCATCGTCTCAAATTTGTTGAGAATCCGATAGTAACGATGTGCTACACCCAAATTACTTATTTTTTATTAAAGCAGTAACGTCTGCTAACGTAAACTAAATGTTTACAAATGAAGCGAAAATTGAAAAATTTAATGATTCGGACAGGATTCGAACCTGCGTTTCCAACGGCTTTCCGGGCCAACACTGGCGTCCTCCCAATTGGACCACCGAATCAGATGTCAGAGTCATTGAATCATTAAATTTTTCAATTTTCGCTTCATTTGTAAACATTTAGTTTACGTTAGCAGACGTTACTGCTTTAATAAAAAATAAGTACCTTCACAATTGCTCTAATAATTGTACAATAATTTTTTATCAGACAGAAATAAATATAATTGCGGCTTTCAATTACTGTTTTAAACTTGTATTATTGCAATTTTTCGCAAATGTATTAAAAAATGTTGTTTGGTACACGTGTGGAAGTGTCATTTTAACTCGTCCCGAGTCTTGACCCTCGCCTTCCGGCTCGGGCCAAGACTCCTCGGGACTCGTTCAAAATGACATACTTTCCACACTTGTATCAAAAACTACTATTAACGCCACCCTCCTGCACCTCTAGCACAACTGTAACACGCGACTCTTTCTCGCGCGAGATATACTACCTATCTCTTTCTGTACAGTACTGCGAGAGAGTGACGGGTGATGCTATGTCGCGCGACATGAGTCGCGAACCATAGTTGTGCTAGACGGGCTGGTCTCCAGTCAGGCGAGAATAACGGAATAGTTTTTGT
The DNA here is from genome assembly GCA_947623375.1 of Apotomis capreana. Classification (NCBI taxonomy): domain Eukaryota; kingdom Metazoa; phylum Arthropoda; class Insecta; order Lepidoptera; family Tortricidae; genus Apotomis; species Apotomis capreana. Next base: position 9,388,121 of record OX392514.1, read on the forward strand.
CAATCCTTTTAGCCTTTGGATTTTCACTTTTAGGGTATTTTATACAGCCTAGTGCTATCTTCTAATCCAATTCCTTAACTAATATTAGACCAAGGGTCCGGTTGTCTGCTACTAAACCTTGGCTCAACTCTTAGGCAGCATGGTTATTTCTATTTAAATGTCAGAAACATCTATCGGCCGTAAATATAATATTCGGCTGTGCGTTGAAATGGAAACCACATATTATTGACTTTTATAGATTGAAAATAATTAATGTAATATTTGCACATTTCCAACTTAGCATCAGAATAAAGCCAATTTCAGAGTAAATTACCACAAATATCACACCTGAACCGGTTAAATAAACTGACTGATTTATGAAACATGCACAAAATTATGTATGTTTTCAACAGAAAAAACAGCAAAGTTTGCATTAAAACACGAAATTTTTATTTACCTGTCCGGTAGACCAGCGAACAGTCAATATCTCCTTTGTCGTGTTTCGTGTTATTAAACACAACATGGTTTAGTGTAATCCATAATAAACACTTGTTTAGAGTTACAAAAGCCCTCATCTTAGTGGCAACGTTTATAGCATTACCAACGCTCAACGATTTTCCTATGACAGTAAAGTTATAGCACCCACCATAAAACCTGTGACGAGTGCCAAGCTAGCGCGAGAGTGGAGGTATAAAGATTAATGACCGTCACTTCATAGGACAGGATAGTTACACAGCTCGGTCATATCCGCACTCTATAAATACTCGAGAATTTCTCAAGATATTTTTGTTTATTTCAGAGCGAGAGGCTATTTTAGTAGTAGGTTGAATGGCCATATAGACTTCAAGGCCTAGAACGCACGGGTCCCGTGTTGGTGAACCGAACGGTTGGAAGGCGGCGGGTGAATGCCACTCGCCACAAGTTTTTTGCCATCGACATTCGCCAACGTGATGATGTCTTATCGAAGCCGGATGAACAAGCAACGAATTGATTGTTAATTCCAATCGGCAAGTATTAGAAGAACAACGCTTTAATAAGCGCTAAATGTCTAAAAAGGTGCTATAGTAATAAAGTTCCAACGGCCCCGGTGAAAACACAAAGTGCTTTACGACCGTCCTATACTTTCACGCCATAGAAATATCCGAGTTATCTCGGTGAAAAAAGAAAATAAAGAAATTCTCGGTAAAAGATAACAAGTTACACCTGCGGGGAGCCGGAATAACTAGCTATAACTAGGTAAGAGTGAACCTTTGTTCTTTCGTCCGAGGCCCGAGTCGACGAAAAATTATCTTTTTACTTTTTTGCTGACGCTCAGAGCGGTTCAGGTAGGCTGCTCGGTATAATAATAAGAATGAGCGTTCCTTCGAGTACGCGAGACACGGATGCTTGCAGTGGGTTCAATACATGATATTGTGTAAACTCTATTAAAAGCGTCTAAAGAAATGTTTGCTAAATTTATATTACTTGGTGAAGTCGCCAAAATGGTCGGAATCGGAACTGAAATTCCGGAAGACCTAGGCTAATATAATATTGGCCAGTAAAATTACACTGGAGCAAAATTCTAGGTTTCATTTGACACGTTTCCGAGGTTTGGCTACTTTAGCGATGTGCCCTATTCGAGGTAACCATAATGATGTATTCTTTCTAAATGAGATGTATCGTAAAATTAATCTATCGGAAAAGCGTAAAATTCAAAATAGCGAGACATGTGGCTAAAGTGCAAATGTCAGTGGCGAATATTGAATGTAGATCATTGAAGAGGCACTGAACCTTTTATATTCAAATAATTTATTCATTAAAGAAAACGCATTGTATGAATGTGCCAGTGGAGTGGCGTCTAATTTCTGTAAAAAGCCGGAGTAAGTTTAGCTTATTTTTTTCTTAAAGAGCAATAAAGACAAAGTACACGAATACCGTAAAATACTAATGTGGTACCTACTAATAATGTAGAAAACGTATCAAATCCTAAGTCGTTTGGTACCCAATATATTCAGCAACAAAGAGGTACATAGACATTCTAAGTTATTATGAAAAAGGAAACCTTGTAAAATTTGCTATTTTAAAAATGTCTCCCTGTCTTCCACAGCTACAGCATGAAAAAAAGTCGTATATTTTTAGAAGCGCAATCCCCCTTTGTGCGTATTGTTGAAGAGGTCTTTACAAATGCGGTAATGCGTCTCGGTAACATTTTCCTTCAAAAAACTTGGAAGTTGGGGAGGTTTAATAACTGGAACCTAAATCATTTCATTTCAAATATACGCTGTGAGTAGGTGACGGTTGAACTTGTCGTGTTGAGGTTGAGTCAGATCTCTCATTTATTGCTGAAAAATTGTAGTAAGAAAAGTCCGTTCAATATCACAAGTGCATGCGCATAAGAGGATCCAAAACAGTTTTTTTTTGTCATAGAAAAACCGGCTTAAACCCGTTTTTGGATCCACATTGCGCATACAAATTAGATTAATAGGGAACTTGCATGAAGTTGGAATTAATAGTTCTTTATGTTATACCAGTTCATAAACGCTAAATTAATTCAAAACATATATCCTCACAATAAATACTAGTCTATTTAAAATATGAACATTTTTTTATAACTTTCAGTAAAACGAATGAATTACACATAAAATTCTTCACACAACGTAAACATAAATAAATGTATGACAACTATATACTTAAACACAGTATTTTAACAACTACAAGACGAGAGAAGAACTAACTACATTGAAGTATTTCTTTGTTGCTAGGTCCTAATAATTGCAATAGAGTAAAACCAGCTTAAGACGTTTCTGAAGCGACCAGGCAAAAACAACGTCTTAGACCAAGCTAAACAGAGGAGACGTAGGACGAGGACGCGTCGCAGATGCGGCGCCCCTTTAATAAATTTTCATACAAAATGTACAGAAGCGTCGCAAATGTCGCGACGCAAACAGACAGAAGAGACGGGGCGAGGGTGCGTTTCTTCTGTTTGGCTTGCGCCTTAAGCGTGAGGGGGTATTAAGTGGGAAGAACACTACTACTATGCCCTTCACAAAATGGTGTACGTGTAATCGTATTAAACGGGTTCTATTGCATACGAGTCTTTTTGGTCTAACAGTTGAAGCAACTATTTGTAGAAAACAATAGCACATCTAGCTGCTGGGACATCTCCTATCAAGCGAATATCACTCGTCTTTCTTACACGGTATTGAAAGAAAAGAGCCGGACTATGTTCGTCGTGCGACAAAGAGTCACGTGTCACAATTGTGCTAGAGGTAAATAAAGCTATTATAGGAGTTGGGTAGGTATGTGCATGGTATAAAAAAAAATAAGGTATGGCACTCCAGGTAGTGAGACTTTCTACGTCACTGATTAGTTGCCGCTTTATGGGAAAAAAGTGTTTGCAACCAGTCGTACAAAAAATAATTATTACGCATTTATCCATTACAATTGTCATGTTCTTTGACTAAATTTTATAATGTGATTTTAAAAACTCACGATTTTATGAGATTCATACAGGTAACAAGGGAATCGGGGAGTAAGTATTATGATACACTACTAGCAACACAGAAACGGATTGACAGAACTAACCAACCAATCATAGCGTGAGGACGTCAAAACTCTCGCCTGTCATTTCGGAGTGCTGTACCTTATTTTCTTATACTATCGGCATGTGGACAAAGTGAACCTGAACGGTCGACATATCACTGGGGGGCTTATAGTAATCTGCAACTGGAGTGAGGTGTCTAGACGTGCGAAGACGGTAGTTTGATAAAGCAGGCCGGATTACGACCAAAATGGCTTGGCGTTTAGCAATGGGTGGTGACAAGCCTCGACCAGATTATAACAACACACATAGTATGCTCTCCTAATTGTGCTGTCCATATCCTGCGTCTACCCTGAAAGATTGCATGTTATGTAAGAAAAGTTTATCGTTTGAACTGGCTATACTTAAGTATATTGCACGATTCGAGTTTTCGCCGGTACCTTGTGGACCAGAGTTCAATTTCATGTCTCCCTAGTAAACGATTATTCGGTGGAGTGTCTAATTAATGTATAGAGCTGTGAACAAAGCCCAGCCAGCCACCGTATACCGAGGCACCGGACATTGTTGATAAAATACGTCTTCGTTACTTTGCGAACAGAAATCGCCACTTCAACCCGTTATTAATATACGTATACCTATGCAGCGGGACCCCATGTAATTATGGTTTAGGTCCTAAATAATCGAGTTGGTATATATTTCTACCTGTCGATTTATGTACTTTAAAATTTCTAACTTTGCAAATTAATATTTCATTTGCTTAGCGGTCCCCCGACGCAACGAAGCTTGGATTCTTTTTCTACTGTTCATTGTATAGGCACATTTCGTAGATTTTATTTCTTTCTTTTTGTTGGTTGTCATGTCGGGGGTTTTTTAAATTTTATTTTAATTTCATATTTTTTTAAACAAACAGAAGTTTCATCCCGGAATTTTCTTCTTTTGACACTATTTTTGTTTAAGGGCCAGGGTTTCCAACCTTTCGTCGAGCTTGATCCTTGACTATATGTAGGTACAACAGGATCCCAAGCTAGTGGTAATGACTGCCGTCTTCTTTAAGATTGAAGTTAGGATATATTTTGATTTCAATAGCCTTAAGCAACATTCTGGGAAAAAATCGTTAAAGTCAGACTAGTTAATGCTTATAATGGCAAAATGGCGAAGTTATTAGCCAAGACAATCAAAATATATACTTTAAATGCGCTGCATGAGTCGCAAGAACCTGCTACTTATGGCCTAGAAAAAAACCAGGTTTCTATTTTACAGGAACCCAGTAGTAGGTACGGGTGGCTTACTTAGCTCCATAAAAATTGCAGTTGGTGCTAGGTAACTTGACTTAGTTTTGAGAGACCTAATCATCGATACCCCACACCATAGGATAAACATCCCCACTTTTGTTACGTGAAGGGAAGGTACTCAAAAAATGTTTTTAAAAATGTATTCAACCACTATGTCTCTGAGCTAAGCTGTGGACAGACTGACACAAACTACAAAATCCTAAAAAGTTGTTATTGACTTAGGCAAGAGTACTTTTGCTAAAGCTTACGTGTCATTTAGTCGCGTTAAAATCTTGCAGACCTTCATTTATTGAGTGATATAGAAAATGCTAATAAATAATACTCAATATTTTACCAAAACTTTGGAATGCTTGGCTTCAATATTGGCTGAAATCCATTAACAACTAGCTGGTCATCATGAGACCTTCATTTATTGAGTGACTAGCTTTTACCCGCGACTACGTACGCGTGGAACTTGACAAAGGAATTATTAAAGTCTAATAATTACATTTTCTACGGGGTCACCGCATCTTAACAGAAATGTTCACTCACTTTTCAATCTTTTTAGGTATAATTTCCAGGATGAAAACTATCCTATGTCCTTCCTCGTATCTTAAACTATCTCTATGCCAAATTTCATCAAAATCGATTCAGCGGTTTAAGCGTGAAGAGGTAACAGACAGACAGACACACTTTCGCATTTATAATATTATATTGAGTGATATAGAAAGTGCTAATAATACTTAACATTTAACCAAAATTTGGAATCCTTAATTTCAATATGGGCTGAGATCCATTAACAACTACCTGGTCATCATGAGACCTTCATTTAGTAAGTCATATAGAAAATGCTAATAATACTTAACATTTAACCAAAAATTTGGAATTATTTGCTTCAATATTAGCTGAAATCCATTAACAACTAGCTGGTCATCATGAGACCTTCATTTATTGAGTGATATAGAAAATGTTGATAAAACCTATCATTTATCCAAAATTTTGAATTCTTGGCTTCAATATAGGCTGAGATCCATTACCATTAACAACTAGCTGGTCATCATGAGACCTTCATTTATTGAGTGATATAGAAAATGCTAATACAACTTAACATTTAACCAAAATTTGGAATCCTTAGCTTCAATATTGGCTGAGATCCATTAACAACTACCTGGTCATCATGAGACCCTCAATTAGTGAGTCATATAGAGAATGCTAATAAAACTAACATTTAGCCAATATTTAGAATTATTCACTTAATTATTGGCTGAGATCTCGTCACTTGTTCCAATTAAAGCTGAATATGTTGGAAACTACTGGTCCTATTTCCACCAAACATAGCTAAGAACCATCTCGACGGAAAATTCTTTCGATTAAAAAAAACCGCACTTAAATTGGTCCATCCGCTTGGGCGCTACGATGCCACAGACAGACACACAGATACACATGTTAAACTTATAACACCCCTCTTTTTTCGTCGGGGGTTAATGAAAAAAAAAATGATTCTGTGCCACCGGGGCCCTTTGTTAATTGTAAGTTTACAGACTAAATGAATTACTATTCATGGAGCCCCTTACTACCTTCCAAATAACTTTTCACTACACCCTAGATATAAATAGTTTTTGAGAAATATGCGTTCGAAGATTTTGTCCTTCTAGCAGGGCCCTTTGGTATTTAGTGACTTACATGACCCCAGGTAATTTTAAAAAACAGCCGGTTATTTCTACTTACTGAATCAATTATTACCAACTTGCTAGTGACAGGTTTTCAAGAAAAATAAAATAAAAAAAATATTATTGTATTATATTATCACTAAAATAACTTTCAGCCAGGGTGTTAATTCGAGTGTACTTTGAGATATCAACGAAAGAACGACATATCAGGTATATCCTAGATCCCAGGTAAACCGCCAGGTATTCGAGCTGCTTAATGTGATATTTCACGTTACTATCCCGGTCAAGTTTGCGCCAGATATACGTATCTATGGCATCACATATAAATGTGGCGCAAACATAACGCGAGCGGGTTGACGATTTCTCCGAGATATCGGATAGATATATATGGAGTTAGGGGCCTGATGCCTGATGTTGACTTGAAGAAGGCCAAAAGAACATTTTCCATTTAACTATTTACCTACACATATATCACAGAATAAAATACTATATTAGGTTCTCTTTCTGATCAATGCAAAAGCCCCATGTGAAAAGTATTTTATTGGTCCTCCTCCTCCGCGCATGGATGTCCTCATTACTGAGGGTCGTGATCCCCCAAGCTTGGAGTAATCTTTTAATCATTGCGCTCCCTGTTCCTATCTTGAGCATTGTGTAGCTTGGTGTTCAGCGTATAGCGGATTTGGTCCGACCTACTCATTGGGCTACGATCTCTCGGACGTTTACCCTCGAGTTTATTGGTAGTTCGTATTAAAATGGAACGTACATACACGTACATAATGGTCATGTCGACGGGACTGACGACGCAAGAGCACCGACGGAGAATAATACAGCGCTCCTTATGTTTCTTTGTAGAACTAAAATTCTCCATGCACATCGTTTACGCAGTCGCTAGTAAGAACAGTCACTGAAAACTCATGGTAAGGGTACTGAGGTGCGCTAACAAATTCGGAAGGCGGTTCCAAGCACTCGGGTCGCCGCAATCTGGTCGGGAGCACGCCGGTGCGCAGGCTATTAGCACGACTCACGGCGCATAGTAAGCCCCTCTTGGTTACGGATACTTCATTACCTTTATCACCTTCGATGCAGACCTATGGTGATACTGATTATCGCGCGATAGATAAATGATAAAGCGAGGGTTACGTGGTCAAACCCGAATCCAAAACGTGAAAAAAAAGTGTGTGTGTCAGCTCCGACGCACGACTGGAGTTTACTCTTCAGGCCGGGCGCGCACCACTTTTTTGTCGCAGAAATAAGCGTACTTATGGGTTTATGAAAATCGTGGTGCGCGCACTCTCATATAAACCCATATCTTGCATTTATTCGACAAAATTATCGTGCGACTAAAATCTTGGTGCGCGCCTGGCCTTAAGAACGTTTATAAAATATATACTCAATACTCAATACGTTTATTGCACATAATGATTATACAGGTGAAAGTAAATAGTTTAAGTATCACATTATGTACCCTGTTGGGCGCTGCAAACAAGAACGAAAAGGTAGGCACACTTTTTGTGCAACCTGAATTCGAGCGCTGCGAGGAATTCGTTTGACCACTGGAATTGAATGTTTAAGCTCACTGATTTTTTCAGAAAAAGGCCTGATCTGACTTGGTTGTGAATTGTTTGCCTGGTGGCGACGTAATTGCGCCAGCACGAATGCCATGGGTTCTACTGATGTGTATATTAAGGGCCTCCTAAACGGGCCATGTTTTGCTGCAATTTGTGGCCCGGCCATTATTTGCATCTTGCTCTAGCGTATGGTGTTAGAGATGGACGGCCATAGTTGCCGGCCACAAATTGCAGCAAAACATGGCCCGTTTAGAAGCCCCTTTAAGTCCTTTCTGACCTTTAAAGAAACGAATCTGGGAGCAATGTGGGCACTGTACGGAATTCTCCAGCGACAGCGACACAGACCTGGAAGCGAAATTCTAAGAGGAGCCCGTGCTATTAGGATTCATCAAGTAAACTATTAAAAAACGCAATAGATAAAAACTTACGGCTACGATAACAAATAAAGTATTTAAAAAAACCGCTCCAAGTTTCGGCATACAAATTGCCCCATAAAGTTCCTGGGGGAAGCGGTGGTTTATAATTGCACATATAACTAGATAGTACTCATGCACTGATAGCAATCACACTCGTAACATGATAGAGATTCACGCAAAATATTAGCAAAAACTTGAAAACAAAAACACATTTCTCAGCTGTTGTAGATTGACAACTGTCAGTCAAGCTGCCCGATGCGCACTTGCGCAGCAACGCGCCGTGTAGGCCGCCAGCCGCCGCCGCAGTCTCCGCGGAGAAATTATGAATATGTTTCTTGTCTATGTTATTTGTTAAGCCTCTTGTGGTAATTTAAAATAAATAAATGGCAGAGAACAATTAATATTAATTTTCTCTAACGGGAGCCATGTTTTCCCGTTGCTAAGTACATGTAAAATACATTTCATGAAATAAACATCTCGGTGAAGGTCATTTTATATAGGGATCTTAGTCTATAACGCTTAACGTAACGCATAACCTGCTAAATTAAGAAGTCGTATTTTTACCCCGATCGTATACTGAGATACGACTTTTTAAATTAGCACGGCAGATACGTTCGATTTTATACCCCATAATTTTCATACCCCGGGCTTATATATGAAAATCGATTCTTAAGGAGTAAACTCCAAAAAGATGGGATTCGACCACGCAACCCTCGAAAGCATCCGTCACTCTCGCGCTCATCATAGGCCCGCGAAACTCATGTGTATGTTCACAAATGATTGAAAAAGAGGCAGTCAAAAGTCATAGTCAAAGCCATCATCTCAGTTTTCGAGGCCAACCTAGAAACCTATCTGAAGGTAGAGGAGCCCCGAGACTTGCGTTGCCTCTGGCCTTTGTATGGCTCAACCTTTTGAACGCCAAAACGGCTGTGGGCGATAACGGAAAATTGCTCCGCTGACCACTGAAATTTCAATGATCAAAAACTTTGTAAATCAAACCGCCAATCCCTGCTGCTTTTGGAGCATTTATAATTTTGGTTTGCTTGCTATTGCTTTATTTGCTTTACCGCTTGGCGTTCAAAACGGTTGATCCGGTGGCCGTACTAATCTACATCAAAGGCGCTTACTCGTTAATGACACAATACCTTGATACTAAAATGCGAATCAATTACTCCTCCATTTACCTGCAACAGAAGGATAGCAAGCTAAATTTATTGCGCATTGTTTATCAAGCCCGGATTTATTTGCTAGATCAAATTGAGACAAGGAATTAGGAACCAACCAAGTGAAGAGCGGGCTCGGTCACTGAGACCGACGGTGCAATACGTAATGTGTTTGTGTAAATCGTATTTACAAATTAAATGGCGCCGGCAAATTCCATGCGGTGACGAAAAAACCGGTCAAGTGCGAGTCGACTCGCGCAAGAAGGGTTCCGTACCATTATCTGTAAGTTTGTTGTATAGGAGCCCCCCTTAAATATTTATTTTATTGTGTTTTTAGAATTTGTTGTTTTAACGGCAACAGAAATACATCATCTGTGAATATTTCAGATGTCTAGCTATCACGGTTCACGAGATACAGCCTGATGACAGACACAGACGGACAGTAGATTCTTAGTAATCGGGACCCTATTATTTTTAACATTTGGGTACGGCACCTAAAAATACATACTTAGTCTTCTTTTTTGCTTTACCATAATTTGATAAAAAGTATCATATATACCATCTAAGGGTAATCTTAGTTAGCCAACCTAGCCATGTACAAAATATAGTTAAAATCCAATTAACCATTTTTGTACCTGAGTTCCGCTTTCCAGGTTAAAGTATTATATTCACAAGAGCTATGCTATTGCAATTTCAATCTTGTGGCTAAGAAAAGAATTTATTTGCGTTTATTGTTACCTGCTTCCATTTGTACGTAAGTAGGCTTCTCTACATAAGTAAGACAAATAATTGTGACGTCATGTTTACAAGATAAGCTCTTTCTGACCATTCTGACATTTTAGAATTTATTTACTACTTGCTTTTGCACACGACTTTGTCTGCATGGAAAGATGAAAATATCCTATGTCCTTCCCCGGGACTCAAACTATTTCCATACCAAATTTCATCTAAATCGGTTCAGCGGTTTAAGCATGAAGTGAAGAGGTAACAGACAAACAGACATAGATTCGCATTTATAATATTAGTATGAGTACTTACATTTACACATGAAGCATAATTAGAAAAATATTCATTTTCTATCCTATGAACTCCTAATAAGATTATACAGTAAAGAATTTTATAGATTGGTTCTTCTCTTTCACATTATCATTAATAGTAGGTATAAAAATCAAAAATCGAGTGGATTTTTTAAAGTGGTAGTTAACTTTTTTTAAAGTATGAAAAACAATTTAGAAACTATATTTACAACTTTCTTAAAATGTTACAAATGCCAATTGCCTGTGAATAACTGTGTAATTGACTTAATTTTACATTTTCTTGGACTGTTTAGAAGTAGGCATGTCTGATGTGATTCATTTCATTAAAATTTTGGAAATTCCTGATAAAAAAATTGTGAAGTTTCCATTATGGAAAATTATGAAATATTAAAAACACAGAAAAACTTTCCATTTTGGAAGCTGGGTAGGTGGGTAATCATGGAGCACACTTATAACTTGTACACTAATATGTGGCACGGAATCACTTAGTGGTCAATGTCTATAGAACACAAATATTTTCTATCTTGTAACAATCATGTGCGGAATGAATTGGGGATCAGGAGCAAAAGAAAGAAAAAAAACATCTTGGTTCACCAGGATAGTCTATCTGGAATTCTTAGATCTAATTATGTCAAACTGGCACAAGTGAAAAACAACCTTAAATTAACAAATATATGGTTGTTTGTACCTTGTACCAAAGTGACTTGTTTGATCTTAGCAATTGGGCAGACTATAACAAATATTGATTGTCACTGTCAGTAAAATCATGGATCCCCATTGCAAACCTGATGGGGTAGTTATCTGACAGATCAAATTAGTAACTTTTTGTGAATTGAGATAAAACGCTGGAATGGTATGTAATTTATAAGAAAACCATGAATTATGACATCACCCATTAATCTATAATGCACATTAATAAATTATTGCATTATGCGGTTTACACTCACATGAAGTTATCATGTTAAGAGTTCAAATGTAGTTATAGTTAAATCACATATATAATTTTAGGTATAGATAATGGTATACAATACTTGAAAAAATATGAAAAAACATGTGCTCTTCAAACTAATGAGATGCACAGACCGAGTTACAAACATCTTTATGCAAAACACCTTTAGAAAAAAAAAATATTTTTCTTTTATTAGTATATAATAATTTATCTATTAATATATGTACCTTTCTTATTTAATCAATTTATAAAAAGGATGTTGCTTAAAATAAGATTAATCACTTTTATATTCTATGTTCTGGCTTCCAGTAAGTATAAAAGGTGCTTAAAATTAGATAGGTTTTATACAATAGGTACTAGAGTAGGAATATAATCATTAATTATTATTTTACATTTATCTAACCTATTTTTGGGTTGCACCAGGTAATTGAATAGGGTTGATACCAAAAAAATATGGATATTATGGGGCAAATGCATCGATTGCTGATAACAAAAAAAAATTGCAGGTTTTAATTATAGGGGTAGTTGATAATCTGTTGTCAGCTATAGACGTGAAATAACCAATGTGTCTCGCTAATTACTTAGGAAAATTAGAGTACAAATTTTGACAATAAATAACACATAGTAATTAAGATCTAGACAATTTTATGTAATTGTATAGTGGAGCGTAGTATTTACATAAACAATTCAAAGAAACTTATTATTGTAGACAATAATAGAAATAACTATAAGTCTACATTCAGGGTCCCGCGCTACGAGATCTAGACAATGACATTGTTTAATATGTGGATGCACATAATATTAATATTACCACAAGAAAATGTGTCATTGCAAGGTAAATAACAATTAACATGTCTAGAGGAAAACTGTTTGATAATATACAACTATGCCACCTAATTGTGGCCACTCATACAGCTGAGTCCTGTAGCACTGACTCACAACAAAGCTCAGTATACCTACAAACTATAACCATTCTAACCTCAATTTAAATCCTCTCTCATCAAACTAAAATACTGGAAAATGTGTAAACATGTGCTATGCATATTCAAAAGAAATGAGGCTCAAAGATTTGAGCAACAGTATAAATTTCGAGGAATTGTCGTCACCGCTACGGATTATCGACCCATGTGGCTGGTAAAAACGAATGTTTACCCCACATGCGCCCTAAAATCTATGTAAAAATTTAGAATAGAACTCAATACGCCTAATAGAACTATTAAATGAAATACCAGTCGTACCCGGATCGATTTCCAATTTTCGCTGTAACCAAAGCGTCAGTAGGAACAATGAAAAACTTTTTTACCTTCGTTTTCGTGACTCCACGGTGCCGCTTTAGATTTCCAGCTTAGAGTACAGTTATTCACAGCACTTATCATCACAATACTATATTATAATTTAATACTATGTCTACCATCAAAATAATTGTTGCTTTAATTTTAACAACAAAAAATACACAAGCAGGTTATTGCAAGCAAGGGTTCGGACATGACACAAAACAAACCAATCCAATGGAAAAAGAGAAGGAATAAAAACGCGACGCGCACGCGTTTAGCCAACCACGGTACCCTAAAAGTGCTCAGTCGGTAAAACAGATAACATTACCAGACTGGTAGGGATGTCCATTTAATGTGTTTTGTCGCGTTTAAATCGATACCGCCTAAATTTCGCAAAAAAAGTAAAGACAATGAATGATTGGCGTTATTAATTTTGTAAAAGTATGACAATATGATAAATATATTAATGGATGTACCGTAAGGTGGAATTAATTAAAAGTACAGAAATGTCTTTCTTTCTAATATGAGTGTTTTTTATTTACGTTACTTTTGTTTATATTTACAACACTAATGGATAAAGCAGTTTTATGATACACAGTGACATCTGTTGGTTGCATGTAGCGTATGTTAGCTTGCTGATAGTCTAGGAATACTAGTATACGTGTATAGATGTCGCTTTAGACGTGAAGTGTGATCGTTTATAACGCCATCTATTAAATACTATGGGGACTACAACAAAATGATTGAAACAACACGAAATAAGTGTGTGCCTATTATTATAACAGATGGCGTAAAAATTTAGTTCAGATTCACACCATATCCATCGAAGACATTATACGTAATATATAGCAAAAATACTTATATTGACAATTATGTTACATTATCTATAAATAAAAAAAAAACATTCACGAAATATGTGTGTTAACCAGAATACATTAATGTTACGTTACGACCACTTCTGAATATTTACGAGCGTCTCTTAATTTCATGCCAAATTAGTAGACAAGATGTTTTCTCGGGGAAAAATTACCACACATCCCGGATTTAAATATGGATAACGTGTTTCCGTCCCATATGTTATCTTTTGGTACAGTCTATTAGGTTCCTATTTATAAATAAAAATAAAATGCCGCTACGCCACTGGTGATTATGGCTCAACAGTGTCTTTTTTTCAGATTACCTACTGATATTTTAAATCTTTCTTGATCGTTCAGAAACGTCTGTGTACTTTCGAGCAATAAAAAATAAGTCATCATCATCATTACCAGCCCGTATCAGTCCACTGCTGCACATAGGCCTCAACCAAAGCACGCCACTGAGTTCGATTTTCAGCTCTCGTCCTCCAGTTGTCCGACGATGACGAATGTCGTCGCTCCACCTTGTAGTAAAGATAAGTAGATAGTAATAAAATAATCAACTCATAATTACCTACCAGATGTTTTTTGTGATTTCGTGATTGGTTCACTTCTTTGCAACGTTGACAGCGTATAATATTTTTTTATTATAATCGGGTACAAAGTATCCTATACCTAACTCTGTGGTAATTCTATAAATCTTTGGATGCCCAGGTACTAAAATTGGTTAAAATACAACCGTTTCGGCGTGATTAGAGGACAAAATAATTTTACCAACTGGTGCTGTACCTAGGTATACTTAGTTTTTTTCTGAAATAATGACCCATAGGAAACTGATTTTCAATATAATTTTAGAAATTTAAGCAGACTTCGAAAAGAAGGCTCTTGCTTCTTTGTAAAGTCGGTTAATCCTTGAACATCAGGTTATCAGAGCACAATCAACTCCGCTCTTTACCGTCTTGTAACGGCGCATACACCTTTCCTTTTTAAATTACCTTCATTTCACGGGCCTCGTCAAAGGAGCCCGAAGGGCCAAGTGGGCCTATTAGGTCCGCTCTTGCCTTTGTCAGGTACGGGGCGTGTCTTTCAGATAGAATTGGGTCGACACATCAAAGCTTTCCTTATGTACTATACGTTGTAAAGTAAATGCCAATTTGGCAATGTTGAACTCGAGGACATTCATTTTATGTGGTTTAAAGGACACTTGAGTTGAAAACGCATGAGGACTTCTGAAGTTTGTCCTTGCATGGTACCTATTGGATTATTTTTTTGAGTAAGTTAGATGCCAATTATTCTTACTTTATACATACATAAAGTTACGCGTGTCATGTACTATGTGTTATGTACAACAGGAGCTTTACCGATATCATATACATTGATGAAAAAACTACTGACTTCTCTTTTATAAACCAAGCCATTTAGGTATAAGTAATCTACAACTGTCGTCTAAGTATAGCTGAGTCGTGCCAAGGGGTCTAAATCCGCTTTTTTGTCATAGTCGCCTAGATTTGTCCGTGTCGATATTCGTATGCATAATAGGTAAATAGTAGGTAGGTATGTGCTGAAATAAATAAAAACAAGTACCTAAGTGATGATAAATAACAATTTTTTAGGATATGGTATGTTTACTAGGTTTTCAGCACCACCAAACGATAATTTGGCAAAACGTTGTAATTTAGTGATGGGATGGACTTGATCTTTTAGTTGTGCTTCTTGCTATTTGATATATTGCTACGTACATGGACAGGGTATTTTTTTGAAAATTGCATGCTGCGGCCCAGGCAAAACTCATACAAAAAGTTCTAGACAAAAACGGAGCAAGGTACCTATTTGCTTTTCAAATAAAAACTATGAGGCTCTAGACGGAGTGTGCCGTAATAGGTATCACGAGGATCCTTGTTTACGTCTCTCGCCGTATATCCTTGTCCGTGGAATTGTTAATTTCAAATTTAAATGAGTATCCTCTATATTCGTTCCTGAAAAGTTATGACTATGACAGACGGACTAATAACAAAACTGTTAGTATAAGGAATTCGATTTCGCTAGGGAAACTAAACAACAAAACAGTGAGGAGCGAGGGTAGCGAAGTGGCTAACGCGCTGGACCGGTAATCCAGAGGTACCGCGGGTTCGATTCCTGGTACCTTCCACCAGGAAACTCCTTTTTCAATTTTTCTTTAAGCTTTGATCTTTGTATTCATGGTTTAAACAAAACAGTGACTTGTGATGAATATGTATCTAGATCTACATCTTAGGCAAGCATCCGTCGGATCCGTCCTTCTTCTTAACATTCTTAACTTCGGCGATACTAGACAAAATATATGTAATAGGTACCTAAATTCTAAATATGGCGATATTACAAGGTTTTCTAATCTGATGATAGAAGCTTAGGCTTAAAGGGTTAAATATGTATTTATTTAAGATACTAGTATAAGAAATCAGTACCTACCTAGGTACTGATTTCTACCCTCGGCACTACTTTTCTGAAAAGATTAGTACGATTGTGCCTTAGTTTAGTGTATAAACGACCAAATTGCCTTAAAAACTCTATTGGCTTAAGAATACTATTCTTGACTTGGACTTCCGCGATAGTACAGTGGTATAAACATTTATGGTCATATAATACCGATAAGCGCACGCCGTTGAGACTTAAACCCCTTTTACACAACTCCAAAAACAGATGCAACTGTATAAGAACTACTGAAATCTTATCTAAAGGCTTGCCTTCGAATGACCTGAATCCAGGGGAGGCTGCGGCGCGGGCGCGGGGGGCGATCGATGGGTTGCCATGGCAACCGCGACGTCTGCCGAGGAGCCTGCGCTCTACTGTCCCTTTCTGTCTCGCCTTGATAATCATATCACATGCCCTGCATCTCCAGAACGACTTATACACCAAGATTGGTCAAGCTAAGTCAGACTGTTATTGGTTCGAGTTATGGTTGGATTTGAGTGAGGCGAGTGTTGCGAGTCGTCATTTTGGATTTGTAAGTGCATCTTCGTACGATATATTATAAGGAAGAAACTGTTTCTGGAACGGAGAAAGACAAACCGCCGTTAATAATCGCGGGAAAAGCGATCTTTTCTTTACAAGATTGGGTGCATTATACCGTGTTGTTTACTAGGATGTGCTTGTTGTAAATCCGTGTATGTGTGTACTGCGGTATCCGGTGGGTGGCTTAACAAGATATTTGGGGTTTGTTTGAGCTCTGTTAACATCTGGCCCCTTAATTTATAGGAAGGGTGAACTCTGCTTTACGGTTAAAGGTGTTGTAATTAATAATTTATTTTGTCCGTGATTACTTGCGGTGTTGTGAGGGGTCCAGAGCGTGTCTATAGAAACGCTGCGGTTCCTTCCTGTTATTAGAGTTCGCGTCGTTTGAGACAATTCAAGCTAACGTTTCAATTTGACAGAGTAAGTTATCTCTAGTAAGGTAATAAGCAAGGCTCTGTTAGTTTTATTTTACTGCAGGTATTAATTAATTAATGATTGCAATTGATTTTTGGTTGTCTGAAAATAAAAGTCAATATGTGACATAAATACGAGTTAGGATTAACCACCATTGTCTTCACCAGCAGCCAGAATTTGTCCACTGCTGGACGCAGGCGTTCCCTAAAAGAAAGTCGACCATGATCGGTTCTGCTCTGCCCTCCAGCGTACAGCATTCAGAGGACTCCTGTTAGATATTCTTCTGAAGTCGATTGAAACGGTATCTAGGAGGATAAATGTAGTTTGTTGTCAATTATTGTAATTACAATAGGTATTGTGGTCATCGCAACCTGCAACAAATTATGTAATAACCCATATACTAATAACATGGATATCTACGAAAATAAAGAAGGCGATAACTGATTACTTTCTTAATAACTTAAGACTACCAAAGTAATTGTTTTAACGTTCAACCCTGACACCAAAAACATCCCTATAAAATTTTGAATATGCATGGCGAACGGGGCGTCCCCTGCCGCAGTGAACATTAATCACTCATAAAAAAGACACGGACTTCCAACGAAAGATCTAACATCAACCTTATGGCCGACTACGGCTTGTGCCCATGGCTCCTATCAGTGTCATTCTTACTAAGACTTCATAAACGCTCGGCGTTTGTCAAGCGCGCACTGAGCAACGCCAACGACTACTTTCTGAGTCAGTCCTTCACAAACCGGCCACTTTAAGTCTACACCTCGTTTGTACGCGACGTCTTAGATACCAGGTGTTAACTTAAACTAACCTGGTTGTCGTTTCTCGAGGCTTTGGGCGTTTGTGAGGTTGAAAAAAGTGGCTTCGGGCATCGTAATGACCGTCGTGTGACTTGTGTGTCACGGCACACTAATATTTATGTAAATTGCAGTGAATATGATTAGTCCGTCGCCTCCCTCGCTGATAATCATATTTACGGCTTCCCCCCGGCCAACCCTCCGAGGAACTTTGGAGTCGAGCAGCTTGACCGCTTGAAATTGTTTCAGTGTTTGCTGAGCGTCTTGATGAATCTATAATCGACAGATTGATAGCGTGATGCTGATGAGATAGCTTGAGATAGTGAGTGATGATGATGATGAGATAGTAGAAGATTGGCATGAGATATCCTACCAGCTAGCTAAAGAGCTACAATAGTGACAGAACACCTACCTACAATTTATGGTTTACCTACAATTATGCCATTTGCCAAACTGTGTTCGTTCTAGAATTGTTAATTTATAGGAAATAAGGTGGTAAGTACTATTTTTATTAATAACTAGTTGTTGGGAAGGTGCCTACACTTTGTCATAATTATAAACCCCAACAATGTGTAAAATGACTTTTTTTTAAAGAAATACAAAATTATCTTCACGCCTAAAAGGTTTGCGACTCGATCGATTATTCTTGACTTTCATAACAATAACAACACTCCCTGGCCATACTCTGGACTATAAAATTCTAGACCATTAACCATTCCTGATAGGCCAGTCTATTCTGCCAGTAAATCGATACATACTAACATCTTAATTCCATTGTGATTGTGGCGGTAATCTATACCGCAGTAAATGTATGAACTTAAACAGTATTTCAACTAGGCTCATGAGACATTTTCATGCATAAGGTTTACTTCCAATAGACTAAGAATTGCGACGCAAATGTTTTGTCCATTTGCCTTTAATACCAGAGTGAAGTTCACATACTTATAGTGACATAAGAGTGAAGTGAGTACACCAGAAGTTTTATATACGAGGGGTATTTCATGTAAAAAATACTTTTCAACGAATAAAGTACCCACTCACTACTATTATTATGGAGTAGGTAAAATGTTGAAGTTGCCATAGCGTTGAATTAGGCGCCAATCCTAGAGAGAGCGAGTGTAGTAGATGCTCGTGGCGCCAGATAGTATTATTTTTTGTGGTGCCTTTTGAAATGCACGACTGAAGGGCATCGGCTGACAATCTGGCTCTACTCTGACCGACGACTAGAGCGCGTGCTAGTTGGATGTTGAATGAAATACCTAACAGTGGCAAGATAAGAAGCGCTAGATGGCGACGTGGCTGAGCGTTTAAAAAAGTGTACATGAACTTTTTTTCAGAAAATAGAGTTTTAAGGGTATTTTTACTTAGAATCGTTCGAATCTCGTGTGATTTTGAGGGAAAACATATTTTTCACCTCACTCGCTCGGAAAACCTCCGTTTATAGGGCGAAATCTGCGTGCAAAAGTCTATTTTATCCGCTAGCGAGCAAAAATCATTTGAATTTCGAACACGACGATTTTCATTCTCTGTGGTGCATGTAACTTTTTTATGTTTAAGACTCCTTCAACGCGTGACTGATTTCATGTGATAAAAAATCCTCTTTCACGGGGTAATATTCTTACTTCTCCAAAGTTAACGGTTAAAAAAAAATGTGACTTATATCCGTGCCAAAAAGTGTTCTTAAGGACAAAACTGAGTTTGTACCCTTTTTCACCCATAATATTTACACTACCCGGGAATATAACTGAACTTATACCAATTTTCACCCTTATTTTAGAAAGTGAAAATGGACATGCTGTTCGGTTTATTTGAAGTTATCTCCTTTTATAAAGGAAAAATACATGAACACCCTAAATAAGAAATACCTGACTAAACGAAACCTATCATTTAAGACCTTTATTTCAGACATAATCCTAAGAAAATAAACTTGTATTTTTTGCACTCAATTAATTTATGTGTACTGTAATACAAACACACTTTTACCAATGGGTTTTTAAAAGTTATATCCATTTTTTGCGGTGCAGTGGCAATAAAAGATCTTTATTTTTATTGATTAATTATTACAAAAATGACAGAATAAGTCAACATTAGCATATAAAACTATTCTCATAGTTTTTAGCTAAATTTGGACTTTCCTCAATCAATCGTCTAATAGAAAAACATATTAAGCGATACAAGATGATACCTAAAACGAGATAAGTACAAAATTTAGTTTTTCCAGTTGAATTACAATTACAAAAACTTTACGTATGAGACCTTAATACTAAAATTTGATCGCAATTGTGAATATTTAGACACGGAAAATAACATGTATCACATTTTGGGCGTCAGCTTGTATAATTTCAATTCTTGTATAAAATCAATTCTTGCCTGTGCTCTGTTGGCGCCAAAGGAGGGGAATCTACCACATGCCCAGAACATAACAAATTTTCGTAAAAGATCTTACAATTGGGTTTATCAAATTTAACAAAAAACTGTTTTTTACCGATATCCGTATTGCACCGCTGTTAAGTCTTTCATTTACAGGAATTAATGAAATATGTTCGTCGACGGCTTTCAATCAACTTTTACTTATTATTGTGGTACTCAGCATAATCCATCTCGCTGAATCTAGGACAAGTTCTTCACTGATTTTAAGTTTGTCAGTTACTCCTTGAACAACTTTGATGTTTCGTCAAATGGTTATCGCATTAGCAGCCTCTGCAAATGCGATGACACTCTGTCTTTATTTTTAAATAATTTGCAAACTGTCTATTCTTTGTTGTTGTCCAATAAATTACCTAGCAATGAACTGAACCCTTTTGTTACATTCTCCTAAAGCCCAATTAACTCTCAATTTTTTTTTCTGGGTTCTTCTTGTAGGTATATTTATTGCGCATTTAATTTTACAATTTCCTAGCATCTTAAACTCTCTTTATTTATTTTTTGCTTTCATACTTTTTACCAGTGTCTCCTCTTTTTCCTTTCCTCCCTATGTCTATTCTCTCTTTCTCACTTTTTCTAGGCTGTCCTTTTCGTCCTTGACCAACTTTGTCCCAAAACGAAAGTTGCTCTGCTTCTTCTGCATTTCCGGTTTCTTTCGTTTCTTGTAATTTTTCTGAGTCAGAATCAGTGAGCACTACGATGTTCCTTTTTCTGGAGTGCTAATAGAGTCGACGAAATTGTTGCCACCTTTCTCCTCAACAAGTTTGAGCATTCGATCGATTCAAGATCGGCCTGCCATTCTGTGTAACAAACTAAAAAAATACTTTTAATCCTAGGGGTGGCTTCATCATCAGACCAGCCCCATAGTACCAAATTATTGTATTGTCATGTTAAGTAGGTACTTGGGAAAGATTTTAGCTCAATCGGTTGCAAATATTCTGCTTCAAAATTGAATTGCAAGATCCCACCCGAACAAACATAGTTACATAGGTACATTGCAAGTACAATAACTTGTAAAAAAATGCCTACATCACTAAAGACTCAAGTGTACTTAAAATAAACCACAGCGAAGAGACTTTATAAAAATAACTTTTCGATACAAGTAATAATCGTGGTGTAACATGATATATCTCACCAGTCTATATACACCAATAAATACTAAATCATTATTCGTGACTATGGATTAATTTCGATTTATTTTTATGAATTATGGGTAAATTGCTCGTGCAAATCGGTACAAGTAAACATTGATCATTAAATACCAGATTTCTTAAAAGATACAATTCGACTTATATCAGTAATGTTTAAAATTAAGTCGTGAATACGGATTAAAGTCGATTTATATTCTATAAGGTATGTAATCTTGTTTTTTAAAAAGGTATAAGTAAACATTGATCGTTTAACACAGGATGCGTCAAAAGAGACAAATGAACTTAAATCATTCTCCACAAACAAAACCCCAAATTGTTCACTGTTAACTTAAGTTGCACCATATTTCACGACATAATTCACCAGATGTACCATTTGGCACAATCCTAACTTTGTCATTTTAAAAGATAACTTAGCTCCGATTACACCAAAAGATGCGCAATTTTTTTTTGTGAATTTTGGTGAAAAAAAATAATATTTAAAAAGTTGGAAGTTTTCACAATTTACGTAAACAACGTGTTCTGTGGAGAATACATACTGTTGTCTTACATTATACAAATATCGAAAACAAGAAAGTTAAGGCCAATTTGAAGTATTTATTCAATGCTAAAAGCCTGCATTAAAACGAAAAAGGTTTTTGTTATATAACTAAATATTTAAATATTTGGAGACTATAAGTAATTTACCGAAACTATTGGCGTTTTTAAAGAAGATAAAGCCTAAATAATCTTGTTCGGATCCCATCGTCCAATAACTTCCAAAGCAAGTGTTATGGAAAATAACTTCCGAGTGGCCAACTAATCCTTCCCAGAATGCCATTCTCCCACATTCACAACGAATGTGTCAAGTAGTTTCAAATACAAATCTATATAATAAAATTGAAAATGCCAGAACGGGATAACGCACTAGGGAGGAAGCGAGATGGCGCCTTACAAAACTCGACGTCCTTTTAGATCACGTTTCTCCAATACGACGCACGTTACCGCAGAAACAACGATTCAAATCTATTGTCTAAATATGAGAATAGAATAAGAGGGTAAAAATTACCGTTTTCGCTACGTATTTCCTTCACAATCGGCTAAAGAAATGTTCATAAAATTCTTCATTTCGCGACTGTCGGCCATTTCCGGCAATACTCGGTTTCTTTTCGCTATGACTTAAGTTTAAGTAGCCAAAAATTTTTGGCGTCATGTTGGTACGCAGTTATGTCCAAGTTTTTTACTCGAAATGTAATGACTACGCACTTTGCTTGACGTATGTTGTTTTCTCTGTCAAACTAAATGTCATCAGCAAGGAGCCAAATTTTTTTGACGACATGTTGGTACGTAAATTAAAATATACAGATATACTTACATAAATACTTAGACATAATAAATAAATATATGGTAAAGTAATAAATAAAACAAAAACAGTATGAGCCACAAAGTTAAAGGAGCGCTTATTATTGCAGTGTACTAAGGGAGAGACAAATAGTATTTTTTGACGAGGGTTTTAAATGTTGCAAGAGATTGGGCACGCCTTATATCCAGAGGAAGCGAATTCCACAGTAAAGTAGCCCGGAATGTGAAAGAACCATTATAAAATTTAGAAGATGAAGGGGGAACAGTAAGAACCAAGTTTTGTGCAGAGCGAACAGAACGCAAATAACTGAAGCGCTCCTTGAGGTAGCGGGGAGTTGTGGGGTTAAATAGTACATTATAAAGAAGAGACAGAATATGGGAGTGACGACGAGAACGGATTGAGAGCTACTTGAGCTGAGACCCGAAGTCGGATACATGGTCATACTTGCGTAACCCAAATATGAACCGAATAATAGATGTTTTGGATACGCTCAAGCTTATTAAGCTGCTCCTCCGTGAGGTCAAGGTAAGCTATGTCAGCATAGTCCAATATAAGAAGAAGTAGAGTTTGAGAGAGTGCAATTTTGGTGGCAATAGGCAGAAAATTACTGAGCCTAAAGACATAATAGAGACATAATATTGATAATTACAATTTTTTAAGACCCGAAACCCGACTTGGTTGGGTTAAGTTTAGGCTATTTTTTTTTTTATGACCTGAAACTTGAGCATTAAATACAAAGAAAACCTGAAACTTGACTTGGCTAGATCCGACTTGGTTGGGTTAGGTTAAGGTTATTTTTTTTTATGACCTGAATCCCGACTTGGCTAGATCCGACTTCGTTGGGTTAGGTTTTTTTTTATGACCTGAAACCCGACTTGGCTATTTCTGACTTGGTTGGGTTAGGTTTAGGTTATTTTTTTTATGACCTGAAACCCGACTTGGCCAGAACCGACTTGCAATGATGAACCGACTTGACTATGCGTTTATAAAGTATGGTTACATTGTTTTATGAGTAATCAATGTATGACCATGACAAAGTATGCTTAAATCATTTTATGCGCATCAACTGTATGCCCATTACACAGTATGTTCTTAAACATTATGATTAAAAACGTTATGCGCATAAATATATGACTTTTTACAGTTATGCGTAATGATGAGTATGACGAATACACGTATGCGTATCAAAAGTACGCCTTTCAATTTTATGCAACCCGACCCCTACCCCAAAATTACATATTTAAGTGTTTCAAATAGGAAGTAAATTTGATTTACGCGAGCGAAGCCGCGGGCACGTCTAGTATAATATAACAGTGCTTAAGAAAAAGTCATCGATAAAATATACACGACGATAATACAAATTACGGCCATATTACTTTTAATTTTTAATATGTGTGCTTCTCTCGTATTTATTTAGTTTGGATTTGAGTGTGTTATGTTTTAAATTTGATGTGTTAAATAGAAGGCAAAATTAAATATGATTATTTTTATGTTTTAATTGTTTTTTTGAATCTTGCATTTTCCTCGCTGTAGTGAGGTGAAAAATTGTGTGTTCCGCATGGCTGCAAAATTATTTAGCTTCTCGTGTCTTGAAAGCCTCGCTACGTTCAGGAATCTATCTTTGAAATCTTAGATTCCTTCGCTCGCTCAGCTTTCAATTTCAACACTCGCGCCAAATAACAACTTTGCAGCCTTGCATAACAAATAACTATTTCCATAAAGGATTCATACAAAAACGCGACGATCTGGAATGGATTTTTTTTTATACGAGGATCGATTCTGAGTACGAAAAACTTAAAAAAAAGTTTCTAAAAACGGTACATGTAGGGTAGGTGCACTTTTTTTGATAAGGCTCTCTGACTTTTCTCGAAACTCCGGTAAAGACTGTGTCACTGTGTAACTTTTCAGCGTTTTTATGTATTTACTTTACTGCTTTATATTGTAGGTATATTGTGTTTATAAGTTTATCGGGCCAGTGGCCCTGGCGTATCGAATGGCGGGCTTATGTCGCATTGTTCCATCAACTATTGCTGCCTAGCGCATGTAGGTTGTCTGGAATAGGCAAGGGTCAAATCGGTCTGTAATCTGTAATGATTGTTTGATTTAAAGATATATTTCCTGAATAGTCTTGCTTTAATAATTAAATTAAATATTAATAGCGTAATTAGATTCCTGAAGTATAAAATAATATTAGTTAGTGAGCCTTTCAACCAATAAAATTGCAAACTATCCATGGTAAGGAAAAGGATCTACAAATTGATCTAAAATTATAAAAAGAAACTTTTTTTATTGTCTTATAAAAACTTTACAAATACCCTATGGTTGTATTAATATGAAACTTTGCGTGTACTTTTATGTAGTTACAATATAATAATGTGGTATCTTGGAGCTGATCTGATGATGGAGACAGAAGATGGTAGTAGCTCCCAAACAGCACAAGATAAAGATAGATAGAGTACATACCGTGAAACTGTCCAACTTTGCCCTAGTGGGCAAATGTCCCCGCGTTCGGTGTACATGTTGAAATAGGTTAAATATCCACTTTTGAAGCTAAATATAAATACGTACCGTTCATCTATTTGTTGATAAAATAATTCAATCATTTTGTTTTTTTTTTTTTATTTAGGTATGCCAGTGGGGACATTTACCCAAAAGGGCAAAATTGGACGGTTTTACGGTATTTACGCATTCAATTTTTTTATGTGGAAATACCACATTTTTATTTTTACATATATTGACACAGAGGTAAATTATGAAAGAAAAATTTTAGTCTAATTTATGACTTATAACAATTTATACAATGTAAGCAGGACTCGAACCTGCGGCCCTACGTTATTAGTGCTCTCTTTGATTCCATAATCTTACGCTAGAGCCCATCATCATTGGACTCATTTGGTTGGCTATGGTGGAGATGAGTTTGTGCAAGAAAGTACTGTCAGTAATAAAAGCATGCCTCAAAAATACAGTTTTTCTCACCTATTAATTTCAGTAAAATATCAACACGAGAAAGAGATAATTACTTTAAGATGCGAAAGACTCAACATTACAAAGTCTGAAACTGGCCTCACTGAAATATCAGGTGTAAACCAAAAGGGGAGAAAACATGGCAAAAAATCTTATTACTTATCAATGAAATTTTAAATAATATCAACGAATTTTTTTTTTACGTCTTTTACCGTCCATTTGAGGCCATGTCTGCAAATAAAAAGGCTTAATTACATCAAAAGAGCAGCCATATTCAGTCCTTTGAGACGAAGGGAGAGTTTTATAGTAGCGTTATCGGATGGCGTGCACTTCGGGACGTTGACCCACGATTAGGGCCCGTCGACACTGAATGGACTAGACGCGGAGATATTGTTGTATTTTACTCTTAGGGTGCGTCTTCATTGAAGCGAGGCGAAGCAGACGTGCGGAAAAACCAACCACCAGAGTTGAAAGCTGTATATCAGCTCCACTTCACTTTTGTGATCGGTCGATTCCGCACGTCTCCGCTCCGCGTCAGTGGAGACGCACCCTTAGGCTGCCTGTCAAGCTCTATAAAAAAGGTCATAAACGCCAAGGTAACTGTAATTACTTATTACCTTCTGGAACTGATCGATTATACGCGCCAGATTGAGCAAAATAATACAGTATGGCACTTAACTAATACGTATAACGTTCGAAGTATAAGGACACCGCGAGGCACTTACGTCATTTTAAGGAAAATTATGAAACTTTGCGATAACTCAAAAACGGCTAGACCGATTTTATTCAATATAGTTTTCATTGAAATTACTTATAAGGCCTCATTTTCATGAATTTTGTCATAATTTTTTGACCCGTGGTTGAAAAGTCAGGGGGGGGACGCTATTTTTTTTATTTTCGGAGCGAATATTTACAAAACTGCTGACTTGATCAAAAAATAATGTTTGGAGACCGCTATTATTTTTAAAATACCTATCCAACGACACCCCACACACTAGTCTTGAAATGAAAAAAAAAAATCACCCCCACTTTAGCTGTTCGATAGGTACCCGAAAAAAGTTTTTTTTTTAGTTTTTATTTTACCGTTCTGTCGGCGTGATACAAACACATACTCATACCAAATTTCAGCTTTCTAGTACTAATCATCACAGAGCTAAGCCGCGGACGGACGGACAGACGGACATGGCGAAACTATAAGGGTTCCTAGTTGACTAAGCTACGGAACCCTAAACAAGGAGTGTTAGGCGTTAATCGGCGCACGTTATTAATAAATGATAATTGATAAATACTAATAATAATAATAATTTAAATTACTTATATTACATATTAAACAAATGAAATACGAAAAGGACCCGTAACGAATGACATCAATCCATTTTTCATTTTCATTTACACATATCCACTTCGCTTCTGTATACATGGATACACAGCTTTAAGTAGGCGCTTGTATACATTAATTCAATTTTCACCTCTCATGCTCCAAAAGTTCGACTTTATGCTGTGCGTAGGCGACCTAAAATCGCTTTTTATGCTCTAGAGCATAAAGTAAAATCGTCGTCGAAGACCATGGCGATCGGTCCAACAGGCACACGAACAACTTAAAACTTAAACCCGTTCCAGACCTTCCGATCCGTTTTTTTTTTCCGAAATTTTCTCTTCGTCACGACCCAGCGAAATTTAATTTGTGCATTTTAAAACAAAAATTTATAAAAATCGGTTGAGAACTCGCTGAGATCTGCGCATTGTTACGAAGTCCGTTCGAGTCGATCCATGGGATCTTCGCTCGCTTCGCTCCAACAATGATAAAAGTTCCTTAATAAACAGATAAAAAAAAAACTTAAAACTTCATAGAATAAACTCTTTGTTTTATTTCGTTTAATGAACAAATAAATGTTTTAAATATTTAAATATGCCAGGAAAAACTATTTCTTTAAATATTTCTCATTGCTCTCATGTAACTTTAAATTTTATTTAAATTTGTTTTTAAGTATAATATTTACATGATCCAGTTTCATTTCCTCGCAATCGAAGTGAAAAGTAGAGTGTGCAACTCGTCCACAAAACGCATTTTACACTCTACTTTATATTCATCCTCGCTCGCAAGTTCACTCGGATGGATAAACATCTCGTGTAAAATGGTGCGTTTTATGCACTTGTTGTAGGTACCTACAATCTACTATTTCTAAACATTTCGTAACATTGCTCAGGTTTCCTAGTGTCTAGAAGTTTTAAAGTTTCTAAAGGCTACCAATTTAGGGGAGGAAATAAACTATTGTTTCTCGTAATGGGCGTCGTCGCCGGAGAAATTCGAAATCGATTCAAAGGTGAAAATACGAATATACCTATATTCAATACGAATATAATGTTTCAATTGATTTAATACTTCATATGTTAAGACAACATGCTTCGGTAGATAATAAAAAGCTGCGAGAAAAAAGTTCGCTGGACTACCAACCTTAGTATTATAAATTCTAAAATTTTATTGAAGATCAGTTTCCTATGGGGAGATATTCAAAATCTTAACAGCGCGATGCAGAATTTGCATTGGCGCGCGGTGCCAGCCGTCCGGCGCCATCTGTTGTTAAAACTGTTTTTGTCCAATCACGTCGAACCGGCGCCGAGACCTACGGAGCCGAGACTAATTATGGGCCTTTAAAGGAAGCTCAGTCACTCAGCCAGCTATGGAAAGAGCTATGCTCGGGATTTCTTTACGAGATCGAATCAGATGAGGAGATTCGTAGACGAACCAAGGTCGACATAGCAAACCGGGTAAGCAGGCTGAAGTGGCAATTGGCGGGGCCCGTAGCTCGAAGAACCGATGGCCGTTGGGGCAGAGAGGTTCTCGAGTGGAGACCACGTACCGGCAAGCGCAGTGTAGGACGGCCACCCGCAAGGAGGTCGGACGACCTGGTTAGAGTTGCGGGACTCGCTGGATGCGGGTCGCTGCTATCCGGCCCATGTGGAAGTCTTTTGAGGAGGCCTGTGTCCAGCAGTGGACGTCCTTAGCTGAAATGACGACGTCGAACGGATTTTGACTAATTTGGGTACGAGGATATCCAAAGATGGTTGAAGGATACTTTTTACCCGACTGCGGTAAAGCAAAAACAATCTTCTAACATCTTATAAAAAATTGGGCAAGTGCGAGTCGGACTCGCGCACCGAGGGTTCCGTACAAACACTTTTCATCCTTAAGTGGTTAAGTTAAGTTTGCACCTGGTATGTATAGCACCCCATACAAATGAGGTGCAAAGTTAACGCAACCAACCCGTTTGTTGTATGGGAGCCCCCCTTAAATATTTTTTATTTTTATTTTTAGTATTTGTTGTTATAGCGGCAATAGAAATACATCATCTGACGGACAGCGAAGTCTCAGTAATAGGGTCCCGTTTTTACCCTTTGGGTACGGAACCCTAAAAAGCAAATGCCGGTCGCTTACTAGTTAGTAAAGTGGCTATAATTGTATCAGTATAAAATGTTATCATATTCAATCGCCGTTTTTCGCGTTCTCCGGCAACAATCTTCTTAAATAAGTCGGCGGCTTATTATTTCACCCTAGCTCTCGCCTACCCGCGAATTTGACCGAACTTGGGCGAATATAATAGTGTGGAGAGACACTTCACTGCGGAAACCCATACTTCGCGAGTAGTGTAGGCCACAATCAAATTAACAGCAGACTATGAAATAAAACGCGGATGATGAAATGAATGACCTTTGGCTTTAAAAAAAAGGCGGTACCCACAACGCAGACACTAATGTCATTAACTATTGTTTGAGAGGCACCCGCAACTTCCTTCGCACTGGGAAGAGAAAACAAATATCATTTTATCCTTTTCTTTACCATAGTCGGGTAAAAGTGTCATAATCTTGTTGAATGTCCAGCTATCCATGTACTAATTGTACTATAATCAATCCGGCGAGCCGCTTCGGCGAGATGAGAGGCCAAAGAAAAGTTTACCAAGAGATGGCGCTGTAAATAGGCCCGACGCCACGCTGCTGCATCGCTCTATTAAGATATTTTCTGAAATAATGATCCCTCTCCATAGAAACCTGATTATTAATACAATTTTAGAAATTTATATATTAGTCTCAGGTTAGAAATTAATTTCAAATTCTGACCCGTCGATGTTAAACAGTGGTTATAAAAGCGTTAACAAAGAGGTTGCAGTCGAGCCTACGCGTGGTTCAGCACCATGGCGCGATGGCGGGCATGGCGTCACTCGGCGGCCGCCTGACAGTTGCCGAGTGGCCGCCAGACAGGCCGGTGACTATTTCCCGCGTGAAAACCGCTTTCCCGCGGCCGCGCCGCACGTGAAGTCGAACAGTGTCCCGCCGGCCGCTCGCGTGATACCACGCCACCCCGCGGGACGTACGTCCCCGACGCCCGCCCGGCCCGCACTGTCTCCTAAATCCGCACGCGCGAAACCGTTCTATTTTCAAATGTTGATATTTTTTAAATAGTGACTTTTTAAATTTGATATGCGTTCGAAGGCGGTAGCGAGGAGGTTGCATTCGCAGGGTGAGTTATATTTTTAAAAAGTTGCATTTAAGTTCTACGAGGGTCTACGAGTGCTACGAGGATGCGCAGTAGGTATGAGATAAGAGGTATGTGATGCGCTGCGCGCGCTTCGCTATTGGTTGGCGCCGCCCCCGCCAGACAAGATAACGAGGGACATCCTCCGCTCCGTACCACTAAACAATCGACCGTAATGTCTCGCGTTAAAGTATCTTTCTGTTTATATTGTGGTAAGAGGGATGTCCCCTCCGTTGTCAGTTGTCATTGGATGCGCGTTGAGGATTTTCATTATTTATTTGCATTATATACTGATATGGAAACGTGACGCTTTTGTTTATGTTCCAAGTCAAACTTTGTTGTGTTGTTGCCTTAGGTTTAAGGTTGTGTTTAGTATCGAAAACATAGTTCTATGTAGCTTCACTTTATATTTCAGTTCCAATGTAAAAATTCTAACTTGTTTGCTCGTGACAAAGGAAGTTTCAGTCCTAACTTTAGACAGAAACGAAAAACGTAAACTTAGTTCAAACATCGTAACTTTGAGCCGCAGCTGGCTTGTGCCGGGCGAGCGGGCGCTGGTCTCTATTACAGGGTGATAGAGTCTAGAATTGCGATGGAACGTCGTTATCAGAAGGCAGACAGCTATTTCCCAAACATCGGTTGCACAACAGTGTGCAGAAGCAATCGTCAGTTTTTACGATGCGGTTTATAGCGAGTGACGTATACGTACACTATACACACGAATACCAATATGGTGGTCACTTAGGTATTCCAGTTTCGGGAAAATACTTTTGTGTGAACACTGCTTAATTCCAAAGTTTCAACTGTACGAATTTTCATAATTCCGAAAACTATGGTCTTATGAAATTTTGTTTAAGTTCGTAATTGTAAAATAAGTTTAGGAATTATAAAAATTCCGAGTAGGTTATCTAATGACGTTTTCGGACAAATAGTAGGTATTACGCGTTTTTGTGCGACTACTATACCTACAAGAGTAGGTATTTAGAACATTTAGCTGAAGTGCGACTTTGTCGCGTGACTGTTCTCTCTTTATTCTCTATCCCTCTCTGTCCTCTCTTTTGAGCGGGACTGATATTGAGTCGCGCGACAAGCCACATCGCGTCAAGTTCCGCTAGTCCGGCTGGATGACCGCGTGATATCAGCACGCGTTTATAGCCACTGTAGCCAGTCGTAGCGGTGCACATCCGCTGGCTACCACTTTTGTGCTCACCTGTTGGCACCACTAAACAGATTAAGCTGCACAATGCAGTTATATTTTAGCCAAATGACAAACATTTGCTAACACATGCTAACATCTAAATATATCGATGTTTTTAAACATTGAATAATAAATACACTTTTTGTATGTTATATTCCATGACCAGTAGACTAGACATGTCTACCATTAACTACCCAACTAGCAAAATTACTTTATAAAGAAAGGCCTATATGGCCATAACTCTTATAGTCGTCATTTAAAGGCATTGTTTATGTCAAAATATCGTATAAATGCACTTTACAAGAGGGTTCAGCTAATATGGCTACTGACTTTATAATTTGGTTAGGTAAACGTCAACAAACCTACATAATATGGCTACTATAAAACCTTTAGTTAATAAGGTTACAACCTTTATAATTCGGTTAGGTAAACGACAACAAAACGAAATAATATGGCTACTATAAGCCTAAAATTATGAATTATCTTATAATGGCTAATTATACGGGCTTTTAGCCAAATAATAGTAGAAGCCATATAAAGGCTAGCATGAAGGCTATTTGATCTTGTAAAGAAAATACACAGGATTGTTATAAAGCATTTTATCTTATAGAAGTCAGAATTTTTACGTTTATATAGCAATGGTATACATGTCATTTTATGTGAATTTTAAAAGGGTTGAAGTCTTGGTTAGTTTGCTATATAGTAATTATAAGTGTGTAATTCTTATGATTGTCATGTACTTTTGTTTATATAACAAAGTCAGCCATTATACGAATAAAAGTTTGTTTGCGTAAGTGAAATTACAAATGATGGATTTGGAAGAGTGGAAAAAGTTCAAGAGAAGTGGTGGTTACAAGAGGAAAGTGAAAAGCATGTACGAAAAAATGAAAAATGACGTTAATAAACCTACAACCTCTACCGATGTCAACAACACTTCTTTTGTCAAGGACAACACATCCGAAAGTGCAAGTGGTTCCGTACAAAATTATAACTTAGAGCAGACTTATTGCAGTGAAAATTTGGAATATGACAGTGGGGAACAGAGTAGTGATTACGATGTGGACGGAAGTATAATTGTTGAGTTAAAAAAAGACAACTTACGTAAGAACATAATAATTGAATTTGGTCACGATTAATAAAGAAATGTGATGTCATGTGTTTGCAATTATAACAATTGTCTCTCTTTACAAAATGTGTCATTTGCCAAGGCCATATTGAACTATGAACAAGATATAAATCTTCTCTTCTAAGAAACCGGTCCACATCAATAAAAATTACTATAGTTTTCAGTTCGGCAAATCTAGGAAAGAAGTGTCTTTAATTAATTACGTCATTACGGAACCCTAAAATGTATCAAGATGGAGAATACTTAGGACAAAACATAACCCCTATAAATGTTTTTTTCTTGTAAACACCTTGTAGAGTTTATGTAATTTGCTTAAAGACTTATAGCAACAATAACGAAGGAATTAAAAAAAATCCAAAGTATTTTCATCACAAATCATTGTCAATTCATGGGGGCGTTGAAAATGAATTGAAAACCATACCCCATATCCTCATAAAAATGAGTTTCCACTTAGTTTCGATTATTAAAGACACAGAAGTAACATCAGAAAAATGGACACAGACTATATTACCTTTTTCAAAATGGTTGACGAATAAAGATCTTTTATTTTATTCATCGATGTCACACGCACGATAATTCTTGTTGTATGATTGCTGCGACGTTTATGAGTTGGATTACCTTTTAAACGATCCTTACATAGCGGTTACAAGAACACGCTTCTTACGACTGGAGTTTACATAGCAATTATAAGTTAATCCTTTTTATGCAAGCTTTATAAATTTCGATTATAAGGACTATGAACATATAAACGGATTACAATTGGCAATTACAAGGGAATTACACTTATTGCTAACCGTAACACATCTGGTATCAGATAACTAGCAAATAATAAAACTGGAATATGGTAATTATAAGGTTCAATATCTTATAATTTGGGCCCAATGCCACCCTTATTAACGTTTATATGGCTTGTATAAGAATAATTATTTTATCTTTATAAACCTTTATATAACATATTTTTGCTACTTGGGTAAGAACAGCACATCTACAATTATCATGAGTAATAATAGAAAAGCGGGATAAAAAGTCCGTAAACAGTAGTTCAGTAAGGTACCTAACCAATACTGTGGCACGGAGACATCCCCTTTAGAGTTGCCATGCCTAAAATTGTTCAGTATGTTTAACATTTCTAAGGACCTAAGTTGACACGAGAGCCTCTAGCAGCAAATTGTACCGCGGTACCACGAATCTAATTGTATGGGAACTTTATAGAAACAACCGATAAAACAGTTCTTCGGGTGCTTAAAAGTAAGAAAGAGATGAACGTGACACTGAATACGTATAATTTAAATTTAGAAATTAAAAACGATAAAATACATTTTTTTGTAACTTTTCTGGGAATGGATATACCAGCACGCAGAAAATCTTTCACACATTTTGTAATCATTCAATTAATAATAATCATCTTGCGACGCCGATATCGCTTTATCTAAGAAATATTAATAAGGATAAATTATTATCCTTATTGTAATATATTAAGTATTTTTACCTTAGGTACTTAACATTTGGGTGAAAACGCACATACTATACGTAATTTGTACGTCAAAGTCGAATCACTTGGTTCTTTCCTTCAACGATAAGAATAAAATTAGTAAAGTAGGTACTTAGCATTATTATCTAGTAAAGGATAAAAACTATCGCAAATTAAAAAAATCGTATCATAGTTATTTTTTTACTAGCTGCGCCCCCGGTGTTACCCGCTCATCCTAACGGAACTCTGTATTATTTCGGGATAAAAAGTAGCCTAAGTGTTAATCCAGGATGTCAGTTACCTCTGTATCAAATGCAATCAAAATTGGTTCTGCCGCTTGTGCGCGAAGAAGTAACAAACATACAAACACACTTCCGCCTTTATTGACCGAGCGAGAGAAGCGAACGAAACGTCACCGTTTCAATTTGGCCAAAAAATCTTTCATCAGTCCTGTTGTTTGGATGTTCGGATGTCCTCGCCTACAAGCCGCACTTCTCAACCGATCGTCGTGAAACTTTTTGAGCCGGTTTAATAATTATATGGAACTTTTTTTCACGATTTTTTTCAAAATGAAGGTGATATGGGGTTGAAACCGTAAAAAAAGGATTTCAGTAATTTCCAAATAAACTCGCGCGGTCTATAGTTCACAGAGCCATTATTAATATTAGCACAGAATAAAGACACTAATATTAGTGTTATATTAGAGTGATGTACCTATGCTACAAAAATATTCGAGTTTCTTTAGCTACAATTCGAATAGATACCTACTCGTGGTCAACTACTGGCGTAAATTCGCCTATTACCTACTAATTCACGCACTAAAGAACAATGACTGACGGCTGAGTTTCCTTCGGTTTTCTTCCTACCAGTGGTTCAGAATTATAAGTTTCTGACAAAAAATTCGTTTTAGTGACAAGCTTTTATAGCCGACTGTACTTTTCTTTGGATATCAATCAAATGCTCACTGAGACGATTCTAAAGAGCCCAAGCTTGGTAGGATTGCTTTTTCTATTACAGAGTTCCTATGGCCACCTTCAGGCTCCATCATCAGATCAGCCCCATGGTACCATATTATTGTATTGTCATCAAAGTTAAGTAAGTATGCAAAATTTCAGCTCAGGTTGACGATATCAGTTTCAAAATTGAGTTGCAAGATTCCACCCGAACCACAGACCCGAACAAATATACTTACATACATACATACATACACACATACAATGCAAGTTAAATAAAAGCTTGTAATAAAAGTGCCCTAGTGGCCTACTTTCAGAATAAAGTTCATCACATAATTATTTCATTACCTATATGATTACATTTATGTTACCTCCATAATATTTACAGTGGAATACATTTCCTTCAGTTTATACAGTAGCCGAGTCTAGATACCCCGTCTTATCTACTCTGTTATCGTGTCATTAAACTGTAACATAATACATAGTTGTTTCGAAACGCTACTGCGCGAGCTCTTTTATAAGGCATATAATCAAATAACGGTAACTATAGTGTAAGGAAAACTATAGGGATGTATGATGATTTGATGATTTGGTGTAGGGACGCCCGACCGGAGACAGGCGGGCTGTCGATCGCTTGATTGCGTTAATTCAGCCCAATTCCCAATTGGAGCCAACGGTTACTGTCCCGGCGGCGCTCCCATACAGCCATCTTTCTCGAATCTTCTTGTTCTCCTGCAGAAGGAAAGGGATGTAATAGGCATGATGAAAATCTAACGCAACGTAAATGGCAACGATACTGTAACGTCATCGCCTAGTAAATATATCAATATGTGTAAATATGTATTTGTAAAAACAACTAATTTGCCATTTTGACTCTGACGGAGTGCTTTTAAATAATATTGTTCGGTTGAATTATGAGGATTCTAAAAACACTTTTGGATTAAAAAAAAAACAAAACATTTGCGACCTTTGAAGTAATGTAATTATTTTAGACCATTTGAATGTTTATCCATGACATATTGAGCTATTTTTATTCATATAATTACAGTATGGTGTATAATTCTATATCAGTCTTTATCCCTATTGGATTAAGCACATCAAATAAATAAAACCTCGACACGAACGAAGAAGAAGCACATCACTGCCGTTTTAGGTTGTAGGTACCTAGTTTTGCCTAATTTCGGTTTGCCTAATTTCAGTTAGACTAATATTATTTAGCATAATTACTCGTTTTGCCCAATTATTATTTGAGTGAATATCGTTTCGTATAATTCTCATTTCACATAATCTTATTTCGTCTAATTTTATTTGTTCTAATTTTTAATTCGTATAAACATATTTTACCTAACAGTTTTTTTGCTAATTTATTTATTTAGCAAGCATTCTGACGCTCCGCTTTCCATGGTCATAAAACAAACCTAACCTAACCTACAGTATTCGGTCTTTAACCTAACCTACAATTTTCAAAATAAGAATCGACAAAGTGAGTTTTAGATAAAATAATGTTCGACGAAACAAGAGTTATGAAAATGATCATTTAGGCAAAACGAATTTCGACAAAATAATAATTACGAAAAATTATATTATACATATTGACTATAGATAAAATGTTCATTATGGTAAAAGTTGTTAGACAAACTGAAATTAGACAAAAAAAATAGACAAATGAAGGGAATACCGCCGTTTTAGTTTATATTTTGGGAATTTTTCAATAACTTCGATAGATATTGATATTCCTAAGATGTTCAGGCAATTCAATTGTGGAACGATTTCCCACTCGCCATAAAACAATCTTGGACGTGCTCAGACAGAGCAAACTTTACTTCAAGAGCATGTTGAGCTAGCACTGTAGTAGGTACATATATTTTTTTGAACCAGGTTTTTTTTGTAGTTTCAACCAATTTCGCCTGTAACCGCGAAGATAAAATTAGATGGTTTCGAGTCCAATGCGAAGTTCACGCAGTGAGGTCACGTTTCTCACACAATAAATAAATAATAAATACACCACTATCGCACTCACAAACTCACATACTTGTCAAAAAGTGACGGATGCTTCATCATTTATTTAGCGCGTGATAATCGCAACTAACATGAGGTCGCAAGTCGCAACGTAATCGTCCGCATGTCTACCTGTTGACTTTAGATAATATATATTTTTATACAATAATCAATTATACTTATTAATCGCTTATCTATAAATATTATGAGTATGAGTTATGTAACTAACCTAGCACGATCCAATGAAAATAATTCGAGATACCTAGGTATTTAGATTTTACTCTTCGTCACAGAATAAAGACACTTAGAATAAAGTTCAAGTTACTGATACTGACATAACCTCATATTTCATCATTATTTATTTATTTATTTATTTATTTTAGCAATATTGATTATTATAACAATATTGATTAAATGGGCAGGTACAAGAAGTGTTTTTACGATTCGGTTAATATTAATAAAGGGCAGTATGTGCAGGTCGTTAATATCTGGCCATGTTTTATGGCCCCATAACCCTGCGCGCCATCTTCGATCCGTTGGGAAATTCAATCCCATCTTTTGTGAGCAACCGTCGCCCTTAACTTATTCATTCCCTTTGTGTATTTTCTTCAAGATCAATTAGCGAAAAGTCTGTTTAATTTTAATCTCAAAGACCTCTGCATTAACCAAAAATACCTCTCCTATACAAGTCCAGTCAAATAGCTCGCAGCTGCAGTCCCACAATTTCTCTCTAAATAAACATCCATGGCTATGAATTTCCAAGCCTCCGGACAATAGCGCTGTCCACCATAAATAAACCGAACAATATTCAATAAGTGCACCAGTTTATTCCTCCAGGAATAGCCGTCGTAAAGCCGCAGACATACCTACGGACGGATCCTCGAATCACAATAACGCAGCAGCTCAGCAGAATCCATAATCTTATTTTTGTACCGCGCCGCGAAGCGTGAATTTCGCAATTACGTGAACCCCGATAGCTGCGCACGATAATCATCTTAAAGCTCTGTTAAGTAAAGACTAGTGTCGTCGGTGAGGGCTTTCTCAAAATAAACACCTCTTGTCTGTACACGTGCGAATGTAGACTTTATCTCGGCGACTGAGAGTTACGTGGCGCACGTGAGCGGAAGGTTTGTTAGAAGGAACTCTGCGTCTCGGGAGGAGGGTAGGTTATCCGGCGCAGATGCGCCATCCATTGTGTTCCCTCCTATAATTTTATCGAAGCTGATTTACGATCGATTGTTCGGCCACGGTGGACAGCGGAGGTGTCCGTGTGCGTGCGCAAGTGTGCGCTGTGCGTGCTCCGGCCCTCGTAACTCACCTGCAGATGGCGCTCGCAAATGACTGACTCTCGCCACACAACGCTCTCGTAAATTAAGAAACGACCGACGTCTCGAACCGTGTTCTTTTCAGGTTTATTTTATGTCTCGAAAGGGAATTACGAGCACGCTCGCCTCGGCGAAAATTCAAATTATTATTCCTTCTAGGGAAACTGCAGTATTAGCCTTGATGACAAAATATGCCTGCCGACAAATTGTTTTCCGGCACGGTCGAGATTGAGTTTCAATAGCCAATAAAGATTGTACAGGTCGCTGAAATCAATCGAATGTAAAATGGAGGAAATCGTTGGGCGAAGGTTTATGTTGAGATCGTTAACAGTTTGACAGACGTTTGAAATAATAAACACTGGTTTGATTCCGCGAAATGGCGTCGAGTGCCAGCGGCTCTATTGTTGAGGAACGTAAACGTAGTTCTGGCGTAAACACTATTGCAAACAAAGTGTCGAAGCTTTCAAACCCTGATTCTTTGAAACAATTATTGTCACAGAGTTTGACGAGATGAAAGACTTCTCCATGGCGTCGGATGGCATGTTTCTAGCTATGTTACAATGTTGCAACTATTTTTAGTAGTACTGCATAACATGGTGTATTAAAAGCTAGTTAGTTAACTTATGCCATAAGTATAGTGCAATTACAGGCTCATGAAGCCGCATGCTTTTGTGGCATTTGCATTTGTAAAGAAGAGCGGTTTTTGTATAAGTTCGGCAATTTAAAGAAAACAGAGGCTATAACTCTATCATATCCGCGTATTTTCTATGAAAGATGCCACCCTTATGAAATCGAAAAAAAATTGAGGACAAAATAATAACCTGCTATTTTACTTTTAGCAAATAAAACGTCTATTATTTTATCCAAATGAGTTATTTCAAACAATTTTGTCGACGTTGTGCGCGCATAAGACGCGTTTTTTATCATTTGACAATACCAAATAGAATTATAATTCTTGGCTAACTAAAAATAAAATACATATTTTTATATTCGCTATCTTTATAAGAATTTTCATTTTGTATCTTAAAATTGAAAATAGTTTAATTGGCCGCTACTGTACTCGTACACTCGTCGTACGAATTAAAAGATTTTTCGGGGCATTAATTCGATGAAACTTTTGCGATATCTTCAATGTAGCAACAGGTATCTCGCCTTTATCACGTAAATTATATAGATTTTGTGTTGCATTTGTCTGAAAAACGACTTAATTGAGTGTCCTCAGCAAAAAAAAAATAAATGTCTTAACCTTGTTTTCATTAAAGAGTTTCCCTCAAACTACCTCAGCAACACGAAGCCAGTGCATCGAGATCGCCACATGTACGGCGCGAATCAAAAAGTTCAAGAAGCCCCGCACCGCGACCCCGTTTCCTAGACGCCGCAATTATGCCGTTGCCACGTTCCGGGAAGAGTTGCCTCGAGTCAATACGCAACTTTGGGGACACAAAAGACATAACCCTTCTTGGTGTTACCGTAGTCGGGTAGAACATATAGTAGGCTACTATAATTAGTAGGTATCACCTTCTGTGGTTACCAGCTGCCAGCTAAGTAAAAATTGTTGGAATGGAACTCCAAAAAATACTCGGCTTGTACACATACACAAACATCGCCACACGTACGGGGCGAATTGAAAAGTTGAAAAGCCACGCTCCGCTGCCTCAGCCTCGCCACAATCTGGGAAGAGCTGCTGCGACACAAAACGATGATGAATGGTGTACGTCTTTACCTCTTACTATAAGATGCCCGCACCGACAAA
This sequence comes from Apotomis capreana, assembly GCA_947623375.1. Lineage (NCBI taxonomy): Eukaryota > Metazoa > Arthropoda > Insecta > Lepidoptera > Tortricidae > Apotomis > Apotomis capreana. The sequence goes on from OX392514.1 coordinate 9,428,269, forward strand.
AAACGGGCAAAAGTCATAACCCCTATTGGTTTACCGTAGTTAATAATAAAAAGTAAATAATAAAACGAATAATTAATCTGAAACAGAAAAAAAATCCAATCAATAAGCCAGGGGCCCAATTCGAGAATGCCGTTGGAGATATCTCCAAACGTCAAATCTCCATTAGATAACAGTTATATCGCCATTGAACTGTCATTTAAATGCGATGAGCTTAAAAGTGACATATCTCATCTCAATTTTGGAAATACGAAGGCGATAATGATTGTCAAAAATGTTATTCATGTATATAAATTTCTGTTTTGAACGAAACGTAACGGACCAATTTCACGTACTATGCGGTCAATTTAAAGTATGCGCCTGTTATTTATGCCGTCAAATACAAAGGAAACGAAAATTTTGCGCGTCCGAATTGACGAAGTTGCGATATCGCCACTTGTCAAGTAGGCACACGTCAAAAGTGACGGATGGCGATGAAAATGAGAGATCTCCATTATATCTCTAAAATTGGTCGAATACCCCCCCTGCTTCCCAGCGCAAAAATGCCCATCACGTTCGCTGCGTTATCACGTTGGATCGCGATGGACAGTCTCTGTACCAAAAATGACTTGGAATGGGTGTTTTGACCCCTCTCCCTCAACCGGCGCCCAACTTCGTTCTGGATCTTCGCCAGTGCAAGACAAGTATTTTTTAATAATTATAAAAATGCTTTAAACTCACGTAAAAATTGACAGGAACGGCCTGAAATTGGGCCGCAAGGCACGTAGTAGCACGGATAGCTGCCTCTGAAGAAGAGCTCCATATGAGTTCAAAACATGTCGGGTCGCTCCTGACAATTTTTAAGTGAGTTTAAATCGTTTTTATAATTATTAAAGATGTCTCACGATAGTATAATGTATTTTTTTTATTCTTAATAGGATCAATAGGATATCGATGGCAAAAAGCGAGAACGTAGTAACCGCCACTTGGTCAAAAAAAATTTTTTTGCATATTCGGAATCAGCGAATTTTTCTGCGTCGACTGGTCTGGGTCCCATGGCTCTACGACGCTTAGAAAAAACTGGACTACGTTGCAAAACGAATGTATTTTTTTGACGATGCCCACATCTAATTGCTGTAAACACCCAAATAGTAGCAATTTTCTAAACGAGTACATTTACGCTAATTTTGTTCTTTCATAAATCAAACGATGTGCCGGTTACAGCGTTGCCGAAATTTTGTTCCGTGGCGGTTGCAGCATTTATGCATGTAGTGAAAAAATTACGAACCAAGCTTACTGCAATTATCCTAAAATAAATTATCTATGATTGACGCTTACTACATTTCATTCGAAAATGAATTAACAGCAAGCTACAGTAACGACATTTGAAACACAACGTGAAGTGGGTAGTGCTTGAAGATACAGCAATAAAAATGTGCGCTCGCGGCGATGTGGCTCGTGAATACGACCTGTGATTTAGTCTATCGGCGATCGCCGGAGTTAGTGGGTGTGCGTAGTCTGTGTACTCTGTGTGTCCGTGAAGTGTTCTCGATAAGAACGTGCCCTGCTAAAGTATTATTGGATTATTAGGTAATGAGTTATATATCGATAAAAGTTACTTAAAAGACAATTTAATGCCAAAACTTAAGATAAAATGTAGAGAGTTTTAAAGTTTTCACGGGAATATTAAACCTCATTACCTATAATATTTAGTTTTAGCGGATAACAATATTATAGTCTGATTAACCCTAAGAATATTTATGTTTGTTTTTAGCACGATAAGTACAAGGTTGTGATTTTATAATATGAGAGATTGGTTTTAAGTAGCTTTCGTAATGTTTTTATTCAGAGAAATTGAGACTAGATAGTATTTGATATGTTAAGACGGTAATCGTTGCTTCTGAGCTTTTAATTTGTAAGAAACCTGCATTTAAAATTTGGAAACATTTTAAAAAAGTATGTTGATAAAAGTTGATTGATACTTAAGTCGTTTTATTTTCACAGTTTCTTTTTGCCGGTGGACACTTACCACATTTCAGTTAGTCCTATAAAGAACGTAATGACATTTACGTCAAAATTATTGAATCTTAAAATAAATATGCATCTGGTTACAGCATTTATGCTTTATGGAAATAATACTCGTTTCACCATTTTAGTACATTTACTTCTGGCATTTACAGCGTTTTCGCGTAACGAAAAAAAGAGTTCAATTGTCGTAACCGCCACTAAGTCGTAAACCAGACTTTTTTGTTAAATATTAAATATGCCAGTTGAAAGAAAACCATAAGTTATGAATTAGATCCAAATATCAAGCATTTTCGTTCATAAATGAAAGAGTTATGATTTTTTTTCTCGAAATCGAAAAGTTTTTTGGCTCTGGTGTAAAGTTTGCATTTTGGCGGTTACTACGTTCTCGCTTTTTGCCATCGATATGTCGATTGGTTTTCAGCATCTCTAGGAAATGCATTAGGAGATTTACAAACCTGTATGCGTTTTCTGGTTATGTATAAATCCATTCATACCCACAGCGAATAGCACTTATCTATCTATAGTCGTATAGACACGAGTTTTGGCCATTAGGGGAAGAAAGGGTGGAACGTACCGCCGCTAATGACCACGAAGCTAATGACATGTCTGAATAAGTTGGCTTGGCACAAACGTACTACCTGACTCACACATCAAACAGGTATTCATATACGGGAGGTATTCGACTAATTTTAGAGATATAATGGAGATCTCTCCTTTTCATCGCCATCGTCACTTTTGACGTGTGCCTACTTGACAAGTGGCGATATACCTAGAACATCGCAACTTCGTCAATCCGGACGCGCAAAATTTTCGTTTCCTTTGTATGTGACGGCATAAATAACAGGCGCATACTTTAAATTGACCGCGTAGTACGCGAAATTAGTCCGCTACGTTTCGTTCAAAACAGAAATTTATATAAATGAATAACATTTTTGACAATCATTATCGCCTTCGTATTTCCAAAATTGAGATGAGATATGTCACCTTTAGGCTCATAGCATTTACATGACAGTTCAATGGCGATATAACTGTTATCTAATAGAGATTTGACGTTTGGCGATCACTCAAATGTCAATCTCGAATTAGGTCCCAGTATAATCAGTATAATCTTATATACAGTCATTAATCGTATGATTTTAGTATACCTATCTAGTTACATCGACTATCTTGATATCTCCCACCCGTCGGTGTGTAATAATAGTTCTTGGAAAAACAAATGGTTTAACGTTCACAGTATCGAACATAGTATAAAAAAGTCGCTTCCTGTCTGTCTGCTGTATGCTTAGATCTTTAAAACTACACAACGGATTTTGATGCGTTTTTAATAGATAGAGTGATTCAAAAGGAAAGTTTATATGAACCCTTAGTACAAAAATTATTTTATAAAATAATCAAAAAGCGTTATATCCTCTTGATAGAATTATGTTAGTACTAAATTAATCTAACCTGCGGAAGTGCTGACGAGTCACTTGAAAAGGTGCAGCATAAAGCGCTTGCATTGGGAGCAGAAGTAACCGCCACTTGGTCATACTCAGAAAGGAGAGGTGTCGTGAATTCCAAGGTCTGTGACTGTGAAAACCAACGTCGCATTGATCTGGACTGGACACCAAACGCGATAAAAGCCCGATCACCTGTGGTAATGGTATCGTGCCAGTATGCGCTTCTGAGCCATTTCGTTAAGCTTCTTTGTCCATAAAAGCCCGATCACCTGTGGTAATGGTATCGTGCCAGTATGCGCTTCTGAGCCATTTCGTTGAGCTTCTTTGTCCCTAAAAGCCCGATCACCTGTGGTAATGGTATTGTGCCAGTATGCGCTTCTGAGCCATTTCGTTGAGCTTCTTTGTCCCTAAAAGCCCGATCACCTGTGGTAATGGTATCGTGCCAGTATGCGCTTCTGAGCCATTTCGTTGAGCTTCTTTGTCCCTCCCTCTCTTGTATGCTCAACGCCTCCGCGTCCTTGCAGCAGAATTGCTGGCTTGGTGTAGTCACCGAAACAAAACGAAACGTATAATTATGTGAATGGTGTGCTCGTATATCCGCAGTGATCACGAAATTTCCGCAGAGCTCTTCAACAAAATCGGAGTTGACAGCAGTCAAGCAGTCATCATGGCCGAAACCAGCCGTGAATTATATTACCTAAGTATATTTATATATAATTCCTCACGTGATTATTAGTCATCGTGTATGTGACATCATTTTATTACCTTTGCGTTTTGTGTCTAAATGTGTTATATTACGTGGGTGACAAGCAACTAGACGGAGTAACTATTGTCGGGATTCCGTTCTAATCCTAGACCAGGTAATTTAGGCACATGACGCACGTACTGAAAGAATGATGCACAGGCCAAACACTCTTATTGCCAAACATTGTTCTTACACTTTACTCTACGTGCACGATACAGCGTAATAGTACTTTCTTTTAAGTGCCGTAAAGCTGGGTTATTTTAGGTCTAAGTGGTAACATTGCCCACTAGATAAAGACCCATTTTAATACTTTAAATAAATATTTTAAAGACCACTAGCAATTCACAGCGCAGGCTTTGGTCATATAAAAAAAAAACTTCCCGGCAAAGGAAAATATTTGTGTGGTGAACTCGAATATTTGTACCTGGGTCATGGATGTTATTTGTATTTAAGTACGTATTTATCTATATAAGTATGTTTATCGTCATCCTAGTGTCCATAATACAAGCCTACTAGAGCTTACTGTCGGACTAGATTGATTTGTGTGCTGTAATGCTGTTGTCCGATATTTGGTAAGTGGTTGTGGAAACTTGGTAACATTATCCTGTAGCTGAAGTGGTATCATCTTGAGGTAGGTAGGTATGGGTACATGATTTAATCGTTCATTGAAGTGGTGAAATTAGCCTCAAGTCACGGAAATATTTATATTCTATCCTATCGTAACCGACAAATCGATGTTTCATACATTATATTCGAACGGCGTGTAAAATGTTACCATTATACATATATACTAGAGGTATTACCTACTGACGTATACATCACTGGTACAGTGATACAATGGAAAATCTATGCGACGCAGAGCAGAGCACAAAGGTACGTTACACGGGTAGATTACTCAGCGCGTTGATCACCGAGATAGCTTATCTCTGACTCACTGTGCTTCATACCAAAGTATGTTTCAAGCGGCTGTAACGTTTCAGTAACGTTTTACGGTCTAGCCACGACTGCGCGACGCGCGGCCATAGGTGCGAGTGGAAGGTCCGAGCGCGGTGTCTCGCTCTCTCCTATGAAATGCCACGACTTTGCGAGATAGCGGTAGCGGTTTAGGTACGTATGTCTCGTTCACTCGTTATGCCGCCGCGCTCGGATCTTTCGCTGGACCGCTTGCAGCGCCGCTGGTCGCGCAAAATCGTAGCATCTCCGTTAGAGTGATTATTTGGGCGTTTTAACCGCTTATTAATCTGTACGCAATTTTGGCCAATTCTGTAGGGTCACATGCAGAGATTGCAGGGCTGCTACTACCTACCAATTTACTCACTAGTTTGCCGGTAGGTGGCCGGATTTTGCAGTTTCTGAAAAACCAAATTAAATCATACACATAATGACCTAGTCCCAAACTACTACTACAATACATATATATAAATAAATACATATATAGATAACATCCATGACCTAAGAACAAATATTCGAGTTGATCACACAAATGTTTGCCCTTGCCGGGATTCGAACCCAGGACCGCCGGCTCAGTAGGCACCTGCACTACAAATTGCGCCAACCTCGTCGTAAATATTTTTTATCGTTTACAATACACTTCAGAACTGAAACTGAAAGCAGAAATATCAACCTAATATCGATTCTTGAAACACTTTATGCTGAAGTGGACGTCTTTGAAAATCGATCCAAACCTCTCAATATAAAATACGAGTTTAAAGTTGGTGACTACAATCGACACAAACAAAGAATAACTAATTGTGTACTCACCTACCTAACAAATTCGGTGAAAATAAGACTTGTGTATAAATGCAAGCCACTGAACACTAAGTAAGTATTTTTTAAATTTTTGTTTTAATATCATGAAGTATTGTTCAAATAGTTCCTTTAAAAAAAAATATCAGCGATAAGGAAAAACTCACGATACTTAGACCAAAGAATTTACCTTCATCGTCAGCCAAAAGGTTAAATCGTAAAAACTAAGTACACCCCGAATAAAATAATAGGGTAGTTTAGCCGGTTTCCCGGCCCCCTCTGGTTTTCGGCCTCTACGCAGTAAAACTACAATAACAAGAAAATTTTACCTCACTCATTCAAAAAAATACTGTTGTCACTCAAATTCGCTTAACACTGACGCCTCTTAAATGTTTTCGCTTAATAACGTTTCAATTGGCTCGCCAGTACGCCAACGCAATTTAGTCAGTGTGAGTGTGGTCAAAATTAGTGAAAAAAATAGTGCGCGCCATTTTCTTTAACGTAAGTTTAAATGTTGATTATTTGGTTTTAGAAACATTGCTTTGACTTCTATACGCTCTAGAAGAGTTGAAATAATGTCATTTATATTCAAATGTATAAAACATGTAACAAAATCCTTTCAAATGTGATGGCCGGATGACTAGATTGCATTTCGTAAAATCATTTACCTTCCGGCCTCCGGGCCGAGAAATAACTTGAATTCGTATATTATTAAATGATCAAAATCGCTATTAAATTAAAATCTATTTAATAAACATCATGTCAATTACAAATTTGGATACAATCTCTTTCATGTATTTAGGTGCCGGCCGCATGTATCTGAAGCAAATTAATGATTTAAATCAGTTTATGATTGTTTGTTTTTGGCGGCCGAGAACTACATTTTGAATAACTAGTTTTCGGCCTAGGTAAATGATAATGGCCGGAAAATAGAAACAATTAATTTAGTTTTCGGCCGGTAACTAAAAATTATAAGGGAATGGCCGAAAATAAGTCTTTTAAAAGCGAGTTTACGGCCACTGCGGTTAACATGGCCGAGCATTGGTGGAGAGTATTGTTTGTTTTCGGCCGCGGTGACAGAAAGCGGCCGTAAACTAAAACAAATTTAGTTTTTCGGCCCTGCTTTATCATGCGGCCGAAAAACAATTTTTATGTGTTCCATTTTCGTCCCTATAAATATAGGACGGCCGAAACTCGACTAAAATATTTTTAGATGTCGGCCGTATTAATCCAGTAAAAAAAAGGTTGCAGCTAATTACATTTTCCATAGATTTTTACTTTTTTGTTTTATTTAATATGAAAACCTATTGTTTCTCAAATAAGGGTCATTTAAAATATAAATAACAGTGGCCGAGAACTGGCTAAATAAACGGCCGTAAACCAAAACAAGCGGCCGAAAGCCAACTTAGTAGCTACTTTCTGATATTTTATATTATAAAAATAAAACTATATTATTCATGGCAAAATGTGATACGAAATAGGAAACTACAATATGTCTAAGATTCGTAAATAATACTTGGACTAAGGTTTGCTAAATATATCGCCCAATAAATCCACCTGAACTCAAAATTTTGCTTACTTGGCCGAAAACCGGCTAAACTACCCTATTGTAATTAGATGTTATCACTGTCCGTTAGTCTAGATATTAAGACCCAAATTCAGCAAGTTCACGTTGCGTGCAAGGAGAGTTTAAAGATTACCTCCAATACATATTTTACAAGAGGTAATGAAGTAAAACTGATTGATCACAGGGCTTTACTTATAAAGGTCTCCCTGGTTCGTGTCTTGGGGCCATTATCATAATGACGCCGCGACACTCGGAAGCTAGATAGTATCGTATCGCGCGCGGTGGACAATAACCCTTACCGACATTCATTTATAATAATTAGTTGGCGTAAGGCCAGGCCGATATGAATATTGCCATATTTTACCGGACAGCGTTGCGTTATCTGTAGACGAAGGTGAAAAATCATTTCTGTGCGATTACATGCGAGGATAGCGCAAGCTACATTGTGGACTTTTGACATCCGAACAGTGCGACTACGTACTGGTAGCCACCGAAATCGAGTATACAATTCCAAAGCCACCGAAATCGGTAATGAAATCTTGAGCCATGGAAATGCATGGGCTTTTTCGATACAAAACATGTGGGATAAGTAGTATTTGTTTTCTTGTCATTATTTGTGAGTGTGACCAACTTATCAGTGAAAAGGCGAAAATAGGAACTACGGCCGTCAGGCTGAAATATAATTTGATTGTCAGTGCCTTCATTCAAGCAGTCTGTGTGTAGTGTGTGTTTTATTGTGATATTTTCGTCAGTTAATCCTTGCAAGCATAGCCTGGGCGAAGTAATAGTTTACCATACTACAATAAAAGCCTCCACAAGGAAAACATACGTGTCAAATATGAACGCAACGCCAATCATCGGGCGTCCAGTTAACGAAATGAGTATTGCCAGTCAAGGACAGCTTGGCCGTTCGGGAAGTAATGCCACTTCCTCGTAGGAAAGCTTCTAACGAAATCTCGATGTTTCAAGGTAGACATAATAAAAATAAATACAGTTAGGCACCACGCACATTTCAGCGATGATAACATTTTACGTCACATTGTGAACCTTACCAACAGTAACGAGAACCCAGCTTAAAGGGGCGTCAATTCTGACAGTACACACAGCCCTAGATTTTATACTAGACACTGGAGGGGCTAGTTTAGTTTAGTAGTTATGGAAAAGTTCTAGAAACTGCAAAATGTTCCTACGCAGCGATTTGCTCGCTAAGGTTATGGTGTGTATTTCCTGAAAATTATAACTTGGGTATCTATAAGGCAAAAGTGAATAGGCTATTGCTGATCCATTAAGCTACATCTTCGACCCCATACTCACTTACTATCAGGGGTTACTGAGGTGAATCGCTAGTCAGTTTATGAATAAAAAAAAAGAATTGCTATGCTTCCGCTGTTTTACGGCTATTTTCAGCGTGCTGACACTGAGGGAAATCATAACTAAACAATTCGGAGAACGCTCTCGAGAACTCATGATCATGATAATGCTTAGACTAAGAAACGGGGGAAATGAAATTTACCATTTTTAGATATCCAACCCTCATAACTTCACCATTTTGAAAAATTACGGAAATCTGAATCAATTGAAAAAATCTATGCTTATAGAACCTACTCATAAAACTTCATGAGAATCAGTTAAGAAATGTGGCCTGTAGGCGAGAACAAACGGAAATCCGAACATCCAAATACCCGGACATACGAAACGAAATTCTGACCAAGCTGAAAAGAGCCGCTTCGCTCGCACGGTCTATAATACTGTCCCAAGATATTTTCCTACCTTACTTTGGAGCCTCTGCTCTTATTCTTGTAATTCAAAATCCCCTTATACGTTTTTTTAGACATTAGCAAAAAATCATTAATCACACGTATCTCCTCGCATCCGAATCGGACGTCCATCCGTCACCGGACAATAGGTCCGGGCCCGGCGCCGCCATCTATCAATGATAAAGGCATTGATAGTGCCGATTCTATTTCGCGCTTTGAGAATTCAATGAACGTTTGTGTAAGTCTAGATAGATACATCAATCGGACGTTGTGATGTAATCGCGTGTGCGCGAGATCTTTTTTGCCTGTGATTGGAGTCTTGACGGGTGGTGATCATTAAGTGTATAATTAATATAAATAAATATTAAGGGACAATCTTACACAAATGGACCTAGTCCCAAACTAAGCAATGCTACTAGAGGACGATATATATAATGTATAAATACAATACATAATATAGATAACATCTATGACCACCAGGAACAAATATTGGAGTTCATCAGACAAATATTTGTCCTTGCCGGGATTCGAATCCAGGTCCGTCGGCTCAGAAGCTAGGTGCACTACAAACTGCGCCAACAATGCCGTCAAAATATATTTTACATTTCTTCATCATACATTTAAATAAAACAATTTTTTTTTGTTCATAGGTGTCGGTTTTATTAAATAAAATATTAAACAATTTAAACGTATTTAATCATGCATATCTGAGTTCCCGACGTTTCGGAAGCTATAGTTACAAAATCTAGTAACAAAATGTGTAAACGACGTAAACTATAAACATTATGAAACCTCAAAAACATTCAGGGCGAATGAAAATAACAGTCATAGTCATCCTCCTAGCCTTTGTCCCATTTTTTGAGAATGAATTCTCAATCGGTGTCGGCTACCTAAATCCCAAGATGTGGCGTAGGCACACTAGTTTTTACGCAAGCGACTGCCATCTGACCTTCCAACCCAGAGGGGAAACTAGGCCTCATTGGGCTTAGGTGGTTTCCTCACGATTTTTTCCTTCACCGAAAAGCGAGTGGTAAATATCAAATGATATTCCGTACATACTCGTAAGTTCCGAAAAACTCATTGGTACGGGCCGTGTTCGAACCCGCGACCTCCGGATTGACAGTCGCATGCCCTAACCACTAGGCTACCACCGCTTTATTATGACAATAACAGTATGTCAATAAAATCCCATTATGTGTTTTTCTAACCTAATACCTAGACAAATAGTTAAGTTAAGTAGATATTTCCGTGTCGCCAAACCACACATTATTTAAATAGAGGAAGTGGCAATTTTTTACTATGAAATATATCAGCCGTAACGTTCAAGATTTTAAAAGCAGTCATAATACGCGAAGTTACTATTAAAATTGTGTTAATTAAAACCGAACGTGCCAGCGCCATTTCCGATTGAACGGTGTTGAGTTGAGGATGAATTTTGAACGCATTTATTTTGCGACTTCAGTCCTCTGGTTTTGTATGGTTAAATTTGACAGTGGGAGACCCAACAGTGTACTGTTTACTCGTATTAGGCACGTTCCAATCGTTAAGTAGTTTGAGCACGGTATAATGTCGAAGAGTTTACAGTACAATGATATATGAGATCACAAGATAAAGTTACCGGCCGTAAGTTTGGGTGGAACTTGAGATGCTATTTTAATAATTAAATCCAGTGCGACGTATCGCTACTGGTGTTTATTATGAAACTTAAAGTTAGAAGTAGGCATGTGATCACTTTATTTAGCGAAAAAAGTCTGCTTTATAATAATAATAATTCTTTATTTCGGACAATTACATCCATAGTGTGTTAGTAACAATTTACTTAGGACTAGATTAGTAACACTTATCAACTAACACAATAAATTACAATTTTTTTAAATAATGAATTCGGCCACACTCTTGATCTGTCCAACCCAGAAAGCTAGAATTGGACAGTCAAATCTACAAGCTATTGCCTTTAGAATGCTGTTGTCGCTTGCTCTCACCCTGCCTAAAAGAGAAGCAATCTTTTTGCGCATGATTGCCTGGAATCCGTCTACACGGGCTTCGGCAAACATGCCTGAGGCACTACACCACCTCGGCAGCCCCAACAGCATTCTAAAAGCATTATTGTATTGCACACGCAGGGCGCTATAGGCTCGCTTTGTATACCTAACCCACAAGCTGCTCGAGTAAAAAGATTGTGTGTAGGCTTTAAAAAGCGTTATTTTTACTTCATACGAACATCGAGCAAACCTGCGGGCAAGCATATTACTACGAACCGCTAGCGCCCTGCGCTCCCTCTCCATATCCAGATCGTCTTTTAAATCACTCGTGATAACATGCCCCAGGTACTTCACGCTGTTCACGACCGACAACTGACTACCGCTTAGCCAAATTGGCGGTACATGGTAGGGCTTGATTTTACCCGCCGTAAAAACCATGACCTCACTTTTAGTGGGGTTGTACACAAGCCCATGAGCCCGGGCATACGCCTCGCAAGTAGCCAGCAGTTGTTCGATGGCCCCAACAGAAGGGCCGAGCAGCACCATATCATCGGCGTAGCTGACGTTATTAATACAGGTGCTCCCCACGTAGCAACCAGCATGCATGCTGCTAAGCCCTTCTATAAGCTCATTAATGTACAAGTTAAACAGTTTCGGAGACGTGATCCCTCCCTGTCTAACCCCACATTCCAGCCTATATTCGCTAGACAGAGTATTAGCCCACTTAACTTGATTGGTCTGATTGTTGTACCAGTGCCTCAAGACGGCCACACACTCCACCGGCAAACCAGTCTCCCCCAGCTTACGCCATAACAACTCATAATCAACCCGGTCAAACGCCTTCGATAAATCGAGGAAGCAGGCATAAACTGGGGTTTTCCTGTCCGTGTAGTATCTGACAGTATGTTTGACGCTGAGTATCGCGCTTTCTGTGGATAAACCGGGTTTAAACCCAAATTGAGCGTCATGAATCCTTAGATGCTTTTCTAGAATTGCGTCAAACATACTGTCAAGTATTTTAGCTGCTGTAGTGGCAAGTGAAATAGGTCGGTAGTTCGTCCTATTAGATAGGTCACCTGTCCTGTCCTTAACCACTGGCACAACAATCATCCTCATGAGAGCCTCGGGAAGATACGAGTGGCCTAAACAGAAATTATACAGCATCGCCAAAACACGAGGTAGGTGAGCACCAGCATACCTGAAGTGCTCGATGCTGAGGCCATCGAAACCGGGCGATTTACCTCTCTGCATTTTATTAATGACCGTCTGGATTTCTTTCGCAGTGAAGTAGGTAGCTCGCCCCATCCGTATGGTTCCAGCATCGATCACCGCAGGTTTAGGACGCGCTTCTAAGAGTGACTTCACAAAGAAATGTTCTCTAAATAGTTCAGCTATGTCCCCATGTTCGGATCTGCCCTCCACACTAACAGGCAGGCCAGGCTTCACATTCAAGTCCCTTGTACCCTTCCAAAAATCTTTAAATCTTTTGTTGTTGTGGGCCAGTGCCAGCTTATCCATTTTAAATTGTTCCTGTCTGTCCTGACACCACTTCAACTTAGACTTAAAGATCCTCTTAGCATTTTGCATTTGCTCAAACAACTTACCACTTCTGTGTTTACCTGCCAGCACCCAAACTTGAAACTGCAACCTGGCCTCCCTGTGTGCTTCAGTCACATATTTATTCCACCCTGCTATATATCCTCCTCTCCTAGACCTATTACATTCACACGTCGCCACAGAAGCCTCTGAAAAAGCTTTGCCCTAGTCTGGTAGAGAATGCCTCATGGCATTAAGTCCGCCTTTTGTACGATAAGTTTTCTTTTGAGCAATAAAGATTAACTAAGTAAAAACTTTAAAATGCTTTGGACGCCTTTCCAGGCCAACACAGATGTTTTACCTATTAGACCACCGGAACCATGCTCGCAATGATTTTTTTCATACAGTTCCTTTATTTCTTATATGCCTTAGGGTGGCATTTCACAATGAAATAATTATGATTCAGTCAGTCAAAGTTAGTTTTTTATTCTGTAGGACTAAAAACGGAAAGCAGAAACTTTCACCATAAGAAAGTGATTCTTAAAAATAATGTATTATATTGGCGAATTGTGTCTTCATAGGTGCTAAAAGTGGTAAAGGATGACAAAACACATCCGAGAAAATGCATTAATTTTCCAAATTAAATGTCCCCGTTGCCTGGGCCATCTAGTCTTTGCTATCGTACATACATTTTAAACTTGTATTGAAAATTATTTTTCTATGGAGAAGGGTTATTATTTCAGTATGAATCTTAACAGCGCGATGCAAGATTTGTATGGGCGCGCGACGCCGGCCGTACAGCGGTCGCACGTAATTTAAATTTAACTAATTTTGGTACAGGGGCTGGACGTCCAAAGATGGTTATAGGATACTTTTTAAGCGACTGTAAAACAAAAAGTTTTACTCGGACGTAAGTAGTCACACCTTCTAGTTCCATTATAAAATTTAAATATTCGAAAGTCAAGACTTGTCCAATTATAGCGTAGATAGAGGTAGAGCTAACAGTCGCAGCTGTAATTCAGCTTCATTAGTCGTGCCGCACGACTAATGAAGCTCGACTCGTGCGTACGCGCCGATAGCCGCGACCAATTACGCGACTTTATCACCAATTAATGTTTACGATGCTCCAACCCACCAATATGTCGATACGATCCCTATTGTTACGGAAATTGCCATTTTAAATACGCTAGTTTTAATTAAAGGCCAAATAGGACATTTCTGATTTCACCGCTAGAGGCGCCACTATAATTGTAAATAGATATAGTTTGTTATTTATTGGAAAATGTACATAAAGTCAAACAACGCTAACTTTTCCAAGCAAATGAACTGTCACACTACTGTGTACATACAAACTGACTCGCTTTGTATGGTTTGACAGTTAATATGCTTGGAAAAATTAACGTGGTTTGACTTTGAGTCATAACTCTCTTTTGTTTTATCGTAGATGGGTTAATTTATCCTATAACCATCAATGGATTCAGGTTTTAATATAGTAAAAAAAAAAATATAATAAAAAATATAGTTAAAATTAATTATAATAGTAGGTAGCTAGATGTGTTTGTTAAATATATTTATTACGAAATCACTTGACGTCTGTAGTGTAAATCTATTGAATTTTACCATAAATATAGCGATACATTAAATCGACGTCTTTATGACGTCATAAACGAGGTGAACATTTAGTTCAATCGCTGTAATTCCTTTGTTTAAGGTATGTATTTAATTTATCACATACTTAAATTAAGACGTACTTCGAAAACTAAAGCCCATATGACCGTATTAGCTTTTGTAATAATAGCATTATTAAACAGATTTTTATCTCAAATCATTAGCGGGGAAATGTAGCCGAGAGGCTAGCGTGACGACGGGAACTCTGTCAAGCGCGAACATTCGAAAATAATCAAACATATAAGGGAATAATGCGGAGCAATTAAAAGATTTGTTTCGTTTCGTGACGGGAGGCCGTAAGACATGTGACCTAGTTGTGACGTCACGGTAGGAAGGAAGGTAATTGCGTCTCCATGCTTGTCGTCTTGTCACAGAATACGGTCGGCAAATGAGGTTATGTGACGAATGTAATTCTCGTGGAATTTAAGAAATTTACGGAGCATCTACGAGTCTATAATACAGATAGAGCACTTCAACACTTTTCCACATCAATATAAGTGCCGGAGGAACGGATATCTATCACGCAATAAACATGACCATCATAGGCAGATATATCAGAGACTTCCTGTATATATTGCCTGATTAAATATTATATTGTCCTCGATAGTTCAATGCTAACATTGAAAACAACACTATCAATAATAATTGCATTCAAATACAAAAATATCCACAAATTTTAAAATCGATTATCTGAATGAAATATAAAAAAAAACACTGTTTATACTACGAGTAGGTTTTCTAATAATAAGAAGAAGTTTATGAACATTAGGTAACTCTATTTATGAAAAAAATGTGATACATGACCATAATCTTATTGTTCTTAATGTATATGATCACAGAAGTGTGTAAAATTAAGAACTCTTTGCAGAAAAAAATCGCATGTAATGTTGTGAAAACTTTACAAACGGTACAGCATGCCTAACACGCAATACTGACACCTTGAAAAACATATCAGCGATTATTCAGACAGTGATGCCAGTAAACGTTCTACTTTAAACCGTTTCAAATTCGTCTACGATAAGAACCAGAACCAATCCAGCCTAGTGTCGTTCCATCGCGGTTGGTCAATCCGCTTAAACTCAATGTCAAAGTCAAACGGCGTGCTAATGGTGCTCAAAACGAAAGGTGAAATTTCCCGACGCTACTATAGTATAAATAGGTTAAGTATTTTTGATAATAGGAGTTATATCGTTATAAATGCTTATTAAGGTTGCGTTGGGCGGTACTCACGTCAATTAGTTCTTATCTGGTTCGTGACTTTTGACTTATGGGTGGTCTCCGATGCGTGGCTTTACATACCATTCCGACCGTTTGTGTGAGAAATAGACGCGTCCTACCATAAATTCAAGATTATAACTTGTAAGCGTTGCGATATTTTTTGTGGTTACGTTAGATTAGGAAGTATGAAGGAAAATTTATATACTTCATTGTATAGCGGTGCTAGTTAATACACTAATACATTTTTACTTTGAAATTAACTTTGGAAAGTGTTCGGATATTATTTTGTTTATAATACAATGAGGCAATTCTTGAAGGGAAATAGTAGTTAAGCCTTCCTCGGCAATAATTTTATACAGCTGCACAAAAATATTAAGTCCACCGTAAATGAAAAAGGTGGCATCTAGCATAATAAATATGTATAAATGTTAAACTTTGTGAAAATGTGCAATATGTTACACAGTAATTCATTAACCGTCGAACAGATTTCGATTAAAACTCGGTATAATATACATAGATGAGAACGTAGATTAGATGATCTATGGTAATTCATTCTTAATACAGCGAGCAAAACTTTATGATCCTATCAAAAGCCACTTGAGAGTCGTATTTTAATGGTTGTTTGGGTAAAATAAACGTAAGTGGTTGTGAGGCTTGAAGGGTGACCAACGGACACGTGTAAGCTGTTACGAATAACCAATGAATGCGCACTGATTATGAATGAAATGAACAAAAGCTGAAGACAGAGTCGAGCGATGTGTGTGGAGGTTATTAGCGAAGTGTTCGGCGTGTAGCGTGCTGAGTTAAATTATAATCTATAGTAATATAACGTTAAGTTTTTTGAAAACTGAGTGCTTCTCGCCATTAAACGTCACAGTTTGGCAAGTACTATTAATATTGTAAATTGTATTTTTATAAGTAAAATAAAAAAAACATGTTAAACTGTTAAACGTAATGTAGTCGATGCGTCGGAACATTCTCGCTCAACTTTCCTCACCGCAAGCCACAATTAACAGGAACCGGCTCAGTAGGACGCAACTAAGTTTCAATTTGCACACATGAACAGGCAAACAAAGAAAGCTTCCATCTGATACTCGCCTTATTTACATGAGGGCGGCGGTACCGCCCTCCGACAATTAAAGTCCATTTAGATCGAGATACTAGTCATTAGGAGGAGCTAAGCGAGGATTATCTTTGGATAATGTACTTTTTTTTAATTACAAACAAAATGTACTCGTTAATGAATTCAGATGAAACTTTACACGACATAAATTGCGGGGTGTTGAACTGTTGATGAATGAAACATTCGACCAAAAATAATTCGTCGAAAAGGCAAAGACCCGTATTGCTGGTTTATGTTACAAATAGTCGTGCACAAACGACAACTTTTGTTCTTTTGAAATCTTGATTTGACCTACCAGATTTTTGCGGTTATGCTTATGCAATTGTTTGACCTTTGAAATATGCGGGAACCTTACATTTTTTATGCAAGATAGCCACGTTGATCCGTTGATTTGTTGTTTTTTTAAAGTGACATGTTTATCTGGACTACGGTTTTCCGTGGGTTGTATAATAATCTTGAAATGCCTATAACACGAACAATGTTAATATCAACCGATTGAAATCCCTATAAGACGACGTTAACTTGAATAACAATAATTCACATTTTCCGGGAAAACCTCAAAGCAAGTAAGTAGGTACATTATTTATTAATTTGAGAGTCATTGTGCGGTTTTGTTCGTGAAGGAATTCGCAGGATTCCTACTAGATTTTTGGGGTTACGTTTATGCGAGCTATGTATTTTTGTGGCCTTTAGAAAAACGGAAACCTTGTATATTTCCGGTAAAAAGTACACATCATCATATTTGCCGAAAGGCGCGCACTGCCCGGCGTTTACTGGTTAAGTGTCCTCCTGTGTAGGATCAAAAACCCTAAAGTTTGGTATATTTGAACAGTAACAACGACTATAACCACTGATCCGATACCTAAAAAGCTTGGTCTGTATAAGTGTCTACATATAAACCGACGTTCACTTTAATCGGTTTTAATCCCATTTTTCGGCTAAAAGTAAAAGTGAGAAGAAAATCGCATCGATCCGTTAATCAGTTTAATTTAACGGTTAAATGAGTGGCTTTCTTTCATGGCCCCTCATTGTATGAAGCTTTCGAAACTTATGTAACAGTAACGTCCATATCAACTTATCTTAGACGCGAAAAAGTCCTTCTGTCTATAAAAAGACGTTAACTTTAATCGGTTTTACTCCCATTTTCCGGCTAAACGTCAAAGCAAGTACATTATTACGTTTGAGTAGACAGCGAGCCGCTATTAGCCTTATCTTCGAGTCATTGTGCCGTTCGTTCGTGAAGGAATTCGCAGGATTTCCCTGTACTACCCGCGCGTTCAGGAGTCTAGCGTCGAGTTCGTCACTTGTATTTGAATAATAATATACAAGCCTTCTAGGCACATAATGTGGGCAGCTGTATATTAAAACAGCCTCTGAATCACGAATCTTTTATTTAATAATATTATTTAAACACAATACAATCGTTTCATTTTAAATCTCTGACAGTAGTGTCAAGCTTATTTCTTCTAAGCCATGACCATAAACTAAATTCTAGACGCACTGCAACACCTTCTCCTAATTTTTAAATTGTCTTTAAGTCTAATGATAACATTAGTTACACTTGAACAAATTAAAGTATGAAAATTTAACAATTACAGACATTGCAGTATTAACATTACATGAAAATGGTTTTACGAAATCAAATTATTACAATGTCTCTGAAACTTCAATCTGTTCAAAGGCTTCGTCATGATATCTGCTAATTGGCTCTCTGATGGACAATATTCTATGTCAATTTGACCTTCAGCATACTTCTCATGTATAAAATAATAACGCACGTCTATGTGCTTGGATCTCTTACTGAATGAGCTAGTTTTGATCAGCTGTATTGAGCTCTGGTTGTCGACGTGCAGAGAAATCTTGACTTTTTCTTCTACCAATTCGTTCAGCAAGGATTTCAAGTACATGGCATCCTTACAGCTATCAGCAGCAGCTATGAACTCGGACTCGGTAGACGATACCGACACGATAGGCTGTCTTTTTGATGTCCAACATATAGGGCCATTCTCAAGCATCAACACAGTTCCAGTTGTGCTCCGTCTAGTCATTAAGTCACCCGCATAATCAGAATCACTATATGTCCGTATGTTGGATATCGATACGTTCCTTTTAAACATTATTCCTTTATCTTTGGTTCCGATTAGATACTTCATTATTTTCTTCACTGCAAGCACGTCAGCTTTAGAAGGATTTTCAATTTTTCTGGTAGCTTGGTTCACAGCCTGAGCTATGTCAGGTCTGGTTCTAGTAGATAAATACAATAAGCTTCCAACGACTTCCCGATATGGATAGTCCACCTTCTCCTGGGAAGTTTCTTGTGTCAGTTTACAATCCAAGTTACTTGGTATATCAACGGGTTTGGCGTTCTCCATGCCATACTTTTGCAAAATATTGTTGATATAGTTTTTCTGTGTAAGTTTAATACCTTCTTCCAAATCTTGTATTTCCGTTCCTAAATAATTTATAGGATTGTCATTTTTCTTCATCTGAAACTTGCTTTCTAGTTTACCTAATATCTGTTTTAATTTTTCTTTGTCTTGTCCGATCAATAATCCGTCATCCACATACAAAGCAATGATGATTGATTTGTCTTTGTTGACAAAAACACATCTGTCATTTTTTATAATTTTAAAACCAAGGTCTGTCATAGTTTGAGTAAACGTTTTATTCCAGGTAAGAGGCGCTTGTTTAAGGCCGTATAGTGCTTTATTCAGCATGCATACTTTTTCAGTTTTTTCATATCCTTTAGGCACTTTCATAAATATCTTATCTTTTAGTTCGCCGTAAAGGAATGCTGTTTTTATATCGAAGGTCATTATATGATAGTTTTTCGACGCTGCTATGGCAAATAAAGTTTTGATCGCAGTTTGACACACGACCGGACTATATATTTGATCATGGTCAAGGTTATCTCTCTGCTCGCATCCACGGACCACCAGCCTCGCCTTATAAGTTCCATCTTCCTTTAATCGAAATACCCATTTGTTCGATAGTATTTTATGGCCTTTTGCCTCTTCTTTACTAACCATAATCCAGGTATTATTCTCTTGTAAAGAGTTGATTTCGGACTGAATAGCCTTCTCCCAATTTTTCTTTTCAGCACTGGCTATAGCTTGTTCATACGTCATCAAAACGTATTCATTGTATTTTTCAGGTAATTTTCTAGTCCTCTTATTTCTTATATCTGTGTTTTTGATACTTTCCGGAACTGTTTCTTGTTCTTTATTTTCCGTGTTTAGTTCTTGTTCATTATCTTTTTCTTCTTCGTGGGTGTCATATTCAATTTCAGTGTCAGTGTTTATTGGGTCATAGAATTCGGTGTCTTCATCATCAATTTCTTGTGATGTTCTTGGTTCTTGCAATATCTTGATCTCACAATCTTCTTCGTTTTCGAATCTAGGTATGATCGCAGTTGTTTGAGATGTTTCATCTATTTCCCTTTTTTCAAATATAATATCTCGCTGAATTGTGATTTTTCTTTGTTCAGGATCCCACATCCTGTATCCAACTGGAGCATATCCTACCATTATTTGTTTTTTAGTTCTAGTCTCTAGTTTTTTAAGATATCCCAGCCGTTTGACATATCCAGTGGTTCCAAATCTTTTTATGTTTTCTAGATTTGGTTTTCTTTGGTACCATAGTTCATATGGAGTAGTCTTATCAGTTGTTTTTGAAGGAAGGCGATTCAGCAGGTAGGTAGATGTTAAAACTGCTTCTCCCCACATTTATTTATCTAGTCCCGATTGAAATAGCAAGGCTCTCGCTTTTTCTATCAACGTACGATTGAGCCGTTCCGCTTTGCCATTTAATTGAGGACTGTGAGGGATTGTGTAGTCTAGTTTAATGCCTCTTCGCTGACACCAGGTTTTAAATTCCTTTTCAGTATATTCGCCTCCATTATCGCATCTTACTTTGTTTATTTTCTGATTTAATTCTCTTTCAGCTTCATTAATATATTGTTTTATTATTTCAGGAACCTCAAATTTGTTCTTTATTAGGTATACTTTTGTGAAATGAGTGTAATCATCTAAAATTGTAACTATATATCTCATTCCATCCCATGTTCTTTGTTCTACATAACAGACATCGGTATGTATTATTTCCAGGGATTTTTCTGCTCTTGTTATTTCAGTATTAAATGGTTTTCTTGTTTGTTTTGCCATGATGCATACTTCGCATAGCTTATTTTCACATTTCTTTTCATCATGTGTTGAAATACCTTCAGCTAGTTTTGGTAAGATTTTGATTGCTTCTTTTCCAGGATGTCCCATTTTAATATGCCAATCATCTTCTGCACACATCGCCACATTGCATTTTTCGTTCAAATTTACAGAGTATAAGCCAAGCTCATTTTTCTTTCCCAATAGTGTGAGATCTTCTTTACGTATCTCAACGGTATTCTTAGAGAATAGTACGGAACCACCGTTGTTGGTAATTTCGTTCACAGACATTAGGTTTTGTGAGAGCTCAGGTACGAAAAGAGTATTGTTCAGTACGCAGAGATCTCCTTCGACAGTCCCGATACCTTTCGATACTATCTTGCCGTCACTTTTGGCTATACATATTGTTGACTCTTGACTTCTGAAGTTTTTTATGTTTTTGATGTTGTTTGTCATGTGTGCTGAACATCCAGAATCCACAATGAACTCAAGTTTACTGGCAGATATTTCATTTTCTTCATAACTTGTTAGGAATGCCACTCTTCCAGGTTTTTTATATTTATTCTTGTTAGCGTCTTTGACAAAACATTTTTCTTCCGTATGGTTATACTTTTTACAGATGCTGCATTGTTTAGACCTGCAGTCCTTTGCTTTATGCCCCTTCCTGTTGCATTTCAGGCATTCGATTGCTGTATTTGCTTTGAATGCTACTGAGGAAGTTGAAGGTTGGCTATTCTTTCTATTTTCTTCTAACAACAGGCGGTTTTTCAAGTTAGACAGTGTCTTTTCACTCGAAGATTCCCATGCAGTTATAAAACTGTTATAAGTTTCGGGAAGTGCTGAGAGAATCTTTGACATTATCAATTCTTCTTCGATTGGACTGCCTAGCTTGGATAAACGAAATGTTATGCTTTCCAACTCTGAGAGATACTCGGTCATATTTTGCCCTTGATATTTATAGTTGAAAAAATCTTGCATAGTATTGCATTTGTTTCGCGATTCCTGCCCGTCATAAATGTCACATAAGGTTTTATACATTTGTGCAGCGGTTTCGCATGTTAGAATGTATTGTAGATGCTTTCTGTCGATAGTAGAAATGATTAGGGCTTGACCCTGAGCATCTAGCTTTTCATCAAAGGGTTTCTTTTCACCATCTTCGTCAATTTTGTCACTGGGTTTAGTTAAATCCAACAAACCTTTAGCTCGTAGAAATATTGTGAGCCCGAACTTCCAGCCACGATAAGATTCAACACCAGTTAGTTTTTCTATATGTTCATTTTCAGGTCTTGACATTTTTCCGACTTTTGTTTTTTTATTAAGTTTTTACAAATTTTTATATTCTCGTATTTTTATTTATTTTTATATGCGTTTTAGTCGCCCATAACCTGTGGGCAGCTGTATATTAAAACAGCCTCTGAATCACGAATCTTTTATTTAATAATATTATTTAAACACAATACAATCGTTTCATTTTAAATCTCTGACAGTAGTGTCAAGCTTATTTCTTCTAAGCCATGACCATAAACTAAATTCTAGACGCACTGCAACACATAACAGTCTATATTGTGGGTTAATCAGGCAGAAAATGGACCTATGTCCAAGATCTGACTGATTAGCTCATTAGTCTTTACCATTTTTGGAGTTAACACTGCACATTTTATTGCACAGTTATTTTTTCTGCTTTAAACCAAGAATCAAATAGTCAAGTAGGTCACAATTTTCTAAATTTTCTCGAAACCAAAGTCACCTGTTTTTTTTTAAAACTGCAGTTATCACGCGATACATAAAAACGGCACTCTCTTAGGGTACTAAATTAGAGGTTTATATTTCTCGCACTTCAAACTTCAGAGCGATGGTAGCCTAGTGGTTAGGGCGTGCGACTTTCATTCCGGAGGTCGCGGGTTCGAACCCGGCCCGTACCAATGTGTTTTTCGGAACTTATGTACGGAATGTCATTTGATATTTTATCACTCGCTTTCGGTGAAGGAAAACATCGTGAGGAAACCACCTAAGCCCAATATTTCTCCCACTTCAAACAGCTATCTCAATTGTGTTAAGTCTTTTGGAGATAATTCCTTCTAAATTGGAAGTTTCGCAGCTGTTGTATGAGTGCACGAGCATACAAAACTATATTCACCTTCGTCTTCTGTAATTTTTTACCGTTTCGGGGTCATCATTTATATTTCATTGACGAGCTCTACACTGACATACTGAATAACACCCGTAACCCCGCAAGAAATGACTGCTTGTTTGGATAAATCGCTTCAAGTCGGGGAAATGGCGCCGTGGAGTGGCTTCTCTGTCGTTTTGCATGTGGATTTACGTTTTTCAGAAGTAATGTAACGAAAGACACCGAGGTCTGACCTAAATTGCTTTTCTTTTGAAGCAGATTCTCTATAGCAGTTTATACTAAAACACAGAAAATTTGTCAGTCATCTCCTGTATGTTTATTAAATAGCCTTACATAAGACATTGAGTTGCGGAAAGTATACTCCTTAAGTCCTTAGTATTTAGATGTGCGTTGGGAATATACATATATATACCGGGTGTCCCAAAGACTATGGGTCATCAAGGGAAAGTACCTTAAATATCGTAGATAGGATATTTTGCTAAAAGAAGACTTTATGTTATTTTTAAAAGTTAGTTATTCTGCATTTAATGATTTACTTATAGCCAACCTGTTTTCTCGCACTACTCCCAACCTAAATTTACTCCTAAACATCAACTTTTCACACGTTTTATAAAACGATTGCAGCCTATTGAATCCGTTTTTTTAAATTGACCCTGCAAAAAAGTTTTGATTCAAAATTGAAAAATACGTTGGTTTCAACTTTATTACATGAAACTAATCAAATGCATATGACGGAAGAAATACTAAGTCAATGACCCCAACCAGTCAAACAAGCCAACAAAGTAGAGCTAAACAGATATATAAGTATGACATAAATAATTTATTTCTTTTAAGTCTTGAGTTTCAAACCAATCTGTTAGTGACTTGGTATTGAATTAGCACATTTCTCATTAACAATATATATGTAAGTTAAGAAACTACTTTTCTGAAAGGCCATTTAAGCTCAATGTACTTAAGATCGATGGTAACAAACAACATTACTGATTCAAGTCCGACAAGACGCCATATTTACCAGTTTGTTTGTATCGATTCTAAACTCTTGTGTCTGTCATGTCATCGTATTAATATTACACATTGTATATGTCCAATCAGGAGTACGACAAAAAAGGAATCAATCAATATTACAGATGTAAGTGTATACATATAAATGTACTTATCTACTTACTCCGTGCTCGCCCAAGGTCCTACCTTTATCGGATTAGGAGCTCAGCTTCGTTCCGCTTCGCTGCGTTTCCCGGAATGCCCCTTATTCTGTTCAGCAAGGATTAACTCAGCGCGAGCTGTTCTTTTTAATAAGTGAAGGTACATAAACGCGAACAAGCTTGGATTCAGTTGAGTTCCTTTAGACATTTTCTGTGGTTCCGTGAGCTGTAGCCCTCGCGATCTTTCATCGAAATGGTTTATATGTCCTTTTTTACGTTTCAGCCGCCATTTTGAAAAATTCGTAACACTGACTTGACAAATAAATTCTACCTATATGAATTATTGAAATTGCTCACTTAATTTCACGAGAACTATAGGTACACACACATAGTGCCTTTTCCTTTTTAGGAGTTTTTTCATGAAAAAATGTGACTGTATAATAATATTCTGTAATAGAAAAAAAATATATGCATGCGTTTATTCAGGTCTGATTATCACAAAATAAAGAAAATAAATACAACCAAGAAAATGTTTTCCAAGCATGTTTTTTCCTTGCTGCATTCTAGTTTTTCTAGATTTCCTCTATTGAGCAATAACCGTAAACATGCAAATGGGCAAGATTATTTATATGTGAATGTTAAATCGGTATCAGTAGTGCAATAACTAACAGGCCATTACAGTAGTCACGCGTCGGCCTATCTCAGCGGCGACCTGAACACATTTTCTTCATTAACCTGTCCGCCTCCCGTTTTTACGCCGCAGTAAAAACCTTAAGGTCTTTCCATATTAGAATATTCGCGTGTGTGCCGACGTAAATCACTGGATTGTCACTGCGGGCGACTTATAATTTTATTGTCGGACGACGGCAACACGACAGACCGCGTCACGCGAGCTCACACGACACGACACATGGATCTAACTTTTATTGTCCTCGCCTTTAATTACAGAGTTATGTCGAATTAGATCGAGGAGAGATTGGGCGTCTAGACTCGCTGAGGGCGTCAGTTTCGTGTGAGATTAATTGTAATTGGCTGTAATATAAAGTGGATGATTAAATTTTTAGATGGCTTCGCGTTAGCGGTACACAGACCTCCAGTTAACATTCGTTCATCAGATTTCAGTCTTTCGTGTTTAATGCGTAGATTATAAATCGTAGTCATAAATGGGCCGTTCCGTCATAACGAAGCCAACTATGCCTAATCTTCTAGCTCATTAAAGCTGTGGCCGCCGATTTGTTTAACCTAGGTAGGAATATTGGAAAGGTTCGTTACTTTTTCGTAACAGTTAACCGCGATTATTTTTAAGGGCTTAACTAATTATGTTCTGTTTTAGCGTGGAGGTGGTTATTACGGAGTGTCGTGAGTGTGTCCGCGCGCGGCAATGCCGATGCGGGGGCTATTATGCGACAGGATGTCGAGCGGTCCACCTAATAGGTGTCATTATTGTGTCGTTCAGAAATTGCCCCACTATCGGAGGAGTTATCACGGCCGCTTTATAGGTCCAGATTACATGGTGCCTACATAATTTTACACATAGCCTGTACATAGGCGGGGGCGGTCGGCGTTCATTTTTCATTACGTCTATTTAATTGACTGATTCTCGTGCATGCTGAATTTGCATTAAGTGTCACGTCACTGATGAAAACTGTTGTTTTTTAATATGTATTAATTGATTGCTTGAGTGGAAGTTAAATTTAAACGTTTATATTTATTTATTATGTAAGTATGTAAGTAACTATTTTTATTCTTTTACTCGTAACATGTTATGCGATAATTAGTGCAAATGAGTGTAGGTAATTCCGCTTTATGCTCGTAAACGTAGTTTTTTCTTTATATGTGATTATTTGTAGTTTGTAGTAGCTATACTAAGAAACTTAGAATTTTCTATTAAAACGTCGGCTTCTTTGAAATAGGTACACAATAATAAACAGTACAGTATTAACATTAATTAATGACATATATAATTACATAACTAGTAATTGCCATTCGTTATTCTTTAATACGGTCAACTACCTTAATTTAATTTCCATGTGAGTTAAAATTTATTTATTTAAACACCGAACAGTCTTGTTCTTGTTACTTTCTTCCAAATCCAAAGGTTGTCCTATAAATTCACTAACAACATTTATGTAAGTGAAACCCCACATTCCACCCTCTAACTTTGTCTCACGCTCGCTACTCATAATTTGATAGACAAATAGCTACCATAAAGTCGCACGTTAATTTATGCACCTGTATAGCGCATATTATGGTAATGAGCCCGAAGATAGGAACGTGTGAGTCGGATATCCTTGCATGCCGGCTAAATTCAATGGTCTCTGCTTTCCACTCGCCTGGTTTTGGTAAGTGGCGAATTTGTCTTTCAGGGTGACTACCTAAGGCCTGGCATTTGTTCGAAATAATACTGACAAAATTGTATATAATTAACAACAATTCAACGACATGGTCACTCAGTGGCTCTGGAACAAAAGAGAAGGAAAATTATGTGCTGCAACGATCGAATTGTAATATGACTTTTACATCGCCACATGCCAATCGTAAACGAAATAGGCCCTTGATCGAGGCTTTTAAATAGGAATTTGGGATGATTTCCTTGATAAAATTATTTGCATTTAAATGTCATGTTTATAAATTACACTGTATTCCTGAGTATCAATGATCATTGAGGTTTACATATTCTAATATATGAGCCATCTAAAGTAACAGCAAGTTCTTTACTTAATGATAGGGTTTAGATTAGATTAAATTAGATTTCTTTACTATTTCATAATGTAATAATATTTAATAATAATATTTGTGCATTAGAGAGCTATTATTTTCAGTATAAAAAATAATAATTGGGCTACAATAAAAATTTAAAGACGCACGCATTATATTTAATTTGATATCGAAGATTAAACCCATCCATCAGGCAAAGTAAATTCAATCCCATATCACACGGACATCTATACGTATATATTTAGCTGAGTCAAAAGACACTCTGATCTAGATAAGAAAAGGTTATAAAAACATAAATTATAGTAATAATGTAGAGAAAGGTAATAACTATTCGCGGCCAACACCGTCCATTGTCCAAAGCAAAGAGACATTTATATATGTCAAATTCTCCAATGTCAAACGTTCCTTAATTCTAAAGTAAAGTTGAAAACAAGTCAGAGAACGTACGCATTTTGCTTATTAACTAGAAAAAAAAATATCCAACGGTCAGCCATATTCAACCCTATATAACAGCTACATAACTGAGTTAAAAGACACTTTGATCGAGATAAGAAAAGGTCATCAAAGCAGAAATTACAGTGATAATGTAGGGAATTTTTGTATTCGCTGCGAACGCCGTCCTTTGTCGAAAGATATCATTAATTCGTGGGGCGGCATGACTCAGGCCTTAATGAAACTCATTTTCATATTTTCCATTATAATATTTGGGTCGATAACCTGGGTCAAAGAGACGAATAATGTGCTATTGTCTATGGGGGAAGTTATATTTTATCTACTTACCCCTAGACCTAATTCGATTCACGTTGACTTTTAGTATCACCATTTAATGCCGTTATGCACAAGCAATATCGATCGCTCGTCGAAACGGATCAAATGAGCGTTAACACATTCGGTTTATCTAATATTGATTATAACTTACCTGATTTTCACGCATTACTATAGCAAATTGGCATTCACAGTGAAACAGTTGACAGAAAGTTTGCCTGGACAATGGTAGCTAGTATAATATTAATATTATTGCATTGTCATTGTCACCAAAGAGATACGCAAGTATACCAAAATTGAACTCAATCGAACATCAGTTCTTTGCTCCAATTTAGCATTCAGGATTTTGATCCACACACACCAACATCATCAGCCGCATATCATCAGCGAATATCATCAGCCTGTAGCAGTCCACTGCTGGACATAGGGCTCAGCCATGGCACGCAACTGAGCTAGATTTTCAGCTCTCCGCCTCCAATCTCCACCAGCTGTTACAGGGCTTCCTACACTAAGTTTACTGATTCGCGGCTCTAGAACTCGTTTGCCCTAGTGGTCGTCGACTCTACGACATATATGACTAGCCCACTGCCATTTCAGCTTGCTGATTCGCTGAGGTATACAGGTAACTTTGGTTCTCTGTCGAATTCGATAGCATAGCTCTTTCAACACACCTACTACATGGTAAGTTAAATAATAGCTAACAAACATAAATTTCTCCGATAGAAATTCAATTGATTGTTGTGATATTGCATCAACATCACGTGTGCATATTGTCGAATCACAACATTCACTTAATTTTATAGATATTACTTATCATCGCAGTTAATCTGTTTTGTATCAAGAGGAATAAAGCACTTAAGTTAGCTGTAACTGTGCATTATTATGACGTGTGTGAAATAAACACAATTTAGTGTCATAAAGTTACTAAAAGAGACATGATTAATGTAAATATCCAAGTAGGTACACTCCGTGTGCTCTCAGATTTTGGTTCGGGTTTGACTGAAAACTGAGAGGTCTCTCATCTGGCTCGCGTAAGAGCGAGCGGGATAAGTATACATAAATATCGAATCGCATTCTGTCAGGTCACGCACTGGACGCGTTAGTTTGACAAATTAATGCAGAACTCTACTCCGGATAAGTCTGGTGTGTAGCTGCAATATTGTGGATTGCGTAAAAATGTTCTATTTATATTAATTTAAACTCTACAAAAGTAATGATTGCTATGTTTATTTCCAAAATACGAAACTGTCTGTGTTTAAGCAAAAATACCAATAAAGTAAGTTTGAGTGAAGTTACTTAATTTTGTTTAATTTTGTTTGATGCCCATGATATCATTATATTAAGTTACGATACAAGTAAATGTAATGTAATACACTAATACTATACAGTTCTAGATTTGTGTCGAAAAACAGTTTTCTATGGAGAGGGGTAATGATTTCAGTAAAAAAATGTTTTGTATATGCGCGCGGCGACATCTGTTGGTCATAAGTTCTTTGTCCTCTCATCACGCTGAAACGGCAGGACAAATTTTTACTTTTTTAGATACAGGTTGCATGTAGTTTCTGAGCCCATCATAATATATAGGTAGGCCTTATATCGATATAGATAAATTATGAATATGGGTGTAGATAAATATGAATAATTAATTACAATACCTACGGAAAAACATGCATTGTCTTATCGTCGGCATTATGTCGTTAGCACTCATCATATCACGCTATGATCCACTCGTATGTTACTTACATTAATAAAATGTCATTTAGCATTCTCACTACGTGGCATGAGCCGCACAATTAGCCTACAGCGCGCACCAGTGTGCTTAAATCCGCCTTCCGGTTTTATTTCAGCAAAGACGATGTTCGAAGCTAGTCGTGAACTCGTGACCGTCTATCGATCACGTTGCTCCGCAATGACTTGCGTGTTATTTTGCACAAACAACCTATAAAATAGTTCTCAGGTGTAAAGATTAATAGGGATGATGACTGATGTTAATTTATTCTACAAGATATTGTATATATAACTATATGAATAACAGTAGCTCAATATGTCATAAAATAAAGAAAAAACATAAAAAATAAAGGTCTTTGAAATATGAGACTCCAAAGGTAGGCAAATTTTACGATAGTTTTTAATCCAAAAGTAAATTTGAAATTGTTTTTAATATCCTCATAATTAAAATATACAATAATTGTAAAATAAGCATGTATTTCAACGCACTCTCTCACTGACAGAATGGCAAATTAGTCGTATTTCTATACAGATATTAGTACCTTCACCACGAACATCACGAGTTCGTGGTCATAATTATGTACTTAAGGAGCCTGATTTTCAGGGCTGCCGTAGAAATGTTGAATTTGAACGGCAATTGCTGACTTTTAGAGCAGTCTAATTGATAATCCCATACAGACATTAAATCCCAATAAAAAGAAGGATAGATAAATCCTCAAAAAAGAAAACCATCATGCCTATTGCTGTAATTTTTGAATCCCTGATACAAACACCGAACAATAATTAAATAATCTCAAAATGTCGCTTCATTCAGTTTTACATTTGTGATTTGCCCATTAGCTCATTTTAGGGGTAGATGATGTATCCAGATAGGGAGGTCAAGTATCCCCCTGGGGGTGAAATATCCATAAAAGGGGGTAGTTTGACCACGCAGTCAGATTGAATACAGTGATAACGCCCTCGGCGGAAAACAAGACACCAATTTACGTGGAATTCGGACTCCTTAATTGATTTGCAGATATAGCCGGGCGGTGCACGCGATATTTAACTTTTCAAACTTGGGTGTTTGTATTTATTATCCTTAATTGCTTTGTAGAAATCTGTGTAGGTGCTCCAAGACTACAAGTCAATAAGTTAGTGAAATTGATTTAACTTGTAGTTTTCTTATATGTAGCTTGATAGTAAGACTAAGTTTGATCGACATACATCTAATCTAAATCTGTTTTTGTAGTTAGGTATTTTATTATATTAAGTAAATGTATTTATTTTACGGATAACAAACAATCCATACAACATATATTAAAACTCATAGCCAACATAACTAATAGCCAAAAGTATAACTAATGTCAAAAAGTTGTCCAAATGGATGATTAAAATATAATTAAAATTACTTTACAAAGAAAAACAAGTACTAAATCTGAAGTTGAACTGTCAGATGAACGGTATAAAAAAATATGCTGTATTTTGTCTACAAAAGGCCACCAAACAAACATCTATATTTATTATATTTCGTTCTTAAATATATTCCAAATTAGCAAGTTGTGTGTTTCCCTGAGCCTCCACCCCCACAGTATTCAAACCTTTATGTGACTTTAAAGCTTAATTTCATCATTAATCGCCACATGGTGAAATTTAAAAACTGGTTAACAAATATAAATGCTCAAGTTGGTGGTTTGGATCAATAGAGCTTCAAGTATTTTCTCACATGAAAATTCACTGAAACAAAATTCGTAACGGTACATTTGTATCACGCGGGTGCGAGACAAACCTAACTATCGGCAATACACAAGGGTAGAAGCCTTTCCTACCCTTACAAGAAACTATCACGACCTACACGAGTAGTGGCAAAGAGGGTTCTTTTATGACACACACCAGATGGCGCATGTCATTTAGTGCACTCTCGACTTGTCCAGCCTCACTAGACCTTTCACAGATACTATACGATTCCTCTCTGCGATACTTTTTGCACACGCGTGGGGGACGTAGGGGAGGTCAGGTTATATTGGTAGCTAGAGTAAGGTTAGAAGCCAAAAGAATCCGCTCCGTTATAACATCAATAACTAGAACGCACGGCAATTGATTGCAGGGTATAACAATATCATAAGTTTAGTTCATCTGGCTCGTGACGTGGGGGCAGATTAGAAGAAAAACAAGTTAATAATGTTGTAGCAAACATCTAAATTAAAAGTTATCTATAAATCGCTATATAGTGGAAGAAAGTCGAGGAGACAGCGCAGGATTGACAACAGAGGAAAATCCTTCTAAGAGTCCTATGTCGCTGATGAGGGATAACAGGATACCCATCATCCTCATCATCATAAATCGCTTTTATTTCCTCCAATATTAGAGTTTAGCGTATCTGTTGGCTTGATCTTCATCATAATATGTACCTACACAGATGATTTCTGTTACACCAGTATTTTTTATAAGCTTTCCAAACTATTTAAGTTCCCAACGGTCTAATTACCCAACTCACCTTTCCTCTGAAACCAAAAACTTTTTCGGATATTTTTGAAGCGTTGTGTTAGAACTCTGTGGGTTAGGTTAGGTTTTTATTATAATAGTTCTGAAAAGTTTACAACTTTGAGAAAAACTTAGTTGACGACATTAAACAGTTGGGTAATGAAGCAGTATGGAAAACATAATACTCGTAATCCCATTCTGTCTGTAACTTGTGATACAGACATACGTCGCGTTATCACAGCTATATCACTCATATTAGGTGTCTACCAGTGGATAGCTTGTCTGTATTTAAGCGATAAATGGATGGAGATTAATATTACTGCGGATTATTGTATCACATTAAGTGGTATTACGTAGTTTTTGCCATTGTCTGTGTACGTCAGTCTGCCACTGTCTTTGGAGGACTTTGGCTCTTAAACCACAGATACAAAGACACTTGATATATTTTCCCAAAATGTGTAAATTATATCGGTACCCGCTATAACTACAAATCTACATATATAATTATAGAATTCTATATTTGTAGTGAAAATCAGTCTTCTATGGAGACGGGTCATGATTTTCATCATCATCATCATCATCAGCATATTTTGTCCACTGCTGGATATAGGCCTCTCCAACTGCACGCCATTGTACGCGATCCTCGGCTACTCTCATCCAGCTTTTGCCAGCCACCCTGCACAGATCATCGCTCCATCTAGTCTGAGGGCGTCCCACACTACGCTTGCCGATCCGCGGTCTCCACTCAAGAACACGTTTAACCCACCGGTTATCGGTCAAGAGAGAGAGAGGTCGGAGTCAAGATTTTACGCCTCTTGTTTTGTATTGTATGGGCGCGCGGTGTCATGCCAGTCTGGCGCCATCTGTTGGTCATAATTTCTTTGTCCTCTCATCACGCCGATACGGCTAGACGAATTTTAACCAATTTTGGCACAGTGTAGTGGATATTTATATAGGATACCTAGGATAACTCGGGGCACGTTCTAGGGATAGGATATCGATAAAAAAGATGTCGATATAATTAAATTAATGTATGTGCTCAATGAACATTCTGGATTACTAAAAGAGGTTCGATGTTATATCTGATCTGACATCGAGCCTCTTAAATTAAGATAATAAAAGAATGAGGACGTCATTTCAATCAAAATGTCAATTTACGTATATTATGAAAATTATTTTAAAATAAACATGTAAATATAATATGTTTATTTTTTCATTTGAAAATGTGGAGAAATAAAGTAATATTTATGTATGTCGATGACATTTAGATGTTGACAGTAACATCGATATATTTTTTTGTCGATAAAATATTTTGCTACATCACTTTCGTATAGGTGCCCCGAGCTATCCTAGATAGGATAATTTTTACCAGACTACGGTAAAGAATAAAAATACGCCGACGAAGTTGCGGGCACCATCTAGTAATCAAATAAAGTAAAACATTTAACCAGGTATTATTTTTGCGTACGGTGATACAAAACCTGAGTATGCGTCTCTGACTGGCTATTGTTTTTAGGGTTCCGTACCTCAATCGAAAAAAACGGAACCCTTATAGGATCACTTTGTTGTCCGTCCGTCTGTCTGTCTGTCATGACCCTTTAATCCGAGAACGCGTGGAGGTATCGAGTTGAAATTAACACCATGTACTCAGGTCTACGATCCCTTGAAGGTGTAAAAAAATCAAACTTCTACGTTCTACGTTAACGTGAAAAAAAATACGGCCGTTTATGTCGCAAACAACGTACATTTCGACACTGTCAAGGAAATCAAAATGAGAGCGTACTTCCCGACGACCTAGAACTATGAAATTTGGCAAGTAATATCGAACTAAACTAATAAATAACTACAAATACTTATTAAAAATCTGAAAACTATAGCTACATTTGTAATAAAATCATAAAAAATATAGTTCTTTCCAACCATCATATTTAAAGAACTCTGTTGCGTTAAGTTTGCACTTCATTTGTATGCGGCGCCATACATTTCAGTTGAAAACTTAACTCAACCAGGCCAATTAAGATGGGATAAATGAAAGTTTGTACGAAACCCTCGGTGCGCGAGTCAGTCTAGCACTTGGTCGGTTTTTTTTACTTTTACATTTATGTAATTTTTTGCGCGGTTTCTTATTTAAAAACTCTCTTATAAACTTTTTTATCTGTTGTAAAATCCTTGAGCTGAAACCCTTTAATAACGTAACTTAATTTGAAAAGAAACGAAAAATAATAATATGCATTCATCTCTATACATTACAAACTTTAACAATGAGAAATCTTTACCTTTATTTCTAAGGTACTTAGTTATTCATTGTATTGTTAAAACTGAATGGAGGTTATAAAACATTGGGCTGTTATGAAAAGTGTAAAAATTTGACACGTACAATAAGGAATCAGGAAAAGTGTTTTTAATTGAGTTATTGTATGTTTTTAGGGTTACACGTCTTATTTGCTTACTCGTAAAGGTGCGCCTTTGGTGCCGGTTTAAGCGATTTGTTGGGTTTGTTGAACAAAATAATATCATCATCATCATCATATCCTTATTTCTCATGAAAGTGTTCGCCTCCTAAAATTATTGAGTGCCGGTGATCCATTGGAAACCTGGGATGGATTGGGATGTGATTAGTCCGCTAAATAACATTTGCCGCATATACCCTCATCATGTGCTGATTCTTATTTTTCTACCATTATGAAATGGATTTATGAGCATTCAACTGAAACCGCCTACGAGACGTTTGAAGAGATAAAACGGCATTTGGCCGCGCGGTAAACACTCTGCTTTTCACTTCGATTACTAGAAAATAACAATTATGAGCAAACCCTGATCAGATTGGCTGATCTGATCAGGTTGATTTGTTTTTAATTATCCGTTTCTAGTAGGTATGTAGCTGGCCACTAACAAGTTTTCTTTTTCATAGAGATTATTATATGGTTTACATCTACACCTTAGGGGTTAAGACCACTATAGCTCAGCGAAGCAAAAAAACGTTATTTTCGAGCAGGAGAAGGGTTTTATTCTTTTTGTTTTTTAGTCGATGGTTTTTGTGTGATTATTTCGATAATTCTAGATCCATCGAATCGAGTCGTCCTTTTATTTACTCATCTTGTAAAACTATGCTTACAGCTAGCGTCCCGTACCCCACTGAGTTCGCACACTAACGTAGTCCGATTTAAATTAAGAGGCGAATGTTTGGTCGAATTAGTGTGCAATAAAGAACCCAATTTGCGGCGCTAGAGTTGCGATTGCACGGCACGCTATCACCGTAATTTACACTAATGACACCACTCACTCTAACTATCGTATCGCATTGCTTCCTCTTTGAATGCCGAATTCAGTTAGGAGCTGGTAATATCCTTACGAAGTTGTTTCGCATCACGCGGGCGATACAGTGGGGATTGAGCTTTGCACCGAAAACATTTTTTTTTGCTGTATCGTAATAAAAAAAATAAGCTGTCTATTTCAAGACAGAGATTCAGTATTACATTATCTGCTTAGCTAATCTAAAATTTTTAAAGATTGTGTGCTAAGGAAATTAAATTATAAAGTGCAAAAAACTAAATTACTTTACTTATATTATTATGTGTTTACTTCTCCCATAAGGGTTTTCTTAATGGTGTTTCTGTCTCATGTGGTTAATCTACTATTACATCTATTATATTTATAGGAAAACTATTTAGAATGTAGGGCAGATAACTTGACCAAACCGTTCTGCCATAGTAGTTGGTACTGTTTGTTATTATATTTTTATTTCATGTTCTAAGATTCTAAGGTATATCTTCTCTATACCTAATTAGAATTCCTAGGTTATGTTTATATTCTACATAGTTTCACTACCATTTTG
Source organism: Apotomis capreana (assembly GCA_947623375.1). Lineage (NCBI taxonomy): Eukaryota > Metazoa > Arthropoda > Insecta > Lepidoptera > Tortricidae > Apotomis > Apotomis capreana. The sequence continues at coordinate 9,463,996 of OX392514.1, forward strand.
GCTTAAAAAAGAACTAAAATTTTACTATTCTGATATTTTACTTTTAGAGTTACAATAGTTGTTAGTATTCTCAACTGTATATCATAAATGCGCCCAAGGTATGTTTTGTACGTTCTACCATAGAAAGAGATACCATAATTTTATAACTAACAAAGTCTGCTATAGCACAGATTATATACAAGTTACTACGTAACAGATACCCCACTTGTTTGGACGGCAGGCGTTGCCACCGCTATCGATGCCCCCTCCCGCGGGTGACGCAACGTCATTGGAATGTGCGCTAGGGTTGCCTCCGTTATGTAAACGCTAGCTTTTTCTCGTGCCTTCGCTCGTTTGGTCAACCAGTCTAGTCAGCAGAGGCGTGGCGTCCAGACAACCCGATTCCCACTGGGTTGCCCACTTCAGGACGATTGAACACCATTCTCTACGTTCGGTTACCTTTGCATCCGACCGTTCCCTCTTTCCGTTTCTCTGCTTTCCGTTCTCCGCACGCCGCTCTCCGCACGTCGCTTTCCGCACGCCGCTCTCCGCTCTCCGCACGCCGCACTCCGCTCACCGCTCTTCCCTCTCCGCTCTGCCCTCTTGTTACAGTAATACAAGATGGTTTTTATAGTGCGGTACTCTAAGATGTTCTAGGCAGGGACTTAGACTTACAAAAAGTCTTATGTTATTTTTCCTAATATTAATCGAGAGAAAGTTAATCGAATTAATTAATCGATTAAAAATTTAATCGACAATTAACTTAATCTTTCGAGATTAAATCAATCGGAACTCGTACGATTAGATTAACTAATCGTCAATTTTAATCGTTAATCGAGATTAAAAAAGTTAATCGTTAATCGTTAATCGATTAACTTTTGCCCAACTCTGCTGGGAGCGCGGAAATCATGTTTTTTCGGTTTAATTATTAAAATAATACAGATTTTGAAAATGTAAGACGTATACATTATAGTTTTATAGTTAACATCTCGTTATGTTATTATTAAAAAAAACTGATAACTTTCCCTGCAGTATTTATGACCGTATGTTGCTTTATTGAGGTAACTTTAAAAAAAAACTATCGAGGAAACTACAAGTAATCGTGTTTCTAAAACATAACGAATAATAGTGAATCTTTAAATATTTCACTTATTGATTGTATAACTAAACATTCAGTAATAACAACACAGCATGGAATCAAACCAACACAATTAATTCGAAAAAAAGCTAGGCGCCCCCATAAATATTTTTAGAGAAATACCCAGACTTTAATAGTTACGCGTCAATAGTGCCCCAGTAAACGTTAATTCTTAAACAAAATCTTTTATTCCGGAGAGTTTAATGTGTTCTGGAACAAATGAAATCATTTTCAATCGTCTTTGTTGCCACAAAAACAATATGCCCGACTTTTATTTTTCGACATCGTACAGCACAGGTTGCGCGGGAAACGTTAACTGTACGCCGTCCGCTCGCCGCGAGGCGTGGCAGCCCACTGATGTTTTGTCACGCGAGGTTGCCACTTAGAGATCGGAATGTTTCGCGCGGTCGAAACGCGTGGGGATAGCCTGGCCATAGCTACGACAGCAATCGTAGAGTATTATATGGCATTTTGTATTTAAGGATACTAAAACACTTTTTAACAGAAAAAATAACTTTACCTAATACAGATCCTAATACCGGTAGTCTTCTGAGGTCTAAATAATTAATTTCACGCTTTCCAAAAGCAACTACACGTTTTACGGTACTTAGAAAATGTAGGTACATTATCACAATAGGTGTGATTATATTTGAAGAGCTGCCTTGATTTTTCTACGATCCCGTCATCATTAATCATGATATGTGATGTGACGACATCCGACAGGATAAACTTTTTTTTTACAGGAGAAACTAAAATACATCCATAAAAAAACTAATTCGGTAGAGCCGTCTCTAAATAATCTAGAGGAGTCTGTCGGGGTTTTTCAGAGGGACTACGATAGTTTTTCAAAAAATGGAGTTTAAAGGGTCGGCAACACGCATGCGAGACCCCTGCCCGTCTAGCACAATATTTCTTCGCGACTCTTGTCGCGCGACATTGTGCTACTTGTCACCCTCTCACATTACTGCAAAGAAAGAGATAGGAAATTATCTCACACGAGAAATAGTTGCTTGTGACAGTTGTGCTAGAGGTGCTGACGTTGCAGACGTACATAGACTGGTGCTGCAGTAGGATGCGTATTTACAAAATACACCTTGTGGAAACGCCGGTGACGTCACGAGCCTAGTCTACTTCGGGTACAGTTCGGAGATGAACCGAGTGAAAACTGCTAAATATGCCTCTACTGGGCCGTCCGGACCATCTCGAGTACATTTAGGAGGAACTAAATTGAACTGGACGCTACAAACAGAAAGCAATGGTCGTCACTGGGGGATGCCTTCACCTTCACTAAAGAGCTCTTACGTAATTGACAGTTATACTTTATGAATTCATTTTTTTATTTAAGTATATCGTTTTTAAACTTTATTTATTAATTTATTTATTTTATTGTAAATAAAATAATCGTAATTAAATGAACTTGACATTTAAAATTTTAGTATACTATATTAATTGTAAATTCGAATAGTGTGTATTCCCCAAATGGTTTCTAAATGCAATAAATAAAAAGGTTTTTTTATTTTATTCATTTATTTATTTATGTATGTTGAACTGGAGCTTTCCTAAATATACCCGAATACGGCTACGCTTCACTAAAATCGGGTATAGTTAGTAGACCAAGACTCTACCCAATACGCTTAGCGGATGGAGAACCGTGACGCAACATTATTTAAGTATCATTATAATTACATTGTAATACGAACATTAGCATCACAATTGCGATTATAGTGATAACACATTAACATTACGGATTTGGATTATGATCATAATCTCTATGAGCAAGATATATTAGCTAACAATATCCCGAAATCTGTAATATGTTTCTCAAATTTTTTTTTTATATCAGACAACCTCACACTCTCACAAATCGATCTAGTCCCAAATCAAGCTCGAGAAGGCTTGTGTTATGGGTACTAGACGACGATATACGGAATTTGGATAAAGCTGAAGTGATTACATTGTAAAAGTTTGCAAAAAAATCTGTAAATAGGTAAGTACTCACACTATTCTTACGAATACATCCACAATGTAATAAATACTTATTAGATTCACTGCTTGCTTTTGAACCCCCATTCAAATTTCTAATTTGAAACAAAAATATTTAGTGTTATATATAAAAAAAAAAACACCCGATTTAGTTTTAATTACACCCCGTATTTTTTAACGATTGAATGTTTAAATGATAGTAGTGTCGTTAACATAAAACAAATAGATACAGTTCAAATAAGACAACGTCAATTTCAACTTTTATATTTTAAATATAATAATTATAACTCCATCAATTTATCACAAATGCAGTTTTCAAATGTGCTTAAAAATATATGAAGTTTAATTTCTCATTTTCTTTTCTAATTTGTTTGGTGCTTTACAAGTAGAAAATATCAATGTAGGTATCTGCTAAATTTCCGATATGATCAAAAAATGACAACCTTGATGGTTGTAAGTTGTAAGGGACTGGTACAGTGCGGGAAGTGCTGGAATAATTTCAATTAAATTATATTGTTATGCCTTTTTAAGTAGCAAGTGTCTATTTTCTAATTTTAAATATCATTAACTTCCAAAAATAATAGGCTTAGTACTTAGTAGTTATATTACTACTTAGTCTATTCTTTTAGTTCGCGTGATCGTTATCAACTAAGCAATATAAAGCTCCACAACTGAAACCAACCCGATTGAAATAGAAAATCAAAGACATTTAAACCCCGTGAACTGACTATGGCAATACAAAGTAAAATCGACAAACAATATTCTATTTAAGGACAAACAACATATTAACTTAAACACTTATATGTGTTTTCTGTCAAACACGAATGTCACCTTCGCGTCAAAGAAACGCGATAAAAGAAAAGTGAAACCCGTGAAATGCCCACACCGCTAAAACAGCCCACAGATAAAACAAAGCACGTTTGATCTACCACCCCACACTTGCAAGTATTCCAACGCGCAATTTGCTCCAGACAAGTTGGTGCCATTGTCAGAATAACGATGGAGCATCCGCGGGCTTCTTGCTTCCCTTGTTTCATAGCTTCCCGAATTTTCACAAAAACAATCAAAGTTCGGGCGATGACGTCATCTGGATCGCGGCGAGGCCTCGGGAGGGAATTATTGTTATTAATTAGAGAGGGTTTGTTTAATTAAGTAGGGCGCCAATCACGCCGTCATCTTGAGTTCGACGCCAGTCTTGCTCAACGTCTTTGTTACATCTCTCCCATAGACCTAGAGACATTAAGAGGCCTTATTCCATTTAAATTTCATATATTGATAATTGCAACCAACTTTTAAAGTGAATAATACTTTTCCCTGCGTGGTACAAAGAAACGTGTGAATTTTGACAATTTCGAGTAGTTTTTGAAACAAAAAATATCTCGACTTTTACATGATATCCTTTTTTAACAAATTTTTTAATGCTATCTTGTCAGTGTTAGTTGATAGAGCTGATATAGAAACAGTCGAATTACACATATACTATAAGACACACATCAGACATACCGACGCTTAAGAATCAATATTGTCTAAGTAACAAAATAAAGAAATAGATGATTATGGCATTCTATTCGTTCTTTTTTTTCTGAACCTAACTGCATTAAAAGGTGAAGAACGTCAAGAATTTTAGTTAGACCGTATTGATTATTAAGCGTCGATATCGTGTTGGCTATATGTGAATCCAATTAGATTCCTGTTCCAATAAATTTCCTACGAGATATCAGTAATAGTGGCGAAATCGCGGGTCAATGTTAGAATAGGATAATTTTAATTTTGTAACACTGTTTTTACCTCAAATAACTTAAAGTTAGTTGTTGTGTTTTTTTTTATAAAATTTCACTCTAGCCACGTCTTGTTAGAATTAAAATATTAACAATTGGAGATCCTAATTAAAACAATAATATTGCTTTGCTATTATTCGTGCTAACCCTTATACTTCTTCCACCGCGAGAAGGAAATAAATATCTACTCACGCAAATAAATATAATCACCACGAAAAGTACAAAACTCTATAAAACATTATTGTTTTAATTTCAGTTGCAACACAAACCGTCTTCAAACAATTATACAAAAATACTCTTCGTAAAGGCAAACATACAACGCAATCTATTCATCTAAAATGGAATTTCAATAGCTTCTTTTATAGGTATGTTTTCGTGAACAGCTTTTGTAAATACGAACAAAAAATAACTCTCAATTTTGTTCGAGAATTGATATTTTACGACTTTTTAGGGTTCCGTGTCCAAAGGGCAAAAAGGGGACCCTATTATTAAGACTTCACTGTCCGACTGTATGTCTGTCACCAGGCCGTATATTATGAACCGTGATGGTAGCTAAACGGTTGATATTTCACAAATGCTGAAAAAAATAGAATACAATAAATATTTAAGTGGTTCTTCCATGTAACAAACGTGTTTTTTTTTGCTGATGGTAACGTGATTTGTATTTGATAGTACGGAACCCTGCGGGGACTGACTCACACTTGGCCGGTTTTATTTTTATTTTTATGTAAAACGAGTTGAAAAGCTTACCTTATAAGACATCGGATCAATTCTCATATATTTAACAATTGTGTAATTTCTGGCGGGGGTCTATCCCTGCATCGCTCGTCATTTTCCGACGATAATGGAGTGGGATAATTTTAATCGTGCGCGAATTGTCGAGCGTAATGCCCCGGCCACGTGGCGCGGTCCTAATTCACAGTGAACTACATACTCTTAATGGCCGTCAAGACTGTGAATGTCTTCAGAAGTTCATCAGTTAATTTTGATTAAATTATTTGATGTTTTGAATAATTTATTTTGTTCGGTTTAGCTGTGTTTCAATTTGAGTAACGTAATGCGTAAATCTATGAAACTGTAGCAGAAGCTTCAGAACGCACATAACCATACATATATTCTTATTGGTATTATGAGAGTTAATATTGTCTTATTCTTAAAGTGCAATTCCGAAATGTTGACTAAACCGACGAAATGCTGCCTTTAACTGTTTAAATTACCAGTGACGCTGCGCTGTAAATAAAAAAAAAACCATTACCCGATCTCAGCATTATGGCGTCCCATTCATTCCCGGGAATAACGAAAATTCTTTAATTCCTTGTGCAATTAACATCCAGCGTCAGTGCCGAGGCAGGCCAAGTGTCATCGTAAGTCTCGGAGTCATTAAGGGCATCTGCAGCGCGCTAAATAACGAAAAAAACTCCAAGAGTGGGGGTGGGGGGTGCGATGAGATTTTATTTAACAAAGTCTATATTAACCCCGTGCAATTAGAGAGCGTTAACGAGCAGCGGTAATGACTGCTGGGCCCCTATTCTTAAAGCGTGCGACATATGCCTTAATTCCATTCCAAGAAATGTTATTTCAAATATATAACTATCTTGTAAGTACTCTTCTAGACAACTTTTAGATTTACTATCTATGGGGTACGCAGTTTTTACGCAACAATAAAAATTTAACGAAAACTATGTCAATAAGTTTTAAGGACAAATTATATTTGAGGCAAACAGTTCTTATACATACCTAAAGCTATCACCATCACTTAAGTAAGTTTTAAGTTAATCAATGACTTGTTCGTATGCATAATTTTTTCCCTTTAACGGATATTCATATTTATACTTAGATAGATTCTTAGAACTATGCCTAGAAGTAAATATTTTTGTTGTCGATCTCTTTTATATTCTGTTTTCTAAAACGTTACGTGTTTATCGATAAAAAATAACTACTTAAGATTTTGTTTATCTATGTGACCTAGTTTAGTTACTTATGTTTTTATTATTTTAATATTTAATATGTATGTTAGATTGTAAGGTATTTATCTATGGGCCTTTGATGCCTGAAATAAATAAATTATTATTATTATTATTATAAGAAGGTTGAAGGAAGGTTGTATCAAATTTATCCATCCAGCCATAAACACATTTTTCAAAATGGCGTATCGAGTTAAAATATTACCGCTTCGAGAATAGGCGCGCTGCACGTTGACACATTACCAGAGAGTGATGCGAATTCAAAGCATTTGAATATAATAATCGTTTCGAGGCAGCGGGCAGCTATTTATTGTTTAATTAACCCAACGTCCGGCTCACTATTACGGCTTAAGCACCCCGCTTGTTTATGTTAATGCAAAAACGGGGAATTAGGTTGGGAGGAAAAATCTTGAGGTAATCAAGTCGCTCCTCTCTTCAGCACTATGTAGCACAACTGGAGTGGGACTCTTTCTCTTCAATTCCGTTGGAGTAAGACAGGTGTTGAGACAGGTGCCCAACTTACCGCGAATTCGTGACAAACGAATCTGCGGCAAATTGGGCAAACCCGTCTGGTCTAGTATTGACTGCGTCTTCACTTGTTTCGATAGTTCTTCTCCAAGAAAGTTCATCGGTAATAATGTGTTACACATTTCCGGGCTTAAAGTTATTTTAGGATCACAAATAAAATCATATAACATCTCACCTTTAAATCAATTGACATACGTTATGCTCTACCTTAATTATTTACTATTCTCATTCAAACTACAAACTTCTGTCATTCATCACTAGCCCACCATCTCATCAGTCATTATGATCACCATTTCAGCCATTAAAACATTCGCTGCTGGACAAAGGCCTCCTCAATAGATTTCTAGAGAAAATTCTAAAACCTAATATAATTTCAAATGAAATAAAAAATAATTCAATAGTAAAATGCAATCAAATAAAAAAAAAATATAGTTATCAACACAGTGCCATGTGCTGGTAAAAAAAAAATTGTCCGCTCATCACGCTGAAACGGCCGGACACATTTTATCCAATCTTGGTACAGGGATATCCAAAGATGGTTATATGAGTAGCATACGTTTTATACCCAAGAAAAAAGTTTACGCAGTCACGGACGAAGGAGCACCTTCTAGTTTTAAAATATTCATACAAATAGTAGGTAGGAGCGTCAGCTGACGAATGCAGTAAACCTGTTAGTTTACGACCCGCCGACCCGCTGACGGCCGTGACGCTCTTGACGCTGTCGCCCGTGTGTCACCGGTTTTATGACCACAAAAAATTGAACTAGTGTTGTATGCACTGCGTTATTTAACAAGCTGATAAAGTTATTTTTACTTTGTCATTTCATTGCAAATTAATTGAAGATGGAAGAGCGGGATCTCCTGCCACAAGTATTATTTTATGCTTACTAGCATAGTGTAATAAAACATGGTCTTCTCTTCCCAGAGTGACACAAGCCTACGTCACAATAACATTGCCACTTTATTTCAAAATAACATGTTATATGGGTACATTATAAACTATGGTTAATTAGTTAAAATATTTTTTTATAATTTTATAATTTTCATTTATATGTATTTTATCTTAAATTTTACAACAACACGTCATTTTTAATTATTCGTTAGCAATATCTGCTGATCCACGAAATACATTTCAGACGTTCGGGTAATTCTGTTGACACTACTGGCATCACAGGATGGTGCTGTCACATTTGACAATCCGTCATTTTGTCCCTGACCGTCATCCTTGTCTAACGCGTGTTAATCGTTATTTCCTTCTCGTTTAGTTTCAGCAATCGCAGCGTTTTCCAAACTTTTCACGTCGTAAGCTTGGTAATTAATGTTTTGTTACGAAAATGGTTGGTTGTTCTATTCGAAACTGTAAGAGTAGGAGTGAAAAGGGCAGTATAATTAGATTTTATTAGTTTCCGAAAAAATAATCCGTAGCCAATGAATGGCTTCGCTATTTTGGACTTAAAACAACATGTTAAAATACTTATCGACAGTAATTACTATTAATAATAAAATTTTAAGTTCTGTTTGCTTGTTGACTAAAATACATTGCCGGATATGTCGCTTCAAGATTTATGGGTAAGTACCCACCACTTGGGAACCAAACTCGGAACTTAGAACCTGGAAGTGGTTCCTGTGAGTGGATTAACTTTATATCGAGGGGGAAATTGATTTATCCATGTGAAGAGCTCATAAAAGTCGCTCAAACAATGGAACATATCATGGGCAGACCCTATGCAAAGATACATTTATCTTTAAAAGCCTATAGCTGATATTGTACACAAGTACGTCAAAAAACAATACCCTCAAATAGATTACACTGTAATACTTTGCTTAGTCAGAACGAAGACATACATAAGACTAAAAGAAGAAATGAAATAATCGTTACTAAGTAATCAACTCCAGAGGAAATTAAAACGAAAATTGCTTAAAGTATCGAATACCGTTTATTGATTAAATGTGGATTCATTTTTCAAAGGTTTCTCTTGTACGTATAGATAAATAAAATTTTGATTTAATACATTAGATTTGTTTTATTGTACTACCTATGTTTCTACATGAATAACTTAAAATTAATGCCGTTTAAAGATTTTTCACCGTTGGTTAAAATCCTCCCACATTTAAAAGTTTGAGAATCTGTGAACAGCATATTTATGTACAGAACAGTAGACCTTCATTATTGAATGTTTGTTGGTATAAAGATCTGACTGTATTAATTTGTATTGTGTTACAAATACTTACTTATTTGATACTTCTGGACAACTAGCAACTATTTCAGTAACCATTTACAAAGGTTGACTGAGAAAACGCAACTTTTGTTCGTCAAAAATACATAATATCATAAGTAAGAAAGTAATTACATGTAGGAGATAGCAAATCTTGTTAATTCTCCTATACAGTGAGTGAAAATTGGAAAAAGGGAAGAGTGAAGGGGGAGGATGAAGTTGAGAAATAGTGTTAAGTTGCACTATTTAGTAGCAAACAATATGCCAAAGAATTTTAAGCAATAGAAAAAATGTATATTTGAACCACCACTGTTTTTTTTGTATATTATAACTGTCAACTTTTTCACGAGGTGATCTGATTCAAAGACGACCCTGCTTCCACGTTAAACATTTTTGAACTATTGGATATAATCAAATTAAAATAGTTGGTTTGGGTTCTGTGATAATAAAATATGTAATTCATTGTTTTTTCTAGTTTAAATTTAACACTATATGAAAATTTGAAATGTTCTCAATTCTCTTCACAACGTCACATTGTATAAAAGTGTATTGGTTCACAGTGCATCTCAAGGAGGAATTAGTACAGCACCTGAAAGAGGAGGCGGAGTGGGAAGATAAGGTGCTCGATGGTGTGAGGGAATCGGCCGCGCTAGTTGATCTGTACGCCGGGCACCAGGTGAAGGACGAGCTCGTGCTGGGGCCAGAGGGCCCGCAGCCGCGCGACGTAGCCTTTACACTTTATGGTAAATTGCTTACTTGTATTTGGAGTTAAATGAAGGAGAAGAGGTTTTTAACTGAGTTTTATTTATTCAACTTAGACACAGCAACACATTGTACATTGATATTAGCACAAGTAAGTTAGCCATATTTATTTTACAGGAAGTATACCAACGTTACAGATATAACAACCCAAAGCTACCAACATGAAACATAAAATATAATTGTTGCCATACTCAAAACACCCCCTCAACAGTTATTTTTTATGACATTACAATTTATGCAACTAGCTCCTGTACTAATTCAATTTATAACACAATATAAAAAATTCAAGACAAAATTAAATTTCTAAGTTTACTAAACAGCTGTTTGCCTAAAGGCTTTGTGAATAAGTCTGCAATATTATTATTTGAGTTTATATATTCAAGCTTTACATTTCCATTTGACACTTGCTCGACTATATATTTATATTTAATGTCTATATGTTTTAATCTCTTATTGCTGTCAGTGTTTCCAACAATTTTTAAAACACTTTGGTTGTCTTCTAAGACTTCTAGTAATACATTTGGATAACCAAAATCTTTTAAAAGTTTTTGCAAGAAACACCCTTCCATTATAGTCAAACTAAGTGCCACATACTCTGCTTCACAAGATGACAGAGTCACGCAAGACTGTTTTTTTGTACACCAAGAAATTGGACAATTGAATATATAGAAAATCTGACCAGATGTTGATTTTCGGTCTTTTATATCACCAGCCCAGTCTGCGTCACTGTAACCTTGTAATTTTACAACATTATTAATCTTATATGTTAATGACAAGTCAATTGTATCTTTTATATATCTAAGTATCCGTTTAAGACATTTGTATAGGGCCATACTAGCACAATGGACATATCTGCTTGAGAATCCTACTGCTACTGCCAAATCGGGCCTAGTACAAGTAGCATAAAGCAAGCTTCCTATTAGACTTCTACATGTTTTTTCAATCTCTATGTTTTCAGATTTTTCTCTTTGTAACAATTCAAAATTAAAGTTTTGTTCCATCGGTGTTGCTACTGCTTTACAATTTGACATTTGATATTTATCAAGCAATTTTTCTAAGTAATTTTTCTGATTTATTTTAGTTACATTGTTTTTAAGATCTTGGTAGATATTTATTCCGAAGTAGCAACTTGCAAGACCTAAGTCTTTCATTTGAAAATTACAATTTAAGGCATTTTTCAAGTCATTTACTAGCTTTTCATTTTGACCAAAATAAAGCAAATCATCTACGAATAGCAAAACATAGATATACTCATTATTATCTCTTTTAAAATACAAGCATGGATCATTTTGAGATCTTTCAAAATTTTCTTTCAGCATAAAGTCATTAAATTTAGAATTCCAGTATTTAGGCGATTTTTTTAGACCATAAATAGATTTTTTTAGTTTACAAATTTTGTTACTAGATAACTTCATATATACAGTCTCATTTATGTCCCCATAGAGAAAAGCTCCTGTAACATCCATCTGGTAAACTGGTTTACCTTTCTGATTGGCTACTGCCATCAATGTCCTGAACGTAGTCAGCTTTGCAACGGGTGCATATGTCTGGTCATCACAATTTTTCTGTTCAAAGCCTCGAGCTACTAGGCGAGCTTTGTATATAGTTTTTCCATCCATTTCTTTAACTTTGAACACCCATTTGCTACTCACAAGGTTTTCTCCATCTGGAACTTCTGTCACTTCTTCCCATGTGTTATTTCGTTCTAAGGTCTCCAATTCTTTTTTAATGGCTTCTTCCCACATGCATTTGTCAGGTCTTCTCATTGCCTCCTCATATGTAATAGGGTCATGGCAGCTGTAGGTAGTGAAACTACAGTCCGTTTCATCGGACTCTGTATTCATATTATAATCTTCCTGCCATTTTGGTGTTTTTATTGTTCTCTTAGGTCTTCCTTCTGTCACTTCTTGTCCAGTCTCCTCTGATACATTTATAGAATTTTCCTCTAGATCTATCGACTCTTCATCAGTCGCACTTGCAAAGGTGTCATTTAATTCAGGGTTTTCATCTTCGTACTGTTCTTGAGATACTTCATTATCTATGTCAAATCCAGTGAATATTTCTATGTTATTCTCATCCGCGGTTTGTTTGTGTGCTACTCCGTTTAGAAATATTACATCCCTTTTAATTTCTACTTCCTGTTTGCCGGGTAGGTAAACTCTGTATCCTTTAGTGTTCTCTCCGTATCCAACCAAATATCCTAATTCAGCTTTACTGTCGAATTTCCGCCGTTTCTGGTCAGGTACATGCACGGATATTTGTGCTCCGAACTGTCTTAATTTGTTGATGTCATATTCTTGATCCGACCAAAGCTCGTATGGTGTTTTATTATGTAACCGACTTGGTCCAGTCCTATTTATGACATAAACAGCGGTATTTAGGGCTTCAGCCCACAAATCTTTCCTTAAGCCGCTCTCTATCAGCATTGTCCGAGCTGATTCAACTACTGTCCGCATCTCGCGTTCGATACAACCATTTTGTTGAGGAGTGTAGACGACACTTTTTTGGTGTTGGATACCATGGGCATTGAGGAGATCACGCATTTCCTTTCCAATGAACTCCTTGGCATTATCACTTCTTATGTACTTTATTTTGTGACCAGGGTTCACTTCCGTTTGCTTGATAAATTGTTTTAAACAGGCTACACTCTCTGATTTATTCTTCAGAAAATATACTTTTCTATATTTTGTAAAATCATCCTTCAATAACAGGAAAAATCTTGCTCCACCGAGTGAAACTTCTTCAACAGGGCCTCCAATATCCATGTGAATTATTTCTCCAGGTTCTGTCGCTCTATGGTCACTACTTGGAAAAGGAAGTTTGTGTTGCTTTCCTTTCAAGCAGGGTACGCAGGTTTCTTCATCACCTTTTTCAAACGTTATGCTATTCTTCTCGAGAATCATTTTAACTTGATTAATATTTTGATGGCCTAGTTTAGCATGCCACTCTTGAAGTTGAGAGTTGCTTTTCCCCACTAAAGCAGTTTCCTCCTTTTGTTGAAACATCATAATGTACATTTTACCTTGCCGCTTCGCAATAGCATGTACACTGTCATTTTTCTCAAATGTACACTTGTTGGCTGTAGACAACATTTTATATCCTTTGTCCAAAGCCGCACTCATTGAAAACAGATTTACTTTTAGTTCTGGCACAAACAAAACACCATGTATTGTGGTAGGGATCCACTTTTCTCCGTCATACGCTTTCAGTTCAATGTCCCCACAACCAACTGATTTTATCACTGTTCCGTCCCCGATTATTACATCCTTTGACGCCACAAAATTTTTAAAGTTTTGGAATAGTTCTCTCGTGTAACACATGTGTTCAGATGCGCCACTATCGAGGTACCAGTCATATTCAGAACATTTTGAGGTTAGAGCACTGATCGAAATCGAAGTTATGAACGCGTTCTGTTTTTCATTTGTAAAATTCGCACTACGCTTTTCACTATTTCCCGGTCTTTTGTTAAACCAACATTGTTCGTAGGTATGTCCATGTTTTTTACACTTGCTACAAAACATGTTCGATTTTTGCACTCGACAGTCACGCTTATAATGTCCACTTTTACCACAATTAAATCACTTCCTCGAGTCTTTTTTTACATTCACTTTAAAGGCCGTTAGGTTTTCGTTATTATTTTGATCTTCATAAGTTTTATTTCTTTGCTCTTCAATCAGCAGTCGAGCTGTCAACTCTGACAACGTCCGCTTATCAGTTGATACAGAATCCCATGCAGATACAAAATGTCGGAATTTTTCACCCAATGAACTGATTATTTTTGTAATAATCATATTTTCTGGAATGTCGCCTTTTGCCTGGCGAACTTGCGATACAATGTTGTCAATCCTCGCAATAAACGTTGCGATGTTTTCATTGCTTCCTAGTTTCATTTCAAAAAATTGTTGTTGTAGTATATGAAGTGAAACGTCCGACTTTCGTTCGTACACCGTACACAACTTGTCCCATATTTGTTTAGATGTCTCACAATTTTGGACTTGCAGCATCACACTTGGCGATAGTCTGGTTACGATTACTCCTTGAGCTTTTGCATCCAATCTCAGCCAATCTGCATACTTTTTTGTGTCTTGAGACTCTTGAGCCAGTTGAGCCGCTTGAGCCGATGCCGGGTCCGGTGCGCCCGGGCATGGATTAGAACCGTCTACTACTCCATACGCAGATAATGCTTTCAAGATAACTTTTATTTGAAATTTCCAACTCGTCCAGTTGTCGGCGCCTTCTAACCTTATCCCTTGGCTGCCCGAAGATATCACCGCTGGACTGAAATTGTCGGCTTCCATTTTGACCACGCCGCAATACTTTACTGCTTTACCACAGATTTCCACTGCTTTACCGCAGATTATCACCTCTTCACCTCGGTTAAGGGGCTGGGCCCATAACCATTTGGAGTTAAATGAAGGAGAAGAGGTTTTTAACTGAGTTTTATTTATTCAACTTAGACACAGCAACACATTGTACATTGATATTAGCACAAGTAAGTTAGCCATATTTATTTTACAGGAAGTATACCAACGTTACAGATATAACAACCCAAAGCTACCAACATGAAACATAAAATATAATTGTTGCCATACTCAAAACTTGTTAATCTCTTAACATAACTTCAGAGGCATTCCAGTGGCACACCTCATGAACAAACCTATGATTATCGCATTTTGTACATTGTTTTGCATGAACCTTCCGAACATAGGTGCTTTTTGCACTCAAATATGATGACGTAGGCTTGTGTCAGTCACGTGGTTCGCGAGTCTCGGAAGAGAGTACCAGGCGGAGTATATTATTATACCATGCTTACTAGGAGGTTCCAACCTTTAATTTAATTGTAAAACACTATTAACCAATAAAGTTTTTTTTTAATTGCGAATTTTATATACAAAAATCGCAAGAATGATGTATAAAATAATGTCGAAGCGGGTCGGGTAAGGTGTAGATCATTCATGATCTTAAAATGACTGACAAAGTGTGACAGTGTCAGCAAAGCAAAAACCAGCACGCCCTCAAATCCTACGACTCTTCTCTTTCCGTCCGTACATACTCTTGCAATAGGTATTGCCGCTTTTTCTTACGCGTAACGAAGTGTGTAAAGGGTATTTAAGAGCAAGTTGATGAGAGTTTAGTGTGCAGTAAATAATAAACGATTGTACATCCTTATAGCGTTGACACTATTTACGCATTGAACTAATAGCCAACGGGGTTCAATTTTAATGACGTGAGCCCACGGCAGCGGAGGTATATTTAGAAGAGGCCTGTGGGCCACAGGCTGTGGCTGCAACCTAGGCCAAGGACAATAAATGTTTTTTTTTAAAGAAATTGGGCACTTTGCTGTCGTTACTATTAATTATGCCACGCTTATCATTAAATGTTATTTCGGAAAATACACAGACTACAAATTACGCTTCTGAACCAAATAGTAAAAATAAGGAAGCGACCTGATCATGTCAGAGTGACATAACACGTAAAATGATACGTTTTTTCTTTGATATTTCATACTAAATGTTTTGACAGTTCATAAAAAGGCGAGCTGATTTTATTCGTCAGTCAAATACCCTATTGCTACTAATAACTTGTAAAAATGATTAATGTCTTTGCTAACACCAATGGCTAGTAAAGATATTTAAATGTTTTTTTACGTAGGTAGGTATTTTAATTTTAACTCGTGTTTTACAAGTTTTGGCGAACAATAACCTCAATTGTTTCTGATCATTTTTAGGGTTCCGTACCTCAAAAGGAAAAAACGGAACCCTTATAGGATCACTTTGTTGTCCGTCTGTCCGTCTGTCAAGACCCTTTTTCTCAGGAACGCGTGGACGTATGAAGCTGAAATTTATATCAATTACTCAGGTCTACTGTCCCTTGAAGCTGTGAAAAAATCAAACTTCTAAGCCAACGCAATCAAAAGATACAGCCGTTTATGCCGCAAATTTTCGACACTTGCAAGGGAATCAAAACCTACAGGGTGCTTCCCGTGAACTCAGAATCTTGAAATTTGGTACGAAGCAACGTCTTATAGCATAGATAAAGGAATAATTACGAAAACCATAAATTTTTTTTTAATACCTAACTTTGCACCTAATTTGCAAATTTTCGACACTTGCAAGGGAATCAAAACCTACAGGGTGCTTCCCGTGAACTCAGAATCTTGAAATTTGGTACGAAGCAACGTCTTATAGCATAGATAAAGGAATAATTACGAAAACCATAATTTTTTTTTTTAATACCTAACTTTGCACCTAATTTATATGGGGCGCTATACATACCAGGTGCAAACTTAACTTAACCACTTAGGGATGGAAAGTGTTTGTACGGAACCCTCGGTGCGCGAGTCCGACTCGCACTTGGCCGGTTTTTAACATCCCAAACGACGTTTGTATTAATTTATGAGACTTTCATGCCCCCGTTTTTTAGCGGAGATGACAAATAGTTGTGAAGCATTAACACGTTAGTTGGGCCATTAGTTGTAATGGCGCGGCTATTTATTTCATATCTGTGTTTGAGCAGACCGCTGGGTAGCGAGTATGCGTACGTACACTGCTACCCTTACATATTTTGACGATGCGGTTGGCGCAGCGGTACAGCAGCGGCTGGGTTCGAATCCCGGCAAGAGCAAATATTTGTGTGATGAACTCGATTATTTGTTCATGGGTCATCGATGTTCTATGTATTTAAGTATATATTTCTCTGTATAAGTATGTATATAGTCGTATAGTACCCATATTACGAGCCTAACTAGAGCTCAATTTGGGACTAGATAGATTTACGTGACGTTGTCCGATATTTATTTATTTATTATAATATAATAACATTAAAAATATTTTATACTAAATTAATGACCTAGATAAGGTATTTAGTTAAGAGGTTTACAGAAACTAAAAAAAAACCTACATAAGTATTGTTTAGGAATATTTTTGGTAGGTTGGATAGCAATATATGGATGAGTACCAAGGAAACATAACTTTTAGAAAAAAAAACATATTAAAATATACGGCATTTTAGTCACAACTATAATTGTTTCATGCTAAATATGTATTTAAGAAATATGATAGATAATGTTGCAATCAACAACGAGTATACTCATCACATTGGGTTGCTATACTGAAACGAGTTACATAATATACGCGATATAATCCGTTTAAATTATCTTTCTGTATTTATGACCTAATTTGTAGTTTTTCATATCGACCACTTCTATTTATTGTTTTATTTTTAAATTACTAATAATCGTGGAAACTTCAGACAATACAATAACATGTATTTACATTTTTTTCAAAAAAGTTACGACTACAAATCACAGCCCTAAAACTATGAAAAAAATGTTACCCACCACTAGTGCAGTGTGCGCAACCGTCACTCGATTCCGCTCGGGGATTTGGCTCACAATTGCATGAAACATTATCAGTGGGCGATCCACGCGGGCATATGCCGCGGAACCCCAGCGAGCTGCACTTTGGCCTAATGCAGAGCGTGCAATACCCCGAATGTGCGGCGTGGAAAACAATTGATGACTTCATTCACGACGCGATTGAAAGAAACTTCCAGAACCCAGAACTACCAAACCTTCTATGTTTTCGGCATTGCGTGGCATCCACGCGGCAAGAAAAACAATTGACGACCTCATTTCTGTCTTATTAATAATTACGTTCCAAATTTAAAATTCGTTGATGGGTTGATTTTGTTCGCGGATTTGGCTTAGAATTGCGTAAAATATTATCAGTAGGCAAACCACGCGGGCATATGCTGCGGAACCTCTGTGAAATGCACTTTGGCGTGATATCGCAAATGTGCATCGAAAATAAATATTTGATGACTTTCTACATATTACTTAAAACATAATAATAACGTGAGAAAAACAATCTGACTAACACTAATTGTACAATGACAACGGCATTCTTTTTTCAAACAACACATTTAAGGATTTACATCGCATTTAAGGTGTTCGAAAGAAGAAAACCGTTGTCATTTTAAAATTTGTACTTATTAGGCAGATTTTTTTATAAGCAATACTGCGAATGTACTGGTAGAAAATGTATTGTCGACTTCTTTTGTGTGATAGTATACTTAATCTTGCTGTTTTTATTTACGGTTTTTTACCAAAATGCCAAAAACTAACACTAACACTTATGCGACTCGGTTTTTATGTCCGTCACATTTAAATAAAAAGAAAAGCCAAAACTCTATTCCATTCATCCGATTATTTCAAATATAACCCATCTTTCACTAAAACAGGAAGTCAATAACATTGCATTCGCGGTATTGACACGGCATCATTTTAAATTTGTTATGTTCCGCTTGTTTGGGGAGCTTGGGGAGCGAGGGCTGAATGACGCACTGACAAAAAACGTGACGTCTTTATTACAGCGTGAATTGTTGGAGTTTATAATTAGTCGCCGATGTTACTCGGTGTTCTCATTTTGTACCGCCTGGGGTTCGTTTAGGGTATGCAGTACAATGTTGTGGAAATTCAGTGGTTCAAGTATTTAATTAAAAAATCAGAAACTAATTACATTGTTTTAACGCAAAAAATGCAGATCTAGGTAGTATAGTAATAAATATAAATATAAGTAAATAAATATCGGACAACCTCACACAAATCGATCTAGTCCCAAATTAAGCTCAAGAAGGCTTGTGTTATGGGTACTATAGACGTACTTATATAGTTACGTGTATGTGTATGTGTGTGTGGTTGTTTTTAAGTGTATATTGTATTTAAGTATATAATATAAATATATACTTAAATACATAGAACAACCATGACCCAAGCACAAATATTCGAGTTCATCACACAAATATCTGCCCCGGCCGGGATTCGAACCCGGGACCGCCGGCTCAGTAGGCAGTTGCTTAACCACTGCGCCAACCGTGTCGTCAAGTAGAGTATAGTACCTTATTTTCTAAAAAACTACCGCGAGTCTCAGACAAATTAAATTGCAAAACGGGTTTACTCACGTCGTAGAAGTTGAGTGCTCAGTTGGCTGCCACCGCAACTGATCGGATCTCCTGATGATGAATCGCGTATCGATTCGAAAAATGTCGAGCGATATTCGACTTCCACGGCGTGAGTAAATCCGTTTTGTATTTTAATATAGTACCTTATTTTGAGAATTGATTGGATTGAACTGATATACATATAGCGATTGGAGTGATATGCTGGCCATACCACAGCGATATATCTATATTTCCATGAATGCTACTATATTTACCCAACTCGGGCACCCTGATTCCAACTTGCATACTATAAACTTGAAAAATAGTACTTATACTTTTTTATGCAGTAGAAAGTGCAATATCTTCCACGTGGAAAAACAAATGAAAGCTATCTTTTCTACTTACTTCTCTTTAGGCGGATAAAAAGTATCCAATCGCTTAGGTGTGATGAGTCTGTAATGACAAATACGTACAAATATTCTTCGTTGATAGGTGCGACAAATTGCAAAAGCCTCCCAAATCCACTTACATTAAGCGACGACATTGGCAAGCATTGTGGCCAAATGGACAATATCTGTAGTCGCGTGCCGCCTAATCCCTCCGTCGCGTGAGAAGTGTTATCCCGACGTCGTCGATGGACAACCCCATCTGACATTTTGTAATTAATTGATTTAGGCGTGTCGTCGTTGTCATCTTAAATTGATCGGGTTAGGGTGTTTTATTTATGCTTCAGAGGAATAATAATATGCATACATCTTTCTTCATCCCTCTATAAGTCATAAGCAATACTATGTAAGGTTTTGCTTAATGATTTAATAATAATAATGTTTTTCCGACAACGTCATTTAAGGACAATTATTATCTGACACTTCGTAATTCATTAAAATAGGAGTATCGTAGGTAGTCATCTTAAATTGATCGGTTTTTGAGTATTAGTTTATGTGCAAATGCAAATAAAAAATCACAGCTATCATATTGCCAATTCTAGTTATTTTATCCCTTATAAAATACATCCAACCATCAAATTAGATTTTTGGTGTAAATTATTTAGTTCCAAAAGTTTCGGTGAGTCAATTGTACCTAAGTGCTCAAAACACTTATTTATAAGAAGGAACTCGTTAACTTAAACATCAATCACATCAACTCCCCCATAAACGCAGAGCGTGTAACCTCCCGCGGTCTATTAGGAAAACTGCATTTCCTGAGACACGCAATAAGGCGGCTGCAGTGACATCAAACATGAATTAACTCTCAGCGACCCTCCTCTATCAATGGAGACACGATCCCTTAAGTGGCCGAGCCGCCGGCACTGGGGAGAGGACTACTATTGAAAAGCAAAGAATTTTAAGTTCCTTGGAAAGATGATGTTTTTTGCGGCGTGAAGGAACTGGGAAAGAAAGTATTAATTGTCTTTGATAGCAAAAACTGATTGTGTGTAATTAGAGAATTATTCCATTTAAAGATGACTCAAAATATGAAGAATCTTGTTTGACACAATAGGCATGACGAAAAATTTTTTTTAGGATGTCAATCGATTTTATTTTTTATTGGGATCAAATAACCACTTAGACTGCTCTGAAAGTCAGAAATGACCGACAAAGTTCAACATTCCCATAAAGCGCTGAAAACGCTCCATATAAATGGCCACGTCATTATATGTTATGGGCACCAATATTTGTATGGAGATAATAACTGAAAAGTGCGTGTAAGTTCATGGTTGTGATGCGATTATTGTTTTGTTAAATTTTGAGGATTCTGAAAACAATTTCAATCTTTAAACCGAATTTCAAAATTTCTTTTGGTTTAATCAATAACCCTTAATTTGACAAAAAAAACGAAGGTCGCTAGTTCAAGCCTCGTTAAGGTTGAATAGAGCAAGCAATTCTCGTTCGAAAAAAAATAGAAAAAAGAGTGTGTTTATCCTGGCGAACATTGTCAAATTAAGGGTTTAAATCATAAAATTTGCTTACAAACTTTTGATTGAAAATGAAAATATACTATTTATTTTTGGATATCTTTTCTGTGTTTCATCACGTTAAGCTAACTTTATTCATATAACTACAATATGCTGTAGAATTTATCATCAGTCGTCGTCATCCCTATTTAGGTAAGGAAACGTACTTATGTAAATATATAATTCAGTAAATAAAGGAGTTTGACCTTACAAACGGTCGGGTAGTTTTGAATTTTTTATATGTTGTCTAGGATAGTTAGTCAGTGTTTAAAATGCAAAATGCACAATTCCCCCCCTCCGCGCCCGCCGCCATATTGAAAAAATCGGCACGTTCTTCATATTTTTGCTCATATCTTCCTTTAGGAGCATTTTAGGTAGAAGAAAGCTTTGACAATGTTATAGAGAGTTAAATTTACTATTTTATATTTTGTTTCCAGGACAGATAGTTACGGAGATATGCACATTTAAAAATACGTAAGAAATCGCAATTTCCAACTCAAAAACAAACTTCTGGATTATATCTTCGTTTAGGAGCATTTTAGCTAGAACAGTGCTTGGGCAATGTTGTAGAGAATTAAATTTGCTATAATTTACATTTCAGATTTTGATTCAGATAATTACGGAGATATGTATAAAATAAAGTCACATTTTCCGAAAATGTATGTAAAAATGGACATGAGTTTTATAAGCAATTATATTTCCAACATGTTTTAATTTGTCCTAGACTAGTCCGTAACTGAATGACAGCGTTCTAAACCAAGATTTTTTAGAAATTTCTTGAAAATTCGACTTTTCCAGTTTTTTTAATGTGCATATCTGCGTAACTAACCGTCCTTGAAACAAAATTTGAAATGTAAATTATAGTAAATTGAATTCTTTACAACATTGGCTAAGCACTGTTCTAGCTAAAATGCTCCTAAACGAAGATATAATCCAGAAGTTTGTTTTTGAGTTGGAAATTGCGATTTCTTACGTATTTTCAAATGTGCATGTATCCGTAACTATCTGTCCTAGAAACAAAATATAAAATGGAGAATGTAGTAAATTTAACTCTCTATAACATTGTCAAAGCTTTCTTCTACCTAAAATGCTCCTAAAGGAAGATATGAGCAAAAATATGAAGAACGTGCCGGTTTTTTCAATATGGCGGCGGGCGCGGAGGGGGGGGAATTGTGCATTTTGCATTTTAAACACTGACTAACTATCCTAGACAACATATAAAAAATTCAAAACTACCGGACCGTTTGTAATGTCATACTTTAGTCTCTATTCACCGAATTAATAACACACAACAAAGGTTTGGTACAAAGGACGAGAGTAGTAGTAGACATAACGTTGTGTTGCGTTACAAACGTTCAACTCATTTTAATGTCTTATTGCCTACATGGCCAGCTAATAAACAAAACGTTAGCATCTACAAACAGACAGTGCACTCGTCATACGATTAGCTGTCATAATTTCGATAATCTCTAATATTAATCGGCGGGAATGATGAATGCGTCGAGGTAATTGTTAAAAATAATCTCTTCAGTTTATAAAGACGACCCTTTGCCCTAACCCTATGGCGGGCGGAGGGCGCCACGCGGACTGTCACATTCACAATATAGCTTTACACTTTATTATAATATTTTCGTTCCATATTGCCCTTATTTCCCCTTAGTAGCTGCGCGTGGCACCGTGTTTTTGGTAAGTATTAAGAATTAAAATTAAAGTTATCATATTTTGCTGTGAAATTTAATTTACTTAGTCATAGTATAAGCGTAATTAGTTTAGTAGGTTTTTTGGTTTGACCATTTATATAATTACCATAAAGAAATCTTATCGCTTAAATCACGAAGTACAGAATAGGAAGTTTTAATGATTTTATGTAAGTATTTGAAAATAACGTTATGCTTTATCCAAGGGTTTCCCAACGTGTGTTTCACGACGCCGCAGTACTCTGCTTCATGATAGTTTCCTTTTCTTGGGAACTATTTTAACTATTTCGCCTAGCTAAAGCTAAGCTAAGATACATAGGAAAAATACGAAACCAGTTAGTGCGCCGCAGACATAAAAAATTTGGGAACCCCTACTTTACCTAGTCCCCGACGTCCCCGTGTGCACCCGCTCGCTGCAAAATCACCGCTTGATCTGTGATGACAATAAATCATGTAATTTGGCGGCGAAACGCGGATTTCGCTCCGCGGAACCCGCGCCACGCCGCCCTGGATTTGCTTTGCTGACAGCCAAACGCAGTTATTATACTGCCACCAACATAATTTTACTTTACGGGGAGCGTTAGTTTTGAATAGAATTCTGTGAACCACAATGACGCTGACTTACAAAACGACATATGACCAATATAACTAGGAATGTCGTTAAGGTCTTTTGGTTTTGTATGTAAGGTTAGTTCGGATTTTCGCCACCTGCATTGATAAGTTTGTAATCGCGCACCACAATTACATGATGACAATTTATATCTGGAAGCATATTACAGTCGGGGAGTTTACTTATTTGATCAACTCTAAATCATGTCGTGGGGCGGATTTGTCATTTGAATGTGTTCAGTGCCAGCTTTTATGCCAGTTTCCTTAAATATTATTTGTGGTTTCTGGTATATTGTTTTGTGGTAAGATTTATATTGATTCAGATTTTTCTGGCTCTAACGTTATTACACGAGCTGTTGTTATATTTCATCGAAATCCATTTTAGCCTACATGCACTGCTTGTTTCTATTAATACTTGATAATGTCTTCAAACGCATAGACGATATTCTGATCTATGGATAACTATGAACACACTAACTATGACATACTAAACTTTAGGAATCGGCGTTTCATTCTAAACCTTCTAGAAAGCAGTGGGTCGCATTCACCTTTTAAATAACAAGTTTAGGTATGACACTTCATACATACGTACACATAATTAACGGATCTATCGTGATATTTATTATTTACCTTCATTATCTAACGCTAGACGTAGTTACTTATGTCGTGGTCTCAGATGTACTGATGCTTAGGTACCTACTCGCTGAGGAACCGCATGCCGCAAAGCACAATAAATGTTCTCGATAGATTTATGCCTTAACACACATGGACAAGACGACTAGAGACGAAAATGAGTGCCGCCGTGATATGCCACGTCTGAGGAAGCAACTTTTATCATCGCAAAACTGCCACTCAGCCTTGTGCAGTTCTTGGCTACAACTCTTTTGTATGACTTTTGTCTGTGCCGCAGCAGGCAATTTTCAAAACTTTCCTGTATCCATGAACGTGTTAATCTCTAAAGCTTACTTAACCTATGCAATCTTACAATATCGGCTACTGTTAACTTATCAAACCACTTGTATTCTATTACACAATACGAAAGCACAACACGCGCAGTAGATGAGTGTTTCGTATCGCAGGTATTGTCCATTGTACCGCCGGCCATTGTTCCTTGTGTACACTATGCCCAGCATCGATCGACTTACGTGTGTGTTATGACTTCTAGCAGTGACAGCCGGGAATAGAAATGGAACGTTATGAATTGTATTTTTCTCTACTTCCTTTTCGTAAAACTATTCTTCCAAATGCGATCAATTGACCAGTGCGCTCACACAGTTTAAAAATAAATAATTTATACCGTTATGTAGAACTTAGAAGGCTAGGTTTAACATAAAAGAAAAGTAACTAACATTGCTTTCAAATCGTGCCCAATATTTATTGCAAACCGACCATCCTCAGTTTTTTTTGTAGATTACAGGCCTACTAATAATGTGTAATAAGTGTCTAGTTATTACACATTATTAGTTATTACAGATGTCCAAAGCTGGTATCGAGGCGTGGCGCTGGTAGATAAGTAGATTATTGACAGTGGCGTAATGACGGACATAAATTTGTTCGGCAAACACCGTTACAGGGGCTAAGCTTCTGTGCACACAAGGGCCGAAATGACACCGTTTGAGGGTTACTTTATTACACAAAAATATGCCGTCTACACATCTTTATTGGGTTAGTGTTTTAACGGGTCCTAAGGCAAAAAAGTGGGTTATAAAATTCGAAAGTATCTTCATAAGGAAATTAAGTAGAAGGTATCGTAAATATCCGTCGAATGAACGCCTAATCAATTATTGTAATCATGATCCCAAACGTTGGTAAGAAGATCTTATTTTTGAGACAGACTTTAAACAGGATGAAAGTCTCAGTTCGGTCGTTTTTAGGGTTCCATAGTTAACTAGGAACGCTTATAGTTTCGCCATGTCCGTCTGTCCGTCTGTCCGTCCGCGGCTTAGCTCCGTAATCATTAGTACTAGAAAGCTGAAATTTGGTATGAGTATGTGTATGTATTACGCCGACAAAACGGTAAAATAAAAAGTTAATCAATTTTTTTTTCGGGTACCTCTTGAACACCTAATGTGGGGGTGAATTTTTTTTTTGTTTCAACACTAGTGTGTGGGGTGTCGTTGAATAGGTCTTTTAAAAAGAATAGGGGTCTCCAAACATTATTTTTTGATAAAGTCAGCTGTTTTGTAAATATTCGCTCCGAAAATAAAGAAATAGTGTCCCCCCCCCCTCTAACTTTTCAACCACGAGTCAAAAAATATGGAAAAATTCATGAAAATGGGGCCTTATAAGTACTTTCAATGAAAACCGTTTTTGAGTTATCGCAAAATTTCATAATTTTCTTAAAAGGACGTAAGTTGATTTCCAGAAGGTATTGTAAGTAACTACAGCCACTTTGGCGTTTACGACCTATTTATAGAGCTTGAAATATTTGTCATAATTTAAGTCTACTGTAAAGGATGAGCAACTACGGAACCCTACACTGAGCGTGGCCCGACATGCTCTTGGCCGGTTTTATTTATGTGTGTTACGCCAGAGTCAGGTCCATCATTAACTTTATAAACTGATTTCGATTTTTTTTCGAAAGGCCTTTATCCGCTCCAAGTTGGTCCCATAAAATGTTGGTGAAATCTAAACGATGAGATCAATGAGGAAACTCCTCAAATATTATAGGCACATCTATGACTTCGGTTTTTTAGTAACTCGTTCGATTGTTCTTGAAAGTACATTTTTATACAATTTACTAATACTATAGAAATTTTCGAATATTAGGTATGTACATATGGCACAAGGAGCAGATTGAGCATTTGTCCCTACGCAACAACCGAGACATCTTGAGACTACAACGGTAGTTACGCCCGAACACCTTTCCACCTACTTAGTTTCAATAAGGAGGCACGCGACAGGACACCATACAAAAGCAATGCACTACAAACCATCATTACGAAGAAAAAGAAGTCAGCCAGCTGCCTCCTACTTCCTCTCCTTACAAAACTGTGTAATACAAGATGTGCGCATTGTACGACCGTTTATTTTAGGGCTCATTCATTATGGCACTCAATTTGGCGCGTGTTCTTATCTTTCTATGTGTTTATGTTTTGTCTGTGTGTGCTTTTGTGTCTGTGGTGGATAGATGTGTGTGTGCGCGCGTGCCGGTTCTATGATAGGCGGAAGTGATACCGACGTAGTAAGGATTGTGGTTATGTTTTGATTATGATACAAATGCAAATGTTGATGGCCACAAAATATTAAGATAAGGAAACGTTTGTCTGCCTCCTTCATCCGTTACCTTTTCTGTAACCTGAAAAGACGCTTAGTGGGTTATGCCTGAAACTACGTGTAAGTGGTTAGCAATAAAAGTAGCTGTCAATTTTAGTATGCAATTTGACATAAGCCAAAAGTAAAATTTATATTGTACCTATATATGCGCTATCTGATTTTACTTAGATTCCACACGAACGAAATTCCAGCAAACATCAAAGATCATAAATTCGTAAATTTATAATAATCCTTTGAAGAAATACTATTTGCAATAGTTACTGTACTATACAACATAATTTATTGAACACCAACAAGACAAAGAATACAATACAAACCTTACTAATGTAAGATTACAAGGGTAGGCAATAAACTGTCTTATCGTTAAAGAGTGATCTCTTCCAGACAACCTTCAGGTAGCAGAGGTTACCGGATTACCGGATTACTTAATTCTGCTGAATCACTCAACATTTGTTCAGTGAGAAGCTCGTTTAATATTGGGTACATGATAATTCCGTTATTTAATTATTAATCAGTAGTAGAATACATGAGGATTATTTACCGGCGATAAAAAATAGAGATAGAAACCATTTAAAAATATGGCTTTATTCAGCTAAAATATAGTATACATTTTATATTCGCATATTTGGTACCACAAGAACAATCTCTCCATGGTAACGATTCATTGACCCACACATAATTTAGGGCTGCTTTGCCCTTTGTGCCTACATGAAGTGCATGCCAATGGTAAACTCATATCCTTATATTAAAAAAAAAACTAATATCGCCAACTTTTTTCAACAACCAAATTAATATCACCACACAAAGCATTAGATTGAATATTCATATCAACCCCAGGTCATGTCGAACCAGTTCAAGACGCCATCTGCCGGGGGCGGCGTCTTCC
The DNA here is from genome assembly GCA_947623375.1 of Apotomis capreana. Lineage (NCBI taxonomy): Eukaryota > Metazoa > Arthropoda > Insecta > Lepidoptera > Tortricidae > Apotomis > Apotomis capreana. Next base: position 9,491,705 of record OX392514.1, read on the forward strand.
GCTGCATTGTATCCTGCGCACGCGCCGCGTCGCTGCAGCTTTGATCAGATCAGCTTGTTCGAGGGTCAGGGAACTTGCCCAAGCTTAGGTAAACTGTGCGTCTATACAAGGTGAAACCTAAAACGTAATACAAAATGTACACGTACGTAACACAAAAATTACAATCAACTTTTAGTATGAACCTGACATCGAAATCGTTAAAAAAGAAAATCCTATACTAAGTAGTAGGTTAGCTTGAAGTTTAAGTAGGGATAAGTTTTTTTTTACGTTGTAATTACTAAAATTTGATCGTAATTGAAACGTGTCAACTTGGAAATTAACATGTCATATCACATTTTAAGTTTGATCGTGTACTTATATGGTCTTATTTGAACAGACTTCAAGAAAGAGGAGGTTCTTAGTGTTTTATTTACGTTGCGTTTTTTTCGTTACGTTGTACGTTGTCATTACTAAATGTTGGTCGTAATGGGCTTGTTTAGTAAACTGTATTCTTTATTGTCATCAACACAAGGTTTAATCTAAAAATATCAGATGCTAAACCTGTAAGATAGATAAGATGCTTATCGTTTTCAAGGTCAAGTTTGACTACGTAGACAGATAAGGACTGTAAAACGTAAATGTCTTAGTCTTTATCTATACACTTTAATATTTTCTCATTCGTAATGACTTTAGGTATGTCCGAGATCTGGAAATTTGCCTTCTTTAGCGATATGCTCTATTTGAAGCATCGGTAATGATAATGACATTTTATTTCCTCATGGAGATGAGTAAAACAAAAAAAAACCGGTCAAGTGCGAGTCGGACTCGCGCACCGAGGGTTCCGTACAAACACTTTTCATCCTTAAGTGGTTAAGTTAAGTTTGCACCTGGTATGTATAGCGCCCCATACAAATGAGGTGCAAAGTTAACGCAACCAGCCCGTTTGTTGTATGGGAGCCCCCCTTAAATATTTATTTTATTTTATTTTTAGTATTTGTCGTTATAGCGGCAATAGAAATACATCATCTGTGAAAATTTCAACTGTCTAGCTATCACTGTTCTTGACATACAGCCTGGTGACAGACGGTCGGACAGCGAAGTCTCAGTAATAGGGTCCCGTTTTTACGGCGGATAACATTACTAAAGGCATATGTAAAAAGTGAGCAATACATCAAATTTTACCATATCTTCTTTAAAAGTCAACTTATTAATGTCACGTAATGCCGATTGCCGCTCAAATATCAGGAATCAATCCGGGGGCACGGAAGTGCTCCCGCCAAGACGAACAAAAAAGAGGCGGGGTAATTAGAAGACTAGAAGGTACCCGCAACTTGGTACGCGTTATTTTTATACACCGCAGTCGGGTAAAAGTATCCTATAACCATCTTTGGATGTCCAGCTATCCCTGTACCAAGATTGGTTGAAATCTGTCCAGCAGCTTCGGCATGATGCGAGGACAAAGGAAATTATGCCCAACAGATGCCACCCGATTACATACATACCCATACAAAACAAAAGACGATCCTGCGTTTCCAGAAATCATGACCCCTCTCCATAGAAAACAGGGGGGGTATTCGACCAATTTTAGAGATATAATGGAGATCTCTCATTTTCATCGCCATCCGTCACTTTTGACGTGTGCCTACTTGACAAGTGGCGATATCGCAACTTCGTGAATTCGGACGCGCAAAATTTTCGTTTCCTTTGTATGTGACGGCATAAATAACAGGCTCATACTTTAAATTGACCGCATAGTACGTGAAATTGGTCCGTTACGTTTCGTTCAAAACAGAAATGTATATACATGAATAACATTTTTGACAATCATTATCGCCTTCGTATTTCCAAAATTGAGATGCGATATGTCACTTTTAAGCTCATCGCATTTAAATGACAGTTCAATGGCGATATAACTGTTATCTAATGGAGATTTGACGTTTGGAGATATCTCCAACGGCATTCTCGAATTGGGCCCCAGATTTTCAATACAAAATCTAGAATTTTATAAATACTTAGTATAGGTACGGTAATGCGGGAAACAGGGTTGATTGAAAGGTGTCAGTAATTACCTGAAGGGGGGATGCGTTAACGCAATTGAGGTTGATTATGATTATACCAACTTATTAACTTATTCCTGGGGTGGGTAGTGCTTGTCGGTGCCAGCTCATCGCCTGACATGCAGACTATGCGTAGGTAGTGTCGTAATCAGGCTGGGTTCACATTGTACTTAAATACACAAAACACTCACCTTCCTCACTTCTAGATAATTCGATAAAGAGATTTGTCTATCAGTGTGTTGTAGAGTTATGAGTGCTGTCAAAGTTCGCTAACACTGTACACTGTAATTTAAAGTTGGTTAGAAGAATATTCAGAATGCAGTAAAAAAAAATAGTCTAGGTTACGTTTATCGAGCGATTCATAAACTGTAATGCATACATCGGGCGGTAGAAAAAGTAAAAAAAATATATAATTATGTTATTTCAGTTATGTGATAATCAGGGTTGATAAAATGCGAGCAAAATGCATTGAAGTGCCAGGGTCGTCACTTTTTGTCATACTCGTAGGTACGTCATTTCAATCGATTTTGCTCGCATTTTACGATCCCTGGTGATAATGATAAATTAATTGGCTTTTAAAGTAAAAGTTCTAAGAATTCCACGTCCCTAGGTTGTAGTACCTATCCATTGATTTTATCTACATAATAGGTATGTATGTACTTAATACAAATGAAGATACGAGTTTACGATTAAAGAAGATAGCTTACGTCATCATAGTTTTACTTAATAGTTGCTCCAGTACAATAGATACCTACAAAGTAATCTTATCTGGCGAACGATAAAACGATTACGATTAATGCCAATAACCAAAAGTCTTAATAAATGTTATTATAGACGAATTCATGCTCATTAATTATATTTCTATGTGATAGAAAAGATACGAGCATCTTTCATCTATTAATCTTTATTAATATTTACTATTTACAAGACTTTATAAAAGTGGAAATGATCAGGGCAGGGCAGATTACTCGTAAAACTGATGGCAGCTGGAGGCATTATGGGTTGTTTTTCGACCACCATGCACAGGAATTGCGTGAGTAGGATATGTTCCGACAAGATACATCTGCGGGGCTAGCTTATCTAGCACACGAAGACTCTTTGTCGTGCGACAAATGCTACCTGTCACTTTCCTTACAATACGGTGCGAGCAAGACAGGTGATGCTGACTCGCGCGACAAGTTAAGTCGCGGCCAGATATACTAGCCCTGCAGGGCAAGCACACAAGTAAAGCGACAGTAGGTATCTCGCGGGCGAGATAGACTACTTGTCACTGTCTAACTGTTTGCATTAGAAAGTGACAGGTAGTCTATGTCGTCCGCGAGATACTGTCGCTTTACAGTTGTGCTTGAACTGCAGTGCCTAAAGGCGACGCGGGAGCAGGACTGGTGGTGTCGTGACGGCGTCAACGTTATAAATATGTTGGAAGACGGGAAAATATCAATTTATTTATTACATCCTGCTCGGCTGCTGTGTTTTCAACAGTCAATGATTCGAGTATGCATGTTTATCTATGTAGTAGTGTATTCTCAGATTTGTAGCCTAAATAGTAATGATGTTTCATAAGAAGATACGTTATGCACTAACATGACAGCTGCAATTACTTCCCAGATCACGGTCAATGACAGAAAATCCAATGCTTCTAGCTTATTTACTTGTGATATTAGATTCCGTTTTCTTTTTTACGTAATTTGTGCACTTACGCATTACGCAAGATGGCATTTTGGGACCAAAATCACACCGTTACTGAGAACTTGATACGCATCTGTCACTTTCCGGAGCGTTGCCATAGCGTAAGCTACATTTGACTCATATTAAGTGTTTCACTTTTGGATCGTTAGTATTTAACCTGTCTACTTATAAAATATCATTGCTAAATAAGCGACAACCCTATTGAGGGATTTAGAGGCTATAAGGCTACAACTGCTTTACTATTATTACGTACTATAGTATGTGAAAAAATATAGGGGTTTTGATTGCCTCAGGGGTATAAATAATATTATTGTCAATATTGCAAAGAAACTAATTGAAAACTTAGCAACAGAGATGAATATTGGCTTATCGATATTGATTATTTCACTTGTTTCGTTACATAAAATCAATTTATATTATAAATATATTCGTATTAAGTCAATGTATTCATTTATTTCAGATGCTGAGGCCGATGGGGATCCTGCAGCCAATAATGATGATAAAACTAGTAAGTCTATTAAATTATTGGACGATAGTTCGTTTGCGAAAAATTTGTTTACTCGCATGAACACCGGGGCATTAACCCTTAATTTGGCAGTATCAACAAATTCTTTGACCATCTTTTTGGAACCAGAATTTTTTGCTCAATTCTACCTTAACGAGACTTGAACTACCGACCTTCGTATTTTTTTGTCAAATTAAGGGTTAACGCATCCAGCATCTCATGATGATGCCTCCTAGAGATGCGAAACCGGTATCGAGGATTAGACTAATAGAATAGAATAGAATACTCTTTATTGCACACCTCAAGAAGAAAGAAATACAAATACAGATGACACTTAACATTACCTATACAATAGAGGCAAACAAATAGGCGATCTTATCGCTAAAAAGCGATTTCGCTAATTTTTTTTCGCTAATTAGTGGTGTCTTATTATATGTGAACATAACTTATATATTGTAGTCCATTTATAAGTTAACAATACCTCAACCATTGCCCTGCGTTAAAGGATCATTTCTGATATATTCGCCTGGAAACCCCTATCCTAATGTCAATGGTTCTTAAGATGTGATTTTTCTTTTATGTGTAAAATTCTCCAGAATTTTGTCAATATTATATAACATAACGGAGTACAATTAGCCGTTAATATAATATTAGGCTTGGAGACGACGTTAGCGTTAACACTTACCCATAGCGTTTCCGGATAAAATGTAAGGAGTTATGGTATTGTGGTTCACAAAGTTAGACATTTACCTACATGATTATATTAAAGCCCTTTTTTTTTTGTTGAAACTATTTTATCATCAATGTCTATTACCGCGATTTCATATAACTCAGCCATAATGATACGTCTACGATGGATGAAGATTTGTTTTTATCAAAAAATTGGCTTTGTCTTATCATATTTTATCGGAAAGATACGATACGTTATTTGGTCATAGGCAATTATTGGTATGTGTTACGCCGTCCGCGGTGGACTGTGACTAGGGAATGATTTGTATAGTGTCTCTAAAAACATCACGTGGTTTTAAGGCGAATGACACCAGAACTGTGAAATTTGAGGTTAGTGCTTATATAATATTACTCTCGGATCTACGACTTTTTTCAACCGACCCAAAAGTTTCATGTCACGCCCTCTCCTGAATATTTTATTGCGCGTTTTTAGGCTTCTATTATGAATTTTGACGACCCATGATAAATTCGTCAGGGGCATGGGCCTCGGCTGGTTCTCCTACATCCGGGACACTAATATGTTGACGTAGGTTTACTTAAAAATAATTCATATGATATAGTGAAAACGCCGTAGGGTAAAGATAGCAGTGAATCCAGCAAAATTGTAGCGGTAGTAATCAATTTTGTGGTGAATTGCATGTTGTATATGCATAGTATGTTTCACGAAAGATAGAAAAAGGAATGTTTTATGGTGTAAAAAATTCTTAAAATAGTTTTTTTAGGGAACTCAACTGTGTTGTCATGTTTTTCATTTCGATAGCATTGATTTAAAGGAACGTTAGTGCTACATGTAATGCTCATTATCTTGACTTTTGAGGAAATTTATGTTAGTCATACGTTTTGTATACGTAATGGTTTGTAGGAGTCAAACTGCAAGGTTACTACGATAAGTAACATTAATAGATTGGTTTTAACCACTACATTAAATGTCGATTTCGTTTTTCATATTAAAATACATACATACAGTCATACATGTTGTGTCCAAATATTTGGTTAATTAAGTTAATAGCAAGATTTGAAGTCAAAGAGCTTCATGGACGATATTTTGTTCGTTTGGTACTTAGTTATTTTATCAGCTACATAAAAGTATGTAATTCACAATCTTACACAAGTCGACGTAGTCGCAAATTAAGCTATGCGTTTACTACGGTACTTGACGACGATACCTATATGAGCACGAATCCTGACGAATTACACTTAGGTACCTATACCATCACACAAATACTTGCTTTTGCCGGAATTCGAACCCGTGATCGCCAAATTCGTTGGCAACGACGTACAATTTTTCCTTAAACGTGTCATCAACTTTTACTTTATGATCTTCTTCTATCTTATATAAATTAGCTCAATACTTCAATTCTTTATTACGGTTAGGTCTTATTTATTAAATATATATATTTTCCGTCAAACCCCTTCATCCCCCCGATCTACGATATTTTCCAAAATAATATAAATTTGTCACAAAAGTGTGCGAATTTTCTGTTTTTCATTTGAAACTGTTTATTTAACCATTTTACGCAATTTGTTTATTTTCAACAATACAAGAATAATTCATCATCATCATCATCATCATCATCAGCCCGGAGTCGTCCACTGCTGGACATAGGCCTTCCCCAGTTCGCGCCACCATACCCGGTCCTCAGCTTTCCGCATCCAACCGCTTCCCGCCACTCTTTTTAGGTCGTCGGTCCACAAGAATTATTACGTAATTATTTTTTATTCACTACGATTACGATACGTCATTTTAAATACCTATAAAATCGCTGTTGACACAACTTTGTCTAATCTTATTATCTGTATGATAACTTCAGTCGTTGCTTCTGCTAATCATTTTAGATATTTACATTATCTATTGATATTTGGCTTAAGTATAGTCAATCGAAAGAAACTTAGCACGTAATTAAATAATATATCCCATTTCAGATCAATTGGACTTTGTTGTCATTTATCGCCCGCGAGATTTTGCGTACCTACCTATTTTCTTAAATTTTAGTTCTCTATAGGTTGCATATTCACAAAACTTTCAAAACCTGGAGGGGTATTCGACCAATTTAGAGATATAATGAAGATCTCTCCTTTTCATCGCCATCCGTCACTTTTGACGTGTGCCTACTTGACAAGTGGCGATATCCCTAGAACATCGCAACTTCGTCAATTCGGACGTGCTAAATTTGCGTTTCTTTGTATGTGACGGCATAAATAACAGGCGCATAATTAAAATTGACCGCGTAGTGCGTGAAATTAGTCCGTTACGTTTCGTTCAAAACAGAAATTCATAAGCATGAATAACAGTTTTGACAATCATTATCGCCTTCGTATTTCCAAAATTGAGATGAGATATGTCACTTTTAAGCTCATCGCATTTAAATGACAGTTCAATGGCGATATAACTGTTATCTAATGGAGATTTGACGTTTGGAGATATCTCCAACGGCATTCTCGAATTGGGCCCCTGAACCTAGACTCGTATCAAAATATTCGTAATCATAGATGTCATCCTTGAATTGTTTTTCATAAGACAATTGAGTATCAAGATATTTCTTAACTCTCGACATTCTCAACAAGCGGTTTTTTTTGCTCTTATTTAAAATACTTACCACTACACTTGTCCCTCATTAAACAATAAGTTTTCCTTAATAAGCCATTAGTTTGTCCCTGGTCTAATTACCAGGGACAAACAAAGGGCGATTTAATGTGTATTTTCAAGTGATAGTAAAAGTAATTCTAATTCAATTTGTATTCGTATATGTTTTTTATCGAGCGACAAATCTTGTTTATATAGTTAGTGCAAGACAGACGCATATATGCTACGCGTACACGCATAGTCGTGGCTATAGTCAGCTGAACCGGAAGGTTTACAGAAATATTTTTCGTAATCTATTTAACTATTTTTGGTACATATATATCTTCTGATAAGTGAGTACTTAGTTTCGCCTGATGCTTCTAGTAATCACTCTAGATACTGTATCTCCTGATAATCGCCATAAGCCGACGATGTGCTATCTAAAACAAAATATGTCATTAGTTTAAAATGTTATAAGTGTCTTGTCTTTCACAAGGTACATCTTTTTAATGTGATTTGGTACAAATAAATTATTTGTTTTTATTACTTCACTTAGATATTGCTTTGTGTTCATGTCCAATGTCAGGCACCGAGATTAACAGTTTGGCCTATTACATTATTATGAATTTCAGTGTAAAGATTATATTCCTAGAGATATACTCCAGGCTGTTATCACCCGTGTCTATTAGTTGAACCTTCATGTCACACAAAGTATCTTTCGCATTAAGTATCAGCCACTTGAGCGATGTATCAGCGATAGTAGTAATATCCTGGTACGGGTATATACTCGTACGGCAAATTTAACCTCCGAACTCTTAAGGGTGTTAAGGATTTTCTTCGGGCTTTCGCTTCATCGTAATTTTACATAAATGCTTGCCGTCAGACACGATTGCAGCCTACTACAATCCCAAATTAGTAAAAAGGTGCAAATCTTAGTCAACGATTCCGTATTAAAAATGATCGCCAATCACCAAAGCAAACATTCCATCTGTTATGGCGGGCCAGTAAAATCGGTCCTGAATCGATTCTCTTCCCGGTCGTTACCGTTTGTCATTAATGCGGCTCGTAAACTGCGGTGTTGGGTCGCGGGAGGAATGCGACGCGAGGCACGAACGTGGTACTGTGGCTCTTCTTAATAATAAGTTGTAGGATGGGTGGGACCAACCGTTTCATACTCAAACCCAGTGAGTCTATGATGGTCAAAATTGTCACGCTTTAATGACAAAGCAAGCACTTACAAACAAACATGCCAGTGCGATGTGAGAGTGACTGATGCTTTAGTTTTTATTCGTTCCGTGATAAACGCAACCATCGGAGGCACTCAGGATTGAGAATGAAACAGGTTATGGGCACATGCCTAAATTCGACGTTCCTAAATAATGACTTCTGCTTCTGCCTGATATCTGAAAAAAAGGAGTGTGATTAATTAAATAGTGAGTACCTTTTTCCTTCATTCATGTTTGCTGTCAGTGTACTAAACGGGTAGATTCCCGCCAAAACTCACAGGTAATCGTCATGCCGTTCCGATAGTAACGACTACTATGATTATATGGCTGGAGAATTATATTAGGCATACTATAAGCGGACTTTTCTATGACTAAGGGTTTTATCTACTCCATTTTGTAATGTAAGTTATGTGAATAAATGCCCCACTTGACGTTACCTCTCGCACTCTGACAATTTTAAAATCTGAATTTTAAAATTGTCATTTCGCTGACGTTTTTTGCCCTGACACCAGAGATTTTATAATAAATAATATTTGAAAAGGTGCGTTAGGTATGCCTATGTGCGTTTCCCGGGTACTTATTACTAAAATGTGACGATTCAATAATGATACAATAATGTTTTTTTTGCATCTATTCCTTAACTCCTTAGCGTGAAGACAACATCAGGCGTAAAAAAGGGGTTCCCTCTATGTCGCATACTTTTGTTTGTCCGAGACTGTTTTAGCATAACAGACTTGGGATATTAAGTTTTCAGAAAACTTATTTGGCATAAGTTGTAACTTACCGTTTTTTTTTTGTCCGAAATTGTATTCGCATCTATTGTTTAGGCCGAGTATATTTACGAATAATTTGGTTTACCATAATGGTATTTGGCATATTATCTATTGTCCGAATCTATCTTGGCATACTTAAATTGTTACAAGGAAAGCGGGTTAGGTTAGGTTAGAACTGTGTCCCTAGCAAAAATGATCAGCTATCAGAAAAGTAGGTAGGGTAGGTTAGGTTAGGTTAGGTTAGTGTCATCATATAATCAGAATGTGCATCAAAACAAATATTAAAATGTGAACATAAAACAATGCTATGGAGCGATGTAACTAGGGTTAAGTTAAGGGTCCTTATCCGTTCAAAAATGCTGATTGTTTTAGACATTTTTCTCTATGATCAAACATGTTTCTTAACATATTGTTAATTTTCTACTTAGAACAGGGTTATTTCGATTTAAACTTTGAATTGTGCATTGATAATTTTTGTTTCAAAAACTACTCGAAATTGACTATCTTCACGCAGAAAACTGTTTTTTTTTTTCAACTTATTTTCGACTGCACGCAATGAAAACACGAAACAGCTATGTAACTATCTAGAACTCTGGGAAAAGTATTATTCACTTATAAAAGTTGGTTGTCATTATATCAATATATTTGTCATAATATGAAAAAAAATGTTTAAAAGGAATACGGCCTGTTAAAAATTAACTGTTTAACCCATGAGGTGGAAGATAAATTACATTACATTTCATAATTATATTCTTCCGTTTAAAACCTTGATTTGTTTTTCTAGAGAATTGTTTTTATCGTTATCTCACGTTATAATAAGGCGTTTATCGAATATCACGTTATATGAATACTATTTATCTATTTATCTCTATATCGATAACAATCGTATTACAATATTATGATAATTAAATAACTCGCCTTCATGTACGAAAATATTTACATAGATGGAATCATATAATGAACTAGTTGACGTATTCGGGATTATTCTACACTTTTGTAGGAGTCCATGAAACTTCATATTGTCCAGTCGCGATGATAACTTTGAAAGCGGCGAATCAATTCAAAAGTACTATTAATAAATAACTTATTATTCTAAATTAAAAATATCAACCACACTGTACTAAATATCATTGCTGCATGTATCGTGGACTTAGGTATATTATGGTTTTAAATGATACATAATCAATTAATCATCATCGAATAGACATAGTCTTAATCCATAAATTTTGCATGGAAAATATTTTATTTTTGCAATGTTCAGTCGTTCGTTTGTAGCTCGCCTAATCGCCGTTGCTAATAGGCTCCTCTTCGGTCTCTCGGCTCTGCCGTGCGCCGAGACCACATTCGTCGCGCACCCTCATTAAAACCTCAGCTTGTCTCACATTTATGACCTTACTCGAAGAACTACACAAATTAGTTTCTTAACAACATTTCTCTCTTAGATGCCGCTTTCAAAGTTAGCTTGTATCTTAAACAGGTAAGGTTAGTTTTGCAAATTATGCAACTGCGTTTTCATGCGTTATAAAGTCAACAGTCAATAGGCGATACTAATAAGTAAGTTTACTTAAACAACCTATTGTTTGTATTTGAGTTTTAGCATCTTGTAGTAGCCGCAAAAATGATTATGTTTAATGTATCGGGTTTCGCTACAGGAGGACGTCCACTGAGCAGTTAATTTAAACGTATCGCTTGGACTAGTTTGATGTGACACGGTGTGCACTTAATAATAAGGCTTTGCATAATATTAAGCTTGTATTGAAGCGCTCTATATAGCTTCTGTTACCTCTTTGAAACAAAGGATTGTATACTGTGTACTTGTATACATTGGTGGCAAGTATTTGTTTAGTTACAATGCACATTTAGGATTACACACTGGCATGGGTTCTATAGTACATTCAATAGACACAATAGGTACCTTTTCCTATTGTGTATATACCTACTTATGTTGGAATATAGGGGTGGCGCGTGCAACAGTTTTACATGAGGACCAGCACCAATTAGAAGCAATACCAAAACCATCGGCTGAAGTGCCATCATTATCTCGCTCCCCCACGGCAAGCTAACTCTTCCTCCCCCGTTATTAGGCTTAGAATCCTATGAAATATTCACGGGTTTTTGGAGACAAGTGGAGTGAGCAATCCTGAAGTATGGGGTTGGGACATAGTTAAAGCGTTTAGGTTGAGAGTCGTCGAGGACTTGCTGCCTTTTGTGAGTTTTCTGCCGTTTCGGCGGTTTGTGCAGCGGAGCTATTTTATCAATCGTGGGGGAGCTACGTTTTGACAACCCTAGAGGGGATCCAGGGATGCGAAGGCGCGGAAAATTACCGACCGAGGTTCTTTTGGATGTTATGTAATACCGCATGGATACCGGGTGACGCGTACCTAACAGACTTATTGGCAAAGTTCGAGCGTTTTCGGATGGGATAGTTTACCGTCATGTTGTTGTTAACGTGACTCGTGACCTCGTGTAACTTTGGGAACATTTCTGCCTGTGGAATCTAAGTTGTATTAACTTTGGTTTGTAATTATTACGCAATTATAGGTATAATAAAGAACAATACAATCGTAGTTTGTGTAGAGCGTAACATAACCTAACCTTAACCTTTCGATTGGTCTCAGTTTTAGAGATAAGGAATTGTATCCAATGATTGTAGTTAAAAAAAAGACACACACTTTCTATCTACACATACCTGGGTATTCTAAACATTATTACTTACATATTTTTTGGCGATTGACTGATTAATTGGCGTCATAAATTATTTTGTGTGATGGTGATGGAACATCGTTCTGATCCAAAAGTGACGGTGATTTGTTGATTAGATCCGCCAAATTACAGTAACAGAAATCATAGATCGACAGTGTTTTTTTTCAATCGGCCCAAGTGGTCATTTATATCAAGATGGCAGCACACATCGCGTCATGCGAAGCAAAAAAAACCTTGTGCAGTGTTTTATTCTGTGGTATAAGACACTGGCGTGACGTCATAAATGAGTATTATTAGACAAGCTGAACGAGCTTTGAGTTACATTCTTTCAAGAGCAATAAGTACATCTGGTTTTATGGAAGCCTTACCCCTATGGCATAGATTATAGGCGCACGGTTGAGTTTATGCACGAGTATGAGTATGGATACGAACATTACGCCGTAACGACGCATAAATGCGGCGAAGCGTGCGCGCATTGATTGGATAGCTATTTCAGATTTAATAGGATCCGCATATTTAGATATCCGCGATATGATGCAGCGAGGACCGTGTACAATGGGTGTGACGCAACTAGCGCTTAGATATGATTTATTCTTGTATTTTTCTTTTATGAGTATGGTTGTTCTCCGTTGTTGCTCTTCATCTAGCTGGACGACAACATAGATCTGGGTCCTAATTCGATGAGCCCAAGCGATCCACAATTTAGTAATATCTCTATCACAGCTATATGTCGGTTTTTCGTAGCCGCAGCTTCGTAAAGCGATATTCATATTTTGAAGAAAATTATGTCTCTCAATCATCAGATTTTGACAACATGGCTCGTTGCTGTCATTTGTACCTCAACATCTAAGTATAGCGTTAATATTACTTATAGATCTGAGACATAATTACGCTATTTGAAATGTACTCGAGTACGAAGGCAATGCCAAATCGCTGAGAGATAATTACACTTATGTTTGAAATGTACTCGAGCTTAAAATAATTGAAATTTTATTTACACTGGAATACCCGAAGGCAATTTCGTACGCCTAATTTTTTTGTAAATTTACTCTCAAGCGCGTTTAAAAAGTAGTATAAAACTTGTATGCACTGGTACACTTGGCTTTCGCTTTGCGCTCCGAAGGCGAGGGCAGTATCCTCGCCCTCGGAGGCTCGGGCTGCAATCTAACCTCGTACGCAATGGCCAACGTAGCACACTCGTATCATAATGTAATTAATAGTATATTACTTGAATATAATATATTTTAACAACAGAATGTACCTCTCTTGATTACGGACATCATCACTTATGTACGAGTCAACCCGCTAGATAAACGCGCTTCGCGGATAATGCCCGTGCCCGCCGGCTGTTTGGCAGCAGAGGGACGCTACGTGCTTTTCTATTTGACTTCGGCCAGAACTTCATTTCGTTGGAAGTTATACAGAGCTAACAGGGTTAGGTTTTTGTCGGTACATTCGTTATAGTTGCTTTTTCTATTCTATTTTTTATATATAAAAAAAAATGGCTACTGCCCATTGGGTCAATTTTGCCAGTGTCAAAGTTGACGAACGTTGTACGGTGAGTTGAGCTTTTTGTAAAGTGATAGCGATTTACAAAGAACCACGCGGTCTACCGGGCCTTGACCCAAGAAGGGCTATGTACGCTTTAAGTTGAATTCTTCATTAACTATTCACTCATACGGTAGTTCACTGCACAATAGACTATCAATACTACACATTGAACAACCAAAATGAATAAATAACGAATAACTAAACTTAAAGGCATGCGGCCATCTTAAGTCACACCTATAGTTGCTTGTTTTCTATTATTATGCGTAGTGACGGGGCCTACGTAAAATTATTTTTTTGACAGTTAAGAACACCCCGACGCTTCGGTGCAGAAATTCAGGCCCGCACGGCGGTCTCCGGCCAACAAAACGTCCACAGCGTCTTGTCTATGCGTTAAAATCAAATTAATTAGAAAAATGTTGTTGAAAATAACGATTTTTGAGATAGACGCAAGCCGGGTTAAAAATGCGTGTTATCCGTTGCTATGACATATTTGCCAGTTTACATATTTGATAAAGACACGGTTAGAGTGCGTATCAAACTGAATCATTTATTCTTTCTTAATAACGTTCATCGCTAAGCGATAGCTGTACATATATTATTTTTACAACTTTAATACCTACTTTGAATGTTATTTTGTAGACCTTATTTTTCTATCCCACGCAGTCTAACCGGCATCAAACACAAACCCAAAAAAATTGTACTAACTCTGGTACCGCAAACATTCTCTGAGGGTGTTCCTCAACGCGAGCATTCGCCTGTAATGTAACAAATATTATATGAAAATCTTTTTCTTTTTTAATAATTTACAGGAAAATACTCGCGGTGAAGTAGCAACATAATACTAAGTAATGCATACTTGATTAAATAAGAAAGAAAACTCACAAAAAACTAAAACAGAAACCTTATGTAAAAAATTAAACCTGAAATTCCTATTTAACATTTTAAATGTCCTATTCATTGTTAAACCAACAAGTCTTTCACTAAAAAACCTTTCTAGATTCTAAAATTATTTTAACAATCGCTGTAAAATAAAATAACTTGTTCAAAAACTCAGCTACGATTCGGTGTACCGTGTCTACCCTGTGTACACAAGTCGGTACCGCACAAATTAATTTGGAATAGCCCGCGGGGCCAGCGTAGACACGTGCAATATGGTTATTGATAATGTAACTAGATCATGAATAGCCCCTAGCTTCCGCAAAGACCGCATGGGAAAAGAGGTTAATAATTAAAAATGTGTATGAGATAATAATGTTATTTATTCAGTTTTCGTGGAGATAGAATCAGATAGATGTATATAGAATATGAATATTGTTATAAATAGATTATAAGTATTGATGGATGGATCGTAAGATGACTATGACTATAGTTAGGTATAGGTAACCCAGTACCTGCATAAAACATAGCTATCTATAGCTAAAATCTTATTATCTTATCTCGCGGTCATCTTTTTAAATGGCTGTAATGTATTTAGCTAAAATCTTATTATCTTATCTCGCGATCATCTTTTTAAATGGCTGAAATGTATTTTGAAAAATGTCAACTATCTGAATAAAAAAAAACTATAAATATACATCCGTCCGAACATCCGGAATTCAGCCATACAAAAATACCTATCTGAAAAGGAGAGTTCGTTCAATCATGCGCACTATTGTCTAAACACAAAAGATACGTTATCCCTATCCGGTTCCCTATCCGAAAACGCAGGTCATTAAAAATTCTATGCACTCTTTACTCAATTTTGTTTGATCCAGCAACCCCGGGCTATCTCAAATCTAAATTCATATTTTTAACTGCTCGGCCTGGGTGCGAGCTGCGCTCATCCCGAATTCTCAAACTCACTCTTCCTTCTCACCGTACTGGTTTCATGTCCAATTCCTTTGCGATTCAAGCAATTCGTTTGTGGAACGATCTCCCTCTCTCCATTAGGAAAGCTCAGAGCAAATTCTCCTTCAAGCGCATGGTGCGCAAACATCTCTCCAAAGAATTTCAGGATTGATTGTCTATATGGTGTTTTACAGGGGTACATATGTATATATATATATTATATTATATTATATATATATTTGTATTTATGTATGTGTATTGTATTGCATATATGTGTATGTATAGGTATATCGTTAATATATATATATCAAACTTATTGAATTTTGTCTCGTTTTAGGTTTTTAGCCACGGCTTTTTATGATCCTGCACCAACTGCTAGTTTCTGTTTGGCCCTATGGTTGACTGGTAGAGAATGCCTTATGGCATTAAGTCCGCCATTTGTACTCTTACTTTTGTATTTTGTGCAATAAAGTTTAAATAAATAAATAATAAATAAATACGTTAAAACTGTTCGTTTTAAATTAGTGTCTGAGAGAAGTTTATTTACTGCTGAAACTGACACGAGCGAGCACTATCCAATAACTATTTAAATTATGTATTATGTAAAAGACAGCCATATATCCCGTACACTTTATTAACCTCTGTATTAAACACTGGAAGCTTATTCCCGACAAATTGAACAGAATAATAACACAGGTAACATAGCAGAACATAAGGGATATCAGATCTTTCCCTATCGCCAGCAACAAAGGGGGTTTAAAACAAAAAGAACAAAAGCACGAAACAATGCTCAGATACGCACAGTTTAATGTGAGAGTTTTGCACCCATTATGCTCCTATATCAACTTCATGCTTTTACAAACTCCTATCACGCCCAGTTTTGATAGGAAGAACAACTCTCCCACTACCAAATAAAGCTGATTTTAAAAGCAATGTCAACAGTATACGATGTTGACAGTGTTTAATAATTATGGAAAGAACGGACTTATAGGGATGAAATCATTGTACCTAATTGAATCGTTTTTGTTTTGTGATTCCTCTTTATGGCATTTATATACTCAGCTGGACGATTGGTTTGCACGTTTTGTTCTATTGAGGTTGAAGATATAATCACTTAAATATACTAAATAGTAATAATATAGCAATTGCTATCCAGCGCGGGGATGCTGCCTAATACTTTGGGCATCCTTCCACGGATGGGTGCGTTTAATCTTTAAATGTTGGTCGATCGCAGTAGATTATGAAAAAAAACCGTAACGGTGATAGCAACATTTCAGGACACCATGGCACCGTCTCACCTGGGCACGACGTCATTGAGGGCAGGTGGAGCAACTGCCGCGGCAGAATCAGCCAAGCGCGGCAAGTACGCAGCTCTCGGTAATAGCTACGTATTTGCGGCGTTTGCCGTGGAGACCTAGCGAAAAATAGCGTGACGGCCGGAAGCAACAAAGCTTTATACATAAATCAGCTACTTGCTTATCCTCTCCCCCGGTGATCCTAGGATCTCGCTCAACATATTGGCATTACCATCCAGCGAGGTAACGCAACCAGCTTTGCTTGCACCTTGCCCAGTGGCAGCAACTTAGTAGATATTTGTACATATAGGTTAGGTTCCAATAAGTTAGATTTGATTAGATTACGTGTCTGGTAAGGTTTGCATAGGGATATATACCTAATAGCTATCTTTTCAAATTTGATTTTACTTTACACACTCAATTATATCCGAAATCTAGTAGATGGACTTATTTTTGTTTCAATTGTAATGATATAGGCATCCTAGTAAGGACATTATTCTGAGATTTCACATGACGTCATCGATAGCGATTATGTACATGTATTTCGTGTGCTCCGTCAACTGTCGGCGTAGCGCAGTGGTCTGACCGTCGGGTGCTGTGCACTAGTGCGCAGGTTCGTATCCTACGACGCAATTATAATTTTGCATTTGGATTTCGAATATTATTTCGTTTGGTATTCCTTTGGTACGGGTGCAGCATGATTTGCATAATTCGACTGGAAAGGAATGTCGAACCACCGACACTAATTAAAATCATTCTGTTCGTATACTTCACCGAGAGTGGAGTCTAGAAACTTATTTGAAAATGTAAATAGAAAGAAAGGGCCGTTAATAGTTGTGTGGCTAGACCAATGTTTTGGACATTTTGTGTATGTGAGGATTTTTCCTAAAAGGGGTAAGTTTAGACTGTAACAAGTAGTTTAGGCTAGGTTGTTTAAGAATAAAACAGCGAATCTAGTTTTCATGTTACTTCATGTATGTATTGTGTTTGCTTTTAGCCTAAGGAACTGCCCTTTTAATATATCTCACAGAATAGAGATAGGTCGTGCTACGGAACTGGACATACAATAATAAATAGTTGCTTACAAGCTAGCCGGTGGCAACTCAGGAAAGGCAGGGTTCCTAGGAAAGAAAACACCTCCTGGCGCTCAACATTAGTTAAGATTAGTTTAGTTATTCAATACATAATTGTTTAAGTTTTATCTTGTTTTACTACTCTTCCTCGCAACCCGTGACAAATTGACGCCCAACGGTAAAAGTTAAGGGTTGGCGAGTATTTTAGTGTTTCTTTGTTGTTTTTGGCCGTTAACACGGTTTGTGTTTAAGTTTTTTTCTCCCTTGCAATTTGTCTGCAATTGCAGTGTTGTATAAAAGTTGTATATGACAATAATTATGTGTCTTAGGAAATAGTGTTAGTTTTTTTTTAATAATAGATACAGTGTTGTTAATTGTCTACTACGTTTTTGAAACTATATTATTTGTGTTTGCGTAGGCCTGATTGTTTTTTTTGTACTTACATTTTTTATGTTCATTTTAGTGTTTAAATAAAACAATTTAAACGGATTATATCGCGTATATTAATTATTTGAGCCTCCCTGACGTTTCAGTACCTTTACAGATACCGTTGTCAAAGGTTGACTGAGAAAAACACAATTTTTCTCTGTCAAAGTTACATTTGTGCAAACTACCCATTTTGTAAATATTAATTTAAAATAAAGGTGTTCATACATGCCAGATGGGCCTAATGTGTAAAGACAGTTACACATGTGCCAGAAGGGCATTTATTATTTATTTAAAATATCTACCAGCGGTTCACTAAAGGCTTACTGAGGAGAAAGAACCGCCAAAGAAAACTCTCAGGGAGGCTCAAATAATTAATATACGCGATATAATCCGTTTAAATTGTTTTATTTAAATGTGTGACAGTCGCGGAAACCGAAGAAAATTTCATTTTAGTGTGTTTATCATTCATGTATTACGGTGTTTGGTATTAGGAAATATTTTTAGTACATGGCCATATATATAAGTAGGTAACTAAAAGTAAACGCTGGTTGCAGCAGAACGTTTCACTACCTATATAGGGATCGTTTACTTATTGTTATTTTATTTATGATAATGTTTCATGGTCTTGTTATATAGTGAAGTAGATGCGTTTAAATTAGTATTAGAATAATTTTGTATATTAAGTACACAGCACAAGCACTACCTTATTTCAGTTTTTATTTCACGTTGTTTTAAAGCAATTTTTCTTAATAAATTGATTTTTAAGTTTAATTTTGTATAAAGATTTTCGATAATAGTTGGTGTCGTGGTTGGATAGTCTGAAACCCAGCTCAAAATGGATCCTAATTACTTACTAAAGGATGAATTAGAATTTGAACTCGCTAGTCGAGGGGTTGCACTTAAGAGTGCCGTACCAGTGCTAAAGAAAGTACTAAAGGAATTAATTTTAGATGATCAGTCGGACGAGTCGGGTCAAGATAAAAGGTCGTTGTTGCGATTAACCGGTGCAAATATTAAAGTCGAGTTAGAACTGTGTTCTGCTAAGCTGGATATTCTATCCAATTACATTTCGGAAATTGTAGGCAAACCTGACAGAACTTTATTTAGGCGGCTGGTGTCGAGGTTGTATCATGTGCGTAACAGACTCAACTGGGTTAATAGTACAGAGATGGCTGAAGACGAGGTTCTATTAAAGACTGCCTTGTCCCATAAATGTAATTCGTTATTGGAAAGTTTAGAGGGTCAGGATGATGTAGTGGATGATGATAAATTATCTTTAGAGGACAAACGTACTTTGCACGAGACTCTAGGAGATATAGGATTGAAGATCATTAAAAAGTTGGAACCTCAGACAGTTATATCCCATGTTGTAAAAGTTGGAACCTCAGAACGTGTAGGCATTGATGATAAAGATTTAGTGGTGGACCAGGAAACTAAGAGCCGGCAGCAAAATTTTTTCCGAACATCAACAGTTGATGAAGACTTTGTGCATCGAAAACTAGTGCCAATTAGTCAATGGGGTGTGAAATTTTCAGGAAGTGGGGGTATTAGTGTGAATGCATTCATCGAAAGGGTAGTCGAGCTCAAAGAGGCTAGAAATGCTACAGATCTAGATTTATGGCGCTACGCCATTGATTTTTTTGAGGGAGAAGCATTAATATGGTTCAGAGCAAATAAGGAGTATGCTTCAAATTGGACAGACTTAGTCACCCTCTTAAAAAGGACGTTCCAGGCACCGTTCTATCAAGAGGAGCTTTTGGCAGAAATAAAGTTGCGAACACAGGGTAGAGCTGAATCTGTGACAATTTTCATTGCCGTTATGCAAAATATGTTTAATAGGCTACCTAAAAAGATATCAGAACATGAAAAAATTTCAATAATTCTAAGAAATCTTCAGCCATACTACCAAAGAGCTGTATGTCGGGATGAGTTTTACTCAATAGTAGAGTTGGTAAACGTTCTGAGGATCGTAGAGCGTACTAAGGTTAATTGCGACAATTTTGAAGAACCTAAAACCTGTAAGACTGCACTGGAACCAGACCTAGCTTATAAGTGTAACCAACGGGTCACCCATTTGGATGACAGTTGTGAGGTGGCAGAGGTTAGAGACGCTCGAGCTAACAATACAAGACGTTGCTGGAATTGCCGAGAAAATGGGCACTTGTTTAGAGAGTGCACCTTACCAAAGCAACGACTGTTTTGTTTCCGCTGTGGAAAATTTGGTGTGACTTCTAAAGATTGTCCCTGTAAGGGAAACGCAGTAGGGGAAGTTCAGACACTGCCCAGTAGATTTCCCCCTTTCTCAGTTTAATGAAGAGTGGCAGGAATGGTTAAAGTTTATAGAGGTTTTCTTTTCAGGCAGTCAGGAGGAAATATGTCCTCTTCGGGTAAGTAAGAAAAATGACAACAGATCATATATAGTTATAGACGTACTCGGTCATCACGTGGTAGGACTGTTAGATTCAGGCGCAAATCGCACTGTGGTTAATGCACAGTTTGCAGAAATTCTTAGCACGTTAGGTCTCAAACCTACTGCAGTTAAGCCTATTAGCATAGCTACAGCTGACGGGGTAAGCCATGACATTAAGGAAATAATAGATATGCCCGTCAGTTTTGATAACCAATTTCAGGTTATTCCCGTTATGGTTATGTCAGGGTTAAAGCAGCAGTTGATTCTTGGGAAGGATTTCTTTGACGAATTTGGGATTGAGTTACAATTTAAAAGTGAAATATCGTTTGGTTCAGTGCAAGTTAATTCATTATCACAGGATAAACCACCAGCGGTCATATGTAGAAACTCGTTAAGTTTGGAACAAGAAAAAAGATTGGGTCAGTTAGTGACAGAGATGAAGGAGACCATTGGCATAGGGCTAGGTAGGACTTCGATATTGAAACATAAAATAGATACAAGCGAATGTAGCCCAATTCATCAAAAACAATACAACTTTTCACCTATCATTAAAGAGGCCATAGGTAAGGAATTAGATGACATGCTGAGTAAGGACGTGGTAGAGCCGTCATTTAGTTCGTGGTGTTCGCCCGTTCTAATCGTAAAAAAGCCTAATGGTGATAACAGGCTTTGTTTGGACAGTAGACAACTCAACAAGGTTACTAAACGGGACACTTATCCACTTCCTAGAGTGTCCAATATTATCGACAATTTGCGCAATGCCAGATTTTTAAGCACGATAGATCTGAAATCTGCATTTTGGCAGATTGAGCTTGAGGAAAGTAGCAAGGAAAAGACAGCGTTTGCAATACCAGGTAGAGGATTATTCCACTTCAAGGTCATGCCATTTGGACTTGTCAATGCATCACAGACACAGCAGCGATTGATGGACATACTTTTTCAGTCCAATGAAGACAAAATTTGGGCATATCTTGATGACATTGTCATATGTTCCGCAAACTATGAAGAACATCTTGAGTTACTACGGAAAGTCATGGAGGTACTGAGGGAGGCCAATTTAACTATAAACATAGATAAGTGTCAGTTTGCGAGATCGAGTTTACGTTATTTAGGATACATTATTGATAAAGACGGTTTAAGGACAGATCCTAACAAGGTGGAAGCAATTCTAAATTTTCCGAGGCCCAGCAACTTCACAGAGCTAAAGCGGTTTATTGGACTGGCAAGTTGGTACCGAAGGTTCGTAGAAAACTTCTCAATTGTCGCAGCACCGTTGCATGACTTGACCAAAGGTAAAAAACAAAAAATGTTTAAGTGGACAGATGAAGCCGAAACCTCATTTCTTAAGCTAAAGACACTATTGACGACCACGCCAGTCATGACCTGTCCCGATTTCACAAAACCTTTCATAATTCAGTGCGACGCGTCAAACAACGGTATTGGAGCAGTCTTATGCCAAAAAATAGAGAACGTAGAACAGCCAGTAGCATACTTAAGCAGAAAGCTGAACGACCGGGAAAGTAGATATTCAACTTCAGAAAGAGAGCTTCTAAGTATAGTACACGCCATAGAAAAGTTTAGACCATATATTGATGGAGCGCATTTCACAGTAGTAACGGATCACAGTGCCCTTCAGTGGCTACATAAGATGAAAGATCCTCACGGAAGACTAGCTCGGTGGGCAATGAAACTTCAGCAATTTAGCTTTGATATCATACATAGGCCGGGAAAATGTCATACTGTCCCTGATGCGCTGTCTAGAATTAACACTGCCAACATTGAGGTAAATACTTTGGAAATATTAGAACAGCATAAGGATGAGTGGTACAAACAGAAGGTATCAGATATATTAACTCAAAGGAAGACTTCTGATTGGGCGGTTCATGAAGGATTACTGCTAAAAAAAGTATACTTAAAACAGTTTCCTAATAAGCAGAACGTGTGGAAGTTGTACATACCAAAGCCCCTTAGATATAAAGTTATGCATGAATGTCACGACGATTCCACAGCAGGTCATTTTGGGGTCCGCAAGACATATTTTAGGATTAGGCAAAAATATTTTTGGCAGAATATGTTAAGGGATGTAAAGCAATATGTCAAAAACTGCGACAGTTGTGCCCGACATAAGGTATCGCAACAATTGCCTTTAGGACAAATGGGTGCACATAGGGATGTCTCCGAGCCATGGCAAATCATTACGTTAGACTTAATGGGACCGTACCCAAAGAGCAAAAGTGGCAACACGATGCTATTAGTGATTACGTGCTGGTTTAGTAAATTCACTTTATTATTTCCGCTGAGAACGGGTAAAGCAGATAAAATTTGTGACATTGTAAAGAACCAGTTTTTGCTATATGGAGCTCCGCAAGTAATTATCTGTGATAATGGCAAACAATTTGTCTCTAGTTCATTTAAGGAATTGGCACAGGAAGTTAGCTGTAAAATCTGGTATACGCCTAATTACCATCCCCAGAGCAACCCAACCGAGCGAGTCAACAGAGTAGTCGGCACTATGATTTCTACATATACAACCACTAAGAAACATAATGAATGGGATATACATCTGCAAGAAATTGGGCACGCCATTAGATCAGCTGTTCACGAGACCACGGGTTATACACCATCATATTTGTTTCTTGGAAGGGAAGCTACGGTGCCTAATTTCAAGTTTGCTACAGTAAACGTAATAGGTTCAGATGCAGAACACAACCTTCAGGTTAATGTAACAAACTGTGTAGAAAATTTAGATCATAGGAAAATTATATTCAAGTAGGTGCAAGCTAGGTTAAAACAGTCCCATGAGAAAAACTCTAAACATTATAATAATAATAATAATAATAATAATATACTTTATTTAACCAACAACAGGTTTACAACTAAATCACTAATAGGTACACTTATTCTTAAATTGTTAGGTTACAATACCTTGAGTACAGTGGTGGCCTTTACTTCCCGTACTAGTTGAAAAACTGTATCACGGTGAAGTAAGATTCAACATCGTATCAAATTTAGTATAATTTAACCATCTTTTTATTTTTATTATTATTTTAACAGTGTATCCGCGTAGGTATAACATAATATTTTGAGAGTTTTAATCTAAGTATACAATGCAAGTAAATGAGGGTAACTTAAGGTAATTAACTTACAAAGACAGCGATTACGCTGCCTGCTATTCGGTTAAGAGTTAGAACGTAAACAAGTAGTATAAGCAAAAAATGCAGATGAATCTTCGTATTGCATTTGTGTAATACAAAGTTGTTATTTATGGTTCATTATGGTATTGGTACAGGTATATGTGTATATTTGCATGGATGTGTATGTGTGAGTGTGTGTGTGTGTGTGTGTGTGTGTGTGTGTATGTAGGTGTGTTTTTGTGTGAGTGCATTTGTGTGTGTATGAGTCTATGTTTATTGTGTAATGCCATCATTTCATAAGGTTTTCCGTGTCATCGTAATCAAGCGAACTAAGAAATTTGTCCAAACACTTTTTACATTGATAAGAACTTAGGTTACGGAGTTTAATATTTTTACTTAAACGATTATACAGAAAAGGTCCAAGGTATTTTTGAAATTTACGAGACAATGCTAGCTTGAATGTAGGAACTGAATAGACTAGATCACGTCTACGTCGAGTTGCACAGTGGTCAGGTTGCTTTCTATGTTGAGCCAAAATTAAAAATTATAATACCAAACGGAGACCTTGTAACCTCCTGGTGGGAGATATAGTTTGGAAAAGAACGAAATACCTTTCCAACGCTGGTACTAAGTTCAAAGCCAAATTGGCACCAAAGTTTGAAAAGGCTATAATTACCGATAGGCTTTCTGATGAAGTGTTCCGTTTAAATAATGCGTACGGGAAAAATATAGGCGTCTGGCATGCCAAGGACCTTAAGCCGTACCATACATAAAAAAAAGGGTTTTTTTTTTTTCGAGGGAGGAGGCATGTAATGATATAGGCATCCTAGTAAGGACATTATTCTGAGATTTCACATGACGTCATCGATAGCGATTATGTACATGTATTTCGTGTGCTCCGTCAACTGTCGGCGTAGCGCAGTGGTCTGACCGTCGGGTGCTGTGCACTAGTGCGCAGGTTCGTATCCTACGACGCAATTATAATTTTGCATTTGGATTTCGAATATTATTTCGTTTGGTATTCCTTTGGTACGGGTGCAGCATGATTTGCATAATTCGACTGGAAAGGAATGTCGAACCACCGACACTAATTAAAATCATTCTGTTCGTATACTTCACCGAGAGTGGAGTCTAGAAACTTATTTGAAAATGTAAATAGAAAGAAAGGGCCGTTAATAGTTGTGTGGCTAGACCAATGTTTTGGACATTTTGTGTATGTGAGGATTTTTCCTAAAAGGGGTAAGTTTAGACTGTAACAAGTAGTTTAGGCTAGGTTGTTTAAGAATAAAACAGCGAATCTAGTTTTCATGTTACTTCATGTATGTATTGTGTTTGCTTTTAGCCTAAGGAACTGCCCTTTTAATATATCTCACAGAATAGAGATAGGTCGTGCTACGGAACTGGACATACAATAATAAATAGTTGCTTACAAGCTAGCCGGTGGCAACTCAGGAAAGGCAGGGTTCCTAGGAAACAAAACACCTCCTGGCGCTCAACATTAGTTAAGATTAGTTTAGTTATTCAATACATAATTGTTTAAGTTTTATCTTGTTTTACTACTCTTCCTCGCAACCCGTGACACAATTATCAGTCAAAATACAAACCTCTGTCATTCATCACCTCCCCAGCCATCAATTCAAGTCCCACATAAATTATATACTCATCCACTACACGTAAATCAAAGTACAAATGAAAAGAGCGACCTATTTCATCAGCTCATACATTGCGATTTAATGATAGGTGAGCCGACATAATTAATATTTAACTGTATATATACGTACAAAGTACGTTCGAATAAGCGCCCTGATTACATACGCAGCGCATATATGCTTCGGACTGTGCAAGTTCGCTCAGTCTATGTAAAGATGCCGCAATGCGCACACATAGATCGCCATTAAGTACACATCCGCAACCAACACAGACACACATCAGCTTTTAAGAGGCCGAGAGAGTGGAGAGCGGTGTCGCGATCGGCTCCAGTGCTCACCCCGACAGTAAAAAATATGAGCATCCCCCCTCCCCCCCGGCGCCATCTTGAAAAACTTTGTCACTTGTAACCGCAAATCGATCTGTGTCTACGAAGTCTACGCCGTAGCGCGTATGCGGCCGTAGAGGGTCTACACAAAGAAATTATACGGTTCGTGATTGTAATGTCTATTGGGCATTGGGAATTAGCTGTTTTGAGGAATAGACATTGCTACTTAATGACAATAATGTCATACTTTAGATAAAGTATTCCGTTATGAAACGTAGCAACATGACACTTATTTAAAGTGTAAGAATTTATACTAAGTCAACATTTTGATAAAATAACCTAAGGTATTCTGAGATTACCACTGGCATATTAAAACGATATAAAGTAGTTACTTTTTTACCTTAAAGATATAACTCTTTTTATTGTAATTCCAGTATTCGAAAAGCTATCTCAAAATGAGTTGTTCGTTCCTCAAAATAAACTTGACGTACTCGTATGTACTAGTTATATTTATATATACTTAGCCCATTGTCGGTCCCCTTTACATGAAATGATAATCACTAAAAGGATTTGTGAAGAATTACTCACATGACTAACTTGACAAAACAGATACGCCCTGTGGCTACGCATTCTATTACAGGCATTCCAAACAATTTTAAAACGTTATCTTACTCCCTAGAGCTTATTTTCCTTTGCTCCACCATTTAAAGTATGTCTGATTATTGAATCCACGCCAAGGACACCTAAGGGACTCAGCAGGCGGCCTTACAAATGTTCCTTGTAATAGGTATGTTATTATGAAGTCAAAAGTTTAAATAGAGCATTTGGACAAAACGTGAAACGGCGTGAGATTTCATCTTAAATTGTATGAGAACATGCCACAGTACCGGCACGATCAAAGAATATGTAAAATGATAATATTATTGTTTAATATTCAGTTTTTTCCAATGATAATAATAATAATCATAAGTCTGATTAATTGCTTAGTGTTTTATAACAAAATTGGTTAAGATACGTCAAATATAGGAAATGAATTGCGTTTTTCGTCTTATCTCGTCAACTCATAAGTAACGATGGAGCCTATGATGATGCTATGACGTTTATCACGTGATAAATTAAGTAACGAAGCATCTGTCACTCAAACTCGCATTTTGTCAAAACGTGACGGATGCTTTGCCACATATTTATCGCGTAAAAGCAACCATCATAGGCCCGCAGACGACGACAGAAGCGTTTTTCAAGAATACGGAATTCACAGAAATGACTAATCTCGTTAATCTAATAAATAATTTTAGATAACCTTTCTCATGGCAACAATTGCGGGTGATTAGCTATCTTTCTACCGCAGACTCACATGATAAAAAAACCATGTCAAGAGGTCAACGAAAAGGTTCATGACTTTTGTATAGAGACAGGTAGAGACATCCGTGCGTAAGATAAGTCATTGTACCCTTTCATTGTTATCTAAAAAGGGTTCGGTAGCTAAAATTAGTACCGCATTCAAATCACCATGTCACCCCGTTATAACGAACCGTGCGAAATGCGTCGTCGCGCAAAAAATTGGTAAAAAACGTTATTTTTTGCAAAAAAAAATACAAAAAAGGGCGAGTCAAAGGGTGATAGCGCGGCGTGACCCCCTGCGTGTCATATTTTGATTGTGCCGTTTTTTACATTAGCTTAAATCACGGGGTGACGATGTCAAATAATTTTCGGAAGCATAAAGTCAATCTTTTAACAAGTATGTTTTTTTTTGTAAACTTTCTACAAATAATAATAAGCAACATAGAACGTGAGCACTTTGTTAAACGAACGCAAATTATTCCAAGAAAATTCAATAACAAAGCTTCAGCTCGCATGATTTTTATCGGACCATCTTTTGTCCTGCACAAACGGCGGAGGGTAGAAAACAATCGCCGGTTCGATTCCCGGCCTCTGACTTGAACTCATTACCTACGTAATGTCCGGATACCTTTATTTTTCGAGGGTCTTATCAAGTGAGTTGCGTTTTGTTTTTTCTTTGGTATACAGGCTGCTCTATAAATAAGCAAAATTTGAATATTATGAACGGGTAATCACTTACATTAACTTATAATAACAACCATAAACTTATGATATAATAAATGTGACCGTCACTCTCGTAGTCTTGACGGTTGCGTTGTTGTTTTTCTTGGAGACATGATAGGCATGTTAATTTAACGTGCCTATCATGTCTCCAAGAAAAATTTGCAAATGAAATCATTTTAAGGTTTAATATATATTAAACAGATGTTAAGATTTAATATATATTAGGTATATAATTAGAGACTTGGAAAAAAATCAATGGTCATTTTAACGTTTTTGCGGTAATTCTATGGATAAATAGGTGGCCGATAGCGGAAATGTGAATATATGTATTTGTATTTATACGTTTATCGAGTATATTTCATTCAACCTTATTTCAATTAGAACTCAGTAAATACTCGTTATTTGCGGTAACTTATTCAAAAAAACTGTGTATTTTCCGTGTTACACGTATAGCGGTACATGTATAGCGGTAGGTAAATTATTTGAACTGTAAATTTCCTCACTTTTTCATTTATTTACTTGAATATAGACTATATTGAATTCAGTGATTTATTACTTCAAATAGCAGGATTTGCTATCTAGCTTTTTAGAATTAGCCTCCCTCGAAATCGTATACCTACTTAATAGATATTGCACAATTTTTATATTCAAACAATAAAAGACAAAATTATCTGAATATGTCAGTTCACAGTAAAAATTAAAATTCTTAATATCTTCACTATGTTTTATATAGCATTTACTGCATTACTATGGTCAATATTGGCAGTTTTTTTTTAGATTGTATTTATTTTGTCTTCACATGATGTCTCACATTGTTATTACAATGAATGAAGTACTATAGGTAAAGGAAAAACAATAAATTAAACATCTACTTATAAAACGTTCCTATTTAATAATACGCAAATGCTCAACATTCATTAACTCTAAAAAAATAAATGATCAATTAACGTAATGAAACATCCTGTACCGTTGAGACATAACAACATAACTAAGAATCGCAGCAATAGTTAAACATAAACTATTGTTTATTGACGACTTCTTTCGTAGACACTCGACTTTCATAGCCTTTATGAATTAATCTTCTAAATTATACCACATGTAGGGGTCTTAAAGGTTTGGTTTCGGATGTCTAATATTTGTAAGGCAGGGGTACCAAAGACATGGGGCGCGACTTTATCGATGGGATTCTTGGATGAAAGCCGTAACGGACCCTAACGTATTTGGACAGGCCCAGAGAGGTCTCGAGTGGTTTATAATTACGATAATTTGTGTAGATGAACAAATTCAACACAATCGCTTACCCAAGGCTTTATTTGAAGGTCTAGTTTATGGGAAACCGATATAATAATGATTTGAGTCACTGGGCCGAGTGTTTTTATGCGTGGATTCAAAAGATTTTCGCTTTACTCAAATTCCGTGGCTTTAATACAGTAATTAACTTGTATCGTGGGAGATTTTTATTTGTGCAGTGTGAAATGTAGCTAGGGCTAAATTCGACTGATATTGACGATATAGCCGATATCATATCGAGTTTTGCTCTTTTCAGTTATCATTTATTAAGGTAAATTGAGCACATTTCTGATAGCATAATGACGTTAGAGATAGAGGGCGATTTCGGACATACTTAATTAGAAGACTCAAATTTAACCCTACTCTTCATTTATTTAAGTATTTCGTCCCATAATTCGGTCACGTTATAATACAAAACGCATTTAATCTAACAAATCTATTGATTGCATTTATATTATGACGGAAGAACAAAAACGACACTATTAATTACTCATGTTTACATCTGCTTAATTTTGAATTTAGAACTACCTTCCACAGTTTTATTTGGTTTGTACTAAGAAAATATTCTCATGTACACATTTTTAGCGGGACATATTTTCTAATTATCTTTGTCGCATTCGCAATGGAAATATAGTAGGTGAGCCGACGCCGGCTGGTGTGTTTTATTAAAAACGCGATGAGCACTGCATGATATATGGACTCTAGCCGCGTTACGCGACTCACAAAATGGTGAGCCCGGATTTGGAGACTGAATCTGGGTACTAAAAATATGTCAGTACAGAATATATAAATAAAATGAATAAATAAATATAAATATCGGACAACCTCACACAAAACAATCTAGTCTCAAATTAAGCTCAAGAAGGCTTGTGTTATGAGTACCAGACGACGATATACATACTTATATAAATAAATATATACTTAAATACATAGAACAACCATGACCCATGCACAAATAATCGAGTTCATCACACAAATATTTGCCCTGGCCGGGATTCGAACCCGGGACCGCCGGCTCAGTAGGCAGGTGCTCTACAAACAGTACCAAACGCGTCGTTAAATATGCCTGTCAGTGATACATTCTAAAAAAGTATATATAGCATGTATTTCATTAAATCTCTTGAATAAAAGCAATTTACAAAATGTGGCCTTTAAAATAATAATAGTTTTTATAAAACTAAACTATGTATATTCTATATATATAGTCTATACCTAAAAATGGGCCCCGTGGCATCGTACCACAGACGCTGGCAGTGTATTGCGTCCCAACTCCAATTACTAGGAAGTGATACTTGGAACCTTTTTTTTAAATAATATTTACTTTATTAGTCACGCTCATTTGTACTTGTATGTATACTCGGGAGCAAAAATAACCTGTTCAAGATTTATTTACTTCACTGATCTAGCGTTAGGCCAGAGCGATTAAAACGTTGACCGAAAATACCTAAAATTTGATTCTACTTAAATGCAGGTTAACTTTTAGTTCTGAAATTAACAAGTATAAAAAGAAAACCTTAAAATGAATACACGTTCCAGTTAAGTAGTCTTCTCAATTCAATGTTGTTGTTCCCCGACACCCACCGTTCAGTGACAGAGTGCGTCCCCACACGGTACTGCGAAAATAACGTTTTAAAAATAAGCCATTTTTCACTCTGCCCTGCTATAGTAAAAGGTCGTATCTCTATATGGATTTCATAGTATGATACGCCTTTTTACCGCAGCGAGGCACCACTGATCTCGTGCCACGTTATGAATCGCCAAATCGAGTTTAAACTTGATTTACTGCAGCCGAATGTAGGCATCAGATCTGTTGGAAATTGTCATATGACGGGCCTATATCGTTTCATCAGATCTGTTGGTATAGATATGTCGGGGGTTTTATGGTTTATGAACGGCATCGCAACCTCCACCTCAAAGGTTTGTTCCTGGGGTCATAGAAGTTCTGTGTATTTTAGTATAAGTTTAAGTATATCGTCGTCCGGTGTCCGTAACACAAGTCTGCTTGAGCTTATTTTGGGTCTAGAAAAAGAAAACAGAGGTGTTAGTTTAAAATTTAAGATACGCGCGATGGCAGAAGTATCGATAGATTTCAATTCTGTCGATATTTTATTGACCGCGCGGTCTTCGTAAATACATACTAACAAGGGTTTCACGCGATATCTGCAATGTGTGCTAGTTAATTAAGTCAAGTCGGTATATAAAGTGTGTGCAATCATAACGTGCTGTTAATTAGCGATGTCAGGCGTATGTAGTATTCCGACATCAAAGAGCGTCGCCGGCACGCGCGAGCAACGATATACATTTCGCGTCGATGTTCAACATTTTGAATAATATACGAGTACTATTATTATTATAATGTACATATAATAAAATATGTAAATATTTGACATAGAAAACTTCCGTGACACTCAGACATATTTAAATACAAATGTAACGGGGTTACTCACGTCGTTAAAGTAAAATTTAACTCGCGTGTTTCGAATCGATCCACGATTCTTAATCATGAGCTGCGTTCGGTCGCGATGATGGCTCGGCGCAAACTATGCATCTATTATTAAAATTAATCCGATCTTCTGTTGTAACTATTTAAGAACAACGGCAAAGCCAAAAAGAGGACAGAATGAGAAGACCTAAGAAGGTTCTCTCTTTTGAGGCTTTTTAAATAGCGTTTAGCCACTTTATGCGAGATATCTTCTTTGTTTAAACAATCCAGACAATTTTTTTTTATACATGATTAACTTCCCAAGTTGACTTGGTTGATAAGCAAAGTGAGTTTCATGTTGAGTTTGAGACTTTGACAACATTACTCTCACAAATTATTTATTCCTTTCTCCTCATAGATTGGAATTTAATGCTTTACCACGTAAGAAAAACATATCTGTATATTTGGTATAAAAGCATAATTGTTGTGGTTTAAATAAAATACTTTTATGGATCACAAAGACGTTGAAATTGCAATACTCTCACAAAGATTTATTGAAAATTGGCAACCACTCCCAGAAAGAAAATTAGGATTTGACCCGTCAAAACTTCAGAAACAGCCCATCAAAGTGACATTTTAGAGGGATGCCGCCCCCGCATTACACCTCTCTCATTATTTATCACATTGTCGCCGAAATTAATGGAGACCCTCGTCAAATGATTTTTATTTTATAAAATAAAAATTGCGGCCGCTGGCAGCTTAATCATATCTTTGTGTTTAAAATGGGGTCGTCTAGACTGTCTGTGTGCGCATTGTTTATATCTGGGATTAAATGTGGCTACGCACTTTGAATTCGTTTGTGAATTCAACTATAACTTAAAAACAATAGAGAGTTTTTGAGGTTTGTAATTCGAATACCTCATAAAATAAGTGTGCAAAACCATGTCAATATGTTGTAGAAATCTATGTACAGTTAGTATCAAAAGTAGCTGACACTGACAATTTTATTATGCAATTGGACTTAAGCCAGTAGCAAAATTTAACCATTTGACGCGGTTGGCTCAGTTTGCAAGCACCTGCCTACTGAGCGGCGGTCCCGGGTTCGAATCCCGGTCAGGGCAAATATTTGTGTGATGAACTCGAATATTTGTGCTTGGGTCATGGTTGTTCCTATGCATTTAAGTATATATTTATCTATATAAGTATGTATATCGTCGTCTAGTACCCATAACACAAGCCTTCTCGAGCTTAATTTGGGACTAGATCGATTTGTGTGAGGTTGTCTGACATTTATTATTTATTTATTTATTGATACAAGGATATCAAAGATCAAAGCAAAAAAAAAATTAAATGCGTAACCTGGCTTTCCAATTTTTCCGTTTGCTTTGTGTACCGACCGTCTTTGCATTTGTTTATTTGAAAGGATTTTACACCTTAGCCTGGACCGGTAATCCAGAGGTACCGGGTTCGACTCGCGGTCTCTTCCGCCAGGTTACGCTTTTCAATTTTTCTTTGTCCTTTGATCTTTGGCATCTTTGTAAAATAAAAAATTGTGTTGTACCTACATTAAAAAATAATGAGACAGTACATGTTTCATAAATATACAGTAGCAAAATTTTCAGCTACTTTTGATACTGACCGTTATTTAATTGTTCATAGTTTTTTTTTGTTTGTCACTATTTATGAAATTAATGTTTGTTCCTGAATAAATGTTTTTTCTTTCGTACATTGGCGATGATGAAATAGATCAATGCTGCAATTTGACGACGCGTTTGACGCGCTGGTAATGTATTAATGCATTGCCTGCAGAGCCGGCATTCCTGGGTTAGACCCCGGCAAGCTTAAATATTTTTGTGTGATGAACTCGAGTATGCGTTTCTGGGTCATGATGTTTCTGTCTATAAGTATATATTTACCTACGTAAGTATGTCTATCATCGTCTATTACCCATAACATAAGCCTAATGGAGCTTAATTAGGTCGATATTTATTAATTAAATAATGAAAAATCAACTGCACCTTCGTCTTGACCTTCCTCTTCCTTGCTTCTATTATTTTTTTCCCTCTATAATGTTATATTTATAAAATCGTCATGTCGCACATTTAAGGTGGCTAAACATTTTCCCTTTTCATTATCTATAATTATCAGCAATTTCCTTTTTCCTCCACTCTTTTAAGTTCTTTTAATAATAAAGTTCCACAAATTATCGCCAAAATCGGGTTATAACATGCGCTTTTGACTAAAAAGCGAGTATTTATAGAATAGCGCCATCTCTCGCAGTCTTCACACTTGCTGTAAAGCAATGGGGACAGGGGATCGTGCGTGTAAAGCGCACATCCTAGGGTATGGCCAATGCGCATAAGCATTTCAAACACATATGACGCAAAGGGCGCTCCAGTAGCGTAAGAATTATGGAATGAAAGATTTGGTGTGATTGACGTAGCGATCTAATAGCTCAGTTGGGAGAGCAATGCGCCGGTAACGCAGAGGTCGCAGGTTCAAGCTCTGCTTAGATTGTAGTGGATCGCATTCAATTTTTCTTTCTTAATTTACCGTTGTGTCATTATTTGTAAAAATAAAAAGCGAGTAATTTTGCGATATCGCTGCCTAAGGGTTGTCTGCAACAGATAGCTCGATAAGACCGCCTGTTGTTTACCTCTGTTTATTACTTTATTGTATAATCTCAAATGTTTCGTATCCCTGAGTATTAGAGGTGTGCAATAAAGTGGATTATCCATTTAATTCGCCGAAAAACTTTAGCGATATTTTGCGCCATATCTTCTTCGGTTTCCGCGACTGTCACACATTTAAGTAAAACAACTTAAACGGATTATATCACGTATATTAATTATTTGAGCCTCCCTGACGGTTCGGTAGCTTTACGGTTACGGTTGTCAGTTTATTTAGATATTTTGCGTTATCAAAACTTTGTAAAAATTCTATCTATATTTCGCATAATTATGTAGGTATGTGTTGGAGGCACCGTAATTAAGTCAGCCTTGGGATCATGTCAGAGTGTTGTTCTCGTTACTGGTTATCGGTATCGCAGTAATGAGCTGCTGGTGTCAGAGGTCAAGAGGAAACATCGATAGACAGCCAGACTAACACCATACCTTACTGATTGCCACTAAATTTATAAACAATTATTTTATTTAAAAGACAAAAAAATATGACCCGTGGTCCTTTACTAGGTAAGCTTGTAACGTGTTGACCGATACGTTATAAAAAAAACTTACGCATTCGGGTATCCCTTGATAATTATTGTTAGGTACTCTATGCTTTATCTGCTAACTTATTACCCTGACCAAAAATAACTCAACATTATTAGGTAATTCTTAGAAATGATTGTCGATTTTTATAAATGTTCAAATCTGAATCAGAATGAAAATATATGTATGGTGTAGGTAGTAGGTATATTTTGATGACTGCATCGTCTTTTGCTCATTAACCTATCCTTTATTACTCAACCCCTTTTTTGTATACTTATTGCATGCTTATTTTTATTTTAAGTATCCAAAATCTTGATATATTTACTTAATTTTTAAACATTTATATATGTATATGCTTCATTTCTGATTGCGCTTGCCATCAAACTAGTATAAAAATATAAAAAAATAACTTTACAGTAACGTTAACTGGGTCTGTATATCCATGTTTATCAGTGCCGTAACAAATATTAATTACGGAAACCACATTAGTGTCTGCCATTAAAACACGTTATCATGCGTTTTAAATGAATATTTATCTTTTCACATTAAAAATTAATAACCTACAGATAAAAATTGCGTTTCGATTGATTATTCTTCGAATCCTTTCAGTCTTATTTTCATAACAGAATCAGTATACGTTCAATCTCTTTAGGTATTCCTATAGGTATGGCATGGCTGTACCAATTATTTTTGAGGATGTCAATCGATCCAATTTTTTATTGGATTCAAGTGTCTGTATCAAACGAACTATACTTAGACTGCACAAAACAAAAGTCAGAAATTACCGATGAGAGAATTAGAGGTGAATGTACGAGATTCCTGCGGAGCGCTGAAAACGATCCATACAAATCAAGTCCAAACCATGACGTTTCATCGACTTAATCGAGTTAGGGTACCAATGTCTATGTAAAAACAACTAACTTGCCATTTTGGCCGTGAATAAGTGCGTTTAAAAGTATACACGGTTGTCGTATAATTCTATTGTTTTATTGAATTTTGAGATTCAGAATATATGTAGTTTCAAATTTGCATTTGGATAAAAAAAAACAACAAAGCGTACCTTTGAATAAAATAAAATAAATAAATAAATAGTCGGAGAACCTCACACAAATCAATCTAGTCCCACAGTAAGCTCTAGTAGGCTTGTGTTATGGACACTAGATGACGATAAACATACTTATATAAATAAATACATACTTAAATACTAATGGCATCCATGACCCAGGCACAAATATTCGAGTTCATCACACAAATAGTTGCTCTTGCTGGAATTCGAACCCAGGACCGTCGGCTCAGTAGGCAGTTGCTTAACCACTGCGCCAACCGCGTCGTCAAAGAAGAAGTCTTATAATTTCAAAGTCCCTTCATTGTTTTTGAGTTATTTCTTTATCATTTCTTGACAATGACATATTAAGCTATTTTTATTCAAATAAGTGTGTTGTAAACTTTAACATCAGTCATCATCCCTACTAACCGATATCCACATAAGTGGATTCAAGCTAAGATTCTTTATAAATTATTATTCTTTCACTCTTCTCAGCCGTATTTTACATCAATAAACCTTATTTCTGGAACCTTTGAGATCTCATTGCGTTAATCGACGATCTCAAAAGTTCAATTATTATTTTGAAATTATTTCTATGCCCTCGAAGCGAGTCTTGTAATTTCAATCATTTTTCTTCAGCCAATAAGTATCAAATGTTAAGTGCAGTACGGTTGAGAATGGATTAGCAATTCATGGATGGTAGAAGATGTAAAATTTATAATTGAAGGTCGTAAATTAAGGTGACATCGACAGTTGTGGCTCGCGACAGCGAGGGAGGGTGCCAATATTTTATCGAGAAGGTAATTATTTGATCGGCACAAAGCAATAGATGAAATTTTGATGTTTCGTTGGTTGGAGTTTTAGGGGTTAGGATGGAGTAATGGAAATTAGAAACATTACATAATTATGTAGATTGAATATTAAAAATATATATTAGAGATGAAGATGGGAGTCCAATTTTTTACAGAACACGGTCATGATTGTGAAATGCGCTAACACAGAAATGCACGTTTCCTTTTGTAACGTGCATTGATTACCTATAACGCCATCTATCTGTCAGAATATATTCCTGGCTTCATCACGCTAAAGTAGTTACATTTAACTAATGGTTGGACATTCGAGATGGTTATATATAAAAGACTTAAACGATCAGGCTACAGAAAAAGGAGGACGAAGTAGCAGCCTCCTTCTGATATCCTAACAAAACTACTAAACTTCGGACGGCAACCTACTTACATGACCATTTCCATATCCTTATCAAACGTTACGTCATATAGAATACGTTCATTTGTATTGTTTAATTACTCGATAGCCGTAAACAACTTAGCTAACACTTTCAAACTGATAAACTTGGAAATTCCTATTCTCCACAGACCACAAAGGATTATTATACCTACCTCCTTGCTTGTATCTTGAATTTCTCTCCACGGGTGGTCCTGGTGACGGCTTGTCTAAACTAATTGTAAAGAGAACTACGGGAATTACTAACTACTCTTTAGAAGGTCGTGTAACATTTCGAACAATTAAACAATATCATTATATGGCATTAATCATTGCGCGTAACATGCTTTGTTTGCATAAGCCAGCGCATAATTTCATCTTCAACAAATGTTGGGCTTGTGTTTCATCATCATAATATATATCTTGTCGGTGGAGCAAATTCCATGTCTCTCTTTTTTGAGTTGTCTCCTTGACAGCCTGGTATGACAACACGACGTTCACAGTTTCGTTTGATTGGGCCACTCTTCCTTCTTTGATAGTTTTTTCTCTATCTATTTTGTTTATTATTATATATTCATTTTAAAACCATCTCTAGATTTTACTTAATGTCAAAACACCAACTGGTACTAACACCATCAGCACCAGCACCAACGTACTCGCCTTTGCTTTCCGCTCTTGATCAGTCAAAATTGGCGCGTGGTCTTAGCCAGTTCTAGAAGCGCAAACGCGTCTGCCAGTTATGTCTAAATCTCCCATTTCACACAAACATCCATTTTACACAAACATCCAATAAAATACACTTCTCTGGCAGCTATTCGAAAGAAGTCGGAAGATCAAAAGAGAAAATTTTCTGTATTCATTTATTATGTATCCATGTTTGCTTTAGGGAACCCTAACGATACGCATCGAAAGGGGTAACACTCAGAGAACCATCCCCACAATCCGGATAGAACCGGTTCGCTCCTCGCAGTCGTCACCTCCGAAGCCTCCCGCTGGTCGCTTTAATTCGCGCCTTGACGGAAACCCTTTGACGCCACTCCGACAGATCGCAGTCGGGAGCCTCTCGCCTCACTGACGTTTCCATTATCACTCATACAAACGGTTACACTGTGCGAAATCAAAGGGCTTTAAGTATTAGTGTCTCGGTATTTATAAGTCTTTTTGGTTTTAAAAACATTTAGCGAAATGAGTTTGATTTCTTTGTAACGAAACGCGTCTTTCAAATCAATTTCTAATTGATATCATGAATGCTACTGTAAATTGCTTACTTTTTGCTTTATTTGCTAACTGGGTAAGGACCAAATTCTTTGCAAATACTGTCATACATTAATGTCCACCTCATCTCAAACTAAAAATAGAACATTTATCGTTAATTTGTAGAGTAGAAAAACACGCCAAATAACAGTTCCTTTTGACCCAATCATCAATACACGAATTGATTTTCAGAATAGTTAATAAAAAAAATATTCAGAAATATACTTTTTTATCTTTATTATATTTCCCATACAAAATGAATATGTCCGTACTCTGCTTTCTCGAGAATATATTGATTTTGTTTTAAAGTACGAACGCCTTAACTAATACAGTTTATTTGTATATCGCACGCTTGGTAAAATAATGCAACATGTGACTTTGCGTCAAAAGTGGTTTTATTACGGAAATATCCTTAGAATTATGCGTTCTACACGGTAGAATTTTTTTATAATTTTAACTTTTGTCGTTTCTGAGATATTTTAAGCGGAAAACGACGCAAGTGAAGAGGCGACGTAAAATAATGCTACAAATGCGTATGCGTCCTTTTTTGACGTCGTTCCTGTGAGCGCATATCCCATCAAAAACATAAATGTTAAATTAGAGCCAAGTTCTCGCATGCAACGTTGTCGACTTCGCCGACAAAAGAATTGAGATCTATATGGGCGCCAAGTTCTTTGCCCTAATTTTTTTAGATACAAGGACATGTGACATACTCAATGCATTTATTTTACTTGGGGTGTAATTCAATATCAAGACTGGACTTGGCTAGTTTTTACATATAAATGTATATTACATTTGTCTAATCATTAACCTATTTTCGTAAAGGTATAGTTAGTGTACGTCCTGTTACTTATACTGTTAGCTTGATAATAATACTATGTTACTTTGATAAAATTAAGTCAGTTTGTGAAAACTAGCCAAGTCAAATCTTGATATTGAATTACACCCCAAGTAAAATAAATGCATTGAGTATGTCACATGTCCTTGTATCTAAAAAAATTAGGGCAAAGAACTTGGCGCCCATATAGATCTCAATTCTTTTGTCGGCGAAGTCGACAACGTTGCATGCGAGAACTTGGCTCTAATTTAACATTTATGTTTTTGATGGGATATCATTACTTTTTGTACAGAAATTTGAATTGACGCCCCACCTGTCTTGACTAGAGTGACGCGGGGTAGAGGGAGGGGCCGGACCGCTCCTCGCCACGCCGCGCTCCCGCGCTTCGCTATCCGTCCCCGCGCCACGGCAATTTATTAACCTTCTCTGTGTGTGTGTGTGGGTGTGTGTGTGTGTGTGTGTGTGTGTGTGTGTGTGTGGTGTGTGTGTGAGAGAGAGAGTGCCATCTTACAAACAAAGAAAGAATTTTCCAAATCGGTTAATAAATGACGGAGTTCTGAGGCAACAAGCATAAATAATAATAATAATAAAACTAAAAAATATCACTGTTTTTGATTTTTATATGTGTACACACACAATTACCAAGCTGAATGCCAAATTTCATCTTTCTAGGTCACCTGGAAGTGGGTTAGGTTTTTGATTACTAGTGAGTCAGTCAGTCAGTGATAAAAATGCCGTTTTTTGGACGTCAATATCTCAATAACTATTTCATCTACATTTATGAAATTTGTGGTTCTAGTTGTTCTCAGGGACCTAAATACATAAGCCAAATTTCATTTTTTTCTGTTGAATAGATTTGGAGTTATTGAGGGGTCAAAAGTGGCTCCAAACGGTTCGTGTAATATAACACACGGCTGCTGCTCGCCAGTTCCTGCGGTGAACTTGGCTGGACACGCTGCCGCGTGTCTAGATCGGCGCGCGCGTTGTCGTAAAGTCAGATGCGTCGGTGTTACCGGACTGTGATCATGCGTTGCGTTTTGGATCTAAATCGGCGACAATGGATGCGGAAAACGAAACCGGTAATGATAAGTACTTTTTACAGGTCAAGAAAATTATCTTGTTATAAACAATCGTATGTGCACATACGACTGTTTGAGTTCTAATTATTGAGATTAAATAGCCAGTCGCATGATCACATTAGACGTTATTTATCGATTTTTAACTAATTAATTTTTTTTTAACAAACATGTTAGGCAATATTGCCATAATGTTATAAGAAGAGTTTAAGGTAATTTAATTGTTTTTTTTAATTATGGTCGTATATTCATTTGCGTCGTTGTTGTACAAACTATTCATAGTCGCATCGTAACATGTTGCGTTATTTTAGGTCGTAGTTTAAGATGCGTCGTTATCAAAAAGTTTGAAGGTATAAAAAAGCATGTTATTGTAAAAAAAATCTAACGTTTTATTAATATGTAATAACTAAATGTCTTACCTGTAATTCCGACCATCTAAAACCCTGAAATTTATCTTTTTTTTATTTGTATTACCTATATGAACTGTACGAACTTTACCTACAAATAAAATCTACTTATTTGTAGATCTTAACATATTTATCATATTGTATTTATTTCTATGATGCCGTTTTTAGAGAAGTGATTATTCTTTTCGTTATTTGAAGTTTCTAAAGAAATCTCGAAATATTGGGACACGAGGAAATCTTCGACAAAGCGAACTTAGAAGAATCTGCTCTACCCGACCCTATCAGCGAAAAAATAACCTGTTACTACTTACTAATGCATTCATCATGCTAGCATATGATGTGCTTGTAACAGTAAAAGCAAAAAAATATAAGAAGGAAGGCCCTGCTCTCGACAGATGTCCACCAAAACTTTTAAACCTAGTTAAATGTTTCCACGCACGGTGCTGTTGTTCATGACAGCCGGACTTCTGCTTTGTTCGACATGCGGAGGGACTGCGGCCGAGTATTGCCTCCAATCCAATACTTTTCGACATCTTTTTCCCTGCTTCTGAAGGTTGCATTTGGGAACTTTAGTTTAGGGGATACACTTTACACACAAGAGCAGAAGGGAAACTTTATGATTTTTTCCTGTTGAGGTCTCGTCGTAAACGTATACATCGATTCACTGTTATTTTCCGATGATGCCGCATTCGTTGCCAAAAAATTCCCAAGAGTTACAGATTCTTTTCGATAAGTTCGCACACCCTTGTTCTCTCTTTTCCATGTCCATTAATGCTAAGAAGACAGTTGTTCTGGCGCAAGGTTTTCACCAGAAACCAACTATTTTGTTGGATAGTGTCGTGTCCCTTGATGTTGTAGATCCAGTTCCCTTATCTAGCAATCCCACTTGTCAAGCAATCTGTCACTGAATGTGGATATCGGGAACCGGCTTGGTAAAGCGGTTACAATGTTTGGGAAGCTCAGTGCAGGATTCTAGACTAGTCACTATCTGACAATCAAGAGCAAAGTGTTTGTGTATCAAACTTGTGTTCTGAGTATAGTTTTGTGTGGAACTGAAACCAGTACGTCGTATGCCAAGCAAGAAATAAGGCTGAATATTTTCCACTTGCGGTGCCTTCGTAGCAGTCACACTTCATATCACTTGGCGAGACAGGGTCACGAATGTGTATTGTAAGTCGCGCAGTTTTCCAGGATTTCTGCAATGCTTAAACAGCGTAGATTGTGATGGCTGGGGAAGCATGTGCACCGTATGGATGCCACTCGCTTACTGTGTACCCTGAAATGTGGGGAGGCCCATGTTGCGTTTCAAGGACTGCACTAAGCGAGCAATGCCGGCATTTGGCATCAGCCCAGCAGACTAGGAAACTCTAGCCGACGAGCATAGCAAGTGGAGCAAGTCTTTAGCCGAAGACTGTAAGACTGAGAAATCAAAGCTTGTTTCAGGTTTTAGCCGCAAAACGCGAGAGGAGACGCCATAATGAGAGGAGGGTTGTTTCACCAGCTCGATCATCTAACGACCCTTTATCGAAATGTCAATCTACATCACTGTCACTCCTGCATTGGACTTTATAGTCATTCTTAATCTTAACACTGCCACAAAAACGCTGCATAGTAAAATAATCAACTGATACAAATTTTAAGGCCTTTGATGAAAACAGTTTATGACTTATATAATTATTAGGTCTTAAAACATTCGTGTGTTTCGTAAAACCAAGCTCAGGTCAATGCTCATGTTTTATGGCTTATCATTAAGTAACAGTTGTATATATTACTATCAAAAAGTTTAATATTCTTATCTATTCGTTTATTAAGTTATATAATACAAGTACGGGTATTTTATAAATAAAATTTATATAGTGTTTAGTATGAACGAGTTGTTACTTACTAGTTTCAGTTTTTAACGCTTATTTTATTTATGGAGTACATATTTTATGGAAATTATTATGTAAGTGATGATACCTTATCACGCCGATAAAAAGTTAATATGTATTAAAATTTATAACATTGTTTTATCTTCTTGCACTTACTGTGTTCTAGTAGCAAACCACAGTATTTTTACTCATTGCTGCCTAGTTATTTAAGTAAATAATTCTGTAAAATAAGTTCACTTGAAATAATATTCATTTACAGATACCTAAATCTTTCAGATTCTATAGAAATATAATATTTTACACATATACGACCTCATAATTTCAAGGGTTATTCATAAAACAAAGACGTATGTGCACATGCGTCACGTAGATTTTTGTAAAATAATGACGGATCTGCTGATACGTCGGCTGATGCTTGGTAATAAATAGCCGTATGTGCACATCCGTTACATTATTTTTAAAAATAATGCGTTAAATTAAATGGGACATAACACATTTAATTGATTACATTAATATAAACCTATATGCAAAAGTACATGACAATTCGACGAAACGCAAAAATGTTATCAGCAAAAATCACTTGGAGAATTTTTAAACTGCTCTCCTGTAAAGTGCACATTTTGCAGATGTGGCTTTGTTTTACCAAGGGTGCGATATATAGTCTTAGGTTTTGTTAAGACGCAGGTATAGTTTAATATTCGATATCCTTCATCATTTTAAATTTTGCGGCTATTTTATGCATGTCCCAAATATTCTTCCATTGTGCAACCTCCAGTTGTGCGACGCATTACACGGAACTTACAACGCTATTCCAGTAGATTCTTCAATTATTTTAATGGAGCACTGACTCCGAACTTGCAAGATTGACTTCG
This sequence comes from Apotomis capreana, assembly GCA_947623375.1. Classification (NCBI taxonomy): domain Eukaryota; kingdom Metazoa; phylum Arthropoda; class Insecta; order Lepidoptera; family Tortricidae; genus Apotomis; species Apotomis capreana. The sequence continues at coordinate 9,535,192 of OX392514.1, forward strand.
ATAGTGCTGCCATGTTGTTTTTACTGACAGTCGAGCATCGTGTTGGTGGAAGCTCCGCGTACAGTTAAAATTCTGTGACTTCTTATGTAATTTTATTGTTTTCCATCACGCTTTCTCTGCTTGCGAATGATTAACTGTAAACTATAATACGTTACCAATTGTGCTTATTACAAGCTTTTATTTAGTTTCACCTGTCCCGATGTTTATTTATTATTCATCTTCAAACCTTGTACACGTACATTTACAATTTTATTGTGCTACTTTTTTTCCGGTGTGACACATTCCATTGTGATTTCCGTTGTCCAACGATGCAAGGAATTTGGTCCTTACCCAACTACGGTTCTTATCACTCTGTCTCTCTCTCTCTCTCTCATTTAAAAATTATTTCTTATTACAATATGCAGTGAATTCAATACGTTCGTAACAACTTTCATTGGCAGATCATGTGTAGGTGATATTTTATAATTTTTATATTATTGAAGAAGCGTAACATTCGTATGATTTGCTTGTAGCGTGTTATTTGACCGGAACAAAACCTTTTCAAGATTACTTTGATTTGTTTTGATTCCGACGCTTACTTTGACATCTCAATTTTCATTCTACTATAATCCCTATTTTTCGTCCGTATCCAACCAACGACCCTTCATCTTGACACGGTCGCTGCAAAAAGGCAAAAGTCCACCGACGAATGTTCGCAGAGCCCCTTTGACAAAACAGAATCCGCGATACAAAAGTCGTGGCAAATTACAGAGTGGCCCCGCAATTACCGAGTCGCAACAACAGATACATTTGTATAACAATGACATGTTTTTTGACGTAACACGATAGTTCGTTGCATTGTCGGATAACGGTGTGTAATATGCGAAATTTTGACGTTTGAAATATGGCGATAGGACGAGTTTCAATAGGTGGATTCTGTTTTAGGGATAACACAGTTGATAATGATGCAGAGAGTTTAGCGTAGTGAAATGTAATATGTTACTAAACAAACAATTTAATGCTATAAAATCTATAAGTAAATAGAATAAATACAATAAATTGCTTATCAGAATTTTGCTCTTGAAACATTTATTTGGAAAGATTTGAATTCACTTTATCTATTGGAACGGTCGATAAACATTTATGTCCCAATAACTATCCATAGAAAACTATTAAGTAACATTTCAACCCATCCGGTGTCATAATTGTCTTATCAGTCAGATTAGCTGGAAATGAACCATGGCGGTTTGTCTGGGAATTGGAGAATTTATAAAATAGACTTATGACCCTCAGTTCCCATATTAAATACCGATAAATCATGACCTCAGTTGTTAATACACGCGCCGCAATAGACCTCCGACCCGGTTTCTTAAAACATATAATTGGTAGTGCCGCAATATGTTTTTAGATCGGATGTTATTGTACAGATACTGATACGCGACTATACATACTTTTATAACGCTTGCGATCAGCTTGCAATTTTGTTGCTTTACATTTTCTTTACGAGTATTTATTTGATTATGTTATGGCACAAAATAAGGATATCTAGAAATATCACTCAATTGGCAACACTTAACAGTAATTGAAATTATTTGATTTTTAATTTAAATAAATACAGAATATAAAAAAGCTTATTAATGTTTTATATGTGGATAAAAATTTAAAATTTTATTTCTTGTTAAACTTATCATAAAAATCAACGTTAAAAGAGATTTTTGCGAAGTAGAGAGAAAGAAGATTCGATACCTTGGGGACTTCCTTCAAGAATTTCTTCCTATAGGTAAGGAAGAAATTCTTGAAGGAAGTCCCCTGCAAGTATCGTGATGATGCCAACTGTCTATGTTATACAAAATAAAAATAATGTTGTAATAGATGTCGTAGATTGTTTTCATTTGAAACTCCTACATCACGTTCCTCACGTTACTCGCTCCTTACGTCATGTTCCTCATTACTGACGGTCTTGACCTCTGTTCTCCATCTTCTTATGGTTCGAGATACTTGTGTCATTCAAGATTTTTTGCATCTGTGAGATCGCATTCTAATCTTCTCTCGCGTTCTTGTAACTCCTATAAAGTGGTTTAAAATTATTACTTAACGTAATAAATATATTTCAAAATATTCAATTCAGTGTTAAACAGGTTATTTAACAGACCTAAATTACACACTTGAGCAAGCGCCTAGCCACTTAATCCCTAATTAATCGTAACAGCCGACTAGATTGATCAGCTCCCGATTAGGGTAAGTTAAATGTTTGGAGCGTTGTCGCCGCGCATGCGAGAAGGTTCTCCATCATTTCTAGACTTTAATAGATGTTTCCGCTTACCCTGAACTCTTTTTACATGAGGCAATTTTGTAATTGGCGACCACTAAAAAGACTTAAGCATCACTGTTTGAATTAATGAGCTACATCACTGTTTGAATAAATGAGCTACACGATATTGCGTTTTACTTTCCAAAATAAATGATCAGTATTTTTTTTCTTTGTCAATATAAACACTTGAACATATTATAAAAATGTAAGGAACTTTAAACATATTATTATCAAAAATGTAATTATCTTCTTCTTTACTCGTACTTTATGATTTAATGATCATACTCGTATTTGTGTCATTGCCTACTTAGTCAAAATATCATCATTTAGCAATCGAAAAATGTTCACTTCATGGTCTTCCGAATAACCTAGCACACGTATTTAAAGTTTATTTTGAATGTTCCATACAAACTTATTTTGTTTATAATTTGTTAATAGTCTAGGAGGCTCATACTTGTGTCGAATTTAAAACATCTTGACCTTTGTTACTCAAAACGTCAAGTGCACCCAAACGTATGACCAAGGCGATTCGATGTAAGTAACTGCCAGCATTACTTTCTAATACTATTTTATTGCGTCCATAAATTCGATAGAGGCGCCCCGGGAGGCTTACCGAGTGGCTATCTCGCTTTTCGATTTAGAACTCTCACTCAAAATTGAAATGGCTCGCCCCTTTGTAGCGACTGATTTAAATTCGACGTTTTAAACGTAATTCTTTTGTGGCTGTCCAATTTAGCGGACGGAAATCAGAGGTTTATACTGTTGAAATGTGTGTTAAAATGTGTAGTCTGCCTAACCTTCTGGGTGTTAGTAAAGGTCTTTTTGAACTACGGGTTGAAATAGCTAACTCTAACATATTGCATGTAAATACAAAGATAGTAACAGTGATTTTTTCTCTGTTTCTGAACTTGACTAGGTTTAAACTCTTGCTAACATGATTTTAGTTAAAACAATCAATAACTCTAGCCTGTTACAATTAAAATTTGCTTTGTTTAAATAGCATGAATTTATTAATTTAAACTATTAGTTTGAGGTTGTAATGATAAAAATTTACGAACAAATTTTCGTTTTTTAAAACACATTTTTTTTCGTTGTACCTATATATACATCTATAAAATCATTTTACCTATCTCATTCTAAACTGTATTGATGTCCGCTCCGTTGAATACCTATAGTTTTAAATATATGAGTCTGCAATACCTGAAACAATTTTCAGATGCACAGCACAATAGTTTTCGTTGCGAAAAAAGTCAGACGAAGGCTAGTTTAGAAAAGTTCTAGAATCAGCCATAAAAACTAAAAGTGTACTTTCCAGATTGTATCTCTCTATCAACAAAAGCGTTTAAGGCGAGCGTGGGGGAGACATTTTAAAGTTTCAATCGTTTATCCTTTCAAATGCAATGGACAGTAGTTTATCAATCCGATTGGGATCGCAATGTCCCGACTGTAAAGAAAATGACCCTGGAAACGAATGAATAGAAAGACGCGATTGAAAAAAGATTCAAGATGTTAGCTTAAGTTACGTTTTTTTTCTATCATTGTCTTATTAGATTAAATATTTATTTTGAAAAGTCAAAATATATGTGTACCTCCTCCTGAATTATCATTTTTGCTAAAAATTTCGATCAAAAAAAATTATACATAAAAAAAGAACAGTACGTGCATCTTAAGTGCTAAAAGTTATTTAATTTAATTTAAATACCTACCTACTCTCTTGCTGTCTGTATTGTCGGTGGAGCAATTTCCATGCATTTCTGTATATCTATGTTCAAATTTTTTTCGGCTGTAAGTGGTTTCGGCATGATGAAAAACGCAAAAATATGGAGATTTTCTAACGAGTTTTCTTTTCTATTATTTTACGAAGCGGTTTTCACTCACGAGAAATTGTCAGGTGACAAGTCTCTGTTGCAGAGCCCCATACGAGTTCGAAACATGTCGGGTCGTTCCTGACAATTTCATGTGAGTGTAAACCGCTTAATACAATAATTAAATATGTCTCACGAAAATTTAATAAGTTTCATTTTTTTATATAACGTATCATATATAATAATCATTCTTCTACTAGTTGAATATCAAAATTGTTAGGAAAACATTGTCAGCAATCAGCTTTCGCGCCTGCACAAAGAACTCAGACAAACGTGTGACTGGCAGCGTTTGCTAATTCTTTTGGTCACTCTGGCCCCCTTTGCTTAGCATTCAGCCTCCGTAAAGGGGGGACCATCACAAATTCCCGACAAAGGGGATGGCGGCACAAATAAACCTGTCGACTCGGCTCACGTACGTGGTCACTTTTGCTATGGGCGACATTTTCGCTTATTTACAAGGATGGGGACTTCACATGCACTTGGGTGTACATTATATAGTTTCATCTTTATGGCTGCAAAAATATATAAACCTAAGACAGGGGATATAGGGTGTAAGATATTCGAGTGTGATTATTTGAGCGTTTTAAACGACTTATCACTCTGTCTCCTATATAGACGAACTCCGTGTGAATTGTGGCGCCATTTTCGGTTGTGAAATGAAGTTGATTGTTTTTATGAATAGGCCAATATTGCGGGTAGATAAGACGGTTAAAGCGCTCAAATGATCACCCTTGACTTATTCTTTAATTTTATTTTTGGGATAAGAAGTACTTGGCACCATTTAAACCTGTGCGTAAATCAATGTAGTACTAGTAGGTATACTTGGATAATACGAAAAATATACAATTCAACACGTCAACGACATAAACACTTTTGTATTTGTATAGTGGTCAGAATTACAAACTTTCTATAATATTTTCAATTATCCCTTATTATTGACTCGGATGCCGATGCCGTTTTGAAAAGTATTAATTGGATTAAGATACTTTGTTTGTATTATTGTAAATAAGGCATTTGGTTCGACCAGACAGACCCCGCAGTTTCAGTCACAAAATCTTTTAGCAGAAGTCTTTTAGATAAAAATTTGAAAATTTGCCGATTGCGGCAGATAATTAAAAACAAGTAATTGAATGAGTTGGACGAGTACTTACCTAAACACTAAGATTGGCCTGTATTGTTTGTTTACCTTACTTTTAATAAGCAACGTCTAACGTCTTGTATTTTTTTTTTAATTATTTGTTAGTTAAGTTCTCATGTAAGTGACTATTTATGTCTTAAATGAGAATAAATATCTTTAAACCTAAACTTAAAATTTATGTTACTCTCAAGAATTGTGTCATATATATATATTACCTACTACTACAATTTATTGAACCACAGTGAAAAACATCCATCCCATATTTGCTAAGCGGTCGTTTAATTTCATTTATCGTGGGAGGAGTCTGAAGGAGGAAAATTCAATTTGGTCATTGCGTTGGTGTAACCGGTCTCTGAGGCGGGACAAGGACAGCCCATGTGTTCCAACCAGCTTTAATAATTAACTGGCACAACAGACTTGTTTCCTGAAGACAATACAAATTAATGGACACTAAACACTAAATATGATTTTTATACTCGCTTACTGTAATCTATTAATTATAATTTCACGAACAAATCACAACCAACGCTCTTCTTAAAGCTTTACCATAATTCCATACTCTATGGTATGGAACTTTATTATTAATAAGACATCTCTCTACTCAACTCAAATAAATTTCAAAAAGAGAACTTTAGCATATTTGATTAAAAAAACACGGTACTGTTCCCTGATTGGTTGAAAACACTTGACAAAAAAAATAACCAATCACGAGGCACCCGCCATCATCATCGCGATCATGTTTTTTTTTTAATTTAGGTCAGTTTGAGTTGAACGAAAATAAAAATTCATAGTGTGGAATGACGATTAAAGTAATTTCTGCGTTTTGCTCGTATAAAAAGTATTATATGCAATAGTTAGACAATTAGGTCTTAAAATCTCGTATCTTACATAGACCACTCGGCAAGCATCGTGGCCCAAACACGGTACTCGACTTTAAAAATACTATTACGAAAATATACAATACATGTATACTTTTGTGGAACAATCATATTACAATAGTTTTTGCCCCCATAAATACTTTAAAATTCTAAATTAAACGACCAAAAACCAAACAAAAAAGGAGGTAAAGCCCTACAAGTTGCTATTCAGCCTACGCCATATTGCGGATTTCTTGTGTTACTAATTTATTATACTGGTAACGACAAAGTTTTGGTAACTGACGTTGAAAGTCAGTGAATGCCACTGATGTAAACAAAGAGGAAACAGGACGAAAGATTCCGTGAATTTCAAGTAATTTTCGCATAATTAAGCCAAAACTATCCAATGTGAAATATTGACATGCCAGGGCGCAAATTTTTGGGATATAATTTGACCGTACAGGAAGGTGCCGAGCCGTCATAATTTGCATTTCTCCTATACATTTCATGTTCATAATATATGTAGTTTCATAAAAAGTAGCTGATTTGATATGTCAGGAAACTATTTGTCAATTTATTCATCATTTAGTCATTTATTTGTGTTTTTAAAATTAATATTTTATAATAATTTGTATTTAATAATTTAATAGTACCTAATAGAAATGAATGTTTATAATGTTTTGACTTGTACAATGTTGACATTTTATTAATAAACAAGTATGAATATGAGTATTTACAATGTGGTGAAAAATTTCTTAATACCTACTCTTTTTTTCGGGCTCCGTGCCTAAAGGGTTTTTTTAGCCAAATTACTTAAGGCGACTCCGTACGTGGAATGGTGATTTTTAAAGTCCTAAGGCTCGTAATCTAGTCAACGGAAAAATCTGAAAAAAATATATGTTATTTTTGACTATTTCTTCTAAAAAATTATAGTTGGATTTTTTTTTAAAGCAATAATTACTATGGAAATAATAATGTTCAAATAGGGTCGTTTTAAATTTTCAATTCCCTAAGGCTTCTAAACTACAAGTGATATTTACACGGCTCTTTCGCAAGAACATTGACAATTCATTGATCTTTAATCATATTGTTTAAAAGTTAGTAAAATAGAAATTCGGTCTAATAAAGCATCAAAAAAACTGAATTTCCGCGAGCGTGGCCGTGCCCGGGCTGCGAGCTCAGTGTAAATCTAACCGTCGAAGGGGAAGGCTGTGTCACTTGCTCTCGCGATCCATCTAGTTACGGAAAATTTTTATAGTACCGGATCCCGCGGAGCTCGGAGGTTCGATCTGTCTTCGTGCGTTTGAAGTGTATTTTAAGAGAGTGTAGTTCGTTTTTTCACACGACTACGCTATGCGACATAACAAAAAGCACTCATTTTCATATAGAATTAAATTCAACTTTTTTTTTTCGTATTTAGGTATCTATTAATTTTAAGTACTTATAAAAAAAATTGTCATTGCTTAGCATTCCCGGACACATTTGGATACTTAGATATTCTCAGTCATGGGCCCACACCAGACAGGATTCCCAGAAAATAACACTTTTGGTGTGGGTTTTAGGGCCCTTCTCTGTGTAATATTAGTGTACCTTAGGTATTTTGGTTAGTAATAAAAATCTGATAATACAGATATTTAAGTATGATAACGTCTAATGATCTTTATTAATTCAACCAAGAGATATGAATATCGTAATGCAGAACAAGTATTGTTCGTTTGTAATACCATTGTAATATTCGGTAAAACGCTAATTCACGAATACGAATATTTATTGTAAGTATTCACATTCGATGCGTCACCAGTACAGTACATGACATATGATATAAAAATACATTATCAAAAATTACAATAATTTTCTAGTTCAAGAAGGCAAGTGACAATTTTGGCAGGAGGGCTTATTTATGTAAATATAGTCAGAATACATATTTGCATCAATAAATTTCCCACTTCATATTTAAATCTAAATGAGCGTTAGTAATTATTGACATATCCGCCGGGCCTAGCTAGACATACCTAGCCTGGCCATAAGTTCTGTTCCAATTGTTTACCGTTTATAAAATAAAAACCTGATTTTTATTACATATCGTTTAAAAGCCATATATTAATGATCGGATTACAGTTGAATTAATGAAAAAATATATATAACTTTATTTAGACTCATCGTAATGCCCAGACTTGATTTTTGACTAATGCTCAGAATTTTTCTCTCTAAGTTTGCCAGAGGGCAATGAAACGATCTTGGATCAAATTAATCGATCGCGGAAGGAACGCCAAAACCCAAATAGCTTACGTAACTCAGACAACCGCTAAACTAAAGTAGGACTGACACGTTTGCCGCATGTCAACCGATCTGCAGATCAAGAAATCTACACCCACCCAATAAAATTCGGAACTTCTAAGTTAACGTAAAAAAAAGATACGGCTCTTTATGCCGCAAAAAAAACGTATCTACGCTGGAAAGGAAAATTATCCAAGAGACACGGAGCTAACTTTACAGGAGATCTAAAAAACTACGAACTTTTTCAAAAAAATAAAATGTTATTAAATATTCTGTGGACCTACTTTTTAAATGAAGCATTTTATAATGTCGCTTTTGTTATTTTGTCTATTAATGGAATATTTTAGGATTTAGCGTCGCTTACGCAAAATGGCCGTCAAAATAGAATTAGGTAAAATTATCTAAACGACACGTTTCCCGAGAAATTAGTCAGGTAAAATAGTATAATCTATTACACAACAATCAACACAGTTAACAATATATATGTGCATGCTCATTTTATAGTCAGGTAAATATATAAATGTGCATAAATCAGCATGAAATAAATCAAGAAAAATTATCTAATCGCTTTTGTAGGAAATATTTCAGACATGAAAAGCTATTTATCGTACAATAAAACCACACGATTAATGTTTTAATTAGAGGAAAATATTTATTTTCAAGTGACATTTAAAGTTCTCTAAGACAAAAACTTATGGTCCAATTACGCAAATACAAAAAAAACTGCTTTAGAAATGTTAAAGATTTATTCATCAGATATCACGTGAAATTTCAATTTTATCAATTTTTATGTGTGATCTGCTGAAAGATTTCCAGTAGTTCTAGACCAATGTATGGTAGCAAACGATAGCTATGACTAATGAGAACAGCACAAGAGTTCTCAAGACTGCAGTCACTGGGTACTCATTAAGGAATTTTAAATCACGAACTACGTGAAATTTCAAGTTTTACAATTGCAATGAGATAATATCCTATCCTAACAAGAATAACAAAACTACCTACAACTCTGTGTGGTATAAGTGACGTCTCGTAAGACACTGTTTGAGTGAGATGGCGTTTGGGTCCATCAAGCGAGTCCAAAGTAATGCCTTAGCGCCACAGACACAGATTTACACCGCAGGTGTGCCTAGCGGCCTTTATAAATATATTGAATTACTACTAAATGTGTGATATTTTATAAAACAGAACCGGTAAAGTTGTCTAACTACCAATTTAACGAAAATATTTGTTTTTTAGTACATTCTATGCGACAAATACGACTCAATTTTCATTCAAGAAATTCAAGATAAGCGACAGTAGTTGATCAAAGTCATATCAGGTAAAAAAGGATAAGCGACAATGGTTTCATAGTATCAAAGCAGGTAAATTTGGATAAACGCCAATAGTTAAGATACGACAATCAGGTAATTTAATCTATGTTTTTTTTTATAGAATCTTATATCGATTCTGTTTAATAATGTGGAAATACCACATTTTTACTTTTTGGCTAATGCGCATAAGCATTTTAAGCACACATGACACAGAGGGCGCTCCAGTAGCGAAGAATTATGGAATCAAAGATTTAGTGTGATTGACGTAACGATATGATAGCTCAGTTGGTAGAGCACTACGCCGGAAACTTAGGGTCGCAGGTTCGAGTACTGCTTAAATTGCAGTGGATCACATTCAATTTTTCTTTCATAATTTACCTTTATGTTAATTTTATCATAAAGACATAGGTGAAATGCCTCAAACGACATTAAAATATATTTTACGATCAGGTAAAAACAGTTAATCAACAAGTGCAAAGTTAGTTGCAATAAAGAAAAATTATCCAAGTTGTTTGATCTGTTTTGACAAATAAGTAAAAAAGCTCTAACGTTCATTATTATGCAAAAAACTTTTTATGTATTTCCCCCTTTTTCTAAAAAAACCTCAAAAATCAAGTCGTTTAGTAGAAAAAAAGTAGAGATTCTCTAAATCACCGACGGGATAAGCGACACAAAAGTCGTCAGACAGATGTATATGAGACGCAACCCATTCGATGCAGAAAAATCTGCCGATCCCAACAGTGTGTATAACTCAATATCCCCAAAAATGTCGCTTAGATAAGTTCTCCTTTCCAGCATCGGCATATTTTGACACTCAAGTAAATTAAAAATTATAGGGTATCCATTGACCTTGAACATTGTAATTAGCCAAAAAATTCGTCTAGTAAAATATCGTCAATATCAACAAGTATAGGGGAAAATCTGAGAACATTACTAATGTAGTCATAAAAAACTATCACTGTTTATAAGTAGGTAAAGGACGTAAATCCGTTTTCCAACGGTAAAGTTGAGTTTGTCGCTCTATTATTTATAGTTTATCTTTTCATTAGAGCAGCATGACCCGGGGGATAAAGCTGTGCCTCCACTACTATGTTAAAATATCGGTTCATCCGCTGGGTCACGATATGATTTATTTATTAAAAAACGATATTTTTAATTTCTGCATGATTTTACACGTATAATCAAGAATCTTGTCGGCATTTTAACTATTTTTGATAGGTACCTACACATACAAAAGAAACTAAAAAGTATTTTTCGATGCGAGACTTCCAAATGGCCAATTTCACTTATTTTTTTGGAAAATAGCTTTAACGCATTTTATTTTTAATATTCTACTGTAGTGGGTAAATAGATATTTAGTAATCCGCAATAATTATATCATTGTTTAAATGATTTATTTTACTTCGAGATTTTTCAATGCCTTTAAAATATTATAAGGTTTATTCATCTTCAACTCTCGCTCGGACTATGCGAGTGTATGAAGCTGCTTGGACGCCACTCAACGAGATTATGAACGAAGTAATGTTCCGGGGGCGCACGGTCGGCGGGGGGAATAACGTTAGGCTCCGCCCAGATCCTCAAGGACGTTGGGATTAGGAGTTGCCTTAAGCTTCCACCGTCTGTATATCCTTCCGTCAGTCTGTTACAGGACTGTATCTTTGGAGTCGTAATAGATAGACTTGCAATTTTTGTACAATGCGTAAATGGCCGCTATATCAACAAATACTTACTTACAAAAAGTTAAATACGAAGAGAAGGGTAAAAAAATGAGTTTCTTTTGAATTTGATGATCCAAAATCCGTGCCCCAGTCCGACTCGCACTTAGCCGGTTTTGTTGTACCTAGTGTAAAATGTATTCTCCATTTAATCATTATAAGTGATGTTATCCGGCCTATACTGTGTATAGTTGAATACTGCGTGCTTAGTCAGGTTGACGTAATATGATTTAAGATACAAAATATAATCCTTCCAGTTCGAATTTTTTGCGAATACCTACATTTTTAGTAGGTAAAAACAGTCATGAAACTTAGTTGATATTTTTTTTCTTTCCTAAATGGTTTTAGCTAATTTGAAGATGTAGGTACCTATTTAGATATTAAGATGGGAATAATTATGATATCTATTAGGTACTAAACCCAAATCCAGAACTGATTGGGGTCTAATTCGATAAATGGAACTGAATGGGGTCTAATTGGAAATTGAAATTTCGTCGCCGAGATATATACTGTACGTCCGAGATATGACCGCTATATGGATGTGGTATATTCGAAATCACCACGAGCACGTCCCGCGCTCGCGCCAACCCGCGACGTGTTCTCGCTCCGAGTGATTTAGTGCCTTCGACCACTTCGGCAACTGGCGAGCATCCAAGTTTTTACCTAAAAAAAAAACCGGTCAAGTGCGAGTCGGACTCGCCCACCGAGGGTACCGTACAAAATACCGTTACTTAACCTCGATGATTGATTAGACTATTGTATATTTTATGATTTAATTACCAATATAATAGAATACTCTGTATTGCACACCTCAAGAAGAAAGAAATACAAATACAGATAACACTTATCATTACAATAGAGGTAAACAATAGGCAATAGGAATTACAAATGTATAGTTTTCAGATTTTTCTCTAAACTTGTAGTTTATACGGTATTGCCAAATTTTATAGTTGCTGTGTCAACGGAAAATACCTTATAAATTTTGATTCCCTTGAGAGTGTTAAAATATAGGTTTTTTGCGGCATAAACCTTTTTTCGGCCTTTCTTTATGATTAGAACTTAGAAGTGTGATTTTTTTTACAGCTTTAATTGGACAGTAGACCTGAGTATTATGTGGTTTTAATTTCAAGACAGTACCTCCTCCGGTTCCCGAAATAAAGGGTCTTGTCGGACAGGCAGACGGACGGAAGGACGGACAACAAAGTGATCATGTAAGGGTTCCGTTTTCTCCTTTTTTGAGGTACGGAACCCTAAAAACTTTGCAAGTACTGCCCAATAAAAAAAAATGCCCAAAATTCTTTGTATGGTTTCATATCCACTATTTTTAATTAATTTTACAAAATTTCAAGTACAGCCTTCTTACGGTTTAAAAAATAGAGCCCTTTTATATCGCTATATACAGCATCATATATCTGTCGGCGGCCGATCGTAAAATCCGGCAGATCACGAAATTCCTAGGCATATCGTGAAACGCCGCCATTTCGTGATTTGGCTAAACGACATCCGCCATATCGTTCAAAACATAACGTTTAACGATTTGCCTAGTGACGTTTAGGCAGATCATGAAATTCCTAGGCATATCATGACAGGCCGCCATTTCATGATGTGGCTATTACGAAATTCCTAGGCATATCGTGAAACGCCGCCATTTCGTGATTTGGCTAAATCCGCACATTATGGAGCGTTTTTTAGGGATATAAAAAAAAAACTAACCTAACCTAACCCGGCCGTAACCATCTAATCCTGATCACCTTTCAGAGCAGATCCGACTCGGCCGGGTTAGGTTAGGTTAGTTTTTTTTTTTATATCCCTAAAAAAACGCTCCATAATGTGCGGTTTTAGCCAAATCACGAAATGGCGGCGTTTCACGATATGCCTAGGAATTTCGTGATCTGCCGGATTTTCACGATGTGCCCGGTATATAGCTAGGAATATCGACGAATGCGTTGCTCTAATCGATCTGCCGTATATTTTATCAGGCACATCATGATATGCCTGGTCAACGTTTAGCCAAATCACGAAATGGCGGCGTTTCACGATATGCCTAGGAATTTCGTGATCTGGCGAATTTTACGATCGGCCGCCGACATATCGATATATTATACCTATCGATAAAAGATTCAAAGAGCAGAAGAGCAGATGCTCGATAGGTATAATACGAATCTTAAATTCTCCTGCGTATCGGATTCAAAAGTATATACCTACTTAGGTACTAGGACAATGATTCTATTCGAATCATCTCGTCCAGCCTCGTGCAAAGCCTTTAAATATGAAATATGCTGAAGCCAGTGCACACTGCCCCGGCAAATGCAAATCCAGCTGTCTGCGAGCTCATAAAGCATAATGTATGTCCGTTATAAACATTTTATTATGGCGTTCCTGGTTGCTACGACACGGAACTTTTTATAAATTCTTATTCAACGGTATTAAATAAATATTTCTTTTGTTTCGTAGCAAGAGTACAGATACTATATAGCAGGAGTAGGACAATGAATTTGGGGAATACAGTGCCCTCGCCAAGACCAGCCAAGTAGAGATGTGTAGCTTGCTCGTGAGTGATTTCTAACGAGCTATATAATTTGGTTTAGCTCACTAGCTCTTTCGTTTACTGAAGATTCAAGTAGCTCAGTATCTCATCTATGATCTCAGTATGACTTGCTTGCTCTCGCGTTTTTCTCGTCATTTCGTCTTTTAAATCTAGATTGTCTCTAGTTATCTATTCACTCGTGAACGATGTAGTCTAAAGATCTACTGAGCTAAATCAGCTATATGAGTGATACATATCTCGGTGAACTGAAGACACATATCACTCTTTTCACTTTAGTGACACATTCTGCGGCACTAACCTACTTTTTGGCCGTATCGTTCCTACAAAAACTATTTATCAATTATAAAATATAATTAACTTTACGCCCTCATAAATGTAGTGAAATGTTTTAACTAAGGTGAAAAGTTTGTGAAGTTAGGCCTTGTAGAGTTAGGGCGTGTATAGTTAGAAGCTTGGCTCTACATGAGATGTGATAAGTGATAACTTTTTGACAGTGCGTCATATTATGGTCTCGTCTTGGAATTTTCATGAATATGTTTTTGATGGGATCATTTTTTGTCTTAAAATTACGAGTATACAGGGTGTTTGGCAGATGGTTGGACAAAAAAAAACAGTGGAGAGGTGGTGCCATATTCTACTTAATTAGCCTTATAAATCTGGCTTATACATAGTTTATACATATATAAGTATTTGTACTCAAATGTATATCTCCGTCTTAATATTTTCGATGAAATTCATCGAGAAAACAAGTAAAATAGGTAAGCTTTTATCCCATGACTTGGGGAAAGTGCGCGAGCGGGGCAAATACACCTACCATATCGAAAACTACCCGATGTCATATTACTACGCCATCTTACTTTTCCCAACTAACTCTAGTTGTTTGGGTGTAAGATGACGTTGATACAGATACATTTCAAATATCGAACGTCGAACGATACAAGACGGTTACTCCTTATTTTTTTTTTAATATATAGGTAGCGACCTCAACCTAAATAGTTAACCCCTCTAATTTTGCCATAGGTAGCATTCCCACCGCGAGCACCTGTATTGTCATGTTATTTTCATATAGTTTTTGTTACATTGTCTGAGGAAACTTCCATAATATTATCACGGATTTGGTTACACATTCTGTGACGAGAGGACAAGACATTTCACTAAAATAGCTTATAATAGTAGTTGTTTGTGAACGTAACTGCAAGTGTGAGGCTGGTTAAAGGAACGCGTAAAACCGTTTACGGCATCTTTAGAATCTGCAAATCGATTATCTAACGTCTCGTCTATCGCGAATCGATTCTAATCCGCACCTTCACGTCTGTCACTCGATTAAAAATCGAATTGAATTCGATTATCGATGGTTCGTGATGATTAATAATTTGCGCGTCGAAGGATGATTTAATAAACTGAATCTCAATATGCTTCTGATAAGAAATGAGGGATAGAGTGATAACTCAACAGTGATTTAAAAATGAGGAGATGGACCTAGTATTACTTAGGTACTGCGCTGACTCAATGACCTGCAGTAAATTTTTTGCTTCCGACACCAGAGAACGCCATTTTCTTCTATCTTGAGCTATCTCCCGCCATTTGTAGTTCAGTCAAATCTTTGATAACTTTGGTCTTCCCACCGGCATGGAGGCCGTCCGATTGGTCGTTGGGTACGGTATCATAAGAAATATTAGATGAAAATTAATTTGCTTATAATTAAATGCCTCTTAATAGATATTATATTATCATTAATACATAGGTAGTTGGAAACAAAACGTGGGTGCCTCTATTATACTGGTACTAGCTTCTACCTATAGTAACCAGTAGATATCTCCTGGCCTTTTTTATTGTGCAATATGATTTCTTTAAAGATATATTCGCATTTTTTTGAGCTTTCGTGAAAGCTTCTAAGTATCGTTATGAAAGACATTTTTCTTAACACCAGAAAACACCTATCAGTAGAGTAAAATTCAATAAATTGTAGATACTTACAAAAAATAATGTATCCTCTTTAAAATTCCTTTGCTATAAATGTTATAAATAATGTAAGAACAACTCGGACCGCTCTAATTAACCAATCTCACATGTTTACCTCATTCATACCTACCTACCCTAAACAATAGGTAGCTAGAGATGCGACACCGAACGTCGGGCCTAAGCACCTGCCACATCACTACAGAATCCGTTTGACAGACAAAGAGGCAGACAACAGGGATCATCCCATTGGTGAATCCGCCGCGAAGCCCCGCCCAGAGGCCGCGGCGGCCAATCACACGCGCCCGCACAGATCTTGAACGTTATCTTGTTATCTCCTCTCTCACTTGCGAATTCTATTTTCAAACTGAAAAACGCAACGCGAAAATAGACTGGAAACGCTGTGAAATATTAAACAAGTCTATTTAAAAAGTGTAGTTGGTTTCATAGTCAGGATAGTGTACATGAAGTTTAAATTGACGACAATTTTCATTGGACAAGGTTTATAGATACGAGCCTTCTAATATATTGCATGCTACGGCCGATTAAACGTAAAACGATAAGATTGATTAGATATTGTAGTCGTATTAATATCCTTAGAAAATCTACATAACGTTTCGATTTACCGACCATTTTAACTTGACAGGTTTAAATCAAGGCCAATATTATAAAATCCTGTCTAAGGTTAGTCTTCGTTTGACTGTTTATTTTAACAGTAGTTTTATTTAATTTGTTATTAACCGTTGATAACTAAAGGACCTTTGTTTTAGGACCAAAGTTCTGTGTAGTGTTGTTATATTATAACTACCAGCTTCAGCCCAACTTGAAAGTTGATCCTAACTTCGTTCATTGTTTTTGAAATCGACAACTCGACAAGTTTACTGTTTGAGAATCGATGACATTGGAATAAACTCAATAAAGCATTGCCTAACAATAAATAAAATGATTGACTGTTCGCTCAGACGATATGAACAATGGGTTCCGAGAAATTTACGTCGAAAAAACACGGAAATGGTTTTGCATAAATCAAAACGCGCGTAAACATTTCAACACCGATTTTTTTCTTCTATTAAATTAAAAAAAAAAAAAACTTAACTATAATTACGAACTCCCAGTAAAACTGTCTAATGAAAATCATTTTCAGTAACCTTGCATTAGACCTCGAAACGGTTGTGTGAAAGAGAGGGGTGTAACAAAAGACACGGCGGGGCGCGCGGGGCGGCCCGGGAGAGGGTATGTGATTCGGGATTCTAGGGATGAGCTGGGTCTCGCTTCCTCTCGTTACTCTGGTACCACTCGCCAAGCCCGACGGTCGGCTGTCAACGCGTTATCGAATATCGTACGTGAACATCCCTATGAACAATTTTGAATTTAGAATATTGTGTTCATCTTTCGAATTTAGAATACCGGGTTCATCTTTTGAATTTACACGGTTTTTGTTCTGTTTTGAAGTGCAGTGATCACAAACAATTGAATAACGTGGACTTGTATGATTTTATGCTTGTATTTTTAACTGAAATATAAATTAAGTATTCTCATTTATTATCGAGTAAAACAAATCTACTTTGCTATTTTTGAATATTTTAATTTAAACGCTCTTTATATTTTTATTTACTTGTTACCGAATCGTTCCTGAAAAAAGTGGATGGTTTTAAGTTGGACTATGATAAAATCTGATCTACACGAATGTTAACTGCGGCTGTATAAAATGAAGATGTCTGGTAAGTGATACTTGATTTAAAACCGAATATAGCGCTATCATGAGGTGTTATGTACTAATTGTAAAGTTCCTAATTAACTCGATGTTTCGTTTAATTAATTTAGTAACATGCTCGGTTAGTACTTATCCCGTTATATTAATTCGTAGTGTTATATCGTATTCTGACCTAATTAAGTGCTATGTACATGTACATAATATATTTAGTTGATAATTCCAGGTTACAATTACGTACCTATATATTTGTTTGTGTATAATTCTTATTAGATTTAGGTAGTTGTATATAATAACATCGTTAATTTTCTTTCAATAAAAGGAACACTAAGCATTTTGTGTTAAAATTATCAATAATTGAACTATAGTTATCGTAAAATTTTAGGGCACTTATAATTTTTTGCCAAATTTTGGTGCAATTGGTATTACTAAATGTTTAACGTCTAAATTCATTTTGTGAAACATTTTCAATTATGATTCGTTTGGCATCAACAAACAAAACGATTGCAAAAACGCTCCACATTAACACGATAAATATGCAGCTTAACCCACCTTAACCTTAAGTAAACACTCTAATCTGTGAGCATCTATGTTTTTCAAGTGTTATCTGTGGATCTGTCAAGTGCGTGCGAAATCGCGTCGGCTTGTGCCACATTTTTTTTAAATTGGGTTTTGGCGGTATGCAATACAGCCAGTATTTGTTTTAGTTTTAAAATTTCTGGTTGTTTGGCCGCAGTTTGGAAGGTGCTAGCTTTTGGCGGACGCCGACTACGCTGCGCTGTAATATTTTGAGATATTGTTTGTTTGTTATATGGGAGTGCGAAAACGATAACGGATATTTGGAGGGTTTTTTAAAGTGTTGCGGTTAGCTATTCTAATAATCATGACAATCATTTACATAACTAAATATCATATGATTCCTCTGAAAAGTGTGCAGGTACTCCCTTCAAAATTAAAGTTAACATAGAGTCTTCCTACTCGTATATCAACTTTGATAAAAAAATATAAAAATAAAGGTTCAATTCCATTAATTGATGAATCTTTTAAGTCAAGTTTCAATATGGCCAACTTCGACAATGCTATAATAATTAATAAAATTACTTAAATAATTATCACCACACGCATGTTAGCAAAATTGCAAGTCAGTATGAATAAAATATTTGAAATCTGAACTTGTAAGAATCTAGCGAAGTAAATTATTACTATATAACATATGGAGGCTATAATCAATCAGATTATCAGTCTTTTTTTATTAGTAGGTAAATATGGTATATCTACTTAGAAACCTACTTTTCAAGCAATTACAATGAATATCACTGGTCTGTGATAAGTTAATTGATAGCAATAATGTTCCGACGGCATTAGTTTCACTTAACTTTAGATTACTTTCATCTACTTTAGGTAGTATGCTTTATTTCCCGATTTGATTAGTGACTTAGGAATTATTAAAAGTGAAACGACAATTTATGTCGTCGTCAAGTTATTGCAGCTTAGTGGTGTGGTTAAAAGTCTATATGTATACCTACGGTTCTAGAAAGCATGGCTCCCAAAACAATGAAATAAATAATAATTTCCGATGACAAAGCTTTTGACAACCCTACTGTTATTTCTGACGATATTCAGATTCGAATCCAACATGTTAACACTTTTTTATATCCTGTACTGATCCGCTTAGCGATGGAGCTCGATGGCTTTCCACGGCTTTCTTATAGTATTCAACGTTTTCATTCAACAGTTTCCTGTCCTTTAGAAATCTTGCCGCTTGTAGAAAGCGAGTTTCCGCGAACCGACGCCGCATTGTCTCACCGAATTCAGTTATTTAGTCAGCCACGTATGTCCGATGAGGCATGCACTTCTAGGGATGGACAAATGAGAAATATATATCGATATTTTTGAACAATATCGATATCTAATCTATATAGAGAAAAATATCGATGTATCGATATTTTTACCCAAGCTAAGCGTACTCGCTGCTATCCATACTAATATTATAAATGCGAAAGTGTGTCTGTCTGTCTGTAACCTCTTCACGCTTAAACCGCTGAATCGATTTTGATGAAATTTGGCATGGAGATACTTTAAGATCCGAGGAAGGACAAAGGATAGTTTTCATCCTGGAAATTATCCCTAAAAAGATTCAAAAGTGAGTAAGTAATTCATGATGGCATTGATGACCCTGTAGGAAATGTAATTATTAGACCAAAAGCACAATTACTCTTACATTTGCTTAGGCGCTGTTATATTCCCTTTTATTAATTAAGGTGATTAGGTGGATATGGATATCTATCGTGTTGTACGAGGTTGCTTCCATACTTCCAAGTTCCACGCGGACGTAGTCGCGGGCAAAAGCTAGTTACACCATAACATACGGTCCCGTCACTGTGACACAAGACAATAAAACCAACCATAGAAATCTTCTCTGGTTGCGTTCACAAACCATTTAGATAAACATTAATCCGCAGATGTATACATGCATTTATATGAAACCGCAGTTTGTATACCTACATATGTATTAATAAATCTATTAAAAATATCTAATATGATATAAATTTTTATATTCGAGAATAGAGATTATTATCTGACAAAATATCGAATATCGATTTATCGATATTTTGATATATCGATATTTTTTACCTCGTGCGCTTCGCATGGCTCTTTAACACTATATTTACCACTCTCAAACATATTCCCCAGGCGTTTTGCATCTTATCCTCTAGCTTTAAGGAGTTTTTGCGGTTTGTTAATTGCCGACAACGTTGGTGGACGTTTTACGACGTCGAGTGACAGTAAACTCTTATTGTCAGTCTGTGTGACGAACTGACAAATTAGCGTGCCCGGGGGTCCGCGGGCACTGACTAAGAACTTTCATATTTATTAAAATGTTTGAAACATGTACCTTTTGTAAAAAAAAATTAATGTGAGTACACACCACAATTTTTATATTATACCATTATCTTCCACCAGCACCTCTAGCATAACTGTCATACGCGACTATTTCTCGCGCGAGATAATTACTCGTCTCTTTCTGTGCAGTAATGTAAGAGAGTGACGGATAGCGCTATCTCACGCGACAGCAGTCGCGAAGTCTTTGTATCAATGGTTTAATGTTCTCAAAATTTGTGAAATAAAGCGTTAAATATGCGAAAGGGTACAGCTCAAAAATTTCGTAAATTTCGCCGCTGTATTTTTTTTATTATTACCTCGTTAAGGAAAAGATACTGAGAAATTAATGGGTTTTTGGCAAAATTATTGGTAAGATAGATATTATTTTTCCTTGTGACAGGACAAAAGCTATGAGTAGATAAGCATTAAATAATTGTACTATATTTATTCTCAATTCTTATTTTCCTATTTCGTTTTCTTAACGTTCTTAAGTATATAAACCTTTTTATGTCTAATAAATTTAGGCGTATATAATAAATGTTTGGGAAAAGTTCCGTTGTGCGGCAGAAAATAACGATACAATAAGAGATGTCTAAGTAGAATCTTAAGGTACATTATCGAATGGTTCATTTTCGTGTCATAACGGCAACTTTGATACAATTTTTTATTGAATGGGTGAAGGTGGTAAACTTCATGGTCTTCACTTTAATTTTGTTAGAGAACGAATGGGCAACTTTTC
Source organism: Apotomis capreana (assembly GCA_947623375.1). Taxonomy (NCBI): domain Eukaryota; kingdom Metazoa; phylum Arthropoda; class Insecta; order Lepidoptera; family Tortricidae; genus Apotomis; species Apotomis capreana. The sequence continues at coordinate 9,556,484 of OX392514.1, forward strand.
AAACTTTGTTTCTTTCTATATAATTACAATGGTTCATCTTATATTTACATCAACAACATGAGGTTCCATAACATATACGTATATAAGTATATATAACGTGTTGATTGTTTTACGAAAATCATGATGTTTTACTACCATGATTTTCGCAATTTTTAAAGTGAAATTAAGAACTATTTCTTGTATATTAATACAAATACAAAGATCGAAACAATATTTTTTTTCTAGACTGGATAAAAAAAACACTATTCTTATATTTTTATTTGTCACGATATAAATGAATAAAGCTAGCTGCATAAAATAAAGCGCACGTATATAAATAGTGGTCAGGTAAGTTTTATCAAATGAGCTGTTTTTGATAAAACACAGGATGCAAATTGGAGGAAAATATGTTAGATCGTTATGAAACGCCATGATGTTTTAAAATGGTTTCATTATCGTGCGCACAAATAACTTATTATATTATCCGTGTGTATTAGTAAAACGTACTTTCCAATTCGTCGGTTGACAACCGAAACTCACTAAGTAATTTAATTCAATTATTTAAATATAAAATTGTAAATGTAATTGGTTTGCAAAATAAATGTATCTTCTTCTTCTTTTAAAAAAAATACCTACTTGAAACAAAACTCGTATCTCAGTATCAATTTACTAACTAATTACGAGGTTTTGAAGAGCAGTGACAGAAATTTTAGTGACATTTGTTGTCACCAGGCGAATATCGTACTGTTTTAGTAAATACCTAACGTTAAAACCGAATTTGTTTTTTTAGAGAACTGAAGAATGTAGGAAGCATTAACATTAATAAGTTGTAATTTTAAAGGGGATATATTGCTCGCTCGCTTCTTTTATACTCTCGTGATGTAGCATGCTATTTTGGATTTCTGGCCCATTAAAATAAAGTATATCATCTCTTAATTTGTATTGAAGCAGTAAAGTCTGCTAGCGTAATCCAAATAAATCAAATCAAATAAACCAAATAAATAAATATAGCGTAAATCGATTTGGTGGTATCATAGGTAAGACGCCCGTGTTGACCCTGAAAGACCATCACCATTTTAATTTTTCGCTTTAAAGTAGGTAAACAATATCGCCAGAGTAGAGATATGGTGAGATTTCTACATGAATGTAACTCTTAAACGTCGAATTGCTCAGCTCCACAACATTCTTAGTGCTGGGATGTTCTTATTTTAAAACAGGCCAGTTCTGCGGAAACCGGAGATTTAACGGCGACTCGTCCGCATTGTCCGCGCACGAAGCGACAAGCTCTCGCCACGGGTAATTTGAATTAAAAAAACCCAAGTCAATAAAAACAAATTTCCTTTACAAAAATATGGGTATTCCTTTACAAAAATATGGGTATTCCTTTACAAAAATATGGGTATTAGTAGGCATTTTGGTTTCGATCTCACCTGATATAAAATAAAGTGTCGGGTGATTGAGGACATATATGCTAGGGTTCAGCCTAAAGGAGCGTCTTCACCGTGTAACCATAATGTAATTTTCATATAATATTTTGTGACATTACGGGCGAATGTTCGCATTGAATCGCTCGCTTAGATAATTGTCTATCAAATGATCATTTACTCTCGTTTTCTTAAAACGCACACAATAATGAAAAGCGAAAAATTCTGTTTGGGTTCTTTCGTAAAACGCGAGCAAAATCGATTGTAATGACGTATGACAACCAGTGACGACCCTTGCACTTCAATTAATTTCGTTCGCATTTTACGAACCCTAGTCATAAGTCAGTGCATGTAACATCTAAATTCGAATTCGGACACTATTTAATGAGAACAATGCGAAGTTCAAGCTTGTACCTAGGTGAAATTAAAAAAATGTTCTTTATTTCCTTTTATAACAACATTTCGCACTACTGGTTTCCCCAAAAATACCTAATTGCCAACACAAACCACATCATCATCTTTAAAAAGAAAACAATTAATCTGACAGTTATTAATAATTTGAGTATTATTAATAAAGTATACTTCCTATCAGACAGGTGATAAACCCGCCAAACGAGTCCAAATAAAAGGATTCTTAAGACGCGTTCACACATCCTGGATATTGTCTGATGCACCTTTATAATGCTAAGCAGTTATCATTGCGTTTGTAATCGCTTTGTGCTACGCCTTTATCGACCGTATAATTCCAGTTTTTTCGCCGCCACGTGCTAAGGAAGACAAATGGACGAGATAGGGGTTGTTCTAACAAGTATATTAGTAGTAATAGGGGGTCTAATGATTTATAGAGTGTCTCTTTCAGCTATTTGCAAAGGGGATGCGTTTTATTGATGACACGCGTACGGATGTGTTTTCTTTGGCAATTATAAATTCATATTTGCTCTTTTTGATCGTTTTTAGGGTTCCGTAGCCAAATGGAAAAAAACGGAACCCTTATAGATTCGTCATGTTTGTCCGTCTGTCCGTCTGTCCGTCTGTCCGTCCGTATGTCACAGCCATTTTTTTTCCGAAACTATAAGAGCTATACTGTTGAAACTTGGTAGGTAGATGTATTCTGTGAACCGCATTAAGGTTTTGATGCTAAAATAAAAAAATAATAATAAATATTGGGGGCTCCCCATACTTAGAACTGAAACTCAAAAATTTTTTTTTCATCAAACACATACGTGTGGGGTATCTATGGATAGGTCTTTAAAAATGATATCGAGGTTTCTAAAATACTTTTTTTCTAAACCGAATAGTTTGCGTGACAGACGCTTCCAAAGTGGAAAAAAGTTGGTCCCCCCCCCTCTAACTTCTAAAATAAGAAAATGAAAAATCTAAAAAAAACATATGATGTACATTACTATAAAAACTACCAACGAAAGTTGTTTTGAACGAGATCTAGTAAGTAGTTTTTTTTTTATATTTTAATACCTAACTTTGCACCTAATTTATATGGGGCGCTATACATACCAGGTGCAAACTTAACTTAACCACTTAGGGATGGAAAGTGTGTGTACGGAACCCTCGGTGCGCGAGTCCGACTCGCACTTGGCCGGTTTTCCTCTTGTATGTAAGCAATTAGTCGTCAATGACAATTTTTTAGGGTTCCGTAGTCAACTAGGAACCCTTAATAGTTTCGCCATGTCCGTCTGTCCGTCCGTCCGTCCGCGGCTTAGCTCCGTGATATGAGTAAATATTGTGTGTATGTATCACGCCGACAAAACGGTAAAAAAAAACTTATTTCGGGTACCTCTCGTACACCTAAAGTGGGGGTGATTGTTTTTTTCATTCCAAAACTAGTGTGTGGGCTGTCGTTGAATAGGTCTTTTAAAAATAATAGAGGTTTATTATTTTTTGTTAAAGTTAGCAGTTTTGTAAAAAATATACACTCCGAAAATAAAAAAATAGCGTCGGGCCCCCTTCTAACTTTTCAACCACGGGTCAAAAAATTATGGAAACATTCATGAAAATGAGGCCTTATTTTTAAGTACCTTCAATGAAAACTACTTATATTGAATAAAATCCGTCGAGCTGTTTTTGAGTTATCGTTAGTAAAATTTTATAATTTTCTTTAAAATGACGTAAGTGCCGCGCGGTGTCCTTATACTCCGAACGTTACACATATTAGTTAAGTGTCATACTGCATTAAAACAGTCCGCTAAATCTGGAGCGTATAATCGACAACTTCCAGAAGGTAATAAGTAATTACAGCTACTTTGGCGCTTACGACCTTTCTATAGAGCTTGAAATCTTTCTCGTAATTTAAACCTCGGGCTTAAAACCGTTTTATGAAGGATGGGCAACTACGGAACCCTACACAGAGCGTGGCTCGACATGCTCTTGGCCGGTATTTTTTTTTGTTATAAATGTGACATGGGTGCTTTGTGTATGTTAGTTGATTTCATTATTCAAATCAGTCATAATACTACTACATCTGTCGGGTATTTTTTAGTAAAAGCATGTATTAAGGTTAGCACGTTTCATCATGTAGTTTTCAGTCCTATAAATGATATACGTAAATGAAGATTGTATAACATCAAATCGTATTTTTCCCTTGCAACTTGAGCTTGGCTGTTGCTATGCCGACAAAACGGCAGATAGTCATGGGGTTACTCCGAAGTTTGGGGATCGATCTGTGCCATCCACCGCGACCTCTTGTAATTTTTTATTTATTTACGTATACACGAATGATACGATAAGAACTGCGGAATTGAAGTTTCATATTTTGCATTTCGTTGAATCGAAAAACAGTCCTACAAAAATGCCTATATGTACCTAGTATCAGTCTATAGATAACTAGAAATATACAATATTTTTCGAAAATTTAGTTGGTAAAACCAGGAATTCAGATCGTTTAACGACTAAAATTTCGATTCCTTAATACTAAGCATTAATTACTATTTTCTTTTAGAGTACGGTAAAAAAAAAATGATAGCTTTCAATGGATAGGATACCTACTCGTACATATAAAATATACGTACATTCAAGTTCATTTAAAACTTACACATTTTACTAATATAATATTATAACGTAGTAAATTAGCAACTTCGGAGTAGGGGCGCAGTTGCGGAGGTTTTGCATCGGAGGGATGCTCTGAGAGACAGAAGAGAGCGGAAACGCTTTGTAGACGCCGGAAACGCGCATAATAAGATCACCATCTTGCACGTCTTCTATTTTTGTCTTAGGTTTAAAAAATGAAGCGCCATTATTACATTTGCAATGTTTAAGTAATAATGATTCGGAGTATGCTTTCACTGACAGCGCTATGGACTATCTTAATATTTGGTCGTTTCATATATTCAAAATACCTATTTAGTATACTAAAGTGCTCCGCCGGTAAGAAGTCAATTGTGACACCTGTTATCTCAATACATGTTATAACCTAAAAGCGATTTTTGTTTTTGCGGCTCCACACTACTCGCGAGAGGCACTTTGCTGCGGAAACCCATACTTCGGCCAATTCCGCCTCGTCCAAATTCGGTCAACGCGCGTAGTGTGGAGCCGCAATTTCACTTCTTTCGGGCTTGACTTCTTACCGGCTACGCAATATACTGTTTGACACTATCCTTATAGCAAACCTTAAGTCATAGTAATAGAGATAACAAACAGGGTATTAGCCGTAGGAGTTAGGGTGCAAAACATTGGTATCGAGACGTTTAAACCTTCCCTACCTATACGTTCGGCTACATAATTAAGCTAGGTGGCTGATAAATTGGTGATAAAACGTTGTTTATTTTGTCCACAGCAGGCGACAGCCAGGAGTCAGGCAGCCCACCGCAGAGTCCGACTGACTCTGCTACATCTGAATCGCCGCCCACCTTAGTTCACATCAAACAAGAAACTATGCCTCCCGGCGTAGACGTTAAGGACTACTATAGCACACTAGACTACCGCTTATCGGACGCATATCTCTCCCCAAACTTCTCGGAATATGGACGCGGGTATCTACCGGGTAACTTGGAACTGCCAAGGTACGACCCGAAAAGTCCTAAAGAGATAGACAAATGTGGAAAAGATAAAGAGGTTGAGAATGAGTTGAATCTGCCCATAGAACTGTCGATAAAGAACGGAGGAGTGTTTGCTAGAGTGAACATTCCTAGTGGGACGAAATATGGACCTTTTGTTGGGAAGTGGGAGACGCAGCCATTGGACACGAGATACGCTTGGGAGGTAAGTGAATTAGTGATGACAAGCTCTTTCTAGCGTCTTTACGAATAATTTATCGCGCTGGGTGTCAATAGCCCACTTGTTCAGTACGAGTCGAGTGGATTTAAGTGTCAAAAAACGAGCTGTGTTCATAAATTATGGGCACAACTGCAGTTTTACCGACGGATGCAATAAAATGCCGATTTTATTGATGTTTGAAGTAGTTTAGTTTTTTTGTTGTCTTTTTTATTCATTTTAGGTGTCATATTTTGAAAATACGCTCTTGTTTCTCAGTGGTTTATGGATAATGACTATAACAATTATGAGGTTGTTGTCGTTTCAACTTTAACGGACTAAAATCACCTGTACATTGCAGACTGGCTTAAACTTAACTTATTCCGTTCCGGCAAATCTTTTTAAAGATAGACCATTGAGCGATTTTACACTCGTTGAAGGAGAATCGGATCCAATGCACAATGAATCTTTATCTATGAGCATCTATACCGCGACAAATGAACATCAATTTGTAGTCGTTGGAAAACAGACCTAAATAATTTAGCATAAGGTTTTCAAAAACATTTGATATTGCACGGATACTCGAGTGAATGCACTTTGAATTCGCAATGGGCGGGGCGTATCTGCGAGGAAACGGAAATCAGTTCAACAATGTCTCAGTGCACTTATAAAAGTATTGGATTACGAACAAATTTTAGTATTTTTTACAATCGCGAATTTGATTTTTAAATACGATTCTAGTATTATGACGTATCTCATAACGTTAGGTACGCGTAAGCTCAATAATAATTATAGAATATTCAAAAAGTTATCTTAGAAGACAAGTCTATCAAAATATGGAACTGACTTTCTAAGAACACAGAAAATACAATACTTTCTAAATTAGAGTACCTAACTAATAGCGACTATTATTTAACATTGTTCTTGCGCAAGTTTTAAATCGGTTAATTATCAATCTTTATTTCAAGGATAGTGCCATAAAATCAAAATAAAGTGTATTTAGACAGACACAGGAGGATATACACTAGGCCGAGGCTTCACTTGGCCGTATTTGCCAAACATTAACATTAGTATAATCTCTTTAATTGAACATAAAAACAAAACAAACGCAACTAGATATTTGTTCAAATGTCCAGCCAAGCGAAATAGAGATGACCATGGCCGTTTATATTATGTCAAGCTTGATCCCTACATCCAAAGCCTTACCTTGCAAACCAAATTCGCAATTACACTGAATAGACCGGACGTTTTGCCGCGCATCGTATGTCAGCGCGAGACAGATAGATGCGCGGGCGTCGGGTTACGACCGCTATTGTGGAGACGCTTAGTTCCGGTGCTTAAGCCTGGATTTATTCATGTTTTGATAGCTTCGACGATCCTTTTGTGATGGCCAATATCAGGTTAAACTGTTTGTGAGTAAGTCCCAAGTTTTTCATAATTTACTTTAGTGACAATGAGTTCCACAAGACTCGAAATGTCTGAATGCAAATCAAATAATACAGGACATAATAATATATTGTTATAATAATGGGCCCTTTGGGGTAGAGACGCTTCTGTTATTATAAATAAATCAGTAATGAACTTTTTTAATTAAACAACTTACAAATCTTACTAATCAGAGAACAAGATTATGTCAGATATGACCTCCAAGTTTTGTATGGTTTATTAGGTCGTTATAGGGTGGAATTTGGGATTGATTTTCGAGATGAGCATTAGATGACCTATCAGGGCTACTGATAATAAACAAAAAAAAAAAACATTATTATGAATTTCCAATTCAAGCGCGCATAATCTTGCTTTTACGTGGTGTCATATTTTAGTTAATGAAATTGTAATAGTATTATCAAATAATGGTTTCTTCTACTCCAACGGACGTCTGCATTTCGCTCAAAGGACATTTTTAGCGTAGTTTCACGGCGGTTTGATCCCGCTACGTGACGCGGGGTAAGAGTGCCAATTGTGGCATCATTACGCGCAAACGCTGACCGCGGCGCTTCTGAGCCGCTGCATAAAGCCCCTTTGATGTGACGCTTACCTACTCGACACCACACACATTCACACATACGTGCAGTAAGCGTCATGATAAGCTTGATTATTGATGTTACCAGTAGCATCTATTCTAAGAAGAATTTTAACAGTTTCAGTTTCCGCGCATCGTCAGCATTGCTTTATTATTATTTTATTATTTCCGATCGAAATCACCCTTGCCGGTTTAAATCTATCCGGGCACATTTAAAGGGATTTGCCGAAATTCAATAAATTCACATGTCTAAGTAAACTTAAAGGGGTGAGCGTATTGTTCAATCAGACACATGGTAACATTATCTAACCACCGTTTCCCAAATCTCGATATCTCAATAAAATCTTCAAATCGTAAAAAAATCTCCGGGTATTCTCAGAACATCCCGTGTCAAAGTGCAATAAAAGGTTGCGTTAGAATAAACCCTAATTTTGGTTAAGGCGTGACCCCCGTCAACAGTTTTTTTTAGAAATCTACGCTTTTTTAACGAAAACAGTTGAAGTAACGGCAAAATTGACAAAGAGAGATGTCAGTGTATTCATACTTTAAAATGAAAACTTGATTGGCGAGTTTTTTTTTTTATTAAAATTGTCACGAAATCTCTTGAAATGCATCTCTTTTTGTGTGCAGTTTCGCTTGTTATTAAAACTTCTCTGTATTCAATTATCACTCAAGATTCGCGCGGATTTTTTCTCACAGGTCTTAAAAACGGGGAGATATCTTTTACTTCTTTATCTAATATTCCCAATGAATTTAAGTATTTACGACAAAATAATATGCAAATATTAATTTTAGCAGATGATCATGTTTATTCAGAAGTCAAAAGAGAAAAGAAAACAACTGGCTCATATCAGTGATGAATATAAGATGAGGCGAACTCGTTTGCAACAATGTGACTCCAAATCCGTCAATCAACTAATGAATTAATGGATCGATATATAATTATTTTCACAGGGGACAACTGTCAAAATTTATTCAAAATTGACATGCATCCAACCAAATCATGAATATTAACTAAGTTATGATAAAGTTTATGTGAAAATTATTAGAACTTTTGTATTTTATCTGGAAGGTTTACAATGATCACTCTAATTATGATCGAGATATTCATTTTTTAGGGTTCCGTAGCCAAATGGAAAAAAACGGAACCCTTATAGATTCGTCATGTCTGTCCGTCTGTCCGTCTGTCCGTCCGTATGTCACAGCCATTTTTTTCCGAAACTATAAGAGCTATACTGTTGAAACTTGGTAGGTAGATGTATTCTGTGAACCGCATTAAGGTTTTGATGTAAAAATAAAAAAATAATAATAAATATTGGGGGCTCCCCATACTTAGAACTGAAACTCAAAAATTTTTTTTTCAATAAAACACATACGTGTGGGGTATCTATGGATAGGTCTTTAAAAATGATATCGAGGTTTCTAAAATACTTTTTTTCTAAACCGAATAGTTTGCGTGACAGACGCTTCCAAAGTGGAAAAAAGTTGGTCCCCCCCACCTCTAACTTCTAAAATAAGAAAATGAAAAATCTAAATAAAACATATGATGTACATTACTATAAAAACTACCAACGAAAATTGTTTTGAACGAGATCTAGTAAGTAGTTTTTTTTTATATTTTAATACCTAACTTTGCACCTAATTTATATGGGGCGCTATACATACCAGGTGCAAACTTAACTTAACCACTTAGGGATGGAAAGTGTGTGTACGGAACCCTCGGTGCGCGAGTCCGACTCGCACTTGGCCGGTTTTCCTCTTGTATGTAAGCAATTAGTCGTCAATGACAATTTTTTAGGGTTCCGTAGTCAACTAGGAACCCTTAATAGTTTCGCCATGTCCGTCTGTCCGTCCGTCCGTCCGCGGCTTAGCTCCGTGATCGTTAGTACTAAATAGAAAGTTGAAATTTGGTATGAGTAAATATTGTGTGTATGTATCACGCCGACAAAACGGTAAAAAAAAAACTTATTTCGGGTACCTCTCGTACACCTAAAGTGGGGGTGATTGTTTGTTTCATTCCAAAACTAGTGTGTGGGCTGTCGTTGAATAGGTCTTTTAAAAATAATAGAAGTTTATTATTTTTTGTTAAAGTTAGCAGTTTTGTAAAAAATATACACTCCGAAAATAAAAAAATAGCGTCGGGCCCCCTTCTAACTTTTCAACCACGGGTCAAAAAATTATGGAAACATTCATGAAAATGAGGCCTTATTTTTAAGTACCTTCAATAAAAACTACTTATATTGAATAAAATCCGTCGAGCTGTTTTTGAGTTATCGTTAGTAAAATTTTATAATTTTCTTTAAAATAACGTAAGTGCCGCGCGGTGTCCTTATACTCCGAACGTTACACATATTAGTTAAGTGTCATACTGCATTAAAACAGTCCGCTAAATCTGGAGCGTATAATCGACAACTTCCAGAAGGTAATAAGTAATTACAGCTACTTTGGCGTTTACGACCTTTCTATAGAGCTTGAAATCTTTCTCGTAATTTAAACCTCGGGCTTAAAACCGTTTTTATGAAGGATGGGCAACTACGGAACCCTACACAGAGCGTGGCTCGACATGCTCTTGGCTGGTATTATCGTATGAATTGAGCAGAATTTGGTGTAGTTTAGGCTGGTTCGGAACTGACAAAGGGAATTGGCCGTGCATATTTTATGCGGTTTTGTTGATTTTTCGCCGCGAAGCGTTGGTTCAAATAATTTGTTTGTGATGTTTGTTCGACGGGACATTGCATATGCGCGGAACGATTTGTGATTATTAAATTTTCAACGTTTCTCTTTTATTTTAACAAACTATGTTTGTTCTAAATAACGGATTTCATTTAGCCATTGTGCGGGTGAAGTATAAATTTATTGGTAATGATTTTTTTATTCTCTATACCTAAATAACTTTTTTAACTGTATTATCTTCTAGAGTATAATTTGGGGCTAGGTCGACATGAGCGAGGTTTAATAAAATTAAAAGAGCTAATTTGAAGCCAACATCGCCAGCGTCGAATCCGTTGCATTACTGTCAAAATATCTGTCATATTCGTGACATCCTTTCAGCTTGGTCACCCCCTTCATGGAAGGATTAGTTGGCGGCCCCATTACATCTTCATTACGGCGGGCGGGCGACAAACCCCCTATTGTGCGTCACAATAAAAAATATTATTGTTATTATATTTATTGCCACCGTTGATAATGTTTATACAATTCGGTATGATCTCCGCTTACGGACGCACAGATGGGACGGTGTATTGTCATCGTGCACTGGCGGACAAATACACTGGCTCAGTTATTTCGAAAAGTTAGTCCATTTGTATGGTCAGCCGAAAAACTGGTTTACCGATTTACTACTCTATTTTATAAGTATTCAGGTCCAGAAGTGATACACCACTTTTTTGACTGACTGTACCAATGCAGTTTATTAATATCAGCCATCAAATATAACAATGTACTGTCATTTTGTACATGGGCGGATAAATTCACGAGCTCTGTGTTTTTTTCGAAATACGAGTCCAATTGACTAGATGTGTAGGTACCTATAGACAATTAGCCTATAAATCAAATTATTGAAAGAGACAAAACACTAAATTATAATGACCATTTCCTACGCTGTAGGCAATATCAGTACCAACATCAAAAGTCCCATTATATACACACTAATATGTATTAACCTCTTTCGATAATAACTCTCTCCTGCCCTTCTAGCACAACTATACTATGCTACTCTTGTCGCGCGACATAGCGTCGTCTTTCACTCTCTCACAGTACTGCATAAAAAGAGATTCGTGTCACAGTTGTGCTAGAGGTGCTGTACTCGTAAAAACTCACTCAACATGTATCAAGACTACCTAATTGCATTTATTAAAATTACCTAAGTTTTGTACACAATATTATTTCGTTGATATTGTTTACTTGTGTACTATTTTATTTGCAATCCACACTACTCATAGATGCCTTAAAATTCATAAACCCGGCATCGATATCTGACGGGAGCTGTCACATTGACACCTGGTCCATCTGATGCCCTTCGGATCGAATAAACAAGCTGTTTTGATATTGTATACACTTATTGTACTACATAAATGAAAACTTAAATCTTTCTAGGTTAGTAATTATCGATGAATAAAAATCATACATTATTTGGTTTTTTGGGTGTACTACATTTTATGGTGTGGTAAATATTTTGATGACTTTGTTTACATGAAGGAAAGAAATAATTTACATAATATAAATAACAGTTTGAAAAGTAGGTATACTACTTCCATATATAGTCCTAATAAGTATGATTAAGAAGTCCGGATAATATTAATTGTAAACGTACTTATACAAACGCGACGACGCGTGACGACGCGTTTGGCGCAGTTTGTAGAGCACCTGCCTACTGAGCCGGCCGTCCCGGGTTCGAATCCCAGCCAGGGCAAATATTTGTGTGATGAACTCGAATATCTGTGCTTGTGGTCATGGATGTTCAGGTATTTAAGTATATATTTATTAAGTAAGTATATATTTATTTATATAAGTATACATTATACGCCTTCTTGAGCTTAATTTGGGACTAGGACGATTTGTGTGTTTGTACGATATAAAAAAAAAATTGAACCAGTCTCCTTAAAATTGACAAATGCAGAGTAAAATGTTCGGCGTACAAGTCCATAAACAACTTAATAAATACCTCGATATCTCATAAATCGTAACATCTTCGATTAATTAAAAAAACACCTCCAATATTATTACAAAGGGGAGCTTCACCCCCCGCGAATAAGTGGCATTCGTAAACATTTCTCTTATTATTAACAAGTAGACACTTATCAGTTAATCTTGCCCTGTTACACAATAGCAGCTAATCTGTGAGCGTGATAGAAATTTATCTTCGCTGCCGTCTCATTGTCACTCCCCAGCCTCCCCTCGATACGCCTGTTTGAGAAATATGCTCAATATTTAGGGTGCATTGGGGAATTTGTTGCGAAATCATTTTAGTGGTTTATTTTTGATACGCACCCATTTATTTTGCATCCTCTTTTAAACGCTTTATTGAAGCAAAACCTAGGGATGTCTATCACGAATCTTAATATTACGGGCTTAGAGAAGGACGCGTTACACAAATGCACGTTCAAAAAACGCCGTGTGTGAAGGTCCTAACAATGACCTAAAGTTTGGAATTGAACAATTTTTATCGATGTCTGTAGGTAACTGAAATCGATTAAAAATATGACGACTTGCCGTCACATTTCTGAAATATTACAGAGCTTTATGAGTCGCACAGCCAGAATGGCGGGCACGTACCGACACGAACGTCTCATTGCAAAGTTTGTTCACGAGTCTTCGCGGCTACTTATTTCCGCTAATATTTTTCCCAACAAATTCGTTCGCAAAAACAGTGCGGCATGCACAGTGGGGCAATATTTCATCCGCGCTGGCCAGAACAATAATAGCCCGTGGAGTCGAAGCCACGGCACGTTCCTACCACAATGTTACGATCCCACCGTCGTAAGTTGACCCCTCTGCCACCCTCAAAATATGAGAATGTAGGGGTGCTCTCGATAGCTTCTTAACGTGTATGGCTCTGCGTAAAGTGGTTGCCTGGGCACCATCGCCAGCATCCGTGTAGACAAAATAACGAAATACTTCGAAAGCAATGCGATACGCGTACCTAACGTCAGTTATTGGGTTAGGTTAAGCGTTGTTTACACTGCGCGGCAGAGGCGATGTTGATGCGTCCATGCCAAGCTAACTTTAACAATTGTTATTATTTTAAACTTAACTGAAACATGGAAACAAGCTCACTTCCCCGAAAGTTTAGCCAGATAAAATTACAATAGCAATAAATTATGTACTCAAGTCATTGCTTTTAGAATAATATGCCACATCTACATCAACAACGTTTGTATGAAGAAAATTCGCTTTCGGATTCATGAAAATTCGGGATAATGATGCTTTCGGACAGACAAAATATTAAAAAATCTGACTATAGTTTAGTATGGCTTAAACTAAACAGTTCAATCTTGTAGTTACTTCAAGTTACTTCAAGTGGGTTAATTTATCTAGTGAAGGTTAGGTAGTTTAAACCCTTTCGATTGTTTAGTCCTCGCTTTACCGCTTGAGCTTTACTCTGCAGATATACGAGTATTCTCCCACGAACCAGAACACACGAATGTTCTAAATTCGACACCGTTCGCATGATACCAATCACTAGCAGTAATCCCGGCAATTGTCACGCTGCGGTGTCTTTGTAGCGACTACTATGCGTTTTTTTCGCGTGTAATCTTCTAGTTAATCCATTTTAACGCAGCCAGATGTGACGACTCATCCGCGCTGCGTCGAAGATTGCGATTGGGGCTGAAATCTGTGTTGGTGTAGAATTGGAGCAAAAATGTTTCTCTTTATTTTCAGCTCTATATACGATTAATAAAGGTAATATCCATTGATTAATATCCAAAAAGGCTTATAAGACTGATTATTCCGAGCTTTACAATAACTAGAATAGGTTTGTTACTTTGGTCAAGAACACTGTCTGTAAATTTTTTTACTTCACAAACAGTTGTGTTTTTTCATAAAGTATCACAACTTTTGCGTATCGAAAATATTAAATTTAAACTTAATTTGTCCCAAAATATAAATATGTGTTAAAATTATAATTATATCGCCACCATTAAAAAAAAACTTATAGATATACATTCATATAATATGCATGTTCCCATCCTTGTCAGGAAGTTAGAGAATATAGGTATACGGGGAACACCTCTCCTACTCCTAACTGACTACCTATCGAATAGAAAACAGGCTGTAAGAATTGGTGACTATCTTAGCGATGAAGAGGATGTAGTATACGGGGTTCCACAAGGTAGCGTCCTCGGACCTACCCTGTTCTTGATATACATCAATGACCTGTGTCGTCTTTCTTTAAACAGTGCCCAAATTACTACATTCGCTGACGACACGGTGCTACTCTTTCAGGATAATACGTGGAACCAACTAGCTAAAACGGCTCAGGATGGGTTCGATGAAGTAACTAAATGGTTAGATTATAATCTCCTTACGTTGAACTCTTCGAAGACCAAGTATATAACTTTTAGTTTACGCAATAATAGCCAACCATCTCCCGGTACTCTTTTAATAAAAGCGCACTCTTGCGCTATGTTAAAGGATTGCACATGTCCTCAAATTGAAAGTACTGAATCTATCAGATATCTAGGGATTGAGCTGGATAAGAACCTTAATTGGAATAGACATATCGGCAATTTAACCACAAGAGTAAGAAAATTAATTCATATATTCAAAAATATCAGACATGTATGTGACAGAAAGCTGATAACTACAATATATCGCGCGCTCTGTCAATCAATAACAGCTTACTGCATCACTGTATGGGGAGGCGCTGCTAAAACTATATTGCTACCTCTTGAACGTGCACAACGCGCTGTTCTCAAAGTTATGTCTTTTAAAAACTTTAGGTATCCAACCCAAACACTATACAAAGACACTTCAGTGCTTACTGTGAGGCAGCTTTTTATCAAAAGTCTAATATTAGTTCAGCACCAAAAGCAGCCAGACCATTGTGCTACACGCCGTCGAATTGATCTAGTCTATTCAGTCCCTACATCCAGGTTGGCCTTCTCCCGTAAGTTCCATATTTACCTTGGACCTCTTGTGTACAATCGTATAAGTAAACACATAAAATTACGTGACTTAAACCTATATCAATGTAAACGAATTTTGGACGTTTTTCTTAATTCACTTAGCTATGAGGACACTGAAAACCTTATCAAATAAATGGCCAAACACATTCACATTCTATATGAATACTTACAACCATACATATACATTCACACACATACACACTTAAATCTATAGTGGCACTAGGTATCGAATAAGCTATAACTTAAGTTTTCTATTTTTATTTTAAACTATCTTATTATTAACAAGAAAGAAATTCACCTCCACTATCTGCATATAATCTTATTTTTTTTCAAGTTCTCCACAACCCAAAGGTTGTCTGGAAGAGATCGCTCTTTAGCGATAAGACCGCCTGTTGTTTACCTCTAATTGTAATTTCTTGCATTGTATTTCTCCTGTTATTTTATGAGGTGTGCAATAAAGAGTACTTGTATTGTATTGTATAATACTTACTTACGAATACGCATTAAGCTAAGTAACTATACTCTGTCTGATCACTGGGCTCAAATGGTGTCACTTTGGCATAAGTTACTAACAAACATAATTATACATGTAAACTTTAGTCTTCTCAACCGAGTTTTAAACAGCGTGATCACTGGAAATATAATTTAACTTACTTTTATACTCTGTTTTTTTTCACTATATTTTATACTGTCTGTGTTAATTTGTTGATACACATTTAACTTCACTCACTTACAAATAATGTTATATATAAGTACCAATGTGACCGACGACAACTCTTACTTCACCGTGATACAGTTTTAACTAGTACGGGAAGTAATAGGACATCATTGTTTGCATAACTTATGTAACTAACAACTTAGAATTGTAAGGCAAGTGTCTGTTATCAACTTTTTGTGATTTTATGTAGTTGTTTTGGTGAATAAAGTTATTATTATATTATATTATTATATTCTGTCGATATTTTATTGCGTAATTTATTCATTTTATTTGTGAAGTAGATATAAGTGGACCTCCAAAATAGCAAATTAGCGTCAAAAATAACAAATAAAACAAATGGTAGCCGCGGCTTATTCACCGCCGGTGAGCAAACGAGTGATGTTTTGTCGCAATCAATGGGGCGCCTTAATACTGTATCAATGGGACATCGCATTTTGACACCCACCACTGATTGTGCGCTTTAAACAAATTTATCACTGCACCCAGTGACAAAAAGGACACTTTTATAGCAAACAACAATAAGGTTTCTATTTGAGAGAACGTGGTTTCAAAAAGTGCATTAAGTCTGTGGTTGCTCGTATTTTTTTGCGCAATGATAACACCAGTTCGTGGATATTTCGCCTCGTCAGGAATTAGATCGTTTTGTCTCCGTTTAATGGTCAAAACGTGACCGAAGAACGGAGTCATAATTTCTCGATAATTTGTTCAGGATGCAGTGACAATGATGAACAGTGAAATCCTATACGGTGTGGATAATTTATGGGGAATATATTAAAGGCGGCAGGTTTAAAGGTTTGGCGATATTAAAACCGAAAATCTATATTAATTGATGTGTCACGAAAGGCGTTTACTGGAGTTTTGTAGCTGCGTAGGAATGACAAAGTCTGATAACGCACTTATAGCAGTATATCGTAATTTGGTAATGGTAATAGACGATAAATTACATCACAAATGTGAGTAGATATGAACAGAGTTCGTAAAATGCGAACAAAATTCATTAAATTGCTAAATTCAATAAATTTTGCTCAAGACGACGAATTAAACAATAACTTGGCAATATTATCGTCAAATGTTTGGTATGGTCGATCGACCAACGCTCAGTATAAAATGCAGTACTATCCCTTTCGAATCAAAACAAATAGAGAAATTTGACATGCATTTTATAAGTCACTAGCTTGTGCCCGCGGCTTCGCTCGCGTTAAGAAGTATTATTATTAATTATGTATAGTTTTTGCGGCTTTACTTTTGTTTAGCGTGTGTAAAAAAATAGGGCCTACAAAACTTCTTTGTACACAATATTCTTGACTAATCTGTCATTAGGCGCTAAAACTATCAAGCTACTGGGTGAACTTACTTGAGAGCAAGCAACATAAAACTGTCCATGAGAGAAGCAATGTTCTCTCAAGTCAATACCCGCAAATTTGAGAGTTTGCCCCTGAGACTTGTTATTCGAGATTGGTTTAATGATTCTAAGCCATGTTATAAGTTACGTCATGTTCTATTGTAAGATATTGAGGTTCTCTTCGTTGATGAATAAAAAATGTATTATTCTAAGCCAGATAAACGTAATTCAGAATTCTGAAATGACTTATTATTGAAAAGCTTGAATGTATTTATTACGGATGCAGGAAGTTTCCCGATCATTACTCATCCCGTCCCAACGCGCCGCCCGCCTATAGGTACCGATTGACGACGATCGAGATGCCACCAAATACTACTTTTTTAATCTATTAGGATAACACGGGTCTCTATCCATACCTCAAAAGCAAAAAAAGAACCCCCTTATAGGATCACGTGTAGCTGTCTTTCAGTCCGTCTGTTACAATCGATTTGCTGCAAAACTACTGGACCTATTAAATTGCAATTTGGCGCAAATGCTTTCAAGAATTTTCATGACCACAAATAAAATTTCAAAATCGGTGGCTTTTTCGTAATTAACGTCCCAACAAACCATAAAAATTACACCCGTACTCATATTTAGTCATTTCAACCCCATCGCACCCCAAAAGGCGACCCGACCCGATAAACCATTAAAGCATTACCAATGGATTTTCAGACTTTGTCACCACATTTCTCCCTTTTAGGGGTTGAATTAAAAAAAACCTGAAACACGTGTTAACTCATTTATTGTTAGAAATACTCCTGTGAAGTTTCGAATAAAATAGTCTAACTAATCTTCTTTCGCCATACAAACTTTGGACCCCCATTTCACCCCTTTAGGGGGTAAATTTTGAAAAATCCTTTCTTATTGCACCCCTACACCTTATAAGGAACCTACGTGCCAAATTTGAACTCTCTAGAACCAGCGGTTTAGTATTTAGACATTTCAACCCCATTTCACTCCAACAGGGGAGATGGTAACTCACGTCCGCCACGTTGGATTTTAAAATCGTTGCGGTTTTTGTAATCAGCGACCCGATAAACCATAAAAACAATACCCATGCTGATTTTCAGACTTTGTCACCACATTTCTCCCTTTTAGGGGTTGAATTTTCAAAAAACCTGAAACACGTGTTTACTCATTTATCGTTAGGAATACTCCTGTGAAGTTTCGAATAAAATAGTCTAACTAATCTTGTTTCCCCATACAAACTTTGGACCCCCATTTCACCCCTTTAGGGGGTGAATTTTGAAAAATCCTTTCTTAGCGGATGCCTACGTCATAACATCTACCTGCATGCCAAATTTCAGCCCGATCCGTCCAGTGGTTTGGGCTGTGCGTTGATAGATCACTATGTCAGTCAGTCAGTCACCTTTGAGTTTTATATATATAGATATTCGTGTTTTACATAATTAAGTTTTGTCGCGTACCGGTCATATAGTTGAAGCAAGTAGTTAAACTTTCAGTGGCTAGTTTCTAATTATATATTAATGTATCGTTATAATTATAAAACTGTAAAAATGTAATGAAATGTGTGTATATTGCAGATTATTATAAAACGTAAAACAGGCTATTTGAAGGTCATCAGGTAACACAAGGTGATATATAGGTTTTACCTATACATTTCAATGAATGGCTTGTTAGACAAAACACATTCTGTTAGAAAGTGACGAATGACAAAATTGCATAAGTAGATGTGGCGTAGCATCCATAGAACCCGATTCCCACGGCTTGCCCACTTAAGGACGATTGAGCACCATTCTCTATTGCTACAGAAGAAAACTAAGTGAAATCTACTCCGGCTTGCTCTGTGCTTTTGTTTGACACCACGCCATAGATAAGTACTTAGTTTAAAAGGCATGTTGGCATGATACAACATGAGTATATTTGTTTGTATGTCTTCCTACATTTATTTACCACAACAGTAACGAGAGTTTTTTCAGTCGATTAAAAGTCGGAAAATACCTGTATTCCATATTCAAAAGACCTAAATATACTCTTTTATTTTACTGTTAAGTAATGACGATAAATCATGTTCAAAATTCAAGCAAACATTATCAATTCGAACCCTAACCACCCCTAACGAACTGGCTTAACAAATCACTTATCCCAAACGCTTCCGACGGCGGAAAGCCGCCGGGAAAAAACACGAAAAAGGCTTCTTTTCCGTTTTTTCCATATCACCTTTCAGCGTGTCTTGGACGTTTCCGGGCCGTGTCTTCGGTATCAGCCGGGAAACATTACTTCCTGGACTGTCAGGTAGCCCCGGTCAGGATTTTATATCGCTTTCTTTCACTCTTAGATCCATTTGTCTTTGTTTAGTAGGTTGAGGGGAGATTATGAATATACTTGTTGAGAATCGGATTAGAAAATCAATGTTTGAACAATAAACTTGTGATAGCAAATTACATACTCAATTAGCCAGATTTAAAGCTTATCAATGTTATAATGGACTCATAAAGAAAAAGTATACGAAAAAGGATTGTCCATGTATACCTGCATTAATAAAATAACATTAGTAATGTGACTTTATTTTGCAGTTACTTACTTATATAAGGACATGTTTTATGAAATAGGGTAATAAGATATAATAATGAAATTAAAAATATTAGTGACACGAGAAAATCAAATCAAAGCGCACTCTATGTATGTATATTTACACAAAGGCACTTTCATCTGCGGAGGAGGCAAAATACATTACCCTTTTTATTCTTATGCTTAGTTAGGTAAAAAATTAAGATTTATTACTTATATATCCATGTGCCTAAAATGTTTGGAATACCTATATCTAGCCGTTTTGGCATGATGAATTGATGACGCACCGCAAAGACACATACATACTACATACAAACATGCACCCTATGTACATTTACATAAAGGTAGGTCCCAATTCGCCGCAGGTGGTACATAGCGCAAATTGTTATCTTGTGAAACGAGTCGTGTGATTCGCGCAGCCATGCGTGCCCGCAACCGCAAAGCTCTTCAGTTCCAGCTAGGGATGGGAAAGTGTCGATGGAAAGCGGGAAATGCTTGCACAATGTATGAAATAGCGCGGTTGCTATTTTATCAGTAACCTTCTATTTTGCTTCTTCGTAAAAAAGTAAGTAATTACCTTTGTTTGGGTCATCGAAATGGAGTTAAACTAGGTAGCTAGGTAGTAGGATGGTTTTAATTTTTTTCATACAGCGTAACCACAGACGATTATAGGTCAGTATAAAAAAAAAACATTCCCCCGTTTTGGCGTGATGAAACTTCAAATGGACATGCACAATATACATACCTACCACAACATCTCAGCAACATCAGAAAAAAAATCTCGCGTCAGTTATTTGTAAAATATCTTCACTATACATAATTATAATAGAATACACACATCTTCTAACTAGAAAGCACATTATGGGTTTACAACCAATTCAAAATAAAAGACATTTCTTCGTAACAGAGACCAGTCCCTCTTTTTTAGGCAAGAAATTCATGGTTTATCCCAAAACATCTATATTCTCTTTTTATCGATATAGCCGCAACGTCACTAAAATTTATGAAATGTAATTTTCTGGCGCGAACGACTCACGAACATTTGTAGCTTTTCCGAGTATTCCGGGAAATTGCGATCCGCAGAACCCGAGATCTGCCCTCAGTTCGTTTAAATTACGCCGCTTTTATAAATATTCTACAGCTCTTTGTGTACTCCATCTGTATGTTGTTGACGATAATTTATGGGCTTAATGCAACAGCGGCGAGTAAATAGAATGAACAGTAGAAGGGAAAGTGCAAGTAGCATTTGTATATAATTATAGTATGGATATGTATTTGTAGGTACTTGTAAATTGGGTCGGCTTCATATTCACGGTTTTAAGTGGTTTTAAGTTTGTAATTTGTGCTTTTGACGTCATCTATAAGTTAATGAAAGTTTCTACAGGTCTTATTTGTTAATTGGTGCGTGAAAAACGAGTAATTATAATTATTATAAAGGTTAAAATTAGTTAAAATTTAATTCGCTGACATTTATTTAGATACAGGAAGAAAAGAGAAGGTTCTAAGTTGACAAACTATGTTTTACAACTGGTACATTTTAAGCTGCACTTTCTTCCGAATCTGCAAACTTTTTTAATAAACAATCGTCCCGATAGGTCAGGTCGGATTTATACTTCCAGGCAAACGTGTAGTTTCCTAAAGAAACCGCTGGAAAAAATGCAGTTTGTACAAATACTTTTAATTATAATGTTAGTCAATTTCATCGTGACCGGGGGTCATCGATGAATGATGACCGATGTCATGTTGCCATATGCGTTTAATAGTTCCTTATAACACTAATAACATTTTCATCTCTCCTGTTCGGAAAGTGTCATTTTCATGAGTAGATAGCCGGGTGGAAAATAGCTTTTCCATCCCTAGGGTGGAAAGTAATTTTTTTTTAATTGCCACGGAGTCAAAGATAATTGCCTTCTAGATACACGTCGTGACCAACTAAATTAGGTACAATCTAGTCGGCCGTGGTGAGTGGCCATTGAGAAAAGGTCTCCAAACGTTAGATATAGGCAAGCTGAATTTATTTATATCTAATTATTAAATATAAATTTGCCTTATATTCATAATACATACATATAATCCCGTCCCACATTTATAGATAGATCGTTATTTAAAAAAATAAATTAAAACCATTGGATTGTATTTTTTTTACTTTTAAATGTTGGCGTTACGTATATCTTAACTTTTTTTTTATCTATTTAAAATAAGAATAATGAAAGTTTGCACTAGAAAAAGCGGGAACACGAGATTAAATATAAATACCGTGTCTTTAATTGATTATTTGTTAAAAATTCCATGGACATTATTATAACTCACTCATGACATATTGTGCGTGTAGTATTTTATTTTCCTCGCAGTCGAAATGAAAAGTAGAGTGTTTAACTCGGGTGAAATACCCATTTCACCCTCGAACTATTGGCGCTCTCACTTCGTTCGAGCGCCAGAAATATCTCGGGTGCAATGGGTCACTTTCTACCCTTGGTTAACAATCTACTATTAAATTTCGAATTATCTGGACCCTTGTCTGATGACAAATAGGGTTGTGCTGGGTCAAGACCACTTCCAATAACTGTTTGCTATAGCTAGGGGAGGCAATGAGCGTGAAGTATGTTAGTAACAAGTGTCGCGGCATCCTTGACCGGGCACATCGATGAGTGATGGCGGGCGTGTGCTGCCGGCACTCGGCAACTCATCGCCTGTGCCCTGATAGGGCTGCCTCCTATTACTGTGGCATACAATTCACGGCATGTAAGTTTGCATATCTGATGTTAATTAGGTATTAGTACCTAATGTTAGTGATGTTTGTGCGCAAATGCATTAAAGTAGCGTAAATTATAAGATGATTGTAGAGAAAACTAAGTTAACTACGGCATAATGATATAAACCATAACATAAACAATCCGAACTGAACCAGTTAGAATAATTTAGTAGGTACCTAATTACAACTAACGATTTCGAATATGTATAGGAATAGCAACGACGAATACAGAATATGAATCGTTCCGATGCATTCTTCTTCTTATTTTTTAGAAGTATATCCTTTGACGGATCCTTTGTCATTTATTTATCAAGTGATAAACGCAACCATCATCGGCTCGCTAAATAATACAGTTATTAGTTGTGTAGTAACTGCTTTCCAGTGTTCAATGAACTGACGTGAGAGACTTCATCCTGTACTCGACTGAAGTTATTTTTTACTTAGAGACTTAGAGACTATATACATCTCTAATAAACTTAGTGTACTGTACAATGACGCTCAGAGACCTTATATATCTCTGAGGAATGAAATTTAACTATTATCATATATTTATTATTTATATTTTTTTATTTTGTAAATTGTGACGCCTAGAGACCATATACATCTCTAAGAAATTTAGTTTAATTATTTATTTAATAATTTTTTCTTTTGTATAGTTAGTTTCTTATTCAGTCCTTAACTTTTCTAAGGATTTAAATTAATTTATTTTGTTTTGCATGTTGTGACGCCTAGAGACCATGTACATCTCTAAGAAATCTAAATTAAGTACTTAATTATTTTGTTGCATTAGTTATTGATTTTGACTCCTTGAGACCTTATACATCTCAACGGAATTGAATTATTTCATTAATTAATTATACCGATCTATATTGCGTGTCGTGACGCCTAGAGACCTTCTACATCTCTGAAATAAAAATTGGGCAAGTGCGAGTCGGACTCGCGCACCAAGGGTTCCGTACAAACACTTTTCATCATTAAGTGGTTAAGTTAAGTTTGCACCTGGTATGTATAGCGCCCCATACAAATGAGGTGCAAAGTTAACGCAACCAACCCGTTTGTTGTATGGGAGCCCCCTTAAATATTTATTTTATTTTATTTTTAGTATTTGTTGTTATAGCGGCAATAGAAATACATCATCTGTGAAAATTTCAACTGTCTAGCTATCACCGTTCTTGAGATACAGCCTGGTGACAGACGGACGGACGGACGGACGGACGGACGGACAGCGAAGTCTCAGTAATAGGGTCCCGTTTTTACCCTTTGGGTACGGAACCCTAAAAATCACTTTATTTTATATAATTTTTAGTGTAAACATTGATTTGGAGACTTGTACATCTCCTCTAACATATATGTATCAATTACCTAGCTATAATATAATTGTATTAGTTTTTAAGTATAATTCACGAAAAAATGACTTACTGTTGAGTTTCTTTCGGCTTTCTTCTCAACAGCGGTCTCCTCTTGCGAAATGCCGGTAGACTCACAATCTGACTTGTAAAAGTGCCCTTGTGGCCTACTTACTAAATAAATTATTTCATTTCATATTTCATTTCATTTCATTTCATCGAACTATTAAATTTGCAAAACCGACAACCCTGCCCAAGACGGGGGCTAAGATAATTATCTTTTTTACGCAACGCACCCGCTTCAGTTTTAATAACGCGATAAATGCTGCGGAAGGCTTGTCGCTGACGCGGAAGGAGGGTTTCCAACTTGCCTTTTGATTAATACCTCACTTTACCGTCCAACCGTACCGCCGATTTCTACCTTATACCCCCGCTTTAAGAGACACTCATAAGATACACCATCATTCGATTACGCAACAGATGCATTTTATTCTTCATGTAATTTTCTTCGCATTTTTCCCGACATGATAAAGTGATTGTTTTTAATTTTACAAGGAATTAGGCAATGATAGACGGCTCCTTTTGGATAAGTGTTTGCGAACAGGGGAGGGTGGATCGCGATTTTTTATTGGTTTTACTGGCTGGTTGTAAATTTAAAACCGGGTGTATTAGACACTGAGCTTTGTTTAATCAATTTACGAGGTTTATTGGAATAAGATTAATGTACCTATATGGAGATAAAAGAAAAGCATTTCAATAAGATTGCTAATAGGAATCGGATATATCGTTTCCAAATGTTAAATAAAACCTTACGTTCCTAACTTATTTTTTGATTTTAAGTTCTGTTAAATATTGTATCTTTCAGAGGGACTATCGATTAGCTTTCAGATCTTAAACTATAAAGTACCTACTGGAAACATGAAGAATTAAATTTCCTAGTTATAATACGAGTAGTAGTAGGTATCTAGTAGTTGTAATGCAGTTGTAACAATTGTAACACAAAACGTATATTTATTTACGTCTAAGTACTCAAGATCTTTCTTGTTTTCGTGTGCAAAGTATTTTATGTTTCAATTTTTTAACTAGTGCCTAAATCTCTTTTGGTTTGATATTCTTTTTGTAACCCGATAGCCTTAAAAAGTATTGATACTTAATCTAACAAGACACTCCATTGGTTTAACGTACAAAGCCATGAAGACATAAAACTTTAATAGAATCGATACACCGCTCCCCGTACTATAAGGCAATAGATCAAGCTTAAAAACCCTAATTTTACGGCAATGCAAACACCGTACCCTCTATCAGGGAGGCACACATCTTCAACCAGCTATTACGATATGACTCAATCGAGGGTATACAGGGGAAGTGTCTAGTAAATTGTAGGTTATGTTATGGCTGTCCGTGGAATAAGAGGTTAAACGTGGTATTAGGGAATCGATCAGTTTAACGATGTTGATAGTCATCGATTGACATATTAAATGAGCTGTTGTTGTGTAGATATTTGCCTAGTGCCTACCTATATCTTGTTATTAAGTAAGATTTCTATAGATATATTATAATATTGTACTTACCTATACATTGACTCACGGATCCCACAGTCAAACTGTGAAAACAGTTTTGTGGGACGAATGTACCTAGTGATATTTACATGACATTTTAATAAATAAATAAGGTATGGGATATTATTAGCATTAAGAGGCCTTATTCCTTTTAAAATTTATTTTTTTCATATTATGACGAATATATTGATAATTTCAACCAACTTTTTGAAGTGAATAATACTTTTTCCCGAGTTCTAGGTAGTAACGTAGCTATTTCATGCTTTTATTGCATGCAGTCGAAAATAAGTGGAAAAAACGAATTTTCCACGTGAATTTTGTCAATTTCGAGTAGTTTTTCGAACAAAAATTATCAATGAAAAGTTCAAACTGTAGGTTTCAAATATATACCAATAAAATAGCCCTGTTCTAGGTAGTAACATCAATAATATGTTAAGAAACATGTTTGATCATAAAGAAAAATGTCTAAACAATCAGCATTTTAAAAGGAATAAGGCCTCTTAACAATGAAGAGGGGACTGTGAAACAGTGAAATCGTGAAGAAATATAGAACTAATTTATCAATCATCCCTTGATAACGGAAACTGAAAAGATTTCAAAATAATGGGAGCCACAAATAATGAATATATACGATATCTATATAAGGATGTCTATGTTATTTAATGGTTCTAAAGTAAATGCCAAAATATCTTCCGAAGGAGATAGAGTAGAATATTCATAACACAACCAAACAAAGTTTGTCCTACGTTATAAGGTCAGCGATTAATTAATAACTGGATTCACGTGCTTAATTTAAAAGCCACCTAATCGGATCAAAAACTTCTAATAACAATATTTGTTAATATTTGTATAGAATCTTTTTATTGATTCATATTTTTTATGTGGTAATACCACATTATTATTTTTATAAATAATGACACAAATTAAATTAAGAAAGAAAAATTGAATGCGATCTACTACAATCGAAGCGGGGTTCCCGCATTATTTATAACAATATTTGTTATCAATCTTTTTACTAAATAGACAATTATTTAAGCCAGCTTATGTTTTTCTCCAACGACAGTTGAAAGGATCTTAAAATATGCAGCTGCATGGAAATCAGTTGAATTATTCCATGTCACTCACATGGAGCGCAAAAGTAGTTTTCCAAAAATAAACGAGTCAAGTGTACTGACTATTAAAATACAATAAAATGAACTTACTTTAACAATAAATCCTGTATCACTCACGCATTTGTAACCATTAACGCTGAACGATCACTATTAAATTATCCTCATTCAGTAGTCAGACAAAAAGCCGATTAATTTCACCTATATGAAAATTAAATCATCCTGGGATGGGGGTGGTCAGTGACAAATGTCCAAGCTGTGACGACCCCGTTCCATCTTGACAGGGACTAATAGCGCCATCTGTTATGAAGCCGCGGTGTCCGGTTTAATGTCTGTAGTCGCCAGGTGCCGCGAGGTGGCGCTAATGATACAGAACCGCGAGAGTGATAAATAGGTAGTTTATTGAAAAGCAGTGTTTATTCTAAAATTATTTGCTTTGTATGTATATTATCTTTTATATTGAGACACTTTTTTTAATAAGACCATGACTGAGTTTTTAGAAATATGCGAAATCATAGTATTTTTTTATTTGTGTTTGATATTAAAACTAGATATCGTCCAATAGTTAATTCTCATTGGAATTATAATGTAATCACTTTCATCCATCAACTATATTACCGTGTAAAACTATATAATTATTTAGTTTTATTCTTTGGTACACCGACATTGACTTGTGTAGTGCAGTGGGCTTACTTCCGTGGTAGTTAGTTCTGCAGGTTAAGTGTAGATGGCGCTGATATCAAACTGAGCTCTCATGGAAACAATATACCTTTTGTGAACTGTTTAAATTAATATAAAAATAATAATATTTTGTAGGTGTTATATAAACATTATACTATCTATTTCGATTACTATACTGTAATAAATAGTAATTAGGTACACTTGTCAAAGTTTTTATGATGCTACTGCAGATTCATCTCCAATAATTTTTTAAACATTGTAAAGTCAATCGGGGTCACTTTGGTCCTTCCGTGTAACTATGGGCCACAGTCACCTACACACTACCTACTGAATATGTTATTTTTCGCTTCAAAAGGTATACCTACTAAAAATGTATACAATAATGGGAGAACAGTGAAGTTCATATGAGGATTTTTTTACCAATAATTGTGAACTCGAGTCTATTGTAAACGGCATAGAGGTGTGTTCAGATATATTTGATCATAAATGAACTCGACTGTAGGTACTTTGTTTTTGACGGTTATTGCCCGATTGACATATCTATTGCTCATTTTTATACTCGCAG
The DNA here is from genome assembly GCA_947623375.1 of Apotomis capreana. Lineage (NCBI taxonomy): Eukaryota > Metazoa > Arthropoda > Insecta > Lepidoptera > Tortricidae > Apotomis > Apotomis capreana. Next base: position 9,584,384 of record OX392514.1, read on the forward strand.
ACTTTAATCTGTCAATTATAATTTTACAGACAAAATCACAATAACGCACTTTTTAATCCTGTAACAAAATTCTATACTCTATGGTACCCGCTACAGAACTTTAATATTCATAAGACATCTCTCTACACAACTCTAATAATTTCAAAGAGAACATGAGTTTATTTGATGCTCACTGATTGGTTGAAATTACTTGTCAAAAAAATTCACCAATCACGAGGCACCCGCCATGGCCATCGCGATCATGTTTTTTTTATAGGTCAGTTTTAGTTGAACGAAAAAGGTTACACCAAAAATAAAAAATCATATTGGAGAATAACGATTAAAATAAAAAATGTTTTTCTGAGTTTTGGTCGTATAAAAAGTATTGTATGCAATAGTTACACAATTAGGTCTTAAAGTCTCGTACCTTACATAGGCCACTCGGCAAGCCTCGTGACCTAAACGCGGTACTCGACTTTAAGAACCTCCATTGTGCAACGATTGCATAAAATACTATTATAAATAAATGAGGTTATTAAAACATTTTACCTTCCAGGTGCTCGGCAAGAACGGGATCCGAGGATGGCTGGACGGCACCACCGAGAAGAGCAACTGGCTAAAGCTGGTGCGGTCCACCAACTACCCCCAGGATGTGAACACCCAGCATCTACTTCTGGCCGGTCAAGTATGATCGTTTTACGAGTTTTTACTAGCCCAATAAATGGCATACAAGTTTGCCATCATTCTTGTATTTTTAGGGTCGGAACCCTAAATAGAAAAGGGTACGGATACCCAAAGGGTAAAAATGGGAATCAGCTATAACATTAGGAACCGTGATAGCTAGATAGTTGTTCAAAGATGACGTATTTCTGTTGCCGCTGTAACAACAAATAAAGAAAACAAAAAAGTTAAAAAATATTTACCTAGTTGTGCGGGACCCTCGGTGCGCGAGAGCAACTCGCACTTGGGCGGTTTTTTAGTATTATGTAGCTATACGCAATATATAAATTTGGTTATAAGAAGGTTTCCTAGAAAATTACCATTCACAGTTTGACTGTAGGAATCCGTCGCTGTTTATGATATAAGTACAATAGGTACAATACAAATCCTCTGTATTGCACACCTCAAATACATGAGAAATATGCAATAAAATAACAAACAGAGGTTAAAAACAGACGGTCTTATCGTTAAATCTCTTCCAGACAACCTTTAGGTAGCGGAATATAATTATAACTAAAGTTTGAATTGAGTAGGTATAATGCAAAAACAAAATAAGTACAAATAATATATACATACTATATAAAACTAGACTAACATGGGGTAGGTCTTTTTTGCCGGTAGCCCTCATTTGAAATCCGCGTAATATGTTTTTTTATCCCGTTCTTCCTTATTTCGCCAAGAGCTATTTTCGTCTTTCAATCAATCCATCAATCTCTTCTTAAGCTTTCCTCTTTTTCATGTAACCTACATTAATCCTCAACGCTTTTCGTCTTGTGTCTGTCATCTCTTCGTCTATAAATATTACTTGCACGTTGACAACCAAAACACACTAAAGTTAAATTGACTTAAACAAAACCATAATTTTACTTCTTTTTCAAGACGAAAAGCTTTTTGTATTTATTAGGTAAGTATGCTGTTATAGACGAAAACCTAAAGCAATTTTGACGAATCAAAATCATAACCCTCCTCAAAATCATTACGAAAGTACCTATATATATAAAAAAAAAAACAATTACCTCATATATCACAGTCAAAAGCCCAACGAACTGCCGAGTCGTTATCACGGCAGCCCTCATTATTGCGTCTTTTATGTCACTACCCCAATCAAATATGAATGTAGAACGTTGGGTACTTCCGGTGGCAGAAAATCGGTGTTCGCCTGAACAACTGTGTCCTACTTCCGGTCAATCGAAGGGGAGCAAACGGCCCTACCGCACCGAAGCATTTTGCGTGATATGGAATGTAAAATTAATGATGCTGTCCTTTTCATTTGGTGGTAATAAGAGTAGGATAGGCATGTAAGTTGGATGTGGTGAGATCCGAATGTTGGTTAGCGGCGCAACAGATGTGGCGATTAGATCCGCGTATTGTGCCACTTTGGGAGGTTAAATGCTGTTTGATATTTCACCCCTGTCGAGGTTTTGAGATTTTCATACGATATTATGAGTTTTTAACGATTTTATTTTAATCAGAAATTTGAATAAATAGGGATATGTTGACTGTTTTCATCCATGCTCCAATCTTTCATTGTTGGTTTGTTTGCATCCATTGTATTGGTACCTATAGGTAGATAAGGATTTTACTATGTAGTAACTAATACCGGGGTATTGATTTAAAAAAAAAAAGTCTTGACAGCGTACAGTATAATGTATGATATATAGGTTACATCAAATGTATGAAGATTATACTTCGCCATTTAACGCCTTTTCAGTCTCGTCTCGCAAAAACCGACATACATAATGTTAAGGATAGTTAAGGGTAATTTTTACTCGACTAATGAAGTAAATAAGACTGTTATAGTATTGATTTTTTTCCGTGGAGTTGCCGATCTCTTAGTCGTCTAATAAGAAATGGCCTGTGTGTTCCAGGTATGGTACAAGGTGACGCGAGACATCGTCTCCGGGCAAGAGCTCCTCCTGGGTCCCAGGACCCCTCTGCCGCTGCAAGACGTTCAAGCTGCTGCCGGTAAGTCACCTTATATTTATTAGGTATTTGCATAAGTCACCGCTAGATTTGCGACTAACTGCATAAAATGGACCCTTAACGCAGCATGTGATGGGATGGGACACTAGCGCCACGTTAGTATTTTCTTATATTTTATATTCTATCTAAAGTTGTACCCAAAAACTAAAGAGGCCGCTTTTGACGGACACACACACAAATGAAAAAAAATATGGAAAATTAGCATTATTTTGGTCACTACCAGTTAGTACTCTTTATTATACTGTGTCACTACTAAGCACAATTTGGGTATTTCTCAAGCATTAAAACTAGTTGCGCTATTTGTTTTATTGCAAGTTTTTTGGGATAAACTACAGCCTAATAAATCTTATACAGTGATTTAATAAAAACTAGAGTAAATAGTCAGAATTATTCTAATTTAGAAGATAATAATTATAAGAAAATTGAACATCGTAAGTGACGCTCGTCTCCCATCACATGTCGCCTTATTTACACCACTTAAGTAGGTGTGTATTAGTATTCCTAAACTAAAAAAAACTATCAACACCAATTCTCGTACCCAGGCTTCGGAGTTTTCATTGCGCAGACGTTGGCAAGGAGTCGACATTGACATTAAAATTCAGCTCCTAATCTTTTAAAATTTCTTAACGTGTATTTATTAAACACTGGCACCATAAACAATGGCACTTTTACATAGAAAGCTGAATCTATTTACGCTAGTCATGCTTAAGTTAATTCATAAGTATTGTGAATATTCCAACTGTTGAGCTCAAAATCCCAGCGAAAGATAAAATTCGGAGAGTGATCATCGATCATTGCGTCACAAAGGCCCACCTTGCGTCGCACGCGCAGTCACATTAATCCTTTCGCAAAATCGTACTTATCTCGAAATTAATAAGTTCGATGAATGGTCTCTCATGCGATAGAGACCTCATCAATCATTTCTTGCGCAACGCTGGTCTATGACAAATGGAATGGAACTGCAAATCGATCCCAATTAGGGATATTTAAGAGTCATTGTGGTAAAATTGGAGTGTCATGCAGCTGATGTTAGGCATATGTGGGCGGATTTGGTCAATTCGTTTTGCTTGATGAATGTTTGTTTATGCCCTTCTGTTGTGGCTAATGTGCAGGCGCAATGTAAGAGTTCTAATTTGTATTGTCGAAAATAAATTAGAAAGATCGTTTAGGAGGTCAAGTTTTGCTTCACTGTTGATTTTCTTGGTTATATTTTACTTCTTTGTTTTAGAAGTAATTTTTTAATATATATTATATATTAAGGGGGACAATCATACACAAATTGACCTAGTCCCAAACTAAGCAAAGCTTGTACTATGGGTACTAGACGACATATATATAGTATTATATAGATAACATCCATGACCCAGGAAGGCCGATAGGTTAGGTCAAAAAAGTTCATCACACAAATATTTGCTCCGGCCGGGATTTGAACCCAGGACCGCCGGCTCAGTAGGCAGGTTTCTACAAACTGTGCCAAACGCGTCATCGAACAAAGATACTTATGCAATCTCATCAAGTTCCCCAGATTTAAATGCACTTCTTTTGGGCTTCACAAAGACGCAGACTGCCCGTCTAGCACAACTACGTTTCACGACTCGCGCGACATAGCATCGCCCGTCACTCTCTCACAGAACAGCGAAGAAAGAGATAGGCAATATTGTTCGCGCGAAACAGAGCCGTGTGTGACAGTTGTGCTAGAGATGCTGATTGATTTATTTTATCCACCGATTCAATGGACAGGCAGTTTAAAACAGTGCATTATCTAGTGCTTACTAGTTAATATGAGTCCTAAATAATTTCATTAGCTCATTAGAATGAAATTATACAAGGGTGCTATTACTCGGCGTTGGACATAAATCACGCACGCGCCGGGTGCGCCCGCGCCGCCGCCGCGCCGGAAGTAGAACGCTGAAGCACCCAGCCAACCTCTTTATAGAGGTAGATACAATGGAATCGGCCTTAAGTTCTGTACGAAGTATATTTGTAGCATAATTACGTATTTTTATTACAATAAAAAGTTGTAAGAAAAACTACTTACCTACCTAAATAGTGGTGAAGGCGTCAGGCATTTTACGGTGCGATGCGTATATGAATAGGCGTAATACCATGCAAAACTATTAATGCGTTCAGTAGACAGTAAATAAATAATTTCGTAAGGCCTAGGTTAGGTCTCTTAAATACATACGCTTTATCATTTATTGACCGAGCGAGTGAAGCTTCTTTGTTTCAGGTTGGTTAAAAAGTCTTTCATATGTTTACTGTTTATTTGTGTACCTCGCTTACAGTTCGCTTTTCCCTGAATTCTAGATAGTGACATAGCTCTATTTGTCAAAAATAAGTTGAAAAAAAAAATCAGTTTTCTGTGTGAATTTTGTCAAGTTCGAGTAGTTTTTGAAATAAAAATTATTAATGAAAAATTTAAACTGTAGGTTTCAAATATATATAGCTACCGATGAATCGCAATAGCCCTGGAGGCCTAATGATGGTTGCTTTTATCATGCGATAAATAAGTGACAGAACATTTGTCACTCACATTTGCATTTTGTCAAAACGTGACGGATGCTTTGCCACTTATTTATCGCGTGATAAAAGTAACCATCATAGACCCGCTGTTCTAAGTAGTAACATCGATAATATGTTAAGAATCATGTTTGATCATAGAGAAAAGTGGCTAAAACATTCAGCATTTTTGAATGGATAAGGAGCCTTAATGTAAGCCTCCTGTAGACACATCTAGTGTACGCTTATTTAAGTATAGCTACTACACATGCACACACGCATATGCGTGGCTTGCGTAACGTTCGCATGGGGCGACGTCGCGATCGCGATTTATCTAAATTAAACATCGCATGCGCGTGCCGACTGCTGTGTCCCTGCCCTGTGATTTTGTTTATGAATACAGCGTGTATAGGGTTAAAGTCAATTATATGACGTAACCGAAATAGCCTCGAAATGGTGCACTATTATTTTCAGTTCCTTCAAATCGTCAGATTTTCATAAAAATCATCGATCAGGGTTAAAATAAATAAATTGATATACAACCTCATACAAATCGATCTAGTCCCAAATTAAGCTCAAGAAGGCTTGTGTTATGGGTACTAGACGACGATATACATATAGATAAATATATACTTAAATACATAGAACAACCATGACCCAAGCACAAATATTCGAGTTCTTCACACAAATATTTGCCCTGGCTGGGATTCGAACCCGGGACCGCCGGCTCGGTAAGCAAGTGCTTACAAACTGAGCCAAACGTGTCGTCAAAAAAATAATGGCTTAATGGTTTATTTTTTTATTAGTTACTAGGAGGGGCCACTTCGTTTGGGTACAAGTTTTTTTTACTGTAGGCGGATTAAAAGTATCATTCGATGTCCAACTAAATTGGTTATAATTTGTCCAGCCGTTTCGGCGTGATGAGATGACAAATAAATTATGACAAACATAAGGCATCAGACTCGCATGGCGCGGCGCACCCATACAAAACAAAAGACGATCCTGCATCGGGCTGTTAAGTTTTTTTTCTGAAATCGATATATTACTCTATGACAGCTCAAAAGTCCGGTTGGTCATGAGCTACGTAATTATATTTTCGACACAATATCAAGTAGGTTTGATTTGACCAATATTAGCTAGAACTTAAGACTGTCCGTTGTTTATCTCTACTAAATTGTAATTTCTTGCATTGTATCTCTCGTGTTTGTTTCGTGAGGTGTGAAATAAAGAGTAAATACATGTATTGTAACCCTAAGTTTTTAAGGCTTCCTTCCTAACGCCAACCAAAAAGGTCAAAATCGCCTTGAAACTCAACCGTTATGTAACAGGTAGGTAAAGCTAAATAAGCGCGTGTAAAAAGATCGACCTATATAGTAAAGTATGCTCACACGAGGGTCACACGTTTGACTCGCAGGTGACTCCAATTACCGCCGTTCACCCGAGCGTGAAGCGTGATTCAAAGTTTTACGGGTTTCAGGGCCTGATTCGACGAGGCATTGCGGTATTCTCGTTCTTATCATCTCGGTTTTATTACAGTTAAATAATGATATATCCGCTACGACTTATCATTTCTATGAGACTACGGCATAACCAAAAAGGGTGACGATTTTAAAAGTATACGATAAATCGATGAATATCTTGTCACCAATATAGAATAAGGGCTTTTGGCGCTTTTAACTAAACTTTCTTCTACCCATTAACATTTTCGTGCTTATTCTCTAAAAGGCCAACAGCACTGGTATATCTATCCAACATTGTCCAAATCGTTTATGAAATTATGAATCATATGAATAGGTAATTTTGGCCCAGAGGAAGAATTTCTAACACGCTGGTTAGACCAGATATCTACGCTCTACCCTCAAGACCTCAATTTACGATGCCACGCAGCACCAGGTTAGAGTAAGCTGGCGCAAAATAGTCCACGAAAAAGTAATTCAGAGAGGCCACGACCCTCAGCATGAAGGATATCGATTAAAGGACGATGAATAATGTCATCGAAAAAGGAAGTTTTATATTGTTTAATACTATGCCAAATTTTCTACTTACTATTCAACTTAATGGAGTTCTTGGTGGCGATTTTTTTCTTCAAAATATTGTTACGCAGCAGAAGTTTTCTTCATACATATATGAGTATTTTTTTTATATAAGTACACGTACATACCAGTGCTTAATATAAAACGTCATAAAAGCTTAAAAATAATCTGTTTAACAATAATAATTTCAACCCTTTATTAGCCGAGCGTACGCAATCGCCCGTAATGAATGAGCCACTGACATTTGTCATCGCGCAATTGTATGAAGATTAAAATTGATGACGTTGCTTTGTCGCATGCGCCATTGTACTAGGCGTTATCGCGATGCGTGCCAGTTTTTGAAAATAAAATTTTACTGGATTAATTATGATATGTTAATACGGACATATGTATTCTAGTCAAGTTCACCAGACGGTTATTAGTCTTATTTATTTAAACTTTATTCCACAAAATAAAAGTAAGATCAGTCAATCACAAGGCCAAACAGGGATATAAATTAAATACAGTGATACAAAGAAATCGGTTAAGCGAATTATTTTTAATTCTTGACTATACCTACAACATTGACTAACTTTACTAATACGATTTTATAATTAGCTTTACACTCTCTTTCTGTTGTTGCTCCCTCATGATTGAGGAACGTGGTCATCACTGGATGACTTACAATGGGGCCTTTACACTCAGTTGTCTATAAAAATTGGGCAAGTGCGAGTCGGACTCGCGCACCGAGGGTTCCGTACAAACACTTTTTTATCCTTAAGTGGTTAAGTTAAGTTTGCACCTGGTATGTATAGCGCCCCATATAAATGAGGTGCAAAGTTAACGCAACCAATCCGTTTGTTGTATGGGGGCTCCCTTAAATATTTATTTTATTTTATTTTTAGTATTTGTTGTTATAGCGGCAATAGAAATACATCATCTGTGAAAATTTCAACTGTCTAGATATCACCGTTCTTGAGATACAGCCTGGTGACAGACGGACGGACGGACGGACGGACAGCGAAGTCTCAGTAATAGGGTCCCGTTTTTACCCTTTGGGTACGGAACCCTAAAAAAGTATATCTAACGATTTTACTCTATGTTTTATATTTGGCACAAACTTGGAGGATTGTGAAACGGAGATAGTATGTTATTGACTAAAGCGTTTCTAAAACAGCGAATCAAATGACATCCGTATACATTTTTGCCAAAAACCAAATAACGTTAAAGCAAAAATTAACACGTCCCATGATCACAATTCCCCACGACACGGGATGATTAATCAAAAAATTAAGCAACAACAATAGAGCCACCCCATTACCGAGCACAATCGCCGGCCCACACCGCGTGTTTATTTAACAATCAAATAAATATTACCGACAATAAAATAGAAATATTTCAATTTAATATCTCCGCCCCCAGTGAAGGGTTAATCTGGCGTTGCATTTGTCGCTTTTTGTCACTAGATTAGCCCGCTCGGCTATCTTGATGTTACGCGAAATTTAATAATTTATATTTTTAGATTAATCTTGATCGTGACTTTATTATCTTTTAGTGGATCTCTTTTGCGTGTTGTGTTTTTTTGTGGGCTATGACGTAAGTCACACATCCTATTGATCTAATTCAACGTTACATTTACATTGCATGGAGAATACATTACGTAACAAAGTGGATTCTAATCCTTACTTTCCGATGGAATTAGATATAGGTATACATACGAAAACGTTAGAGTTTTCGACAGGTTAGCAGTGTCTTATCCACCGTTTCCAAATCATTTTACTTGTACCTCAAAATCTTTAATTCAGTCGATTTGAGAGCGCTTCAGCTGCGAGTATAAAAAAATGGCTATATTTACGCAAAAACTCCCTATAAAATTTGAAAGCAAGAAATGTTACGCCCGGAGGGGCGTTATGGTATTAAAAGAACAGCTATCCATCAGCCACAGACGCCCACTGCTGAACATAGCTTCCCCATGACTCGCCACAAAGTGCGACCCCGTGCAGACCGCATCCATTGATTTCCCGCTGCCCGCACTAGGTCATGCCCAGTCTAGAATCAAATTGTTGCCATATATTATAAAGAAATAGAACCACATCCTTGTGACCACTGGTCAGAATCTATAAGGTGCGTCGCAGTCCCGTATTGGCCGCCGGCGCCGGCGCGATCCCATTGTCGACAGGACGTGTGAGATGCGTTTCAGGGTCACTATCTGAGAAACGTGGCGCTGTGCCCGTGGGGCACGTGGAACAAATTCCTGACATATACCCCTTATTGCTCATGGTTGCCGGCGTTCGCTTTTATACGGTGTATGGTAAATAAATAAGTAAAATAAAATAACATTTATAACAGTTACCATTTAAATTTGTACATAGTATGATTTTCCTGTGACCACCACACTAGGCCACACCTGTCTTGTGGAGTCAGTTTCAAGAGTTATCAATTTCATGTTAGATTGACACTGAACTGGTAATTTTGAATATTCCTTCTAGAAAGTGTTTTTGTGGCCCTTACTTTGGGGTTCACATTACCTACTGTTGAAGTTTCTTGTTATTTGCATTTCGTTTTTTGTTCAAGCGAGCGAAGCGTCTCCATTTTAGCTTAGCCTTAAATTATTTCGTATGTCCGGATAACCAGACCATTTCCGGCTGTTCTCTTTAGGTCGCATTTCTTAACCGAATCTCGTGGTTTTTTGTGAGTAGGTTCGTCAAGTCTATAGATTTTTTTCGTTGATTCAGATCTGAAGATTTGTTTTTTTTCCAAGCAGCAGAGATGTTGGGGAAAATAAAATTAAAAATGTTAAATATCAGCCTTTGTGAAACAAACACAGCTCACAGAGTCACTAAGTAGGAAACATCATCTTAACCATGACACGGATTTGGGCGAAATTTGGCACACAGTTCAAGCCATGAATAAACACAGGATATTTATATAATTACTGGTATCATGTTAAGCCGTTGGTAAATGCTAGTTTCTGTATAAATTTCATATGATTGCACAGATATATCCTGCCCTGTACTGCCACCCGCCGCGAGCGATGATAGGCCCATTTCAACGAGGAAGCGACTCGCTCTGATAGAAATATCGTTATAGGATGCTCATGTGTGGCATATGCCGCTATTGAGATCGCATCAATATTACCTGCCTCGGAACCCAAAGGGCGAATGTCCTATAAATTTGCCGATCAAATGTTACCAATGGCTTTAAGATATTGCGGAAGAGATTTTCATAGCGACTTCAGAGGTTCCGCGAAATGGTAATGGAATCTTGTTTTGGATTTACGACGCTGGCAGTTTCTAGTCTATTTAGATGTACAAGGATACTTTATGTCCTATACTTTTAGTATATCTTACTCAAAGCTGCTGCTTTACCGAGGGTTATCGTAGTCATAAATACACAAAAAATACATATACATACCTAAATTCATTTCACACAATTCATAATTTACCTAGCACCGTAAAACGGGGTTACTTTAGAATGCAGGGGCTACTTTGGAAAAGTGTTTTTACGCCATATCCTTTTTTTTACTATTTGTGACAATGCAATACCTACCTTCAACAATGACCTAACCTTTTACTTCATTTATTTGCTCAATCGCACTATGAATATTTGCGTTTTTATAACCATTTTAAATCTATCAAAGTAGCCCCAAAATTTCCCAAAGTAACCCCGTTTTACGGTACCTACTTTCCGGGTTGATGACACGCCACTCACACTAGGGGACTTTATAATTAGGTAGCTAGTTAAGAAAATCAATTTCGTCGTATTTTGACCTCTCAATTTTCTTTTCTTCTTTAACTTATCATTCATCAAAGTGAAATAAATCTTATAAAAACGCTCAGAACTGCTATCGTTACTATTAAAATAAAAAATCATTAAATTAAAATAGTTACAAAAATCAGGGTCAAAAGTTTCCTTAGATAAACTAGAGCAAAGTTTTCTCAGATTATCTTTAAGTGCATTGTATATATATTACTCTTTATTGCACGCCCCATACAAGAGAAATACAAAGCAAGAAATTAAAATGTGGTAGTTATTGCTACAAAAATGTAAAACAAACTTATTCCACCTTATCATCCAGAAACAACAGGTGCCCGTCAGTTTGGGGTCATTATAATTCCAAAGATCGGTAAGTCACCGTCACGGTGCGCGCGCGCCATCTGTTGCGACGTGGGAAAACTTAACGCCTGCGCCCTATGCGAAAATAATCGTTGTTTCCCATACAGTGCTGTGGGGAGTAAGATAAGGAGAACATATGTCGTAGGGAAATATTAATAGATGTACATGTTGATGACATACGTACAAGTAGAGGGAAGCGCGGTGTTTGGACGAGCAATTAAATTGTTTTTGTTTTATATTTGGTATACCTATTACGTAATATACCTATTACGATGTGCTTAAGATTTGAACGTAGGTACAAGAAATAAAAAAAGTAAATATTTACAATTATCTTTAATGTTTCTGTTTAGCCCTATGGTTGACTGCTAGAGAATGCCTTGTGGCATTAAGTCCGCGATTTGAAAGAAAGAAAGAAAGTATTTATTCACAAAAACATATGGTACATAATTATTTTTAATTGAATATCTCACAAATAGAAATCAGAATAGACAATCCGTAGAAGATTATAACCGTAAAAAATGTTGCTATTAAAGGGCGAGGTCAGGTACTTAATTAAATAAATAAATATCGGATATCTTGCACACATGGATCTAGTCCCACAGTAAGCTCTAGTAGGCTTATGTTATGTTATGGGCATTAGAAAACTATATACATATTTATATAGATAGGTAAATATATACTTAAATACGTAGAACATCCATGACCCAGGAACAAATATTCGAGTTGATTATTAAAATATTTGCCCGTGCTGGGGATTCGAACCCAGGACCGCCGGCTCACTGGGCAGCTACGCCATCCGCGCCGTCAAACCATTTATAAGTTACTAATGAATGATAATTACGAGTACTTACTTCTTAGGTGCAATAATGAGTGCCTAATTTGATTGTCACGCAAATAAAACTAAATAGATGCCTCTCATTTAAGTTGCATTGTATCGTTTAGTGTACAGAAGGTACCATCACTGTTTTAACATCACTTATCTGTGATGCGCCATCGTCAATAAACAATTACGGTGAAGCGTGCTGCGTTGATTGATACCTAAAGGTTCGTATCTAACAACCCATCGACTATTAATTCATGTGCGTGTCAATTTGATGGACCTAAAACAGCGATTTCGTGCAGGGATGGCTTTTGGTGTAGTTTTATTTTACATCACAATGGGATGGCCTGGTAAACGTCGCTAGAGCTCCCTGGGGGTAGTGTAGAACCATTTTTGGTGGCATAATTTAATAGCATATTCTACATTATTTTGTTTCATACCAAACCGCAGTAACTACTTATCTAAATCCTCATTTGATATGAAAGGACGCGCCAGCTCACACCGCATTCAGTCCTTGTCCTTGTGTGTTTTGTGACTTACTTTTTGTATGAAGTGTTATATTAAATTAAGTCATGAAACGGGCGAATTCAGGCATTCAAACCACCACACACATCATTAAAATCCAAAGTAAATAAACCCCTACGCTCAAATCACATCAGCATATAAAATCAATTGCGCATTTAATTACCAAAAGCCGTTATTGCACGCTCAGATGATTTTCCAACCCCGTTGCAAGCCGGGTCAAGTGAGCATATTACCCCACAGGTGGGGTCGGGTGGGGGTGGCGACCCCCTGATAATTTGTAACAAACACTTCAGTGCTTTGTTGACATCAGACAGTCCGGTTGACCTCCGATGGTCTCTTGTCTCATCTTTGTGAATCACGCGACTTTACATTTCTGAAATTAATTTAAAGGTACGTTTATTGAATTACTATGTAAACACGATAAATTTTATTTAAATGTAGTTATTAAGTTGCCGTGACAAATGTTATAATTTCAATACCTGTCAATATATTCGCAATTAATCGACTTAAAGTAATTATGTCTTTTATTTGAATTCGGTGGCATTTACGAGATTAATAGCTGTTACAAAGGCCGTCGTGTCATTCAAATACCAATATATCGGATAATCATAATTGAAAGTTAATCAGACTGATATTAATCCAACTCCCAGAGTTCAAACAAAAGTGATAAATCAGTGAAACTGTCTTTACGTGTGTGCTAAATCTCGCTAGCGATCTCTAGGGATAAAAGTAAAACAGGAACTTCTTAAGCGATCGACTTGTGAAGATACAAATTAAATAAAAACTATGATATCACGCTTCCAATAAGCGTGATTTTAAGGTACGGGTTTTACATAAAAAAATAAAAGAAATACACAAGTAGCTGAATATCTTGGAGCCGATAGCTTTTATTTCTCTTAAAACAGATAATAACCATCTCGACAAAAAAAATACATCACCACTCAACTCAACAAACGATCGCGATTTCGAAGAGCAAAAAATATATGATATCACCTTATCTATCTAGAGGAACAGATTAGACAATGCTCGAGGCGTGGCTGCGCTCGTCGTGAGTCGAATTAATTCTGCATGTGTCAATGTGAAATACTTACTTCCGACATGCTTCGTGATGCCAGGGGTGCTAAATTTCGCATTGCTATGTGATGACAATGTTTGCATTGTTTGTATATTGTTTTGTTTTATGCCACGCTGTTGCGTGAACTATGTGTTCAATGCTGAGAAGTTCAATTGGTGCACGAATATTAATTAAAATTAAAGTTTTATATGTGTAAGGTGCAATACCAAAACATTTTTAAAAATAAAATACCTACATCGAGATTTGTCGCGCGTGGTCACGATATTCTCGAATAATTATGGATTTAAAAAATGTTAAAGAAAAAGCAAAACGTTATTACAGCAAAATAAATATATCGAATTTGGAGAGAACTTGTATCAGGAGGTATTCGCTCTTTCGTACATGGTAGGGTTCAAGTTAGTTAATTTTAGTTTTTAATGACGCAACTCAAGATATCACCACTATCCGTCTATTTTAGCAATGTGTTATTACCTTTAAGTGACAATTACTCAGTATGTTATCGCTTAAAAATGTGGCAATGAGAATCGAGTTACCTATATTAAAATTTACCAAGATAATTAAGTAAATTACCTACTTATTAGTGGCTCTGCAAGCTATGGGAGAATCGCCGAAAAGCAGCTGGACATCCAATCATCGTAACATCCAAATATCTGGCATACGCAAGAATTTTAGACCAAGCTGAAATGAAAACTTTGCTCACTTGGTCTATAAAAATTAACACAGTACCCTATTACACTCTCTCATCTTCATAGCAGATGTAAAACAAACACGGTACAATTATCACAATAACAGGGTACAGCTAACCTTTCTAGTCGGAGCACTCAATAAATAACAAATTAATTCGTGTCAATATGCACATCGGGCCATCGACAAAGACTTATGCGTCCTGCTACGAGGTTTCCGCTTTAATTGCTGGCTTTCTATTGATTTACATGCTGGATCATGACCATACACTCGAGCTATCAATGTTCCAGTTTTAGCACTAACTTTTCCCTTGAACTAGACTTTCGTGAAAACATTTTTGTTGAGATTGGTGACAATAGTTAGTTACAGAATTTAAAAGATTTGTGTAAATAACGGACACCAACACAGAAATTTTAAAACATTGCAATTGTAATTGTTAATCATTCGCGAAACTGATTTTCCATAAAAAAAAATTGTTTAAATAATAGTATGGATGTAATAGTTGATCTAATCTTTTCTTTCTTTTGCAGGTCGGCAAGCGACTAGCGTCAATCCGTCTGGCGTGTCCCTATCCATCAACGACGACGAAGAACGTGAGGATACGGAGCCACGCTGCTCCTTCTGCGACGCCCCCTTTCCTAATATTGACGCGTGAGTACTTACATTTAGTTGACAAACATACAATTATGTAACTATAGTACAAAAACGCCTAGCGTCCATCCATCTGGCGTGTCCCTATCCATCAACGACGACGAAGAACGTGAGGATACGGATCCACGATACCTACTCCTTCTGCGACCCCTTCCCTAATATTGACACGTGAGTTCAGTTACTCCCAAGGATCGGTGACAATTAATGATGTGCCGTTTCCGAAAATTTCCGGAAACTTATTTTTCATACAAATGACAATTGAAAAAAATTGCAACTAAGTTTATATTTTTATCTTTACAATTGCTACCTATGTCTTTATGAGAGGAGGTGTTTCCCTTTACAGTAATATTTCAGCTAGCGATATTTGCTTAAATACTCTTTTATTTGCCGATCCGAAATTAGCAGATCTTATAAAAACCTTTAAAATAAGTCTAGCATCCGAGAACAAGAGCAAATTGAGAACTTTCTCCTTTTTTTTGAAGTTTCTTTAAAATAGATTTTCTTAAAATTTTAATCCTGAAATCCATCTATTGCAAACGTCTTCGGAACCATTAACCTCTTGCCATAAATATTCGGTCGTCTGAGGTCCGGTAACGATTTATTTAGCGTTAGAGATGTGCCCGTTCGATAAGCGGGCGTCGATGATTTGTTTCGAGCGGCGGGGGCACGCGACGCCGTTCACATCTGCCATGGTCTTACCTAGCTATAATTGTTTCACCTAGCTTCCAAAACCAAGGTAAATATTTCGTAGGTTTACTCGGTGTTACATTTTCAAAGAAACAGCAAAATATAATGATTCTAAGCAATCAGCTACAAAACGAATACACTAAACGGCAGCAACTAACAGTTTTACGGTGATAAAATCAAATCGACAATAAACTAAGCATAATAAGATGCACGAATAGAAAATTTATCATGAATTTATTATCTGTATGACAAGCGTCGGTAGCCCATAATGGCGTGTGTCATCATATTCTATCGGAGCGGCGTCGGGCTCATCAATAATGCAGGAGAGATTATCGACATGCACCGTTTTAACGTATCCTCGCTTATCGCGCCATCACTATTGTTTTTAACGATTCTAACAATTCTAGGACATCGCGACGCGAGATCTATTATTTTCCTATCATGCCCGCATTTTAATTATACCATACAATAAATGTCGTAGACATTGTAATCGTTTATATCTAGCTTATCTACTTTATGAAGCTAAGAGCTAAGTTAGTTGATACTAATCCTACCAATCATAAAACTAACTTTGACCTAACAAGGGATTTTTTGAACGCTTAATGTCTCACAGTGCCGTGTCGTGACAAACATTCTGAAGCGAGTGAGAGATCTTACTTAGGTAGTTATTATTTAAAGTAATACTATTCGTACGCAGGAACTGTATTAGTAATCCGCCACTGGTGTCTGAGGCTTAAACATTGAATATATATCCACATTTCTAATTTCAATTCAAAGAGTTTAGGATCGTGTAAATGTATGCCAGAATATCTCCCTTGATATTTCCTGATACATTGATGGTACCCTCTCCGCCGCGTCTAACATTAATCCATTAGCTGTTATTACTGCAGCTTAACCTGATTTGTCACGCTAATGCAAATATCGGCGCTATCTCAGCTAAGTCCGGCCATAATGTATCAGTAGGCGTAAAATTGTAATGTCACGTATGTCCCTAATACCCATTGGAACGTGATAGGTACATCATGCCTTGCGCCATCCTATTGTATCTCTTATCGGATCTCTTTCCACTCTTGCTTTCATCACGGCCGTCACAATTGGAATCATCAGACCTGTCACACCTTGAATCGATATCTGATCTATGGTAGCGCTTGCGTAGTACAGCCGAAATTACGTATTATTCGTTTGTGATTGGCTCTTTTGTGCAGTGATTGGACTATCGGAAAGGGAATGATTTTTTAATGTACCTTGGTTCCGGGTGGATATAAAACAAAACCATTCACTGCAAAATATTAAAGACAGAATTAAAAATAAAATTACAATATTTTTTTTTGTTGAAATTATGAGGTACAGAATGGGAAGTGGTTTTTACTTTTTTATTTTCATATATTCAAGTGGATCCGTATATTTCATAGACAAATCGAAACACATTGGTAATATTCGTGTTATCTCGTCAGCCATCGTAGACTGAGCCAAGGAATTTCTCAATCGATTGTTAGCGCTTTGGATCTACAATCGATTATTAAAATGTAAGCACGATCGTCGGTACATCATTAGTCTGCTGTGCCGCTAAAATGTTACTATGTAGTTAAATGTTAAAGTAATCGTCTAAAACTATTTTAGTTTTATTTATTTTAACCTTTGGTTCACTGAAGAAAATTATCATGTTGAAATTATTTACTTCATTAGCTTCATGATTTTTGGCGAAATCAGTTACTGAATCAGAAATCATGCATGTGTGTATTATTCTACTTAATACGTATCGCTATACAGATACAAAAATAATCCTTGCGTGGCCTCTATTGGTTATTTTACAAAAAAAATATAGGCTCGTTTCTTATTATGGACTAGTAATTTTTCAAAGAAATCACTTAATGTTCCCATTATATTATAATCGTATTTATTTTCTATCATACAATTTTCCGAAAAAATCACGAGTTCTTGTAGCAGCATATTAAAGTCGCTTCAGGTATCAGTGGCTCGTGTGGGTGGAGCTTAATGGATCGGCTCTGAATGAAAGTTGTTCATTGGATGTTATCAATTCGTGAACATGTAGATTGCTCCTATGATCACTATCTTGGCATCCTACGGTGTGTTTGAGTGCAATTTGCGTTTTGTTTTTATGACATTTCAACTGTATTTTGTCTTCTGCTTTAAACGATGCTAAATGGATTAGATATCCTACAAAATTGTCTTTTACGTCGTTTGATTATTGCCTATCAACACTAACGCTAACTAACTGCGTAGTTTTCGGTGTTTTTCCAGTATTAAATTGTTTTTTGTTCCATACATTCAATTAATATTATAAGGAATGAAACAAACCAATTTATTTTGCTTAGTAGATACAAGACGTCTCATACATAACATTCCTCTTGGCGTCCAATAATTGCGTTTCGCTCTCCACAGGGCAATCATTGTTAAAAACTTAATAAGCTTTTTGTCATCGAGGCTCTACAGGGTACTCGCTAATAGATCAATTGTTGCATTCCACTCTTTAAGCGTGCCTAAAAAACGGCACACTTTCAATTGTAACTGCCTACAATTACGCAATATGCTATTAAGAGGAACACAATCGATCTCTGTTAGGACCGTTTACTTAGATGTAGCAGCGCGTTTGTAATGATAATAAAAAAATACGCGGCCGAAGATCGCCCGCGCAGATAGGTGAATGTTGCAAGTGGAGCCTGGGGCGACCCGTTGTATGGAATGGCTCGTGCGGCACTTACAAGGCTACTATTGCTGTTACCTGCTATCTTGAAGATAAACTTAATTATTTATGGAAATACTACATCTATTAGAAGTCGATTTTGTCACGAGAATCGGAAATATTTGAGTCACCTAACCTATGTAGGTACTTACGGTTTATTGAAATCAGTTTTCTTATTTTTTATCCAATATTTGGGCGAACGGTTACAGCAAGCATCAATGCTGGACTACGCAATCACGAACTATTACTGACGGTAGATTTTATTCCTGAGATTAATTAAAAGATACGTCGCGCCGGCAGTCCGGCAGAGCGCGAGAGTGAAAACGCATCATGTCATCGTGACAACCACGACTCCACCCAATAGGAAAGCATACCATGCCACCCTAATGTAGAAAAATCATGTAATTTTTTGAACAAAAGCAGCGATGTAATCACTCCTAACGTCCGAAGTCGTAATTCAGATAGCGCAGCAGGTGCTATGTTAGAAATAGCCGGAGGCAGTGAGGGTTGCGTGTGGTGGACCAGTTACTGTCAAGGAGACTCGCTTTGACTATTTTTGTAATATTATATACGGTTTTCATGAAATGACAGCCAATCATGACAGCAATAACAGGGTTTTCTTGACCCTCAGTTTGCGATGTCGGAAACTCGTTAGCTACCTAGAAATTTATGGAGGCGACGAGTTAAATGTTCTAGCTCTTGGTTCAAAATAAGTTTTGTCAGTGCTGTACAGAAACATGATTAATGAACCTTATTGTTTAAATGAGAACATCATTAAACTTAGTCGTTCCAATCTATTGCTCTCTCCATTTTATAAATCATAAAACGCAAGATATCAGTTTTGTTGCAAAAATGAATTTGAACATTCACAACGCTGGACAAAAACACGTTTGAATTATGTACCTCAGTACCCTTACCATGAGTTTACAGTGACTGTACTCGCTAGCTACTGCGTAAAATGATTTTCATCACACTTGGTCGTAAACAAGGGTTTACATGCTAGAAAAGCGGGCGGTAAGTCGTAAATTACGCCCTAGGGTGGTAAGTAATTTTTGTCATAATTTAAGGGTTTACATGCTAGAAAACCGGGCGGTAAGTCGTATATTACGTAAGGGTGGTAAGTAATTTTGGTATTGACTACTACTACTTTTCTTTTATTTCCTCCAAAGTGTGATGAAAAACGTCGTAAGTGACTCTGGTGGCAAAGGAATTCCAAACTCGTGTCATTAAAGCCTTCTGCTTCGGGCTTCTAATAGACACTCGTTTGAAATTCCTCATGTACCACCCTTGTTACGTAATGTACTATTGTATGATTTGTATGGCGAATTTTAGTTCTACAAAGCAACTACTAGAGGCGTTGCACTATTCCCCATACAAATCGTTTACGCTGTCACTAGTATGGTCGAGTATGGTGACGTTAACTCATGGTAAGGTTACTGGTTCTAAGTTACTTATCTCTGCGTAGGCGATCCCGATGCGAGCAGATGTTATCGTTTCGTCTTCCTGTACTTATATCTTAGTCCACTAGAAGGCAGTTTTACTTAGTCCACTTCGTTAGCGTAATCTTTTCACTTTCTAATAGAGAACTTAGTTGTGGTATCGGATTAAGCCATTTTGAAATTAAAGTTAGGTCGATATTAAATGATCATGATCTGTATGCAAATATTTTTGTTATTACTAGTTCTGTCCTCAGTTAATATTGTCGTAAAATCGAATCACTTGTGACTTCATTTGTATTACTGCTATGATAATCATGTCGCAGATACACAAATAATACACTTTTATTACTCTGTTTATGTGTTATTAGTTACTGTATAAAACTGACACATTCCGCTTGAATAAATTATAAAGATGTAGTGCAATAAATAAATGTATGACTATCGCTATAAAAAACATATTTAGCTAACTAGTTGTGACTTGGTTGGACTAAGTTAAATTCACCTGTCACTATCACTCCCTAAGAGAACAGCATGTCAGATCTGTCTAAATACAACAAATTAAAAGTTTAAAAAATGTAACTCAAATAGCTGAATTCCAACATTATTATTTGAAACAAACAAACATGGACTGCTTATGTTATCCAGTTTGGCTTTATCATAGTCGAGCACAAAGTAGTATGTTTCATTTCCTTTTTTCAACA
This sequence comes from Apotomis capreana, assembly GCA_947623375.1. NCBI lineage: Eukaryota > Metazoa > Arthropoda > Insecta > Lepidoptera > Tortricidae > Apotomis > Apotomis capreana. The sequence continues at coordinate 9,604,979 of OX392514.1, forward strand.
CTTTCATGAGTGAAAACCGTTTATAATGACTTCAAAGTCACCGACGTAACAATAAAATTTGTTCTAAGTGATAGGCGTTACAGCTAATAACAAAACGGTATGTCATTCTTCACAAAGTTACTACTGAAATGATAATTCTTCCATTCAGCTTTGCGCTACTTAGTCGAATAAAAAATTCGCTGTATAGATATCAAGAGACTAAAAAACTGTCAAGGAGCAGGGAACAGTGGCGATTACTCCATCATCTACAAGAATGAAGCTCTTACATTATGAATGAATGAGTGTTTAAGTAAGACGAAAGGTTTACTTACGTGAATCTTATTGTTTCCAGGCTAGACCGCCACCTGATCCAGGCGCACGCGCAGCCGGCAGCCGCGTTCCATTGCGAGCTCTGCAACCGCGCGTACAGCTCCCGCGCACTGCTGCTTCGACACCGCGCGCTTGCGCATACTGACATCAGGAAATACCCGTGCGAGAACTGCCCCAAGGTTCGTATACTTGTATATAAATCCACATAGATTTTAAGATAGATACTAAAGAAGCTAATGGTCCTGGAGTCAGATTTGGTCTAAAGGACGCGCCAGTGACTAGAGAAATATTCTGCGAAAAGTATACGCTAAGGAAAACCAAGTGACAGCAGCAGGTCAGACTGCAAGTGATTGATCGATCCAACAATTAGGTGTTTCAGTGGTCTGAAGGAGAAAGGGGAGTTTAAAGTGATCTCCAAAAGCCACGTAAAAAGAAGCCGTAACCTGAAGAACCCGCGTAGAACCTGGCAACCGTTATCACGATTTTATCACAGTCCAACATTGCTAGTTTGTGTCCTCAGTTTTTCTGAAGGGTATCTCCTTGGAGTTTTTGAAGTCACTTGCGCTGCTGTTTGTGTGAAGCACTGACACGAAACAACTGTTTGGCTTCTCTGTAAAAATAATAGTTGCGTTGCGGATCTGCGACCTAAATGTCTCCATCTGAAAGCAATCTAATTTTGACTAGTGAATTAAGAAAGAAATGACTTATGGTTTCGGTAGGGTTGATCTTAAATAAAGTCTAAAATTAAAGGCGTCGTTCAAATTTCAAGGTGGAGTAACATGCGCATAGCTAGTCTAATATACGACATTTTATCATTATCATAGGTCAATGTTCTTGCTGATGTTAATCCACCATAATTTCATTTTCTCACGGTGATACTGCAATTAATTTCTTAATTTGACAAATTACATATTTTACAATGAAATATTTTTAACAAGAACTGTGGTGTGGTATTTTTTTTCTTTATGATACTTCTTTGTCAAGAAGACTTCTCACAAAAGTACCGAAGTTTTCCGGATAAAGTCTGTTCGCTAAGAGCTATCAGAATCCAGTAAAGACACCACAGAATAGCAACATTTCTAATAGGTTAAACTTGCTGACTTGCACTCTCAGTGGTTGCACTATCACCCCAAACTATCGAGTATGAAATTTCACCCGTTCCGAAACCTGATGTTATTTCAGGTATTTACCGATCCTTCCAACCTCCAGCGCCACATCCGCGCGCAGCACGTCGGCGCGCGCAGCCACGCCTGCCCGGAGTGCGGGAAGACCTTCGCCACTTCCTCAGGCCTGAAGCAGCACACGCATATCCACTCCAGCGTGAAGCCCTTCCAGTGCAAAGTGTGCTTCAAGGTGAGTGTCTGATGTCGTTGTTCTTAGACAAGTATGTAGGGATTTAAACTTACACGCACTTAAATTCAGCCATTATTATAACAAAACGAGAACATCACGTTCGAAACGTCGAGGTAATTAAATAAACACTTTTTGAACGCGATTAAGTCCCGGTTTGTTGTAATAAAGTCCGCAGGGAATGTGTGTGGATTTAATCTACATATACGCTTGCGTTATATGTTAATCTGTTGTATGAAAACGGAATAGAAAATGAATAATTGAGACACGGGGTAAATCATTATAAAAGTAGATGAGTTCAAAAATAAGAAAAGAGATATATCTAGAACCAATGATATAATTGTTCATAGTTCATAGCCATAGTACTCATGCTACTATTTGAGACGCCAATAATAATCACTTTGAGCCTTTATTACGCTGTTATTAATGTCCAGAAATAATCTATTGCACGGAAACGTCGTAAAGAAGCAAATAAATCTGTTCTTCTCTGTACATAAATATAAAAGCGATAGGAGTAGATAGTAAACACACGAAATTTAATTAAAACAGAAACTTAATTATAACTATAATAATTTATATTTTGTTGTTTTCAGTCGTACACGCAGTTCTCCAACCTGTGCCGGCACAAACGGATGCACGTCGCCTGCCGAGCCCTCGTGGAGTGCGGGAAATGCGGCAACTCCTTCAACTCTTACGCTTCTCTTACTAAACACAAGAGATTCTGTGACACTGCCAGCGCCAACGTCAGCCTACGAGGACAAATGCCGCAAGGACTGTCCCAAATGCCGTCCCTGCCCAATATCGGAATGAATAATCCTGGGAATCCTAATCCTTTCCCGATGTATAGGGGACCAACTTTGCCGCTACCATACAATACCTTTGCTCAATATCCAGGTCTATTTTCTGCGGCAGCAGCAGCGTGCCCTCCAGAATTCTTGAACCCGCTCCTGTTTAATGTTCAGGGAGCAAGGCTCGCTATGGAGCATGATTTTGCACTTACAAATGCAAGTCTATTGTCAAAGCACCAGGAAGGACGGATGTCAGTTAAAAGCGTTGACAGTTCAAATTCGCTTGACGATATGATGAAGAAAAGCAAGGATTTAGACTATGAATCCCTTAGGCGGGACAGCGATACAGGAGACAGGTCCACACCAAATAAAACACATGAACTTACTGTGAAACAAGAAGTCTCTTCACAGCCGCGACCATCACCCGTGTTGAGCATGTCGACGCCTATTAATCCTTTCAGGGACTTTGCCAGAGACGATATGAAACAACGAAAGTCGCCATTCAACTTCTCGCTAAAGCTCAGCAATAATACCATCCAGGGAAATAAGTCTCATTCACCATTCCCTACAGACTTATCTAAGAATGATGCAAATGATGATGACAAAAACTCGGACTATTCAGACACCGAAGTGGAAATAAAGAAGGATGATGGGGATCAGCCTCTTGACTTGTCAGTTTCCCGGAAACAAAGCGACAAAGATTCCGAAGCCGATGTCGATGATCGTTCCTTTCGTAACTCTTCTATCAAGTCGTATTCACCTCCCGAAAGTCCAATGGAGCGCGACAGCAAAACTCCCGAGAATGAAACCGCGGATATCGATGTGGAGGGAGTAGAACCGAAAAGAGAAGACTCCCCTCCGCAGCTGGTATCACCGCCGCTTGCGTTTCCGATGCCAGTGCACCCGCAACACAACAGTAGCCTCATCGAAGCCATGTACCGGCCGAGATTTCCGTCCTTCCACTCGGCGTCTGATTCGATCCTGAACTCCTCACCCTACGTTCCGACGCCGTTCAATTTTTTATCCCCACTTCTCGGCACCGACGGCCCCGATAGGCAACCGAGCGCGTACGCAAAGTTTCGTGAGCTGAGCGCCGGGTCGGGGAAGCTCCGAGATCGCTACGCGTGCAAATTTTGCGGGAAGGTATTCCCCCGCAGCGCCAACCTGACGCGCCACCTCCGCACCCACACCGGGGAACAGCCTTACAAATGTAAATACTGCGAGCGCTCGTTCTCCATCTCGTCCAACCTGCAGCGGCACGTGAGGAATATCCACAACAAGGAGAGGCCATTTCGGTGTCCGCTGTGCGACAGGTGTTTCGGTCAGCAGACGAACCTCGACCGACACCTGAAGAAGCACGAGGCCGAGGGTGGAGACTCACCGAGCTCCGCGGACACGGAACGCGAGGACGCCTACTTTGACGACATCCGGTCGTTCATGGGTAAGGTGACGTGTTCTCCTGGTGGCCGGTCTCCTCCAGCGTCGTCGCCGCACGCGCCGCACGCGCCGCACCGGCCCTCCGTGCTCGCCATCTCCACATAGCCGGGGGCGTGCCCGCTACCGCCGCCGCCGCCGCTGTGGCCGCAGCCGTTCGAGTAGCCCCGAGAGCCGCGCGGCGTCACTCGAGCCGAGCTGAGCGGGCCGACGGGGCGAGAATCGAGCGGGGACCGATTACGTACTGTGACGACTGTGAGATGCGTACCGTGAGCGACAGCTATTGCAACTGTTTTTATCTATATAGACTTCCTTCCCGCAACTTAGTCCTTATGTAATTAATTATGAATTATTTTTTTGTTGTTGTTGGAGAACAGCCAGTTTATATGCGTGAAAGAAGAACCTTCGTACGATATATTATGAAATGTATCAATACATACTGGTCGACCAGATTCTTCTTTTATGTTTATAAATCAAAAACTTATATCATTCGCGTAGTTAGTAAAATACTTATTATATCGGGCGTCTTAATTTACGGGCAAACATTTGACATACGTTAAGGATAGACGAAAAATTTTAATGAATTGTCAAACTTATGTCCTAAAAATTTCGATGTCTCATCATGACAACGTACTGTTTGGTCAGTTATTACGAGTGTTCGAGTTTTTCTCTTTATCTTAGAGTTAAATCATTTTCGCTCTAAGATGACTTCAATAATCGTTCCTAGTTTACATCTTGTGATCTAAGATTGAAATAAATAGTGTACTTTACGAACTGTATATATTTTTCCACAGCCGATTTCTAGCTTAAGTATATGCATATTAATATTAATGTAGTTTGTTAAAAATGTATAAATTATAAGTTAATGTTTAAAAAATAAATCATACTTTATTTGATGTATCGGTTTGCGCGTTATTTGTACGAGTAAGTAAAGAATTAACTTAGTTAAGTGACATCATTTTGTAAAGGGTGAAATTATTTGACCAGAGACATTCGGATTTCTTCGTTTAGTCAAGAAACTACCAAAGCTTTCGTAATTTTAGACAAAATTGTTTACTATTTGGTTTATAGAAAGGGATAGAGTAATATAAAAATTGGCACTATAAAATGATGCATAGATTATTGTTATATTATTAAGTAGATACATGAATTTGAAAATCCCTTAAAGTATTTTGTTAAATTGTTATTTACACAGTTATTGTATATAAAATTGAACGTTGAAGACAGATCGGGCGGTGTACTAGAGTCGGCTCAAGCGTTTAGCTGTTGTAATAATTCATCTGCAAATTATAGAGTTATGGAACTTGTAAAATAATTGTTAGCTTATAAAATAGCCACTACTAATTAAGAGTCATTCAAGTTAATCGCAAGTGAACTTCAATCGCAGTGTGTATATTTTGCACCAGTAATGATACCACTCAAGAACATATAACAGTGAATACAAAACCTGGAAGGTTTTAGAAAACCACACGGTTTTTTGAATAATCACAAACAAAATGAAACTTTTAAAAACAACCAGTTTAATATTATCCTTTTGCTAATACGTGTCTTCAATTATGAGCAAGTTTCTTCCTATGTCAAGATAGTTGTGATGACAATTCTGTATGCATTTTCGCGCCGATGAAAGGATGAGTTCCCATAACTTGTAAGAAAATTGTAAGACTTGTATCCATATGTATATGGAGTTGATTTACTGGTTAATAATGTACATTCACTGTGTGATACTATCGCATCTACTGTAGCTGTAGATAGGTATACAAATGTATAGTTGTTTAGGCACACAGTACTTAAATTAGACTTTTTGATGCTTTTTAACGCATCTCCAAGGGCATGCATCATGATCACTTGCATTTCTAAAAGCAATGAAATACTTATAAAGTAGATAGTTGTTTGTATTCAATAGTACTTTTTTGTACTATATTCATATCACTTCGATGCACTAGTTATATTTTAAGGATTTAGCGACACAAACAATACATAATTATATCTAAAATGCTAACAACTAAGACACTTGTACCTAAATTATTTAATTTCAAGTTCGATTACACACAGAACGTGATTATTGTATCTCATTGAAAAATAAAAACAGTACAACGTAAAAAGGTGATTTTGATTGCTTTAGGTTTAATTTTCCTTTAGTCGTAGGTAATCATAATGACGAAATGAATCGGTGAGTGTCCTTCGAAGTAACACGGTACCGGATAGGATTTCGGATTAATCATACTTCGACGCCCTTCATCTCAACTATAACAACATTTCTACATTAAAACCTTATTTATAATATAATAACATAATAGGTTAGTATCCTGATATGTTTTAAAATCAGGTACTTTTTATTATAAGGAGTCCCAGTGTGGATCAGATAGAATTGCTTCCTTTTAATTCTTTAATAAGTATTTATGAATATTAAACATCTAGAGGTCTCGTGTGCTGTCCACGTACCTATAACCTACCACGCCACTGGCACATATAAGCGTTAACAAGTATAATATGAAAGCAGATTCTTTCCCTTCAAATAAGGTTTAAATTCGTTGTCTTGTGATTGTTACATAGCGTTTGGCGTATGAGTGACACTTTTGTATTTGACATAAAGCGTTAAAATGCGCAAAAAATCACATTTCATGATTAGTATTGATCTTAATATATATGAGGATTTTTTACAATAAGGCAACAAAGTGAGCGCCCACTGGGTAGTTGCGGCCGGCAGTCAGTCTGCATATGACGATGTATGTTATTGGCGCACTAGGCAGCTACAAATTTCACTGTCTGCCTAGTGTGCGTGAGGGCTAATACCTTCTATTCTAATTTGACTGGTCGATATTGTCGATACCTGGGTAGGGCTCAGGAGCGTTTTGAACGCTCCTTGACTTATGTTTTCACGAATAATTAACATTAAGTATTTTAGCAAAAAAAAGCGTTTACTGGTGAGCTCATAACAGAGCGCTTTTTGAGAATTATGATGGAATCCAAAAATTATATTCGTCTTTTCGTAACACAAGGGAACGAGCAATTAAATGAATTACGAAATTCTACTTTCTGTGAAGCTTAAGAAACGATTCCGAGAAAGTATAAACCCTGAACTTAATTTGTCAGCTTGATCGATTTCTCCTATCCTGTCAAAAACTGGTGCAAAAGTCAGAATATTGACATTTAGCTGATGATCTTAATCGGTTATATAAGGCCGACGTTATCAGTGAAAGCAAGGACGCCACAAGGGCATCGATAAGGCAATTACATCTCATTATCGAGCGGCCTGCGCGCGCGCCGGTATCCTATAATGGCAGGCTAAGTGAGACCCCACACTGGTGTCTTTTGTCGTCGGTGCCCTGCCAGCGCCCGCGCAGCGGCTGCGTAACTTACGCACAGCTTGGACGACAGCATCATTAATCGACCGTCAGCGTCTCACCTGCGATAGCACAACTATGCTACGCGACTCTTATCGCGCGACATAGAGCTACCCGTCACTTTCTCATGTTACTACACAGAAAGAGACGGGCAATTATCTCGCGTGAGAAATAGTCGCATATGACTGTTATGCTAGAGGTGCTGGTGCTACGCAGCGACAACGCGTGCCTATTAAAATTAACGCTTTTCGCTGGTAAAACGCTGACGTTGACAGTTGCGCCAAAGTTGCTTCGACGCTGCGCACGTTGGAAGCTGGCAGGTTTTCGAAGCTCTAGTCTGGACGCTGGTGTGGGATATCTTTAAGTGGGCGAATCGACACGCCTCATTGTCTAGGACTAGGACAAAGAACTAGGTTCGGTATCCATCCTAATTAAATTGGCGCTCGGATAATGTTGCAGTGCAGTTTATCTCGGTAATTTTGCTGGCTTTTGTTTTAGAATTAGAACTCGTTTTAACTTGACCTATGGTTGCATTTACCGTTTTATGTATAAAGTTATAAACCATAATACGACCGTTACTTTGCGACTACTAAGTATACAACAGTGACGGACCTTCATATTTTATTTATCATACGAAAACCAAGGCCATACATATCGATTATTATTCGACAGTATTTTTTGACTTAGGGCCGATTGTTCAATCACCAGATAAATTTATCTGCCAGTTAAAATTATTGCTATCCTTTTCTCCCGTCATATAAAAGAAAAGTGACAGCCAACATTTATCTGACAGATTTGTTTTATCTGGTGATGGAACAATTAGCCCTAAATATATTATTAATTATTTTAGCGTCCTGAAATGACAACCCTATTATAAAGCAGAGCATATGCTTATACTAACTAGTTCCATTTATCGCACGATTTATAAATATCCGTTACTGTCGTAATTAAGTATCATTCCTATGTGTCAGAAAGTGCATGCTTCACCATGTAAAATATAAATATGTATCGTGCGTCAAGCGCGAACATCAGGGAAGCCGCTGTGTGGCTGTGTTGAAATGGAGTTGTATTAGGCATTAGTTTTCGGTTTGATTCGTATTACATATCTATATTTGTTACTTCCTTTTTTAATACCTTGGTCTACCCCATGCAAGTGGTTAAAACCTTTTGATTATATTTATGGTAGAATTTTGATGATAGATCTTATCGCGAGTATGAAGGGTAAAGGGGAGGAGCGATATCTTTGTATACCTACGTTACTTTGCAACGGGTTGTTTATAAATTTTAATAAAAGTAATCGTAAAACTAAATTATGAGTTTTTTTCTGAATACACTTGAAGGAAATAAGTAGGAATAACGATGGTCACCTAACATGTTTTTTAATTCTACACATCAGTTCACTCGGTTTAAAACTTTGATTATTTACGCTTACCGCTGGTCATTTTCAAATATTCTCACCAAAAAACCCCCTCATATTACTTGTAGTTGTTTTAGCAGGAACCTGGTGGAGCGCGGGCAGAATGCGCGCGGTCTAAATAAGGTCCTTGCTCTGCGGGAATCTGCGACGCTATCGCGACATAAGTCGGCGCTGCCCACTCGCGTGGAAAGGTACGGCTTACATGATTAAACATTTAAGCCAAGTGAATATTTTACCAGGTACAAATACAAATACAAATACAAAATGCTTTATTGCACACCAAAAAAAGTTTACAAATTCAATACAGAACAATAATTTTAATAACGGTAGACAACAGGCGGTCTTATCGCTAAAGAGCGATCTCTTCCAGACAACCTTTAGGTAGTGGAGTTGATTAGTATAAATCTCACAATGACAGGTACCGTACATCATTTTAAATTAAGGAGTCTAACTCTTGTCGGTGTTGCTGATGTAGTATGTAGCTGTCTCCATCTATCCCTATCCATAGCCAACTCCATGATTTCCCTATACTACATGACGTTTACCTTCTCTTTTATTTGTTTTATGTAGCTTATTCTTGGTCTTCCTCTGCCTCTCTTCCCTTCAACTTTTCCTTCGATTATGTTGCTTTCAAAAGCGGCATGTCGTATTTTATAAGGTGACCAAATATCTTCCCTCTCCACTTCTCTATGGTGTTAAACAAATTCCTTTTTTCTGTCACTCTTTTATGTCCTTCTTCATTCGTGACTTTTTCTGTCTAACTAATTTTCTCCATCCTACGCCAACACCACATTTCGAAGGCTTCTAGTACTTCCCTGTTCCTTAGCGTCATGATCAATGTCTCACACGCGTACAAAGCTATGTTCCAAATAAAGGTTTAGGTACCGTACATTTGTGAAAAATTAGATTTCCTGTTGTCTTGTATAGAGACCATTACTTTGTCTAGGTGGTCGAGATCCCTACTAAGAGAGAAGCCGATTCACTTTTACATTGGTCGCGTGGGCTGTTGACTTACTGGTAACGGGACATATCTCTAGGAGGCGTTTGTTTATTTAATTTTTTTGCAGGGCACAGAATCCCCCGAATCTATCGCAGGTATTCGTCTATGAACATTTGGGTTCACTGCTGGAAAACCGCCATTAAGTAATAGAAAACATACCTATAACATGAATTAGTAAACAACCCCATGTAATCCCAGTCTACAGTAACTTGACACCGTGGCCATTGTCCGTCCTCGACCCAAAGCGCCACAATCGTACACCCGCCAAATTTCGTTTTATTCACAAAAGAATGAAGGTCATATCAAAACCATTTCATTCCTTTACCAAAACCTTACGAAATCTAGTTGTTTCATTTGACTTACACACATGATAACGTACATAAATATTTCCAACCTAATTGATCGTGGTTCTCCGATGGAAAATGTCCATTATGTACTTGGTTAATCTTCTAAATATATTAAACAGATTATTGTTATTCCTAATTACCTACATTCAGGATTCGAAGCTTGTGCTGCCAATATCGTATCGGTATCGGATAGTATCGTATGATTAAAATACTGTCTGAAAGTAAAATACTGTTCCATGTAGTCCCAGCCTACACTAACTTGACACCGCGGCCATTGTCCGTCCTCTACACTAGGCGCCACAGCTTGCACAATCGTACACCCGCGAAATGTGTCCTATTAGCAGGCAAATGTCATACGAGCGTTGCTAAATTAGGCCCTTTCAGAGCGGGCGCGTGGGCACCATTAGGTAGTCTACATCCGCATATTGTGGATATAATACTAACAATCAAGAAGCTTACTAGAAAGTGCCCTGCAGTAAGCTCACCCCCGTACGAAAGCATGAAAAAGTCTACATCAATCGAATTTGTCGGGTAAAAAAGTATCCTTTAGCCATCTGTGACTAAGTATCTGTAGATACTTACCCGTGTACTTAGACCGTTTTTTCTATTCAATCAACTGTCGATTTGAAGAAGCTGCATTGATTTGACACATACAATAATCAAGTTAGTCGTAATAATTAAAGTTGAAATTTAATTACAGACCTATTTATGATAAAAAAATACTCAAAAAGAGTAGCAGTCATAAATCATCGCAAATTATGTTTGGCAGTAGAATGCATTCGTCTGCACTTACTTATGCACTGAATCTTATAAGTACGAGTACTATGGCAACAGGTTTGGGTCGATTGTCAGTCGATATCGGTCCGTAATACTTTGGGAAAAGAACCACGTGTTCGCCATTTTGTACGTGACTTGAGTGCACGGTTCATGCAATTAAACACAATTTGGACAGGTTGCTTTGCTTATTTTTTTCGTAAAACCACCGGCCATTAGTGCAGCAATAAATCTACCACTGTCCGTCAGTCGTCGTTAAGAACTTCATTAACTTTTCGCCGACGTGTGTTTTTCAATTGACGGCATGAGAACGGGAACGCCGGGCATTTCAGTATCGCAGCACTAATGTGACAAAATGCCAGGAAATTGATTCTACTTTGGTGTCGTTAAAGGCACGTCCAACCCGTTCGTATGCGGGTAAATCGCCCTATTTTTTGCCGTCGCCAAATTAAAAAATAATTACCCGAATTATTTCCCAATATGGACTGATACAGTTCAACGTAATGTAAACTGCAACAGTATTAAATGATACTCAGATTAAACATGCCCTTTCTAATTACTTTTCGAAGACTTAAGAGGCCTTCCTTATTCCTTTTAAATAATATTTTTTTCATATTACGTCAAATAATTATATTGATAATTTCAACCAACTTTTTCAAGTGAATAATACGATTGGCGGAGTTCTAGATGATAACATAGCAATGAAAAATTCAAATCGTAGGTTTCAAATATAAACCAATAAATCGCAATAGAAAGTTTTCTAAGTAGAAGCATATGGTAAGAAACATGTTACATCATAGAGAAAAATGTCTAAAACAATCATCAATAATTTGGGACGGATAGGGAGCCTCAAAAATATATTATAGTCTCAAAATGATCTTATAGTTAAAAATTCTGTTGATGGTCCAACGGATGAAAAACGTCATAGTGAAGACTTTACAATAGAGAAAGAACTTCCAGTAGGTATGCACTCTTTAGATGTCTCTAGCTCGAAAACGATAATGTTTATTTACTTACTTGTGATGGCTTTCGTTTTATCTAAGCTTTTAAAAAAAATAGGCTACAATAATTATGGAAGAAGATGAGGGATAGGGACATTCCTGTTGAACTAGTAAGTATATTTCAATTTTGGTATGCAAAACAGGAAAATAGTGTTAGGTGGGCTAGTGCATTATCTGTCCCGTACGGGCTGGAGTGCGGGGTAAGACAGGGGGTTTGTCATCGCCCAAGCTCTTCAATCTATACGTGGATGGACTTATCAAGGAGCTTTGCAACACACATGTCGGATACCATGTAGACGGGGTATGTGTTAACAACATCAGTTACGCTGACGACATGGTGTTGCTGAGCCCCTCGGTCACAGCGCTAAAAAGCTCATAAATATATGTGAGAATTATGCAGCAAGCCATGGATTAGCATATAGGTAATGTAAAAAAGAGTGAATATATGATTTTCAAAGCCTCTGGTAAACGTCCTCAAAAAATACCTGAAAACATACCCGCAATAACTCTAAAAGGTTCTCCATTACGAAGAGTTTTCGAATTTAAATATCTAGGACATTACTTGACTGATGAGCTCAAAGATAATTTGGATATTGAGAGAGAACGCAGGGCACTGGCGATAAGAAGTAACATGTTATCCCGCAGGTTTGCTCGTTGTTCGGATCAAGTAAAGATCACATTATTTAGGGCATATTGTCAAAGCTTTTACACGAGCAGCCTGTGGTTTAACTGTACGCAGAAATCGCTCAGTGCCCTGAAAGTTCAGTACAATAACAGTTTTCGGATGTTGTTGGGGCTGCCCCGCTTTTGCAGCGCATCGCAGATGTTTGCAGAGGCCCGCACGCATGGCTTCCACGCTATATTGCGAAAAAGAGCAGCATCGCTGATGCTCAGAATGCAAACCAGCTCCAACAACATCCTTAAGATGTTTGCGGGCAAGCCGGATTCACCCATGCACATACATTTGAATCGGCTAATAGTAATAATAATAATAAAACCAGCAACTTGCTCTTCGATACGGTCTTGTGGGGTCTGAGGTGCCGTACTATAAGTACGCACCGATGCCAGTTCTTGAGAATGGTTGTGCCACGCTCTATTGGGATCGATCTATCATCACGGACAGGACTATTGTAGCCAATAAGCCTGATATCGTTTTGGTAGATCGATCCAAGCGCCAGGCAGTGCTCGTTGACATCACCATCCCCCATGACGAGAACCTCGTGAAGCCGTGAGAAGGACAAACTCAGCAAGTACCTTGACTTGGCTCACGAGGTGACCGCCATGTGGGATGTTGATTCGACGATCATTGTACCGATAGTCGTTTCGGCAAACGGTCTTATAGCGAAGAGTCTCGACCAACACCTTAAGAGACTCTCGCTAGATGGCTGGATCAAGGGTCAGATTCAGAAGGCGGTACTCCTGGACACGGCGCGCATTGTCAGGAGGTTCCTCTCTCTGCAGCCCTAACCACCGGTAGCCTGGGCCCTGCCCTGCTGCCAGCGGCACCCTAGGTTAGGTTTTTTATAATGTATTTTACTTTTTATATAAATTTATTGTTAAAAACTTAGCCTAAGAAGAAAGATTAATAAAGGAGATAATAATAATCATTTATTTCAGGTCATAGACCCATACAATTGTTAGTAACAATGGTACTTAATCTATGTTAGCAGTATAATAGGTAATCACAGTTCAAAATCCATTAAATATAACGCAAAATCAAAATAAATAAATTAATATAATAATAATAATATGGCAGAATTACATTTAGTAGGAAATTATTGTGTGAAATATATAGGTTAAGTTATGTGTAATTGTGTAGTTATGTTGTGTTAAATATATTATATTAGCAATAGATGTGTAAGTTAATGTAATACTAACAAAAATGGATCCTGGTCATCTGAATAAAGAGTTTTAATTATTATTTTTTAATTAATAAAAAATTATATTATCGTACCTAAGTATAAAGGTATAAAAGCTAAAACTATAGAGAACACGTAACTATAAAGGAAGTATCTAGGGTGTTGGGATCCTACCAAATCTTAGGTGCTAAATACTTCTCATATCAAAAAGTACTCTAGATTCATATATAAATATTATTATGCACCGATACACCAACAGATTACGCTAAGTACATTGAATAATCAATTAACGATAGTGTCTCAGGCCTACACCCACCAGATAAATCAGGAATGATAATTTTACAAGCCACATCCGTTTTAATTAGTGGCCAGTGTGACGTGTATTGCGGTGCGGATGTCCATACAGCTGGTCCTTGAAAAATATTACTTATAAAATTATAAGGTGTAATATGTGAAGGTAATGACGGATAGTCCTATGAGATAAAGGTTATATGTACACCGTGAATGAGTACAGAAAGGAAAAAAAGTAATTTATTTGAATTATTAAATTATATGCGAACCCTTCGCTGACCAGGATTTGTCAAGTCTTGTTGCATCCCTTTTGGTTATGTAAAACAAGAGATAGATAAAGCGCAGTATGTGTCGCAAATATACAAAAAAAAAATAGAATGTATTATTTATTTAAGAAATCATTGTTGCAATCAATAGATCAGGGATGGCCCGAAATCCTTAGACATCCTTCAAGCGTTTTCGACATTAAATTGAATATAATTATTTTGGTTTCCGTCAGTGGATAATTTTCATAACTTGTACATGATAAATATCGGACAACCTCTCACAATCACAAATCGATATTTTATCATCGACTGGGCACTAGTCACCTCTAGTAGGCTGATATGATAAATAAATAATTAAATAGATAGAAAACATCTATGATCCAGGAACAAATATTCGAAATCAATTCAAAAATATTTACACTTCCTCAAAAAAAAAGAATTTGTTTACAGTAGCCCAAATGTTAGCTGCTAGTTACATAAATAGGAGGACTGACAAATTAAGGGCTACTAGTAACCAAAATAAGTCATGTAAAATTTAGTATTATTTTGGTTACTACTAAGTACAATTGGACTATTTCGCAAGTAGTTAAACTAGTTGAGCTATTTTTTTCAGTGTGCCAGTACCTATTCGTGTAATAATAAAAAACCTGCACGTCATTGGGCTCTCCTACCGGAACTTAATGCCTTCATTATTCCTTCACTTGACTTACAACAAACAAACAATACTAATTCAGCTATTTAAGTCTTGCTCGATTAAATACTTTTGACAGTTCTTGATCGATCGTGCTTCAAAGATTATATCGTCATACTGAACACGTATCGCTGGTTGATCTTCGAAACAATAGTTCCTTTATGGCTATTTATACATGTACAACAATAATAATATAACACTGCTTTAAAACGTTCAATTCTTTGTGGTAAACAAGCAAAACAAAATTAGTCACCTTTTGTTAATGACTTCGTCCGTCCGCTTAAAACTAGCAAAAATGTTGCCAGCTTGCTGGTTTTCACGGAAAAATTGCGAATTATTTATTTTTCTCATACAACTATTGGTACTCAACATAGAAAAGACGTCGTATCTGTAGCCATTTTGTATAATATAGAGCTTTTTCAGCGCTCCGTAGGAATGTTGAAATTTAACGGTCATTTCGGACTTTTAGAGCAGTCTATAAGCATAATTAATCCCATATAAACATTTGATCCCAATAAAACATATGACCGATTAACACCCTCAAAAAAAGTCAACATGCCTATTATTCCAAAACAATTTCCGTAGATTCCCAATTGATCTTGGGTAAGGTTTAATCTTGATCGAAATAAACCATCGGACACCCATAAAAAGGCAACTTGATCCTTTGTGCTTAATTATAATAATTCAGTGTTTTACACATCCACATCTTTTTATTTATAGGTATTTAGTTATTACAGAGTACTAGTGACAGGGTTTTGATTATGATAACAGTTTGAGTCAGAACAGAATAGGATAGTGTCACCTGTGATAGTGTCCTGAAGTCAATATATGTATGTATAATCATCGACTTCAACCATGAAATTCATTTTTTAATAATTCTACGGTTAATTTTGGGTTAACGTGGGTTGTATGACAGTCCCGGAAATTCCTGGGATGGCAAAAGTTCCTGGGACTGGAAACCAATCCCAATTTTGATCATTTGAATATTTTAAAACTTTAACGTGCCACACAGAAACATGAAAGTTCTCTTTTCCAAATTTCATACTATTCTAGGCTTTAGACATTTCATAAAAAGTTGCTTTTTGATCTGTTAGGAAACCAGTCCGTTTAATCGAGTGCAGAGGTAGAGCTATATCAAATCCTCTGTAAAAAGTAGTTTAATTGATTGGCTCAGCCACTTACTGAATGCCTGGCAAAGGCAAGTCAGGTTATGTTATGATCCGTTGTTGGTAAATGTTTATTTAAATAAAATATATCTCGGATCAGCGCAGCTCGTGCCCCTAATGCGGTGAATACGGGCATGTGATTGTGATGTTGCTGGACCCTCTAGTGATGTGGCTGTCGCAAAACATTATAATAAGTAAGTATGAGAATTTAAGTTCCTGAATGTTTGCTTAGTTTATTTATATTATTTAATATTTTTTTATGTAATTGCTTCCATGAATATATTTTACGAATAATTTGAGATACACTTTATAAAAATTCAAATACATATTCATTCTGCAAGAGCGTTTTATTTCTCTAACGAGAAGCTGCAAATTAATAATGTGGTGTGAATTTGAGACAATATCGATAAACCTTTTATTTAATATGACGCCTATTGGGTTAAAAAGACTGCTATTATATAAATCGTCCTCCTTGACGTATCCGTCAATGCTGAACCTGACTCTACGACCTTCACGAGACTCGGTCATGTTCATGTGCACATAGGTGGCTTGCAAAACCAAATTTGGTTTTGAAGTTCTTTTGCAGGGTGCACAGTCCAACTCACCTTTGTTATTAATGTTATTATACGTGTAAGGGACTAGTCTTTTTGTAAAAAAAAAATATTAAAAAAAAAAACTGAACGTCATAGCTACAACCTTCTGCTGATGTAATCAAGATTGTTTACGTTATTACGATGTTGAAGGGGTTCAGAGGGTTTGACAGGGATCAGTTGCCGATCATCAAACGTCTCATCAAAATTTAGAAACTCTAATTTCTTTTTACGTCATTTTTGTAATGCACAACAAGCCATAAAAATCGTAACAGGCAATTAAAATTCGCAATTATAATTGTTGCCGTATCGAATCAACTCATCGATATGTTGACGCGGAAGTGATATCGATATTTGTGTCGATAGTGGTCCAGATCACGCACCGCACTGGCTGGGCGCGGCCGTGGCGCAACCGGCGCACGCGCGGCTGTTACGATATTGTCATTGTATACAATCTGCTTAGATTATTTATTTTGTTTGTTATACAATAATACCCGGCCACTTGTTAGCTGCAATAGCGAATAGAGCTCATTTAATGGACTCCAATTAGAATGTGAGTTTAATGGTTGGTCGTATTTTAATATTTGTAATTTTAGCTTGCTTCCGTCTAATAATTAACGGGAATAGGTAATCCCATCAAAAACATTACATGTAAAAAAATTGCAAGTCTCGCAACCTTCTACCGAAAAAAGTTGTGAGATACAATATAAAACCAAGTCGGTTAATTTATTCAGTACCTATCAAAGTGACCCTTCGCCTATATGACAACTTTGACATACATTTTCACCGTGACCGTGTTAGTACCCGCATTAATATTAAACATATTTATCTTTATCATAAATGTAATGACTTGGCCATCGCACGACAACATAAGTATATAAGAATACGAATAAATCTCCTTTTATTAAAGTGATTATTATATTTTTTGCTTTATTTATCCATACCAATAGATCGGTATGGAGCGGTGCTTATCCAATTCTTTTCAGCTGTTTTTACTATCTCGTCTGCTCATATTTTCTTCTGCCGTCCTCTTTTGCGGGTCGGGCCAGATCCATCTTTTATTTAAGGACGGCCAAGATGAAACAATGAGTAGGAATTTACGTTTGTATGCGTGACGTTCAAAGCGTTAATAAAATTTGGTAGATTTTATTATCATTATAATGTAGAGTGTATTATCGTGTGCGATGGCCAAGTCATTACATTTATGATAAAGATAAATATGTTTAATATTAATGCGGGTACTTACACGGTCACGGTGAAAATGTATGTCAAAGTTGTCATATAGGCGAAGGGTCACTTTGATAGGTACTGAATAAATTAACCGACTTGGTTTTATATTGTATCTCACAACTTTTTTCGGTAGAAGGTTGCGAGACTTGCAATTTTTTTACATGTAATGTTTTTGATGGGATCTCATTTCTTTTTGTAAGTGGTCCTCCTTATTTTTCCTTTAAGGACTACTAGCTGTGTATCCGCAACTGTCTTTCTTAAAGCCCACTCTCTGTCTCTGTGGGCTTTTCTCGAAAGTTTTGATGAAGCGATTTTTGACAAGCCAGGACGGTAATTACTTCTTAGTCTATTATACTCCGAAATTGCGGAGTTTTGCACTTTAACACTACCGAAGTTGACATTAACTAAATGTAAACCACACAGACTTGTCACTCCCTCTCATGATCCATAATGACCCCTCTCATTATAGATAATGATCCTTCTCATGATTCCTCTCATGACGATGGTGATGATGAGGGTGGTGATGATGGCGGCGATGATGGTGGTAGTGGTAATGGTAGTGGTTATTGTGTTGGGGATGTGGTTGTGGTAATGGTCGTGGTGGTAATGTGGTGAGGATGTTGATTTTACAACCATCGTCATCACCATCACCACACGCATTACCATCACAATCGTCATCATCCATCACCACTATGACCATCACCATCTGAATCAAAACCCCCATCATCATACCTAATCACCATCATTGGCATCATCATCGTCATCGTCATCTTCATCATCATTATCACCATTAATCATCTACAACAACACCATCATCATCATCACCAATCACCACCACCATCATCATCATCATCATCATCATCATCATCATCATCATCATCATCATCATCATTACCAACACCTCCCTCACCACCACCAGTCACCACCATCTTCATTACCATCAATACCCCCATCATCACCACCGGTCACCTCCACTCCACCATCATCATCATCACCAACAGTCACCACCATCGTCGTCATCATAATCATCATCATCACCAATACCACCTTCATCAGAATCAGTCACCACCACCACCATCATAATTATCATCACCAACCCGCCCATCGCCACCACCAGTCACCATCATTATCTGAACAATCCAACACCCTCATTACCAACACCAGTCCCCAGCTTCATCATCATCATCATCATCACCAGCACCCCCATCACCACCACCGCCACCAGTTACCATCATCATCATCATCATCATCATCGCTACCATCACGATTCCAACTCACTGCCCCTGCGGGGTGAGGTAACTCAATTCGGTACGGCGATGAGCGTGTCCATTCTGTATGTATTAAGTAATAAGTATTCTGTGCCTGAGAACACCGAAAGTTATATGAACCGCAAAGTTAACTTTGTAATCGTGTATTTTTTATAGGGTTCATAAGGAAATACAAATTTATCTATGCAGCTCGCATAACTGGAAAACTACACGGAAATTTTGTAATGTTTAGGTTTTTTAATGATTTGTATACCAAACCGTAATAGAGCACGAAATTTCAAGCTTGTGTGTCTGCTAGAAGTAACTTAGAATTCGTATGATCATATATAAGTGAGTCAGTGAATCAGTGACAAAATTAAGGAACTTTGACTGGCAATAATTTCTAAACTACTGGTTCAAATTGAATGCAATTTGGAATATGCATAGGTTATATCATGCTCTCCTGGTCATTAAAAATTCAGGCTTCTAGCTTTGTCCGTTATGAAATACTGGGAGTTTGAAAATGGTCTGAATGGCTTCGAGAAAAGGATGTTACGGCGTGCCGGCAAGCGCGTTTGCTCGACTTGGCGGGGGCACTGCCGTGCCCCCAGATGAGATTTAGTGTTTCCCGCTACGTTTATTCATTGAAAATCGTGCGTTTTCCCGGGATACAAATCGAATTAAATATCTGTTTAGATAGCCCAATGGTTCACTGGTAGGAAGTACAAATAATGGCAACGCGGGATACCCTATCCCGCGTTGCCATTATTTGTACTTTTTTGTATGGTGCAGGAAAGTTTACTGAGTTAAAAGTACTTATTTAAAAAATTAACTAATAATTTATTCCAATCGTATAAAATATAGCATTGAAACTACTTTATGATTATTATTATATCCGTAGTTAATTAGGTAAAACATTAGTTAAATGTCGAACGAGACTTGGAAACAATTATCGAGATATAACGTAAACATATCCGGCCACTTGACTCTCGAGGTTCCCAAGACCTCGAAAAGATCTTAAGGATCTTAAAGAAAGCTTGAAAATAATTAATCTTTCAAATACTTAAATTGCAGCCTAGGTCACATGTAGGCAGTTTTATTCGTAATCTTATCAGTAATCTGTCAGAAGACTGATTTGTATGGAGAATAGTGAAAGATATGAAGCTGTGTGGTGAGGAGATGAAGAAGTTTGACCGATTTAAATATTTAGGTCACATAATAACAAGTGACTTAAGAGACGATTGTGATATAGATAGGGAACGCAGGGCGTTGGCGGTTCGAGGGAATATGCTGGCCCGCAGGTTCACTCATTGTTCTGGAGAAGTAAAGATAACTTTGTTCAAAGCGTTCTGTCAATCGTTCTACACAAGTGGCCTGTGGGTAAGTTACACCCAAAGAGCCCTCAACTCCTTCCGTGTTCTCTATAATAATATATTTAGAATGTTGATGGGACTACACAGATTCTGCAGTGCATCAGGTATGTTTGCCGATGCTCGCGTAGATGATTTTCACGCCATAATGCGCAAAAAAATAGCATCCATTCAAACCAGAATACAGGGTAGTTCCAACAGTATTCTAAGTATATTAGTTGACAGAGCCGACAGTCCTCTGCAGAGGTACTGGATATCGGCATTAATAAACCCTCATTTTGAGCAGGTTTATTATGTCAATTAGGTATAGTAGGTATTAGTGTAGCATAAGTAATTATATAGTTAACTAACGGGCCCAATTCGAGAATGCCGTTGGAGATATCTCCAAACGTCAAATCTCCATTAGATAACAGTTATATCGCCATTGAACTGTCATTTAAATGCGATGAGCTTAAAAGTGACATATCGCATCTCAATTTTGGAAATACGAAAGCGATAATGATTGTCAAAAATGTTATTCATGTATATAAATTTCTGTTTTGAACGAAACGTAACGGACCAATTTCACGTACTATGCGGTCAATTTAAAGTATGAGCCTGTTATTTATGCCGTCACATACAAAGGAAACGAAAATTTTGCGCGTCCGAATTCACGAAGTTGCGAT
Source organism: Apotomis capreana (assembly GCA_947623375.1). Lineage (NCBI taxonomy): Eukaryota > Metazoa > Arthropoda > Insecta > Lepidoptera > Tortricidae > Apotomis > Apotomis capreana. The sequence continues at coordinate 9,626,118 of OX392514.1, forward strand.
ATCGCCACTTGTCAAGTAGGCACACGTCAAAAGTGACGGATGGCGATGAAAATGAGAGATCTCCATTATATCTCTAAAATTGGTCGAATACCCCCCCTAGTTTTAAGTTTACTAACTACCATGGACCACTGTTGTGTTGAATAAAGAAATTTTGAATTTTGAATAGTACAGCGTTACTTTATAGAACTGCAAATCTCGATACAAATCCCTTACGCAGTCGCAAGCGAGTACTGACACTGTAAACTATCATGGTAAGGGTACTGTCTCAGTACAATTTAATCGAATTAAGGTTAAATGTCACACGCGAAAAGTTGTTGTGCATGGGACCTACGTTATTTGTATTTAAGAAGGTATTTATCTACGTAAGTAATATGTTTATCGTCGTGTAGTGTCCATAAAACAGGTATACTAGTGCTTACTACGGGTCTGTAATAATAATCTTACATATCGATTTGTGTTCTGTTAATATCAAGATTTGACTTAGCTAGTTTTCACCAACAAACTAAATTTTATAAAAGTAACATAGTATTAACTATTATCAAGCTAACAGTATAAGTAACGGGACGTACACTATCTTGCACATTCTTACCTTAACGAAAATAGATTAAAAAAATTGTTTGTGAAAACTAGCCAAGTCAAGTCTTGATATTGAATTACACCCCAAGTAAAATAAATGCATTGAGTAAATAATTGTTTGTTATAATTTAAGAATTTATATTAACTATTAAGTAGTATTGAAAAACAAGAAATTGTTACATACATTCATTTTTGTATGTTGCAGCTGTTAGCTGTAAGTTGCAGATATGTAATTATTAGGTATAAAATAAATAAATAAAAAATATTATGTTCTTGTATCAAAAAAATTTAGAGCAAAGAACTTGGCACCCATATAGATCAAAATTTTATTGTCGGCGAAGTCGACAACGTTGCTCGCTATATTGAACTTGGCTCTCATTTAACATTTATGTTATTGATGGGATTCCCCTCACCATAGATAACTGATTTTCTAATTTTATTCTTAACTTCATCCCCGTGGAAGATCGTAAACCTATTTTTGCTTCACCGTAGTTGGATAAAGTCAAGCAATCTGGGGATGCACAGCTCCCCGTATACCGAACATCCGCACAGCTGTTTAGGTGTCATGAAAGGGCAAAGATTTCATGTTTACAATTTTCTAGTATTACTAACTGTGCCCTGCGGTGTTACCCGCTCATCCCACGGGGACACTAAATTTATTTGGGATGAAAAGTATCATAATATGTGTTTTCCCGAGGCTCAAACTATCTCCATACCAAATTCGGTTTAAGCGTGAAGAGATAATTAGACACACTTTCGCATTTGTAAGATTAGCATGGATATTAGATGTCAAGATCTTCAGACAGATTACTGATAAGATTACGAATAAAACTGCCTACATGTGACCTAATAGGCTGCAATTTAAGCAATTTAAACTATAGCGAGTACGGTAACGGGTCATTCTTGAGAATCGAATTCTTCATGTGATTCCCTTGGCGATTTTTATGTTTATATTTTTTTACCTATTTGCTAGAAAATATGAAATTGTATTTAATTTTACGCAGATTTATCAAATAGGCACCAATTTTAGTCAATTTGAAACAGAAATATACCACTTTATGTTTTCGCCGCCAGGGGAATAAGAAAAGATGACATGGGAATAAGAAAAACGCCAAAGGAATCATAAAAAAAAGTACAGGGGAATAATATTCAGATCAGTTTTTCTTCAATAAATAAAAAGTTTTACAAAGTGTAAGGATACAAAAATTCACAGTTTTTATTCGCATTAATTGGCGATTTTCTTAATAATCGAACCACCGTCGTAGTATAAAAATTTGCTGGGAATAAGCATCTTCTCTTGAATTCAGCTCAAAATTATTTGAGACCTGCCGTACCTAAATGGAATAAAATTCTAAATCAATGATTCAGTCATCTGCAACGCGAATTAAAGGGAAATTTATTTTCTTTTCATGAAAACGCAAGAAAACTGTGATTCCCTTGTTCGAAATTAGAACCAGAGGAATAAGAAAAAAGTATGTTTCTTGTCGATTCTGCCGAAACTAAAATTATTATAAGAACAACTATTAAGTCAACACATGCAGGCATTCATGTAGTTTTCTTTTTACTAAACACTATGTACCTATTGCAGATATAAAATTTTATATAAAAATTCAAGGGAATCAAAATCATAGTGAACCAAAGCCAAGTGAATCATATATTAGCCTTCATAGCTAAGAATTCCAGCAACTAGTCGCGACCATTCCCGGCATATCTGGAAGAGTTACTGACGTTTGCCAAGCCCGGCCATTGCAACTGGTCAAATGACGTTTAAGTAGGGATGTGCGCCGTGTTGAATGAGGCACCAGAGGAATCATAGCTTAGCTCTGGACAAACCTTTAACATAGATTTTTTTTTACATTACGATACACACAGCAACCATATTTTTTCTTCTAAATAAATAACTTATATTCTAATAATTTAACTCAATTCTATACTTTATTTCAATTCACGACATGTACTTTTTGGGGTAGTTTGTTCAAAAAATGGCGAATGGACGCACCAAGGGAATAAAGTTTTATGTGTTTAATATTTTTTTACAGTTAATTATAGTTAACTTAAACAAAAAACAAATCGTGCTCCAGTTAGATTAGGTGCTAATATAATATATAAAAAATACTATGGTCAATTATTTCAATTGTGCGGGTACTTTATCCTTCTGGACGCTGTAAATTGAGCCTTTCAAGAATCACCCTAACGTTAACTCCTGGTAAGGGTATAGATGTCATACGTACAGAGCAACGTTAAATAGACTACTCATGTCAAAGAAAGGTAGCGTAATCTTGCAATTTCATTTTACCGCACGATCTCCTTAACGAAAGGATAAAGGCAAGTACCAAACCCAACACCGTGACATAACCTCTCAGGTGCAGCGTACCTACACGGAAACATTATATAAATAATTGCAAATGTTATGTTGCAAGAATTCGCAAGGTTAATAACTTTATTCCTTTAATTGGCCGAGCTAATAGCGATGGTTTAAACGTGAACGTGTTACTTTTATTAGATTTAGTTACGGTAAATAAATATGTAAATTTCGTAATTTGTGCCATTCGCGTGCCACTCGTCCAGCTGCTGTTCACTGCGCGCTGTGAGCCGCGCTAACAGCCGTTGTGCCAGTGGACACCAAGGTGCTTAGCGGGCTAAGTTAGCACGCGTTCATAGCCACCAATTGTGCCACATTTTACACGAACAATAACTAAGCAATAATAAAGTTAGTTTTTAGGGTTCTGTACCCAAAGGGTAAAAACGGGACCCTATTACTGAGACTTCGCTGTCCGTCCGTCCGTCCGTCCGTCCGTCTGTCACCAGGCTGTATCTCAAGAACGGTGAAAGCTAGACTGTTGAAATTTTCACAGATGATGTATTTTTGTTGCCGCTATAACAACAAATACTAAAAATAAAATAAAATAAATATTTAAGGGGGGCTCCCATACAACAAACGCGATTGGTTGCGTTAACTTTGCACCTCATGTATGGGGCGCTATACATATCAAGTGCAAAGTTAACTTAACCACTTAAGGATGGAAACTGTTTGTACGGAACCCTCGGCGCGCGAGTCCGACTCGCACTTGATTATTGTTATTAAATATACGGTACGGTACATTGCCCTGGACGGCCTAGAGTTTGGATTCCGGAATATCGGATCATTTTCCGTTATTACAATTCCGCTCAATGCCGAAAATAAACTTGGATTTAAATGACTATATTTAATGTAGTTTATATACGAGTATAGTAGCTAAATAAAGGATCATTGACAGCTCAGTCAAATCTCGTCATAATACCTACTTCATTACAATATTTCAACTACAATAACCCCCTTAAAGGGATAAGTTCGCCTTTGTACATGTGTTTCTTTTGTTTTAATGTATTTCTGTTTTTGTGTACAATAAAGTGTTTACATACATACAATAACTGTGTCTGTTACACAGTTAATATGGATGAAATTTTGTGGCTTTTTATGTTGCTGGACAAATAAATACAATATGTATTACAAAGTAAATTAAACCAATTAAACCGTATCAATTAGCTTGAGACTTTCAGCGAATAAATTGCGATTCGAGTCGAGTCGGCAAATTTAGTGGACGCCGACCTTAACCTGTTATTGTTTGGTGGATGAATTGATATTTTATTCCAGGTTTAATGTTCATACCATCAATCTCATGTTAAAACCTTGCTTTATTTGTTAGTTAAAAAGTAATCAAAAGGCTAAATTCCCGGGTGAGACAAATGAATTTGAGAAAATCATCGAATGCATAATGCTTCTGTTAAGTAAAATTAACTAGGTTTTCCTCCTGGGCATTGGCCCAACCAACTAACTAATTGGAAATAACTATTGAGTTATTTCCACACTGTATACATAATCTGGTTATCTAAATGTGCAGGTGCGTACGTAGAAATAACTTCCCCATCACAACATTTAGGCTGCCTGCCCACAGAAGCAGAGCGGAGCGGAGCGGAGATGTGTAAAATAAACCAATCACATTCCTCAAATTTAAATGAACATCTTTTGGGTTTCACGAAGACGTAGTCTGCTTGGTTAATTTTCTTTGCTCCGTGAACAGGCAGACTAAGTGATTCCTTAAGCTACTAACTACTAAGCTACCTCCGGCCACACACAGTCTGAATTCCGATCCGGTTTCAGATCGGAATGACGTCACAAAGTGTTTCTGTCTCTGTCTGTAACATGGCGACGTCTCGCTTGCTGACGTCATTCCGATCTGAAACCGGATCGGAATTCAGACTGTGTGGCCGATAAATACTAACATATACTACAACAATGTTAGTATTTATCGAATAAGTTACCTAATGAAGTTGTTATTACCGCTAATGATAATTCAACACGATATTCTGTATCGCCCACATACGACAGGAACAATACAGTACGATGTCTAGATATTGATTTAATTGAAAGATACCACGACAGCATGCTAATTATTTGTGTAATTGCATTCTACCAGCTCGCACAAGATTTCAATGCGGTTTATTTACTAATTTAGAGCCTAATTAATTTATAATCCCAATTAACGAGTTCTCATAAGTCTAGATCATGAGTGACTTTTATGAATACAGCCTTCGTATAGCCGTTTACTTTTCCTTTTTCACTAATGATGGATGCATTACAAAATCAACATCGTATCGAACTAAAGTTATTCGTAACGGATACTGAGACACATATTTTCGTTTGAAAACTGTTTAATCAAGTTAGTACGTGACGCGAACATCAATTAGTGTAGTCAAATGTTCAATTACATTGAAATTAAAAGCTAAATTCGCGCGGTGTAATCAAGAGACATCTTCTGTATATGGACGAAAGCGTTGCAATTAGACGTTAGGAGAGATACCACACTAGCGCCTTTTGAACGCCAACGGCCTGCCAGCGGCAACGCAACGTTTGCGCAGCGTTGTAACATCGACGCAAGTTTGTCGTGACGCTAGCGCTAGCAGCTTTTATTGAGCCTCACCACCGCGATGTACACATTAATGACGTCGTTTCAACGCTGCGTGGGCGCCGATGACGCTAGTTAAATGCCTCTAGAGTTACGCCGACATTCAAGACGCTGCGCAAAAGGTGTGTCACCGCCGTAGCGCGTACGGTTAAAAAACGCTAGTGTGGCGTCTCTCTAAAAAGTATGAAGTCGATGGCGCTAAATTTTTTAGTGTTAGATTCCCTGCGCTCGGATCGCATTCTGCGAAACGGCTTGCGTCATTCGCTGGAAGACTAGTTATCACTTGGCCATCCTTTACGGCGCTAGTCCTACCCACACTAGGCTTGGGAAAAAATATCGACATGTCATAATATCGAAGTATTTATAAAAAAAAATATAGGTTGTCAACATCCTCTCGTTTTCCGATGATTATTTACAAGTATCAAAATGTTTATCAAATATTCATTAAGATCTCTGCATAATGTATAGACGCGAAATGATAAATGATAAACCTTTTGATTCCTCGACCATACGACGCTACGTTATATATCCGACCGCGGCGTGCTAAAGATATATTTATAGTCGGTTAACGATATCATTAAAAAAATGGTGACTTTGGCGCATGTCACAGAGACAGCTGTGTCTGCGTAAAAACGGCGTGTAGGCTTGGATTAAAGGTAATATACTTATCGATATTATTCCCGTGTAATACTGTTTAAAAATATCGATACGATAAACATAGATATATATATTTTCCATGGCCCGTCCCTAACACGCACATAGCTCACTTAAATTGTTAGATCTCGGTGACAAATAGGCTCTATGTGGCATGGCGGAAGCGTGTATGTTATCATACTCGCAATCCGTGATAATAACACCGCAATAAATGCTCGTAATTGTTCATTAATACAGGTGCATTATTATTGATACAATGTTTCTTGGGATAGTTACAATCCCATTCATATGTTTAAGTGAGTTCTTCACACCGAAACGGCTGGATGGATTTGCATAAAATTTGGAACAAACATAGTTTATACTCTAACTTATGACTGAACACGTAGGCTATTATAATCTTGAGGAATGTCATGGTTCCCGTAGGGTACTGCCCCGATTTCAATGAGAGCAAAGCCGAATGATACTGGGGTCTAGGGTTAACGAGGGTGAAAATACGGCGCCTTAAAAATGATGAATGACTATAGTATTATGTTAACAATCTATAAAGTGGGTTTAAACTATTTGAAAGAAAGAAAGAAAGAAGGAAACTCTCTCTTTCTTTCTTCCTTTCGAACTATTTGTCTCTTTATTAATTATGTATGCTTGTAATTACAATTTCCTGACCAGTCCCAACATAGCTAGGCTTTTGATTAAGAAAAAACGCATTCAAATCGGACCATCCGCTTGGGAGCTGACATGACAATGCCACAGGCAGATACACAGATACACAATCATGTGAAACTTATAACACCCCTTTTAAGTCAGGGGTTTTCTGAGGTAATCTCAAAATCAAAGGAGCATTTTAAAGTAGAACTATTATTAATTAATTAATTATTCGTGAACTTAGGACTTCAGTCTTTTTATCAAAACTATATTTTATTATTAAAATCTTCACTCTTGAACGGTCACTTTAACTCCACTATAAACGCAGCTTTACACCAATAAAAATTAATCCTCGTATTTAACACGAAAGAACGCGCGTGTTAGGCCACCGTCGACATTTTTATCCCAGACCATATGTCACATATATGTGCCGGATCCACGCGCATAATCCGGCAGATGTCACAACGTCGAGGTATGCAAGACAAGGAGCGATGTAATCGCCTATAATTGGGTAAATTGATCCTCAACGTGCGTTACTCACGAATAGAGATGGGAAAAAGTGATTGAATAACGAATAACTAACAAATAGAAATTGTCAAATAAAATTTTATTCAAATGAAAGTTTTTTTTTATTTTATATACTGTACAACATAGTGGCTCCACTTCGCCTGATGGTAAGCAAAAAGGGGAGCCCAAGTCGCAATGACAACTGACGAGAAACCAACTGTGCCAAGTCAGTTGACACTGCCATGCTGGCCCGAAAAAGTGTATTTCAGACCAACGTTATCATCATGGACCTATATCAATCCACTGCAGGACATAGGCCTATCCCATGGCACGCTACTGAGGTCGATATTCAGCTATCTTTCTACATCCACTGCCCTCTAAGACCATATGGAAGTAATCGCCTCTAATTGGGTAAGTTGATCCTCAGCGTGCGTTACTCTCGAATAGCGATTGGCAAAGTTCATTCGAATAAGATACGAAAAAGCGTTTTGAAATAATAATCACGAAAGATTCATCATCATCATCATATATTAATGTAGGAGCTAGGCTTAGATAGATAGTCTTTATATGCTGAACTGAGAAATCGCCGGCTCAAAATTACAGGGTTCTATGTTTCACTTTTGACGAAATAAATTTCAACATTATCATAATGACACGAAATCTAATTTTAACTACCTACTGAAAATGTAACATAGAACCCTGTAATATTGGGACAGCGAAATGTTGTATCCATAGAAAAAAAAACATCAATTTAAAAAAAAAATCCTTTACTCCTTCAATAATTTCAATAGAATATTACCTAATATAAATCTATCTTTATTTGCAAACGTTTTTCGAATAGTTAATTTATTCGTGAATAAATTATCCGAATGACGATATCACAATCACAACCATTATTTTTTCGAATAATCAATTATTCGAATAATAGCCATCTCTGTTCACTACGCACCGCCTTATTTTACGATTTCTTGTCACCAGCCAACTGATTGACAGGATGATGACTATCGTCAAACTAAGGAAAATCTAACGTTAGGCCATATATATTTTAAGGAATTTGTAACTACGTACAGCCTGACAAGACGTAATGCCCGCACAGTTAGCCTTTGGCTTATGCAAAGTATTAACTAAGATATCTCAGAGCAATTTCCATATTCAATGACTATGTTTATTTAAATGGAAACACTTTTTTATGTTAGCAATTTTTATTGCTTTATAATGAGCTAACCATACGTGACGTATTATAGTTATGTACCTATCTACATACACTACACGTCATCGTCACCATGTCATGAAGCTTTTGAAATAAAGGATAGGATTGACTCGGGTGTTAATAATGGAAAATGGTGAATATTTTCTGTGGCTATAACCGAGATGAAGAATTTTACAGCATAGTTTTCTGATTACACTAGTAGTAGCAAACCCGCGAAACTAAGACGACGAGCCGTTAACTTTTGAACAAAAGACAGGCAATTTTTGTTTAACCCATTATGACCTGAATTATTTTATGGTCTTCGAAATTGATAATATTTTGATATATTGTTGTCTAAGGGTCCATGAGTTGTTTTTGATTCTTAAAAGTTAATTTGATTTATTCGTTTTGGAAAAAACAATGGGTGCCGTATGGCACCGCTAGGCCAATACGTAAGCTTTACGTCTCTCTATTAAGTATGTATTAATTTTTTATTAGCTAAATATTATTACCGTTTATTTATGAAATTATGAATATTTTGAGTAACGTTGGAATTTATAAATAAGAAACGCATTTTCTTGACCTCTTTATTAAAATTTAAGGGTTACATATATTTTTTTGTCCTAAACACTAACGTTAAACTAATAATTACAGCCCTCCGCCACATTTGTTTATTGATACTTTCTCCCAAAGTCCACAATCTCCGTAGATGACTTTCCTCCAAGTGAGCTCAAATCTACTACAGGAAACATGGGTGGCTCCTGAACTAAATCCTCATCAACCCATTTTCATGACTCATTACTGTTTTAGACTTTTTTGTTTTTGACTGGTGGTGGTTCTTCTGCTTCGGAATTGTGTCAATGAATTGAATTGAAGAATTGTGGAGATCATTATAGGTTGACTTTTGCAACTTTCTCCACGAATTCGACTACCTCTTACACGACGTGAAGAAAAGCGGCTCGTGAGGCACGTGACCCACGAGACAACGTCCGAAACGACCCGGCTTCAGGTTGTACATCTGGTGCCGCCCGCGTATTTCCGGACTACTGGAGCGTGTCCTACGTGGTGACAGAGATGTAGACGCCATCACCACTTCGCACCCAGCATTGAGTTGCCGACCTGTGAGGTTATTTATAAAACCACCCCCATCTTCGTCACCCGTATCTTGCTCAGAGTCGATTGCAGGTTCTGGAGGTTCAATATATAACTATCGTGGCTCGATATCCTCACCTTCTTCGAGCAGGGCTAGTGCTTCATGAAGTGTACAACCCCTATCTAGGCAAATAAATACCTATTAACCATTTAGAAACCAAAGAGACACACTCCACCCATTATTGGAATATACTACAGATCGGCCTAGAGGTGCCATACGGCACCCGTAAAATTTGACGTGCGATAAAACCAATACGCAAACAAAACTGAATTATATTACAATATAATCTAGTCACACAACTATGAAGGTATACAAAAAAATACATTTAAGTGATAGATTTACAGAAATATAAATATTTTGGCCCACTTACCGCAGAATGAAATCCAATTTTTGCAATAATTTCAAAACGCTAACTTTGTGTCGCTCGTGCCAGCCTCAACAAGTACAACAGTTAAAAGAAAGCATTGAAACAGGTAGTTGTGTCGCTCTAGCACCGAAAAAATAGAAAACCGCCGGACTTTACTGTTCGTAACGCGCGAATGGCGGGAATTTCTAAACGCCTAAAATTGGGTGCCAAACGGCACCGCTAGGTTATAATGGGTTAATTGAAACAAGTTTTAGTTTGACCAAAAAGTGATCTACCGTTTTTAGACCTTAATTGGTCATTAAGTAGTACACCTAGATGTTTGCTTGATTGTACACCTCTATTAAGTTTTAGGAATAATCGCCAAGGAGTTTTAATAGCGATGGTATAATGCCCTGAAAGGTACATTTCAGACGCGAGATAAGAAAATTTGTATTTTTTTTACAATTCGAATAAAACAGGAATGTTCCACAGTCCATCACGTTGCCACCTCCATTTGGATAAAGCTTTTATCCACCACCAGAACAATAGAACAATAAAAATAGCTTTCCCGATGATGGAACACATAAGGCAGTCGCTTCTGAGCTCTAACACTGTCCATAAATGGATAACACATAAATATTGAAACATAAGTCAAGCTTTACACACTACATGATAGCTGCGATGTGTCAAATTGAAATATATGACTTAGGCCCAGAACTGACATTTACAATGAATGTTTTAATTGCGAGTATACTCATTGTGGCCGGAATGACTCAGGTGGATGTAGATGTTTCTGTATAAGGCAGTAATAAATTAGTGTTGAAATCGCGATTAGTAGGTGAAACATGAGACCACTGGTCTTAGTGAATCATGCGGTTAGTGGCAGAACAAAGCTCCAGGATTCTTTGGTCAAACCGGGACTGGCCTATTGTATAATTTGTTCACTTGTAATTGCAATTATGTAACCGCAAAATGTAATCACCGTCATGACTCTGGAGCACCAATAAATGTAATATAATTTACCTCTAGTAGGTATCTGTTTTTTTACATACATACCGAAGTATCTTACTGCTGGGTGAAGCTCTCGCTTTGAATCCCATATATTTCTATTTGATTGCTCTTCCTTTCTGTCACTGAGGAAAAAGTGTATCCAGGTCCTCTCGCCATTTCTGGCGTCCGTGTTGCCCATCGTATGGTGGCAAAATAAGGTCTGTTACAAATGAAAACATTGTTACACTCACTTCCCAGTATTAGAACAGTTTTAAGGGTTCAGATAGATTATAAAACTAGTTAAGAGTAGGATCATTAATCACACAGAATTAGCATCACTACAAACTTTAACACTATATTACTGCTATAGTATGTGTAATTCAGTATAGAATCAGAAATGAGGATATCCGTAGAAGAACCAAGGTAACCGATATAGCTCACAGGATTGACAATCGGCAGGCCATATTATTATATCCCGGATAATGGATGGCCGTTGGGGCAGCAAAGTCCTAGAGTGTCGACCACATATAGGAAAGTGCAGCGTGGGACTGCCCCTCACTAGATGGACAGTTGACCTCGTGAGGGTAGCGGGGAAGCAATGGATGCGGTCTGCACGGGATTACACTTTGGGCCAGCTATGGGGGAGGTCTATTGCAGCAGTGGACGTCTACGGGTATATAGATAGATGTATAAGTCATACGATTAAAAATAACTAAAACGATTTTGATTTAACTAAAATGTCTGCCAAAAAGACGTTAGGGATAATAACGTCATCACATTCGAATAACATTACAGGTAACGTGTTGACAAATTGATGATAGGAATTCTTAGCGTCCAAAACGAAACGAAAAGATCGAAATCTGAATAGTTTCTTTGAATAAGAAACGCGCTCGATTGCCAAACGCAACATATTACACTTCCTAATAAGCAAACGACGATTCAATTCAACGGCGAACTATCAAAGAAAAGGCAAACAAAATAATAAATTCAACATTATCAAGCTAAGTGGCCTATTCAATCGGGACATTGCGAAAATGTAGCCTGTTGCGATACAAATTGTGGCGGCGAAACGCAAGAAAGGGGGAAATCCTAAAGTAGCGTGTGCCTCTAATTTAGCGCTAGCTTCCAGTAAGACCAGTTCTGTTACAAAAGCAGGCCTTTATCTTCTTAAAACGTATACGGATACTTTGTTTAGCGTTTAGATATCTTCGGGCTGTTTACATTTTGAGGTCAAGGGGCAGCTTTCTGTAGTCCTCGTACGTTCCACGTACCGAAAGGATATACCTATAAAGAAAAAGTAGAAAATAGATTCGCTGGTCAACCTACAATTATAGATTGGTGTTTACTGACTTAGGTTAACTGGAAGAAATTGCTAATAGGGATAAGTTCGCCTTTGTACATGTTTTATTTGTTAAGATGTGACTATGGAAAACTCCCGTGGAGTCACAGACATATTAAAATCCATATGAAACGTGTTCGTTTGGCCGTCGCCGCACCTGATCGGAGCTCCTAATGATGAATCGCATACCGATTCGAAACATGTCGAGCAATATTCGACTTAAACCCGTTTCCTGTAGATTTTAATATGTAATGAATGTATTTATAACCAGTTGTTGTGTACAATGAAATGTTAACATTCATACTTTGCCTATCAGTAAGTGCACTAATAGTTCAGCTTTTACTTTGAATGTATTCTTCAAGCGCATAATTCCAGAAGAACGTTGACTAAATTAATATTTTTTTAGAACACACGCAACTGATGCCTCAACGAAACCTACACGTAACGAAATTTTCGTCATTCATTCAAGTGTCATCGAATGACTCACGACAGACGACAATCTTAAATTCAAATTTAGAACGCAGTATTCAAATCAGTACATAGGTAATTGCGTTGCTGGCTTGATTAGCGGCGTGTAGGACGACGCTTTCACTGCGAGCCATATATTACTCAATTATATCAAATGGCTATATATTACTTGATTAAATAGCTATGTCTGAGACGTGCTCACGTGCGTTGGGACACGGCCGTATAAATATGGTGCCGGTTAAGGGCCATCAATCGAATTATTTCTTATCCAGTAATTGATACTCAGGATATGTTATGTACTGATCTGCTTATGGATGTAATTGGAGTTAGTTTTATTCGGAAACATAACGTGGATATTTATGTATGTGTTCTCGTTGCCGCCATTTTCTAGGTGTTTGGATAAAAAAAAATCTTAACTAAATTGCAATTAGCAGCCACTGTAAGTCATATTAAAAAATCAATTGCATTTTTTTTAAACCTATTTAAGTTAACTGTGTTTTTACAGCCACCATTAAAGCCCGCCCGAGACATCAGTTCAAATCCCGCACACAAAAAAAAAAAGGATTTTGCTCTCGTAGGTAGATAAAAATCCGACATGGTTTCTCGTTGTGATTTACCGCCCAAATCAAGGCTTCATGGATTGGCGACATCAACGAGTATATAATATTTTTCATATTTCTTTCTTATAAATGCTACTGGAGGCATATGTTTTATAACGCACTCATGATCGGTGCAAATTAAAGATTTTAATGAACCTAAACGCTCTTTGATTCGTGCGGTATTTAATTGCTCATCTTCGCTTTCTATAGACATGCGCTTTAGCGAAAAATAAATGGTAGGGCTGAGCTGTAAGGTAGGGCTGAGCTGTAAGGCTACTACCGGGGTCCACAGTGGGTGGATAGTGGAACGGCCGTCAGATGTGACGGTTAGTTACGACCTTGCCAAATAAAAGCTGCAATATCCAACGACAGTCCTGCGACATGGCGAGTCAATGCCGCCATTAAATAAGCATTCCCCTGGTGTTAGGTAGCAGTGACATCAGTACTGGCGTGGGGCCGAAGATAGGTTATCTGGTAGGGCCTTCGACTAGATATTAGGAGGCGAGCACCCCTCGGTTTCTAAGCTGCGGTGTGGAATGCAATGGTTCTTGACAACGGGCTTCCACGATGTAACATGCCGTGGCGGTCCGAGTCCGGCAGGGTCAGGGGCAAGGCTGACTCGGTCGTCATCATGCGAAACCCTTGTAAAATTGGAACGTGGAATGTGAGGACGATGTTACCGACGGGGAAGTTGGAAGAAGTAAAAATGGAAATGAATAGACTAGACATAGATATATAAGGTTTATGCGAAACAAGATGGGGTGATAGTGGATATTATTGGAGCGATGACTACAGAATAATACACACGGGAGAACAACAAGGCGAAAATGGTACTGCAATTGTTTTGAACAGGAAATGGGGTAGTTTAGTGGAAAACACAATACATTTTAATGACAGGATCACAACAATAAAAATCAAGTCGCAACCAACAGATCTTATTATAATACAAGTTTATATGCCAACTGGCAGCCACTCTGATGATGAAATAGAAGAGATGTACAATAACCTGGATACAATTATAGAATCAGTGCAAGCAAAGGATAGTCTAATAGTGATGGGAGATTTTAATGCTGTAGTAGGAAAAGGAAAAGAAGAAGAGATGGTGGGAAATTTTGGACTGGGAAAAAGAAATAATAGGGGAGACCGTTTAGTACAATTTTGTAAAGAATATAGCTTATGTATTAATAATACAATGTTCCAACAACCAAACCGCAGACTTTATACATGGAAAATGCCCGGAGACATTGGAAAATACCAAATAGATTATATTATGAGCAGAATTAAATATAAAAATAGAGTTCAAAACTGTAAAACTTTACCAGTAGCTGATTTAAACACCGATCACAACCTTTTGATAAGTACAATCAACTTTGAAAGTAGCAAATAAGAAAAAGAAAAAGAAACCAAAGTCCATTGATCTCATTAGGCTTAAATATATAAATAGTGATACTAGAGTGCAATATAGCAATAAGATAGGCAACAAATTAGAAGAATATAAGAACAAAATTAACAACACAGATGTAATTAATTTAGAGACAAAATATAATAATATAAGGGATATGCTAAGAGATTGAATTGAACGCCATGGGCCCTAGTATACTAAGAGAGGAATTTGATCTTGCTTTGAAAAGTCTGCAAACCGGTAAAGCTGCTGGAAATGACAGGATTTATATAGAGTTTATAAAGTATGCAAATTGCGATACACTTAGAGATGAAATTTACAACATTACTACACAAATGTACGACAATGGCACCATCCCTACAGATTTTCAGATCTCTAAGACAGTAATGTTACCTAAAAAACCAAATACGTTGAAATGCGAAGAATTAAGAACACTAAGTTTAATATCACAGGCGAGCAAAATTTTACTCAAGATAATACAGAACAGAATTAGACCATTAACTGAAGAATATTTAGGACCAGACCAATATGGATTTAGAAAAAATAGAGGAACTAGAGAAGCAATTTTAGCACTAAGAATGGTAATAGATAGAAGGATGGAATTACACAAAGATACACACATAGCTTTTATTGACTTGGAAAAGGCGCTTGATAAAGTAAATTGGAAATCTATGATGGCAGTCTTGAAAGAAGCCGGACTAGATTACAGGGACATAAAAATAATTTATGAACTCTATAAAAATCAATACACCACAATAGAAATAGGAGAAGAGCACAGGAAAGCAAAAATACGACAAGGTGTTAGACAGGGTTGTCCACTTTCACCACTTATTTTTAACATTTTTATAGAATGCGCCATTAGAAAACTTGTAGAGTCTGGAAAAGGGGGGGTTACATTCAATGGGTATAAATACAATTTATTCGCTTCGCTGACGATATCGCAGCATTGGCTAACACATCTGAAGAATTGCAACAACTAATTATAGATATGAATACAGTTTTTCAAAACTTTGGGATAACAATTAACATGAATAAAACCAAAACACTCGTCACCTCAAAATTCGCCACATATAGTAGACCAATTTCGATTAATAACAATAGAACGGGTCACAAAATTCAGGTACCTTGGTAGTATTATAACAGATGACTCCAGATGCACACGAGACATAATCACCAGGATAGCAATGGCAAAGCAAGCTTTCAATGCAAAGAAATGTCTATTTAAATCCAGAATAGCCCGTCATATACGGAAAAAGCTCATAAAAGTGTACATCTGGAGCATAGCACTGTACGGAAGCGAAACGTGGACAATGACACAAAGAGATAGAGAAAGACTGGAGGCCTTTGAAATGTGGTGCTGGCGACGAATGGAGAAGGTTAGCTGGACTGAGAATAGGTCAAACGAGGAGGTGCTCAACATGGTGAATGAGGACAGGTGTCTTTTAAAAACTATCGAAAATCGCAGAGGGAAAATGATGGGACACCTGTTACGACACGACGAATATCTAAAAACTGTTATAGAAGGCAAAGTTGAAGGAAGGAGGAAAAGAGGAAGACCAAGAAGAGCTTATATGGACCAAATAAAGGAAAAGGTGAACGTCGTGTCGTACCAGGCCGTCAAGGAGAGAGCTCAAGATAGAGAAAATTGGAAATTGCTCCACCGACAAGAGCCTAGCTCTTAAGTTTATGATGATGAAATAAATAAATAATAAACCCTCCCAGTCCCTATGAAGGCCTTTAAAACTACGCAAAGGATTTTGATGCGGTCAAGAGGAAGGTTTATACGTATAATAAGTACATGCATAATTTATCAACATTGCACCCGTCCGAAGCCGGGGCGGGTCGCTAGTTTAATTATAAATTACTCGTCTTCGCTTTCAATAGACATGCGCACGCCTCACGTCTTCAGAGCACGTAGCATTCAAGCCTCGTCAACATGTCACCGAACACATCCCACAATGAACGGGTCTTGGTTGTTTCCGTCATAATAATCACTTTTTGGTATAAG
Organism: Apotomis capreana; assembly: GCA_947623375.1. Classification (NCBI taxonomy): domain Eukaryota; kingdom Metazoa; phylum Arthropoda; class Insecta; order Lepidoptera; family Tortricidae; genus Apotomis; species Apotomis capreana. The sequence continues at coordinate 9,642,937 of OX392514.1, forward strand.
GAACATGACATGATAATTCTACAAATCATCTTCAATAACCGACAATAATATATATATATGTCTAGTCCACGATACATTTATCAGTTTACCAACACTGGGTAACCTTCTCCCGGTTATGCAAAGCTAAACAAAGAAACATCGTGGGTTATCGCGGCATCGTCGATACGGCAGCCGCAGATAGCAGTAAAGCAAGCTAATCTGTGATTTGATGCACTTTAGATGCAGCCCAATATTACCGTTTAGCTCTCTAATTGTAGCGGGGAAACGGTGGCTGTTTATGGATCTCGATGCGCGATACGTATTGACTTCTTATCTTTTATCTATTATTTCTAGTAACTATTTTACCAGAAGCGTTGGTGTAAGAAGGGTGAATTTCCATTGACGATGAGCTGGTAAATCGTGTTTTGTCTAATTGCACAATTTCTACAGACCAAGAGATTTGTAGCTCTGTGATTAGGTAAACGCAGTTCAGTCCAACAAAGTCCGCAATAATGAAAACGCACATTTACTGGCTGCAACTGAATTAGATTTGTCTCACTTATTTTGTACCAGATAGTAAGAATCGATAATTTTAATCAATATCGTTAGTGCTGACCCTGTTATTACGTATGCTCGTAGATTACCATAGAAAGATATCGTCTCCTGGCATACCTAAAGCCTCCTCCAAAAATTGCTACTTTGGCCCGGTCCTTCTCACATGTATTAAGTGGACTTCCGCGACTTTCATCAGCACATTTACAGTAGTAAGTATATAGTACTGATAAGCTATAGTAAATGGCAAGAAATTTATCTTGCAGTGGCCAGTTGAATTCATACCTACTTACTTACCAAACTGTTTCAGAAACTTCTTGTTAATACTTTGCCAAATCAGGCGGTTTAAAATTTTTAACAATGCCTTCGCCCTTTCGATCCGAAAGTTATCATGTTACTGCTTCATGTTATAATTTATTTAAAGTACGAACTGATCACCATTATTATCAAGACTGAGCTAAGGCTTTTGTGATTTAGACTGGCTCATTTTGACTTAATGCCAACGGGCCAAATTCGAGTGCACTACCCACTTTACCTAGGGTGTTACTTGACTTGAGGTTGCGCCCGCCGCGCCGCCAGCTGTGCCAGCGCCGATACCACTCGGGCGATATTTCACCGGCTGCTATCACCTGTCAAATCGAACAAGTGTTCCGCCCGGCCCAGACCTATTTAAATATCAACCGTTTTAGACGCAAATACAACTTGTTTCGTGTTAGGTATCAGAACAAAGAATTATGTAGATTGTCGAACAGGATCCTGATTTAGTTTATCTAGATGCAAAATGATGATTAGGCGTAATTATTATAATACTGATTGGCAATAAAGCTGTAATAATAACTTTAAATGCAGTTTTGTGCGTTATTATTTGCCACAGAAGGAAGTACTGGCCTATTAATAATAAAGCATATGCCAGTCTTGAACGCAATAGTCCTTGCAGCAGGAGAACATGACATTATTAATACATATACTTATGTTGATTATAGCCTCATCTTCAACAAACAAGCTACTGCAATATTCCTGACGGCATGGTAATTCATTGCCCCTTTTCTCTCCAAAGCCCGTATTTCATAACGAACTCTATTTTACATATATTTACATCCACTTTGACGCATAAATCGTCCGACGTATCGACGCGTGTCATCCGCTGGCTTTCAAAACGCAGAGGACGCAACTTAACCACGGGAAATATTTATAATGCTTTGTATGCAAAATACCAATTGCTTACAAACATAGAACAGACTGACGCTTTAATCGTCGTGGAGTCTGGCACGATTGTCGACCTTGCGTCGGGGACGTCGGTGTTATTTTGGCGATTGTTGTCGCGAACGAAGAGCGAAATTCCAATGTGGAACGTCTAACGTGGGTGAGCCAGTGATCTGACTTAAATAAAATTTGCATGCGGCCCTTGTACTGTTTGATTGATGATATTATATCGGCCATGATGTCGAGGATGTGTTTTGGTGTGAAAGGTGACGGTATGGAGATTAGGATCACGCGTTGATTTGGCACGCGCCCGGTTTGTCTCGGTATGTCAAGGGTGCTGTTTCTCTCACTCGAATGCCCTTTGTTCTTTTTTATTATGACGTTACTCCATGTCAACTAAATTGGTTTCGTTCGGAATGCACGAGTCACGCTCTCGATATGTTATAAATAAATAAACAAATCTTTGTTTCTCGTATATGGCGGTTATGACTTATTTATTTACAAGAGTGTGAACGGTGTAATAGATCGCGGAATCGGCGGGGAACAGTGTAGCTAGTAATAAATTCAGCTGGCATAGCATAATTAATAAAATGTGAGAAATAGCTGACATATCACCACTTGTATGGGCAGAGCACCGCATATATTTTCGCGTGCGTTTATGGACTTGTACTACATCATATGAGAAAATAAGAAGTACTGTTACGACTTGTACGAGTTTTTCTAGCATTAAGTAAACCATATTCTGTGTGTGTTAAGTAGCGCAGACAGTCCGTGAGGTATCATATAGATTTAATTGCTAATGATTTTCCACGGTACAGAAATATCTTGACACATATCAACGCGGGGTAGTCATGTAGAGTATTGTAGAGTACAGCGCCACTGATGGGTGTTAAAAATTGTTAAGCTCTGACAAGATACAGTATATAATCTACGGTAGAATATAAAAGACTTTATTTTTAGAATTCAATTAGTGTTTTTGTGAATTAGTACTTACTGGTTATTTAAACTCAATACAATACAATATAGCACAAAAAATCAATGGAAGCGGCAATACTTAACGATTTTCAAAACTAACGCGATTTGTTCTGGTTTATATGGTCTGCATTTTGCATAAGTTTTTCTTTCGTGCAATTAAGTTTGAATACATAAATAAATGAATTCAATTATGAAAAGAAAATAGAACAAAAGATCCTAAATCGCAACAATTTGACACTAGACTCTCATTGGAGATACAGGCCCAACCTAATTTGGGATCTACGAATCATCCCAATGTATATTCTGTTCTCTTTATTCACGATCGTTATTTATTTATTATTATTTATTTATTTATTCAAATTAGTTACACAGTATTACAGTAATTAAACCAAGGCACTGTGAACTACAAAATTACATTTAAAGTAAAAACTAGCTTGATTTAGGCGACGTAACAGCGTGGCTCCATTGCGTCGTCTGATCTGGCGCAGGATTCGGTAGATTGCCCCGGAACCGCCGAAACACAACACCCTTATGGTGACCGAGTGAAAAAAGAAATATTTTCATCTAAAATGTTGGAACGAACGAACTAGGATCAACCGATTAATGAAGAATTCTGTTATCTATATAAGATATGCAGAATATATGTCATTCTAGCACAATGCTGCGACACTAGCAACACCGGACACATTCTACATCCCATTGAAACACACTGTAACGTGCACTGTATGCATGTCATCCCGACCATGCGTAACATCTCAATAGGCCTAGGGACTTTCGCATTTGTAAATGCCTTACGGTACAGATAACACACAGAGAGACCACTTGATGGCGCTACTTTAGCTGGTACTATATTTTTTATGAGTTTGTACTTTCGCGCAATGATTTAGAGTCCCAATGAGTTTTGTCACGTCATATTTTTAGGTCTGTAACCAAGTCACACCACCATCAAGTGGGTGCCACGAAATGGGCGCCGTAGACTGGGTCGGCCCAGACGGAGATGGCGGGATGACATAGACGCATTCCTCAGCAACTGGTCGGAGGTAGCGTCCGACAGGGACCTGTGGAAATCAAAGGGAGAGGCCTTTATCCAGCAGTGGGACACTCCTACTTGAGCTTCCACTCCAATAAAGAATCAGGGACCACGAGAGTCCTTTCTGAAATCCTGAATTTGGTTTTCTTTGACCTTGGTTAGGTGGGGACATCTATCCCCCTAGGCCTGAGATTTAGTATACCTAGATAGTAAGACAGTAAATAAGTGACTCCGCTGACTTTAGTAAGTTGTGTGTGTCACACCGGGCGTATTTTGCATTCGCAAGCCTCCCGCAGGCATTCCTGCGTCGACTTAGTAATCTTCCTTCAATTAATGATCAACCTAGATTAGCTTCTATAATTAATCGCTTCGGGAAATCCAGGATTCGAAAAAACTCTTAGCATTGCCTGTCTCGAATATTTAACAAGTTTTTTTTTCTATGTATTTAACTAGAGCACTTTGACTATGTGCACGTCAAGATTAACTGATTAACGTTTTGAACGGATATTGTGTAAATATCTTACGACATTAATGTTTATAATATTGTCACGAGTGTAATTTAAATAGCAACAGTTGTAGCCGTAAAACGTCGATTCGATTAACTACGGGCATTAAAGTTCGGTTCTATAACTTATTTATTATGAAAGTATTCGATCTGGTATTTCGCTTTTACTAGGGTCCTTTCCGTGATCCAATCAAATGAAAATTGTGGTGTAGGGTCGAAACTACTGACTTTAGATATTTATTTTACAGTTCAACTTTATTTATTTTCATTTCTATGTTATATGTTAATATTTGTAACTAGGCGCTTTGAAGGAAAGAAGTTATTGACAAGACTCGGTGAAAACAGTATACTTAAAAAAATATAGTTAATGATAATGGTTATATCAATATGTCGGTACAGTTATGAGAATAACTACGTAATTAGTCTCCTTTTACTTGTTAATCTATTATATTTTTTTCTATGTATATCGAAATCAATTTGATGGCGAGTGATGCCATTTATTTTTGTTTTTTTTTACTAACATATGCTGGAAGAAACAATACTTAGAAGCGTAGTAAATACTCTATACCCCGATACTCCTTATCCCGTTCATGAATTTTTCTTTTAGATGATAAAGAAAAAAAAAACGACGGAAGTAAAATGCCTTTAAATATAATTTACTGGTCAAATACCCAGTTAGATATGAATCTAATAGTTCTATAGTAATTGAATCAAAGTATAAACAATGCCATTAAAATGGAATCGTTTCCTGATAACAATGAAGATAAATTAGGTTTGTACAGTACTGCACGTTTCACATACCTATACGTCAGGCTAATTATTGGTCACCAATCACTGGTTACAAGTATGACATATTTATTTATAGGTGTTAATTTTAATATTTAAACTAGCCCGTAACTTTTTTACTTACAAACGTAGACACAAACGGCGGACTTAATGCCACAAAGCATTCGCTATCAGTCAACCATAAGGGCAAACATAAACATAATTGGTGCGGGATTAGTATACAGCAAAACGTGTATGCAACTGTTGATTCAGAAATACATTAATACATATGTCGGCGGCCGATCGCAAAATCTGGCAGATCACGAAATTCCTAGACATATCGTGAAACGCCGCCATTTCATGATTTGGCTAAATGACATCCGCCATATTGCTCAAAACATAACGTTTAACGATTTGCCCAATGGCGTTTAGGCAGATCATGAAATTCCTAGGCATATCTTGAAAGTCCGTCATTTCATGATCTGGCTAAGTAACACCCATCAGTGACGTTTAGGCATACTCTGGAAGCAGTTTTGTTTTACGGGTCGCAAATAAAAAATAACCCTAACCTACCTATATCTGGGAGCAGTTTCGTTTTTAGGGTCATTTTATCCGGCGGCGGCGCACCGGCTCATATTGACTCGGCGGCGGCGTGAAAAAATCTGCATATCTTAGTGAATATTTTTTGTTTCCAGTCTTGTGTCTTGCTTGATCTTTAATAAGATGTACAACAGGATTTCAAGCTGGTGGTAATGACAAACCGTCTTCTCAATTGAAATTCGGATATTTTTAGCCAAATCATGAAATGGCGGCGTTTCACGATATGACTAGGAATTTCGTGATCTGCCGGATTTTCCCGATGTGCCCGGTATAGAGCTAGGAATATCGACGAATGCGTTGCTCTAATCGATCTGCCATATTTTCTATCAGGCACATCATGATATGCCTGGTCAACTTTTAGCCAAATCATGAAATGGCGGCGTTTCACGATATACCCAGGAATTTCGTGATCTGGCGGATTTTGCGATCGGCCGCCGACATGTATACGATATGACTAGGAATTTTTTCACGATGCACGATGTGCCCGGTATAGAGCTAGTAATATCGACGAATGCGTTGCTCTAATCGATCTACCATATTTTCTATCAGGCACACCATGATATGCCTGGTCAAATTTTAGCCAAATCATGAAATGGCGGCGTTTCACGATATGCCTAGGAATTTCGTGATCTGGCGGATTTTGTGATCGGCCGCCGACATGTATAATAGATCAATAATCGTCAGCGTGAAATCTTTTTTTGGATGTCCAGTTATATTTGTACCAAAATTGGTAAAAATGTCCAGGCCTTTACGTTTGATGAGATGAGAGACAAAGAAAATTATACCAACATATGGCTCTGCTACACGGATGGCACACGCCCATACAAAACGGGCGGCATTGCGCTATTTATAAAATTCTGCAATCTATGAGCCCTTTCCAAAGAAAACTGATCTCAATTCTCAATACAAGTGTTAATATTTTCTGTGTTCTATCGTTATTTAAAAATTTAATTTGTTTTGTTTCCTTGTGTACTCTTTTATACTGTTGTATTGTATTGTATTTTGAATTTTATAATAGTATTGATATAGATAAAAGTATAGAATTTTATTATAGGATGGATCTTTTGTTGTCCGCAATAAATCATTTCTTTTTTCATAATCCTTCTAATATACATAAATGTCAGCACCAGAGCTAAACTACCGAATCCAGGAGCTGAGTCGAATTTATGCAGCGAGCGCAAACGCTTGCACCACGGGACGCCATGCCCACGCGCACGCTCACGATGCAGTTCAACTCCCCGTCAGTTTATGTCAGATCTGAACGGAATAATTACTAACCATTGTTACGCTGTTTGTGAATGAAGGGAGTAATGCATCAGAAGTGAAATTTCTAGTAATGCGGGCAATTGTTTAATTCATTTCAATTAACATAAGTTAAGAGATACCGTAGATTGCTTAAGAACATTACAATTGGAAGCTCTTGGAATTTACTCATACATGATGTAAGTGTTAGAAAGTACTAAAAAGTAATTTACTATATATTTGAAGAGTAAAGAAGATTACAAATAAGGACGACGCGCTTGGGCCCTTAGTAGTTCGACTGCAAACGGAATAAGCCATCCTGGGTTTCTTTCCCGGCAAAGGCAAATATTTATGTTATGCGCTCAATATTTTGTTTCTGGGTCATGGATGTTTTCTAAGTATTCAAGTATTTATTTTATCTATATAAGTAAGTTTGTCTAGTACCCATAACACATCCTACTAGAGCTTGCTTTAGAACTATGTCAATTTGTGTAAGTTGAACGATACTTATTATTTATTTTACCATCGCAGATATTTCTAAGTTATAACATCAATCACAAGAATAGCCAGCGTTTACAATATTGAATGTTAACGGTATTTGAAGCGTATAATCTCTAAACGCAGACGTATATGATTATACATTCGATGATTTTATACAATAAAGAAGATGTTGATACAGATAATGGTAAAGTTAGTATGTATTGCAACTGGGACTGCCGGTGGCGATGCAACGTACGGCTATCAGATGGCGCGCTCCATATCGGATGCTACCTGCATAACCGATCTCCCGCTATGCCCAGAGATGCTCTGAAACAATAATCGCGCCGCGCAGGATCGTGTAGCCGGGCCTTAAGTTGGTCCAATTTAGTGTTCCTTTGCTGGTCATTGTCTCTCCCGTGCCTTTGACACCGCTGCGGAAGACCAAATAAGGGCTGGCTGAATGACCTGCGAGATCTGCAAGGCAAACAAAAAGAAACTAGATTGGGAAAGATGGAGCCCTTATTAGACATTCATGCAATATACTACGATGTATCTAATCCAGCAGGCTACAGTAGTTTAAATAAATTAAGTAAACAAATGAAAGGACGAATGAACAAAGACGAAGTAAAGAACTGGTTACAATCTCAAGAAACGTACACACTGCATAAACCGGTTCAAAGGCGATTCACAAGAAATAGATACGTCTTATCTAACTTTAATGAACTCTGGCAAGCTGATCTGAGTGATATGGGTACTTACAGTCAATATAATGATGGATACAAATATATTCTGTGTGTTATTGATGTGTTCAGTAAATATGCTTTTGCGAGAGCTATGAAAAAGAAAGATGCCACAACCGTTATAAATTGTTTTGAAAGCATATTTACTGAAGCCAATTCTACTCCTCGTCACATCCAATCTGATAAAGGCACCGAATTTGTTTCAAAGGCAGCAAGGGATTACTTTAGGAGCAAAAACATTAACTACTATACTACTAACAATCCTGACATTAAAGCAAGTATAGTAGAAAGGTTTCAAAGAACTCTTAAAATGAAAATGTGGCGTTACTTTACTCATAAGAATACATACAAATATATAGATATTTTGCAAGAACTTCTTTATTCTTATAATCACAGTTATCATTCTAGTATTAAAATGCGCCCTATCGATGTAAATTTTGATAATATCATGACTGTTTGGTGTAATTTGTATAACAGAAAAAAGGATAGACAACTTACTTTGGAAATCACAAAACTAAATGTTGGTGATCATGTTAGAATTACTAAATATAAACATATATTTCAAAAGGGTTACGAAACTAATTGGAGTGACGAAATATTTAGAATTGATTCAATAATAAACCGCTTTCCACGAGTTGTGTATACGTTAAGAGATTTAGAAGGTGAGCCTATCGTTGGTACATTTTATTCTAAGGAATTACAAAAAGTGACTTATCTCCCCTCCATTGATTATAAAATTGATAAAATAATACGCTCACGTGGGGTTGGTGCCAGAAAAGAAGTACTAGTGAAGTGGCGAGGTTATCCTAACAAATTTAATTCTTGGATACTCGCTTCAAGCTTAAAAAAAATATGAGTGAAAACAGCTTTTATATTACATTGTTAAGTAACAGTTCCTCGGACTACTATACCGATAATACGACTGCACACTTCTTAACCAAATTACCCAGGAGTATAAAGTTGGAAGGAGAATGGGTAGTTGGCTTAGTAGAATTTCAATACCCTTGTTCAATGTACAATGTTCAAGATCATGAAAATATGATTTATTTAAAAAAGAAAGTAGTGTCACCCACTGACAAGATAGCCAAAATTGTAGATATAAAAACTCATATACCAGCAACTACATATGACAACGTTGACCATTTTATTCAAGCTTTTAATGACAACCCACAACTGAAAAATAATGTAAAGTTTAGATATGATAATCTAACCAAAATGGTTGGGGTAGCAACAATTAATAACGATATAACTTCTCTTATAACAACCCCAATACTAAGTCTACAGTTAGGTTTTAAACCGAAAACAAATTTACGGCAAGTTTCATTTGGTAAAAATCCTGTTAATTTGTATTTGGGCTTACCATCACAATTATTTGTTTATACAGACATCATACAACCACAGGTAGTTGGTGATGTTATAACTACGTTGCTTAGAATAATACCATTAGATCCAACAGAATTCCATTATGGAGCATATAAAACACACATTTTCTCACCCGCTCATTATGTACCTGTTTTACGTAGAGAATTTGATACTATGGAAATAGATATAAGAACAACTACCGGTGCAAGAGTGCCATTTCAATTCGGAATTTCCTGCGTGAAACTACACTTTCAACGGCTAAGATGAATTATAAAAGATCATCTCACTCTTGTCCCTACGATCATTATTATACCCATCAAGCTGGTTCTGGTATAGGAATTGTCTATAAAGGTGTTCCGTTTCAGCGAGGGCATGGGATTGGAAGTTTTTTGGGGGGACTGTTTAGGTCAGTAATTCCTTTGTTGTCTAGTGGTTTTAAAACTGTTGGAAAAGAAGCGTTAGATGCGGGGGTTGGTTTGTTATCTGATATGGTAAATTCACGCCCTATAGATAGTTCAGTTAGGTCTCGATTTAAAGAAGCTAGTGCTAACTTAAAAAGAAAAGCTGATGAAAAGATCGATTCTCTGATGTCGGGATCTGGGTATAAAATGTCAACTAAGAGACGGGAACCTCTCATTACCTTGAAAGCATCGCGCCGAAGAGGAGCTAAGAGAAATAAATATAGTGACGATATATTTTCAAAGTAAATCATGTCATTCCTACACAATCATTCGTGTGAATGTGCAAAATCTGAGTTAGATATATTTGCCCTGCCTTCGACACAGACAAGTATTGAGAGTGGACAGTGGGTTCATTATAAACCAATCTCATCTTTAAGTGATGATGGTCCTATTGAGTTTCAAGTCCCCGGTTCAGGTGATGACTACATTGACTTATCACATACATTATTACATATAAACGCCAAAATATTAAACCAGGATGGTACAAAGTTAAAGCCTGATACTCAAGTTGCCCCCGTTAATAATTGGTTGCACTCCCTTTTTAATCAACTTGACGTATATTTAAATCAAAAACTAATCTCGCCACCAAACAACACATATGCTTACCGTGCTTACATGGAAAATCTACTTAACTATGGACCAGCCGCTAAAAAAACTCACCTTACTTGTGGGTTATGGTATGAAGATACAGCACATTATATGGACACCGTTGACGCAAATAACAAAGGATTTCACAAAAGGATGGAATTTGTTACAGATAGTAAACAAGTTGAAATGATTGGACATTTACATGGTGATATGTTTAACCAAGAGAAGTTTCTAGTGAATGGTGTAGAAATGCGTGTTAAGTTAGTGCGATCAAAAGAATCGTTTAATCTTATTTGTCACCAAGATAAGAAATTTAAGGTACAAATAATGGACGCTAGTCTCATAATAAGAAGAGCTAGAATCAGTCCAAGTGTTTTGTTAGCTCATCAGAAAGTGCTAGCATCAACAACTGCAAAATACCCTATCACAAGAGCAGAAGTAAAGGTACTTACAATACCGTCAGGAATACAGGGTAAAACTTTAGATAACATATTTCTTGGACAAGTACCTAAAAGATGTATAATTGGTTTTGTATCAAATTCATCGTTTAATGGTAATTTTGCATTGAACCCTTTCAATTTTCAAAATTATAATATGAACTCTTTTAGTTTATTTGTAGATGGTCATGAAATTCCTTCTAGAACATTACAACCATCATTTAGTTCTGGTTTAATAGCATCAACATATCATACTCTATTTTCTGGGACTGGTATTCACTTCCACAATGAAGGTAATGCAATAAGCAGAACCGATTACGGGGAAGGTTACTGTTTGTTATGTTTCGATTTGACGCCTGACCTGTCAGCCAGTTCTACCTCACACTGGAACCTTGTAAGACACGGAAGTGTTCGGATAGAAGTTCGTTTTGATAATGCCTTGAGCACTACTATTAACTGTATTGTGTACGCTGAATTTGATAATGTTATTGAAATAAACAAAAATCGTGATGTATCTGTAGATTACAACAGTTAAAATAAATATAAATACAGTGAAATTAACAATTAATCTCATTTCTTCTTAATCTGTGTTTGTAACATCATCGATGAATGTATACATATTTTATTTATTATGGATACTAATGAAATTCAATATTGTATGAAAAAAATTAACCCTAGATTTAAATCAAATGTTTTTGCTGCTAACCGAATCCCTATTTGGGTTGCTCGTCCAGTTTTTATTGTAAGCAATTTGGACCCTGATTCGAAACCAGGTTCCCATTGGGTTGCAATGCATATTGATGCTAAAGGTGTAGGGGAATACTTTGACTCATTTGGTCGGAAACCTACTGGTTATCATAAGTTATTTTTGAATAGAAATGCAAAACGGTGGTTTTATAACCAAAGACCACTTCAAAATCATTTTACTTCAGTTTGTGGCGAATATTGTTTAGTTTATTTATATTTTAAGTATCAAGGAAAAACTATGAGCGATTTATTGAGTTTGTTTTCTGAAAATTCTCTTTGTAACGATTTAATTTTAAGAAATATGTTTAAGTCAATTTTTGTGAAATAAAACAATATATATATACTAAACTGATTTTTTTTATTTATAAATAATACCTTAATTAAACCTTATTTACCTAAAAATAGTGATTACATTACAACAAATTTTTTCCTTAAAATAACAAACGTAGCTTAGTGATTTTATATTAAAGGGTGGAGAGTTTTATACATTTGCAAAGGGAAATAGATCAATATGATTAGGCTACAAAACAAATTACAACATGTGGTTATAAAACGAGTTAACAATTTTGAATAACAAAAAGTTGTTGTTTAAGCAGTAAGAAATATATAATACTAGTAGTACACAAGGGTATGTTATAAAATATTATCTAATGTCTTATATAATAAATACAGTTTTAACCTAGTATTAAAACTACACAAACACTTAGTTTACTTTTTCGTATTGTTTATAAAATATTTCACGCACGTGTCCTTCGAAGCTATTTCTTTCGTCATGTTGTATATAACATCACGGACAGTCTCAAGCTGTGGATCTTGCTCAGTTGAGATGTAAGATTTTAATCTCACATCGGCGTGCTTCCAGTGCTCTTCTGGTGCGATGTTCCTAACTTTTTCAAGATCGTATATTTCTATTTTAATAAGGTGTGATGCATACGCAGCATCGTCTTTACCCGAAGATAGGTAAGCAACACCGGTATGGGAACTTTGCGACACACTGGAAGATCTCTTCACTGGTTTCACTTTTTTCTGCGGTTTTTCAAAGAAACTCTCGATACTATTTGCAGGACGTTTCTTCGCTATGGCTTGTTTCACTTTAAAACCGAGTGTGCCTTCTTCATCACTCCCTGAATCATCATGTTCAGGTTCAGGGTAATAAAAATTCTTGAAAGTGTTTTCCGTGAACTGTAACAATATTCAACAATAAGTTATACATCCGATTAACACACTTAACAAGTAACACGATGAACACAAGTTACAGAAAAAAAAAACACTGTTAAACAAATAGTACATAAAAATACTACATACATATTTTATAAAAAATAGTACATACTTACATTTGCCATTTTTTATAAGCACTGTAGCACGATTCAACACTATGTCACTGTACACTGAGAGAGCTCTGGTAACAAGCACGACTCGGTTCTGAATACTTATAGATCGTCACTGTCCATCGGCTTTTATAAGGATGTGACAATAGATTACCGTTAAAATCACAAATTATTAAAATCACGTTTCGACTAGTTTGTACCGCGCCCAACAGCCACCAACAAACAGTAATAAAATTTATAATAGACTTTCGAATCTTTTGATGATTCGGAGAAGAAACCTGTCATAAATCTTTACAAACAATATGGACCCAACAAACAAATTAAAAAATCAACGAGTTTAGTTCAGCCCACTACAAATACACGTTAGTACAAGTTACAAAGTTTATTCAGGTATTTTCTTAAGCATCTATTCAAGAACATAATATTTGGCGAAATAAATAAATATGCAAAAATAGAACTCGTATTTTTAACTTACAGCTTAAATAAGTTAGTATAGTTTTGAAGCAGTTATTACTGTATAAAATACCGCATTACTATTGTAAGATTAGATTCGTATTATCCTTATGCTACATGCAATATTTTTACATAGAACTTTCTCCTTTTTGAAGTCGGTTATTACAAAAAAGAAATGAAAGTAACATTGAGTACGTAGTCAAATTTATGCAAGGTTAGGTTAGGTTAGAACAGCGTTCTTAAGACCAAAACAACTGTGCTGTGCTCGTAGCTGGTTTTAAGACTGTAACAATATTCAACAATAAGTTATACATCCGATTAACACACTTAACAAGTGAGCGGTTTTCTTTACAAGGTGCTGTTTGGAGACCCTGGAGTTATGCTCGACGTTTTTAATGATATGTCTGAAATATCTGGTAATATTATAGACTAGAAGGAGCCCGCAACTTCACCCGCGTAAAAAGAGTAAGGCATCTCTAGTTGGTGCCATGATGGTGAAGACCTGATGACCAGTTCTATGAGGAATCGAGGGAAGACTTTGAAATATTACTTATATTATTATTATAGTAACTCGTTCAGTTGTCCTTGGAAATAGGATTTCTACTCGTTGAAGTTGGTTTTTAGGGTTCCGTATCCCAATAGAAAAATCGGAATCCTTATAAGATAACTTTGTTGTCCCTACATCCATCTGTCCTTCCGTCTGTCTGTCAAGACCCTTTATCTCGGGAACGCGTGGGAGTATGGAGTTGATATTAAAACCTTATACTCAGGTTGACAGTCTTTTTGTGAGAGCAATATGCGGTACTTTCCTAGTCGTACGGAACTCTCGAGGCACGTGTCCAACTCGTTTATTTATTTATTAATATTTATTTAGATGCACAGTTACGACAGGACCTTGTCAACCTTTATAAATAGCTTTCCGGTTCGTCTTCGGACTAATGGTCCCGGCTTAACTTTTATCGTTATCAACATATTTGTACGATAATAAATCTAAGTTAGTCGTCCGTTGACTTAAACCGCTCCAATTTAAATTAGAAAGCCGGACGTATCCAGTTTGTGCTGGTAATTAATATGCGTAGGCTAATTGTCGGTGGCCGGTCATCTCTTTACGAAGACACAGACGTAGATGGCCTGGAAACGTCGAGGTATCACGATTGCCGATAAAGATTGAACCGTCAAGCGCATTGGCTCAAAGTTATATGGTTGTAAGTATGTTTTATTGTTAGCCAATTAAAATTTGAACATAGTCCTATAAAATTCAAGTCTTGATATATTGAGCCCGATAAAAGTCTGCATGCTTGGCTTGCATTGATTAGTGAATCGATTTTGAATCAATGTTATTGTTTATTTGACACATGTCATTTTGATGGTACTTAACGAGAGTAACGAGTGGCATATGTTAAATGCATGTATATTAGCATATTGGCCAATCTAATCAAATTGCCATTTACACTCTGTTGCACTTCGTAGAAGACGCCTTAGGCGCTCATTTTATTGATGGTTTGTGTCAAATGTGATGTAATTGTTTCTGGGATATACACGCCTCTCATAGTAGCTACGAATGCGCACCGATTTTGTCTAAACAAAGGTGGAAATGATACACTAGTGTGTACCTATAGGCAAGTAAAATGGTTAGCGCCGCATAGTATATAGTCCTCCTCGCCGTGTCCAGCGACTCCGTCAATTATTCTTGTCCGCGTTAAAAAAGGCTCTGATGTGACTCGCAAAAACAAACTTTGTCTTGAAGATGCGATTCCAAGGGGCACAATGAAGTTGTCCAGCAGGGTCGTAGGTGTAGGAGGGCTTCGGTTGAGTCTTGCGGATATGTCTCTTGGCATCCAGGTCTTCCAGCCGTTGGCGTTCAAAGCCACCTCACCGCTTGTGGTATACCGAATGTTTGCTAGGAGGGAATCACGCTGCAACGATATGAATGGCGCTCTACTGTCTTAAAAAAAGTGGAGCAATTTGAACGCCGCATAGTAAGCTCGTCTTGACATACGTATAAAAATGTTATTATTCGATAGGGGAATTTTTTAATGATAATAATTTTGAATAAGCATTTTTGACATCGAAATAATGAATAGGTACTAAGAGAAATGTTAAATTCGAATTTTAGAAAAGTTTATAACCGTTTTAATAATATTGTGATATGAAATAGATACCTACCAAATATAACTAGTACTTATGTTTGTAGTTTCACGAAATATTTAAAATAACGTAGTATATCCGACTTGTCGAATGTAAAATTGTGCATATTGTTGTTTCTTTAGATTAAGTTAAATAAGCTATACCCTAACAGTGTCTACGATGTACCTTATATAATATAATTGTAACACTTGTAATACTATGGTTGCTATAAAAAATACATAAATAAACACTAAAAGGAATACTCCTTTTATATCTTTTGTAACATACCATGTCTCGCACACCTAACTCTACGATTTCGTTAGCCCACACATTTCGTTGATAAATTTCCAAGCAGATTCGCTTAGAGGTAATAAATTTCACGAGATTACCTACTGCGTCATGATTAATTCACTCTAGAACAAAAATGAAGAGCAATACGTAGGCGTTTAATTCGCGCATCGGTTCTCGGTTAGGAGTTGGACTAATGGTATTACGTCCCGATAATGATACTGCTATATGGTGTTATAAGATACCCTTAAGATAAATTATGACTCGATGTCTTAAGTAATCTCACATACTAAATAACATGCATTCGCTATAAGGATCAAGAGAGAACGATAATAATATATTTGTAACAAAGTCGCTTCCTGCTAGACAGCAGGAAGCGACTAAAAGCGATTTAAAGATCTAAGCATACATAGGGACAGACAGACGTCTGTCCCTTGTATGCTTAGATCTTTAAAATTACGCAACGGATTTTGATGCGGTTTTTAATGGATAGTGTTTCAATGCATAATTCATGCATAGTATTTCGTATCAGCATTGCACATGCACCCGTGCGAAGCCTAGTTAAATCAAATATGTGTATTATGTATAATTCGATTCTCGTTAAATAAAACAGCTGCATGGTGTTATTAGTAGGTATAAGTTATCCGTTGTGGTTGTGATGTCTTATGCAACATACTATGACATTTGAATAAATAATAATAAATCTTTATTTGCAACTTCAGATATACAATTTTATGTACCCTGGCTTTCAAAGTAGGTTTCCCTGTGTCTTGTCCTAAATGGGTGTAAGGTACCTATTTGTATTAATCTGACTAAGAATTTAGTAATAGGTTTTAACAAAGATTCTTATGTAGCTCTTGCCGATACTAGCGTAAGTAAAAACTTAAAGAAAAATGCCTTATTCTTAGTTTTCATCTAGAAATGTACTGTTTACGAAAATAAATTTGCCATGTTTGTCTGCCCGTCCTTCAGCGGCTTAGCTTAGACACTGTTAGCTGTAATTTTGCATGGGTATTGTAAAACCTGAAAATTGTCTACTACTTACGAACCTTAAAAATCCTTCCTGATAGAATATTACATTACTTGAGGTGTCCGGTAGTTTTTTGCCTTTTAGACTCCCAGTGGTCTAAATAGTGTTTCCTGATAGTGTACTAGATTATTTATGCTCCTGATAAAATTATTTTACTTCGAAGTCTTACATTGTAGAAATCACCAAGACAAGCCTTAATAAATAAATATAACTTTCTTGTCATAGCGTCTTGTCAACCCAGATGACATACACATCTCTGTCGTTCTAAATCCATTCAACTGGCTACCATATCGGGGTTGACATCAAATGCATCATTTGATAATGCGCTTGGATGTAGTAGAATTCATACCCCGAATCCTCATATATCAGAAGCCTGCGCGTATAAATTGTTTGTGTAATACAAAGTGAATGGGTATCCATTTCGTCAGTAATGTGTGTTGTATCGAAAGGTTCACTGTGCGCCACGTGCCGCGATAATAGTCGATGTCCAGTCCAGGCATTGCTGGACATCCTACCTGGAGTACGCGTACGAAGTTGTTGGCACCTTCTAATATAGCTGAAACGGTTCGTAATGCTACTTTATTTTGTAAATGGGTCATTGTCAGTTCAGAAAACAAAAGTTGTCTCTTCGGTGGCCAATAGTTAACAGCGTAATATCTGCATAGAAGTTGTGTTTAACACACAAGGTCATAGAAAGGGAAACGTCGTTTATGCTAATATAATTTTGATCGGAAAACTAGGCCTCAACTCCTTAATTCTGTACGTGTCCACCGAAAAGACGCGAACCTAAATCTGACAATGACCCAAATAGTCATATAAGATTAAAAATGTATCTTACATATTCGATTAAGCACAGCATATTCGATTAAGCACAGCAAAAAAAAAAAAACAATGTTTGGATATTTTTTTTTTTCAGTAATATGCAACAAGTTTTTAATGTGCAATTTGTTATATTTTAAATCGGGCGAACGAAACCGATTACAAAAATAAGCTGTGCCATTCTATACTCATATTTATTACAAAACGAAAGGTAGGTATGGCACGTAATTATAAGCAATCGCGTTTTTTGCTATAGATCATTAATCCCTTTAAATAAAAATCAAGTCAGGTAAGTACAGTAAGCCAAAATATTGTTGAACTCACTTTCCAAAAGTGGTAGACCTTTTTTTGACCGTCTTTATTTAACAAGAAGTCCGTGTACAAGGTAATCGCTGGATAGTGGTTGCGATATATTTCCAAATACCTTAAACCCTTAATATAATTTAATACGCGTTTGACGACATTATTACAGACCGATTTGCTTAATCCAATCACTTCTTTCCCTTAGAGATCACGAGCATTTTCGTCATTCACAGAAACACTGAATTGCAGCGTGGACAAACCTTTTGCCAGTTTTGCCACAGTTCAAGTGTTGTAATCAGTTGTTTATTTTATGCTAGAGACTGTTTTTGAAGTCATTTATAAAAATCTTGTCTTTTAAAAAAATCGGTGGTTTCGGTAGCCTTGTCTGTCACTAGGATTTTTAATTCCTCGCGGTCTGACACTAGGACTAAGTATAAGGAATTTTATATTCAGCGTAGTTCGGCGATCGAACCACTTGGTTTGACCGAGGATATTTAAATTTCATCTATATTGATTCAATGTTAATTAAAGATAAATAATTATTAAAAAAAATACGTACTTTTCTTAACGTTGTGCCGCCCATCTGGAGTTTTTTTTTTTGTTTTGTAAAAGTTTTATAAAATGTACCGTTTCAGAGAGTTTGATATGCATAATGAAATTGTTGGCAAATTAAGCAGATGGAATACTGAAGTTACTCTAAAGTCCGAAATTCGGATTTTATATTGTATCGTCCAGTTCATTTTAACACTTCCACTGATAGTACGTCGAGAGGCGTTCGTTAAAATTCTCGTGATACGGGACCACGTCGGTGGACGGCGACTTTTTTCATTGCAAAATTGCCACTCCGTCTAGAGCAAAACCGTTTCATAGTTTTTATATTCAGGCAAAATGTGCCACTTTTTGGTAAGAACTTTATTGTATGATTCAATCTGTGTTTTATCTCATTATTTTTCTATATGGTCATGTGTCCGTGAACGTGTTAATATAATTTTATTTTTTCGAGAGTTACAGAAATAACATACTTAATTCAAATTTGGAACCTATGATTTGCCAGATCATTAAACCCTCTGTTAGTTATACTACTGATTTGACTTCTACCGTAGCTTTAAAGGTCCGAGTAACTTGACCCCAATCTCTCGATAAATCCGAATTACTGCCAATTACTGAAAAAGCAAGTAATCTTTAATTACATTGTTGCGTCACAGTAATGATGGACATTAAATCAATAATTAAAAGTAAGGTGGGAACTGAGTTAAATTGACCGATTGTTTCGTTAATTAAGGCGTGGTTAAATTGGATCGGTTTGGTTTATAAGTATGTTTGTTATGTTGCAATTATAAGAGAAAGGTTCATTACCGTTTCACTTTGTTCGAGACGATTATGATACGTTTATCTTCCGAAATTAATGAGTTCGCGGGGCCAGTGTGATTGGCCGAGACTTCGCTTGTCGCGTATCACATCATTAACATAACTGTGACACGCGGCCCTTTGTTGCATGACAAATACTTCCTGTCACTTTCCATTCGATACCGTACGAGCAAGAGCTGCGATGCTGGGTCACGCGACAAACGAAGACGCGGCAAGATAATATGCTAGCCTTGCTGGACCTATGATGGTCGCGGTCATGATAAATAAATGATAAAGCATCCGTCACTCTTTCACTCATATACGTGTTAAAAGTTACTGATTCTTTATCAAAAGTTGCGTGATTACCGCAACTTTTAGGTATAGACCCGTATCTCTCGCACTATACAAATTATAAAGACAAACAATATTTGTTATACGACAAAATTTGCAACACATTGTTGTACTCGCCTCGCATATGATAAAATTATAATACGAGAGCACCAGAAGGGCGTTTCGAAAAATTACGTTGTGTGAATTGTAAACGCCTGACGCAATCTAAAGAATATTAGATTATGTAAATATTTCCAACATCCTTGCCTATACGATTATCTGCGTCTACTTAGATTGGGTGTATAAACTTGGATCACATAAAAGTATTTCACTAGCTCTACTGTGCCGCCGCTCAGCGCCTAACTAACGCCCAACACAAATGTCGGCGATCGGCGCGTGGCGCGGAGCACGCGCGGGCGCACACTGCACTGTGGGCTGGATCAGCAGCTTCGAGACAAAATATTTATAACCCCAAGGTGCCTGCCACTTCATTTGCATATTTTTTTTATAACGTAGTCGGGTAAAAAGTCTCTTATAACCATCTTTGGATGTCCAGCTATCCATGTACCAAAATTGGTTAAAATTGGTTGGCTTGACGCCGCTCGCCCATACAAAACAAATGACGATCACGCTATTAATATATTTCCTGAAATCATGACCCATCCCCATAGAAAACCCATTTTCAATAAAAAAAATCAATAGAATTTTATAATGATAAGATTTGATGACGATAATTAAGTCATGTCACTCTAATGTGCCCACGCTCACCGCCTGACTAGCACCCAACATAAATGTTGGTGGTCGGTGCTTGGCGCGGAGCATGCGCTGGCATTACTTACAATGTGGGCTGAACAGTAGCTTCTCAACAAAGTATATGAAATGTTCGTTTAGAACGACAATAACTAACTATCGTAGCTCTACCGTGCCCCGCTCAGCGCCTAACTAATACCAAACATAAATGTCAGTGGTCGGCGCGTGGCACGAAACACGCGCAGGCGCGCACGCACTGTGGGCTACGCAATACCAGGTCGTAGACAAAGATTTTATTATTTATGTCTAAAACTTTTGTAGCTCATATGATAAGTAGGTGTCTAAAGCAAGTAATTGAGCCTCCTTTCGTCGCTTAACTTTGCACGCGCCGACCACACACACAAGGGCTGAACAACAGTAGCTTCTAAACAAAGAATCAAAATTTGTTGCAAATTTGTCCGATAAGGGATGACAATAACTGAGTATCGTAGCTCATCTGTGCCCCTTAGCGCCTAATATAATAAACCCAACACAAGTGCTCCAGGTAGCCGCGTGGCGCGGTGCACTGCAATGTGGGCCATAAAGCAGTAGCTTCTAGGCAAAATATTTGTTAACTTACTGCTTACAGATAGGATCATAATAAGTAAGCCCCGTAGCTCTACTGTGCCTCTGCTCAGTGCCTTACAACGCCAAACACAATTGTCGCAAAACCAAAGGCCAAAAACGCCGCGCATTGAACCCTAAACAAGTATTCTACGCACTGACCCAGTACGGCAAGAGATGCTGATTCAATTCCTGTATAGATAAAGAAAGCGCTTAAAGTAAGTACTGATACAAATTCAATATTCACTAAACTTTGTGTCTAGCCGGGTTCGTTCGCGCCCAGTGTGCGGCGCTCGGCGCTCGCTCCAGTTTCGCAACTCCGTGTAGATGTCGCGGCGCGGGCGCAGCGCTCGTATATCACGCGGTGCGCACCGGTCCTGGTCGCTCTACTTTACATCTTACAATAAAGTAAAAAAAAAAACAACATTTTTCTAAGGCGGAATCATATCACCACTATAGCCTATATTAGACTTAGAGAGAAAGACCGCTCTATTGAGATGAGATTTTTGTCACTTGGGTGGAGATAATATTGAGGTGATAGAAGGAAGTAAGAATACTTTTATAGGTAGGGCATTTAGTGCATACACAATGAAAAATGTTTAATAGTAAAAAAGAAATGTAATATATGATGGCTCTACGAAGACTAATTTTTTGCCGGATTGCCGGAAGACGGATCTCATTTCTGTGAGGCAAGTCGTCAGTCACTTTGTCATTTTTTCGATGAGAATTATTTGACACAACTATACCCCCATACAAAAACCTCAAAAACTCAATCTATTTGAGGCGTCTGCATTGTGAGTAATTTTTAACACAATTTAAAATGATTTTCCGAAGTGAAATAATATTTATATACCAGTGTTAGAATTTTGACTCCTCATTAAAATGGACTTTCAATCAAATGCAAAAAAAATGCAGAATGGAAATTCTAAAGCAATTTTAGTATTTGATTTGCAGTGTCTGACTGGAATGCACCGATGGCGGATTTAGTGGGCAAGCCGCCCGCCAACAGCCTTATCTGTTATCAGTATACGTAGATACCTTATTCGATGATTGTCCGTATCCATAGCCGTTAGCCTTGTGCTGAGTACCACTTTATTGCTTGTTAAAGGAACTCGACGAAAATGGGTAGCAGAAGCGTGTTATACCTAGTTTCTATATACTATAGTTAGTCGGAGTATAATCTTACTATATTTTTAAGATTTTTGTATATTTTTTTGGATCCACTCATACGTGAACCCTGTTCTGATTCAGTAAAAACCTGGTATAGGTTTAAAAAATCATTGTTGTTTTACCACTTAATTCGAATGTTTTTTTAATAAATTTATTCACCATAAAAAAAAATCATTATAAATGTATAATAAGTACATATATTTCCTGCTTGATGATAACTTGACAAAGAAGTACCTAAATACTTTAATATTACTAAGGAAAACCTGTATCTTTCGAGTTAGTTCAATTAGAAACAAAAGCAATACAATAAACACATATAGGAGCAGTAGTAGGAGATAGGATAATAGGATAAAAAGGGGATGCCCGAATTTGAATAGGTAGTTTTATGGCACCGTATTCGACAATTCCTGTATAGCTTTTTTTAGATAATTAATAAATTGTAGTAGAAATAATCACCCGAACTATAACTAAGGCACGGTTACGCCAGTGAAAGGGAGGGTGACCATCTATTTTAGACCACTACCACACCGTTATCAGTGTGTGCGCGGCTGCGAGCATATTGCAAGGGTTACTGCCCTAGTGCAGAGTAGTTTGATAACAGTGGTTTGTACTGGCGTATATATTACCAGTAGGACCATTGTGTTTCATCGTGTCACTTATAACCAACAATACCTATATTTTTAAGTATACCAAATCCTCATCGTCATAAAATCAGTACTGGACAGCTTCATTTAGCTTTGGCGTACTGTTAGGTACTCGTTGGCAATAACAGTAGAACTGGCAACTAGGTTTTGTATTAAAAATATATTTAAATATTTAGAATTATGGCCGTCTCTGTCTTTCCCTGCATGATACAAGATCCTAGAGCCTGATCAGATGAATCTATATACAGTCTTGTTGTTATATCTGCTTCATTTGAAAAGTAT
This sequence comes from Apotomis capreana, assembly GCA_947623375.1. NCBI lineage: Eukaryota > Metazoa > Arthropoda > Insecta > Lepidoptera > Tortricidae > Apotomis > Apotomis capreana. The sequence continues at coordinate 9,666,077 of OX392514.1, forward strand.
TTCAATATCGGTGCTGAGCAGATTTTTTTCATATCTTCAAACGGGATCTATATCTGAATCCCTAACGTTTTTTAACCTATTTTTGCATTCCCTAACGTTTAATGTCATAATGATCACTTGTCCTAACACTCATATGCCCTATCTTTAGTTTTCCTAACATCGTATGGATGATTTTTTTTCCCCATAATGTTTTATTTCCTAATGTCACTTGCCATATTGACTATTCATCCTAACGTTATGTGCCATAATAGTCGTGTGTTATAATTGTCAGTAAGCCTAATGACCGTTAATCTTAATGATTATTTATCCTAACTTTGTATGACCTATTATAGTTTGTCCTACATTTGTACTACCTAACATTATTTGTCCTCATGATTGTTTTCCCTAATTGTGATTAACCTACTTTTCTGCCTAACCTAACCCGCTTTATAATATAATGAACATTTCATACAATAAACATTTAATAGAATAAACAAATAACATAATACACACTTAATAGAAAGGTACGTAAGTAATAATTATAATATTCGCAACTTTTTGCCAGTACTCCGCCTTAGCTCCGAACTTAATACTTTCCTGGAAGTGGTTGGGTGGATCTGTTCTTGTATGTAAACAGTAGGTATGAATACAAGCATAACTTTTTTCGGTACGCAAAAAAAAAAAATAACCTCGAAGGCCAGGCGGGAGCTCGCTACGCTTCGCTCCCGCCTGACCTTCTAACCTAACCCGGCCACGTCGGATCTGCTCTGGAAGGTTTTGCTCGCTCGCTTCGCTCGCTCGCTCGTATGTTTTTTTTTGCCAGTACTCCGCCTTAGCTCCGAACTTAATACTTTCCTGGAAGTGGTTGGGTGGATCTGTTCTTGTATGTAAACAGTAGGTATGAATACAAGCAAAACTTTTTACGGTACGCAAAAAAAAAAATAACCTCGAAGGCCAGGCGGGAGCTCGCTACGCTTCGCTCCCGCCTGACCTTCTAACCTACCCGGCCACGTCGGATCTCCTCTGGAAGGTTTTGCTCGCTCGCTCGTATGTTTTTTTTTGCCAGTACTCCGCCTTAGCTCCGAACTTAATACTTTCCTGGAAGTGGTTGGGTGGATTTGTTCTTGTATGTAAACAGTAGGTATGAATACAAGCAAAACTTTTTTCGGTACGCAAAAAAAAAAATAACCTCGAAGGCCAGGCGGGAGCTCGCTACGCTTCGCTCCCGCCTGACCTTCTAACCTAACCCGGCCACGTCGGATCTGCTCTGGAAAGTTTTGCTCGCTCGCTTCGCTCGCTCGCTCGTATGTTTTTTTTTGCCAGTACTCCGCCTTAGCTCCGAACTTAATACTTTCCTGGAAGTGGTTGGGTGGATCTGTTCTTGTATGTAAACAGTAGGTATGAATACAAGCAAAACTTTTTTCGGTACGCAAAAAAAAAAATAACCTCGAAGGCCAGGCGGGAGCTCGCTACGCTTCGCTCCCGCCTGACCTTCTAACCTAACCCGGCCACGTCGGATCTCCTCTGGAAGGTTTTGCTCGCTCGCTTCGCTCGCTCGCTCGTATGTTTTTTTTGCCAGTACTCCGCCTTAGCTCCGAACTTAATACTTTCCTGGAAGTGGTTGGGTGGATTTGTTCTTGTATGTAAACAGTAGGTATGAATACAAGCAAAACTTTTTTCGGTACGCAAAAAAAAAATAACCTCGAAGGCCAGGCGGGAGCTCGCTACGCTTCGCTCCCGCCTGACCTTCTAACCTAACCCGGCCACGTCGGATCTGCTCTGGAAGGTTTTGCTCGCTCGTATGTTTTTTTTGCCAGTAGGTACTCCGCCTTAGCTCCGAACTTAATACTTTCCTGGAAGTGGTTGGGTTGATTTGTTCTTGTATGTAAACAGTAGGTATGAATACAAGCAAAACTTTTTTCGGTACGCAAAAAAAAAAAAACCTCGAAGGCCAGGCGGGAGCTCGCTACGCTTCGCTCCCGCCTGACCTTCTAACCTAACCCGGCCACGTCGGATCTGCTCTGGAAGGTTTTGCTCGCTCGCTTCGCTCGCTCGCTCGTATGTTTTTTTTGCCAGTACTCCGCCTTAGCTCCGAACTTAATACTTCCCTGGAAGTGGTTGGGTGGATCTGTTCTTGTATGTAAACAGTAGGTATGAATACAAGCAAAACTTTTTTCGGTACGCAAAAAAAAAAATAATCTCGAAGGCCTTCCTGGAAGTGGTTGGGTGGATTAGGGATACTGATATTTATAGTACACATATTTCGGACAAATGAGTTTTAGGGCAATTATTACATTATGGATAAATATTGGTATGGCTATTGATCGTTAGGGCTAATGCCCATTAGGACAAAAACACTTAGGATAAATGACATGAGGTGAAACGTCATTAGGGATTTCGAGAAATAGGCAAAATAACATTAGCGATATTAATCATTATGGTAAAAATGATACGGACAAATGAGTTGTAGGGCAATCATTACATTATGGAAAATGATTGTTATGGATATTGATCGTTAGGGCATTAGCCCATTAGGACAAAACAGTTCGGGCAAGTGATTTTAGGACAAACGATGTTAGGGATCGCGAGGGAGACCCCTTCAAACGCCTGTTGAGTTTTGTCGTTCCATTCAAATTTTCTATTCTTTTTCGTTAATTCTGTTAGTGGCAATGTTAATTCGGCAAATTTGTCAATAAATTTTCGATAATATGAGAATAAACCCAACACAGATCTTAGTTCCTTCAAATTACTTGGTGGTTTTGCTTCTTTCATGGCTTTAACCTTCTCCAAGTCCGGTCCGATTCCTTGTGCCGATACTTCATGTCCCAACAATGTTAGCTTTGTAAATCCCACCTTACATTTCGTTGGTTTTAATGTGAGATTAGCTTTTTGAAATTTTCTGAGCACTTGATCTAGCGCCTTCAAAAATTCTTTATAAGTCTTCGCATAAACAATAATGTTATCCACATATACCAGGACAGTTTTATATTTTAAATCCGCTAGCTAACTGTCTCTGAAAAACGGCTTGCGAATTTTTCAATCCAAATGGTAAAGTTTTAAAGGCATACAATCCAGACTGTGTTCTGAAGGGTGTTTTCTCCTTGCCTTTTCCTAAACGTAGCTGCCAGTACCCAGAATTTAAATCTAGCTCTGCAAAATATTGGGCTCCTTCTAGGCAAGCTAATAATTCTTCGATTCTCGGTATTGGGTAGGCGTCTGATTTGATTTTCTTATTGAGAGCTCGGAAGTCAATGCAAAATCTTGGAGTTTTATCAGGTTTTTCTACAATCACCACCGGTGATGCATAAGGGCTTTGAGTCCGTTCTATTATGTTATTTCTTAACATTTCTTGCACCTGATCTTCTATTACCTCCTTTTGTTTCATTGACATCCTGTATGGAGCTTTTTGTACTGGAATCTCATCTGTTGTTTCAATATCTCCAAAATAGCCATTATATGCGCCCAGGTTCTTTGGATTATACGCAAATCTATCCTCATAGCTATTTAATAGGTTCAACAACTGCTTTTGTTGTGGTAGCGGCAACTCGTTATTTATTGTTATATTTAAAGAAAGAAAAGAAAGAAATGCATTTATTCATGACGTGGCCATAGAACATAATTACAAAAATAAATAGTGACAAATGAAATAAAACAATAAGAAAATTCTACTAACTATGGCTGTGCCACGAAAGGGTCCCACCTCAGCATGATGCTAGCCCAAGAGCCAGCGCTGATCTTCCGGTGGGACCATAGATGGCGCCACGGAGAGCTGCACGCGCGAGCACCGATCACATTTTGATGCGTTAACCTGAACGCAGACAAGACAAGCGCTGTCAGTGTCACGTCACGTCAAGCAAAATTGTCAAATGTCAGGTCTGGACGTTGCCTAGGCGTGGCATAACCAAGAATGCGACGTTTGCATCGTGAGTGCAGCTCTTAAATTACTTACACAAAAGACAAAATAAAAATTATAATACAGACAGAGAAACAAGAAAAACTACAATAAACACTGACAGAGAAACAAGAAAAACTATAAAATACAATTAAAACTGTTGAACAATGTTGTCAAAGTGAGAGTGAAGTGAACTGAACTATTTACTATTAGTAATAACAATGGAAACAAGAAGAGAATATTTCCAATGTTCTCTTCTTTATGAACACTAAAAATGCAGTCCTTACAATTACCGGAGTTGCCAACACAACAATCATCTCATATAACTCCGCATAGCTCACCAGCACCGTTTTCTGCGTACAACACGCCTACAGCAGAAACTAGAAGCGTTGATGTAGGCACAGACTCAGATTTAACCCCTGCGCTAATAGATTATAATCAGAGTTTTATCTTGTGTTTTGCACCTTCTACCCCGCACCTCCACCAAATGTGGTAGGTGTAGCTTTGGTAGAAGGTGCAAAACACAAGATAAAACTCTGATTATAATTTATTAGCGTTCAGCCTCGACTCTTGGTGAGTGACAGAGACGGCCATAATTCTAAATATTTAAATATATTTTTAATACAAAACCTAGTTGCCAGTTCTACTGTCATTGACCAACGAGTACCTCACAGTACCCTAATCCATCCATAATTATGATTGAGTATTTTGTATACTTAAAAAGACTACTTACATTTGTTTTTACTAAAGAATCACAAGGGGTGAACCCAAATGAAATGGGAGGTAGATTCGAAAAAAGAAGTGATGAATGCAATGGTTTCCTACTGCAAACACCCTGAACTATTACCTACGTCTTACTCAGCGGTACGTAGTCCGGTATCATGTCCATTCTTGTTTTAATCTCCGCTACATCATTTCAGTCAGTAAATTGGTGGAGTTTTTTGCAAATATATGGAAGAATTTCTTATCAAAGCAAGAAAACTACAAATGGGCACCTAAAAACGGTGTCATGCCTAGTACAAAAGACTAGAAGAGTCAACTCCCCATTCTGGGAAACGTTAGTCTGAAAAAATAAAACAGTATATCTGATAACAAACCTCTTTCATCTTGTTTTTGTTGGTATTAGTCTTATTAGTGTAGCACTGGTAGAATTTAATGCGCTGTATCTGTAGCATGGGTGTGTCCAAGGCAAAGAGGGAATTGACAGCAGTACACCGGACTACATCATGTTCATTCCTGAGCCTTGCACTAAATCTGCTCGTTTTTGTCTACGCTACAACATTTCAGTCGGTAAGGAGCCTATTGCAAATATGCGGAAGACATCTTATTTAAATATATCACGAAAATACGACTATCAGTAGACATTTTTATGTCTTTGAAATATGAGGTTATTGATGAAATGCTTAATGCACTAATTTACTTTTGATTTTACCTAAGTAGAGATATTCTAACAAAAAAATATATTATCTTCATACTTTGACTTCAAGGAGTCAAAGTCTTTTCTTTTTGCTTTGTTATGAAACAGCATACTTTTTTATTATAAATGGTTATTTTTATCGAATCGGGTCCACCGGATTAATTTAGTTGCTTACGGATCGTGTATTTATGTACACTCGAAAAAAGCATTCCTGTCTCTTCATTCATAAACGGTATTCTGTAATTTGGCTGGATCCGGCCGGATCCTGTCGGAGTATCTGATCCTGTGGACCGGGTTGCATTGTCTGCTCCTTCGACACGAGATAATATTTTAATGAATTTTCATTACTAAACTTTCAGGTCTAGCCATTGTAACAACATCGAAGATAAGTAGTTAGCTGCAGAAACATCTCTCTCTGATTGACTGAAAAAAATACAGAAATAATTTGTAAGTAGCTGATTTTAGTAAAACATTTTAATTTTGTAATAAATGCGTATTTAAGTTAAACAATTGTACTAAAAAGCACATTCGCTAAGCTTCACAATTTCATAATTTAGCGAAAAGTTCTTAATAATTTATTTCGAAATACAATTAAGTTTCTCGGAATTATTTTTTACTCTTTTTTACTCTCATCAGTCCAGAAACACTTCAACATTCCACTCCAATTTATCTCTACCCCTTTGTATTCAGTGCAAGTTTTTTTGCCGTATAATGGTATGCTAACATTTTTAAATTTAACCCGTCTTCGATTTACCTCGGTATCCCCTACCGTATAAAACATTATGTGCAAATAAGGTATAGATAGACTCGACCTTTCTGACCCGTTGCTGCCGCTGCTTAAATTGTTCTCTTAAATGGAGCAGTTACCTACCTTTATCTGCAAAGGTACCTACAATGTAGTACCTTTATATAACTAAAGAGGTCAGAGCCTATCGAGAGCTAAGCACGAGGGTACATTACAATGCTGATTGGTGCCGATAGTATCGATTAATAGTTACATTATGCCCTGATACCTATATGTAATGCAATTATTATCGTTATTGTTATTTGCGTATCGATACTTAATTATCGATTAATGATTTACTCATCATCAAGAAAAAACACATTTGTAGCACCGATTCTAATACACAAGTAAAATATAAAAAATGTACACTTCATTACATTATGTCAAATACATACGATATATAGATAAATAACAGGAGTATATCTCGATAAATGTCATAGGCAACTTTTGACCAAAATTATTATCACTCAATTGAAAAGTTCAAAAATTAAAGCCGATATATCCAACCAGGTGGACTGAGCCAATAAAGGGCTCATCCTCGACTGAGTGTTGATCAACAGGTAAGGGACGTAATGTACAGAACCAGAATGGACACAAATCGTCCACTTCAAGTGTAAACTGTCCAAAGACAACGAGGGACTGACGATACTCAGTAATGATAATGAGGAAAGGAGAAGAGAGAGTGAAAATAGAAAGAAGCCACGGGTGACAAATGAACAAATAAATGCTTCATCTCTTTGTCTATTTACCTAATATTCAAATGGTGAGTAATAGGTGCAAGTGGCATATAAAGGCAGAGCTTATTCGAGACTATGACCTATAAACCACAGCTGCGATTGTTTTCACAACTTCAAACAATGAGTGGCAAGTCCCCTTAATTGGGTAGTAACACTTGGGAACAGTCAGATCCAGACGTAATGGTGAAAACTGAAAAAAAAAAACCTGAATCAAATTTACCACACTAAGGTATGCAGAAAGAAACCGCAATACTTTCTTTGTCTAAGTACTGATTTCATGAATTTGATTGATGCATGTAAAAAACCCTGCTTGTTTTCTGCAAAACTACGGTCAATTATGATTTAGAAACAGTAAAAATGTTAAGAGATTTAAAGAAGAAATTAATATGAAGTAGCTAGCTTAAATAATTAACGTTTCTTATTAATTTCTACTGTTTCTACCTACTATACACATTATGTAAACAGTTCATTGTCATATTACAACCCCGATCTTAGTACAACTTGCCATATAACACACTTCTTTGATCGGATTGTGAACTATATTTTTAGCGCTTTGTCGCCTCTTATTGCAGATGACTGTACAAATGCATTGAGTAGTAAACATATCAAGGCTACTTTATCTTTCAATAAAGTCTATTTAATAGTCCGGGCCGACAATTTCATTACTAATACCTAAGACTATTGCGTGGGTAAGTTAGCACTTGTTGATCCATATAAAAAAAAATCACAAATAATAAAAAACGCATTCTTAACTGCCACAGCACCTTTGGTGATCTACAACCGTAAAACATAATTAAAAACCTGCTGTAAAAGTAAGCATGCAAAAAACCGCATAGAGATTGGTAATTTTGGAGTAAAATGGTAACAGAAATACCTACCCACAAACAACCTCTAACCTCAGACGCATTTTATATTTACCTCCGTTCCGTCCGTCGTGGGTAAGAATAAGAATACAATAATATTGTGACAATAAGTGAAAACTTGTTAATTGAAATATTATGTACCTATAAGTAATTTAACGGGAGGAAAACATAAAGTTTGACGCGCTCTTCTTTTATTATGCGGTGTCATTGTGATCCGCTCATGTCGAAACATCGCAATTATCACGTCAATATAGCAATGTCAGAAGCGCGAGCGCGGACCCCGAGCGAAGGTTGTCCCTAATTATACCTTTCGAATGAGACGTCATTTCCTTGCGCTTACGAAATATTAAAGTTAAAAAGAGGCTTTTTCGTTCGAAGGTGTGAATTTAAATAATTGCAATAATCTGAGAGACGGACAGACATGCAAACTTAATGAGCGGGTGAACGGTGTGAAGAAGACAGCGTGAGATGCCGACAAAGCATCTCGGTCGATGCGACACAAGGCACTGAAGTACTTTTGATAATTAGGCTCATTAAAATTTCGTAATATGTTAAAAAAGAAACAGGAGAAGTAAAGTCTCACCTTAAAATATGCATAAATGTGATAACGTTCGACAATTCACACTCGAAGACGATGGAAAAAGATTCGTAATAACTTCTTACAAATCTCACCCGCGTAGCATACAGGCTACATATGAGCTTATAAATCCCTTATACGACTTATTTCAGTTGTGTAACGGCTCAGTACTCCCGTCTGGTACTCCACCCGAACAGACTCAGTCAGACCCATTACCGACATAGCAAACTAGATAATCAAGCTGTGCATATCGAGTTATTGGACTGTGGTAGTTTTCCCCCGACGATAGTCTTAGCCCTCCTTACCTCACCCTACTTTTACTTAAACACAGATCATAGTTGCTTCACAGATCCTTAATAGTCACATCTCAATTACGTTTTTTAAATCAATACCAAAATAAATTAAATGCAAAAGGAGAACCGGACCGAGCACCTAGTTAGGATATTTACTTATGTGTCTTTTTGTGAAGCGTTTGAAGGTATCCAAACAGAAAAATATAGCGTTCCTAACGTTGCGTTTAACATAAACATGCACATGTAATGCAATATATTACTGACATGTAATTATAGTACATAAATTAGTATTTAGATCCAGATTACCTACATACATTTTATGGTCATCTGAGGCTGCCTGTCAACTGAAACAGAGCGGAGAAGATGAAGCAATCTGACTGATACGTCATTGCGAAACCCAAAAGAAGAGCAGTTAAATCTGAGAAATGTGACTGGTTAAATTTACTCGTCTCCGTGTATCAGTGCATCTGCAAATCACATGTATCATTATCATGGGGTGCCTGCAAAATTTTGCGATTTTCAAGGTATGGTCTGATCAAAACAAAATTGCGGAGCACTGATTTAAAGTGAGCCTTACGGGAGCCCTTTGACCCCTAGAAACTTATTTCGTCGAATGTTTCATATATTTCGCAGAATTTTTATTCCTCTGATAATTTTAATAATTCTTGTAAATAATTATCATTCTATTGATTAGTTTTGTTTTATAACAATCTCTCATAATTTACGGTTGCAAAGGTTGCTTTCTACAAAATGAAACGTTAGACGATAAATTATTGTAGGAGTCAATATTGACCAGACCCTTAGGTACCTACCTACTTGCGCTTTCGAATTTTTCTAACCCTTAAAATCGTGTCCCGCGAACCCATGGTATGGTAGTATGGTGGCATTAATCTATATGAAATACCATTATTATGACCTCTGAGTTTGTCTATTTTTATCAGGGACGAAATAGACGCAGATTGGCTTGGATTACCTGAATTACCTACACCTCAGTGCAGTAAGATATGAGCATGCGAAAGTAAGAAATCAGATGGAGAGTTTTGTTCTTGGCAACTGTAAAATTTTATTACCCCGAATTTCCGACAATTGCGCCTGAACATAATATCGATTGCTGGAACGTGATTTGTTATTCAAGGTCGCTGACCTTTCATGCAATTGGATTTGGTGCAGTTTCGTGTTATTTTCGATTTTATTGCGCATAATAAGCTTTAATTCATATTTAATAATCCATCGAATGATCAAACACGCATGAAACGACCAAAATAAAGCAGTTTATAAATGGTCACCTTGGTGTTTGAGCACTTTGGCGGCTGATCTAAATACGGAGCGGAGCTCGATCCATCAGTCATGCCCCGCGCATGCGCTGCGCTGTCCACACACGCCGGATCCCGAGTGATGAATGCCCCAGCTTAGCAAACTTGACAACTCATTTTCTCGCCATACATTCCATTACCAAACGCTCAAATTGCATAGTAGCGATCACCTTCGCAATAATGGTAGTCTTATTCATACAGCCATCATTATTTTCTGTCTCGCAACAAGGCAAAAACAATCAATAAAAATAAATCATTTAAATAACCATAAACACGCATTACAATGCGCCGACATTACATCTCCTAATGATTTCGCTAACGAATCATTGAAAGTGGTCGGATCGCGTGCTCGGCGCATGTCCACGATCTAATCGTGTGTGTTTGTGTGCGTTTGCGCAGGTGTGTGCGTGCAATGCGGTCGTAATAATATGAAAGTGTTGTACGGACCCCGCCCTAGCCTCGAGCTGGTTGTTCCATTTACATCTGCTCGGATACTTTATCAAGCCTTCTGTCGAGCGGCCGCCGATACTGCGCCTTATCAAAGCGAATATCCAATGACAAATGCCGTTTGACTAATAATATTGCGAGTAAAAGCTTCGTGGACTCAATATTAGACTAGAACAATGCACCGAGTCTACACTACTCATTCAAAGAAGTTGTTATCAGACCAGAATCTCTAGGGAAATTATTTCGATGCATTCTTAATGACGTCAACGTGTCACATACCTAATTTTTCACATAAGCAATTACTTTAACCTCTACCAAAATTCATGTTATTTAAGTAAAGTCTCAGATTTACTCATAGTATTTTAAAATCCAGTCTGCAATGACACTTTACTGTATCTACACGATATAATTGAAATGCTCTGCCACGAACTGTTATCAACATTATCATAATTTTATCACGCCGTGAAAATTCAACCAATGCTCAAATAGTCTTAATGTCACATTCCTATTCCGATCACGAATTCAGGCTACTGCAATTAACGCTTGTAAACTTTATAATGGATAGAGAATCGATTGTCGTTCCAATAAGTTCAAATCAGTTATTCTGTTCAGGGTTTCATTGCATCGGTTTTAGACGCGGACCATTGGTTGTGTAACTACTTGTCTTGAGAAATGGATCAGGTATGCAGTACGCCCAAAACGTTAATCTCTCAGAATATAGCATACCTAATCTTAAGGTGTTTGTCTACGGCTGCAATGCGATGAAATGGATTTTCATAATAATCAGCTCACAGTATATGAATATACTCCGCCAGGTATTCTACTTACTTCGATGATACGGGAGACAACACTAGCTAACGCCATAACTGCTATGGTTGGTTGGTTCTGACAATCCGTTTCTGTGTTGCCGATGGTGTATCATAATATGATACACTGAGAGTCGTAAAATCACTCACTCACGTGACTCATAAAATTGTGAGTGTTTTAAATCAAATATACATACAACCAATTAAGATTTAGTCGAAGAAAATTAGACTGGTATTGCATAGACGCACAAATATGTATAGTGCCGGAAGAAATTATTTTCCTTATTATTTAATTTGTTAAGTATTTACTTACTATAAAGCGGCAACTTATTAAGTTATCGGTAGCCTACATATAATATTGTTATTTGGATCATGAATGAGCTGTGATTTCTTACTGGGTGCTAAAAACATCTTTTGATACCGCCTTTGTTCATTATTTCTTGATCCCCATTATGCTTTTCTATTGAGTTGTAGGACCCTCAGTTCTACTCGTCTTAGGTCTCCATTTCCAATATCACACAGTTCTCAGAAACACACCAACATTTCAGATCGGAGTCGCACTACTCGTAGACAACCGAACACAATCATTGTTTTTGGAACATCTCACTCACTTTCTTCTTCTTCTCAGCATATATATGCGTCCACTGCTGGACATTACCTCTTTCAAGGATTTCCAATACGTTCTTGACGCGGCAATCCTACTTCGGGTCAGGCCTGTCGTTTTTACAAGCTTTTATTTAACTTGAATGTATGTATGTTTAAAGTATGTTTATTCGGGTGAAATCTTGCAACTCAATTTTGAAGCAGATATCGTCAACCGATTGAGCTGAAATTTTGCATACTTACTGAACTTTGATGACAATACAATAATATGGTACCATGGGGCTGATCTGATAATGGAGCCGAAAGGTGGCCATAGGAACTCTATAATAGAAAAAGCAATCCGAGCTTGGGCTCTTTAGAATCGTCTCAGTGAGCATTTGATGGATATCCAAAGAAAAGTACAGTCGGCTATAAAAGCTTGCCACTAAAATTACATTTTTGACAGAAACTTATTTTAATGTCATCCGACCATCTGGCTTGCGGTCTTCCAACGCTTCTGCCACCCGTTCAAGGTCTCCAGAGAATCGCTCGCTGAATCACTTTATGGTTCACTAATTAAATTGTCTATATTCCTAGCTTTCCGAATCCTCCAATAAGACATAAGGAGTGAGCGATATGATCTTTGACCAAATATAAGTGTTGGCAAATATTTCAACTCACTGGGTAGAGCCAGTTATAAAGCTTTCGAGTATTTGTCCCCTCGCGGCGTATTATGAGAAATTAGAAATAACTACGGAAATTTATCGTCGAAATGACCTTTCTTAAGACCTGCAACAAAATGAAATAGGAAATATTATACCAAATCATTCAACAATTTGTATCATATTTAAGAAGATAGTCTTAAGTCGTAATTTATATTTAATGGGCATTTCAACTGCCTAATGTTTTAATGCTTTTTATATTAGCGTATAAAATATACCTATCTATTATTAGACCTGTCTTGCACCAAAATTATGCACACACATTCCAACGCGGTCAATATTTTGCGAGGCGAAATATTATAATTAAGTAATTTTGAAGATTTGTTTTTACTTAGCACGCTTTTAGGCACGCGTCTGATATTATGTACCGATTTGGAGGTTATACTTGTGCGTTACGTGAAACGGTAGCAAATTACACTTTTCCAGTAACCATTAGCAGTTCAAGATTGTGTCCGCCTCCCTTGTGGCCGAAACACTGGAGCACGGTGCAAGCAGATGCTTCCGTGGTATTTGAAGCATTTTTCTTTTCCAGCACCATATCTCAAACGCACGTGCATACGGTCATGATCTTCCTTCTTCAAAATTCACGTTACAGAAGGGTTACTCCGAAGATCGAAATTTGAAGTTTTTACCGTGCCATCCCTCACGCGTGATCTTGTGTCAAAAAATATTTGAATGAGTGGGACAGCACGATACGAAGATCGATTTTCAAACATCAGACTAACCTCCCAGATTCGTAGTTGAATACGACGAAGACCAAAGAGTTGGTCTATGGTTTCACAATCTGCTCATGAAATAGGAGATCGACCACGTGTCATCATCAGTCGGCTTCGGACTTCTCATAGCACGGTAGGTTGTTCCACTCACTTGCTTCTAAATTCGAGTTGAACTCTATTTATATAATAAAATAAGGTCGATGACAGGTAGCTGTAGTTATCAAAAGCAATTGAGTGGATATAGACATTAACATAAAAATGGCATGTCATCAGCACGGATCAGTCATTACTGTTTGCCGGGTCGCAGATTCGTGGCGACCAGCATCAGCGCTTGAGGGCCAAAATTTTGGGCATGACTAGGAGCTTGCCGTCAGCAAAAGAACCTCGCGAGTAGGGGTACCTGGGATCGTCTTATTGCCGCTGCGAACAAGAGGCGGCGAGTTGGGTTCCTTTTTAACCAACGTCAAAAAGGGAGCAGATTCGTCGATATTTTTTTTATGTATGTTCCCCGATTTCTTTTTTTTTTCGTCTGTACAGTATCGTTTTTAGTTGGTTCCATTGTCATATTCAAATTATTATTTTTTTGTTTGAACAGTATCCTTTCCAGTTGATCACATTGCTATAGAGCACTTCGTTTAGGTGGCGGCGGTTATTTCTTCTTTGTTAATAAAATACCTATATGGATATCGCGTTGCCTCGTCCAATCAAGGCTCTGTAGTATGATTTATTTAACGGCTGCAAAGACAAGACAAGTGTAACAATATATTGTCACATATAGTAACTGTTTGACAAAATTAAGTTATAGGCATATTTTGTGTAATTAATTCTAACACAGACAAGTACACGTCAAAAGTTTTTTGCCCTCATTAAATGTGGTTATGTTCATGTCATTTATGTAGGCACAGTTTGTCGTCACGTCATTAATATTGTTATACCGGAATTTCGATAATGATTTATAGCTTACATAACTTACACAAAAAACTATTAAAAATGGATTTCCTCGTATAAGTTAAGGTTAATTCGTTACGTGTATACTATTTAACTCTTTAATTGCACTTAAGTTGACCATGATGTTGTTATCCATTTCATACAAAAACGTAATAAAATTGAGAGTAGCAATTACAAACTGAATATTTAATGGGAATGGGAAATTAATTACGAGTAAGGTGCTTACTCAAATGTAAGTTAATTATAAGGACAATAATACCTTACCTAATACGGTATTTGATTATATAAGCCAAATTTTTGAACGTTAAAAAACTAATAATTATTAGATACAGGCTCTAGGAAAATATGAATGACGTCATACAAATCTGTATTAAAGAGCGTATTGATTGATGAAATGAAAATCTATATTGCTTAAAAACAAGATCACTATATTTCGTCTGCAATTTAATTAGAATCAGGCAACAGTACCTGTCCGCATTGCGTTCACGGCATATTAACCTGAAAGTTGCTTTTACAAACTTCTACAAAACATCTTAAATGCATAAGATTTTAAAAGGCACATAAGTCTTTTTAAATTAAGAGAATCATAGACTCGACGCCTACGCCCGGGAGATGTCGCTCTTGCTTTATCCTATCCATAAATCAGTCTTGTATATCTTGTATATTTCACTGATAAGATATACCGCTTTGGCTGTTAGATTCTGCTTTTGATGAATAAAATTTCACATCTAAAGATATTTTCAATCTGTTGTAAAAGATTAAAAATTTATGTAATGGGGAATGGATGACATTTTTCATTAATCTTGATATCTTGATCATAGGTTTATTCTAAACCTCATTCTTAGAAAAAACGTTACAGGTTACTGTAGTACCTATAGCTTAAGAAAAATTAAAAAACATGATATATTTTTTTACAGGTGATAGTTTTTTTCTACTTGGCTGGGATGCTGCCGTTAGATTGAGAGAACATTTTTTACCGATATTGAATAAGTATATAATTTTCTTTATTGATCGTGAATACTTAAAATATGTTCTATTCAAATAAAGCGTATATTTAATTCCAGTAAGATTTTGTGCAAATTAATTTTGAATGAACGTCACAAATATAACTAAACGTATCCAACTTTTTTCCACGATCAGTCTAGCTTTTTCCTGACCTTCCCACGCCGCGTCGTCTGGTTCGCGGATCTGTTGGATAAAGGCGGCGTACGATCGATTGTAATAGTGAAGATCCTTGTATGGAGTTTTTATCCACTGACCATCCATTAAATAAATAAAATACACTTAAACAACAAAAGAGGCAGAATATAACAAAATCATTCTGCGTTCTGAAAAACTACAAAACTTTCACACAATCTGTCTCGTTTTCACCCACCCCGTGTCTAAAGGTAGGTGATATTTATAAATATTCCGCATATCATTATACATATTTCTACTCAAGTGGTCAAGTGAAAGGGTCATTTGCCTTCCGCAAATTGGACAAAATACTTTTCTGGTCCAATTATCACATTCTGATGAAACAGGACACGGCAGCCATGGTTCTGGCGTCAATACAAGGATGTAGGTTCCTAGAAAGGTAGCGGATCTGATTAAATATCGCAAAAAATAATAATTAAATAATTATGATTATATGAAGTCTCGTCATCCCACATCCTGCTTGGGTATAATGAACATGATATATATATATGACAAAAGATTATCGGATATTTAAAACGTCTGTTTGGTTAAGGATTTTCTTACTTCGACAAAAACTATTGCGTATTTATATAGTCTATTTCAAATGAGTTTTTTGCATGACATCTGTCATCTCGGTACATTTTATAACCTAGATTCGAATCAAATGTACCTACTGAGATGACAGAGGTCACAGGCACAAAGCGATGTGAAATAGAGTATAGTCTTTTCTTTAACTGAATAGAGCTAAAGGAATTTCGCATTTGTTACTTTAAATATGTTTGAAATTGTGACCCTAAAAAAACCAATAATAGGATGTATGTAGATAAAAAAGTGCAGTGAAAAATACACTTCATAATTATTCAGACAAAGTACATCGATCATAATTTATTTGCATTCATTTAGTCAGTCACGATTTTGAGTCTAGACAGACCGCCCAACTGCTTTATATGACAAATCTGAACTTAAAATATAAATCGAAGCATGCTGGCTCATTATTTATGTGAAAAGTGGACATCTGCTTCTCAATAAATACCTGTCAAACTAATTCTCGATCCTAAAAACTAAATTATTCTACCGACGCACGCCGAAGACCTTATTCGGGTTTTGTCCTTTTTTTAATAAAATTTATTTCAAGAGTTGAGACATAGGTATGTTATTGGGTAATAATTCTCCTCCATAAAGTGCTCCTCCACTTAAGCTGTTAGGATGTTCGGCTTGTATGTACAAAAGGTACATGGCGCCTTTCATATAAGTATACTAGTAGAGATTTAACTTAGTCTTAAAGCTAATGATCAATTTTAGTTGGCCATCTCCGAAGTATTTGCATCTTGCTAATAAGCATAACGATCGCAATTAATAATTTAGACAAGGTGACAATGACAGTAATAAGTTAAAACCTACTGTTATTTGTAAAATAAGTATATGCCCTTAGCACATGTACACTGTAATGTACCCTTATCAAAGTGTTGATATGTAACTTGGTATTATCAATAAAGGATTTGTATTTGATTGTATTTGATCCTAGCGCGACCGACTAATGTTGATGGTCAGTGACGTCACTAGTCAGTATCCATATTCTAAATAAGAGAAGTTTTTTCACATCATCAGCACTTTTGATTCTCCAAAAAACATTTGATTGCGTCACTACTCCAACATTTGCATGACTCGATCAAATAAATCATAGAAAACCAGGAACACTCTAAATGAAGTGTACGGCTGTACACACTCCTACACTATTAACCCACTAATGTTTGTTATTGACATTAATAAGTTGCGATTGACAATGCCACTGACAAAAGGATCAATAAGCTAATACACAAAAAACAATCGGGCTCATATCGTGCCTAAAGATCGGCATTGAGACGACAACGCAATTATATCGTAAGAAGTTTGATAGTAATAAATACTAATTACTTGTATGTCTGACCGGCGCAGTACGATTTATAGCCCGCATGTGGGAATGTGGATCGCCACAGAGCGTGTACTGATGCTTAAGTTTTGTGTATTCTGGTAGATCCATGGGAACATGATGCTGCAAAAATATGGTATAACACAAAAATTAAAGCAGGAAATAAGCATATTAAACGAAACTAATTCCTCGCTGTTCTGCCATATTTAGTGTCTATAGTCCAAATTTTATTTTGTATACATATACTTACTTACCTAACCTACCTGTGCCAGTGCAACAAAATGTATGGTAACAACAACGAATACTACATTGTTGTAGAGGCTGGCTATTTTCATCTATATACAGTTTGGTGTACTGGATTCAGAACTTCTGTGACTCTGTGAGCTGTAGACCTCGCGTGTTCGTTTTGAAATGGCTGAAATGTGTATCAACCCCCATATTATGTGCACTAAAAAAAAGATTCGTTACAAAAAAGCTTTACACTTGTCGAACCTACTCACGAAATACCATGAGAATCGGTTGAAAAATTCGGCCTTTAGGTGAGAACAGCCGGAAATCCGAACATTGTATCATCCGGGTATACGAAAGAAATTATGAGGAAGCTGAAATAGAGATGCTTCGGTCGCTCGGTCATATATCAAAATAAGTGCAGCCGAGCCCAGGGTGCAGTAGCTAGCCAGTAATTAAGAAGGATTTCAAAGATTATCACACCGGTTCACGGCAGGTAGGAAGTCACGAAGGGGGCCAAATTTTGAAATTTAGGAAAAGCTGAAATAACTAGTAACGCTTTTCTTGCTCGGTCAAATGTCAAATAAGTGCATGCAAACCCACGGTACAGTAGCTAGCCAGTAATTAAGAAGGATTTCAAAGATTATCACACCGGTTCACGGCGGGTTGGAAGTCACGACGGCGGCCACGACGCCAACATTCCGCGCGTCAAACTCACCATCGAAAAATACCCGCGCAAGGACGGACTGGATTCCTAGAACTATTAGGGTGGCATACTTGCGTTCTTTGTTAATGAAAGGTACTTATAAAAGTATAAAAATGGGTTTACCCTTCTTGTATAGGTACACAAACGTTTCATAGAATGTTTTATTTCACAGACATCATTTCATCGAAAGCGTTTTTCTGTGAAACCGTAAAATATTTTTAATTGTTGTGAAACAAACCTAACCTAATCTATAGGATGATGACATATTCAAGATTTTTGAAAAAATAATGTAAGGTCAACCGGGGTAATTGCGTCCATCGAGGCAAATGCGTCTTTTGATGATATCATGAAAACGAAACACTATAAACTTCCAACGCAATTTTCTTAATTCATTTTGTTGTGCCAAACTTTAGGCAAGAAGGGTATGGTCTTAAAATGTTCCGCTTCTATTATATCACCAAAAGACGCATTTGCCTCTATTGACGCAATTATCCCGGTTGACCTTATAGAGAATTTAGGGATAAAAATTGTCTATGAAATTAAAATTCGATGAAACGTTTTTCTATAAAAGAACCGGATCCTATAAAATTAAATGCCTATTCTTTGAAGGATATTTTGTAGAAATAAGTGAACTAGGAGTCACTGTCACATGGTGATTTTTTATGTAATCTATACATGTCTGTCATGTACACCTTACGAGAAATGGTTGAAAAATATGTTTGAGATACTTTTTACTATTACGGGAAAAATAAGGATATGATTTTAACTTCCTCTTCGAACGAAGTTGCGTCAATACGTAATACGTGTTTTTACAGATGTCAATCAATTCGTTTCCTTTCCTCATATCTTTATCGAACAAGTCGAAACAATAAAACCATTACAGTCAGAAAAATATGAGTCGAAGGTTAAAGGGCGTACCTACTTATATTTATTTATTTATTTACTGTGCGTTGAGTTGAAAACAAGCCATACAAATAACCTAGAGGAATGAATAACGTTACTTAGTGCATACAATTCCACTATAAATACAAATATAATTTTCATTTTATACTCGTGATTATGAGAAACTGAGTTTTAGGTTCAATGGTTTTTTTTTTACATATTGTAAGTCGCAGTTATTTTAAGTACGAAAACGATAAGTAAAAGTAACTTAAGGTTAATAATATTAATGTACATATTAACTTAATATGTACATTCTTCTCGTTGGTCTTAGGCTAATCATAATATAATAATCTAATTTTTATACCTTTATGATTTTTCTTTGACCGCTACACATGAGATTTAGATCACGAGATGTCATCTGCTAGGTCGTGCTTCCGCGATTATATCGGCTGTCAGCGCCATAGCGGAAGTGCGGACGTCACGCTCTGCCGGATCATATGCGGATTATCGGGACATGCGGAAAACTTGAATGCGGCCGGGAAATCTGTGGTATGATTAGAGTTGCTTACTGAGTAGTGAGAGATAAGACACAAACGCTTTGCCTGAGTATTCACAAAGCGAACAAAATCTGATATCCGCGTTGTGATTTCAGTCAAAACAATAAACAATACTGCGTGGTTAGGTTAGGGTTATGTTTTCGCATCACCCCGTCAACTTTAGGGTGAGCGTAATAGGCTAGTTGACTCATGTCAAATTGTAATTAACTAATGTTTATTCCGTATAGTATTTAGCAAAGGAGACCTAAATATATATTTTTCAATTCATAAAAGTGAAAGATGACTGAAAAAATTGAATTTGAAAATATGGTTTTTAATCTGTATTTTGAAATGCTTGTAACGCTGTCCGCCATTTTCGCTTATGATAGTGGCGTCATCGGTCATGTAAACGAAACTGAAAGTCTACTTTGATGACTTCGAATAGTGCCGTCCCTCTCGATCTCCTGTCAAAGTATATTGGAGTGAGCGGAATGGCATTATACGTCGGTCGAATTTCGAATATTTACAGGTAATTCTACGTCACGCCACAGATTAGCGAAAGGGAAAAATGGCGGACGGCGTTTTTGACTGTTTATGAAATTTCTAATTTTCAATTGATAAAATTTAGCTTTCTAGCTTTCAGAAAAATACAAGACATTTTTTTTTGAGCTAGTAAGATCATTATTAACCATTTCCAATATATTTCAAAGCTGGGTCAACTAGCCTATTTGAGTCGCGTAATTTCGGTGGCGCCATACTTAGTGTGACGTGATCACGTGACATGATGTATGGCGCGACCGAAATTACGCGACTCAAATTACGGTCCTCTGGCTTCACCCTTACACTACCTACAGGACTTATTGGTCATCAAACTAGGTAAGTTAAATTATTACATACGTTTTTCCTTACTCAGACGAAGCGGTTCTTTATTAGAAAATAATGTTTTTAACACTCTACTGCGATGACATGTTGGTATTAAAATTGCAATTTTCTGTGTAAATTAAATACTATTTAAAATGTTTTCGACATAGCCGGTGGGCACACTATTTGAAATAATATATAACGCCATATAACTCGTGATCAGTCACTTCGCAGTCATTACGAAAGGGTAAACTATTACACCCAATTTACGGTAGGGTGGGCACACCGTAAATTTACCGTAATGTCATGTCGATCAGCGTCAATCGATAAATGTAACAACTAATTTTCACAAACCCGTATATCCAATAAATCGTTTTAGGATACCCAATCGATTTGGTAAATAATAAGGTTGCTTTTACACTGATTTAGTTGAGTATGATATGAGTTATTAAAGGTAAAGCTGCAACAAGTAGCTGCTTTAATTACCTTTACCGGACCGCCCCCAGGCTTTTCGAAATTACAGTCCTAACTTAAAAGTTAATATCTTATGAGTTTATCAATGAGTTGTTTTTGATGGACATGCAGTTTAAGCACTGATATGTTTGTAATGACTGTCCTTTTAGGTCACAAAAAACAAGTGCAACTGGACTTTAAAATGGTGTACTTAAGATTATAATATCCACTCAAGCAGCACACAGACTGTATAAGCGCTTCTACATCTCTTGTACAGCTAATTTAAGTTGTATTAGGGCTGTGTATTGGGTAATTGTATCGTTTCAGACATTAATCATGAATATTCATACGCTGGTTATTCCATCAATACAAAACTAACCTTGGTTAGTTTGTTTAAGTGTAACCAATTGAATAAAACTATTCGAAGGGATTGTAGAAATTCATTATTTATCGCGTATCATTATTTAAGCCTTCCTGACGTTTCAGTAACACTATTTAACAGTTACCGTTGTCAAAGGTTAGCAACGGGAACCGTCCCGGAAAC
This sequence comes from Apotomis capreana, assembly GCA_947623375.1. Classification (NCBI taxonomy): domain Eukaryota; kingdom Metazoa; phylum Arthropoda; class Insecta; order Lepidoptera; family Tortricidae; genus Apotomis; species Apotomis capreana. The sequence continues at coordinate 9,687,448 of OX392514.1, forward strand.
CGAAGTAATAGTACATAAGTGTAACCGAATTAAAAATCAGTTTTTTACCACACGTTAGGACGAGGTATGTAATACTATTAAGTATTCTGTGGACGAGGTTAACATGAAATTGTGTTTTGACCCCACATCATACATATTGTCTTTGTGATTTAAAATGTAGGTATTACGTATACACGACTCTCAATGACATCACACTCACACATTCAAGTGTCATAAAAATCTCGCCTCAAATTTCGCAAGCGCACATTGCTGGAAAAAATCTGTATGAAGTTATAAATCCTGTATTCAGACTTGAATATAATTTAAAATTTAGTCCAAATAAACTTGTGAAAAGGCAAATGTCAACGCAAGGTCTCTCGCTAATTAATTGTAACATTTAGCGCGGGTCACACAGAAGCCGCTCTGCGTAATGCGCATGACTCGATTATTTCTCTTTAGGGTGTGACAGATGGATACAAATATCATGATTCACTTCTCCTGTTCAAAACGTACGTCAATTTAGCTTTGTGATACGGGGCCAAAGTTGTCCTTTTAACCCCTTGGGTTGAAATGAAAACCATAATGTAAGAATATCCATGTTAATTAAAATAAAAACTTGTTAGTGGCCAGCTATAGGTACAGTGTGTTACCGCCAAGTAGGGTTTTCTTAAAGTAAAGTAACATAGATCTTTAACGTATCCATGACCTTAATTTAATTAATTACTAACTAAAATTCAGGCTTTATTTACTTTCTAACAAAATTTTAATTGCCAGTAATGTACAGTAAAGTAAATTGACAAGTGAGTGTTAAATGACTGCGTGATATAAGTAACGACAATTACGCTGTACACCCACTACATTGAATGTGCGGATTTAAGAAATTTAATTGTGCAGTTAGTTTACATAATTATGATTAGCTAATACATGCAAACAATTACTGGCTGTATACTGGATGGACTGATAAATAATAATATAATAATTTCTACTTTACTTTAAAAACTTGTTAGTGGTCAGCTACATACTAGATACTGATAATTAAAAACAAACCAACCTGATCAGATCGGCCAAAATGAAAGTTACCAAACGATCAGAATCGTTTGGTAACCCTTTACATATTCTATATGGGTGCCCTTCACTTGGTCTAAAATTTTATGTTCTAAAATTGTTTGGCCGAAAATGTTTGGTCTAATATTTAATGGTATACTTATTCTTTAGCATAAATATTTTTTTGCATACACATTTTTTTATTGTTTTTAGTATATTTTTTTTATGACTAAAAGGCTAAAAGTATAATATTGTTAGGTATATTCTTTAGCCTAACATAAAACCTCCTAAAAACCCATATGCTGAAGCGAGCAAGCGAAAGTATAAGTCGCTCCCAGAACAATAGTTTAGGTTAGGTTAGAACTACGTCCCCAACAAAAATAAGGCGCTCCCAGAACAGTAGGTTAGGTTAGGTTAGAACTGCGTCCCTAATAAAAATAAGGCGCTCCCAGAACAGTAGGTTAGGTTAGGTTAGAACTGCGTCCCTAACAAAAATAAGGCGCTCCCAGAACAGTAGGTTAGGTTAGGTTAGAACTGCGTCCCTAACAAAAATAAGGCGCTCCCAGAACAATAGTTTAGGTTAGGTTAGAACTACGTCCCCAACAAAAATAAGGCGCTCCCAGAACAGTAGGTTAGGTTAGGTTGAACCGCGTCCCTAACAAAAATAAGGCGCTCCCAGAACAGTAGGTTAGGTTAGGTTAGAACTGCGTCCCTGACAAAAATAAGGCGCTCCCAGAACAGTAGGTTAGGTTAGGTCAGAACTGCGTCCCAGACAAAAATAAGGCGCTCCCAGAACAGTAGGTTAGGTTAGGTTAGAACTGCGTCCCTAACAAAAATAAGTCGCTCCCAGAACAGTAGGTTAGGTTAGGTTAGAACTGCATCCCTGACAAAAATAAGTCGCTCCCGGAACACTAGGTTAGGTTAAGTTAGAACTGCGTCCCCAAAAATAAGGCGCTCCCAGAACAGTAGGTTAGGTTAGGTTAGCACTGCGTCCCTAACAAAAATAAGGCGCTTCCACAACAGTTGGTTAGGTTAGGTTAGAACTACGTCCCTGACAGAAATAAGGCGCTCCCAGAACAGTAGGTTAGGTTAGGTTAGAACTGCGTCCCCAATAAAATCTAAGTAATATTAATTTAATAAATGCGACAGTTTGGATGCGATTATTAATGTCAACAATATTTGGAATAGCAATTTATGCCTAAAATACATTCGACCAAACAATGTTATTCCATACAAATGTTAGACTAAACAATTTTCGGCAAAAAAAAAATATGCAAAACAATTTCGGCCAAACAATTTTCGACGTAAAAAACAATCGACCAAAGATTATTAGGCCAAAAAATATGTGCCGAAAAAAATATCGGCCAAAAAATTTTAGACAAACAGATATAGACCCATTCTATATAAATGGAAAAATCCCTTTATAAATGTTGGGGTCTCTATGGCGTTTTTCTGATCTTACAATTGCTATTCAATGCCCGCGTGTCGTAGTTTAAACAATCAATGAGTTTTTGCGCATGGTGACATAGCAATGTATTTAGTTTCGATTTTAAACTTAGATATATTTGTCCTCGCTCACTGCGTTTGCTCGTCCAAATAATCACTTCGTGTTGGAATGACTTATCTTAACCCCTTGTCAAACAATCTACTTTTTTTGAGATCCGAGACAGAAAAAATCAGACTTATCCGCTTAATCACGGTTATGAGCATTTCTCAAAAAGTTTGTACATTTCTCGGATTGTCGTAACAAAGAAAAAATATCACATTTTAATGATTTTGTTGTTGCTTATTATTTAACTGTTATGTAAGGATTCAGTTTATTAATTTTTGACAGAGATTAGATGTGTAATTTTAACTGTAAAGTTTATTTAATTGAGCAGAGGCAATCAAAATTTCCGGTTTTGTTACTTTCATTCAAACGGGAAATAAAGTAAACACATACGAATTACATTGAATTTATTTATTAGTTAACATAGTAATAACCAATACGCGTATATTTTTTCATAAAAATTGCTTACTATATTCCGATACGTTAAAGATATAATGGTAACTACTCTTGTACGTTACCATTTAGTCAAAACTCAGGTTTGAAATTACAATATCACGCGTATTAAATTGAGTTATTTAAAATATCTTTGAAGAACAATTTATTAGACCGTCTAAATTATATTTTAAACATGTATTAAATGTATGTTATTAAACAAATAATTAACAAAAAACAACAAAAACCTCTAATATTTTCAAGGGACAGTAACAATAATAGGAACCTTGGTAACAAAATCGGAACTATTAAGCATAGTGTACAATTAGTACACTTACAATATTAATTAGATGCTTAACAACTCACTTTAATAGTAATTACATTTCTTACTATATAATTATTAGTTTTGTATCACAAAAAATAATCATACAGATTAATTAGTGCTTAAATAATGTGCCAATTCAAGCAGAATTGACATGAGATCTTCTGTTATTATTCATTTATTCATTGATTGCATCCATGGTACAAAGATATTATCACATATGAATACATTTTCTCATGGGCCCTGATAGGGCGTAGCAATTATACATTATACCTATACTCTATAGTGTAAGATAATACAATTTATAACACAATTACATTTTCAAATACCTATTCAATTATTACATAGACAATTTTTAACACATTACATTTTCAAAAAAAAAAAAAAATTAATTCAATTATGACATAGTTATTCATGTAATTCAATTTGATTATCTATCGATTTTATTTATAATTATAACATATAAATTAATTAATTAAATAGAAATAAAAATTAAATATTTTATGAGCTTGCGTCATCAAAAAAATCTTGCAGGGTGTAATAACATTTTTTTATAAGAAAGTCCTTCAACCGTCTATTGAACTGCTGTTCTGTTGTTTGTTCTTTTATATCCTCGCTTATTTTATTATAATTTTTTTATTGCCATCGCATTTGGTCTGGTTTTGTGTAGTTTAAGTCTGGATCTCGTGGTTGATGCCAAATTGTTTTTATACCTAGTTTCAAAACGCCGTGGTCGATCTTTCAATTTCGAAAAAAATTGTGGACAATTTCTAACAAATTTACAAATTTCTAGAATATAGATCGAAGTCAGTGTCAGAATTTCGTATTCGACGAAATACGGTTACAGCTATCCATATTTTTTATGTTCGCCAATATCCGTATGCACTTTTTCTGGAGAATAAATAGGTCGTTGATATCTGTGCTATTGCCCCAAAGGATAATACCATATTTTAGCCATGAATAAGCGTAAGCGTAATACGCGTTTAAGGCGCATCGAAAGTTTGTAGACTTTTTTAATTCCCTTAACGCGTATAGGAATTTTGAAAGCTTATATTTAATTTTTTGGATGTGTGGCTTCCAAATAATATGTGTGGCTTCCAAATAATATGTGTGTCAATGTCCAATCCGAGAAGGGTAAAAGTGTCTACACATTCTAGTTTCGATCCGTTAAAACAAAAATCAATTTCCAACGACTTTTTTTGGTGTGGCCTAAATTGCACAATTTTCGTTTTTAAAAAATCGATTTCTAAGTTATGATCATGCATCCAGTCTGTTAGTTTAGTCAATATCAATCAAGAGTAATGTTTATAGGAACAATACAATAAATCACAAAATGCAGTTTTGACTACTTGTAGACGTGATCAGATCACAATAAAGAATCCAAATAATAATAAAATTAAACATCAAAAAGTACAGTAAAAGAGTATTACAGTACCTACACGGCAATCTTTTTAAGTTAGTATAGAAATGCCCCTATTAAATGAGCGTTATGAAGTCTGGTTTTATTATTTTAAATTTGGCCCAATATTTAAATGTATTTTTATTATAAGTAGGGCATAGTAAGAGTATAATAAGTAGGGCATCACAAAACAAAATACAACAAAAAAAAACATACAAGGCCACTTTTTTTTAGTGCTCCATACATTAGGAACTTTTTTCTGGAGTAATCTGGAGGCAATACAACGTAAATATAAAAATAAATAACAATATTGTATCCATTAATGACACTAAATGGCACCTTTTTCAACTGTGCCCGTTAGAAATTAAAAAAGAAAAAAAATGACCCACCCTAATAAATATGCAATCTGGAGCTTTACGAATTACCGCCCGTGGTTTGCCTAAACTTCTAAAGTTTTACGTCTTGCCTTGGCCGGGATGTGGGATTTTCGTCCCGCGAAGTGGACGTAAATCCCGCTTTACAGTCAAGGGTGACGTGAGTGGTTTTATTTAACAATTAATATTTACAATTACCAATGATAATAAACATATCGTTTGTACAGTATAAAAAAAAAAACGTAAAAAAAGCCTCATTTTTTTCTTCAGCTAGAAAAGAAATGAATAATATTATTTAACTCAAAATCAGAAACTTTTGCTTTATAATATATGTTTTTATTAAAATAAAACTTGAAAATATATTTATTAATTTTTTTTAAAGAGAAATATAATATAAATTGTATTACGTCATTTTCTATAGTCTATACTACTCCTTAGACTTTCTTTTTTGTTACCTTCACTTCCTAGTCATACGAAACGATTCAAAAGTAACAAAAAAGAAAGTAACGAAGTGATGCTCGGACGTGATAAAAAATATTTTAACCGAATTTAATGAATAACTCGAATATTGTATGTACTGTATCTTAGTCGTAATAATATGATTAAGTGATGAGTTGAAACAAAACTGAAGAAAAAGTGAAACTTATCAAGTTATCCCGTAACAAACAAGGAGTTCAAATTTTTGGTTGCCACCAACGGCGAGCGTGTTTCTACCGCTGCGTTTGATAGACTGTCAACATGCCAAGATGGCCACTCTTAAAAATATCCCTAGTGTTACCACTTTCCTATAAAACTACAATTGAATTAACAAAACCCCAGAATTCTATGAAAATAGCGTAACAAACACCGGAAACAAAATTGGAACTTTTTCTAGGACAAATTATTATCTTTTATTATAAATATATACGTTAAATAACGACAACAATACTTATTTTTTATGAATTCTGAGATATCTTTTTTGTAATGAAACACAACACTCAACCCGAAACACTAAGTTTTGTTACAGAAAATCGATAATTTAACTACAATTTTGTTAAGGGGACATTTGCATTGCCATACAAATGAGACCTACAAAATATTTTAAAATATTTTTATAAAATTATATTATGCATTATGATTTCAGACAATAATATTATCTTAGAGATACTAAACTTATTTTTAAGTTTTCAAGGTCAGATTATATTAGATATCGTCTCTTAATTTATTACAAGCTTCGAACCGGCCCGGACAAAGACGTAAAGTAAATGTACAAACTTTTTGAGAAATGCTCTTATTTGATTTTACTTTACGTCCCTCATCACTAAAATTGATTGGATAATGTGATAGTCTCTCGGTGATAATTAATTATAACATTTAGCGCAGTTAAACAGAAGCCTGTATGAATACGCAAGAATCGATTATTTCTTTTTAGTGTTAAGTTACAGGTGACGAATATTATTTTGTATTCCAAGTGAGAGCCGAAGCAAATAGAGTTTTCGAGGGTTACTTCGATCTTCGAAATAAAGTCGAGATTTAAACTTCGTATCGTGCTGTCCTGCTCTATTAAAATATTGTTTGACACTTGATCAAGAGGACCAGCAGTCACTTTTAGTATAACGACTCTTCGACGATCCGAATAGCAAATTATTTTTTTCAAGATTTTATTCTACCACTTAGTCAGCGCGACTAATATGTATATCCGTGCCAAATTGCAGCTTTTTAGTATGAATAATATGTTAGCTAAGCTGTGGACAGACGGACGGACGGACATGGCAATACTAAAAGGGTTCCTTGTTGACTATGGAACCCTAAAAGCAGTGTTCACACTACTTACGAGTATAACTGTCGGATATTGCATTGATTTAAATGAAATAGACTGTCCTACGTTGATGACAACGGCACCTCATAATAATAATTAAAAGAGGTATTACTTAGGCCGCCAACAAGGCCGGCAAATTGTTTGAGATATTGGGAGCGAGGCTGTGCTTTCTTGGGCAACAAGATAATATGCACGCACGTCTGAGGATATGTTATTATTTTTTCGTTATGGACAGTATGCAATTCGTGTTACTTGTCTCGTAATAGGTGCAATGGTATGCATGCTTGTTTTGTTGTAGTAAAGAGTGACCATTCAAAAATATCGCGTCACAAAATATGAGACAGTCATTTACACTTAAGCTAAAAAAATAATTATAAAACCGGCCAAGTGCGAGTCGGACTCGCGCACCGAGGGTTCCGTACAAACACTTTCCATCCCTAAGTGGTTAAGTTAAGTTTGCACCTGGTATGTATAGCGCCCCATATAAATTAGGTGCACAGTTAGGTATTAATAGGTATTAAAAAAAACTACTTACTAGATCTCGTTCAAAACAATTTTCGTTGGTAGTTTTTATAGTAATGTACATCATATGTTTTTTTTAGATTTTTCATTTTCTTATTTTAGAAGTTAGAGGGGGGGGGGGGGGACCAACTTTTTTCCACTTTGGAAGCGTCTGTCACGCAAACTATTCGGTTTAGAAAAAAAAATTTTGTTAAAAACCTCGATATCATTTTTGAAGATCTATCAATAGATACCCCACACGTATGTTTGATGAAAAAAAAAATTTTGAGTTTCAGTTCTAAGTATGGGGAGCCCCCAATATTTATTATTATTATTTTTTTTGCATCAAAGTCTTAATGCGGTTCACAGAATACATCTACCTACCAAGTTTCAACAGTGTAGCTCTTATAGTTTCGGAAAAAAATGGCTGTGACATACGGACGGACAGACAGACAGACAGACATGACGAATCTATAAGGGTTCCGTTTTTTGCCATTTGGCTACGGAACCCTAAAAACACGTTTAATGCATTGAAGTGGTGTCTTTTTATTACTCCCATAAACAAGCGTACAACTTTGCTTATGAATAACTTATAATGGCCGCCTCTAAACAACACTTACTCGTATTTACAAGAAAATGACACCACTTTAAAGTTCCGATGGATAAATGGAAAACAAAATATATTAGAAATTAAACGACGATGAGTCTCTCAATTTTTTTTATTAAAATCATTGACCATTTAATTAAATATCAAAGTATCACACGTAAACAGAATGCCAGTAATTATAGACAACCATTATTATCCGGAAACGGATAAAAAATAACAACGCGCAAAGTATTCAATTTGTCAAAATGTCTTAATCCATTACTTTTAAGTTCAGAAACGGATAAAGAGTTGAATTAATGGCTATAAAAAGATTTAATTAACTGTAATTATTCGCTGGTATTCAAGGAATTGTATCAAACATTTTCATTGACATTTATTTGAAGAACAATGCTTCAAAGGTGCTCCCGTAGAAACAGCCATCTACATATTTCTATGGTACACACACTGGCTAAGTTGCAAGGATTTATATTTCCAGAATACTAAGTGATTTACCTATTGAAAATATGATTACCTTTAGAAGGCTTTGGACTAGCATATTTTTAAGGAAATTGGAGGTTATGTTTTGCGGAACTCACTCCATACATAATGCTTTGCATACGACACAAGTTTGACGTAAAGTAAAAAACCAAGTGTTAATTGCCACTGATTACCCTTAATTGTGGACCGTAGATTGCTTGAAATATTGTGTTTAAACAAAAAGGGCAGATTGTTAACATAATAATATATTAACATTTAATGAAATTATGAATGCTCGGTGACCTGACATTGTAGAAAAGGTTTAATAATGAAATGAAGAATTACAAAAACACATTTTGATTGACAAGTTAAATGCTTGTACAATGTATGGGATATGTTCCACTAGAAAAAAGCGTATAATCAAGAGGAATTTGCCTTTTGCAGATTTATGGAAATTGTGATGCAATTCCAAGACACGACTTGAGACGAGTTTATGAATAATGTATTAATATAGGACGATTATTCCATAATCTTTATGAGTATATTCCGATTAAAATGCGTCGGGCCGTAACATAAACTAGGTATGATACTATTGCACGCGACAACACTTCCGCGATTTGATGGCATTGTATATTATCCGCAGAATAAAATGTATACGGTCAGCTGTATTATTAACAGAAGGTAATTTTATTTTAGATAACCAATCTGCAGTTGTAATAAATAGACTAATGAGTGTCAATATCGAGCGACCAATCGTGGCGTGCGACCGCTAGGCATCGAGAGCTGTTATAACCACTTCGCGTTAATGTCAACTTTCTTGAAACTTTTGCTAGTTATTTAGTAAACTTTATATCTGTACCCTTAACTTGGCAGGAAATTAGGTGCGCGTTTTTTAATTTTTTTCTTGTTTTATTTAGTTAGTTAGCGATAATAATACACGAAAAAAATATATAATAAAATATTTGACTTGTATTTTAATATTTATAGCATGTATCTTATTGGATACATTGCCAAGTGTTCACAAAACTAGTTTTGTATATTTAAGGATACTTTGCCTGCTACATAGCAAAAGAGAACCTAGTGCTTTTTTACAGAAAATGTTTAAGAAATTTTCTCAAATCACAGCGTTGAATGGATACTACTTACTTATAGAGCTTAATAAAAGTGCTCCAACAAAAACACCAAGGGGGTACCTTGGATTTAGCAGAACGGGAGCTCATTGGTGATGCCTCCGGCTTCGCCGGTTAGGGGCATTATCAAGAGCCTCAAAAATCGCCGCAAAGTTACCAGCATGTCAGTTTCCTATCGGATCTATTTTGGAGATTTTGTGTAGGAATTGCAGGATTCAATCCCACCATCCCTATTTCACCATCGAACATCCAGGCAAGAGAACCGACTTCATCCTTATGTTGTCAGTTTATATTCTATTTACTATCGCTATAAGGGATGGAAATCGCTCCCATGGTGTATATTGCTTAAAAAATAATAATTTAGGTCTTCAAGGTTGTTGATGAACCAGCGACCTACATCTTCGACCCCGTAGTCACTTACCATCAGGTGATACTGAGGTCAATCACCGGTCAATTATAATAATCGCAACCTGGCAATGTATCCAAAAATGTACATATTAAAATTACTAATAAGCTGGCAATGTGCATTAAAAGATACACCCTAAAATATGCTAATATTTTACTTGGAAAACGAGTGTTTTCTATTAATTTTAGTTTAAAATCGTTAGTTCAACTATTAGGCAATAAATAAAAGTGATTATCTATTTATCAAGTAAATATTAAAAAATTATATATATATTTTTCACCTTGACTTTCATAGTCGCACGCGCATGGTCTGCCATCTGGCGAGCTACTGGTCAAAATTTGTTGCCAGAGCACAAAAATATATTTATTGGTCGAAAGTTTGCACATCATGCTTCGATTTAATACTAAACAGAAAATATAAATCGATCGTTTCTGACCAGTAGATTTTTTAAATTTAAAATGAGCATTATTAGATACACTGCCAAGTTTAGGGTTAAAAGTAACCGGGTGACTGTTGACATTGACAACATATAGCCTTAGATTCGAATGTCGAATTGTTTAAAATCAAAGACCTAAATTGGTAATAAACCGACTGTTGAAACGCAAGTCCTAAAAACCAGATTCAGAGAAGCGAGTTTGCTAAAATAATTTTTTTTAAATTAAAATATTGGTTTCTATTACCAACATATTTTCTTTAGAGAAAGGGTAAAGAGTTTAGAATGGGATAAAAACATGATTAACTACTTAGAAAGAGAAACTAACGATGACATCATGACCGAGAATAGATATGAGAATAAAATGACTGCCTAAAGAAAGTTAAGTACTAAAATACTGCATTCTAAATAAAAAGTTCCCACAAAAACAATGATATTTACTTAGAATTCTACCTGTTTATAATAAACTATAAATAAATTAATAAATAAATAAAAAATACTTCGACAAGGTAAAAACACGACACATTACTTACTGTAAAAACGGTATTAAGAATTTTCTAAAGAGCGTATGCTCAGCTCTAGTAAATCCCTAATACCAAATGGTCAAAAAATCGTGCGCCTGCGACGCCTGAAGGTCGTACGTCGCTGAGGCCGATCGGTCACTCGAACAATGGCTATCTATTGTAATTACTATTACTTATGAATATTGTGCAACTGATATGCCATCGCGGACGGCACTCTATTGATAGTTCGCGTGCGATTTATTAATGAACGATACTAATGATACGAGGACCTTATCCGCTGTGGGCTAATTGTTTGACAGACTTAGATAATACTGCCGTTGATTTGCTGCGCTGTACATCGTGAACAGGTGTTCAATATGTATACTGCCGTATAACATTTCCACGAGACCTGAGATTTAATTTCGAGAGATCATTTAGATAAAATTAAGATTTTTTTTTCCTACCTAACTGTCTACCAACTGGTCAAATTATATTTGGAAGGTAAAAGTGGTATTGTGTATACCAACAACAAAATCGTGCAAATTGGCGTGAAAGTGAAGAGGCCTTCTTCTACGATGTGGGATGAAATGATAATGATGATGACTTTATAAGTAAGACAGAAGTTTATTTGAACTTATTATTTGTAGAATCGCTAACGAATGTGAACGTAATTGGAGAGATACCGGATAGTACTTATACCAAACTGTTGTATGAAGTCTTAGCAGAATTGAGTTAGGTATCTATCTATCCTATTATATAACTTTATAAAAAAAGAAACAGTTTTCTCTGGAGACCATGACCATACCCATTGTGAACGATATTACAGAAACTTGTAAATGTCTAGTAAAGTTGGGTAAAATTCAACCTTACCTACCTTATAACTTTTGAACTGTCCCATGCATATACCTATAACCATACACAATTATACTATTTGAATATGGGAATCTCTTAACGCTTAACTCTTTGGAGTATAAAGTTTCTTGTTCAAGTATCCAAACCATCGTTTACGAAAATTCTCATTCGACATTGCATAAGAATTCCGTGTAGAGAGATAATAATCGATCGCCTTCCGTATGTCACGGACGATAAATTCGTATCGATTTGAGAATCGGTACCATTACCATGAGTTAACGTGACCGTACTCGCTAACTGCGCAAACGATTTGTATGGAGAATAGTTCTGCGCATTTGGCGGATACTTTGTAGAACTATAATCCTCCATACAAATGGTTTATGCAGTTGCTAGCGAGTACAGGTTCCGGCAAACTTTTTGAGCATAACCTTGACTGCGCAGTAGCTGAACTACATACAAATGTACATGCGCAGATCCGCCATTTTTGTTCAAAAAGTTTGCCGGCAACTATACAATCACTGTAAACTCATGGTAAGGGTACGGACGGACGTTGCCGACTAGATCGTCGATACTTCAGGCCTATACGTAACTTATGTAAATTGCATCATATTGTACGATCGATATAGAATTGTCAATCTGCGCATCTAGTAGTGAACTTTATTTTTAGTAGTGTGCGTTTGATTTTCTTTATTTCGTTGTCACATAGGCCAAACTAGGTCCCTACTGCTGGATCTTCTATTTTCCAGAAAATCCGAATAAATACGTACCTACCTATGTTATCGTCAAACAACATGTCATTATGAAGAACAATCCTGTCTTGTGTTAAACTGCTGAATATTTAGACACTATCACTACAAAAAAAGCTCACCCATCAATCGCTTGTTATTAAAATCAAAACCTTCACTAAATAGTTTATACGGGGCGGGCTTTATTTGAACTAAACACTTGAATTGGAAGTTATCTGAAATGTCATTAAACCTAGGCATTTATATTGTGTAATCTCTAGCAAGCATCTATAACATAATTGGCATTATCTACGCATCCACAAATTTGGTGGCCTACTAAGTGTGTTATTAAGGCTGTAGGTAGGTAAATAACAAAAGGATCTTACATTTTTTATCCCAAAGCAAACACGTCATAACCCCTAATCGGACCATGAAATTTCATTTATCTAAAAAAGCAATTGCACATCGAGCACAAAGCCGCGCAGACATTTAATTGGTCTGTCAAAGGTAGTTTAATTACTTCCTAATATTGACAAAGCTGCTTTTTGCTGCCATTCCCGTGTCATTATGTCAGGTCGAGAAAAAACTTTATCGTTTCATTACTCCGTGTGAGCATTGATGTTGGTGGTTCGGGTGCTGACGGATGAAATGATGAACACTTTTAAAATGTGAACTATTTATTTCGGCAAACAAGAAACACATAAGGGTATAGAATTCTGATAAAAGCTGTGCTGGTGTGACACGCGGATAGCATAGGGCACTGCCTGACGCGACACATATAGAATAAAGAAACCAAATAAATTAAAAGCCAAAAACTTTTTTTAAAAGCTTTTATTTAAATGCTCTAAAAAGAAGATAATAAAACTTTTCTATTGAAATTTTGACTATCAACTTATAACCTCATTATACACAATGTATATGATCATAAAAGCTTGTCGCGCGATTTACTTGTGTAAATAAACTAGTACCTATTTAACGGTTTTTTTTGCTTTTAATTTATTTTTTACTTTTTAGTTGCCTATTTCTAATTATTCTCGGCAAGCCCTTTCGTTGGGCCCATGTCGTAGAAATGCATTAAAAAATAACTATTCCGCCATCTTGGATGGTCCGCCATATTAGATTTAGAATGAAGTCACACAGCTTATCGTGTATTGTCATCCAAACTAAACGTGTATACAAAATTTCAGTTCAATCGGTTGAAGATATCTGCTTCAAAAGTGAGTAGCAAGATTCCACCCGAACAACATAATTATATAGGACGTACATTGTAAGTTAAATAAAAGCTTTTAAAATATAGCGGCGTTACCACCTTAATCTACACTTGACTATTAAAATTACGAATCTACCGTGACTTTATTTAACCTCCTGACTTCCAGTGTCCTACACGGACACATGAAGGCGACTCGCGACCCACCGCTTTTTGTAGGGTGAGGGTGGGTCGCGGTGTATATTACGGTCGTTAAAAAACAAATATGAGCACGTCGCTAACAATTACTTTACAGTAAGCTTACGAATGTTAGAACATTCCTATCATTCATATGAATAACGCGAATGTTCAAGCGACATGTAGTACAGTCTGTGAGGTCTCAGATTGCGATTCGGGTTTGGTTGAAAACTAAAGATCGCGTAATATAAGAGCGAGCGTGACAGGTATAAAAAGCGCATTGCATTCTGATAGCTCACGCACTATACCACTAACGAAGAAGCGTCCGTCGGACTTGGCTATAAAAAAAATATATTTTTGTACAACCCATCTGACAAACATTAGTATAGTAGTAGTGCTCTAAACCTTTGGCCCAAAGTTGGCGAAACCGCTGTTCTGTGACCGCATTTGTTCACGTGCCAAACTATCCTAAGGCGTACAATAGGCACATATTTTACTACACTCTCTACGGTTACAGTTAATTTATAGGGTAAAACTGGTAGAAATGCCGGTTTTTGCCATCTTACTGCTATTTCTGGCCACTTCAAATTCCAATCAATTTGTGGACATTTTCACGATTAAAATAATATTACAAAACTAACTATTATTAAAAAGACTAACTTTTACTATTAACGGACCCAATTTTTTTAGTTTTGCTTTATTTAGAATTAATTACACATTAATATGGATATAGAGTGCCCAAAAAGGGTACATTGGCCGCAAACGGTACCTCTACGATTTTTCCGTTGATGCATTTGAATGTTGTGATATGTCGAGTTTTTTTGGCCTCATTACGTCTGGAAGGAAGGACAATTTTGGTGCCCCGGTAGCTGGCCATGTAGTACAGAAAAGTATTAAATAAAGCGGGAAATTTTCGTCCCCGTGGACAATGCATCATGCTCTATTAGCTATTAACAGTATACCTACTTCACAATAGATTATTTCGCAGGGGTGATCAGACTTTAATTAACATTTAATAACCACCAACGCCCGATGAAATTGGACCCAAAAAGTTAGATATAAATATACAAAGCTTATTCTTCCGTTACCATTTCAAAAGACAAACTCACATAGCCGTGATAGGCACACAATGAGCCGGGCACAATGAGAGCGAATGTATTATTCAGGCGTTATCGCGCACGCGCACGAGCCACACAAATTGCGCACAGATCTAAATCGGCTAGATTACGCAGATCGGCATCGGCGCGGGCGCGCGTCACGACACTGGGTGAAGAACAAGACGAAAATCTTATCGCGAAGAGATTTTTTATATTTTTTACATTACAGAATGATGGCCAAGGCTAGACCAGTGGTCCTGCCCACCAGCTCGCTGATCCAAGATAAAAGAGAAAATGTTGTTTAGACGGGATGAAAAACAAAAAAGTGGCGTGAAAGTAATCTGGGGGCACGGCAGTGCCCCCGCCAAGTCGAGCAAACGCGCTTGCCGGCACGCCGTAACATCCTTTTCTCGAAGCCATTCAGACCATTTTCAAACTCCCAGTATTTCATAACGGACAAAGCTAGAAGCCTGAATTTTTAATGACCAGGAGAGCATGATATAACCTATGCATATTCCAAATTGCATTCAATTTGAACCAGTAGTTTAGAAATTATTGCCAGTCAAAGTTCCTAAATTTTGTCACTGATTCACTGACTCACTTATATATGATCATACGAATTCTAAGTTACTTCTAGCAGACACACAAGCTTGAAATTTCGTGCTCTATTACGGTTTGGTGTACAAATCATTAAAAAACCTAAACATTACAAAATTTCCGTGTAGTTTTCCAGTTATGCGAGCTGCATAGATAAATTTGTATTTCCTTATGAACCCTATAAAAAATACACGATTACAAAGTTAACTTTGCGGTTCATATAACTTTCGGTGTTCTCAGGCACAGAATACTTATTACTTAATACATACAGAATGGACACGCTCATCGCCGTACCGAATTGAGTTACCTCACCCCGCAGGGGCAGTGAGTTGGAATCGTGATGGTAGCGATGATGATGATGATGATGATGATGGTAACTGGTGGCGGTGGTGGTGATGGGGGTGCTGGTGATGATGATGATGATGATGAAGCTGGGGACTGGTGTTGGTAATGAGGGTGTTGGATTGTTCAGATAATGATGGTGACTGGTGGTGGCGATGGGCGGGTTGGTGATGATAATTATGATGGTGGTGGTGGTGACTGATTCTGATGAAGGTGGTATTGGTGATGATGATGATTATGATGACGACGATGGTGGTGACTGTTGGTGATGATGATGATGGTGGAGTGGAGGTGACCGGTGGTGATGATGGGGGTATTGATGGTAATGAAGATGGTGGTGACTGGTGGTGGTGAGGGAGGTGTTGGTAATGATGATGATGATGATGATGATGATGATGATGGTGGTGGTGATTGGTGATGATGATGATGGTGTTGTTGTAGATGATTAATGGTGATAATGATGATGAAGATGACGATGACGATGATGATGCCAATGATGGTGATTAGGTATGATGATGGGGGTTTTGATTCAGATGGTGATGGTCATAGTGGTGATGGATGATGACGATTGTGATGGTAATGCTTGTGGTGATGGTGATGACGATGGTTGTAAAATCAACATCCTCACCACATTACCACCACGACCATTACCACAACCACATCCCCAACACAATAACCACTACCATTACCACTACCACCATCATCGCCGCCATCATCACCACCCTCATCATCACCATCGTCATGAGAGGAATCATGAGAAGGATCATTATCTATAATGAGAGGGGTCATTATGGATCATGAGAGGGAGTGACAAGTCTGTGTGGTTTACATTTAGTTAATGTCAACTTCGGTAGTGTTAAAGTGCAAAACTCCGCAATTTCGGAGAAGTAATTACCGTCCTGGCTTGTCAAAAATCGCTTCATCAAAACTTTCGAGAAAAGCCCACAGAGACAGAGAGTGGGCTTTAAGAAAGACAGTTGCGGATACACAGCTAGTAGTCCTTAAAGGAAAAATAAGGAGGACCACTTACAAAAAGAAATGAGATCCCATCAAAAACATTACATGTAAAAAAATTGCAAGTCTCGCAACCTTCTACCGAAAAAAGTTGTGAGATACAATATCAAACCAAGTCGGTTAATTTATTCAGTACCTATCAAAGTGACCCTTCGCCTATATGACAACTTTGACATACATTTTCACCGTGACCGTGTTAGTACCCGCATTAATATTAAACATATTTATCTTTATCATAAATGTAATGACTTGGCCATCGCACACGATAATACACTCTACATTATAATGATAATAAAATCTACCAAATTTTATTAACGCTTTGAACGTCACGCATACAAACGTAAATTCCTACTCATTGTTTCATCTTGGCCGTCCTTAAATAAAAGATGGATCTGGCCCGACCCGCAAAAGAGGACGGCAGAAGAAAATATGAGCAGACGAGATAGTAAAAACAGCTGAAAAGAATTGGATAGGCACCGCTCCATACCGATCTATTGGTATGGATAAATAAAGCAAAAAATATAATAATCACTTTAATAAAAGGAGATTTATTCGTATTCTTATATACTTATGTTGTCGTGCGATGGCCAAGTCATTACATTTATGATAAAGATAAATATGTTTAATATTAATGCGGGTACTAACACGGTCACGGTGAAAATGTATGTCAAAGTTGTCATATAGGCGAAGGGTCACTTTGATAGGTACTGAATAAATTAACCGACTTGGTTTTATATTGTATCTCACAACTTTTTTCGGTAGAAGGTTGCGAGACTTGCAATTTTTTTACATGTAATGTTTTTGATGGGATAATTACTTCTTACCAAAAAATAACCGACGTCAACGGAGCGAATTGGTGCTTTCGACTCGAACATTTTTTTCGAGTTACCTACTTAAAACTTTTCGATTTAAAAAATACCCAAATGACAATAAGTATTGGAACCTACCTATAAATTTTTCCCGGATTTCATCATCAGATCCTAATGCGGTTTCGAACAAAAATATCTATGTATTTAAATCGGTCCACTCGTTGAGTGATTGGGGAAAAAACCTAAGTACCGACGAATTGAGAACCTGCTCTGTTTAAAACATCGGTTAAAATTCATCGGCTTACCCAACAGTGGGTGCAGATGGTTTGAAATGATGACAAATAACGAAAATGAGCTTAGATCTCTGGCCAAGCCGAAGGAGAACTTGCTTCTTCTGTAGACGCAATGAAGAAGGCAGCTCAATTGCTCTTAAATTGTGTGATTGAAACAAGGTGGGAATATTTTTTTTTTTTATGTCATAGGGGGCAAACGAGCAAACGTATCGCCTGATGGAAAGCGATTACCGTCGCCCATAAACACCTGCAACACCAGAGGAGTCACAAGTGCTTGCCTACCCGGAGGACGAAGATAGAATGCCTCTATGCTAGTAATCTACAGGCCGAATCTATCTACAGGCCGGTGATAATCGGGTACTATGGACGCCTTGCCACCTAAGTAGCACACGGGCTGCATACATACCTATTCAGCTTTTATACAGCTTCAAATAGAGTTATAATGGCTGTAGATGCTCTTATACACTTTCTTATACGTTTTCGACAACGCGGTTGGCTCAGTTTCTAAGCACCTGCCTACTGAGCCGGCCGTCCCGGGTTCGAATCCCGGCCAGGGCAAATATTTGTGTGATGAACACGAATATTTGTGCTTGGGTCATGATCATGGTTGTTTCTATGTATTTAAGTATATTTTTATCTATATAAGTATCTATGTATATCGTCGTCACCATAACACAAACAAGCCTTCTTGAGCTCAATTTGGGACTAGATCGATTTGTGTGAGGTTGTCTGATATTTATTTATATTATTATTTATATACAGCCTGTTTGCTACCTGGGCATGGCTACCACGAACGTAGACAGGATTTCGAGACGCACGGATTTCCCGAATAGCAGAATCAGCATTATTGGATTACATAAAACTCATCGATTATAATATTATATCAGGAGCGGTTGCCTAAAATTGTTTCGAAAAATGTTTTTGCGAAGTGCGTAACGTAATAAAGTTACGATGCTTATTTCGATCGAAAAGAAATCAGTCGCGCGAAACGCCGAGGTTACGAAAAAATCGATTATCAGGCGACTCATGGAAATATAATGTGCCTCTCACTGCCGTTGTTGTTTTGAACGAAATATTCGATTATAATAGACATTGTGTGGTGCTTCGCATCAGTGATAGGCAGGTGGAAAGTAGGCTGCGTTTACTTACAGAGCTATTTATATTCATTTATATTACCTACAAGTTTCTATTCGATGCAATTTAATGCATAATAGTGTTATTTAAATTTTATGTGAATCCAGCATAGGAGATTTTATACAACATTAATACAACAATGAATACATAAATCGAAACATACATTTTAGTTAACTTGACGTGTACTTCTCGTGCTAGGGGAAAATTGTTCATTCTTGAAATTTGGGTTTGATTGGCCTGATGATTGTTACTCGGACACATTTCACTGCACTTCGCACATATGGAAGTGAAGACGATCGGAAAGTCATGAAGCGAATCAAGCGCAAGTTCCAAGAATGAAGAACAACTATGGACGTCTTCTTCCCGAACTTGAACACGAAGAAGTCAAATATGTCAACCAAAATTTACGTCGCTTCACGCTTGATTATTCAGCGGGTTGAGTACACACTTTTTGTTTGTAAATATTTAATGAGCTACCGATATAAAAAAAAATCGAACATAGAACCTCCTTCTTTCTTTAATGTGAATTAAAATACATACTTAAGCTTTTGAGATAAGTAATAAGATTTCAAGTGAGTTTCAATTCGGTACAAACCAGAATAAGACTGACTAGCCCCATCTAGAAAAAAGCTTCTTCAGAACTCAATGGATGAGTAAAGCAGAGTTAAAATTAAGCAAAGGTCAAAATGTTATAGTATGGAACAGGGACCTTGTTACAATGACAGCCCTCTTTGTCCATTGTACATGATATAGATATACCTTTCTTAATAATAATAAAATAGTTCTTCGCATCTTTTGAGCTATAATTATTGTCTTCAGGTTGTTGAATTAAAGTGCAAGTAAATCTGCTGCAATTAAAAACTTAATCTAAAACATTATACCAACCCTAATAGGTTCCAAGAAATATTAATTTATGTTAAGCAAAGTATCCGAGGCACGAAAGCTCGTTATGGAGCTTTGTGAATAATGTCAGTGAGTATAATATTAATAGAGTGTTACAATCTAAGAAAACGCCTGTACTGAATGAGGTGCAAAAAAAAATAGATAGATGCTATCGCTGGTCATTAGCTGTATTGCGGACACCTAGTCCAAACATAGCTTAAGAGGCCTTATTTCTTTTAAAATGCTGATTGTTTAGACATTTTTCTCTACGATCAAACATGTTTCTTAACATATTATTGATGTTACTACCTAAAACAGGGCTAATGGGATTTATTCGTATATATTTGAAACGTACTGTTTTGAATTTTTCATTGATAATTTTTGTTTTAAAAACTACTCAAAATTGACAAAATTCACGCGGAAAATTAGTTTTTTCAACTTATTTTCGACTGCACGCAATGAAAGCATGAAATAGCTATGTTACTACCTAGAACTCGGGGAAAAGTATTATTCACTTCAAAAAGTTGATTGAAATTATCAATATATTTGTCATAATATGAAAAAAATAAATTTAAAAGGAATAAGGCCTCTTAAGATAAATAAATAAATATATTTTATATTCTTAGCTTCAGAAGGGTGAATCAACTTTTAAGTGCACCTTGTTGCTATGGTTACGCAAAATTTGTCCCTCGGACAACGTAAGAATTTTTCTATGAAACAGTATGAAGATGTCACTTAGACAACCCAGAAACAATAAGTGCCCAAAAAAGCGCCTTTCCGTAAATTAGTTATTTATTTGTAAGAGAGCTCCCAAATTTAAGAGTAAATAAACTATATAAAAATAGTCTGAGGCCACAACGCGCCCGACTAGTAAACAAAGGTGACTCATCCGTCACCAAAACTTTCCGTTGCAGACGGAAAGTCGAAAACAAATGAGTCATCTATGTTTACAATTTAGTTGCGAAAATTAAGGAAAAAGTTAGATTTATTTTAAACTTTTTCGAATCTTTCTTAAAAACACAAATAAAATATCTTAACATTGTGTCATCCGCAACCTGCTGCGAGCGGGTTAAACTCCCACACAAAGTCCGACTCACTGGTAGTGAGGGCTAAACAGACCTGATACAGTTCAAGTCATGTCCAAAAAAAACGAGTAATTCCAGTCATCACTCAGTTTTAGTGTAGTAACCATCTTCATAGTCAGTAGTTAAATACAGTGTTAGTGTATAGTATCAACGATCCGCCATGTTTCAGTGTTGTTAATTTAGTTTACGCCCCGATCCTTATTTATATTGTAATAATAAGAAATAGTCGTAGTGTATAAATAGTGTTATTAAAATTACATACCTAGTAAGTAAATAAATGTGATTTGGTTATACACATGTATAAATATGGAAGAGCGGGACCTTATTTATATTGTAATAATAAGAAATAGTCGTAGTGTATAAATAGTGTTATTAAAATTACATACCTAGTAAGTAAATAAATGTGATTTGGTTATACACATGTATAAATATGGAAGAGCGGGACCTCCTGACACAAGTATTTACAAATACTTAATAGGAGATCCCAAACCTGTAATATGTAAATTTATGTAAAACAATAAACATTTTCATATTCATTTTAATTTTTTCATTTTCTTGTACTCGTATTTTTCCGTCTTAATATATGTATTTGTTTCCGTTTCCCTTTGTGTTTCGTTTTCCTCTCTCTTTCGATTAGTTTAGTCATACAGTAGTAAAATAGATTCATCTTTTACACCACTGCTCTTGATATCAACCCTGACTTCGTAGATGTCAGTGTGAGGACCTGGCCGCACGACTCGGCATTCCCCACAAATGGTATTTAGAATGGTCACTGATCATCACATAGAATATAACTAGAATGAATTCGAATAAATATTAATCACAGAAAAAGTAGTAGGTAAGCGAACAGACATCACAGTACACGATGCTCTGCACAGGGTTACCGATAGGAACGGATGGCAGCGCATCATCTGAGTGACAACTGTTCCGAGAAAGTGCCCATGATTCCCAGAATTGAGGAAACGCATGCAAAGAGAAGGACTAGTTCGTCACTGGTACTGAACAACGACATATGAAAGAAATCATTGATATACTCGTACTGCGGGTCTATGATGGTTGCGTTTATCACGTGATCGTTAAGTGACAATGCATCTGTCACTCACACTCGCATTCTGTCAAACGTGACGGATGCTTTGTCCACTTATTTATCGCGTGATAAAAGCAACCATCATAGGCCCGATGGAGTCCTCGGACGAAGTTAATACATTTTACTGTTGCACAGTAATAATATACAATGCAGTGTAAGGGTGAAGCCAGACGAGGGTAATTTGAGTCGCGTAATTTCGGTCGTGCCATACTTAGTGTGAAGCACAGACAACCCCCACTAGATGGAGCATGTAAGGCGACCCGCGCGCACCAACGATATGGTACGGCAGAACATTAAAGTATCAACACGGCGGTTACCACTCAGTTGCGTCCTTGTTTATGATCCATGCGTACGTCAAAGAAAAATAAATTAAATAAATAACATGGTAAATTGTAGTGTTAAGTGGTGTAGAGAGACCTCATAAACATGGACGCCACTAAACGGTGGCCGCCGTGTTGATACTTTAATATTCTGCCGTACCATATCGTTGGTGCGCGTGGGTCACCTTACATGCTCCGTCTAGTGGGGGTTGTCTGTGATGTGAAGTGATCACGTGACATGATGTATGGCGCGACCGAAATTACGCGACTCAAATTACGGTCGTCTGGCTTCACCCTATCGCAGACGTTTTATGATGTTATGTTTATGATTGGTTTATGGCTGATGAAGTTTCTAATAACCGACCTCATCCAACTGACATACTCGTACTTCACGTCAACCAGCAACGGTAGCACACAAACAAACACTCTAACCATTCCATAGTCTCTGATACACTATGGAGCAACTTCTCAAATCAGACAGCACTCCAGTGACAGACTGTGTGTCGACATAATATGAAAGCATAATTTGTTTAATCGGTGAGGCATGACGGACCACAATGAAATTCATCTCGGCGACTATTTCCTCTCGAGTGTGTTTAGATTATGCTTTTGTCGTCTGATAGAATAACATGATACAATTATTAGACGGCTGGTTTGAGAAATACCACGGCCTGATATTGTGGTCGAGTTTGCGCCGTTATTTTACAGTTAGTCCTTTACTTAGGTTGTTAAGATACAGTAAATATATACTATTATCTTCTCTTGAAAATTTAAATAAATAAATAAAATAATTAATTTAAAGCCACTAAATTCAATGGATACCACGTAGCGTAGTTTAATGTCTAGGGTACTATTAATTATAGTTTTTTAGTATTGGGAAGGATTTAGCTTAATTTATTTATAGGTGGCACCCATACCATGAGGCCAAACTGATCTCCCTCCGTTTTTTTTATATTCCTTAAATAATGTGTAGTGTTGTATGTAATAAGTTGTAGTTAATATTCATTCCCTAACCCCTTGTGTAAACACACATTTAATTTTTTTTTAGACAATGTTAGTTTAAAGTAATAACCATTTAATTACTATATAGATAGGTGTTAATTTAGCCACATTAAAAAACATTTGGAAAGCATAATTGAGTATCGAAATAAAATATTAGTATGAATATATATAGTTGTAAAATAGGCATATTGCGGCAGCTACTTGGACGTGGCTTAAATTTGCCCTACGCTTTTGCAACCACAGACTCGTGGCTGAACAGCAGCAGCTCACAATAAAAACAGACAATTTAATTACATTTAGCGCACTAAGCAAATCTATTAGATCAACAATAATTACTAGTAATCACATTTATCTGTAAAGCGGCCAGGAAGGTTCATTGTTTGGACGTCTGGCGTATAATAAGACTGTAATCAGATACCCGGTATACTAAAACACTTTTAATTTTGCTCTGACCTTCAGGTGTCGGCCATTCACGACCGGTGAAAACGAGCGGAGATAAACGATCGCAATCGTGCGCTGCGTTCTTCTATTGCTGTAAAAAATGCTACATATGTATTATAAAATTCACGTTGAATAATAAATAACTTAATTAGGTAACCTTTACCGCATTTTCGAAGTTGGTCTACCATAAGGTTATAGACACGTCATCGTATCTGTAGTTTATCATTCATTTATTTTGTACATACTTAATATTATAATTTGATAAAACTTTAAATTGCAAGTACAGCATATAATTTCGAAGTTCGATTTGTACAAAAGTAAGAATATTACAAATAGGTAATTCCGAAAATTTCATTGTCATGGATTATCTGCAGTGTTGATAAAACATTGATTTTATATAATGTACAATACAGTTAATGAAACTTCGCTTTCGACGCTATAAATAATGCTTTGTCACAAGTGAAACATCTGAGTTTTGGGTGTTTGTCACAAGTGAAACTTCAGAGTTTTGGGTGTTCCAATTAAAATACAAGAAGATAAAAGAAGACTCAGTTTCTTCATATTATGTTTACCTACGGTAGCCACTTGTTATACAGATACCCACCTGCAGGTAAGGCTAGCTTTCAAGCTAATGGAATTAACCACGAATTTGTTTATCGTACGAGCTTCACCACTCATTTTCGCATTGTATTAAAAGAAAAGAGAAAGAGACTACTTAAGAGAGGATACTTTATATGCCGCACGACAGACGCGTTGCATAGATTGTGCCAGAGGTTTTATAAGCGGAAAGAATGACGGGTGAATCAGCCGGGAGCGAGGTCGCAGCGCCCTCGCACTAATTCTGAGAAAGAGTTCAGAGGATACCTTCTACCATCTTTTTTAATAGATAGCTTCCCGTTAGTGGTAATAACAAAAAACCATGTAAGTAGTAAATTTTCATAAATATATCAGTGTTTTTCGCTACAAAGCATTTCATACTTCAGGCGGAATGCTATTTTCAATCCCTCCCTCATGTTACACGAGAATCGAAGTCCACGGGCGGAGTCATAGATTTTTTACGAGTCACTTGTAAATACATAGACTATCAGCTATATAGCTGTCACCTGCATATAAGTGTCTTGTGTATCAGGACACCACGTCGGGAGACGCGGCTCTTTCAGTGACCCCATCCTAACTAGCCAGTTTGTCTTCTACAGCAGAAAGGTTCAGGCCACATCATCAAAAAAAAAATGAAAAGAAATGACACCACGCCTTACCATTGCTCATGGTGCAGCGACCATTTTCAGCATTAGTTACTTTTTAATATCCAGTGATCGGGGCTTTGGTTGCCACAACTATTTACAATTGAGACTGATTATTACTTAATAATACTTAGGAACGTACTCATTTTGGTTTTAATTTTATGAACATCACAGGTCGGACTGTCCCGTTCATTTTAACACATTCACGGACAGTACGTCGAGTGACGTAAATTAGAACCCTCGGGATACGATGGCACAACTGCCGCTTCGTCTACAGTCAAATATTTATCATAGCTTTTATATGCCTTGTGCCACTTTTGGCTTTTTTGTATGACTTATTTTTGTAACGCTCGAAGGACAAGCATTACGTTTTGCCACGAGAGTCACGGGCAAAACTAGTTTATCTTTAACAGTTTTATCGAGAACAATCCATGCTACTCTGGACAGCAACAGAAGCGCAATAAATAGTGCATTGAGAACACTACCAGTTTGTTACCAACGTTAATACACTTTCTCAACAACTTGATAGAAAAAAATAAAAGAAATAGATCGACCTATCTCGGAATATTCCTTTTGTGACCGTTTGCTTGTAAAAATTTACTGTATTGGTGTTAAATAATAAATATTTTTTCACAAAATTGTTACAAAATTAAGATGACGAAATTGCGGTTAATTAAAGATCAATATATTTTTCGTATTTTGTTGCCAATTTTCCTTGTGATTTCCAATACATCGATTTCGGTTTATTCCTAATTAAAAAAGTATAAGCACAACACAACCTTAATTATCAAACACAGCCATAATGTTGTTATAAAATTACTGAAATAATTGGTAATTGGTAAAACAATGAAAGGAAAAATAATTTTTGCTAGTCATCATTTCTTTGTTTTCTCTTGACGCTAAAACGGGTGGCCGAATTTTAACCAATTTTGGTACAGGGATAGGACATCCAAAGATGGTTATACGATACATTTTATCCGACTTCGGTAAAAAAAAATACGCGGGCGAAGTTGACCTAAACTAAATGTCTGTACGTCGAAGCTATTTTCCAGAGCAGCACCAAGAGGAGCGCAACAGTGCGCGGTGCGGCCGCGCCCAGTTGGCCACCGGCACGCTTGCGCTCTGCGTCCCGCGCAGCTGTACGCGCACGACTCTACCTACCCAACTCAAAACGACTTAACACCACAACCATCTACCTACCAATTCGTCTTTCTTTACTTAGAACTCACGTTCCCACACCTATCCTACCCAAAACGACCTATAGCCGCAACCACAGAACCACTAATCGCCTTTCTAAACTTACAACCCATCTAATTTTAATTAACCTAGGATACAATTTGATTCAATAGTGCCGACTCGTTGAGCTCTCATACCGGAAGCTTAAGGCAGTTAATTGGTACACGGGTTCATCTCATTTATAACTCCTAACTATGCTCAAGCCGATTCTTAGAAATCCATGTTTAAAATGTAGAGGATTCTTGAAATCGTAAAAGTGAACTGCCTCTAATAAAGGATCACAATTTCCTAACCTCAATCCTCAATGGCAGTCAGGGACTAAGTTCGACGTTCCTATTCACATGTGTACAAGACCAAGCTACTATATGATGATAGCGTTGAGATTTGAGCTTTATTCGAAACAGTAATAATGACATTTTCTTTGTCAATGTCTTTTAATGCAGCTCAAAGACCAAAAATCGATATATGTTCGTGGGTTGAAAGTGATAAAGTCGCGCCACATAAATTGGGAAGACCGCAGTGCCTCTTTGAATTAGGCCGTAGCAATTGCCGGTGTTGCCCGACGAAATTGCGGGGTCATCCGGGCACTAATTGAGACAGTTTAGTCTAAGACACTGGCCGCTCGGCGTCCGTAAATTGCCCGTTTACGGTGAAAGTCGAGACCATGGGCCCAGTGTGGAAATGTTAAAGGTCGGTGTTGCTCCCGATATAACGTCATGTTGGCTCCGGGGCGCCACGTCCAGTGGCATTCTTGTTAGGGGTACTTCATACCGACCATGGTACAATAAAACTATAAAACATAGTATTCTGTCCCCGTTGACGACTCAGGCGTACTTATTTCACAATGGTTACACCGATTTGTGACAAGTGTCTCAATTAGATTATATCAGCTGTGTCCCGCGGACGTGTAACCTGCTCATCCCACGGGAGTACTACATTTTTCGGGACAAATAGTAGCTTGTTTGTAATTCAGGTTCTCAACTACCTCAATACCAAATTTTATCACAATTGGTCCAGCGGTTTTAGTGTGAAGAAGTAACAAACATACACATAAACGCACTCATAAACTTTCGGCTTTATAATATTAGTGTGACGATGCTTATAAACCACAAAAAAAACTAATTGACTCGATAAGTTCCACAAAAGGCATTAAGTTTTTACATTGTTTTAAACTATCGCATATTTTGAAGAAATCGCTGGACGCTGTGGACGATGGACGCCATAATGGAAGGTATAACTCCTTAACGGTTAGGAGTTTGGGAGTAATTTAAACAAGATGCATGCAAACAAGACCTCCCCGATCACCCCGCTATATGTTTTTTATTTGGGTCACTAAACAGCAAAAAAAATGTACAAAAAAACCGACTTACATTCAATAACACATTACACTCTTTTTAACCGACTTCAAAAAAGGAGGAGGTTTTCAATTCCAGTGTTTTTTGTTGTTTTTTTATGTTTGATACCTCACAAGTTTCGACTGGGTGAAACGATTTTAATGATTATTTTCTTCAATTTGGTCCAGTTCTGATAAAGGCATCTATGAGAAAATCATATAAGTGTCTGTTCCATTTCGCTCATTGAATTCGGTTATTTTTTTGTGTAAAAGTGATTCTGATTATATTTGAATCAATAACAAGTAAAAAAAAAATTAACAAAAAAGAACCGACCTTAAAAAAAACTGAAAAGCCAAAAGTAACCCCTTCATGTAAAGATTACATTTGAATCACCGTTTGAAGTCGGTACCAAACCTCACGTAAACTTCTTTATCGAACAAAAATACTTCTTAAGCTTCATGCGCGGCATCTGTTTTCATAGTAATAGTTGAGTGGTTTGGCACCGACCGACTTCAAAAGGTGATTTAAATATAATGTGTACATGAAGGGGTTATTTTTGGCTTTTCAGTTTTTTTTGTTGGTTCTTTTTTGTTTCAATTTGTTTTCGTACACAAGTAGCAAGAATAGAAGAAGTAGGAGGTGCAAAACGTAGCATGATTTCCCATTGTAAGTTATGATTATTTACAAGTACATGTCGTCGCAATGAATAATTCCGAGTAAGCTGTCATTACAGTTTGCTGAAGCAAATGAAACATTGATTTCGGACAACTTGACACAAATCGCCGTAGTCCTAAAATAAGCTCTAAGTAGGCTTGACTTGTATAATGGATACTAGAAAACGGTATACGTAATTATATATATAAAACAATATACTTAAATGCATTGAAACAACCATGATACGGTAACAAACATTCGAGTTCATCACACAAATATTTTCCCTTACCGGTATTTGAGCCCAGGAATATTATAACGTGCGTTTTGCTTTGTGGATATACCTTAATGTTATAATCATAACAATAACCATAGCGAGATACAGACACCAAAGTAAATTGTGTTATGATATAGCGAATCGAAATGGGTGTGTCTACGGTCTATATACTATGATTGTAAGTTTAAAAGGAGGAAAACTGTGTTTTGACTTCAATGATCATTTATTTTTATCAGGATCCTCAAAGCACAAGATTTTTTTGACTTTATTTTATCCTCAATACTAATTGTATTGAAAATCAGTGTTTAATGGAAAAGGGTCATTATTTAAGAAAAACAAAATCAACAGTGCGATGCTACAGAACAGCGCCATTTGTAGGTAAACATATCTTTATCCGCTCACTACGCCGAAACTGTTGGACAGATATTAATTTAACCAATTTCGATACAGGGATACCAGGATATCCAAAGATGCTTATAAGTAAGGATACTTTTTATCCGACTATGGTAAAGAAAAAAGTTTTACGCGGATGAAGTTGCACCTTCTAGTCAATTATTACCTATCATTTTGGATTAAAAATTAATTATATGAGACGACGTGTTAAAACTTTACTGTGCTCTTATACCGCATGTTTAAAATCTAGTGTCCTATTCAAATATTATGTAGCATTATTTCCTTATACGAGTCATATTAAATAACACAATCAATAAATGTGTACCTAATATACATTTTCATATTTCAATAATATGTAGTACTTATCTACTAAAGACACCAAGTAAAACAACATAGCTATTGTTTTACTTAGTGCCTTTAGTACTACTATACGTACGGTTTCGATACATACAGCGTGTTCAAAACGGTGTAGTGTCCATAGTATCTGATTTACGTCCGCTCTATCCCTAGCCGGTACAATAAAGTACACGGGCACCTTTTTAGGAATGCTAATTCCAACATAGATTTATTCATTGCTGGTTCCTTGGGCAACACTGTCTATGTGAATTATTATAAGTTATTATTTTATACAATAGCTGGGAAGGAGACATACATTTATTTGGATTCTACGGGAAAAAATGTTTGAATTGATATATTTTTCTATGAAAATAGACATCGAGAGACTTGTAAAATAAGTTATCGAGTCGCTTAGAAACTAAAAAACTGTGGATGTAAATTTACTACTGTAACATCTCGTACTTACTACTATAAGAATTTAATGCTCGTGAATTATTTTTGTCAAAGATATAAATCTAACTAACATAGTCTCTTATACTAGCATAACTCTTAGTTTGCAATAGTTATGTTAACTTTGTACAAAACCCTTCCCTCTATAAAATAATTTTTATTCTTTTTATTCATAATAATATGGTTTCTCTTTCTTTTTAATGGCCAAGGCGTGATCTTCTAGTGGTTAGGACCCCTTATATACGTTAATGCATAGTACCCTGATTCTTTAAGTTGACTAAGAGATAGCTTAAGTCCATTTACTTATAATGGGTAATGGAGTCAGAAAGATTAGGGTTTTGTGAACTAAATAATTAGATGAGATGAGCCTGAGATGAGTGTTATCCTCCCGTCCACTACCAACCAATCGACTGTAATTAGTTATTAAATCCTACAACCTCCATACTTATTCTACTACATAAACAGGTCCTTAAAGCAGTAGAGTGATTGATAGTGGGATTAAGAACACTTAGTTAGCTTAAGATGTAGGGCTTCTAAAATTAAAGGAATAGGATTACAATGAAACAAATGATAGGTTAATAAAGTATGTATATTGAATCTTTGTATGATTGTATTAAGATTTAAAGTGTTTTATTTTTGCCAGTCAGGCCTGATTTGTAATTTAATTATTTTGTGCCAAAAGGGCTTTTATTAGTTGATTTTATTTATCTTTACCAACGGTTCACTATAAGGCTTACTGTAATGGGAAGAACCGTCAAGAAACCCATCAGACTGCCTTAATACAAATTATATTTTGAACAATTAAGCAAGTGAATTATTACAAATATGAATAGCCATCATAGGCTCTGCCTATACCTAAACGATTAGCTTAACTTATCTCCAACCATGAAATGCATTTCACGAAGAGTACTATAGTAACCTTTCAGTGTATTTTGTCATGTAGTCTTACATTAATATCATAAAAATACTTCTTCCTAGCCCTATACATAATGACACGCCAATGCCTTAATATAGACAGAGGAGGAAAGTTCACTTTTAAGAGACTCCATATAGCAACAATAGCCTTTAAGTTAAGGTCCAATTGAAGTCCTGTGGAATATGCTATTAAGCCCCTAAAACCGAACCGCTTATACGGAACGATTGCTGTGTTAAAGCGCTCTTCACATATTATAGTTAGGGGAAGCGCCTTGGCCCAATTCCATCGTCCACAGGTTTAACTTTCATATGGATGTACAAGTATTAAAAGCATAGAGTCCCTTAAAGAGTTAATTTTAATAGTTTTATTTCACAGTAATTCCCTATGATCCTGCCAGACTCCGAGAATGTAATAAATTTAGAGACTCCTCATAGCAACACAAGGCTTTTGGTATTTAAGTTAAAGTCCATTTGAAGTTCTGTGGTATTTGGAATTAAGCTCCTAAAATCGAACTGCTTAAACAGATCAATTACTGTGTTAAGACGTTTATTGTGTACGCCTAGCCCAATTCCAATGACCACAGTCTAAACTTTCATATGGATGTTTATGTATTAAAGCATAGAGTCCCTAAAGAGTTAATTTTAATAGTTTTATTTCTCAGCAATTCCCTAAGTTCCTGCCAGACTCCGAGAGACTCCACTAAGTCCATAAGACTGATCTAATTCAAAACCAGTTGAAGTGACCTGAAGTTAAATGTGATCAGAGGTTTGTGTTAACAGCGTTTTAGACGAAGTAGGGTAGTTGTAATTTGCGCTGCGGATTCTGACCACATCTACACAAACAGATGCCTTCTTTTGGTTATTTATGTATTAAACAGGTAGCGTAGAGTTTCCCTAATGAATTGATTTTAATAGTATTTTGTCGCTGCAAATTCCCAAGATTCCGCCAGGTTCCACTAGTTTAATAATTAGCAGAAACTCCACATGGTCCATCTGACCTAAAATATTTAGCTCTAATCCAGTTGTAGATACTTGGAATTAAATGCATTCAGGGGTTGTGTTAATAGCGCCTTTTGACGAAGTAGTTGTGGAATTGCACTATGAAACCTGATTGCATTAATCCCGAGCTGAAATCTATCTCTGGCTGTTTTACTATTAAATAAAGCATGGAGTTTCTGACCTATCAGCAATTAAAAGTCTACTTAGTTAGCGTGCGTGGCTATTGGAGTGTCATTATTGCAGTAGTCCTACTGCTAAGGTCAGGTGAAAGTTGAATTCCAAATAATCAAAGTTATCCCTTGGGTAGGATTGAAATAGTCCTAAAAGGTTACTTCGACCACTGGATGAAAGTTATGTACATATTAAAATCCCAATACTCAAACTCGATGACATAAATATTAGTAGTCTACATTTAAACAATCTATGTACATAACTTTGCTCCGACATATGACTAAGTTAAAATACATAAACGACACATCAGCAGGTATTTCTTAAGCTATGAAATGATCACATAAATCCCATACGCAACTCGGGAATGGACACACAGGAGAACAAGGTACGTTAGTAAAATATTAACCGAAATAAGCTTATGAGAGATATCAGTCTGTATCCAATTCCGTCCCCACAACTAAACATAGAAATTTCAACAATAAATTCCGAAACAAATATTATCAATTAGCAGTCTGTTTAAACTTAATCTTTGTGACGAACTCTGAATTAAACACAGTCTGATATGAACACATAAAACAGAATGAACATTTATAAAGGCGCAACACAATACAAAAGAAATAAAATGCATTAGTAAACAGTTCGCAAAGCACGACAAGGCAATGGAAATTATAATCTCCCGGCTTCTAGTTAATTTGGAAACTATGTCCAGACTAATATATTTCCTTATGCAAGAAATATATTTGTCTTCCTGCAAGGATTCTAAATAAATTTAAGCTTTCGTTAACACCGCAGGGATCAGGCTTAAACTTATTAGAAGAGAAAGGTAGAGAAAGGAGGAGAATAAGCTTTCGTTAACACCGCGGGGATCAGGCTTATTCCCTTTAAAAGAGAAAGGTAGAGTTTAGGCTTTCGTTAACACCGCATGGATCAGGCCTAATCTCTTAGAAGAGAAAAGTAGAGAAAGGAGGAGAATAAGCTTTCGTTAACACCGCATGGATCAGGCTTATTCCCGTTAGAAGAGAAAGGTAGAGTTTAGGCTTTCGTTAACACCGCATGGATCAGACCTAAACTCTTAGAAGACTTACCCGGGGTTCCTGGAGAGGTCCTGTACTGTTCGCTGCTGAAGACTGAATGCTCTCCCATCCCAATGTATGGCCTTTTATACCCATTTCCTAACTTTTTAAAAATTGAATCTACGTGGCTATTTCCTGATTTTCGCGGGAATTCACTTCCACGTAAGCAAAACAGTCTCAAACCAATTTAAAACCGCCGACTTGATATATTCCAATTTGATTGACTAGAACTTTAAATTATAAATCTTATACCCATAAATGAAGCTTAAATCAGGGTATATTTTATGATTAATATTACATTCTAAATCTAATCTTTAATATTTTTCATTAAAATAAAATGTTTGAGATACCTTTTATATCACCGAAATTCTATATTCCAAAGACTATCTCAGATATTGTTTATGTGCGCTAAACTCTGCTTTGCTTTATGATTTTTGCCCAATGTTTTCCTTCAATATTTGCAGTCAATCCTCCATACTTTAAAAATATTTCTTATTCTCAACAACCATATTCATTTAATAATTACTAGCATTAATTGTACTCTCTATTAAAATTGTTTATCTAATTTAAATTTTTACTTAATTCTGTCAGTACGACAATCATTATGCTCAATATATTGCTAAATCCTGGCTACCCCGAATTGACCCATAGATTATAGAATATTAAAAAGATACTAATGTAAACAAAAGTAAAGAAATCTCTTGTGTTATTTTTAATAGGATTTCAATATATCTAACCTTGTTTGGATAATTGCAAATAAAATATTTGCCCGGTAAGTAAATACTAAAACCCTTTTCTACGGCTCAGCCTAAACATTTTCCAATAGTTACCTTGGATAACCTATCTACCGTACCTAAACAAAACTAATCATTGGTTCTCCTATATTTCTTACATCTCTGCTTTTACAAGTAATAACTAGATGCTATCTTGTTACGTATTTATATGATCCTGTGATACAATTAATGATGCCTTAATAGACAAGCTCTGATCCATATGTTGTTTACTTTTCAGTATTAAGCAATGAATATGAAGAACGCTTTTACAACATTATATGAAATGAGTCGCCGACAAAGGAAATTATCCAAGATCCATTCATAAGAATCACAATTCCTGTGCTGCCGGCCAATAAAGCCAAGAAGGCTTCCTATATAACGTGTGTTTAAATTCGGAAGATCCAAGAGTTGCAGCTAAATGAAAAATGAGATATTTATTACAAAACATAACCTTACTTTGAACAAGAAGTGGATTTCTGACCATAAACTTTAGAGTTTAATACAAAATGGAGTCTGTCTCAAGCTTTGAGTATTCCGATGACGATTTTTATGAAGCAGCTTCAGGATGAGAATGTTGACAAGGTGCTGGGTTTGGTACAGCTCTGCCCCCTGCGTATTGAAATTTTGCATAGGTCTATGCAAAATTACAAACGCAAACCTAGATCCCTTATGCAACTGTAAAACTCCTCACGAATATCTCCCTTCCATTCAACAGCACCATCTTCAATTAGTCCATTCCTCCTTTTTCTTCCCTCAACTTTCATATTCTCTCTTAGGGCACTTGTTCTCCATCCCATGCTTTCCCGTCTCGTTCACTTGCCCAGGTTCACCTATAAGTACGTAGTATTAAGACATACCCAAAACTTTTTACAAGAACTACAATTGCAAATTATTTAACTGCTATGCATCAAATGAATAGACTCCTGAACCAATATGAATATTCAACAATACAAAGGTTACCAAGAGTGATAAGGATTCGGGTCAGTTGACGCGAAGAGGGAACCCCGATGAACAGTATAAAGTACATATATTGTGAAAGTGTTAGACTATAGAAGGAGTTAGCTAACTAAGGGATTAATATTCATTAACAGAAGCGTTAGTGCGCTAAGTACACTTCAGAAGATCCAAAGAAAGTGTGCCTCAAAAATGCACCAGTACCGGGTAATCCCTACTACCGATTCGTGAGTTCCGAAGTCCGTCCCTCTCCATACACGTGGAGGCGAGAGCGATGCACATAAATTCCCTAGCTGATCGAAATCGAGAACACATATATCAATGAACCCCAATAAATCAATTTTTTTTTTTTTAAACGACGTGATGTAAAATTGCATGAGCAGCGTACAGAGTCATCTATCGCGTGACTGGGTAAATACTTTATATACAACCAAGATATGGTTGTTTTTAACTCTAACAATAACTAGGCCATTATACACATCGTGAAACACATTGCAATTATTTTTTTTCTCTTATCAGAAACTTGATATAAGCATGTAAAGCTCGATACTAGTGCCATCTAGGACTGAGCGTATTAACTACAAAATCAATATAATTTTCTGATATCTAACTTTGTTAAGTTTATACAAGCAATATCACTCAAGGTACATGCAAGCGCTATAAAGCGCGTTGTCTTATATTTTTAAAGCATTCTAATAAATGATTATAAACAATGAAAGCAACCACTAGCGCCATCTAGAATAGATGCTGAGTATTAACTATGCAGAACTTACTAAAATGTTGCCTATAACAAAAATAAATTCAATTAGAGTAGAATTTACAAAAGAACCACTAATAAAGGGACCCAAAACCCTGTTCGTAACAAAAACTACAATTATATTAACTATTAATCGCACCCCTTAATCTCAACTTTCAAATTTGAACCGAGCTGAAGCGTAATGTTATTACAAATATAATAGTACATGACCCTTAAATGCAATACCAGATTCAGAGTTTAATCAATTTTAAGTTTGATCTGGTCAGATTGTTCGTAAAATATTGATTAAGCAAAATATATTCAGATTAAAAATTAAATATCGATAATATTGACCAATAATCGGTAGAAATGACAAATACTATCTCTTTGCTACATTTAATAATTAAATAATGTGTGCAAAACCTGAATCCAACGACTATAATATATATCCTGAATGTTAACTGATACGTTCATCTAAGATAACTTCAATGACGACATAATTGCAAACCTGATTTGATAAGATTGAACCACCCAATATGTCAAATTCTATCCAATCTAGTCAGCTAGTAGTGACAGTATAACCATTTCTTTTTTCGCGTATGGTCACTCTGCTTTGGCTGTCAAACGAACAAAGTCAAATATTGTCAATGTCAAACTAACAAGGTCTTGTTAAAATTGCTCCATTACGTTTATTATAAAGAATCGACATAATGCCACCATGAACAATAGATTAAACTAAAAGAACAACTGGCAGTCCGGTACATTGTAATTGGATGCGCGATTCAGCACTTCACGAACCCTCTGGTCATGCAATAAACCAAACAACTTGCCACTGATTAAACTACGCAAGAATCACACTGGTAAGTATTTTCTATTTTATATTATTTACAACCTGTAAAATGCAAATGTTATGTAACCGAACTGACCCCCTTTTATTTTCAAAATCGCCCTAGTTCTAACTGTACAGAAAAGACAAATAACAATAATTGAATTCATGACGAAGGCAAAATTTCGAATTTAAATGTAATCCAAAGAAACTTCCTTCCTATACCTTGTTCTAAGCTATGATTTTGTTTGTATAACTATACTATGAAGTATTTAAATCTCAACAATACTAATATAAGTTTTTCTTTTTCAGTATATAGCAATGATGTTCCAAAATAAAGTCATCAGTGACCGCTGCAGAAGCCTATGAAAATCAAGAGAAGATCCAAAGATATGAATTGCACTTACAATTTTCATTAAATAAGTTATCCAGTGTTGTGGCTCTCCTGACAATCCATGAACATGCAGTGCTTGCTCGGTGCAGTCAAGCATGAAGACCTGCTTCAGCTCCAATAACTCCACGAGTTGAATAAATGAACATCAAACTCTTACCTTTATTGTAGTAATAGTTTTCTGCGTTTCCCGCAATATTATTGCCATGATGGGTGCGCTCCCACTACCTGGTTGTTGTAGGCCTTGGCCGCTGTCTTATGAAAAATGTAAAAGGTTAATTAAAGGATTTGTAAATGGCGTTTTTTTATTGAAAACTATGTGTAAACATAAAGAAGACAGTGTTAATAGTACAATATGAAATGTTGACCCGACATATTACTATGTACTGTACCCAAAATCTGCCTTCCACAAGAGCTCATCATTTCAGCATGAAGCGTTACTGCACATTGTTGGCCCTGTATAGGTTCGCGGCGCTTGATATACATCATCTGTTGACAACGATCTCCTTGTTCATCCTATTCTTGGCATTAATTTGATGAAGCCAAAGTTTGTATATTCCAGTGGTATACCAAAATAGCCTCTCTAAGTTGCTAGTCCCTCTGCCCCCCGTATATTAATCTCATTACCCCATCATTATTTTATATTAGGTATTATAATTCTATTCTAATCAAAATCTTATCAAGAAAATCGCCCGCATAAGTGGCGCCATCTGCAGGAATATTTGATAAGTACTGATAAGGTATGTTAGGGCTGCGCAAGTTTGAAAAGGTATTGTATCGATAGTTTTTTGAACCCAACGTTACTAGGCGTTTATTTTTCTTGGTCGTGCACTCTTGGCATTGGTCCTGGGTAGCCTTTTCTACTGCTTCTGTCATTTTATGTTCCCATGTAGCGTTATGCGTTGATTATGCTGTAACTTGTCTCTGATTCGATGAAATCCATCACGTTGATGATCGCCCAATTGATCTTTTGTCCAATAACTGATGATGATTCTGAAGATCTTGACAATTAACATTTATTTCCGAGTAAATTTTCATTTCTGGTAAAGCACGTATTACACAGTTTAACACACACACACACACACATTGTGGTCTTGAGATTGGATGTAAATGAACCCTGTGGCTGCCACTAATTTCACATCATAAACACATCCACTCGACACGTTCTAGACACTATAACACTCGCGTTAAAGAAATGACATAAATAATTGCTTCATACTAAGGTATGTGCAAAATCTTAAAACACCGCATGACATTGTTAATTGGTAATTTCCAGCAAATCTGATCTGATAATTGAAGCTAAATATCGATGAACAACCTAAACCCCAATGACAAAATTTATTATCTGTTCACAAATTCCGCCGTATATCGATATTTCTTACAAAATAGTATCGACCAGTACAACACTATTTTGACCCTGAGAACAGCGAGAACCTTGACAAATTCAATAATGGCGATATGTTATGTCTTTTAATATTGTACTATACTTTGAAATTTAAATGTCTACATTTAATTCATCCTATTAATCTACCGTTGACATTTTATTCATTTACATGAGTGTTTGTTTGTGCCGGCCGGTACTATCGTGTTGTGAAAACATTATACATAACAAATAACCATGTGGAGTTGTGTTTATAACGTGTTTTGAAGTTAAGACTATAAGTGGATAGTTAATCGTTAAACAATATGTGTTATATGTGGATATTATTTCTATCGTAAGGTGCATGGATGTTAGAACAAAGTTTATGATATCAAACTAACCTACAATTATTGCGACTTGGTGACATTTTCATATATTGACTAAACCCGGAGCCTAAACAGAGTTCCCTATATGTACAAGGTAAGCACTTTTCTCTTTTTATTTTGTTATAGACTAACATTCTGGTTAAAGACATTTATTTTATTCAAAAGAAATATTACATTTCGCTTAATGAGTATTTCACTATTATAAAAACAATTATAGTCGCTATTCGTGAGCATCTAAATCCTAATTGTTACTAATGTAACTAAATAAATAAGCTTGACAAACTATAAGTAAACAGATTACAACTATGTATAAATAAAACAATAAAGACATGTTGTTTTTACGTTGGAATATATAAGTACTTACTTGATTTTAATTTTAGTTTTACTGTGAATTTATAATACTCGCATTGTATATAATATTATTTATTGCCCCAGGGGAAGTAATATTAATACATTATATAACATTGAAGGTGAACTACTGGCAAATTAGAATTTTATTGTCACCGCCTACTAGTTCTAAAATGTTAAATGAAATATTGAAAAGTGATAATTTAACTGTAAAGTGTCTGTTGATACTTGATGTATAGAAAGAAAATGGACAAAAATAGTGTAAACAATATACTTGTTAACAACTAATTTGTCTTGGCTTTGGACATAACCCATATAAAGTGATTATTTATTCACATTTGCCTTTTATTTTTCAGATTCGAATGGTGAGAGAAAATATAACAAACAACAATTACACATTCAATACATGTCAAGATTTTTCTCTCAAGAACTATTCATGGTAAGTCAAATTTAATTAGAACTACCAATAACAATGTTGATATATAGTTAAGCTTATGTACACATGTTGATATATAAATAAAGAGTTCCTGTCTGCCCCCTAACTTCATGACAGATGATAATTGCTAAACAAAATTTAATATTATCCCTTCTGTTTACAGCGAGAACCGAGATGGAAGATAAGAACTTTAAAATCTGAAAAGGAGATTTCCAACAGGTAAATATTTTAACTTATTTAACCTATTTTCACCAATATCTTTGTGTCTGTCTTGTCTGTCTGTGATAGATTTTACTCAAAAATAATTTTCCTTTTGAACAGTAGTTTTAAATTTTTGCATTAATACATTGAAAATATATAACAACTGATCTGATGAAGTTGTTTTTGTTTATCAATTGTTTTTTTTTTTTTCAATAATTATTATTAGCTAAATTTTTAATCCCTAGAATTACATTTAATGAACTTGTTTGCATTATATAAGACTGCCCCCCAAATCTTAATCTTTTTCCCACATATGGAATTATATACATGATCTGCCCCCCATGTGATTAACCCTTTGACCGCTAAGCCCTTGAAAGGTGTCAATGTTAATATATTACAACTAAAACCACCATGAACTTCAAAAGTTCCCCGTTAACTTTCCCTATTATATTTGTGTCATAGTGAACAACCCCAATACCTGGCGTTCAAAAGGCTGATCCGAAAGCAATGTTGAAAAATAGTTTTCATAATTATAAAAGGTATTTATTATAGTGGACCAGTACTTCAAAGTGTATAAAAAAGTATTAACACAAAATTTACACCTTGATTTTTATTTTTTTAGCGGAAGATCAATCCAGGGCCAAGCGGGGACTACACTGGAAGTTTGAAAATTAACCAATTCCTGCGAAGCTATGAAGAACCAGTCACTAGTCAACTAAATAGCTTTTAAACCTAGATTAAGCAATGCATGCATTAGTGGAAAAATTATAACACAATTTTACTTTATCTGGACTTAAGCTATTCTCTCAGAAAACCTCCATTTTCACGAACAGCAAACTGTGACCTAGAAAGGTCACTTAAAACCATATTATTTCCCCCTGCCCCTGATAAATACCCCTAATTTATTCTGGTCACGGTACTCTTAAACTGTAGAAAACCCTTCCCTCTATAAAATAATTTTTATTCTTTTTATTCATAATAATATGGTTTCTCTTTCTTTTTAATGGCCAAGGCGTGATCTTCTAGTGGTTAGGACCCCTTATATACGTTAATGCATAGTACCCTGATTCTTTAAGTTGACTAAGAGATAGCTTAAGTCCATTTACTTATAATGGGTAATGGAGTCAGAAAGATTAGGGTTTTGTGAACTAAATAATTAGATGAGATGAGCCTGAGATGAGTGTTATCCTCCCGTCCACTACCAACCAATCGACTGTAATTAGTTATTAAATCCTACAACCTCCATACTTATTCTACTACATAAACAGGTCCTTAAAGCAGTAGAGTGATTGATAGTGGGATTAAGAACACTTAGTTAGCTTAAGATGTAGGGCTTCTAAAATTAAAGGAATAGGATTACAATGAAACAAATGATAGGTTAATAAAGTATGTATATTGAATCTTTGTATGATTGTATTAAGATTTAAAGTGTTTTATTTTTGCCAGTCAGGCCTGATTTGTAATTTAATTATTTTGTGCCAAAAGGGCTTTTATTAGTTGATTTTATTTATCTTTACCAACGGTTCACTATAAGGCTTACTGTAATGGGAAGAACCGTCAAGAAACCCATCAGACTGCCTTAATACAAATTATATTTTGAACAATTAAGCAAGTGAATTATTACAAATATGAATAGCCATCATAGGCTCTGCCTATACCTAAACGATTAGCTTAACTTATCTCCAACCATGAAATGCATTTCACGAAGAGTACTATAGTAACCTTTCAGTGTATTTTGTCATGTAGTCTTACATTAATATCATAAAAATACTTCTTCCTAGCCCTATACATAATGACACGCCAATGCCTTAATATAGACAGAGGAGGAAAGTTCACTTTTAAGAGACTCCATATAGCAACAATAGCCTTTAAGTTAAGGTCCAATTGAAGTCCTGTGGAATATGCTATTAAGCCCCTAAAACCGAACCGCTTATACGGAACGATTGCTGTGTTAAAGCGCTCTTCACATATTATAGTTAGGGGAAGCGCCTTGGCCCAATTCCATCGTCCACAGGTTTAACTTTCATATGGATGTACAAGTATTAAAAGCATAGAGTCCCTTAAAGAGTTAATTTTAATAGTTTTATTTCACAGTAATTCCCTATGATCCTGCCAGACTCCGAGAATGTAATAAATTTAGAGACTCCTCATAGCAACACAAGGCTTTTGGTATTTAAGTTAAAGTCCATTTGAAGTTCTGTGGTATTTGGAATTAAGCTCCTAAAATCGAACTGCTTAAACAGATCAATTACTGTGTTAAGACGTTTATTGTGTACGCCTAGCCCAATTCCAATGACCACAGTCTAAACTTTCATATGGATGTTTATGTATTAAAGCATAGAGTCCCTAAAGAGTTAATTTTAATAGTTTTATTTCTCAGCAATTCCCTAAGTTCCTGCCAGACTCCGAGAGACTCCACTAAGTCCATAAGACTGATCTAATTCAAAACCAGTTGAAGTGACCTGAAGTTAAATGTGATCAGAGGTTTGTGTTAACAGCGTTTTAGACGAAGTAGGGTAGTTGTAATTTGCGCTGCGGATTCTGACCACATCTACACAAACAGATGCCTTCTTTTGGTTATTTATGTATTAAACAGGTAGCGTAGAGTTTCCCTAATGAATTGATTTTAATAGTATTTTGTCGCTGCAAATTCCCAAGATTCCGCCAGGTTCCACTAGTTTAATAATTAGCAGAAACTCCACATGGTCCATCTGACCTAAAATATTTAGCTCTAATCCAGTTGTAGATACTTGGAATTAAATGCATTCAGGGGTTGTGTTAATAGCGCCTTTTGACGAAGTAGTTGTGGAATTGCACTATGAAACCTGATTGCATTAATCCCGAGCTGAAATCTATCTCTGGCTGTTTTACTATTAAATAAAGCATGGAGTTTCTGACCTATCAGCAATTAAAAGTCTACTTAGTTAGCGTGCGTGGCTATTGGAGTGTCATTATTGCAGTAGTCCTACTGCTAAGGTCAGGTGAAAGTTGAATTCCAAATAATCAAAGTTATCCCTTGGGTAGGATTGAAATAGTCCTAAAAGGTTACTTCGACCACTGGATGAAAGTTATGTACATATTAAAATCCCAATACTCAAACTCGATGACATAAATATTAGTAGTCTACATTTAAACAATCTATGTACATAACTTTGCTCCGACATATGACTAAGTTAAAATACATAAACGACACATCAGCAGGTATTTCTTAAGCTATGAAATGATCACATAAATCCCATACGCAACTCGGGAATGGACACACAGGAGAACAAGGTACGTTAGTAAAATATTAACCGAAATAAGCTTATGAGAGATATCAGTCTGTATCCAATTCCGTCCCCACAACTAAACATAGAAATTTCAACAATAAATTCCGAAACAAATATTATCAATTAGCAGTCTGTTTAAACTTAATCTTTGTGACGAACTCTGAATTAAACACAGTCTGATATGAACACATAAAACAGAATGAACATTTATAAAGGCGCAACACAATACAAAAGAAATAAAATGCATTAGTAAACAGTTCGCAAAGCACGACAAGGCAATGGAAATTATAATCTCCCGGCTTCTAGTTAATTTGGAAACTATGTCCAGACTAATATATTTCCTTATGCAAGAAATATATTTGTCTTCCTGCAAGGATTCTAAATAAATTTAAGCTTTCGTTAACACCGCAGGGATCAGGCTTAAACTTATTAGAAGAGAAAGGTAGAGAAAGGAGGAGAATAAGCTTTCGTTAACACCGCGGGGATCAGGCTTATTCCCTTTAAAAGAGAAAGGTAGAGTTTAGG
The DNA here is from genome assembly GCA_947623375.1 of Apotomis capreana. NCBI lineage: Eukaryota > Metazoa > Arthropoda > Insecta > Lepidoptera > Tortricidae > Apotomis > Apotomis capreana. Next base: position 9,730,726 of record OX392514.1, read on the forward strand.
CTTTCGTTAACACCGCATGGATCAGGCCTAATCTCTTAGAAGAGAAAAGTAGAGAAAGGAGGAGAATAAGCTTTCGTTAACACCGCATGGATCAGGCTTATTCCCGTTAGAAGAGAAAGGTAGAGTTTAGGCTTTCGTTAACACCGCATGGATCAGACCTAAACTCTTAGAAGACTTACCCGGGGTTCCTGGAGAGGTCCTGTACTGTTCGCTGCTGAAGACTGAATGCTCTCCCATCCCAATGTATGGCCTTTTATACCCATTTCCTAACTTTTTAAAAATTGAATCTACGTGGCTATTTCCTGATTTTCGCGGGAATTCACTTCCACGTAAGCAAAACAGTCTCAAACCAATTTAAAACCGCCGACTTGATATATTCCAATTTGATTGACTAGAACTTTAAATTATAAATCTTATACCCATAAATGAAGCTTAAATCAGGGTATATTTTATGATTAATATTACATTCTAAATCTAATCTTTAATATTTTTCATTAAAATAAAATGTTTGAGATACCTTTTATATCACCGAAATTCTATATTCCAAAGACTATCTCAGATATTGTTTATGTGCGCTAAACTCTGCTTTGCTTTATGATTTTTGCCCAATGTTTTCCTTCAATATTTGCAGTCAATCCTCCATACTTTAAAAATATTTCTTATTCTCAACAACCATATTCATTTAATAATTACTAGCATTAATTGTACTCTCTATTAAAATTGTTTATCTAATTTAAATTTTTACTTAATTCTGTCAGTACGACAATCATTATGCTCAATATATTGCTAAATCCTGGCTACCCCGAATTGACCCATAGATTATAGAATATTAAAAAGATACTAATGTAAACAAAAGTAAAGAAATCTCTTGTGTTATTTTTAATAGGATTTCAATATATCTAACCTTGTTTGGATAATTGCAAATAAAATATTTGCCCGGTAAGTAAATACTAAAACCCTTTTCTACGGCTCAGCCTAAACATTTTCCAATAGTTACCTTGGATAACCTATCTACCGTACCTAAACAAAACTAATCATTGGTTCTCCTATATTTCTTACATCTCTGCTTTTACAAGTAATAACTAGATGCTATCTTGTTACGTATTTATATGATCCTGTGATACAATTAATGATGCCTTAATAGACAAGCTCTGATCCATATGTTGTTTACTTTTCAGTATTAAGCAATGAATATGAAGAACGCTTTTACAACATTATATGAAATGAGTCGCCGACAAAGGAAATTATCCAAGATCCATTCATAAGAATCACAATTCCTGTGCTGCCGGCCAATAAAGCCAAGAAGGCTTCCTATATAACGTGTGTTTAAATTCGGAAGATCCAAGAGTTGCAGCTAAATGAAAAATGAGATATTTATTACAAAACATAACCTTACTTTGAACAAGAAGTGGATTTCTGACCATAAACTTTAGAGTTTAATACAAAATGGAGTCTGTCTCAAGCTTTGAGTATTCCGATGACGATTTTTATGAAGCAGCTTCAGGATGAGAATGTTGACAAGGTGCTGGGTTTGGTACAACTTCATCCTGATATTCTGTACTTAATTTAAACTTAAAATTAATATTAATCAAAAATTTTGCAGCAAAGCATTTCAAGACACTCATAAAACAAGCCGAGTGGGTTTTACACGTCAGTAAAACGTAAAACTGTACCAATTTAAACATTGTTTAACAAATTACACCCAAGAAATGCCCACAAATTAACCACACACACACCTTCATATCTTTGCAAAACAAATGCCAAGGCAACCTTTTTTTAATTTTAATTAATTGCACTCGGTTAGTCGTTTAAACATCAAAACGTTTCATTTATTGTTCGGACGCAATTTGCCTGACCATTATTACGAAAGTATCCAGTCTAGCTTGACCTCCAGCTGCATTTTGAGATTTCCTATTGTTACGTTGTAATTGGATCTATTAGTAGTAGATCATTTTATGATGGTGCTGTTATAACAACACTGTTATTAGAGTAAACTCGTTAGCTTATAAACGAGTATAAAATTACGGGACCTCACGCTGAGGCCAATTAAAATGCATGCTTTTCAACGGCAGTGATTTCTCGGTAGTGTAAATACCGTTTATTTAAATCGGTATTTATTATGTATTTATATTCGTATTAATCATTTGAGATGAATACTAAAAGTGACACATGCTTATATCAATTATACTTAGAGGAATATTTATTGATCTTCAATTACTTCTCTTTTCATTAGCTCTCAGCAGTATCGTATGAATAACTATTATACTACTATCGAGTATTATCTAGCGTGTTATTTATTTTGATTAATTACTTAATAATTAGTCACTTGTGAAACTGGTTATTAAGCCTATTTTTTAGCGGAATTGCAATTTTCTTCGAGCAAATTGGCAGATATTAATACCTATCTAATAACTTTTAACTCTCATCTACTTATGTTGGTTCTTGGTCCAGCCTCCATACAAATTTGCCCATGGTCCTTTTTTGAACTGTTGACAGTGTTGACTTGTTGGTCATTTCTGTTCTTTATTCTTGTTGTTGACAACTATTTATAAAGTAGATAGATAGATAAATCAGAAGGATAAAAAAGAAGCCAACATTTTATGCGATTCGCTGGCAAGGATTGATTCTGTTCAACTATTTATAACTAAATGTTTATTATTTTGGTTCCAATGGGATTTTACGTATTACATAGAGCATATACACGTATACCCGCCCGTAGTTATGTTCTGTGAAAGCTCAGAAGATGAAGAACTGGACTAGCGACCGAAGTTCGAATCCCAAACAATCGTCGTTTTATTTCTGACTGTACTTTCTTAAGCAAACGTCAAGATCAATTAAATAAGCCACACACGATATATTTTTGCTTGTGCTGTTTTGAAGTTCTCAGGGCCATCATCCGTGGCCATCATCGGATCAGCTGCAAGATACCAAATTATTGTAATGTCACTTAAACTGCGTAGACACGCATAGTTTCATTTTCATGCGATATTAAGAAGTAAGTAAGTTAAAATTTACTTCCAAGATTTGAGTACATTGTTTTTAAAAATTAACAGACTTAGTTACCAGGGAAGTTAATAAAAAACTGCTAAATAATAATTTTGTTCCCGCCGTTGGAAGATCATCCGTTGAAAAGATTCCTCTACGTGCAAAGCGATGATCTCATTTTACAGCGTGTTTGCGTTCCTTATGAACTGAGTACTGAATGGAGCTAATAGTTTAATTGCAATGCGCAGTTGGTCCAAACAATACGATAAGATCGGGCAGAGGCAGAGGTCGCTAGCTGTTCCATGTTTTGTTGGACTATTCATCAGGCTTGCATAACTTGGCCACTGCTCATAGTACGGCCATGAAGTTGACGATATAATCTAATCGATAAAAATCTTAGAAATAGTATAAGAAGAATATAAGTAGTAAAGTGAATCATTCTGAATATGTGAAACATGTCATATTAAAAAAAATGTGGAAACATTACAATTTTGCATTTTTTCAAATAAACAATGCAAATATCAATGCTCTAAGAAAATTTTGAGGTCTTCTAGCGTTGGGGTGGTGGAGTGGTTGACACATTGGATCAGTAATTCAGAGGTACCGGGTTCGATCCCCGGTTTCTTCCGTCGGGTTACGTATTTCAATTCTTCTTTTTGTTTTGATATCTGTAGCAATGATTCAATAAATCTACCTAACTTTCAATCTTCGTCACCACTATCTTAGCCGCCATATAAACCTTCCTCTTGAAGCACTCATAGGGAATGCAAACCGGTAATAATATGTTCTATGAAAATTACCGGTATTCCAGTAAATTCGTATAAAAATTACCGATTTGCATTCCCTAATCAATATGTTTATATACATGAACACCACAATAAAATCCGTTGCTTAGTTAAAATAATAGCACGGAGAATTTTGAATCAAAGTATAAGCTATGAATAGCGCGCTTATTTAACGTCAGTTGGTTCGATGAGTTAATAAATATTGCATAGATCCTTCGCCGAGGTCCATAAATAATGTTCCAGTTAATTTTGTACGTGCCTCCGTGCGCTAGAGGTCAAGCAGCATTTTAAATATTGTTCTTATGAAAGTAATTGATTGGTTCGTTTCTTTGTTTAATGTAATGAGCGGCGGAGCAATGTGTTTTAGTCATACAAGTCCTTGACTTCTAGGCTGAAAGATGAATGTGTTGCGAACCGGCGGGGTACGATGTTGCACGAGCTGGGGCTTTATTCGGCACGTGCAAAGTCATATTGCTGAAGTTATTGATTGCCTACACTATTGTTTACGCTTGTTATAAGTAGGTAAAGTATGAATGATTTTTGAGGCCCAATTCTCTTAATTTTGTTTGAACAAACAATGGGACCCAATGGATTTTCCAGCCAAAAACTGCACCTTTCATTTCAAAGTAGCAGATTGTGGCCATATTCCAAAATGCTCTCACGGATTGAGCAAAGCCAACTGAATTCGGCCTCATAAACGAATTCCTAATACTATAGATCGTAGAACGAAATGCGACTTTCTTTTGTTGCTGTTAATCATTTCATCAGATGTACGGCTATAACAAAAATATTACACTTTATATTCTACGGTTTAATACATAATTAAGACGTCAGACAATGAAGCTAAATAAAAAACATCTCTAGACCCGGTATATAAAAAGTCTGGGTTTAATACGGTTAAGTTTTTTTTTGTGAAAACCTAATGTTGTGTACATATGTTGCAGTCAAAAGTGTGAACTGGTCAAAAGGACTTTTAACCGACAAAAACAGGCAAAACTGCTTTTGACTGAGCGTGTTGGTCAAAAGTAGTGTTGCCTGTTTTTGTCGGTTAAAAGTCCTTTTGACCAGTTCACCCTTTTGGTTAGGGATATAAAAAAAAAACCTAACCTAACCCGGCCGAGTCAGATTAAAATAATATCGCGATAAAGGGACGAATGTGTCTGTGGTCAAAAGTACTTTTGACTGATAGTAACAGTCAAAAGTACTATTAACCAATGATTTTCAGGCAAAACTACTTTTGACCAACACGCTCAGTCAAAAGCAGTTTTGCCTGTTTTTGTCGGTTAAAAGTCCTTTTGACCTGTTCACACTTTTGACTGCGACATATACACTGCGAATGGCTAAGATCGTCTGCCGGCAAAAAAAAGCGGTAAGGCGGTGCATCCTGACACTATATTGGTTATCGCGACATGCAGCGTATATGCACTTACTTTGTGTGTTCGGTTTATAATTAATCGAGCAAGCGAAGCGTTTCCGTTTTAGCTTAGCCCAAAACTCTTCCATATGTCCGGATGTTTGGATGTTAGGATTTTGGATGTTTGGATGTCCAGACGCTTTTCAGCTGTGTAAAAGTCTATTCTCATGAAATTGTGTGAGTAGTTTCAATTTTTTTTACAATAGTGAAGACATGGGTCGAAAATTTTGAAATTACGAATATCGAAATAAACTACATATTATTAAAATGCTTAAACGGGTTTACTCACTCGTAGAAGTCGAATAACGCTCGGTACGCGATTCATCATCAGGGAAGACATCACTCTACGACGTGAGTACCTAAAACCGTTTAGGCATTTTAATATGTCTGAGACTCATGGTAGTTTTCTATGTAGAATAAACGACATAGTTTCAGGGCCACTATAAGCCCATATAAGTCAGTCAAAGTCAAAGTCAAAGTCAAAACTATTTATTCCATTGACATAAATTATGCACTAGAATAAGTCTTAAAACATGATATATGATTATTCTAATATTACACGAAACAAATTATTAAATTATATTATACATTATAGATGAGTCATTCCATATTCAGTTTTCATTTAATTTAAATTCGATGTCATAATATTCCTTTATGTTGTACAGTGCGTGTTCGGTTAATTTACTTTTTAAATACAATTTAAATTTAGCGTCATTGAGTGAGGTTACACAATCGGGTAGATGGTTGTACATTTTTAGGCTCTGATGGATGAAACATTTTTTAGTCTTAGCCAGTCGAGTTTTTGGTAGGCACAACTTATTTCTGTTGCGTGTGGGATAGTTATGAATATCCTTTCTCCTTATACTGCCACCGATGTTTTTCCGTGCATACAGTAAGTTTCTGTACGCGAACAGTGAATAAAACGTCATTATACCAGTCTCTCTTAATATGGCTCTGCAGGTCTCTCGAGCAGTCAGACCAAAAATGTTTCTAAGAGCTCTTTTTTGCAGTCTAAAAACTCTTGATGATGTTGCTGCATGTCCCCAAATTAAAACTCCATAAGACATTAATGAGTGAAAGTATGCGTAGTATACAGTCTTACTTGCTTGAGTGCCACATAACTCCTTAATTTTTCTAATTGAAAAGGCCGCTTTCGTAAGTTTTTTGCACAGATAATCAATATGTATATCCCATTTTAATGCACTATCTATAGTTATCCCTAGAAATTTTGTCTCTTTATTATATGGTAATTTATTTCCTTCATATTCTAGATGTACATTTTCTGTTGTAGGTTTTAGGCTGTATTGCATAATTTGCGTCTTGTTGGCATTTAATTTTAATTTATTCGCTGAGAACCAAGTCTTCACTAAGTCAAGAGCACTTTTGACATTAGACAGCGTATCCCTGACGGTGTTATCAGACGTAATAAAGTGATGTATCGTCGGCATATTCAATTATGTTACATTTTAATTGCTTGGGAATGCTATGTGGAAGATCGTTTGTGCGCCGGTACGCCTTTTGATATAAGTTGGCATTGTGATCTGGCCTGATTTATTTTTACTGTTTGATCTCTGTCGGATAGATATGATCGAATTATTTTAAGACTAGTATCTGCAACACCATAAAAAGACAATTTATCCAATAAGATACCATGATCCACCATGTCAAAGGCCTTTGACAGATCACAAAATATACCCATACACTTCAGCTTATTTTCTAAACCATTATGTACATGTTTAATAAATGCGACAATGGCGTCTTCTGTAGAGAGTCCCTTACGAAAACCGAACTGCTCCGTGCTAATTATATTATTTCGCGCGAAATAACTACTCAGCTGAGAAAACATTATCCTTTCAAAGATTTTACTGAAAGTGGGTAGAACACATACTGGTCTGTAATTATCAGTTGATGTAGCGTCTCCTTTCTTAAAAACTGGAACAAGTTTAGCCTTCTTAAGTGACTTTGGAAAGACGCCGAGTTCTAAACATTGGTTTATGATGTCTGTGATAATGGGAACTACAGGTAAGATGGTTGCCTTAACAATTTTGGTGGATAAGCCCCATAAATCATAAGTATTCTTCATTTTAAGGCTTTTACAAACTGTAAGGACTTCCTTGATACAAACTTTAGTCCACTGAAATGTTTCGCGAGGTGGGATTGTTTTCATTAAATCGAAAGCGTTGATATTTAATTCTGTCTCTGAAGGCTCTGCCTGTATTGTAAAGAAAAAAACGCGGAATATTTTTGAAATGTCATTTGGATTCTGATGCAATCTGCCCTCGTGAAAAAGTCGGATGTCCTTATTTCTTGTAGTGTTGTAACCTGTTTCATCTTTTATTATATTCCAGGCGGTTTTAATTTTATTTGAAGATTTTCGTATTTTGTCATGAAGCCACATTGACTTTGCCTGAGTACATACTGTTTTAAATATTCGTTTATAGGTTCTAAAGTACTGTTTAAAGGATTCATCATTACTAATAATATACTTCGAATTTAATTCAAACATAATTTCTTTGCTCCGTCTAATTCCTGTAGTAGCCCAATCGTTAAAGCATTTTTTTGCTTGTATACAAATATTTTTCATAGGCATAACTGTATCCAGAAGTCTTATGTACGCGTTGAAGAAAAGGTTATAGTTAAGTTCAGGATCAGGACCCAAAACAAAGTTACTGAATTCATACAATAGTTCATCGTTCAAACATTCAATTTTTGATTTAGTGACCAATCTCTTACTAATGCGGCTGGGTTTACTTTGTATTTGCGATTTAGAGTCGATTCTTATAGATAAACATTGACCAGAGTGGTCTGAGCACACAACAGATACATTTTTTATCATATACTCGTCGACAACAGTGAATTTTCGTTAAATTTAACATTGAAATCGCCGCACAGTACAACACGAGAATTATTTCTAATGCCAATATCTAGAATTTGTTGCATTCTACGGAGAAATAAACAAAAGTCTACATTTGGAGGTCTATATGTAACAATTACTATGCATTTTAAGGAAACTAATTCGATTGCGCATGCCTCTACATTACATTCATCAGATAAGGAGCTCATGTCCGGTCTGTCTTTAAAACGTATTGAGTCTTTCACTAGGATTGCTACACCGCCGTGAATATGTCGGGTTCTTAAAAATGTAGATCCTAACTTATATCCTTCCACTTGTAGCGCACTTATACTGTGATCCTGAAGCCATATTTCCGATAGGCACATGACACTAATATCTAGTTCGTACAATGACAGGCATAGTGGAAGTATTTTATTTCCAACCCCCTGAACATTTTGATGAGCGATTGTTAACTGTCCATCAGGATGGATCGAGTTCACAGGGGCGATATTCCTAAAAAAGTATGTTCTTGTACTGGCTGTTGCGTTTCTTTCAGAGTCCATTGAGTTGACAATGCAGTAGGTGTAATGTTCGTTGTCAATAATCGGTGTCCTTCATCTACCTCATTTGTTGTAGCATAACATGCGTTGTTTCGGGTATTTGGGGTAGGTATGACGTCATCACCGGCGTTTGTCAGTATAATTAAGTTCTTGTATTGATGAGTGTATTCGTACAGAGAATTATGGGTTATTTTATTACATAGATATGACACAAATGATCTACTGAGTACATTTTTCACGTAAAAAATGCTTTTATTGAAATTGTTTATATCAATTAGTGTTACACCGTGTGTTTGTCTAGTATGAATGTAGTAAAAATCCTTATATTAGTAAACGTTTTATTGCAACTCTAAAGTTATTCAACCCATATACCTACTGCTAAATAAAAATTCCCTTTGTATTTTAATCGGAACCCAGGTTACTTCGTTGCTCATATCCGCAGGTGTCGTTACTTCAAATTTAACTTTGACACCTAGAATTAATAAAAAATCGTTAATTTACAGGAAAATAATGTAACTAGAACTATTAAAGACTAGCTGAAGGTGCCCGCAACTTCGTCAGCGTATTTTTTTTTCTGGCAATAGTCAGGTAATAAGTATCCTATAACCAGCTTTTTAGATGTCCAGTTTTTCCCTGTACTAAAATTGGTTAAAATCCGTTAAGCTGTTTGTGCGTGACGAGAGGACAAAGAAAAAATTACCAAGACGGATGGAAGAAGTACGGAAGGGGTCAAGCTATTGCATCGCGCTGTTAAGATTTTTCTGAACCCCTTTCCATAGAAAACAGATTTTCAATACAAAGGAATATTGTACTACAATGTATACAAAAATAGTTTTGTTATATTAGAAGTTACAAGTATCACCTTTTGTAGTACAAATTACCAAGATAGCAAGGTATCCATATCCATAAGTGGTAGGACAAGCATTAAAAAGGGGTTATAACTAGAGACGGGCCGACTAGGGTTTCTACCGACTAGCCGACTAATCGGTTTAAAAATTGTACCATGTATATATGTATATAAGGTGTAATTTCTGTGAATTATTAAAATTGCTTTAATAGTAATTGCGTTTACCTGACTGCCTGAGAATCAAATAATTGCCAGGAAACGCCCTTTCTATTGAAACAATTGTAACTCTTGTCAAAGGCCTTTGATTTGACAATCCACCTAAATTACATCTTATCTATGAAGCACGCTTCTCTTTTATGACGGACGATAATGAGGTACAAAGCCATACAATAATACTGTTTTATTTAATAAAATCGTACACAACGCCTGTACAAAATTAATATTTACCTCTCTTCATGAGTTTTAAAACATCATTGAAATTCTTAACTGCCGAGGTTTTGCGATAAACTTTAGCTGGAGTTGATTGTTCATAACTACTGGACTCTTGATTCGAGTTACAATCTGTAAAAAAAATAGTACATTCTTGTAAAGGTACAATCTACAAAAAGCAAGAAGAAGAAAAAGCCACAATAAAAAAAACTACAAAAAAAAAATACATTCGTTTCCGAGGTCGGAAAATAGCAAGTGAGATATGTACGTACAGTGCTTTCGTCGTATCATCATAATAGTTTAGGGCCCAATAGGTTAAGTTATATTGATTACTGTAACTAGATCATAAATTTCTTAAGGTTTGGTTATACATTTTTTACTTTGTGTGTTTTTTCTTTAATATGTGAAAAAATAACTATATTGTAGGCTAGGTATTTAGATTAAAGTTTTATACTTCTCTTATTCAAGACAAAACAATGGATCATATGTATAAAAATACGATAAATACGTCTTTTCCTGTCGTCTTATTTTATGTACTGTAACAGGGGTGCAACTCAGTGGAGGTGAACAATACAAACTAGGGCTCCTTTTATATTTTTATATTATACTTCTATAGGGCGATTGTGCACTACAATGAATTTTACTGTCCGTCAGTCCGATTTTTTACGGTCCGATATGGCATGAAAAAAACGGTAAGGGCGATTGTGCACTACAATGAATTTTACTGTCCGGCAGTCCGAGTTTTCATGGTCGATATGGCATGAAAGAAACGGTTTTAGCTTGTGCACTTGTCCGTCTTTTTACTCGCAGGTGCGGCGCAGTTTTCGGTTACCTCTCTCTTTGAAACTACACGCCACGCAATCGTAATTACACTAAGAACGATGCGTTTCTTATGATTTTTTTGCTATACCGCTTAAGCACGTGGATCAAGAGGCGACGCGGCTGGCGCAGTGGTTAAGCAACTGCCTACTGAGCCGGTGGTCCTGGGTTCGAATCCCGGCAAGGGCAAATATTTGTGTGATGAGCTCGAATATTTGTGCCTGGGTCATGGATGTTATTTGTATTTAAGTATGTATTTATCTATATAAGTATGTTTATCGTCGTCTAGTGTCCATAACACAAGCCTACTACTAGAGCTTACTGTGGGACTAGATTGATTTGTGTGAGGTTGGCCGATATTTATTTATTATTTATTTAAGAGGCAAGATACAAAATTCAGGCTGGGTGTACCACACCAAATGAAATGCCTGCAGTAACGTTAAGGTAAGTTTATACAGTATTTATACAATGAGTGAGCGAGTGAGTTGTTTAGTGAGTATAGGCACAGGGCCACAGAATACTTAATAGTATACATACAGAATGGACACGCATACCCCCACACCGAATTGAGCTACCTCACCCCGCAAGGGCACGGAGTTGGCTACGTAGAAAATTTCGAAAGGGTTGTTTGTATACCTACTGTGTATATGGTTGTAGGTGGGCATTGACTCGTGAAATAGTGATGGTGTTGGTGATGGTAATGACGATGATGGTGGTGACTGGTGGTGATAATGATGATGATGATGATGAATATGGTGGTGATGATGATGGTGGTTATGGTGATGGTGGTGGTGATAGTGATTGTGGTGGTGGTCATGGTGATGAAGGTGGTGGTGGTGGTGAAGTGGTGGTGATAGTGGTGGTAATGGTGGTGAGCACCATCACCTTTATCACCATCACCTTCGTCACCACCACCATCACCACCACCACATCACCACCACCACTGATAGTTTATAGACGAAAGACTTTGTTTTAAAAGCACATTTATTATAATATATATTTTATTGTTTACAACCACATAGTAACTTGACAAGACGACGATATGTTCTACATTGACATAGTTTTATTATGAAACATAAATCTAAGAAGTCTAAGCGGCCAATATAAATCTTTATCGATATACGATCTCAACAACCACCATCACCGCCACCACCTTCAGATAGAAAATGATCACAACCACACAACAAAGGTAGTGGTGGTGATGGTGATAGTGGTGATGATGATCCTGGTGATGATGCTGGTGGTAATGGTGGTGGAAGTGGTGATGATGGTGGTGGTGGTGATGGTGGTGGTGATGATGGTGGTGTTGGTGGTAGTGGTGGTGATGGTGATGATGGTGGTGGTGGTGGTGGTGGAAAAAAACGGTCCGGAATGGGGAAAAGTAAAATGTCGGATGGTAAAATTACGTATAGTGCACAAACTACTATATACATTTTATGGCGTGCCATATCGGACCGTAAAAAATCGGGCTGACGGACAGTAAAATTTATTGTAGTGCACAATCGCCCTACAGTAACAGGGTTCAATCCCGAATGCCCAGCTCCCTTGGTAAGTGACAGAGACGGCCATAATTAAATATTCAAATATATTTTTAATATAAAAATTATCTGCCAGCTCTGCTGTCATCTTCATCTACCAATGAGTTCCTTACAGTACTTATTTTTAGAACGTTTCTTACTCAAATATTTTCCAAAAGTTAATAATTTCAGAAATATGAATAACGATTTCATGCCAAATAATATGTTATGAGATGACTATCAGCGTGTTTGCAAGTAGGAATTCCATAAGGAATACAATGTCAGTATCCTTCATTGCTTATTTGAAAGTGACGATTGTTTACTAGTATTTCATTAAATATACACTTAACTTGTCTCTTGTCTTTATTGATATTTATACTATTAAGTACTTACTTGGTGAAGCTTAAAAACAAAAAAGAAAACGATATACTTATTTCTATTTAACAAAATGTAGACATAAAACGCTTTTTCTACATTTATTCACTGAGTAGGTAACATAAAATGCTTTTTCTACATTTATTCACTGAGTAGGTAACATAAAATGGTTTTTAGGTAACATTTTTCAACTTTAGTCTTAAACTCTTAATAAAAATGAAAACAACAACGTGAACTAACGAAATATTGCATTGAGTATTTTTTCACAATATCATATAATTTGTTATAAAAAAGAGATTAGATATAAATCTTACTCAGGCTCTTTTGGAGTTCCCATAAATCCTTTTTCACCAATGGACGGTTGCCCTCGTCTACTCTTGACTTTATACCTAACAAAACATTACCATTAGTATTTTTGTGAATATTGATACTAACAGAGGGTAAATAATATATGTACATTGCAGGTTGGGATCGCACCCACGACCTCTACTTATCCGGAGTACCTAGTGTTCTAACTCTTGGGCCAATGTGACGTTACGCACATCACATCACATCGCGTTAAATTAACTTTTTGTTTTTTAAATGCTAATCGCATTCACCATACTTCTGGGACGTGCGTTTACGCAACATCCCCCGCCCTAATTGCTGCCAAGCGCAGTGCGCCAGCAAGTGTTAGGACAGCGCGAGAGGTAGCGCTATTATCAATGTTTGATTGACAGAATTTGCTTATTCTGTTTTACATGAACCTTGGTTTTACTTAGTTTTATGTCTTATCAGGTTTATTAAATACTAGAAGATGGCGTCTAACTTCGTTCGCGTAAAGCTTTTTTTATGGTAGTTGGGTAAAAAGTATAGAAGTAAAAGTATAGTAGGTTATAGAATACTTTTTTCTGAGGACTTTTTTCTTTGGTACAGAGATGGCCAGCCGTTTCGATGAGATTTTTTTTGAAGTCGGTTAATTTTTTGTTAAAAATTCATATTTAATTTCTTTGCCTTTTAGTGATTCAAATATAATCACTTTTTCACAAAAAAATAACCGACTGCAATGAGTGGAATGGAACATACAATAACACTTATATAATTTTCTCATGCATATCTTTGTCAGAACTAAACCAATGGGATTTAAATGGGACCACACGGAAAACACCAGCTTTCAATTAAAACTACGGAACCCTAAAAAGATTCCTCCAAATCGGTTCACCCAGTCGAAAGTTCTGAGGTAACAAACATAAGAAAAAATACAGTCGAATTGAGAACCCTCCTCTTTTTTTGAAATTGGCTAAAAAGGGTTTAATCGGTTTAACTTACTTGTATCCCTGTGGTTTATTGTGTTACCATTCTTCATTTCGTACTCTTCTAATGCCCGTATAAGATCTTCCATATAAAGAGGCCGTTTCTCGGAATCTAAGGTTGTTTTTGTGATTTTTAAATACAATATTAGTTGTTATAATATAATAAAATACATTATTTGTGTTATCAATTCACAAGTTTGCGGACACAGGGCCATTTTAAAAATTGCATGCTGTGGCAGAGACAAAACTTGTACAAAAAAAAAAGTGTGTGTGTCAGCTCCGACGCACGACTGGAGTTTACTCTTCAGGCCAGGCGCGCACCACGATTTTTTTTTAGTCGCGCGATCATTTTGTCGCAGAAATAAGCGTACTTCTGGGTTTATGAAAATCGTGGTGCGCGCACTCTCATTATAAACCCATATCTTGCATTTATGCGACAAAATTATCGCGCGACTAAAATCGTGGTGCGCGCCTGGCCTTAAGAACGATTATAAAATATATACTCAATACTCAATACGTTTATTGCACATAATGATTAGTAAATAGTTTAAGTATCACATTATGTACCCTGTTGGGTGCTGCAAACAAGAACGAGGAGGTAGGCACTTACATAATATTAATATACGAGTATAATATACAGCAAAATTACAATATTTTACAAGGAAAATTTACTTCCGATTCATTTTTAACAAATTGGAGAGATCATGAGTAGTAACTAAATAAGGAAGCGTGATGTAAAGCGCCCTCGAGCGGCTAGTTTAGTTACTAAATTTACGAAAAAAAAACCGTATCTTACTATGAAATCCATACAAAGATACGACCTTATTAATTAAGGAGCTTTGATAATTTTTATGAACATGCCAGCTCCAGCAGGCCTAATACACAACATCATTCATCTAAAAGACATAGATAAATAAAAACATAAACCGTATAAACTTAAAAATAACATGTACACGAAAACAACTAAATTTGTATACACTATTTACATTAAAAAAACTGTATACAAATTTAGGCGATTCCGATAAGGGTTCCGCCAATATTGAATTGAACATTACATTCAAGAAAGATCTGGTATTAGACCTAGCCATTTACATTAGACAAAAACAAACGTACAAAATCACCTTCCTTAAAAAAATCCTTAAATAAATCCAAAATCTCCTTAACAACAACTCCAAACAGCGTTTTGAACTTCTCCTCCCAACTTTCGGTAGAAAACAAACTATCCTTCGTCTTCTCAACCAGCCTTTCAAAAGTAATATGTCTCTTCTTCTTGTCCTTATTTTGTCTTTGATCTTCCATATCAGCCCGCTCAATATAGGCTGATTGACCAATAGGCACTCGGACCTCTTCACATCTGTTACTCTTTTTGACTTCCGCGGCTTACGAACCTCTTGTTGTGGCTCGCTCTCTAATCTGTACTAACTTACTGATCGCTGGCCCTCAGCCTGACAGACAGAATCTTCAGACTCTTTAGATTGTAACGGCTTCGACAAATTAGCATCTCTATATGACTTTCCAAAACTTAAGTCATTCTCAAAAACAGATGGCGCATCCTGACTACAAACATCCGTATCCTTTTTTTCCTTATTTTGCATATACAACCAAAAAGCCCGTTTATATATACATCCCTCAGCAGACATAATCCTGCGAATTTCTTACTCCTTCACAAAAACCGGGCACGACTTATCTAAGGCCATATGGCTGCCTTTACAATTAATGCATCTAAAAATAGTCGTTTCGCAATTGGCATGCTCCCCGCCGCATTTCGGACACGTAACTTTAGTAGTAGGACAAAACCTGCTCAGATGACCGAACTTCCAACATATTGAACATTGGGTAACCGGGAAAGTGTACTGATTTACCTTAAATCGGCAACCGTAGGCATAAACATATGGCGGTAAAGAAGTTCCCTTAAAACACAGACGAATAGCTTCAGCCTTAACCCAACGCCCATCATGATCCAAACGGTTCAGTCTACATATTGACAAAATGTCTTCAGACCCTTCAATATTCTTTAAAAATTCGTCTTCCTCAACCTCCAACTCAACCTGCCTTATAATTCCATAAGTGCAGCATGCCATATTAGACCAATAAGAACGTCTCGTCTCATTGTTAAACTCCTGAGAAGCCAGAAGCTTCTCCGCATCATCCTTAGAGTTAAACTGTATGCGAACTTTACGTGGACCCATAAACTTGACGGATAAAATTCCTTTTATACCCTTAAATTGCAGCAACTTTGCCAAACCAATCTGTTTCGGTAAATCTTCTTTTGACACTATATAAACTTCAAATAGCTTGTCAGGCACACCGTCCGGCTCCAGCTGCGTTTTGGCGGTTGCTAAAACCCGCAAGCGTTTAGGTTTCCTGCCTATTGTGATAAAACTATCACTACAACCACAGCTTTCGTCGCTCAGACCACAAGCACGCTTCACCGCTATATGCCGCACATCCGACATGGACTCAGCGTCCGATACAATATCCGATTGACTCGGCCCTGCCTTATTATCAAACTCCACTTCAGATAGCCACGACGGAGCTGCCCGCTGCCCACATTCTAAAAGTGACGTATCACTCACGACACCTCGACTTGACTCACTCATCGCAAAAACAGCGAAAAGGACTCTAAAACTGAATTAACTTATACATAAATAAAATAAAATTTGATAAAATTTTCAACCGTCGCCTTTGACAACCAAACGTCAATCCTCGCAATACTTATATTTTTGGAACGTATCTGCCGTGCTAATTTAAAAAGTCGTATCTCAGTATACGATTGGGGTAAAAATACGACTTCTTGATTTAGCAGATTATGCGTTAAGCGTTATAGACTAAGCTCCCGATATAAAATGACCTTCACAGAGATGTTTATTTGATGAAATGTATTTTATATTTAGTTTAAAATGTCAATAAATATATTGCATATGAGTTGCCTAACAAATTTAAGTCCAGGGTATGTTTAGTTTAAAATTAAAAAAAAATTTTTTTACATTTCACCGATTTGATTATTAGATAAATTCATAATTAAATAATCTTTAATTTTATTTATTTTCAATTCAACAGTCAGACCTTTGCAAAATGCTAGTAGGTATAGATTTACCTGTTTATACCTGGCTACCCAATAGTTGTGACGGGAAAAGAATAGGCAACCTAACGTTTGCATATTCTATGGGCTTCATACTTTCGATTGGTATAGAATTTATCTAATATTAATCAAACCGGTGAAATGTTTAAAACAATTTTTTTTTATTATTAATTAAACATACCCTGGACGTAAATTTGTTAGGCAACCCATATGCAATATAGTTATTGACATATTAAATTAAATATAAAATACATTTCATCAAATAAACAATCGCGGTGAAGGTTATTTTATATCGGGACCTTAGTCTATAACGCTTAACGCATAACCTGCTAAATTACGAAGTCGTATTTTTACCCCGATCGTATACTGAAATACAACTTTTTAAATTAGCACGGGAGATACGTTCGATTTTACACCCCATATTTTTCATACCCCGGGCTTATATATGAAAATCGATTCTTAAGGAGTAAACTCCAAAAATTCCCACCCCCCAGACGGATTGTCATATTTAGTTGTTGTTAAACATGTATATCTAGTATCATACATACCAAAACTCACTCATTGTGGCTGCACGGCCATTTACGTAACGTCCACAGCCGTGATGCGGGTAGCACCCTACATTTCCGTATTAGGAAGTGGGTTACCCACTTATACGGTACGGTGGGTAGTGCCTAAAGTTGTGGTTACCCTGAAGCTGTTACTGTGGCACTGGGAAGCTTTGTGATGTGCCAAAAATGGCACAAGACATAAATTTTTCCTTTATATAAAACTATGAGAAGTGTTCGGCAGTAGACGGAGTGGCAGTTTTGCGAAGGTAATAAAGTCGCCGTATTCGAAGGTGATGTCATATCTCTATACATTTAAACACAATACAAAAACAAGACTTATAAAATAAAATTTAATTATCTTGCGTTTGTAATCGACTCTCAGAAGTTTCAGACCACCTCATCCATCATGGACTCGGAACGATAAATATCCAATGGCGAAGATAATTTCATTTTTCAAACATTAAAAAGAAACGCAACTACAGCTCACTATAGACTAGAAAATAGCAGTGATTCAAAAAACCTGTTTGTTGAGGCATGGCAGATTTTCCAGAGAGTTCTTGAATCGCAGTGACTATGCTCATCGTTGTAGTTGTAGTAGTAGTCATCGTTGTTCTAGTCGACGGTGTTGTAGTCGTCGGTGTTGTAGTCGTCGGTGTTGTCGTCGTCGGTGTTGTAGTCGTCGATGTTGTAGAAGACTTCGCAGCATCTGTCAAACATACACATTGCTTATAAGCCTTAGCACACTATTAGTGATTTGCGGGTGGGTGATGAACTTTAAGAGTCTTCATATAGGGTTTTTGGTTAAAGTGTGATTTCATATCAGTAGAGAAGTGATTTGTCATTACTACCGGCTTGGGATCCTGTTGTGCATTTTATCAAAGATGACCTTTACACATTAGGCCCACCCGGCATGTATATATGTACGACTTTATTTTTAAAATGGGTAGTTTGCTCAAATGTAACTTCCAAATAGGAAACTTGTGTTTTTCTCAGTCCACCTTCTTCGGTAATCCGTAAAATTACTGAAGCGCCAGACGGCACAAATAATGAAAAAATGTGCGATTGATCAGTTTAACCTTGTCGGTTCAGCAACGGCCTATTCACTCTTGCTTTACACTCTCGTTGGGCACGATGGGAAAAGTAGATTACAATGTGTCCCATTCGTCTTTTGCATCACCTACTATGCTTTTTTTTTCATCTACTCCACTACTCAAAAGCTTTCTGGAAGAAATCGCTCTTTGGCGATAAGACCACCGTATACCGTTGTATACCGTTTTTTTATATTTGATTTCTTGCGTAAATATATTTCCACCCCGCCTGGATGACCGATAGTAAAACAGGGATAACAGGATTAAATCGTACTATTCCTGTGCACACTCCAAAATATATCCGACAGGAGACTGACAAGCCGGCAACTTTGTGGCGATGTTCAAAGCGCCCCCAGCCGGCAAAGCATCACCAGTGAGTCTTACCTGCCTATTGGCAGACGCAAACTTCCATACGGTGGATTTCCTCTTAACATTCATGCCTTTGAGTGCTCTTATACTAGCTTAAAGAATCAGAATCTTTTTCTATGTAGAAGCTCAAAAAACAACCTTGATACGATTATGTTAACCTTTAAATTTAACCCGAACAAGCCTTCTTGAGCTTAATTTGGGACTAGGTTGTCTGATATTTATTTATTTTTTTAAGTCGCTCCCCTCGCTTGTGTAACCGATTCAAAATATATCCGATGGAAGACTAAGATGTTCGAGGCGCCCCCAGCCGGCAAAGCATCACCAATCAGTCTTACCTATTGGCAGACGCAAGCTTCTATACGGTGGATTGCCTCTTAACCGAGTTTGGTCGATGTAGTAGTTTGGTTTGTGATGCCGTTTTCCTGGTGTTCCTTCAATCTGTATTTCAATCGCATGATTTGGGAATGTTTCTGTAAAATATGTGACAAATTTAGTGGTTTGGTAAATTGTATCAATATCGTATTGTTTTCTTCAACAGTCTGAATAAACTCATCCGAAGAGCTTAATTTGGGACTAAGTCGATTCCTCAAAAATGATGATTTCAGAATTGTGATACCGAAAAGTTGTGTCATTCTTAATTCTCACAATAACACGATTTTTTATTATTTATTAATTAATACCAAGTTCATGAAACGAGTTAAATATTATTAATTAGTATTTGTACTGTGGTAGGTACCTAATAGCACTTAAAAAGCTTAGCAATAAATGTACAATGGCGAAGCTATCCCTAGAGCACATATAAAGCCTAGAGAGTAAGAGATATCTTCCTATCTCGTTACGGTTAATAATGAAATGAAAACCCACAAAGCATCAATAACACATTTAGATGATTGATTTTCAAATCGCTTTACTTACTTGATAGTTGCTTTAAATCCCTCAAATTTATGCCTGCGTCTGATAAAATATTCCCGAAATTCGTGTTATGGGATTGTCGGTACTTCACTAAAAAAAAAAAAAATAACACACGATTTAAAAAATTATTACTGTGCCTACATTGTGTTAAGTTGAATGTACTATAACCAGAATAATTTGTGAACTTCATACCTACCATTGTGATAGTTTGCATTTACATATAAATTACGTAACACTAAAAGTGTTATCAATATAAACATGGCTTCATTCGACTGAATCTCGTTTTATGACTATAAACCGAATGCACTCAAATGGCATAAAACTGCAATATAAAAACAATAAATAATATAATATTTTTTCTTCGGTTTCCGCGATTATCACACATTTAAATAAAACAAATTAAACAGATTATAAGGCGTATATTCATTATCTGAGCCTTTCAGACGCCTTTCATTAACTTTACAGTTTACAGGAACAGAAACCGTTTAAATTGTTTCATTAAAAAAATATATATATATTGAACGTGTCCATGTATCCATTTATATTACAATAAGTACGAACGTGTCCATTAATACTATTATACAAGGACGGAGAAGTAAAAGTGAAGACAACCAAATAGCTGTAAGTTTGTGGAAATGGACAAACTTAGAAGATTTCAGCAAATATGTATAAACACGCAGTGAATCTTAAGAAAATTATTTAAAAACTAGCACACATACTTATGTATGTTTAAATACAATATTTGTAAGTTTCTAAATATTATTTACTTACCGGTTTATCGTATCATTAGAGCACTTACAAACAAAACTCGTGTGTGCTTGGAATTATTAAATTTAATAAGAGGATCGATAAAACATATTGGTACAGGAATTATAGCCCTCGTGGATCTCGATAGCTGTCGTTATTCCGGAGTGCACTAATATTGCTTATCGGTGGGGCGACGCTCGTGCGCGTGGTGGCGTGGCGGTGACGAACAGAGTTGCACACGACTAAACATGTGTTTTTGGAGCGTAACTGTGCGGAAAGTGCCGCTTTTGCGCACTAGTGCTTTTCATTTTTCAGTTTTTTTTTACTCTGTCATCAGCCCGACGCAATAGTTATTTGTGCAACAAGAGAGCAACGTTGTTTTTTGTTGCGAGTCCCGAGCAAGAATAGGATTCGAAGTTAGAATCCTGGGTGTAGCGAGGGATTCCACAGCACGAGATAGCAAACAGAGAGCACAAAGAGAGCAAGCAAACTTTGCTCTCGTGCTGTCTTACTAACAATCAATCGTCTGCTCGTTTACCTCCTTTGTCATAAACGTAACATACCTAACTGAAATACAATTTTCATTTGCTTTTTTGTTACATTTCGGGTTACGTGTTTTCTTCGCACCCTTATAATAAAAAACCGGTCAAGTGCGAGTCGGACTCGCGCACCGAGGGTTCCGTACAAACACTTTCCATCCTTAAGTGGTTAAGTTAAGTTTGCACCTGGTATGTATAGCGCTCCATACAAATGAGGTGCAAAGTTAACGCAACCAATCCCGTTTGTTGTATGGGAGCCCCCCTTAAATATTTATTTTATTTTATTTTTAGTATTTGTTGTTATAGCGGCAATAGATATACATCATCTGTGAAAATTTCAATTGTCTAGCTATCACCGTTCTTGAGATACAGCCTGGTGACATACGGACGGACGGACAGCGAAGTCTCAGTAATACGGTCCCGTTTTTACCCTTTGGGTGCGGAACCCTAAAAGGGAATTCTAAATTTAAAATAAAAGCGTCTTAGGTCGTACAAGTTAAAACCGTTTTAATTAATCCTTCCTTATTAAAAACATTTCGGCCTACTATTTATAAACGTTGATGTGACTAGCAGATAAACTAGATAAACCAACCGTATCTTTTAAATGAGACGTTTATAACTAGAATTTTCTATCGTTTACCTGATCTAAAACGCTTCGGTACTAGGTACCAAGTTCAATGCTTATTTGCACATAGTTTTGGTTATCAGTGATAGCTTATAGGTGCGCGAGCATCGAATATGGTCCAGCTAGGCCCAGATCGTGACAAGACGCGACCCCATACAGCTACAGTATCCACGCTCGAAATATTGATTCTTACAATGTTGTAGTTTATTCTAGAATACCATGCTCTAAGAAATAAAGGCAAAAACGATAAAGATAAGCGCCAAATCGTATTTCAAAATCGCCTTCTGAAGTGGCATTTCAAAGTTTGGTTGACGCATTTATTTGCGTTCTATTTTGTATCTAGACACGCGGCAGCGTGTCCAGCCAAGTTCACCCCAAGAACTGGCGAGCAGCAGCCGTGTGTTATATTACACGAACCGTTTGGAGCCACTTTTGACCCCTCAATAACTCCAAATCTATTTAACATAAAAACATGAAATTTGGCTTATGTATTAAGATCCTTTAGAACAACTAGAACCCCAAATTTCATAAATATAGGTGAAATAGGTATTGAGATATTAAAGTCCAAAAAACGGTATTTTTATCACTGACTGACTGACTGACTGACTGACTGACTGACTGACTAGTAATCAAAAACCTAACCCACTTCCAGGTGACCTAGAAAGGTGAAATTTGGCATTCAGCTTGGTAATTGTGTGTGTACACATAAAAAAATCGAAAACAGTGATTTTTTTACTTTTTTAATTATTATTATTATTTATGCTTCTTGCCTCAGAACTCCGTCATTTATTAACCGATTTGGAAAATTCTTTCTTTGTTTTAAAGATGTATTAGCATAGCTCACACTCTTTCTCTCTCTCTCTCTTACACACACACACACACACACACAAGAATCCAACACGTACTAACCGATTTGGAAAATTCTTTGTTTGTTTAAAAGATGTACTAGAATAGCACACACACAAGTAATTAACAATTAATTATTAAATAATTTACACATCATAATAATTTCTGTACAAAAAGTAATGAGATCCCATCAAAAACATAAATGTTAAATTAGAGCCAAGTTCTCGCATGCAACGTTGTCGACTTCGCCGACAAAAGAATTGAGATCTATATGGGCGCCAAGTTCTTTGCCCTAAATTTTTTAAATACATGGACATGCGACATACTCAATGCATTTATTTTACTTGGGGTGTAATTCAATATCAAGATTTGACTTGGCTAGTTTTCACAAACTGACTTAATTTTATCAAAGTAACATAGTATTATTATCAAGCTAACAGTATAAGTAACAGGGACGTACACTAACTTGCGTACATACCTTTACGAAAATAGGTTAATGATTAGACAAATATAATATAAATTTATATGTAAAAACTAGCCAAGTCCAGTCTTGATATTGAATTACACCCCAAGTAAAATAAATGCATTGAGTATGTCGCATGTCCATGTATTTAAAAAATTTAGGGCAAAGAACTTGGCGCCCATATAGATCTCAATTCTTTTGTCGGCGAAGTCGACAACGTTGCATGCGAGAACTTGGCTCTAATTTAACATTTATGTTTTTGATGGGATCTGTATTTCAACTACCTACCCGTTCGATTTATCACACTAATATTATAAAGGCGAAAGTTTGTCTGTGTGTTTGTTACTTCTTCACGCTCAAACGGCTGCACCAATTTTGATAAATTTTGTCATGAAGCTAGCTGATACCCTGGATTTACACATGGGCTTCTTTTATCCTGAAATAATGTAGTGTTCCCGCGGGGTGAGCGGGTAACACCGCGCGGCGCAGCTAGTATTAGAAAAATATGAATATCGGTTTCTTTACAGAAGTATAATTTTCATTAAAAAACGTTCCATTTATAAAGCTATGTTTTCCGTGCACGTATTCATTTAACGCTTGTTTCCCTATAATTAGTTCGATCGATTTAAATTTGTAACACTCATAACTAATCGTTTCTATCTATATTTGGTATTCTTAATTATATACATATATATTATATTGGCTGCTCTATGTCAATACCGCAAACTAGGCGATCGCTACCAACTAATTTAGGGGGATTTCTATGCAAATTTAATTATAGTAGGACCACCTGACAGTAGCTTACTTCGCCACCCTTGTGTCGTTCCCATAAAGGCCTACTATACCTCAACTGACACGGCTATTTTCGTGGTTCTGTACATGGTTGCAGTCAAGAACCACTAACGAAGTGCACTGCAAAACTATTCCAGGGTATGATGTTACGATATTAATTTTTATGACAGATTAAAATACGACATGTAGGTCAAACATGCAAGTTTTGATGGGTTGGTTGATTGTGAAACTTTTCCAGCAATCAATTCAATATCGTGATCGTTGTTTAAATAATACTCTAAAATAAACATATTTCTTAACTACATTTTATGTTACAAATAAAGTGAAAGGCCAAGGGGAAAAACCGGAGAAGTTCATTTTTTATTGTTTTTTGTTTTTGTTCTAATGTTAAAAAATTACCCAATTCATGATATTACTACCAGAACAATTGTTAAACTAGCTGTGTCCCGTGTTATTTGATATTTTTCCTTAAGGCATATCTATTAAAGCTCTTAAGGTGATTTCATAACTTTAATTGTGTGTAGGTACCTACTCTTGAATTTTGCGATAGTGACTTAGCCAATTCTTCTCCATATATATTCGTCGTGGAAGATTTATATTTACACTATATATATTTTCGATGCTTGTTTCGTTATGATGTTATCTAATTTGGAGCATTCCATGATGTTGTAATCGACATTCGTACTTAATTTTAGGACTTTACAAGTCTGGTACTCTTTACATTTGAGTTGTAGTAATTAATTATTGGTATCATCTTAAAGCTGTAAAGTGTAACTAAAAAGTCTAGTATATACTTTTGCTGTAATGTTTAAGACCTTAAAAAAATAAGACGCAAACGAAGCATGAAAACGAATCGACACTCAATCAACCAAGTCCAAATCCTTAGTAGTAATTTCGTAAATTTTAGCAAATTATGAGACAAATATTTAAGTTTTTAAATGTAATTCACAAAAGAATACTCTTTTAATTCTCAGCAACATAAACAGTTACGCTCATCTAGTAATTGAATAAAAAAATAAAATGTACAGCATGTCGTAAGCGACACCTACATGTTGTAAACGACACGTACGAATTCAAACAAATAATTGCACATATTTTCGACAAAATATATATTCCTGCGTGTCGATTGCATGTTGTTTCTCTTTTATACTTCTCCATTACAATACTAAACATGAAATTTGGAAATTCCAAGTATCGTATCCACTTTTTCCCAACGTATTTTGTGGGCCACTGTGGTGTCTATTTCTACCTGTGATATATTATATTTTTAGGATTCCGTACCTCAAAAGGAAGAAAACTGAACCCTTATAAGACCACTTTTTTTAGCGTCCGTCAGTCTGCCTGCCTGTCAAGACTATTTATCTCTGGAACGCGTGGAGGTATCAAGTTGAAATTAAAACCATAATAAATATACTTAATATTTCGACACTCTCGGGAATCAAAATTTAAAGGGCAATTCCCGTTGACCTAGAGAGAACTATAGAAGTTGCTAAAACTATTATTATAGTTTTGCCAAATTCTATGTGTACGTCAGTTTTCCTACGCTGTTGAAGTTAAGTTTGTCGCTCAGTATAGTACTTTTCGTAAAACAACATCTATATGTGCAGGACTTTCATAGCTCGTACGGCCCTTCGGTGCGCGAGTTAAACTCGCACTTGGCCGGTTTTTTTAAACTGCCTTGCGTCATGTTGCAACGCATTTCTACGGATGTAGGCGTGAGGTAGACTGTAAACCTGATAAAGTTTACGCTAGAGCCTCATTTGACCTGACTGAAGCCAGATTTTGGAGTTTTTCTTTTCCGTTCAGTTCACAACTCGCACTTGGCCGGTTTTTTTAAACTGCCTTGCGTCATGTTTCAACGCATTTCTACGGATGTAGGCGTGAGGTAGACTGTAAACCTGATAAAGTTTACGCTAGAGCCTCATTTGACCTGACTGAAGCCAGATTTTGGAGTTTTTCTTTTCCGTTCAGTTCACTTTTGCTTTCTTATATTAACCCTTCATTCTTCCGCTTGTAATAAGTTAGACACGTCTTTTTTTATTTGTCTGAATAGTTTTAAGTCTCTCGCACTCCCTTTTTCTGAAGTCTAGAACTTCAAGGATTTTTTCAGACGTGATTTTCTCAATCTCAGTGCGTTCGAGCTAAGATGTGATTGATCCATTCGAAAATTGGACAAATCAGGCTCGTATTAAAGTAAAAATAACGTTTAGTTTAACGACTTTCATAAACACATGTCGTAAGCGACCGTTACCTTTGAAAGGGATAAAACTAAATAAACACGCAAATAACTAAAGTTACTCCGCTCCACAAGGTGACCCGTGACAAACACTGTTTAGATTATAGGCTTTGAAAGACATCTACCACCAAGTTCAGGTCATAAACTACAAATTATGTTCCTTCATGTCGTAATCGACACTGCTCAGGTGCGGTTAGATTATTGCTAAAAACATTTCTGAAAAGGGACATATAACATTATTTGTTGTTTCAAATTAAAAAATAGGAGGCTAGTTTTATTATAAAGCCGGCAGTTCACATTTATAGTACGAACAAATCTTATTATCCAATAAAGAAATCGGGGTCATTTTCAGACTTTACACGACAATGAAATTGTGCTGCTTAAACATGGCTATTGTTTAAAAGTTGGTAATATTATAATTATAATGTTTACAGATATCAATAGATAATACTTTTGATCGTAATTTGGCATTGCCGAAATATTGGAATTTGGAATAATAAATTAGACGAGATAGTTACCGTTTTTCATGGAATGCTCCATTTACGTCTTACTTTAGATAGCAACTATGTTACACGTATGCAACTATTGCGGCCCATTCAGGTACGTGTCAAATAAACACTCCAACCTAATGCTACTCATATGAAATGAGAACTACGACCATAACACGCATACAATTAGCATTAGAAAACTCAAAATACAGACATAAACAAGTAAATTACCTTCAATAACAACCGTGCATGCTATCGTCAGAATAGCAGTTTAGCCTTTTATACTAAATTCAAATTAGACAGTGGAAGCGGACTATCCGGCATTGAGTGGGCAATCGCCACTCCGTTTTGGTGCGGGGCCCGCATAGCAATTGACACCATGTAAGTCTAGCCAGTGGCTACGTTCGCCCATTAGAGGCCACTTCCTCAACAAAAGGGGCTCCGAGCCCTCCATTCCAACAATTGTATGAGCTATTTACCTTAACTGTACCGCGCAATCACATCGCTCCTGGTGTAGGGCCTTTGAACGTGCTTGGCATTTGAGCAGCCTTATAAATGTAAAAATGATTTTATTTAAAGAGGAATTTATGAGGTGATAATAAGGATTGATGCTGCTAGAACTTGATCAGCCAAAATAGCAATCACGTTTGGCAACTCTGTCAAAGTCGTAGGTAACTATTTATTTTTTAAACACTGTACCTACATATTCACTGAAAAAATAAATGTTAACAGTAGCCCAAATGTTAGCAGCTAGTTACATAAATCGGTGGATTAACAAACTGAGGGCTACTAGTAACTAAAATAAGTTCTGTAAAACTAGCATAATTTTGGTTACTACTAAGCACAATTTGACTATTTCTCAAGTAGTTGAACTAGTTGCGCTATTTTTTTTCAGTGTTATTACTTATTATTTCTATTTATATAACAGACTGTGCGCAGTCTTATAAATATTTTGCTGAGATGTTTGCATTCGCGACATGAGGTTAGTCGGAGCATCAAGCGTGCCATACGGGTTAAGCAAGCCTACCATAAAAAAATTCAAAAGTACAGATGTTAGTTGCATGGTTGTAAGATGGTGTTAGTGTAACATGTTTACTTTTCTATCGTTTTATGGTAGGTGCGCTTACCCCGTGTGGCGCGTTTACCCCGACTGTCTATAGAAGCAACTGGTTGAAAAATTCAATGGCTCTGACATCTGATTCGGTGGTCCAATTGGGAGGACGCCCGTGTTGGCCCGGAAAGCCGTTGGAAACGCAGGTTCGAATCCTGTCCGAATCATTAAATTTTTCAATTTTCGCTTCATTTGTAAACATTTAGTTTACGTTCGCAGACGTTACTGCTTTAATAAAAATAAGTAATTGGGGTGTAGCACATCGTTACTATCGATTCTCAACAAATTTGAGACGATGGTGCCGACGATAAAGTCTAAATCTTTACGGTAGATGGCGCTACGATGCCACCCTAAGGCATGTCGAAGCAACTGGTTGAAAAATTCAATGGCTCTGACATCTGATTCGGTGGTCCAATTGGGAGGACGCCCGTGTTGGCCCGGAAAGCCGTTGGAAACGCAGGTTCGAATCCTGTCCGAATCATTAAATTTTTCAATTTTCGCTTCATTTGTAAACATTTAGTTTACGTTCGCAGACGTTACTGCTTTAATAAAAATAAGTAATTGGGGTGTAGCACATCGTTACTATCGATTCTCAACAAATTTGAGACGATGGTGCCGACGATAAAGTCTAAATCTTTACGGTAGATGGCGCTACGATGCCACCCTAAGGCATGTCGAAGCAACTGGTTGAAAAATTCAATGGCTCTGACATCTGATTCGGTGGTCCAATTGGGAGGACGCCCGTGTTGGCCCGGAAAGCCGTTGGAAACGCAGGTTCGAATCCTGTCCGAATCATTAAATTTTTCAATTTTCGCTTCATTTGTAAACGTCTATATAATCGTACAGATTTACAGTTACCTTCTGCATGTAAGGTACACATGGTGGTCGTAACACAAAAAAATGCGGTTTTCATTCACAGCGTAGTCGTAGTAAGTGACGGTCTTAATTATACCTAAGAGTCACAAGTAACATCTTAAGAGGTTCCCTCTAAATGGCTCAAAGGTCAGATAACAAAAGGCAATAACAGAGATGGCGTGCATCCTCAGGTTTCACTCTCTGCAACCCTAACTACCGGCAGCTAAGGCCCACCATAGTGTCTATATTTTATAATTCCGTTTTTAAATATACAAGATTTGAATATTAATATGAAGCTAAATACAAAATACTAGTCAAGTATCAAGTGAGTGTATGGCGTCGCATTAGCCCCGCGGGTCTGTTATAACAGCGACAGCGTGATGTGCCCATATAGCTTAGCTGGGCACCGCCGCACGCGGCATTCTACATGATACCGCTGCTATTTATTAACTGCTTCTGTTATGGATTTAACTAATGAAGATTGTAACGGCAGACATTAGTACAAGCTTGAAAAACCGGCTATTTATACAGAAATGAAAATGCCTATATCTGTAGGTGCCTAATAAAAAACATACAGTCGAATTTGAGAACCTCCTCTTTTATGAAGTGGATAACAATCGTGTTATAAAAACTGTAATTACCTGAAAAAATATCAAGAACATTTGACCTCAGTATACCAATTCAGTTTTTAGTAATTTATGATTGATTTCTGTTTTTCTGTTCTGAATTATAGTTAAAACTATGAAATCCTAAGTTGCATCTTGTTAGGTGTCATCTTTTTCACTGAATGCAGGGTTATGAAAGAACTGTGATTGTATTTTTATTACGTATTTTTTTTTCATCGTTGTGAGTTGACTTGTGAAGTTTTAAGTAGCCATTGAGGTACTTAATGACACAAAAAAACACATCATATTAGTCCTGCAAACGGCATTGGTAATCAAATCAATTGACAGTAAGTAATTATTATTGATTTCAGTTTTATAGATAGTTTCAGTTTATTATAAAAGTGTTTTGACAATAATAGTTTTTGTTTTGTTTAAAAACAAGTGAAATAAACTACAGAAAGTCAGTAAGTAGTGTTTAGAAACGGCACGTGCTCGAACAGAAGTGTCCGCAGCGAGTCGTGACATAACTCTCGGGCGGGGCGCAATCGCTCCAAATTGCGTACACTTAGCGACTCTTTATAGACCTTTTAAGGTAAAATTCAAGATGATGATCGACACGCTCATAATTAAGATAACTGCGATAGTGGACTCGTGACGTGGAGTGGGTGGTTCCGCTTCCGAGGCGACGGGTGGTCCCGTTTTGACCATTTTAGAGCTTCTGAGTGACTCCTAATCGCAGCGCTAGAACGACATATGAAGGTACGCAAAGCAAATTTAACATGATGTGAACTTGAATTAAAAAGGGAACGATGGAACAGATATGAGGCATTTTATATATGTTACCATATTTGACTATAAATAAACTGTGGCTATAATCAAGGTAAAAACAGACTAGTTCGACGTCATGTGGGTCGCAGGAAGTTAATAGATACTGTCTGCGCAGGATCGCATTTTTTGGCAAGCTATAGGAGAAGCGTATGTACAGCAGCGGACGTTTGTGTCTGTGTCTATAGATAGATATTGATGTTTGTTATTCGAGCTACCTACATACCTAAAGTGACATTGAGAAGTTGTAATTTGTATTACGGTTACCTATCAAAATTACATTCCTGAAAGAACATGTCATAATGGTAGCTTCAAATAGAGCATATCGCATAACTAGTCATATTGTGGTTAGATCTCGATCACATATCTTAAGAATTTGATGAATTCAGCCTCAGTTTTCGATTACAGATCACAAAGACAGACTTGTCGACTTAAATATTAAGTGCACGTATCTCGTTCGGAATAGAACATAAATTCATGTGACGGCCATAACTGTACGTTTATCATAAATTTCTATAAATAACTGTAGCTGGCTTTCCTACATTAGCGGCACCTCAGGCCTGCACGGTAGCGTCGTGTGTGGCGTTCCCGATACCTTAAATAATATACAACCAGCGGACGATTCTCATATCTCAAGAGGAAGTATTTTGCATACGGCCACCACTTATCTTTTGGAATAATCTGAAAATGGGAGCAGACAGACTATAAACATCCCCTGAACATAACAGCATCGAAACGAAACCAACCTCTGTTCTTCATACATAAGACTTAACTTACTTTGTGATGGTAGATTATGTTGGATGTTTTAAATTGGTATGCGGTCATACGAAACACATAATTTATCGTAAAGTCATAATTGGGTAAAGCAGAGCATCTTCAGAGGGTAATGGCATACATTACGCGAGGAAAGCGGTCTTGATTATTAGATTCGCATTAAGGTCTCATAACAAAATAGTGTTTGGGATCTTCAGGAACTGCAGGCAGTTCATTTTTTTTTTATTATCTTTATTAATTAGAAAGGGGTTTTGTCACACAGTGACTATGTCACCCCCGTTGAGACAGGCAGTTCATATTAATATTTTTATTATAAGTTATACAGCTCAGACGCATATACATGGATCTAACTGCGCTCCGTAATGTTACTTGCGGTGCGGTTTATCAGATAAAAAGTTGCCTGTGCTAAATTGCTAATCCAGGGTGGCCTACCTCCATACTGAATTTATAAAATTGGTCCAACCGTTTGAGCGTAAAAAAGTGACAAACATACAGACACACTCACAAATTTTCGCCTATATAATATTTGTGTGATTAAGGTCCTGTTGAAGACTGCAAGGAACGATTGATGGTAGGCAGTGGACGATGGCTGTGGCACCCGAGATATTCCTAACTCGGAGACGTAATTTCTCGTCGATATCTGCATTAATACCGCCATCTTGAATCCAGCTGAGTAACGGCCTGTTCGCGCCGCCTTGTCCGTCCACGACATGCTTGATTTAGATGTCCTGCTACGCTTCCGTTGCGTATTACGCTAAGAATTCTGTAATTTACTAGCGAGCCCCACGACTTCACCCGCGTTGACTTTCCAACATTTTCATACAAAGCTTAATGTGGGATCTTTATCGATTTTATTATGGAGAGAGTGCGCAGGAATCGCATGGTTTAATCCATCCATCCCCGTTTCACTGTCGGACGTCCATGCGAGGACAGCGATCACCCGGCTTACGTTGTTAGTTTATCACTTATTCCCGCGAAGCAATTGGTAATAGTAGAATGGAACTCACTTCCTTAATAATTATAAAATGGCTTAAACTCGCGTAAAAATTGTCAGGAACGGCCCGACATGTATGACGAACTCCATATGAGCTCGGATCATGTCGGGTCGTTCTTGACAATTTTACGTGAGTTTAAACTATTTTATAATTACCTATTAAAGATATCTCACGATCACGATAGTTCTAATAATATAACTGCCATTGAGTGTATTTCCTAAATATTATAATTTAAGTCTCTTGAAGGCAAGAGTGAATAGGTTGTTGCTGAACCAGCGAACTACATCTTCGACCCCGTGGTTACCATCAGGTGATACTGAGGTCAATCGCCGGTCGGTCAGTTTATAGATAGTTAAAAACCTTTTTTTAAGGATATTCCCGTATTTTACATTTGTATACTTTTTCCCAAACTTGTTATAAGCACCTTCTTAATAGATTTTCATTTAAACTGGAATAAGAAGAACAATAAAACGATTCAACTAAGCGTGAAAACTAGGGACCAAGTAAAAATTAATAGACTTTTGCATTATTAAAATAACAATAAATGTGTGGAATCTTATTTTGAGCAAAAAATAGGTGATATATCCTCCATACAGTTTACTTGTCATGCGACATCGATAGTTTCGAAGTACACTATGAAAATCAATTCCTTAGGGAGTGAAACGAGAGATGAACGTTTTTACGAAAAAGTTGACAACCGCGGATGAAGAAACAGCAAGGAATCTATTATCATCATAGACCGGCTTTGCATTGCAACTAAAAGAAACAGAACTTACTCTAAAATAACTGGCACCCACCATAAAATGGTCCAGTAAACACATGACCACTTTAACTTTTCTAATTAAGATGTGAGGCAAATCTAGTTCATTGATATAAGAACTTGCTAGAGCCATACGAGAATTACTAAACTGATTATTATGCATGCTAGCGATGCAATGCACTAGGTACTTAGTCCTCAATGATAGCTTGGAGGATATAATAAGTTACGCGACAAAAAAACCGCTCGTATCAATTTGAACCTTCTAGGTACTCTAGTGTTGAGTACACACTAGAGTACCTAGAAGGTTCAGATTGATACGAGCGGTTTTTTTGCCGTCAAACAGGAACTCAGGGCAAGCCGGGGTAAGATTTAAACTCTAAACTCTAGAAGTGGGCAAGCTGGTGGGAATCGTGTTTTATGGACGCCACACCACTGATACTCACAGTCCATAAAATATTCTGAAGTATTTATACTTACTGATTTTTCCATAAAATATTCTATTTAATTTTGGACGAGATTTGGAGAACTTTGGAAATTGGACAGGTGAAAAATGAAGGTGGGTTTTTTCCTGTCGGTCGACAGTGAATAGATAGGTATTTTCTTGGCAAGCAGGATTATACTATACGAGCGAAGCGAGTGCGTTCCAGTTTAGGTAAAAATTATTTTGTATGTCCAACTGTCCACATGTCCGGATTTCCGACTGTTTCCTCTAGAGGTCGCAGTACTCAACTGATTGTCCATTGTCGGACTCTCCTTCCCGTCTCCTTCTCCTCTTCTCCCGCCCTTAGTCAAACTGAGGTTCAGTCTATCCAATCTCTCCTGTGTGGTGCGGAAATAACGTTTATGGTCTGTGGTAGAAACATACTTTTCTTGTAAATTCAGTTTATCAGTTATGATAGCGAAAATAGGTATGAGCGTAGAAAACGTATTCGTCATATTTCAGCCGTTGCGAAAAATCCCAAGTAGCAGAATTAGGTCCTATAAAATTGGCGAGCACGTTTCTTATGATTTCCAGGTCTACATCTCGGCTCCTAGTTAATTAGGTGAGACTGAGGATATTTACTGTTCTTATTTATGATTAGTTACTAAAGCTTTTTCTTCAAACAAATTATGATGCTTGCTGGTTTTCACCCTCGCGTTGTGTAGGCTGTTAGGCAATGCATTAATTCTCGTTTTGTATGTGATGGACGGCAGCGCGGGAGCAATAAAATCCTAGGGTTCCTAGTTGACTACGGAACCCTAAAAAGGGTAAAAATAAGTACTACCAACTCACGAAACCAAACTAATATTAATGATGGAGTTCCCAACACTCGTATTATGAAGTCTAGTCACAGTAAGCCACTAAGCGTCACATCCAACTATTATATAACCTAAGAAGTGCTATTTAAGTACCTCTACCAGCGATCTAATCCCATGTTTCATGTCGCGGGCTGTTAAACGGTAGGGCGACAGCGCGCGTGCAAAAATTAAACCGCTCGCGCCTCGGTGAAATGTAAATTAGGTGCAACGGTACAGTACTGACACAACGCTAATATATCCAGAAGGCCCAGTTTAAGATAATAATACAAAAAAAAAAAAGCGACTTCAGTAAAACTAAAAAGGCAAAAATAACCCGTTCAAGTACAGATTACATTTGACTCACCCTTTGAAGTCGATCCCAAACCACTCAGTTAATATAATTATTTATATCATATTATAGTTTATGTGAGGTTTGGCACCGACTTCAAAGGGTGAGTCAAATGTAATCTGTACTTGAACGGGTTATTTTTGGGTTATTTTCACAGATGATGTATTTCTATTGATTTCCGCTATAACAACAAATACTAAAAATAAAATAAAATAAAGATTTAAGGGGGGCTCCCATACAACAAACTTGTTATAGATTATATTATTATATATGTATAGGTACGGAACCCTTCATGCGCGAGTCGGGCTCGCACTTGCCCAATTTTTAGTTATTTATTTTTTGCTTTTTTGTGATTCATATAAAATACTTATGGCGGGGTGATCAGGGAGGTCTTGAAGGCATGCATCTCGTTTGAATTATCTCCTAACCTAACCTAACCTAACCGTTAAGGAGTTGTACCTTCCATCATCAGCTCAGCATTAGGAGATAATGACTAACATATGCAAATACTTAAATAGTTTTAGAAAATATATTAAAAATATTATGAGTGCCTATAAAATTTCTGGAATTCCTTCGATTCCTCATGGATCTCGTCATTCGATCTTCACCAACATTTTATGGGACCAAACTTGAAATGTCTATTCATGAACCTAAAAAGAATTTTTCAAATCGACTCATAAGTGACGGAGTTCTAAGGTAACAAACATTAAAACAAAAAAAAAACATACAACCGAACTGAGAACCCCCTTTTTTTGAAGTCGGTTGAAAATAAATTGTCTCGTAATAAGACCTAAGTTGAAGACGTGTTGTCACAGCGAAGAAAAAGAGGACAGGTGGGATACATTGCGAGGATGAATGAATGGATAACCAGCACCTGTAGCATAATTGTCATTCGCGAGTATTTCTCGCGCGAGATAATTGCCCGTCTCTCACAGTGCGGTAATGTGAGAGAGTGACGGGTAGTGATATGTCGTGCGACAAGAGTCGTGAAGTATAGAGGTGCTAGACACTAAGGGGCGGCAGGCCACCGCAGCGCTTGGTCGACGAAATCCTTCGACACGAAGGTCGGGACTAGACGAGTCGCAGATAGGATCTACTATGGAAAAATAGTCAGATAAAAAGTGTCATTATTAAACATCTTTATATATTATAGCAATCCTTGTACTAAAATCTGTCCAGTCGGTTTGGAGTGATGAAACCGCAAAATATTTTGAAAATATATTCATTATGAAACAAAATAAAACAGCATTACGCTGTAACTTTGCTGTAAAGTCTTTTCCTGAAATAATGACCCCTTCATAGAATACTTCAATAAGAAAAAAATTACAGTTTTATACACAAGTAAACTTTCTGTGATTAGTTATGTTGTGGAACTTGATACAGGGATGGTGTTACAGTCGTTTAAACGCTAAGTTGTGGGCACGATGCTACGTTTCCACCTAAGGATTTTATAATGTCAATATGACTTCATTATATACATTGTAATAGTGTGTGGGCCTCCGCCCACTACTATGACGCTCCCGTCATAGTACATTATGCAACAGTCTAAGATGCTCAAGAGAATTTCACCAGTAGTAAATGTCCGTTTTAATAATAAACATAAAGATTTTTCTGCATATATGTAAAGCTTCTCTATTTCATATTATTTAATACACTTCTGCTCTTTATTCTCTCTGCTTTCATATTGTTTAATAATTTAAAGCATTTTATAGCAGTAAACCAAAATTCACATTTACTAAAAATACTGAAATATTATATGTTTCAAAAATTTATAAATAACAGCGCCCTCTCTCGCTTGCTCGTTCACTGCTGAAAGTAGTATGGTAAGATGTAAATGTTAACGTATTTTATGTTATAGATAGAGATCGCCAAGGTCAAAGGTCGTAAGCCTTTCAAAAAACAATGCAAAAATCAACACACAAAGTACTTGGAAAAATACGAAGGGTTATCTGACGTCTGGTGGAGAGGTTAACACGATGGACCGCTAATCCAGAGGTACCGGGTTCGATTTCCGGTCTCATATCCAGGTTAGCCATTTCTATATTTATTGTGATTGAATTTGCAATATTGTATCAATTAGGGCTTGCATCCCGGAATCTCGGATGATTTTTCCAATATTACAATTCCGGAATTGAGGACGCTCAATATCGAAAATTCCGGAATTGAAACGACATTATTTAATGTAGTTCCTAGACAGTAATATGAGATGTTTTACGGATGGTAAGTTTGTTTAAGCTTAAATATTATATGTATTCACTTGTATCTTTAACGCTCTCAGAACGGTTAAAATTCTACTCTACAAGTGGGTACTTGAAGTACTATCTCTGTTTTGACTTTTGGCCCTATGGTGGACGGGTAGAGAATTTAATTTGGCATGAAGTTCACTATTTGTAAATATAGCATTAGCATTTGTTACAGTTAGCAGTGAGAACCATTTATAGTCGAAATGTTGGTTATTTGGTAAAACACTAAATTGCAGATTATTCACCAGGAATGAGCCAAATTCAACGGTTTTAATTCACATCTGTCTAAGATCTTGCCACTATTTATCTACCCACTACATAGATATTTCAAAATCTCTCATTGAATTAAGGCTCAACTAAGCATTTTAGAGATATGTCTTTATTCATGATTGCGGCCTCGTGATGGAAATCCAAGGGCATTATTGTTAATGATAGGAATGTAAGGAATCGGGAATCACAACATTTTCAAGATAGTTATGTGCTCGGTAAAAACTTACGATAGTGATCAGCGGGGTATGAAATATCAAGGTTTAATAAAAAAGTCATACATGACACAATGTCATAGGGTATCTCAAGTAATTATACAATCAGGTCAATAAATCTTTCAACCAAAGACATAATAAGAAAGCTGAAAAACTGAATCAAAACAACTGAAGGAAAAACTTTGATCTAAGAATTCATTGAATGAGGAGGTCCTTTTTAGATTCCCGTTGACTCCACGGAAGCTCAAAATACGTATTTTTGACAGTGGGATGACTGATAACAAGCGACTTGTGTGGTACTGTGCAGATCACCAAGAGATGGACTAAGACATTGCTAAGCAAGCTTTAGATTACGACACTTTTGATGTGTAGGTACACTAAGTAAGATACTGGAGCGTTTATGCGAACATCACTGTAGGAATGAGAACAAAGCAACAGACATAAATATGAGGCATTTTTGTATTAAATGAATTGTACCTTTACCCCGACACCGATGGAGAATGACGCAATACAACCGTCTAAATATATTATTGATCCTGCCGTCCTGCGAATACTTTGAAAAATGCTTATCATGTAAGATAAGATATCCAGACATTTCATAGACTAATTTAGGGTGAAAATCTCTTGACATATAGAAAACCTCTAATCATCAATAGTACATCGATTTCCGCCTTCAATAGTAAAAAAATACTCGTTTTTTGTATTTTTGTATGTTTAGTCAATTCCGGAACCAGTTCCGGAATTCCGGAATTGAGTGCCAATCTCGAAGTCAATTCCGAAATTGGAAAACCATCCGATATTGCAAGCCCTAGTATCAATGGTTCAATAAACCAAAAGTTTAAAATAACCCTAGCTTTAGTATAATACTACAATCATTGAAATAGAGAAGAGATGGAGGGCTTGCTATTCACGATGATGGGGTTATACGACTATAGGATGTACCATTGAATGAACAGTTGCGATTTGCCACCTTGAAAAATAAAAGGCATTATATTGGAGTATAAAAATAAAAGGATAATAATTTTCTTGCAGATTCAACCAATTGAAATAAAGGAACCGAACAAGTGGCAGGCCATTAGGAATGCGAATCTAGGGTTGACACCACGAGTGTCGTGTTTTACCAGCGACACAATCGCAGTGCATCGGCCGCTCTTGGCACGAGAGGTGTTGCGCTGACCCGCCCTAATGAAGCGATAAAGCAACCCTAACTGCTGCCATCTGCCGGGACGATCTGTACACTGCCTTAATACTAATTTAAATGGTGCCTTGCTTTTGTTGAAAACGTGTGCTCGTTCGATTTACACTTGAAAATAGACGTTTATGTACTTACTTCTAAACTTGTGCGTACCTAATTATGTTTTTTGGATGTTGTTTTCTAATGGTACTTTCTTATTACTCATATCTACATTTTTACGGTGGCTTAATAAGGTTGTCAATTAAAGAAAGAAGGAAAGGTGGTGCCGATCATGAAGTCAGAATTTTTACGGTAGATGTAGCTACGATGCTACCCTAAGGCATGTAAGAAGTGAGGCAACTGGTTCAAGAATTTATTGGCTCTCTTATCGGTTCAGTAGTCTAATACGTATGACGCCCGTGTTAGCCCGGATAGCCGTTGGAAGCGCGGGTTCGAACCGTGCCTGAACAATTTAAATTTTTGGCTTCAATGTAAACATTTCACTGTTTAGTGTTTGGTTTTAAAAACGTTATACATTGTTCAACTAATGTTTGTTTAACTTACTATATAATTTATGATTGGAAGTAGGTCTTGTGTTTGTGAGAATAAATAAACTGTTGTACAATAACACTGGTATTTATTTTTTAACTGTAAGGATTACAATCCGTATTCGTAAATTATATCACGCTGTAGCGCAGGGTTAATCGTAAGGAAAGTAAGTGCAAAGTATGATGCGTTCGGAAACATGTAATATTTTATCGGGGCATATCGGGGTAAATTTGCCCCTTTGGAATAACCTTGCTTACATACTGCTAACTTTAATTTTATTGTTAGACACTGTTACAGCGAATTGATAATTTATTTCAAATTGTAAACAAATGTTAGTTTTTGAACCGCATTATCTGCGCAGCGCTGTACAGTAAAGCAAATTAAACTGGCAGTGTGCAAGAGTGGCCCGATGTTATACGGAACGGCCACATATTTATCCCGCTTGACTTACTGCAATTATTGTATGAATCTTTTTTTGTTTTGGCTATAAAGTTTTTTTTTTCACTCGGTTTTTGTTTTTATTTCCTGCAGCAAAAACCTTGTTGAAACTCTAAAAACAGTAGAGCTTGTTAGTGTTTAGTGTAAATGCCGACAATGAGCATCTGCAGGGTTTTGCATCGTGACCGAGGATTGGCTTACGAAGACTTCTAACGGCGCTCCCTGACGAACAGGTGCGGTACCGTCCTGGATACAAGTGCTAATTTACGCTTTTAGAAAATCAATA
Source organism: Apotomis capreana (assembly GCA_947623375.1). NCBI lineage: Eukaryota > Metazoa > Arthropoda > Insecta > Lepidoptera > Tortricidae > Apotomis > Apotomis capreana. Next base: position 9,770,041 of record OX392514.1, read on the forward strand.
AATATAAAGCACAAATATATGAGGATGCGCCATATTGCGGGCTTTCACTGGAACTAATCTTTTAAACTGCACTGTTAATGGTTATATGATGGTCTGTCAACAATGTCAATGTCATTCTTGGTAGTTTGTTTACGTTTCTTTTATAGACTTACTTTTTTACTTAATTTTAATATAATTGAAAATATCCGAACAAAATACCGAAAACCATTCACAGTCGTAAACGTAATATTATAAATAAAGTGTACTCGTGTTTACTAGGTACACGAAAATCAGTCAGGAAAAGAAAGCATTAAATAACTCTACTAATGTCATTATAGTGCGGTTGCTATAAATTGGTTGTTGTTATTAATAATGAAGTGTCATTCTAAATTTATTTTTATCAAATTAACTGGAGTAGGCTATAGAGATCTCTGAATCGTGTTTTTTTTTTAATTTTGATATTCTGTATTTGAGATACTTCTTACTACTATTACCAAACAGTAAATGTAGAGATATAACGACTTGTCAGGAAAGCCCATGAACTGTAGGAGCTAACTTTATGAACTGTATAAAAATCAAACGTCACTTGATTTCAATGATCTTCAACACGTAGAAAGAAAATGATAAAAATAAACATGTCATAGAAAAAAGGTTCAGTTGCCGATATTATGTTTTCGGACTATACCGACGTAACGCTGGCAGACGTTTCGGTTTTAATAAAAAATAACTAAAAAAAAAAGTGTGTGTGTCAGCTCCGACGCACGACTGGAGTTTACTCTTCAGGCCAGGCGCGCACCACGATTTTTTTTAGTCGCGCGATAATTTTGTCTCAGAAATAAGCTTACTTATGGGTTTATGAAAATCGTGGTGCGCGCACTCTCATATAAATAAACCCATAGACGCTGACGGAACAATTCTACGGGTATGGCTACGCCGGGATTAAGAGCCGTCCAGGCCGTCAAAGCATCGGAGGCGTAAGGAATGATAGCCTTGTCACCATCAAAAGATAAAATTTGAGTGACAAGGTCCACCACCCCACACGCCGAAGCCAGGAAGGCCGGGAGGCTCACATCTCGCGCGCGACGCACGCCCAAACCACCAGTTCGAATCGGCAGAGAAACCTGGTCCCATTGACCTTGGTTAAGGGAGACGTTCAGCACCTTTTCCAAACTCTTCTTCAACACGAAGTCAAAGGAGTCTGTCTGGACAGGGTGCAGCCAGGCTGGCACGGTGCACAAGAAATATGTCAGCTTAGGCACGGCAAAGCAAACTCGCAACATAACGAGGGCTACGTGAGCCGAAAGTTCATTCAACCTCTGCGCAGCCATCAGCAGAAGCAGCTTTCTCTCCTCGAAGGCTTCAGGAATGGCTTCTGGGAATATTGGGGACCCCAAGAGGTTGAAAGATCTCGCCGACAACACTTTCAGTCCGGGGAGCAGAGCACTGAATAAGGGGAAAGAATCGTGTGAGTTGGTACTGCAGGGGAAAAATTCGCATTTGCTGAAATTAATATCTAAACCCAGAGCTTTTAAACGAGGCAGGAGCATGAGCAAGTCTTGTTCCACTTCTTCAGGTTTACCACCTAGGGTACCGTCATCTAGGTACCAGATATTCAATGGGGATTTAACCTCTGAAATTACCTTTTGTATGGCCAGACAGAAAACTAAAGGGCCTAGCGGATCCCCCTGCTGTGCACCAACTTGGGAAAGAACAAGAGGACCATTGTAGAAAAGATTAGAAGCGGAAGAATATACTTGGAAAATGAAGGGGTAGAGTGATGGCACTTTATCCTTCACTTCGGACAGTAAAACATCACGCTCCACTGAGTTAAACGCGTTTTTTAAATCAATTTTAATTAATAATAATAATAATGAAATAATGAACTTTATTCTGCAAGTAGGCCACAAGGGCACTTTTACATGTCTGAGTCTACCGGCATTTCACAAGAGGAGACCACTGTTGAGAAGAAACGCCGAAAGAAACTCAACAGTCAGACATTTTTTCAGAAAGCATAAGTACTTAACTATTACAATGATATGAACTTAACTATACGTATTAAAACGGATTCTAAGTTTTTGCTATCTACCGAAAAAGCCCGCGTAGCGTGAATTGCAGCCTCGCAGCCCAATCTTGTGCCAAACCCTAATTGGCAAGGTTGCAGATAAGCTGCCATTTCTTCTCTCACTGCACGGCATCCTAGCTTTGCCGTTAAGCGGCGGAAAGCGCTGCCTATGGCAATGGGTCTTATACCACCGTCTTTTTTTGACAGCGCACATAAGGAAGCACCATAAATATAGGAGCAAACTTCAGGGTTTAATTGACCACTGAGCAAAAAATTACAAAGCTTGGCCAGATGTTCCAGGAGCCGAAAATCGGCGTCTCCCGCAGATGCAGACGTAAGCTCCTTAAGATGAACAGGGCGGATACCATCCAAACCGGCGGCCGAACTATTGTTGAAAGAGCTGAGTGCCTGCACCACTTCCTCCGGCTTAACAGTTAAGGCAGAAATAGATATGGTTCCGGTGGAAGTACCAGCGGCCGGGACGGGGCTGGATGCTTCGACTGCAGCGTAGCTAAAGTCTCAGGGCTCGACGGCGCCACGCCCTCATCCGACATAAGCACTCGCACTGCACCTGAGATCCCCTTCATGTACTTTACGCTCAATTGTCTTCAGTATGGAGTGTGATCTCAAAGGCGTGGTCTCTGCACCGATGTTCCCACTGATATCAAAAGAAGCAGAGTTAATATTTCTCTTAACTTTCGTGGTTAAATTGCCCGTGGCCGACGCTTCAGGCGATTTGAGTGCGGAATAGGCAAAAGACAGTAAACTAAACCATTCGAGAGTGCCATTGGAGTCGATACACTTATCAATGAGGTCGCTCAATTTGGCCGCTGTCAAGTTTCGCGCCCCTTTGGGGATATGCCGTAACACACGTACTGACTGCTTTAACGTAGCTAGATCACCAAAATCTAGATGAATGGGGTTGTTACCATGAGCTTGCTGTGAAACCGACAGTCTAGGGTTGGAGGGGATGACTTGGGGAAAATGTTTATGCATGTGCCCTATATGCACTTTAAGTCCATGAGGGGTAAAAGTTCGAGTTGAGTTGGGACAATGGGGACAGCGCAAGGATGAAGAAGGATCACTCATATTTATAACTAACACTTACAAATAAAAGTAAAAATACAAGCAATTATAATAAAAAAAGATACAATTTAAAAGCCAACATCAAAAACATAACAATTTCGATTTAAACTTCATAGCTTCTTGTCGGTCGGCAACACTCCCGTCTAGAAAATGAATGGCTCGGTTGTGTTGGATCCTTGATTTATGTATGTATTTATCCTGGAAAGTTTCACGAAATCAAAACCATTCTGCGGCTGAATGCAGGAAAATGAGAGCAGTGGTGATGGAAAAGTATTCACGCCTTCTCTATTTCTAAGCTTAAAGCTGAGTCACAATTAAAGCGGTCTCTCTCTCTACAGCAAGACGTCTTCTTCGATCTTAGCACCATACAAGCACGGCTTAAACACCAAGAAAACACGGTCTTTGCATTGCACGTTATAAAAGTTGTAATCTTGGATATCACAAAAATTCGTTAGGTTTGTTTGGGAGCTGAAACGAACACGTATCTTTTAGCCGATTGTGTGATGGGCGCTATTGTTTCAAAAGCAGCACATTTTACCCGTTAAGCGTAGATTTGATTAAATTTTATTTTATTTATAAAATTTTGTTGACACTCGACATGAAGTTGACATTGACAATTTTATAGTTTGTTTATGTGAACATAATGGTAGTTTAAAAAGTCGTATCTCAGTATACGATCGGGGTAAAAATACGACTTCTTAATTTAGCAGGTTATGCGTTAAGCGTTATAGACTAAGATCCCGATATAAAACGACCTTCACCGAGATGTTTATTTGATGAATGTATTTTATATTTAGTTTAATATGTCAATAAATACCTTTAGGCGAGGCAGGTCATCCTCGTTTTACGTCAATTTCGAGCAAGGTCATGTTCTTGGTTCGTCACCTTCTCGGGTCGTCATCTTCGGTTCCTGACAAGTTCGAAGGATGCCATTTTCTCAGCTCGTCAATTTCTCACTAGGTCATCTTCGTTTCATGTCAATTTCGATGGACGACAAGTTCTCAGCTCGTCAGTTTCTTACTAGGTCGTCTTCGTTTCGTGTCAATTTAGAGGGACGTCATGTTCTCTGTAGGTCATCTTCACTTCCTGTCAATCTCGAAAGATGTCATATTCTTAGCTAGTCAATTTCTTAGTAGGTCATCTTCGTTTCGTGTCAATTTCGAAGGACGACATGTTCTCAGCTAGTCAGTTTCTTAAAAGGTCATCTTCGCTTTTTGTCAGTTTTTAAGGATGTCATGTTCTTAACTAGTCAATTTCTTAGTAGGTCATCTTCATTTCGTGTCAATTTTGTATCATTTTCAAGGGACATAATTTTTCGACTAGCCATTTTCTCAGATACAGATTTTCTGAACCAGACAATCTAAATCCGATATTTAGGATTGACAACATTTTATATTTGTAAGGCTACAATTTTATTACTTTTCCGTATTACGCTTAGAAAGAGGTTTTTTTTTTAATGAAGTGGATGTAATCACTGTTATTAAATTTTACTGCGATTATTATTTTTTCATTCATTTAAAAAATATACTCATTCTAAAATGTAGTAGCTCCACAGGGGGACTCGAGGTCCAGATTCAGGTTTACAATACGATTACCGATTAGAGTAGGCCAGCCTCGGTTATTTTCGCTATCCTTCGTTTTTCGCATAGAGTGTATCATATTACAGACATGAACTTTAAATATATTAGGTACCCGTTATCTTATTAAACACAACACACCAGATAACCTAGTAGAAATAATACTCAAAAAAGCTAGAATTGCAAAGTACGATGTAGTAGTCGATTTTTAGGGTTCCGTATCCAAAGGGTAAAAACGGGACCCTATTACTGAGACTTCGCTGTCCGTCCGTCCGTCCGTCTGTCACCAGGTTGTATCTCAAGAACGGTGATAGCTAGACAGTTGAAATTTTCACAGATGATGTATTTCTATTGCCGCTATAACAACAAAAAACTAAAAATAAAATAAAATAAATATTTAAGGGGGTTCCCATATACCTACCACAGGAATGATTGTGCTACTGTTTTCAGAATTATGGTTTAGTTCAGCATGTATGATGTACAGTTGATAGAATGATTTTGGGACTACCTTAAATGTGCCATCACCCAGAAACCATCGCGTTTGTTTAAGTACTTATGTCCTTCGACTGATTTGAAGAAAAAATCTGTATTTTATCCTCTGATCCGTCCTCAGCAACAAGGAAATTTTCGCTTAACATTTCAGGTATAATGACATCTTTAGGATCTTGGAATTTCAAATTATCTACATTTAAATACCGTTTTCTTAAATTATTATAATTCATCTTTTTTAGATTGAAAACCTGGTATTGACGAAACATGATGCGGTTTGTCAAGACTTTGCATTGCTTCCTCGAATATGGGTTGTATAGGGTCCAAAGTCTGACAAACTTTTTTTTTGCAAGATTCCATTGCTTTGTCAATATCATTTCGCACATAATTGCGATGACACGTGTGTTGGCGGTCTGCGTCTCTTAAAATTCTTTCGAGTTTTTCGTCCATCGTAATACTAGCACAACAAATGTTCCTTTAGCAACACCTGAAGTTGTGCGTCCCACTTTTATTCTTTTTATTAAGTAAATATTTATACCCATCCCGTAGAATGCATTTTTTGTTTTTACCCGTGTGTATTATTTCAAATTTTTGTTTTTTATTCTCTTCCATTTTTTTATTGAGATAAATAAAACCATTCAACTCGTGCAGTGACAGTGGGTGACAGCAAATTTTTATTTAAGCATTACTTGTCTTTATATCAAGTGGCCAAATCAAAGAGGTAAACTTTATTTTGGTCAATAATAAGCAGTTTAGACTTTATAGAGGTAATTTTCGTGATAAACATGTATTTTCGATATCATTCTCGGTCCCTGCTTAGATCTATTAATAAAATTACAACTTTAACGGATAAAACACAAGGTGTTACTAAAGTAAATAGCTTAGCATAAGTTACAAGCCCAGAAAACTTCGTTGAAATAGATTTAATTAGAAGATGACTAACGCAGAAAGTGACGTCCTGCGAAATAGACCGACATAGAAGTTGACTAATCCAGAACATGACTTTCTGCGAAATAGACACACATAGAAGATGACTAATCCAGAAAATGACGTCCTGCGAAATGGACCCACTTAGAAGATGACTAATCCAGAAAATGACGTCCTGCGAAATAGACCCACTTAGAAGATGACTAATCCAGAAAATGACGACTTGCGAAATAGACCTACTGAGAAGATGACTAACCCAGAAAATGACGACCTTTGAAATAGACCTACTTAGAAGATGGCTAACTTAGAAAATGACATCCCTCGAAATATACCTACCTAGAAGATGACTAACTCAGAAAATGTCGTCCTTCGAAAAAGACGTAAAACGAACGTGACGTTTCCCTACATTGACTTTCCACGAAAACGACCTGCCTCACCTAAAGGAATAAATATATTGCATATGGGTTGCCTAACAATTTTTAGTCCAGGGTATGTTTAGTAAAAAATAAAAATATATATTTTTTTAACATTTCACCGATTTGATTATTAGATAAATTCATAATTAAATAATCTTTAATTTTATTCAGTTTCAATTCAATAATCAGACCGTTGCAAAATGCTAGTAGGTATAGATTTACCTGTTTATACCTGGCTACCCGATAGTTGTGACGGGAAAAGAATAGGTAACCTAACGTTTGCATATTCTATGGGCTTCATACTTTCGATTGGTATAGAATTTATCTAATATTAATCAAACCGGTGAAATGTTTAAAACATTTTTTTTTATTATTAATTAAACATACCCTGGACTAAAATTTGTTAGGCAACCCATATGCAATATATTTATTGACATATTAAATTGATTATAAAATACATTTCATAAAATAAACATCTCGGTGAAGGTCATTTTATATCGGGATCTTAGCCTATAACGCGTAACGCATAACCTGCTAAATTAAGAAGTCGTATTTTTACTCCGATCGTATACTGAGATACGACTTTTTAAATTAGCACGGCAGATACGTTCGATTTTATACCCCATATTTTTCATACCCCGGGCTTATATATGAAAATCGATTCTTAAGGAGTAAACTCCAAAAAAATTATCCTAACGCAATTAGAAATAAAGTAACGCGTTGAAAACATGAATGCTTCAGCTAGTGGCTTTGATAGAACAAACAATTGGTTCACCCGTTTGGCCCGGAGAACGGTTTAGATTGGAATCCGGTCGGTTAGATTTGAATCCCGCTCTAAGCATAACATTTTTCAACTGTTCGATTTATTATAAACTATTACAAAACTTTAAAACAGTAAGTAAGTACCTAGGGAAAAGTGTATTAAGATTTATAGATTTTTTAATTTCGAGTAAGCCTTGTAGATTTTTTTTTTAAATAAATCAATGCTGCACACATTTACTAGGTTTTAATAAAAGTGTAGTTAAGAGGTTAGGATTTTAGGTTGTAAGTTATATGTATGTACCGATTTTACCAAAAAAATTAAAATGTACGAAATTCGTTAGCGTATGGAGCACGCGGGGTACAAATAAAAATACCAGTGCGTAAATGGGTCGTTCTCAAAAAATTTGCACCGCCACCTGTCAACAGGTTTGTCTTAGAAGAAGTTTTTTACACCGCATTATTTTAAATATTCAATGGGTACTAATTAAACAAGCTTCTTTTTAATAGCATTATTCGCTTCAGAAAATATAAGTTACCTTCTAAATTACTAAGTCAGCCACAACCAACGCGCGTCTGAATAATAATATCTCAGCCACTAGTTATCTTCTTTGTAAGCCACTGTAATTGTAACTTAGCATGGTGATTATTTTTTAGCATCTAAATTTGAGGCATGCATTCAAATAGCAAACTTCTAAAATATTATTATATGACACCAAAATAGTAACTCTATTAGCTTCTAATTTTATAACTTAGTATGTTTAAAATGTAAGTCATCCTACATTAATCGATCGTAAAATTTACCTAAAATTGTCATCAAATAGTATATTAAAGCCACTATTATTACATATGAACTATTGAGGAGAGAACAAAACAAACTTACTTAAATCTCATTTTAGGTTAGGGTCGCCGTTCAACCTAACACTCCTCCTCGCTTCGCTCGTCGTCATACCTAACCTAAGCCAAGTCGGACCTAGAACTTTTTTTTTTTTTTTCTTTTTTTAGGGTTCCGTACCCAAAGGGTAAAAACGGGACCCTATTACTGAGACTTCGCTGTCCGTCCGTCCGTCCGTCCGTCCGTCCGTCTGTCACCAGGCTGTATCTCAAGAACGGTGATAGCTAGACAGTTGAAATTTTCACAGATGATGTATTTCTATTGCCGCTATAACAACAAATACTAAAAATAAAATAAATTTAATATTTAAGGGGGGCTCCCATACAACAAACTTGTTTTAGATTATATATATATATATAAATATATATAGGTACGGAACCCTACATGCGTGAGTCGGACTCGCACTTGCCCAATTTTTTCACACTAATTATGCACACTAAATAATGCGAATTCAATATACTATTTAAAGGTATTTGCAAAACTGTTTTACTGAATATAAAAAAAAAACTAACCTAACCTAACCCGGCCGAGTCGGACCTTAGTGTGCAGTGCGAGGATAATTAGTTTTCGAAAACTTTAATTAATTACACATGCACCTATCGCAATATGAACGAACGAATGACAATTAACAAACATGGCGGGTCGTTCGGTACAAGAATCGAATGGCGCTCTCTGATTGGTGCAAATGGCCGTGGCTGTCATGGCGCGCACTCGCGCCAAATCGTTCCTACAGTGGCTATTTTCATGATAAAAGAATATGAAGTATTATTTTAGATGTTAAGTTATAATATATGATGCTGTCTATTGAAGCTCGAATATATAATTTTTGAGGAGCTTGTATTGAAGCTGTAAAACGAAAAATGATGATGAGTTACAAATGTCGTGGCTGAGTTAGTAAATTAGATGGCAATGTATAAATCAGGAGGACAAGTAATAATAATTGTTGATTATGCCTTGATGCTTTCTTTAACATTTTTAGTTGGCGTTGTAAAGAAGATGAATTAGTTTATTAGAGGCTATCTCATATTCCCGATGCTTAGTTACCTATTAAAAGAGAAGTTCGACCAAGTGGCTTAAAAATAAAATTGCGGCCGGATTTATTATTTCTCATATTCAATTATCAACACATATCTATAGACACTTTTTACATAGAGGCCAAATGCTTTTAATTTAAATTAAAGTATATTAATAGACAAAAAAACGATTTAAAACTATGTTTTGTCGCTCACTTGCCGTGTCCCAACGCGAGGTACTCGTGTTTCGTTGTAATAAAAACATATTCATTACCGACTTAGCTTAAGTTCAGTATTCCATTTTATTTTCATATATGATGAAGATTGAATACTACCATATCGAATAATAATACTATGCTTATGTTGCGAATTATTTGCAATTTAAGTTTGTCCACGCCAATTTTTGTCATTCACTTGTCATGAGACAAACACTACAATTGTGTGATTACTATTTCGTTTCCCCTGCCTCACCCCGCATAAATCGAGACCTTCAGTTGCCACCTAACACTGTTCCGAGTGATACGTCGTCAGCGTGCTGCACTAAAAAAATATGATACATACACTTACGCGAGCGGGAGTTTGTAATGGGTATGTAGTCTATATTCTGCCTTCCATATTTTGGTTGACGTGGGTACTATTGCATTCATTTTAATTTATAACGCGTAAAGTATGGTCTACTTTTATGTGTATAAATATGCAGTTCATCAACGAAATACTTTATTTGTTTTGATGACATAACTGTCATTTTGTCCATTACCTGTATGTTGTTCACTTGTCTATATAAAAACAGGTGAACGACATATACGGCAGGTGAAGGATAATTCAATGCAATCTATAATGATTTACCGTCAGAATGCAAGAGTACATGTATAACAAAACAAATGTTTGTAAAGAAAGTAAGAAGCTTACTATTAGCTAAAACAAAAAATACAATACAACCAGTATAAACTATATCTTATATCACTATACATATTGTACCCGGTTTTGAATTGTGCCATCGCCAGCGCGGCTAGCTTACCATTGTGAACCATATCACAATGTGATTGGGTCCACCGGTGGTCAGTTGGGTGCGTTGATATTGTGCTGCTGTTAATGTAAAAAAAGAAGAAAAAAGTATGTTAACTAATTTAGTTTAAGTATAGAAGAGTAGTGTAATTAGCAAGTATGTACTTAATAGTTAAATATATGGAGCCTCAACTGCCAATAAACCGCCTTGTGGTTTGGCAGAGGATGAACATTAGCGATAAGGTTTTGTTTTGAATAAACGTTATTATTATTATTTGTTTCTCGTTATTGAGTCTCGGGCTCATACGTCCAAGTCTTTTGGAAGGCTTGCGTGGGGATATGGATCCAACACGTAGAGGCCCCTTGGAGAAATTTGCTGTGGTTGTAGCCCTGCTGGGACCCGTTCCTGATCATATCAGTAAGATAATTATTATTATTATTCCCTTTATTCATTTTTGTACTTAGGCTAGGTTTTTTTTACAATAAATTTATATAAAAAGTAAAATATAAAAAATACATTACAAATATAAACACATTCTAAAAAAAACCTAACCTAGGGTGCCGCCGGCAGCGGGGCGGGGCCCAGGCTACCGGTGGTTAGGGCTACAGAGAGAGGAACCTCCTGACGATGCGCGCCGTGTCCAGGAGTACCGCCTTCTGAATCTGACCCTTGATCCAGCCATCTAGCGAGAGTCTCTTAAGATGTTTGTCGAGACTCTTCGCTATAAGACCGTTCGCCGAAACGACTATCGGGACAATGATCGTCGAGTCAACATCCCACATGGCGGTCACCTCGTGAGCCAAGTCAAGGTACTTGCTGAGTTTGTCCTTCTCACGGCTTCACGAGGTTCTCGTCATGGGGGATGGTGATGTCAACGAGCACTGCCTGGCGCTTGGATCGATCTACCAAAACGATATCAGGCTTATTGGCTACAATAGTCCTGTCCGTGATGATAGATCGATCCCAATAGAGCGTGGCACGACCATTCTCAAGAACTGGCATCGGTGCGTACTTATAGTACGGCATCTCAGACCCCACAAGACCGTATTGAAGAGCAAGTTGCTGGTGAATGATCCTGGCTACTTGGTTATGTCTGTGCAAGTACTCACCGTTAGCAAGATGAGAACAACCGGAGATTATATGCCTGAGTGACTCACCGGGACGGCGGCATGCCCGACAAATGTCGACCGTACCGTCCTTCAGGATATATCTCCGGTAATTGTTCGTCATCATTACTTCGTCCGCAATGGCACAGACAAAACCTTCAGTTTCCCCGAAGAGATCCCCGAAGCGTAGCCAGTTCACCAACGCGAGCAGATCTACATCGGGCCCCGTAAGGGCCTTGTAGAACCGCCCGTGTAGCTCCTTGCTCTTCCATACAGCCCTGCGGTCACCTTAGTATGCCAAAGGAGTAAGTGAGCAGAGGCATCACCCAAGCGTTGAAGGCGCGCGCCTTATTGCCACCGGACAAAAGACTGTAAAGTACTTATTATTATTATTATTATTATTATTATTTAAACACTTATACAAAATTATTTAAAAACCAGGTTTTATCGGTCACTCGCCGTGTCTCAAGTTGAGAGAGAGTTTTTATAACAACAAAACATGAGTTGAGAGTGAGACTCTCAACTCATGTTTTGTTGTTATAAAAACATATATATTACCAAAGTAGCTTAGTTTGAGTATTCCATTTTTCTTTCAAGCTCTCTTAGGAATCCTTAGCAAGCGGCGCCCCCACCAGATTTTTAAAGCATCAATCCTCTGCCTGTCAGCGGCTTTGAGCTTCCAGGTCTCTGCCCCATAAAGAGATATGGAGAAGACAAGTGCATGTTAGTCCGGTTAGGGATGTTTCTACCTTTCCATATGTTGCCGCGTTGGGTAATCGCTGTTTTGGCCATTCCGATTCGTCTGCGAATCTCTGATTTGCATGTGCCTCTATTTGTGACTATGGAGCCAAGGTACTGGAACTGATCAACAGTTTCGAACTCTTGAAGCAGGTTAGTACTTTGTCGACTAGTAATGGTCGACTATCATCAGCTCGGTTTCATTGTTATTAATATCGAGACCCATTCTGAGGCTGGTTGTTTTGAGTCATTCCAAAAGTTGGGCCACTTCTGCTTCGGGTGATGCAAAATAGGGGATGTCTACCACGTACCTTCAAGGGCGCCATATCTGTTATATAGTATTTGGGGATATTATGCATCCCTGTCGTACGCCTTTCCGGAACTTAAAATTCTTGTATGTGACATGTCCTACCGACACCATTCTGTATCCAGACTCGTAAAGGCTTTATAAAGTGTTACCAGATGTGCTGGCAGCTTCAAACAATACCTCCCATAGCTTATCCCACCTAACGCAGCCGAAGGCTTTCTGGTTATCAGATGTGAAGGAATTCCTCGAAGATGGCGAAAACAGCAGTAGGTTACTCAGCGGGTAAGAAATAATATGTCAAAAGAGCAGCATTAGGATGCAGAAACGTTATTTAAATGATTCGCTGTTGAGCCCTCATAACAAATTTACAAAATCACATGGGTATGTTATGACCTTTCTGGATTGTACAGGCTTCAAAAAACCTCCTGAGAAATGTCCTATGAGATGAGAATTAAATGCTTGTTTTCTTTATGCAAATTACTAACATGAGGAAAAAGAAAAAAAAAACAATCACAAAAGCACGAGCTGACAGCTCAACGTAGGTTTTTTTTTTAAATGCCACTTACCTGCTACCGTCGTCGTTAACCTGCAAACAAAGTCAGTGAAGTTGTAACATATTTGTCGCAAACCTGCACCCATTGTCGATAACTTGGTACAAAATGTCGTTTACCTGACATCGATGTCTTTCACCTGTCGACCTAAAATTTCAAATCCCTATATCTTCTAAGATATTCAATTTAACTACTTCCCTCAACGTGATATCAATTGTCTGAATATATTTCTAGCGATCCTATGAAAAATAAAAGAAGAAATCGCAACTTTAAAAAAAAAATGCAAAATTAACGCAGCGGTGCAAATATTTTGAGAACGACCCAAATGTTCTCGCTGAACAAATCCTACTCCAACACACAGCACTCTTTAACAACGCCATCTGTCGGTCGGAATATTTTTGCTGCCTCCTCAAGTCAAAACGACTGAATTCAGTGAATAAAGGATTTTGACCTTACAAACGGTCCGGTAGTTTTGAATTTTTGATATGTTGTCTAGGATGGTTAGGCAGTGTTTAAAATGCAAAATGCACAATTCCCCACCCTCCGCGCCCGCCGCCATATTGAAAAAACCGGCACTCTCTTCATATTTTTGCTCATATCTTCCTTTAGGAGCATTTTAGCTAGAAGAAAGCTTCGACAATGTTATAGAGAGTTAAATTTAATACATTTTCCATTTTATATTTTGTTTCTAGGACAGATAGTTACGGAGATATGCACATTTAAAAAAACTTAAGAAATTGCAATTTCCAACTCAAAAACAAACTTCTGGATTATATCTTCGTTTAGGAGCATTCTAGCTAGAACAGTGCTTGGGACAATTTTGTAGAGAATTAAATTTACTATAATTTACATTTCAAATTTTGTTTCTAGGACAGATAATTACGGAGATATGTAAAAAATAAAGTCACATTTTCCGAAAATGTATGTAAAAATGGACATGAGTTTTATAAGCAATTATATTTCCTACATGTTTTAATTTGTCCTAGACTAGTCCGTAACTGAATGACAGCGTTCTAAACCAAGAATTTTGAGAAATTATCGGAGAATTCGACTTTTCCTGTTTTTTAAATGTGCATATCTCCGTAACTAACCGTCCTTGAAACAAAATTTGAAGTGTAAATTATAGTAAATTTAATTCTCTACAACATTGCCCAAGCTTTGTTGTAGCTAAAATGCTCCTAAACGAAGATATAATCCAGAAGTTTGTTTTTTAGTAGGAAATTGCGATTTTTTACGTTTTTTTAAATGTGTAACTATCTGTCCTAGAAAAAAATATAAAATGGAGAATGTAGTAAATTTAACTCTCTATAACATTGTCGAAGCTTTCTTCTAGCTAAAATGCTCCTAAAGGAAGATATGAGCAAAAATATGAAGAAAGTGCCGGTTTTTTCAATATGGCGGCGGGCGCGGAGGGGGGGGGGGGAATTGTGCATTTTGCATTTCAAACACTGCCTAACCATCTTAGACAACATATCAACAATTCAAAACTACCGGACCGTTTGTAAGGTCACACATAGTACTTTAGTCTCTATTCACCGTATTATAAGTTTGGTACTTACTGGCATGGCTTTGGTTCCTAAGGTACACAGATGAATATGCAGGCACCTGGAGAGTTCTAGATTTGTAAAATCTGTATCTTTAAACACTTGAGTGCTCGCTTGTCCGAATCCCCGGACGTGCCTAATGGCGGGAAGTTGAGCACAAATTAAAACGGCCGTCCAGCGGCCGTCTCCATTCGTTTGCATATTTTACTCCGTTTTTAGTGAAAGTTATACATTAATATAGGGCTTGTAAACTAGAAAATCTGAGCAAGTTACTTTATAAATAAACTAGATGGAAATAAAGACGTGCCTCATCGTCCATAAAAGAGGAAAGGTCTTAAACCCTCTTTCTTTTTTACCATTCTACCAATACCTTTTCCAAAATTCCTATAATGCATTCCTAAACTAAAGCCGGTAGAAGGGCACCTTTTTCATTTGCACTTCGTTCAACATTGACCGCTCGGATGAAAAAATGGGTTATGACATTCTTGACTTCTCCGCAGTCGGGGTTGAAATTATCTTCTAAGCATCTGCGGATTTCAAGCTACTAGTGAAGTATAATATTAGAGAGTATGAAAAGAAGTGTACCTACAATTTTGAATTAAAATAATCATTTAGGTATAATATTTATCTCAATGACAAAGAAAGTGTCGAAACAGTTAAGTAGGTACTTACTTCGGAAGAGCACAGATAGGTAGTATAGGTTAAGGCTCGTAAAAGGGTGTTCACGTATGTGTTTTAATTCTGTTATTTATTTCTAATCAAATAAAAACCCGCTTGTTTAAGCTAAGTAGACATAATAGTGGCAAAATTTCGAACAAACGTTAACGTGAAATATCGAATAAAACCCCTACCCGTTTCTAAAAGAATATATCTCCCCTTGTAAGTATACGGTAACTAGGTGATCGGCTATAAATAAATTCGTAGAAAGCCAAGATGGGCCGTTTGGAGCATAAACATGGAAACTGCGAATCACCAATGTTTATTTCCAGCTAATGTCAAGCGTGACCGCGGGCGTCGCGATCCACGCCACAGCCACAGTGGTGTCGGATTACGAGGCAATGATTTCATGGTATAAGAGAATAAGGTATGGCACTCCGCAATGACAGGCGAGATTTTTAACATCATCACGGCATTGGTCGGTTGGTTCTGTCAATCCGTTTCTGTGTTGCCAGTCGTGTATCTCATAAAATCATGAATGTTAAACCTAAATCAATTATTTCGACAAAATTAAACTTAGTCAAAAAAACATGACAGGTATAAATGCATAATGATTTTTGTACGACTGGAGGCAAACATTTTTTTCCTTATTATTTTTTGTTATCATAAAGCGGCCACTAATCAGTTTTTACGCTAGAATGTTTACAGTTGATGGCGCTGTGATTCCACCCTAAGGCATATAAGGAATGAAACAGCTGATAAAAAAAAACTGTCTTTTGCTTGACTTGGTGGCTTGGTCAAAGCGCCCGTGTCGGCCCAGATATGGACGTGGGTTCGACTACCCATCGAGTAATTTTTTATTTTTACTTCAAAATAAACGTTCGGTTTACAGCAGCAGACGTTACTGCATTAATAAAAATAACCAAGGTATAGGAGCGTCGAATTGGCGATATTGTAGAACAGTGGATGATTGCTCTCGCGCGGCCATTAGCGCGGGACGCCGCGAGCGCTGATACGACGAAAAGCGATACGCGCTAGCCCCGGACGCTACCAGCTCAGAACAAAATACCATGAGTTAACGTGACCGCACTAGCTAGCGCCAGCGTAAACAATGTGTACGGAGAATAGTACATCGCCTTCTTTTCTCGATTTCTCCAGACAAATCCTTTACGCAGACGCTAGGGAACACCGTCAATGTAGTCATGGTCAGATTATTGTAAGGTCGCGTTACTTTACTGCTTAGATCTTTAAAACTACGCAACGGATTTTGATGCGTTTTTTTTAATAGATAGAGTGTTTCAAGAGGAAGGTTTATATGTATAATACATTCATAATTTATCAGTATTGCACTCATGCGTAGCCGGGGAAGGTTGCTAGTATAAAATTAAAAAAGTAATGTACAAATTATTGGAGTGCCATTCGAAAATTGTGTTACCGCCTAATGCTCTCCGTAGGCAGTGAAGACATATTTACTTTAGGCTTTTAGACTACCCCAACTCCTTTCTTGCTAAACTATGACTTGCGTGATAGGTTATTTACACTGACGATCTTTGAATATTTAACTAGATGGTGTCAGTTTCGTATATTCTAAATGTTAATTGTCTTCGACAAGTTACTTGAAACTGAAGGACTTTTCCGACAAGGCGCAGTACTTAAATCCAAAGTATGATTACTCACAAAAAGAGAACCTAGATGAAGAAAGCATGCCGTTTAAAAATATATTTTTAGATATCTTTTGAATACATGTTATGTACTACGCGCTACGCGCCGATATACACAATTATACGTAGTACGCAGACTAATAATGTGATGACGACAATGAAACAAATTCATTTTTATCAATTAGTGAAACATGTAAAATGTAGCAATATTTTTTAATGTGAATACACTACAATTTTTATTGAACCATTGATACAAAGATTAAAGCACAAGGAATAAATTAGAATGCGGAAAAACTCGAAGGGTCCTCCTGGCGTTGGGGTGGTGTAGTGGTTGATAGGTACATTGGACCCGTAATTCTGAGGTACCGGGTTCGATTCCCGGTCTCTTCCACCAGGATTCCTAATACTTTGATCTAGTTTCAAAGGTTCAAATATATTCATTTCTTTTTTGTAGTGGAATCGGCATCGTCATTAGGTACCTATGTAACCAGAAGTAGAAATAATAGTTGAATCAATACAAAAACATAAAAATAAATTGTATACAGGGTATTGAGTTAGAAAAATAATAGGTACGTACTTCAAATAGCAGAGATAAGAACCAGTATCTTCAAGAAAATAATAATAATACGAGTATTATGACCCTTATATTCAAAATGAAAAAATATACTTACGCATGAAAGGCACGTAGGTTCTATACTAAAAATACTAGTTAGCTACAATCCTAAGACCGATAGGTAAGCAAAGCGAGCTTGAAAGGTCAAGGAATTGCGAAATAATTGTTATTTTGATATTTAATGTAAGTAATTCCTTGTTTAGCAGCTGTCCAGTTCTAGCAAGTACCTACTTGCTAGGTAGGTACAGTCGAGTTCATTTACATCTACACACTTACGAGAACAAAAATATCTGAACACGACCCTATTTTCAGGAGCATAAAATGTTCATAAAACTTGACTGTACATACACCGTATATTTATTAAGGTGAAACGTCTTTTAACAGTGTGTCAGTTATGACACACTGTTAATCAAACTATATAATACGGGAATCAGAGGAATAGCCCATGAGTGGTTCAAATCATACCTTAGTAATCGCTCCCAATATGTAGAAATTGAATGCACAGACTTTCAGACAGGTAAAATAAAACGCATTAGATCTGAAAGAGTTCCTATTACTTGCTCTATCCCTCAGGGTAGCGTCTTAGGATGTTGCCTATTTCTCATTTACATAAATGATCTCCTAAATATATTAGACAACCATAGCGTGCTCTTTGCTGACGATATTTCAGTACTCCTTCCCTGTTCAACTAATCTGGAAGTAGTACATAAATTAAATATAACTATACAACAAATAATAAATTGGTTAGACACTCATAACCTTAAATTAAACCTAGAAAAAACTCAAATCATTCAATTCAAACCGCATCAGAAATCCTCATTACCAATTCAATACTTCTATAATAACATTAAAATTGAATCTGTTAGTTCTGCTACCTTATTGGGAGTAGAGTTGGACACACATCTTACCTGGAAATCGCACATCCTAAAACTATCCAAGCAGCTTTCTTCTTTTATATACGCTCTCCAGCACCTCAAACGCGTCACAGAACTCAATACTGCTCTCTCAGCGTATTACGCTTATGCCTATTCAAGAATGTCTTACGGTCTAGTCCTGTGGAGACATAGTACAGAGGTAGAGAAAATTTTTATTCTTCAAAAGAAATGCATTCGAATTCTTGCGAATATCGACCACATGGAATCCTGCCGGCCTCACTTTATTAAATTTAAAATGCTTACCCTAACCTCTATGTATATTTTGGAATGTAGTAAATTCGTAAGGAATCACATGGAACTTTATATCCCAATAACAGATATTAGAAGAAACAATAGAAATCTTAATCAACTTAAATTACCCTTCTCCAGAATGAAGATAGTAAGGACTAGCCCTCACCACATGATGATCAAAATATATAATAAGTTGCCTAATTCAATAAAGAATCAGGAAGAGACAACAATATTTACAAAATAATTAAAACTATTTCTCATTAAAAAATGTTTCTATACACTACGCGAATTTTTTGAAGAGAATACTAATGATTGATGATAGGCAAGAATGTAACCTAGTAAACATTTAATGTGAACAATAATGCATAAAATGAAAATCTAAAGTAACTAATTAATTGTAATTTTGAAATGTTTAAATACTCGTAGTAGCCCTCTCTAATTGCTGTGCCCTTGCAGGGTGTCACATGTTCCTATACCTACTGTTCCATCTTTAATTTAAAATGTGATATGCAATAAATATTTGAATTTGAATTTGTACATAGCTGTTAGTAGTATTTAAGCTTTTTATTTACTGTTTCATTGTTTTTCCTTTTTTGAAATAAATATTATGTTATTTGAATTTGAATTTGAATTTAAGAACTCTAATAGATTTAGGTATTTAAATTAGACCCTACACTTTATATAATTTGACGACGTGGTTGGCGCAGTTTGTAGTGCACCTGTGTACTGAGCCCGCAGTCCTGGGTTCGAATCCCAGCCGGGGAAAATATAAATGGCACGCTTTTATTATAATTTGTTAAAGGAAAACCCAGATTTCGACATGTAAAATTAGTGTTCTTATTTGTACTGCCCGCAGGACATTAAGCGTAGTGATATTGGTGTAACCTAAGTACAGATGTGCCGTTTCCGAAAATTTCCGGAAACTTTCCTCAATTCCCGTACAAAATTTTGAGTTTCCGGAAATTTTCGGAAAAGGCACATCTCTAAACCTAAGTAATGTAGTTAGTTAATGCATGCCAGTTCATAGTTGCATACACTTTAGAAACACTCTAAAATGTTGTGCGTCGTTGTAATTGAGTAATAGACACATACACGTCTCACTAGTGTAAGCCTTAATTAAGTTCTTAAGTTTGTGACTTGTAACTATGCCTTTTCTAAATGAATTACCATTTTGAGTTGCTTTTTAGGGTTCCGTACTCAAAGGGTAAAAACGGGGCCCCATTACTAAGACTCCACTGTCCGTCTGTCTCTTTGTCTGTCACCAGGTTGAATCTCATTACATGAACCGTGATAGCTAGACAGTTGAAATTTTCACAGGTGATATCTGTTGCCGCTATAACAGCAAATACAAATAAAAACAATTTAGTGGGGTTCCTATATAACAAACGTGATTGTTACCGTTTTTTTACGGTTCCGTAGTCAACTAAAGGAACCTTATTTCTTTATTCAATAACAACATGAGTTGTGTTTGAAATTGTATTGCCCCCCCACCTTTAACTTTTCAACCACGGGTCAAAAAAATATGGAAAAATTTATAAAAATGAGGCCTTAGCACTTTCAATGAAACCTATGTTGAATAAAATCGGTCGAGCCGTTTTTGATTTATCGCCAAAATCCATAATTTTCTTTAAAATGACGTAAGTGCCGCGCGGGGTCCTTATACTTCGAACGTTACACATATTAGTTATAAGTGCCAACAAATTAGTATACTATGCTGACATACGTGCACTTACTCTTACTACCGTCAGCATATTAAACACAGTTAATTTCAAATAAACCACGAATACGTACGACGTACGGTACATTAAATAGACAATGCCCACACAAATCAAACAGTACCTAATACACTATCGGCCAATGTTATGTATATCAAAACATTTGCATGGCTCCAATCGAGACTTGCGTGCTGACGCCCACTCCCGGTGCAATACTATGCAATCGTTCGACGTATCGGCATCGCATTAAATGTTGTAAACCCTATACAATGCGGGTTTCTCCATGGTTTATAAAAAGTTTATGTGTTTCTGCTCAGTGCGGTATGTCATGCGAAGAGCGTTGCGCAGTCCGTTGCGATTGCTTCTTGTTGGTCTCATTTGTCACTCTAATTATTTCTTTCTTTCGATACGGCGTTAAAGAGTCTGGGAATGGTACACGATCACATGAGTACGTTATTCTGACTATTAAGTTTACTGATAAAATTACGCTGATTAATATGGGGTTTTTTTGACATTACTATCTGAGAGTAGGCGTCATTCATAGAATAAAAGTTTGAAAGCCTTAAATCTAGTCGAAATACAACTTCTTGAATATTATAAGCACTTCTACGGCGGTTTTGGTGTTTTTATAGTAACTCGTGCAGATGTCGTCGGAAATATTATTTATTTCTTCTAGTTGAATTTGAAGGCGTAGCTGTGCGAGCGACCGACGTGTTAACCAAGCTATGACTGGCTAAGAATGCGCTCTGAACTAAAGTGGAACTTGTGCACAAATTAAGACTGGGTTATCCGTCTTGATTGCGGGTACAATCTTAATTCTCAAGTAGGTACAGGGAACGGCAGAACCTGATATGCATGAGACGCGGATTCCGTAAGCGCGATCCAAGGTCCCGTGCCGTATCGTCGCCGACAGATGATCCGCCGTGTCGGGTGTTCGATGCGATCGACTTACCCATTACACTTGTATCTATATAACTCAAAAAATTATAAGGGTCACGAGACTTTTCATTACGATTTCAAACTTTTAATAAATCATAAGGAAAAAAATAATAGTTTGGATTTGAAATACCG
The DNA here is from genome assembly GCA_947623375.1 of Apotomis capreana. NCBI lineage: Eukaryota > Metazoa > Arthropoda > Insecta > Lepidoptera > Tortricidae > Apotomis > Apotomis capreana. Next base: position 9,791,379 of record OX392514.1, read on the forward strand.
TAGTTTTAACCTGCTATTGTGACGTTCCCTGGTGTTTTAAAGTTTGTATATGAAAATCACAATTTTGTAAAGAAAGTGTGTAAAATTTAAGCGACCCTCAAAAGATAATTCTTTTGAGCAGAGTTGCGTAGATTTTACGAGATATGGGCAGGTTGAAAGTGGAATTCCTTTTATCAGCTGTTACAAGACATACACATACATACACATGCACAGTATACATGTACATAGTGGACTTCCCCAGGAAGAGGAACAGATTGTAACAGTTTTATTCAACAATATGCAATCTTGAACTATAAACAATACAGTACGTAGGTATGACTAAACTATATTATTTCCCCCTTTACAAATAAACATTTTCAAAGTGTGCGTGGAAGAGCTTTGTATAATATGTAATCTGTATATGTCAAAAAAATAACATTATTGTTTCTGAAATTAAATACTGCTGTGACATCAGTACAGACATAAAACACCGCGAAACTATAAAGTTCAATACAAAATAGATACCTACCTAAAACCAAAGAACACTCAAATTTGTAGTGTGTGTGTTTAAGGTGACATATATTATGATGCGAAACTAATAGCGCCACTTTTGATTTTATCTTATATCTTCTAAATCAGAAAAAGAACAGTAAATGCAAATGGCTGAGTTCTAAGAAAATACCTTGACTATTCACTAAGTAACTGTATACAATTTGTCGTTCGTTAGCTAGAATCTTGATTTAATTTATTTTTTTCGCCATAACTGGAGCGTATACCCGTGTTTGGCCCGCAGTGTATTCGTATTTTACTAAAGAAGTTTCACTGTGACATCTAATTAGTTGCACGTTAATGTAACTTATTGTAAGTATAAAATATCAATTAATTAACCTTAATGCTACTTAAACTTTAGTTCCGCTCGCAGGGGAGGGTGTTTTATGTCCCTAAAAGTGATAAAAAAGTGAAAGCGAGAGTGCTTTAATTGCAGCCTGTCTCGGCAGTCGTTTTAAGTCTTTACCTTATATTCGTAACTTTGTGTTCACTTTAAGTTTAAATTGCAATGTTATGTATCTGTGGTTCTGTGGTTTATTAAATTTTGCTTGTTCCAATACTCGTCCGCCTCGGGCCCGGCTCGAAATCGGCTGCACCGACACGCCTTTAATTCGAAATAATATTAACACCTTTCATTTAAAATAATATGAAAAACGGTTTTTGGGCTTCATGCTATTTATGTGGGAATTCAAGTGATTGTAGAAATGAAAATAAATGCGTGTATGAATTTTAAATGACTGACTGAAATTTTTCAAGAAAAATTTACGCATTCAAGCGTTTAACATTCTCAATGCAAGCGTTTTTGAAGTTGTATAATCATATTTATATTGAGAAAACTGGGCTGAGCCTAAAGTGTAACAGCAAAATGTCTCGATGACGTTTTTGTTAAAGCATACTTACACTAGATCCGTTACCAGGACTCTTCGCCTTAGCGTTAGCGTTGTAAAAAAATCGTATATCCGAGAACAATTGAACGAGCTACCTACTAAAAATACAGAAATAAATTATAGGTGAGCCTTTAATATTTGTTCCCTCGATTTCTCCAAGATTGTACCATCAGATCCTGACCTAATGACAATGGGGCCAACTACAAAATAGAAAGAAAGATAGAGATCATTTATTGTTCGATTGTGCATATACTATAGAAGCTGTTAAATAAGAACATGGGAGAGTGTCACAGTAAACCGGTTAACGGTATACAATAATAATATATGTCAGCGACGGTGACTTTAAAGTCTACAATATACATTTTAATTACTCTACATTTCCAGAAAACAAATAATCCTGTTTCTTACAATAATATAAATAAGTCCAATTATCACAAAAATCCATATATTTATAATATTATCTAATTAACTAATAAAAATTATCTATTTTAATATCCCTAAAAGTACGTATAATAAAGTAGTCCCTAAAAGTAGTAATAAGTACGTATCCTAAAAACAATCCGTACGTAACAAAAAATACATATCGCCCCAGCCATCTTCGGGTAATCGAGAAACATGCTTAAAAAATACATGCCGATGAACAGAGAACCACCTTTTTTTGAAGTCGGTTAAAATTACCTTTCGCAACAAATATCCAGATTTCACTCTGAATTTTGTTGCATGGATGTAATTCCTTAAACGCGTATGCGTATATGTTACATTGTAACAGAATAATTCACACTTAAGGCGGAAACTTGGTCGAAACAGCGATTGGATCGCGACTGCGCACGCACCGGCCGACCGCAGCATAAATTATTCTAATATCGCATCATCTGGGCCCGTATTCGATGTGATATTGCGATGTCACCAATTGAGTGATATAATATTCGTGTTGGCCATGACATGACTTTGTTGATATATCGCTAGTTTCATAGCCAGTCGTAGTGACATACATATGTCGGTCATGTCTAAGACCGACTACGTCTTACGTAGACAACTAATAAAAATTCTCAACTGAAGAGCCTTTTGTGAAGATTAAAATTTAAACGTAGTATTTAAAACGTTATTCTTATAGGTATATATACATCCAATATACTGGTTATATCTCAAGCATATCTGGCGATTTCTCGCTGAATTTAGCCCCGGGACTCGCCGTATTTGTGATACACCCACACATCTGGTTTTATACATTTTATTGAATAGCAAAGTGATTCTGCGTACTAATAACGTTAATAAGCAGTAAAATGAGGAAATATTTCCGGACTTGCCATGTCTAATACAAATACCCACAGCTTGTTGAGTGTAAAGTCGTGGATGCACATATCTATAATAATATAACACATACACACATTATTTTATTTTGTATGAGCTTGAATTACAACTAAGGCATCCAAACCGGCCATTTTTTAATTTACCGTCCGGTAATTTACCGGTGATCCAGTAAATTACCGGCCGGATCGGCGGTAATTTCCATACAACATTTTACCGCTTCGCATTTCCTGCAATAAAGTTATCTCTTACCATTTCAAAAAAATTAACAGCCTTATCATATCAAAACAGCTACATATTTTTTATCAAAATTTGAAATAAGGATAGCTTGTCAACAATAAAGTGTAACAGGATTTTACTTTTACCCGACTATGGTAAAAAAAGACTATTACGCTAAGTCGCGAGAATTCCCTACGCCCCTACGGTTCACAGATGTTCTGTAAAAGTTACTTTTGGCATAAAAATAAATTATAATCGTATTGAAATCTATGTACATAAACCACAAATCTGAAGAAAAAGTAAAATTCTACAGACAACAGCGTATAATCTGCATGAAGTTTCCTTGTATATTCTAGATCACAGTGTCTTCCCCTAATTACGTCTAATACCCAGCCCTAAGTTGACGAATATGAATATGTATAATTTGCATAGGATTGATACGCGGAAGGTGGCTTTGATTATGATCTATCCCGTCAAAAACATATATTACCTATGTGAAAATGAGCGCCAAGATCACAAAACTAAAATTATGGCGTGAATGTCGACTTCATCGACCAAAGACTTGAGATTTAAATATAACTGCTTAATACTATCCGCTTATAAACTGATATAAAAAATAATTATAATCGTATATCATCTGCATAAACCACAATAAACGATAATTATCCTACAGACATACAGCGTAGACAGCTTCGTATAATCTACTGTAGTTTCCTGGTGTCTGCGTATTCTAGATCACAGTGTCTTCCTATAATTACGTGTAATACCCAGCCATAAGTTGATGAATATGAATATGTATAATTAACATAGGATCGATTACGCGGAAGGTGACTCCGGTTATGATGTATTAGCAGTATATGAAGCAAGGACGTTCGGTTTGATGTTATTGGAAAATTGTCGCCGACTTATGTGTCATACTGTCACATACTGGTTATACGTCTATGAACGTAAAAATATAAAACCGTTGCGGAAGTGTGGTATAATTATGCATATTTATTTATTAAAAAAATAACATAACTTACCTATAATTATAAACAATTAAAGTCGCGCACGGCACTAGATTCTAAATTAATTTGGTAAAACAACAGCATACTGTGAAGGTTGGACTTCACTTTCAGTGGTGCTGGCCACTGATATAAAAATAAATACGTTTTATAAATTTGAATGAACGAGTGACATCCGTCATAAATAAAAAATGTGACCTGGTGACCTGACATACAGGTCCTTCCTAGTTCAGGCACCAGTCTCCACCACACAAGTTTTTGTAACCAGATCTACAAATGTATGAATTGTATTGTATTGTACTGTACTTTTTGGTGGTGGAGTGAATAAATAAATTATTATTATTATTATTATTATTATTATTAATGTATAGCTAGTCTTGAATTGGCCTCCGGGCAATAAAGATGTTAGCGTACCTCTGCTCTTTTAATAGCTCCATCTGAGTGCATTCCCCACATGTGGTGGAGGTGCGAAATTTATAACTAGATTCGCGTATTTGTTGAAAGTTCCCCCGCTCCCGACTAATACTTATTTTCAGATTAAATAATCGCACATATTTCGATTGTGCTCGAATACGGTATAGTATATGCAAGGAAGTACAGGAGCGAAAGAGGCCAGCGAACGGGTGATGTTGAAATACATTTATTGATTACATTAATAATCACCCATTATCATCACATAAGTGCGATCATTATATTATTGGCGATTTTAAACTGTTTGTACAACTGTGTGTGTAATTCATATAATTATGGAGACAAACACATTTTAACGGCTTATCCGACGTCGAAGATTATTAAATATTGGCCCAAGTGAAAAAAAATACGAACCAGAACAATCACAAGCGGCAAGCACAGCATTACAGCGTATTACAGTCTTATAAATCCAACCGCGCAACTTGTACATCGTTTGAAGATGTTTTAACGAAGTTAAAAAACGAATTCCCGTCGAGCCAGAATTATGTGCAAGGATTTTATTATCGTCGGCAGGAATCACGAGAATCCCCAATCATTTACTATTATACGTTAGAAGCCCACGTTGATGACATCAGACAGGATATTGTCGATGAAAGCCTGGGATTTTACCGTTGAGAGGAATGCTGTTTCTTTGTGATGTTCTTAAAGAGTAGAAGCCATCAATTTCAGCCAATTTCTTTAGTTCCTCAATATGTTGCTTGTTAAAGTTTATTTGCTCAATATGTGCTGTGCCGAACCGAATACTCATCAAGGAAATGCATCGTCGAGAACAGCTTACCAGAACGAAGAGGTCCGTCCAAACGCCGACGGATGCCATGGACGTCGTTCGATACGCAACGCACCATAACAGGCAATAATGGACCATCCATACTAATATTATAAATGCGAAAGTGTGTCTGTCTGTCTGTCTGTCTGTTACCTCTTCACGCTTAAACCGCTGAAGCGATTTAGATGAAATTTGGTATATAGATAGTTTCAGTCCCGGGAAAGGACATAGGATACTTTTTATCCCGAATAAATATAGTGTTCCCGTGGGATGAGCGGGGTAACACCGCGGGGCACAGCTAGTTATTTTATAAATCAAATATAAATGACGAATGTGTGTGTTAATAGAGTGAAAAAGTTTTATAAACGTTAAATCTAAATAATGATGATGATAAGATTTCATTAAAAGTGATCGGTGGAAAATTTGTATATATTACTAGGGTGTAAATAATTAAACTATTATTTTTCAGCAATTTTTACTATACTTATTGAGGCCGACTGTACTATTATTGCACCCACCATGCAATAATATTTGTTGAATTTACAAATATTACTACTGTAACTATAATTTAATTTCTTTATTCCTTTATTAAAAACTGAGTTTTTTAATACTTTGCACTGTAGATTAATTGCACATTCAATAACTTTACTTTTTATGATATTAACTAATGAATTTATTAGTTTCACAGATTTCCACTTAATAATTTATCAATTACATTGAGGATTATTTTAGAAATAATAACAACACTTTATCTTTCCAGCACTTTTATGTTAACATATATAATAATAAATATTTTGGTTTTCATGTGTTCCGTCGCGGAGGCCAAGGCTGTCCCAGCACCCTGGGGTTTCAGCAGCAGGTCGCTTGGATGCTTTGCGCATCCCTCGACCAGGAGGCGGCAGGGGGTCTTGGTCTGTAGAGCCAAGGACTACACTGCATCAGGCCGAAGCGAAGATTTCACTTTAGCTAGGATTGTTGATAAATAACATTTTAATTAGAAAGTTTGCTAGCTAGGAGTTATGTAGGGTTTTAAATAAAATAAAAAATATTTTTATCAATAATTGGTTGCGATTTGACAATAAGTCTTGAGCATTTGACATGTCAATATGACATGTACTGCCATGGTCTATGGTCGTAGATTCAATTATGAGGTTCATTGATATTTTAATTATTGTGAATGGTTCAAATATTTGGAATAAATTAGATATTTATTCCAAGTATTTATTTATGGTTTATGGTACAGAATTTTGGAGCATAATTTATATGCGCCAGGATTTTAATATAAAGGTAGTGGTAGACTGTTGTCACTATTTGATAGTCCTGTATAGATGTTTGAGGCAAGTGTCATAGACAATGTTTTCAGGCATCTAATATAAGGGCAGTAACACATCATGGTAGAATTGTTTGGGGCATGCGACGTGTGTCTTGTGTCATACTCCAAGCAGTTAAGGTTGGAACATTCGAGACGATTAAATCGGGTGTTATGTTTAGGCCGGTTTTACACCAGGCGATTAAATGAATGAAGATTGTCGTTTTTAGGGTTCCGTAGCCAAATGGCAAAAAACGGAACCCTTATAGATTCGTCATGTCTGTCTGTCCGTCTGTCCGTCCGTATGTCACAGCCAATTTTTTCCGAAACTATAAGAGCTATACTGTTGAAACTTGGTAGGTAGATGTTTTCTGTGAACCGCATTAAGATTTTGATGCAAAAATAAAAAAAATAATAATAAATATTGGGGGCTCCCCATACTTAGAACTGAAACTCAAAAATTTTTTTTTCATCAAACACATACGTGTGGGGTATCTATGGATAGGTCTTCAAAAATGATATCGAGGTTTTTAACATATTTTTTTTCTAAAACGAATAGTTTACGTGACAGACGCTTCCAAAGTGGAAAAAAGTTGGTCCCCCCCCCCTCTAACTTCTAAAATAAGAAAATGAAAAATCTAAAAAAAACATATGATGTACATTACTATAAAAACTACCAACGAAAATTGTTTTGAACGAGATCTAGTAAGTAGTTTTTTTTTAATATTTTAATACCTAACTTTGCACCTAATTTATATGGGGCGCTATACATACCAGGTGCAAACTTAACTTAACCACTTATTAGGGATGTAAAGTGTTTGTACGGAACCCTCGGTGCGCGAGTCCGACTCGCACTTGGCCGGTTTTTCATATTGTATCGAATGGTCTACGCTTTAGTCTTTTAAGTCGAATGACTTTTGGGGTAGTCAAGTTGGCGCCTTGCCTTTTTAGCGGGGTTTTTGTCAAGGCGAAGCCGGTGTCAGACAACATTTCGGAATACGTAACATGCCATAGGCTAGTGTCCGTTCATGTCCTGACCCTGGTTATCTTTTAGCAAGAGACCATCTGGGTATAAATGTATGGGTATCCCTGCATAGGTAGGGAATTATTATATTATGTTAGGCAGGTGTAGATTTGTCTAGTGTCTCTATAGTAGGACAAATGTCCCTCGTTCACCCCCAGACGGCGGGAAATGTGAAGGTTGGGACATTGTGACTTCACTTTCAGTGGAGTTGGCCACTGATATATATAATATATATTAGCGTACCTCTGCTCTTTTAATAGCTCCATCTGAGTGCATTCCCCACAATACATTAATGAAAATAATCCAAAAGTTGCAAATTTCTTGAAATTTTACTTCATTTCTGTGCGACGCTTTAAGAACGCGGATTTTTACCGAATACTAAAATTTATGATTTTTCCTTAGCTTAAATTCAGAAAATAAGCAAACCTAATGGGAAAATGAGTGCAAAAAATTGCAATAACATAAGCTTTTAATAGTAAAACCGGCTAGAATTCGAATCCAAGAAATAGAATCAGAGATTCCAAATACTACCTCATAATAATCCTACAAAACTGCAATAGTTAAGTGAGGTAACATTCAAACATAATAATACTACATTTATCCACCGAGAACCAGAGGCATCATAAATATCAACCTGTGTAGACTTAGTATAAGGTGAAGTAAAATACGTCCCTCGTTGTGGCAATTTTGAAATACCTAATAGCCTAGTGATTGTACGGATAGCTTCCTGAAGATACCCATAGAAGTTTCATGTCACTTTTACTCCCTTTATAATTTTATTCACGATTTAGTGAACAAAATCGAATGCTATGCTAGTTCCGATTGGGATGAAATTTACCCACGACCTATGTTAATTAAAAAACCATTTCTCGGAATAGGGCTTTTATACAGCAATAAACAATTAGATTTTGACAATATTACACCTGCGTAAAGTCATTCATGTTAAATTCTTCGACTTTGATTTGTCCTCCCCGTTTGGCAGTACAAGTCTAGTCACTAGTGACGTCATCACAAAATACTTAAGGAGAAAAACCATTAACACGTTGAATGCGGTACATGCCAATTTTGACTTGTACTGGACTTTCTTTTGGTGCGGCGCAAGGAAGTAGCTTGTCTCTGTCTGGTGCGGGGGCAATTTGACTATGAAATCCTATGGACTAGATAGAGTCAAGTATACATTTATGCTTCTTTCTGCAAATTTTATCCAATGGGTACATCAAACTGTACAAGACAAATTTGACTCGTTTCGCACTAGGTGAAAAAAGTTACCAACCAGTGCGGTACCAGCCAAAAGTGTCTTGTATCCTACCGCCTTGTATCGCACCACGGGTACAGATCAGTACAGGCCAGTGCGGGGGTCGATCCTTACGTATCATTTGTTTCATCTTTTTTTTTCTCATATGAATGCACCAAAAATGTTACAAAATATATTTGAAGAAATTGATAGTAGTGAACCGAAAAATAATGAAATGGAGAAGAAATATTATATTCACAATTAAAGGAGAATACACAGGTAGGGCCGGTTCTAAAATATTTATTTTAATACCTACTGCTTAGAATGTGAATAAAATACGTTTAGAATGTTTCAATAAGTCTCATTCAAATATGTAAATTTAGTTACTTTTTTAATAATTACAACTATCGATATCGATGTTTGGTTTCATTATATTTCCCCTCCCTACCAAAACATCGACTTGAGAGCACCAGCCCTGTGTCCATGATGCGGTACAAGTCAGTTTCGTATCGTTAATTAATTGTCTTATAATTCCTAAACCAAGGTCGATAGTCTGTAACGAACTTAGATTTAGATCACTCAATTGTTTAACTTGCTATTGTTATCAGTAAATCATCAATTTGCTAAATCAACAAAGATATATTTGCCAAATTTTAGACCTCTAGTCACAAGTCAAAATAGTCTTGTACCGCACCCGAGAAAAACTATGCTACAATTCAAAAATGATATGTATAGCACTGAATGTAATATTATAAAATCCAGTTCCCGCATTCAACGTGTTAAATGTATCTAATTTGCAAACAAATGAAGATAGGTATATTTTTATGGATTTTAATAAAAAATTAGGGGTTTTTTTTATCCCAATTGAATGACAGTAAAGGAACTAGCGGTGGACTATTTTTATGGATTTTAATAGAAAAAAATGGGTTTTTTTTTATCCCAATTGAATGACAGTAAGGAACTAGCGGTGAACCACCTGGAGGATTTTACCTAGGAATTCAACGCACCGCAATCAAGAAATAAAAACATTTAGTTTATTCACTTGCTTTTTTATACATATTATGAGATAAACATTCCCTTTCGTTGCTTTTAATTTCATTCGCCCGCATTCATTCATTGTAAATTTGAGATTCTCTTGTTTTCAACGCCCAGTCACTCCACTATACTACTATAGGATACTTATGCCTTAATGGGCAGCGTAAATGCTGGAGATGATGGTGTCTGTTATTCGCATTTCGAATAAACTCATTCACTTTTTAAAAATAAATATATTTTTCATCATTTGTTTTTTTTTTCATTTCTCTGCAACATACCTACTTATTATTAACATAATTAAATAAGTGTAGTTAGTAAATATATAAATACGTAGAGAGCAATAAATATAAGAATGTATGTCTTAGTGAGAACTGTTGAGGAGCTAGATACATGTTTAGTATATAATTTTATAATTAAGTTGTTTCTTATGTACTGAAAATCGGCGTCATGAAGTGAGTATTTCTTACGTCATGACATTAAGCTGAGTGACGAACTTTTTAGCATTAATTTAATCTACTTACATATAAATATTACGCGTTAATCATGTTTATGTCTATATTATGCTAAATAAACTTATTTCTTTCTTTCTTCTTTATGTATATCTATCTCTGTTTGTTCTCCAAATAAATAAAATAAAAATAAAATAAATAAATAAAAAATAGCAGATTCTACGAAAATATCTAGACAAAATATCGAGAACAACCCAACTAAAATTATTGGGTGCCGTGGTCCAAATAATTGTTGAGGGTAAATAGATCCGAGGATTCTTCAATGATTCTAGATCATTTTCGTAGTTCTATTTCACAGAAGTGTATCCAATAGACGTAATGAATGTTGTTGGTGATGTCAACAATATTCTATTTTGTTACCGTGTCGAGTTTAATGTAAGAATTTATACCCCTAAATCTAGCTTAACGTCTGTCCCACTCCCACCTACATCGTACTATGTGTAATACCGCAGCAGGGTCCTGCATTGTAGGAGGCGGCGCGATAACGCGCGTGTTATCACTGCGCCCGCGTCCACCGAGCCAACACATTCACTGCGGCATACTGCGCACAAGCAGAACTGATACTTTACGAGTAAAGTACATTATATTCGAAGCAGGGTTGCGTTGTAGGAGAAGGCGCGATAACGTACGTTATCATTGCACCCGCGTCCACCGAGTCAACACATTCTCTTTGGAGTACTACGTACAAGCAGAACTGATACCTTACGAAGCAATATTTTGAGTTTGTATAACTTTCTATGCAAGAAACACGTGGAAATCTGTCTTGAAAATACAGAATTAGAGTTGTGTTTTGGGGTTTTTGATTTCAAAAATAGCATCCAATACCAGAGTTATCTTCATGTGTTAGAGTCGAAATCAGACATAGTCTAAATAAAAATTCAATATCATAGGTTTTAATTTTGGAAAGTATGCGAAAGTCTGAATAAGTTAGAGTAAAATATCAAAACTATCTCGTTGCACTAGCAACTAGCAGTGATCGTGCGATGCTTGGCGTTGAAGTTAAGGAAAGCGCTCCCCGATCACGTCCGCTCCGCGTCGGGGATCCGATCCGATCCGATCATCATTATATCAGTCACATTCACATCCAAAGATACAGTCAGACAGAGGTAATAGGAGGCATGGCCAGAATCAAAATCAAAATTACTGTAAAGCTCGAAATCCGATTCAGAGTCAACAGCCAGACGGAGTCAGAATCACAGTCAGACTTGGAGTTGTAGTGTGTAGCGCATCACGCACACACTCATCTCTCCTTTCCTATATTATCCAATGTATCGTATGTTACAGCTAGTAATAAATCATACTTAGAACCAAACACTTGTTTACGTCAACGCCCATCCTTACATGGCGATCCTGCCAGTGCTCCTTATATGGGGGCACTGGCAGGCATCGAATTGCCCACCAGTGTAAAAGAGAGCCTTGAGCCGGGATATTTTATATTATGGATTAATGTGATGTGGCGTTTTAAACAGCTTAATTGAGAAGCTAGTGTTTTAATTACGGACTACGATGGAAATTAGCGAGGTAGAAAAAGAAGCGGTCGAGACTCGCGAGTTGCGCGTCCATAACAATAAGTAGAAGCCAAAAATCAGGAGATTTTATAGGATATTTCCTATAACACGGCTGTGACAACAGGCAAATCCCAAGAGACTGCATAGCCTTGGTACAGTGATAGTTCCAGTCTTACCGACGTGACGAAAACGATTAGCATACATGCCAGTGTCAGTGAAAACAGTGCGGTTAGGAGTGCTTTAACGTTATTTTTTTTCTAAAACTATTACAAAGTGATTTAGTACGAGTAAGGTTAAGTATTAAGATATCGATAATTCGGGTTGATTATTGTATTATTAGTTAAATGGGTCCAACTGAATCTAAAAATATCTTATTGTAAGCATTACTTAATATTTTTAATTAATTGAAGTAGGGTTTTAAGACGGCGTTTTGGTTTTAAATGTTGTTTAAAAAGAATAACATCGTCATTATACTATAATTATATTACTATATTAGTTTTAATGGGTCCCACTAAATCTATACATATAAAAAATATTTTATTGTATTTTTATTAGTACTTAATATTTTTAATTAATTGAAGTAGAGATCGAAGACGGGTTTTTTTTTTGTTTTAAATGTTGTTTAAAAAAAATAACATTCTCATTATACATATTTGTTAGTGTAACAACATAAATAACATATTTTATAGCATAAATGTAGCTAATCTACATTTATATATGTAAATGATTAGGAACGCTGTAGATTGCGGGTGGTCTAGTCCACAAATGTATCCTAATATGGAATGGTATGCAGGCGTCTGAAATTACGCGTCATGTTACGCGGCAAATTGTCAGCTCTGTGTCCTAATTTTATCGTCTTTAATAATTTACGTAGTAAAATCAATGTAAGGGTTCTTACTATCTTATTTTGTATCCATATAGTTAAACATAATTTAGTAGTTGTTATGGTTAAGTAAATCGTTAGTAATGTATACGGGAATTGACATTTTTTCAAGGATTTTACGTTTTTTATAGGATACTCGGAATTTACAAATGATTTTAAATCTATAATAATCTAGAGCATGTGACATGTTATCGGCACGGCCCGTGGTGTCGTAGTGCCGATCACTGAATTTAATAAGAATAATAAAAGTTTTAGATAAATTGAAATAAATGAATATTGATAGTGGAAATAAAGAAACGTTGACATTAGGATGGTATTCACTTGGAGTAGGAAATAGTTTGTTTGGGATGGCGATATATACATGTTTGGGAAAGCTGACGTAAATAAGTTTTTTTTGACGAGCAGTTAGCCTGATCACCTAATTGTTGTTGAAACTCTTATATACTGAAGTTTTCATGGTGTACGAGAATTTGAAAGATATTATGAATGGGTTTAATAAGACAAGGTAACTTTTATAATAATGACGACACACCTTTCGTGATCAGCGGTGACCCGAGAGGCGCCGTTGAACGAATAGGTAAGTGTATTTAGCAAGGTACACCAGGGTACAAGACAGGTAGGGATATCCTTGTGATCTGATCATGATTCGGTCGAGCATCAATCGTGAAGATCCTTGGACACATGGTAAGTTTGAGTGAAGGACGTGTTAAAAGAACTACCTGAATGTATGTTGAATAAAAGTTGAATGTTTGTGCGCGCACGTAATAAATAAATTTCTTGTACCCTGAACTGTTAATAAATATAATATGTACAAGGTCGGCCGACCACAAAATAAAGTGTTGTGTACCTTGCAATGCGAGTAAAGTGATGCCACAGTCGCACACTTAGTGAATAAAATGTTGTAAAGGAGAAATAATGAATTAAATAAAAAATAATATAAATGAGAAAGAAATAAATAAATAATTATGCGCTTTTGACAAATAATAAATATAATAATATGACGTCATGGATACGACTTTCCGAATGTTGTTCGAGGACACGAACATATAATATACTAGTAAATGTAATTTAAAACACTAATGAGAGTGAAATGGAAATAGACTCTAGGTACCTAGCAAAACAAGATTGTGACTAATAGTGTATTATTTGTTTTAAATGTTAGCGTATTAAAATATTATATGTTCTGATATTAGATATTAGTTATTCAGGACAACCTATTAAATATTAAGTATTTTTCTATAGTTAAAGATTTTAAGGTAGCTTAGTTTTAAATAAGTATACACTCTTTTAATAAAATATAATTTGTAATTTGTCAAGGATTTAGGTACTACGACGCACGCCCATACTATATACTACATACTATACAGAATAGATTATAAATGTTGTTTATAGGAATACTTACTTAGAGTTTTTTATAGATCTGTAATTTTCTATTTTCTTATTATTAAATTAGTTTTGTTTTTTAAGAATTTAAGTAAACATTTGAATGCATACATACCTGTCTTAATATATATATGTATATATACATATATAACTGTTATTTAGACATATTAAGTAGATTTTTGAAACGCTACGTGTTTTTTGTTGTTTTTTTTACCCTTGTATACATATACTACATATTTCCGATTTTTATAGTTTTTCACATGTAATCCATTACATTTTTATTGCTACGAGTATATCTTTTCAATTTACACTTATTTTTTTGTGTTGATAAATTTCTATACAACTTTCCATTGTGTATTTTCTTTAAATTTCTATATAACTTTTCATTGTGTATTTTCTTTTAATTAGCTCAGCATACTATTTACTGTGCTTTTGTTTGTTTTGTGATAAAAAAAAATCTTTAACCATGTATTTTAAGTTTTTTTTTTCAGTAAGAATTATTATTCCTTAGTTTATCGTATCGCACATAATTGTATCGCGTTCAATACATTTAGTAGGTAGGTATAGATAATTTTATCATAACTTTTTAATTTGTTTATTAAGTAAAATTAGGATTTTCACAGAAATGTTTATATAAGCAATTATGTATTAGTTAAAAATGTATAGGAATGTGTACTGTTTTTGTTTAAAATTATACTTGCATTGAAATGTACCTAATTATATTGCATCTCTATCAGTTAGTGTTAATTTTGAGAAACATGTAGTTTTTCTTTTAGTTTTTTATAGCTTTCGTCTTATTGTTTACACCATGTTTTTTTTTTCTATTTGTTTAAAATATTGTGATGTTATTTACCAGGATATTGCGTACCTAAACAAAAAAAAAAAACTTTAATTGTCAATTGTATTTTTTTGTCAATATTATAAAAAAAAAATTGTTCTGTGAAAGTGCAAAATAATAATATTAATATTTTTATGTTGTAGAACTATTTGCATTAACTCAAAATTTGATTATAATATGTTGATAATTTTTGCGATTTTGTCTATAAAAAAAAAACTTGTTATGTTTAGATTTAAGTTTTTTTTTTTCACTTACAGGGGAGGTGTAGTGTGTAGCGCATCACGCACACACTCATCTCTCCTTTCCTATATTATCCAATGTATCGTATGTTACAGCTAGTAATAAATCATACTTAGAACCAAACACTTGTTTACGTCAACGCCCATCCTTACAGTCTAAAGAGAAATCCAAATTAGCACAAAAAGTGGTTAGTGCCCTTTTGTTTACCAATAATTGGAGCAAAGTATCAAGACTGTCGCGGCGCACTGCAGCAAAGATCATGCGATGCTTGGCGCTGAAGTCAAGGAGAGCGGCCGCCGACCACGCCCGCGCCGCGCCGGATATTCGATCCGATCCGATCGTCGTTATTATATCCTTTTCGGCAGAGAGTATGAAATAATTAGAGTGTTACCGGTAAAATCCCTTCTTGTATGTACCGTATCCGTATAGATAATTTGATAATCCATTTTAGAAAATGACGTAGTTTTACACAAATTTCGTACTACATCAGGGGTTCTTAAACTGTGGTCCGCGGCCACCAGTATTAGTCCACAGAAATCAAACTTATGTCTGCTAACTATTTAAAATTTGTGGAAGATATAATATTGCTGGAGTCCGCAGGAGAAGTGGAATTTGTCTGGGTTTGGTTTCCCGCAAAGAACAACGAAATGAAAGTGGCCCCCTGTTCTTCCTTCGTGAAACTAGTTCAGATCGTAGGCGGAGAGTTTCTGGCGGAAAATATGGAAGACGAAATGTGATACTATTTAGAAAGAAAGAAAGTAAAAAAGTAATTTTTGTTTTCGAGAACATAATATAATTACATAAATAGTGAGAGCCAAAAAAAAAGAAGACTGGACTATTATGAATTGCCTAGCATAATGCTAGCTCGAGAGCCAGCGCTGATCTTCCAGTGGGACCATAGATGGCGCCACGGAGACGCCACGCCATGGTATTTAAGAAACATCGTGCCGTTGAACGTATAGTACATGTCTTCTTATGGTTGGTTTGTATACTACGGAGGCGGCAAACAAGCCCACGGCCCAGCTGATGGTAAGTGGTTACCGCAGCCTGTGGACGCTTGCAATTCCGGGACGCCAGGGACAATCACTCGTAATCATCGAATAACGTACCTTAAGGTCCTGTTTTGAGATAAGGAATCTCAATTTTCTCTCACTCAATTGTAACGTTAATTATTGTCGCATAACGGAACTTTTTACGTCCTACTTTTTGATCCATTTCTTACCCATCAATCGTATTAAACGTTATTTGCTGATACAAATTCTGTAATTTGTTTCTTTCTCAGACAGTATCACTCTATAACCTCTGTACTCTCTGGTACTGACTAATAGTATGGTTACTGATGGTGGCACGATTTAGTTAGCTGCTTTTTGACCACAAGCGGCAAATCGATTGAAGTTTCAGTCGTCGTGTTGAAATATTTTAATAGCTAGAGCTGCCCTTTTCAATTTATTTATTAACGGATTGGAAAATGTTCTTACTTTATTGAAATCTGTCGTATAAATAATTTATATTTATTAGTAACAAACTATTATTTTGCTGTATTTGCAAGTGATCAAGAAGCCGAATAAATTTCATAGTTCATGACGATGTAAGTCGTAAACATACATGTATTTAGATTCGAGTAATAAGGTTGCACATTTACCGGAAATGTATCAGGTATCACTCCTGTGGCGGAGACATAGTACCCGTGGGCTTGTACTCCGACACAAAGTCCGAATCACTGGCAGTTACGGCTAACTATAGCCTAGTTCAAGACATGACAAAAAAAACGTGCTGTACATGTAACAAGGTAGCGGAGTGGTGTGACAATGTGAAAAGGCGTGAGCGTTTCTACCAAAGAAATATATTAAAAAAAATATCGAGCCACCTCACACAAAGCTCAAAAAATATAGTCCCACAGCTTAGAATAAATACGCTCAGAAACCTAGTTAGCGCTTGAATGCGAAACCAGTTTTAGTTAGCCACGGGCTAAGTTTCGTCCGTTGGCGCATCTGTCACAATGTAAAAACGGCTTCATCTTTTGTAAATCTGTTGTACGAGTATGAAGACTCTCGTTCTAAGCGTATTTATTTTGTTCTAAGTCCCATGGTAAGTTCTACTTAGTAGCCTTGTGTTATGTGTACAAGACGACGATATACATACTTATACAGCTAAATATTTACATACTTAAATAAATAGAAACCGTAACAAATATTCGAGTTCACACAAATATTTGCCCTTGCCGTGATTATGAATGACTTGTGAATGTCCAGTTTTACTTTACTTTTTATGTTCAGTTTTATTTTTATTTTATTTTTACACCTTATTTATTTTACTGTATTTTGTATTGTAACATGCTGATATGGGTCTCATTACCTGAAATAAAGAACATTTATTATTTATTATTATTATTCGAACCCAACACCGCCAGCTCAGTAGGCAGTAAGTACGAAGAAACTAAGTGGACTTTTGTCAGCTTTTCTAGCACACATCCCTCACACAGAGCGATCGCATCAACATTATTTAATAGTAATAGAAAAACATAAAATTTCCTATACTGCCGCATTTTACCGCTCGTATACTTGATACATACCTACACGATTATAGAGTCTTACTTCACCCGTTACCAAGTTTTTAATAAGGTTGAAAACGTAAATTCAGAAAGCATATCTCAAAACTTCTTAAAGTTATTTATGACTCGGGTATTTGCTGATGTTAATCGGAATGTCTTAATTGCGCCTCTTACTGGTATCGGCCGGTTAATAATTTCCTTTGGTGATTTAATAGCTATGAAATTTATATGCGGAAGTGTAGGGATATTACCATTTATTCAGTTTATTGTTTCCAATATGAGTCATCTCATGTTTGCTGCGGTACAGAGTTGCAGCGACCTTGGTGAATCCCGGTGACGCGAGTGAATGTAATAAGAATTTCAGGTTTATCGACAGAAAATTAAATTCAATATTTATTTTCTTTACAAAGGTTGCCTTGAAGAGATTGCCTTTAGCGATAAGACCGCCTGAAGTTTATCTCCCATGTTTTTTTTTGTGTGGTGAGGTGACGTGTGGTCTACAATATATAGAGAACCATACTTGTGTTGTGTTGCATATTTTTTTATATTATTTAATTGTTTTTTATATCATGTGAATATTAATTATATCTTATTATAAAAGGGTATACCAATAGTCAGCATAGTAATGGTTAAAAGCTATGTGATGATTGTGCCCTGGCAGGTTTTTAAATATAAATCTACTTATTTCGAACCTAAATCTAAATCTAAATCAATAAATGATTTTATTCCTATTATTTATAATATATGTACAATCTTAAATTAATTACGCACTTCTTATTATCACTTCATACATTACTGTACATAACAACGATTTTAAAAAACGAGTTGAAATCTTAAAAGTAAGTATACACCAAATATTGTCTTCCTAGTCAATAAAAATATTACACTCGAGGCTTAATTGCAAGCATAGGTACCTACACTTTACTTTTAATTGCTGTCATTTTGTCACGGACAACCCGTCAAATTTCAAACCATTTCTGTTTCCAAGTTTATTACACAATTATATGTATTTAAGGCATGACAGTAATATATTATTAACCAGAAGGTAATTAAACACCATTTTTGATTTTGTTCAAGTAAACTGTGAACTTTAAAACGGTAAATTACATAAAAAACTGATTGACTGCATAAATCAGAGCATTTAAAAAGCTAGTTATTGTTGAACTTTACGCTTACATGCTCTACTTACGACATTCATTCATTTCTCGAAAGAGAAACCATTTCAATTTGTAAGTCATTGTCGGTTATCGATTACGCAAACAAAAATTTAACCAGTAGTTAGCGGATGGAGATAGACTGTGTCGGTGTTTTTTACCTTTTGTCTTATATGAATTATAGTAACGCATCAAAATCATTAAAGCACGTCAATCAAGCGTGCTGATGGTATCAGTCGCGTAACATGGAGCTACTAAGCCGTGTAGAAATATGGACGGGGTTTTTGAGTTGGCAATAATGTTAGATAATTCTATTTAGACGGTTAAATATACACTTTCCACTCAATGATAACAATTTCCCATATAAAGAAAATGACAGTCTTTTTCACGATTAAATTTTACGAAAAAAACATGTCGAAAGAACGACAATTCATAAAATAAACTAACAATTATCATTAACCGAAATACAAAATACTTAAAAAACTTTTTTATATTATGACTTGAACTAGGTAATATTCTTTACTGTGCACCACATGAAAACGAGATAAAATGTGTTTATATTTTCTTTTTTGTCATGTAACAACATGTGTCATGTAACACATACTTACAATACTAAAAACTACAATTAATTGAATCAGGCGTTACTTTGCGGAAATCCATATTAATGAAAATAATAATATTACTTTGCTATTCCGCGATAGAATATCGTGCCAGTTAAATTTGTCCTGACGTCCTGTTCTGTTTCGGTTGTCGGACTCCAGACCGTCAACATCTCCTGATGATGCCTCGTAGAGGGGCGAAACACGTGTCGAGTAAGTTCTGTTATTTTGGTGGTGGTTTGTTATATTTATTTGCGTATTTATTTTTCTTATCGTGGTGGGAGGGTGGGACCATTAAATGCATATATGCATGAAAAAATACGCAAATAAGTATAACGGGTTAGCACAAATTTAACTGGCACGATATTCTATCGCGGAATAGCAAAGTAATATTATTATTTTCACTAAAAACTACAGATTAAAAATAAAAAAGAAAGGATAATTTTATATGTAAAAATAGATAATCAAACGAACTTACCTGTAAGTGATGTTCGATGACTATTGAACGATGTGATTCGCCCGAGTGATTGATATTTGTATAATATAACTTGAACTGTATTAGGACTTTAGCCCTCGACCTTACTACCAGTGAGTTAGACTATGGACTGTGATCCATAAACATCACATAATTTCTTTTTTTTTAAATGACTTGAACTGTACCTATTAGGACTTTTTAGCCCTCACACTTACTACTAGTATTAGTTATATTGAATAGATGGTGTTAATTTAATATCGTTGGTCATTCTCATTTCTATACAAAGAAAGTAAGTCTATATTTGTATCATTGTATCAACTTGTCACTCGCAGAATTAGAAGAAGCCTCAAGTTTATTTTGTAAATGAAATGCTCATATACATTGTATATTATACAACACCCCATTACCTCGTTGAACAGCGATCAACAGCGTTTGCGCTAGTTTGAAGTGATTGTGCGTTAACAAAACATTGTAGAGATACTTATTATTTGTATTCGTAAAATAACTCATAGGACATTTGAAACCTTGTTAGTCTTGTTAAAGTTTATACTGTAGAAAGCAATTGAATTCAAGCCAATACTTAACCCCACAATGAGCGAGACGCAACCTACGCGTAAATTGAAAACTCTCGATATCAAGCAATCGTATCGGAGTCCATAATACAGAGCCTATTCCGAGGCTATCGTATATTATCGCAAATTAGTAACTCGCAGTGCTCAAAGGCACGGTAGCGCATAATATAATAGAGCTGCAGGCATCGCTCTAGCCAATTAAGCTAGGCGTGGCCATTCGAGACCTTAGCGAGCGGATGTAGCAGCCTCGTTCGCGCCGCCACCTCGCCCGATCGACGTTTGATGATAACCGCATCTGAAATAAAGCAAAATAAGTATCGCTTGAGTGAAAAGGTCAGCCGGCCGCCGCTGCGCCGAATTAAAGTCAAAAATAATAATCATTACCACCACAATAAGCCCAGCAGATCCAGTATTTTGACAGCTTGAATGTCGTTCCACAGCGCCCCTTTAGACGGCTTTTCTTTTCGTACCAAATAATTATAATATGATAATTTATGTACACCGGCGGAGTTTTGGCGAGATCGTATCGTTAACTTTTATAGCTTAATTTCGTTCGGCGAAGCGATGCCGCCTTCAGAAACTCGGAAAAGTGAGCCGTTTTATACTAATTGTTTCGTTTGCGACGAAAATGATCCGTGGTTTTTGCTCGCTATGCACAAATATGGATGCGTTTGAGTCCTTGTGATGCTAAATAACGCTGGCAGCTTTACTCGAATCTTGAAAGAATCCCGCATTAAAAACCATCATAATTTTTATCAGTGTAATGCACTTTTAAAAGCCGTAATTCCGCGTCATTTGCAAGATTATTATAAATTTGCGTAAGTGCGGGTGTTTCGAGCCGCTTTTTTGTCTCGTGCTCCCCGTCGCTGTCAATATATTTATATAATGTTATTTACGGTTGAGTCAGTAAATAAACTATTAATCAATGTTTAATTAATGATCGCAAGTGTAATTTATCCGGCTGGGTTTACCGGAAAGGTGCCGACGTCTGCAGATCCGCAACGTTCAGAAACTGTTCTGATTTAATAATTAATAATGTAACTTTACTGCGAAGTAGTTACGGATATTTGTCATCGTTGCGTGCCAAACGGCCCTCTACCGACCATTACTCAATAACTGATAAGGCAGAATAGGTAATTTATTTTACATTCAGCCCCAAGGTCGCATGTAGGTATTGTGATTACTCTATGGTTTTGTAATTATTCTTAATGGATAGTTATTAATGGACAATAAATGTTAATAAAGCGTGTGGCGCGGATAACAGGACAAGAAATCGTACTATAGCTTGACAATGAGACGGTAAAAAGTTGAGCAAAAAGTCCGTTATTTTCTGTAGGGGTTCAGTGGAGACATGTTAGAATGCGCCGGCGATACGAATATGTATTTCTCATTTTATAGATAAATAAATAAAATATAAATAAATATCGGACAACCTCACACAAATCGATCTAGTCCTAAATTAAGCTCAAGAAGGCTGGTGTTTTGGGTACTAGACGACGATATACGTACTTATATAGATAAATATATACTTAAATACATAGAACAACCATGACCCAAGCATAAATATTCGAGTTTATCACACAAATATTTGGCCTGGCCGGGATTCAAACCTGGGACCGCCGGCTCAGTAGGCAGGTGTCTACAAACCGAGCCAAACGCGTCGTCAATAGATATAGGTATACAATGTTAATACAAAATAAGGGCCCGTGGAAACGGAACATATTGTTATTTTAAAAAAATGGTATATCATAAAAGTGTTATTGATTACAACCAGCAGAGCGCAGTAAATATTATGAATATAATTTGTAAAAACATGACAGGAGGAAAAGACATCCTTTGACACACCAAGCTAAAAACCAAGACACAGCTGTTCAAAAAACAAAAACTTGCAACTGAACTAGACATTTCAGTTGCAAGTTTTTGTTATATTCCAACAAAAAAGAACAAAACTGTAATGTGTCGATTCAAAATAAAATGATGTTTCCTTTAAGTAAAACGACGAATTATAGTAATAGGTGGTTTAAACTTGCGTGAAATTGTCACGACATATATATTTTTTAATAAGATTAAAATGAGGAGGAACTTTAGGATTTGAGGCAGCTTCTTCCACCACGACACACACGAGAAAACAAGTAATCGTGGATACCTACTGTAGGAGCCAGTTAGCCCTTACACTTGCTTGTGACTTGGAGTGCGTTGAAAGAACGATGAAGGTAAGTTATAGTTGAACTGGTTTATTGTACGTAAAGATACAAAATTAAGTAGGTAAAATAATTGGTCGTTCCTTCGTTGACGTTTATCGTCCGCGTGTTAGTTATGCACTGATCGGTAAAATGTTGGTTTTATTATAAATTACGCGGTCTCAAGTAGATCGCAACGTAAGCTAAAACATGTACAGTCGACACTGTACACCAACGTTCGTTAAAAAACAAACGCCGATTTTATTCTAACAGCTATGTAAATTTTTTCACTTTTTTAATTTCCCTTTTAATAAAAAAATCTAAATCTAAATCGGATCACGCGGATAGGAGCTACGTTTAATTGGCCGGTACGTATCTTTTAATTTTTGTTTCCAGTATACATAACAAATCAACGGACGAGTTGTATGGTCAGGGTTAATGGTTTAGGATGTCATGCATGTCCGACATCCGTATTAGTTTTCACTTTATTCATTTCCAAGGTCATCGTTGCATCAGGAATACCTTCTTGAGATAAACTCATTGAAGCGGCAATACAAACATGTACATAGAGCATGTACGTATGTATAATATGTGTCCCTTATTTAAGAAATTAACATACCTACTGTATTTATTTAGCAAAAGCATTTTGTCAATGTTTTGACAATGATTCATGTTTTTCTTTTAACCAAGCACATTGTTTATTTAAGGAAAAACACAATCTGATTTTATTTTATTCGTATACTGTAAAATATCAAATCATTTTGAAATTTCGACCAACTTCTGGAGTACCTACCCTTAGACTGTTAGTATTAAATTATTTTCAAGTGTTACGTGTGACGTATGTTATAGTTAATTATAAGTAATCGTTGCACAACCATATATTTAAATACATTCTTACCAATAATAAACTTTTTTCACACTTAAACTAGCTCGTAAGTATCATTAAAATGCCAATGCCTATATATTTTTTATTTTCCTGATTTTTTTATCTTTTATGAAGTTATTACAGTACCTTTTTAAAGTTATCCATATAATTGTATGATACTATTGTAGTAGCTCGAACAAGGATATCGGAAAATTGGAAATTATGCTAATTATACGAAGTCAGTCGTAATAATTTATTATAATTTGCATAAATAATGCGTAATGCGTGTACTCCGGTGGCAAATGTGACATGGCCGTATTAAGTTGACACTATATCGACTATATCACATATGTAATTTTAGCATAATTTGCTCAAATTAAATTTGACATTTTCAACTTATAATCGACTGTCGATGTGAATGTGAACTACTTTTTCGACACCCGTCACTTGTATTATGCAAATTTCTATATCTTCCGAAAAAAGTTCGATACTTCAGCTTGTCAGAAAATGTACATTGGCTTAACCACCCAATGGTCCCTACCATTGGGTGGTTAAGCCAAATCCAAGGATACTATTATAAAATTCTAGAATAGTATTGGAAATCAGTTTTCTATGGAGAGTTGGTAATTATTTCAGGAAAAATCTTAGCAGCGCGATGCAGCAGCGTAGCACCAGTGTACAGCGCCCTCTGTTGGTAATATATTCGTTGTCCTTTCTTCACACCGAAACGGGTGGACGGATTTTAAGCAATTTTAGTACAGAGATTGCTGAACATTCAAAGATGGCCATAGAACTTTTTAAGTTTTTACTCGACTAGGTATGATAAAGCAAAAATGCGCGGACGAAGTTGCCTTTTAGTAAAAAAAAAATATTTTTTTTACGACTGTGGAAAGGAAAAAACCCCTTAAGCGACATTTTCAATGAATTTGAGTTATATATATCGTTGGAATCAGCTTTTTTTTCTGCGTCTTTTAAGCCGGGTTACGTAGCGATCTGATGACTTTGATGTCGGTAAAGGTAGCTTATAAATACGAGTAGTGGACCGATTTAAAAAACACCCAATTATGCGACACATAATTTGATTTAAATTTGAACTACGTCACTTAAACTACTCACAATTTTATACGTGATCGCTTAAAGTGTTTTTAGAAATGGCTTGAATTTGTAGCAATGGCGTTGAAGTTTTTATTACAAACACAAATTATATAAGGTTAGGTGCTTAATCGTGTCTTCTGGAATCATGAACAACAAATGCTGTCGGTTAATTGATTGTCTCAAAATTTACGACAGTATTTGCTCCTTCAAGCGACACGTTGAGTTTTGAGCATTTATGTCGCTTAATGTATTCGTTAAAACTTGCTATAGTCGTTTAAGTGAAAGATCTAAAAGGTATCCTGGGGCTTGAATTATCGGTTTTACCTGTCAATCGTCACTTCAGTGAAGCATTTTTAGTGTAATATACCTACCTGTGAATGGCGTTTTAATAAACACGAAGTTACCAGTCGGTCGCTTCAGTCGGCAGCGAACATTGTGGGGAGGCGGTTGTCTCGCTATTTGCCGTCGCAGACTACTTTAAAAAAAGTTCTACGTTTTTGTAATGTTAGTGTCTATTTTTAATGTAAACTTTACTACTATAATTTAAAGATTACACATATTTTACTTAGATTACAAAGTTGTCTAATTAAAGACTGATTTTATAGGTAATTGATCTCTTTAAGCCTGATAAGAAGTAATAAGAGATTAGCTATGATAAGATACTTATTTATTAAGTTATGTTGATTTGTATCCCTGCCTTTTAAGTTTAATATTAAAAATTATGTATGCCTTTACTAGTATTAGTGTTACTATAATAAATTACTAAGACTGATAGTAAATTAGGAAAAACACAAGAATAATTAAAGAAAGTGGAAACTTGAAATTTAAATAAACATTATCGTTGTTTTTTCTGTTTTTATTTACTTATTCATGTTTACCCTGTACATTCCTGTTTTTTTCCCGGTTTTGGATTACTAGGTACCCATTTAAGATGACTTAACAATAATTGGGTTTATATTGTATTTAAAATATATAATTGATTATAATAGTTGCATAACACATTTCCGGACCACAAAATGTCTTTAATAATCATGAGAAAATGTTTTCCTCACTATAGTTGCTTAAAGTAATATTCTAGTAATAAGTATGATATAAAAGGTCGTTTAATTGTTTTTTTCTAGTATCTGCCTAAAAATTGCAATGTCGCTTAGAGAGTTTCTCTGGGTTTTTTTTTCAGGACAATTTAAATTAAGCGACATTTATATCAGAAGATTCTAAGTTTTTTCAGTAACGTTAGTATTGGTGGATAGGTATTACAATTTAATAAAATACGACCATAGAACTGAAGTCTCTAAAACGACTAGAAAAAAAGTTACGATTTTTTTAAAGAAAATTAATATTTTTAAACGCTCTCTTGTAAAGTTAGCAAAATGTCGCTTCAGGGGTTTCTCCTTTCCACCGTCGATATATTCAGAGCAATTTTGATTTGATAAGGAGTTAAAGTGTCAGTTTTTTTTGCTGTCTGATACATTTCTGTTACCAAGTGTCAGATATGTCATTACATTACATGTTACGTATAATTAACCTGAAGGATGTCAAGACAAGCGATAATAAGCCTGTCAGGTAAATATTCAAATTATTTCTTTAAAATCATAACTTTATGTAACTCATGTTATTGGCCTCTAGATTATAGATTATTACTTTTAGAACAATATTCGTAAGTATTTTCTTCTCAAACATGCAACAAAATGTCGTCATAACGTGCGATATAACAGGCTTCGAAGTGTCACGTTTCGGGCGGATCAAGTCGAGAGAACTGTAAAGGAATTTCATAGAAAATTGAAGACCTAGGCCGGGAAGTAATTGTAGCCTAAAAATGTGGATGTGACATCGACGTTATTACCAGGTGCTTTTTTTTTTTAATTTGTAAACTTACCAGCGATTGACCTCACCTCACCTCAGTTACGTCCCAGGGATCTATTTTAATAAATCTAATATGTAAAAGTGTCTGTTGGTACGGGAACCCTTCAAAGATTTATTATAATATGAACTTATAGTAGCATTGCCTCAAGCTGACCCTTATTGGTACATAATTCGTGGTATTCTTATGAAACAAGAGCCCTTGAATATTCCCGATACTCACTTAATTTCTCACTTAACTTCTTACAGCGTAACGGACAACATCGCCATTAATATGTAATCTTATACCTTATTATTTTTAAACGGGTATTTATGTCATTTTCCCAAGGCATAACGAATTTAAAGAGCGGTAGTAAGGAACTCCGCTTCCTTTCTGCTTGAATTAATTAAGGAACTGATGAAGTGTATCGGACTGTTATCAAGGGTTCCGTATTTGAGACAGACGCGTAAAGTTGGCAGATTTTTTAAAAGACGGCTGTTTTTCCGTGTTATTGATGGCCCATGATTAAGATTTTAATTATTTATCGAACGAGCGAAGCGTCTCCGTTTCCGTTTGGCCAAAAATTATTTCGTGTGTCCAAGTTCCGAATGTTCGGATGTCCGGCTATTCTCAGCTACAGGTCGCATTTCTCAACTGATTCCGGTGAAATTTTGTGAGCCGATTTGATAAAATTAATGATTTTTGAAGGTTGGCAGTCAGCTCCGCATATTTGTCTCGATCTTCGATGAAGTTGAAAAACTCCGCTGCACTTGTGACTTCAGCACATTTCCGGATATTTCGTAGCCTATCTGTTTCTTCCAGTCTATTCCCGGATGTTTCACAGCCACCATTTCTTCGAGTCCATTCCAGGATAATTCGCAGCCACCATTTCTTCAAGTCCATTCCTGGATGATTTGCAGCCAGGTTTCAAGTTTAATCTTCCTGCGTTCAACAGCTCTTCCTACAGCCATTTTAGCCATAATTATTAATTGCAAAACTTCGTATCTGGAGGTCCTAAGCACATGACCTAGGCAATATTTCTCCTTTCGATGGTTTCATGCTTTATTTGTATGCTATCAAAACACCTGCAAATAACCTGCCCTACATTGTACAACTGTACAAATAACTTAAAGTCCCAGTCTCCGATTTTATTCACCAAGTTTATAAAGTTTATATTTGTTTACAAACCAAAAAGGCGTCTGACATTTAAAAATCTTTCCCCAAAAGCTCTAGATCGGCAACCTGCCGCACTGATTCGAGTAATTGTAACGATATGTCAGGGCAAAGGCACGGCGACGTAAGGTCGAGAATAATGAAGAGCTGTTGTTGATTTTAACATAATCACCACGGTAATTTAAAAAGCTTCAACCCAATATTATCAAGATTTTGCATTTTACGGGTAAATTCTGGCGACATTGGTGAGCGATTACTTATAGGTTACATCTATATTATTAACATTAATATTGTACGTACGTACTTATTTGCCAAGCATATATAGCAATAAGGCCCGCACACTCCCATTTAAGTTTATAATTCGAATATATTTTAGCGCGGTATTCGATAACCGTGTGTATAAAATCAGCGTGTAATACAGCGTGGAGCAGAACGAGAAACTCTCCTATTTAAGTTTAGCATTCGAATATTCCACCGCGGTATTCAAATACCGTGTGAATAAAATTATTTACAGGGTGAAACAGAACAAGGGACTTGCCTGCAAACAAATAATTGTTTTGTTTGCCCATAGTAACCACTATACTTTTGTAGCAATAATATGTAAGATCCGTATAATATATCACACTGATATTATAAAGGCGAAAGTTTCTAAGGGTGTTTATGCGTTTGTTTGTTACTTCTTTAAAGGTAGCGGACACCCTGAATTTATACAAAGGCTACTTTTTGTCCCGAAAAATGTAGTGTTCCTGAGGGATTAGCAGGTAACACCACGCGGTGCAGCTAGTATTATATATATTCAAACATGGTCTTAATGTTTTCTCTCCATCTTATTTTCAACTATCCAGTTTGAATAAACTATAATTAGTATCGTAATTAACGACAAAAAATTGAGATAAATAATTTTATTTTATATCATTTCCTATTTTTACACAAAAGTCGAACGTAACATCACTTAGATGACTACAGTTAGGAAAGTCCCTTGTTATGTTCCACCCTGGATTTGCACTGTAAAATCCTTTACTAACCCTTAACAGACTCCCGCGCTCATACACAATTTTGTTAAATTCTTACGAAAATCGATTAAATCTCCCGCCTTTATTGCATTATAATAAGGTGCCGGTACAGCACGGCCGCGGGACTTGAGCGGCTTAATGTTTTATTTGGTTAACGCAAAAATGACTAATATTTCCCACCAGGAGAATTTATTGGCATCAGATACGTTATCTCACAAAATATGAGCATTAAGTTAAATTTTAAGAAATTGCCGCTATTGAATAGGCGGTGTTTATGGCATTGTTTTTTAATTGACATATTTATTAAACGGTTCCTTTTAATATTTAATAAATATATATCCACAAGATTATCTTCAACATAAGTTCGTTCCTGCTACATTATTAAACATTTCAAAAACTATATGCAGCTTGACTAACATGGTAACTCAATTTAATAAGCAAACAAACGAACGGTTCATGCTTAATTGCCTTAATTGCATTAAGTATAATCAACTGTCATAAACTTTCAATCGATTTTCTTTCTGAATTCAAATTGTACCTACGCCAAATTTTTTGATTATCTTGGGGAAAAAATCCATGGGGTGATGGGGGATCATGTTCAATATTGTACATATATTTAATTTTTTAATGTTATTGGCATATACAAATTAATTTCATTCACATGATCTCATGATAACAAACAGGAAGTAATTATATGCACATAGCTGACAAAACTGGAATTTATTAGTAAAGAGTTCCCAAATTAGACGCAGCCTGTATCTTGGGCAACCAATTTCTACAAATTAGTATTTGCTGATTGCTAAAATTACAATTTAAATAATGTTACAAAATATTAAAAACGACCACAAGAAAAAATATATACAATTCCATATTAGTAGAAAAGAATACACGATACACGGAATAATATGACAAAGCTACAAGTCGCATACTTATTAATAAACCGGCACAAATGAAAAAAAATCACAATTTTCAACTAAAAAGAAATGACGCATAATTTTAAATTACGGTTCGATTCTTCATTTTGGAGCACTTCTCAAAAATTTTGTACAAAATTGAGACTAGAAATTAAAGTTTTATTTAATTTTCCTATTTTGTTACCAATTATTTTAGTAATTTTATATCAATTTTATAGCTAAGTTCGATAACTAAGTTTCTGTTATGCTTATAATTTTTAAATTGTATATAATCTGAAAAAACAAAGAAAATTGGTATCAAATAGGAAAAATATTATTGAACATTATTTTGTAATAACTTTTTGAGAAATGCTCTTTGAATTGATCCGCTTTATTACTAAACGTGCGAAGTGCTTACAATAGACATCAACGCGACTTGTGAATATTGAAAACTTCACTCATTTACATCGAACCAAGCTTCTGCATTCGACATGCTTCGATGTAATTTTACATGCAACGTTTACTAGCTTGCATTGGTACGTTCCACAGACAACTTAACCCTATAGACCCCGCTTCATAAAGCTTTCTCTAGTATCTCATGTTGCCAAATTGGCGGGGTGAGGAGGGCAACAAGTGCACTGTGATTGGCTAGTTCAAGGTCAGCGAGCAATGACGCATGCGGTGTAAGATGCGCGCCATTTTTGATAGTGATGGGACACACTCGAAAAAGAAAGAAACTGCAGAATGTAAGTAGATATGTTTTTAATTGGAATCAATAATAATACGTGAATGGTTTAAAATGCGTTTTGATTAAAAATATTAAATGTAAATCTACTCATATTATTAGAAAAAACAATAAATATGAAACCAGACATTATTGCTTTAACGGAGATGTGGCTTGAACCGCTTGAGTTTCAATCTATGAATCTAAATGAATACTGTATCGCAGCTGAAAGTTCCCGCCATATAACTAAGGGTGGTGGTACACTTTTCTTTATTAAAAGATTGAAATCTGATTCAACATTGCACACTCTCGATATGTTGATAATATCGAAAAAGAATGAGAAATGTGTGGTTTAAGCGTAAATATAGGTCAATTAAAACTCCATGTAATTGTTCTTTACAGATGTCCCCAGTCAAGTGTAAAATCATTGATTCATACTATCACAAAAAAATAATTTTAGATTTAAGCACCATTAAAACACGAACGTCGTAATATTATGTGGCGACTTTAATATTGATTTTTCAGACCAAAACACAAATTACAAATATTTCGCGAAGCATAAAATGAAGCCCACAACGGACTACAACAAAAACAGCTTCAACAATAGATAACTTTGTTACTGATAGCCAGGACATTTCAAAGGCTTTGGTAGACCTAACTCATTTTCTTACCATGATGCCCAGATAATATACTTAAATAACAATACAGCTATAAATAGCTTCAATGCCGTACAAAATGCTCACAAATGCAGAAGGTTCACAAAACATAACTAAAAAAATATATATTAAATGAAGAAATAAATATGATGACAAATTAAATAGGCACGTTTTTTAAACTATACCAGGAGTTTTTAAGAAAGTGCTTGCAACTGCTAAAAGTCTTTACTTGAAAAATACTAAAGCGATAGCACCCTGTAAATTAAAGACTATCTGGTAACTGGTTAAAGACACCACTGGCAACACTTCTGTAAATTAGAAAATAAAACATGATGACGATATAATAAGTACCTAATGCCAAAACATTTGTAATCAGAATCAGAATATTATTTATTGCCTTAAAAAACTACTACTAATTATTATTAAAACTACTACTACTATTCATTATTAATTATTACCTTCTTAAGTCTGGCAAAGTATGCAGCACTAGTGACAAACGGAACTATTTTACAAATTATCTTACCGGTCTTGATGGTATACCGGCTGCAATATTGACATTTTACGTATACCACTGTGCAACATTTTCAACGAGCATATTAAAGCTGGTGTGTACTCCTGATGTACTTAAGGATGCTAAAGTACTTCCCATATTTGAAAAAAGGCAGTCCTTCGGTATATACCTTAATGACAATTCATATCTTTCTAATAGACAATACGGTTTCTGTAGAAATAAAAACATCTGCTATAACTGGACTTGTATCTGGAACTCTTAACAACATAAATCAAGGTATGAAATGTTGAGGCATCTTCTGTGACTTAATCAAAGCGGTCGATTGCGATGATTTTGGTTGCTCAATTTCTATTAATTTGGTTCTTGAATGTCGATCTAGAATTTTATTTAAAGTGGCATACTCAAAAACACATTTACAAGAAATCAGCAAGTGCATGTTACTCCTTAGAGACATTATAATAGGTAAGTAATAACACTTAAGCCAGCGTATTTTGCATATGCCGAAAGTATAATTGGCTACGGGATGGGATAGGAGGCCTGAGAAAGCAGTAATGATGAGAATAATGTTTTATATTTACAAAAGAAATGTAGAAGGTTGATAGAGGGATACTTTCCAGATACTCATAGGCTATTTCTAAAAAAATCTATTTTATTCATAAAAAATCGCATTTACACTGTAATCTCGCTGTACATTTGTCATTACAAAATCCAACAAGCAAACAAAAAATGGGGATTTTTTCGGAAGATTAACGAAGTTTTTATCTAAATCCGTTCCGCCGTTTTCACGTGATGCGCGGTCAAATAAACATCAGACAAACAGATAAACAAACAAACGGACAAAAAGATAAACAGATAAAAATTCTAAAAACTTTTGGAACGTGTTCTGTTATCGATTCTTAGTATCCCCCCGCCAACTTTCTTTCGAATATCTTCCATGTACTTACAGACTTTCGAGCCACTTCAGCTTTATTTTATGTATATATGTATCGTATTTATCCAGGATATTAAGTAGTCCTTTTCCAGCAGTTTAGACATTTATGGTTTCATAATTGTACATTTGTGTATTTAACATACATTTCGATTATTCAATAATAAAATAAGTTTATCTTCTATAAAAAGTTCAATATCGTTTAACGGGTATCGGTTACGTAGGTACCTAAGTAAGTATAATTAATCACTGTCACATCACTACTAAAAATACTGCAAAGGTAGACAAAGACGGAATTACAAAATTAGCAAGCGAAAGTAAGAGACAGTTGACAGTTGACACAAGACATCAACGCGTCGCTAGGTTACCAACCTACATTTATAAGTTATTACATTGTTTGTAAAAAAGTAAAATATAGCTTATTTGTAAAATGAAATCTCATAGTTTTGAAGACTAGATGTTTTGCTGCATTTTTCATACAATAAGGCATATTTTGAACACTTTATAAGCCAAGTAAGCAGTGGAAATATTGCATGTTACTTCGTCAACAGTCGACCGCGAACTAAGAGAGCGTTTGGGGGCGTGGTGAGCGCTACGTGTTTTTGAGCTTAAGCTTGGCTTACCCGGGCGCCCTTATAAGCGGGGTCTATAGGTTAAGTGGTCTGTGGTACGTTCCGTAATATCTATTAAATAAATCGGCTTTTCGTCCATTATATCACTTACACATATTATTATTTACATTGCTGCTTCTTGTTACTTATATATTATTTGGTGGAAATAAAAAAAATTAACCAATTATTACATTATCTCTGATGGGCTGATGTAAACATACTTAACTGTACTCAATTAAGTAAAAAATACATCAGAGTGAAATATATATGTAAAGAAAGGCTTCTGTACATATATATTTCACATATATTTTCATATACCAGGTGTTTCCTGTAATAGGAGCAATAAATTAAAATATAGATTCTACTCTTCAAATTGAACAACATTTGTTCAGCAACTTTAAAAAAAGTCAGTTTTCAGAATTTTATTATTTCAAACAAATTAAATCCCACCAAAACATTTCATGTAAAATTGGCGGCCAAGACTCACATGCTCATAACGCTTTCGCTGTAAAAAGTTATCAGATCCCAGGAAAAGCCAAGCCCCTAAGCCCTGACTTTACTAACCCTACACCTTGGTTTCAAAAGTATGGCACGGCTGTTTCATAGGTTACCGTAAATATAAACCGTAATGCGCCAGATGGTCCGTTGGACTTATTTACGGTACTATGAAACGGCCAAGCCATACTTTTGAAACCAAGGTGTAGGGTTAGTAAAGTCAGGGCTTAGGGGCTTGGCTTTTCCTGGGATCTGATAACTTTTTACAGCGAAAGCGTTATGAGCATGTGAGTCTTGGCCGCCAATTTTACATGAAATGTTTTGGTGGGATCTCATTTCTTTTTGTAAGGTGCGCTAGTTTTTTTTTTGGGCTGTAGGTGGGTTTGAAAATGAGACGAAACGGTTCGAGAAAAGGTAGGTAGAGCCCCGCCTCTTTTTTGTTCGTCTTGGTGGGGGCACTACCGTGCCCCCAGATTTAAAATACGAAGTCAAAGTATAGATACAGAAGTAGTAATAATTGTGTATTTAAGAAATACTTACGTTTAGCCCCATATATAATATACACTTTTATCCCCTATTATGGGAACCCCATACAAACTTCCATCCCCTTATTTAAAGGGTGGGAGGGTGATTTTCTAAAAATCCCAGAACATTATGTGTTTTATTTATAACTAGGAGTCCCTATATCAATTTTCAGACCTCTAGTATCAAAATTTACAGAAGTCTCATACAAACTTCCATCCCCTAGGTTAAGGGGTTGGGGGGTAAAAGTTCCAAGTTTAAGAATTATTTTGTTGTTTGTGTACTAATACTAGCTTACATACCGAATTTCAGCTTTGTAAGTCATCGGGAAGTACCCCAGAGGTTTTGATACGTCAGTGTATAAGTGAGTGGCAAAATCGGCGTATTTTAGGTACCAATAAAACCTAAAGTATAAAACCTAGATCAGTGAAATTTAGTACATTTTATATGTTCCCTAACTGCATCTTAACCTGTGAATTTGGGCGCTCTGGTGTTAACTGAGACGAAACTAAGAGGGTTTGAAAATGAGACGAAACGGTTCGAGAAAAGGTAGGTAGTGCCTCGCCTCTGTTTTGTTCGTCTTGGCGGGGGCACTACCGTGCCCCCAGATAGTATTTTCAATGTACGTCGTCCAACATTGACATTCCCTGAGCATTGACATAGCTGTCACTCTACTAATATCGGACATTTCGCAATACATTGCTTCTTTGTCTAAACATTATTCTACAAAATATCATTTAATACACGTTATTTTCAGAAGTTGCTTAACAAATGTTGTCCAGTTTCAAGCGAAGAATCTTTGTTTAAATTTATCGCTCCTATTACAGGAAACACCCGGTATATTTGTAGGCACAAATTATGTAAATGTGACACTGCTCGTCTTTTCATAATATGTGATAATAAAACAATTATCATTCTTAGGACAAGTACAAAATATGTATTTTTTATATTTTAACTACCTGCGCCCCGCAGTGTTGCCCACGTTCGGGATAAAAGTAGGCTATGTGTTAATCCAAGATATCAGCTACACTACATTTATACCGAAAAGTATAAAAATTTGGTCCAGCGTGAAAAAGTACAAACACACTCCCAAAGTTTCTTGTATGACTTGATCTACACAGCATTAAGAAACATCAAAATAATTATTATAATATTAAAAAGTGCTTTTCGTAATATTACATCTATATTGATTATTTATTTGTGACTTATTTCATAGTAAAAACATAAAAAATGGCACACGTAGTGAATTTAAAGCATTCTATTTCAATCTTTTTTTTCCATATTATGTGTATGCGCACCTACTAATTCTGTATATAAAATAATATTCGAAGTACGATTAGTCCGTCTTTATTATGATAATGTGCGAACTTGTTATTACATACATTTTGCGATATCGCATCTACATAGCTCGCGCAACAGCCTTAAGGCTGCGCGCGCGCCGGCGTCGCAGGCGCGACTGCACTGCATTATCGTTCAACCTCAGTCCCGTTAGAGCGAGACCCGTCGTGCGAGCAGCACGGCTGCCCCGTCCGAGCCATCCGGAAGCCCGCTGAAACTGGACCGTTTTCTTTTCTTGTTATTATTGAGATCGACTCTCAAGTTTCTGTTGTCGGCTGATAACGCGATGCGACGGCCCCGTGCGCACGTGCGCTCCCCGAACTCCATTTTATAAGTCCGCGAATAAGTCCATTTTATAAGTATAAGTTCGACTTATAAGTGTACGGATTTTTTTGTGTTTATTTTTTATTAACGTTTTAGTGTTTGTGAAGGATTGTGTTTTTAATGACAAGGATATTTCACTGACTTTTTTGAGTGTTTTCAGTTTGAATAAAAGCTCTGAAGGATACGATCGTGAGCTCCGTTGTACGAGGTATGTTTAGTGACGTTGAAATTTTTAGGTTGTTTTTAATGCCTAATTTATTCTTAAAGTTTACGGCAAGGATTTTTATGTGCGCTTAAATTTTCTCGACATGAACAATATTTTTTATGACGGTAATATTTTGAATAAAATATCAAAAACGGGTAATAAAAATGCCTAAATACAACCTCGTAAATGTGTAACCAATAAAAATAAGTGTATTTTTGCGATTTTTAACCACCCTCAGTGAAAATAACAATGATCACATTTTTTATGCAAGCTATTTCAGAGCTTTTAAAAGCACAATTTTTTTATTAAAAAAGTGTAGTAAAAATTATTCTAGATTATCATTCAAAATATAACTTCGCATAATATAATTGTTTCAAAGTTAAGCTTTCATTTTGATTTTGAGAAACAAAATTATAAGCCAATAATATTTAATTAATTTCCAATGAACTATATATTTCAAGAATTTACCTATTTTAACTTACATTAATTTTAATACTTTAGATATAACTCCTTAAATTTAACTTTTGTGACGCAATTTGAATCATAAAAATGATAAATCCTTAGATTATTTTAACCCCATACAATGAAACTAGCAGTAAAATTTATTCTTGATTATCATTCAAAATATAATTTCGCATATAATTCTTTCAAAGATTTCAAGCTTTCATTTTGATTTTGAAAACAAAATTGTAAGCCAATAATATTTAATTAATTTCCAAGGTACTATATATTTCAAGAAATAACCTATTTTTACTTATATTCATTTTATTACTTTAGATATTAGTTACTTCTTAAATTTAACTTTGGTGTCGCAGCTTGAATCATAAAAATAATAAATCCTTAGATTATTTTAAACCCATACAATAAAATATTAAATAGTATTAAATCATTATATCTCTGGAATGACTTTCCAAGAAGCTTTTACTGCTTTACAGTAGCTTACATTTAATTGTTTTTTTATTTATTACATTTACTATAGCCTCTAAAGTGATCAATGAGTGAATAATAATGTAGTAATTGTAATAAATAAAAAACAATCATTAAATGTAAGCTACTGTAAAGCAGTAAAAGCTTCTTGGAAAGTCATTCCAACGGCGCCCGACGGCAAAACTTTTAAAGTTCATTAAAGCGTTAGGCTATGTTAAAAAGTAACATTATATGCATATAAATATTATGTTCATGTATTTTAATTATTCATAAATTATTTACATCACACAGTATACTTTAATCATTATTAATCATAGAAAATAGGTATTTAAGCAAGTAGAACTCGCTATGTATGCATATTTTATATTGATTTTTATGGCCAGAAAATTTATTTACATTGCTTCACCTTTTGATGTTACAAATAAAATTGAATAACATAGTTTGAGGATTACGCGCCTTGTATCGGATATTGTCAATATGGGGGTAATAATATTTAAAATACATAATGCACACAAATTATGCCGGATCCATCGCGATACAACTATTTAATACATCAGCTGGGTCATTGTCAGTTCAAAAAACAAAATTCGTCCCTTCGGTGGTCAAAAGTTAAGAGCTTGTATGAATCTAGGTTATGTTGCTAATACATCGGATTATAGAAGAGGGAACGTTCTTTATTCTCACAGGCATTTAATCAGAAAATTGGGCCCTGGAATCCTTAATTTCGCAAATGTCCACCGGAAAGACACGCACCTAAATCTGACAATGACCCAGCAAGTTGTTTTTTTTTTTTGTTAATTAAATTTTAATTACGTGTTGTACGTTTATTATGAGATATGTTTTTTAACATAACTATATAACATGTATTAAAATACGGATTTTGGAGATTATATCATGTGACTTCATGATTTATGAATTAATGTAAAATGATAAGTTTCGGAATAAAAAGTAAATAAAAGATTGTGTTTTATATTACTCGATATCAATAACCGTATCAG